>CM053788.1:537611290-538982123 GCA_028749045.1 Cupressus sempervirens
ATTCTTAATCCAATGAATCAATTAGCACTTAATTCATCAGACCTAATCTAATTGCATGCATGAGAAACTAAAAACATGAAAGCATCCATAACACTTGAACAAAAAGATTTGGTGACACAAAAACCTTCCAAATAGAAGGTAAAAATTAGGTGGGGATGATACCCACAAACTTTTATACTACAGCATAAAGTTAGCCTATTAAGGCTTACATCGATCACTTCTGATGATCTGCCTTGTTAGGAGCAACTAGGACTACTAGGTCCAACTTGTGAGACGTTTTACAAACATACAATGATGTATGCACTGGGAAAAGAGATTTATAAAAGACTATTAGGTCTACCTTGTTAAAGGATTTTGACTAGTTCACCTATTAGGATGAGGTAGTAGGTCTCTAATTTGAAACTAATTTCAGTGATAGAGATTCCTTAGTGTATTGATCACCTTTTTGTGATAGATATGTCTCTACTTCTCCTTATACTGATATGGCCTTTTCAATTCGCTCTTTATCTATTCCATTCATAACTTGAACTTTTTTTGCATCCAATTTTACATTACATTACATATATACCAATCAAATTAAAAAATATCAAAGTTAGCCATGATACAAGTTAACACAAATATTATAAAGTTGGCCCACATGAAGATACTCAGGTCCTGAAGACTAACTTGATGAGGTTCTAATACTTTGCATCCACTGTCAATGCTCAATATCATCATGCACTTGGTAGACATAGAAGCTTATTCCATACTAATCAATTTCAAATAGTCTTGACTTGGTAGATATTGTGCAACTCGACAAACACTGAATCACTTGGTTAGCATAAAGTAGCTTGGTTGACACTGGCTTTGCATCACATGAACTACAAACTTGGTAGTTCCTAAAATGCTCACTAACCATTGATAAACTTGATGTATACTGAAATGCATGATTTGACATACTAGACTTCACATTGACTAAATCTACTAGGTAACCACTGGGATTCGCCCAAAAGATTCGATAGCAATTGTAGAACTTGGTGGCTACTGAATTACATGGAAAATAGTATAAACTATTCAATGAGCTCAGTAGCTATACAGAATCTAAATAAGTGTGTGTCACTAATAAAAAAAATTGATTGATATGTCAACATTATTATCAAGATGAAAAGATGAGAGATAATTACTTAAGATCAATCCTTATAGAAGGAGATAAAAAACCTAAAAGGGAAACCCTAAAAGGTATATGATATCTAATAATAACTAATTAATTATTAAATGGAAATGCAAAGTGCATAAAGTAAAATCTTAAGATGGGAATAAAGTTAATTTAATAAATGAAATTGAATTAACCTTTTACTCTAAAACCCCCCTTAAGATGAGAAATAATGTAGCTACAAACAATGTATAAAAAGAAAGGAAACTACAATGTTGAAAGAAAAATTGGTTCATGAGAATAAGGCCTGATGAGGCACCCAATCACAACCAAATCTCTATGAAATGTAGAAATAGAGAAAACCTAGGGGGGAAAACCCTACTAGAAAAAGAGATAGGAAAGGATGCACAAATGAAATATCTCAAGCGACTCTCTCAAGACCATAAGTACAATAAAATCCCCTATAATGGAAGCTTGAGACTCCATAGTCCCCTTAGAATGGTAGAAATCTCATGTCGATAAACATACTAGTGTGGCTCCAATCTAAAATTAAAAAAGGTAGTAGACAAGGAGGGTAAAACCCCTAAATATAAGGTGAAGCTAGAAGTCTTAGCTAATGCTCAAAGGATAATGCATGAACATTCTAAAATAGAATCTCTAATGGAGGTGAGATAATAGGTGTGTTGAATCTATCATCTGAGAGGAGATGTGCATCTCTTGATAAATCCTCAGCAATTGCAATAGGTGGCTTGATGACTGGAACTATAGTGGTATGAAATACTGAAGAGTAATCCTATGTGATAGATGGAATTTGAATAAGAGTTGGAGGTATGGAAGTCACAACACTGGTCTCAAGAACAACACATAAGTTCATGAGACTTAACTTCATCTCAATAGAATATTGTGAAGAAGGAGAGTGAGTCTCTAATAGTGGAGATAGTAGACCAAAATGTGAGATGGAATATAGGAGGGAAGCATGATCAGCAATCCCTGTAGCAAAAATATTCCACATCTCACTATCTCTAATGTGCATTGAATATTGTACAAACTCAACTGTCTTCCTTGTCCCACTGTGTGTAATGTGATTGATAGAGAAAACGTTAGAGGAAAAAGATTGAACACAAAGTACATCATGAAATGTACCTGTAGGCACTCAAAAATGGTTTGCATCTACAACTTCATCACTTCTTCATACTAATTTGTCCCATTTTCTCATTCTACTAACTTTGATCTTTTGGCCAGATTGACCATATTTCATCATTTGTATCCTTCTTCACATCAATTTCATATCAACTCAGAATCACCCCAAATCAACTCAAAATTACCCCAAATCAACTCAAAATCACTCAAAATCGGTCCTAATCAACCCAAAACATATCAAACATCCCAAATCAATCATCATTTATTCGCTCCTAGGCATTGTTGTGGCTTTCAATGTCTTGGAAACCTATCAACCTATCAATCTTATCAATCTGACCTTAGTACTGTCGTGGCTCTCAGTGCTAGGTCAAACTATCATTCATGTTATTCAATCTTTGACATTGTTGAGGCTTTCAACGTTAGATCATGACATCATCAACCATTTTAATAATATTGACAATGTCCGTCGATGTTATTATGATCAAACCTTATCAATCAATTTCAATCTTGTAGCATTTACAATGTCGGTTAAATGTTACATATCAATTAATTCATGTCATGTGTCCTTGGCATGTTATCAATTTTGATCTATCAATTAATTTGTCCATGGCTTTGGTCTACCTTTTCATCATCTTATTCAATATCCATCATCGTTACATTTTTATCAAAGGATACGGTTGCATTCATTTAATCAATTTGGCCAATCATCTACTAATTTTCTCTATAGGATTAAATAACCCATAATTTAATTCTATTATTCTCACTAATTGTTCTTCTTGATTATCATCCTCAATTAATTAATTTTATTAATTAATTGATTCATTATCTACAAACCATGGAAATTTACAATTTCCTAAGTTCTATTTTCCATCATTAATCCATTTTCTACTAATTCTTATTTTGTGGAATAAAAGGATTTTTAATTTAAATATTCCATAAAATATTCCATCATCATGACACTTGGATGTGACACCTCGTGGATTCTCCTTTTACACTTGGCTGAGATTTGTCATAATCAATTATTATTACCTCTTACGCATGTCCCTATTTGGCTTCTTCGTCATAGATTCTTGGTTTTAAGTGGGTTGAGGTGTCTTATGACGCATCATAGATTCTCTTCTACATTTAGCCAAGTTTGACTTGCATGCCTCATAGAATCTCACAATTGGCATATTCTGTCATATGTGTCATAGGAATCTCTTGCCACATTGCATATCTGTGGGTGATAAATCCAATGCCCTCACTTTGAGTGTTGATTATAAAATGAACACTCTTTCTCTCATTTTGGGTCTCTTGGATCCGAATGCTTAAGTTTTGAAAGTCCAAATCTTTGAATCTTTGAGTCTCTACTTCTTTGCATGTTGCATTCTCTCTCTCTCATAAAATCACACTTCAAGTATTCTCATGGCATTATCCACATCATAGGCTTTGACTTCAACCTTGTGTGCACTATAGGCGAATTAGAGCTACAATCATTTGGAGAAGAAAGAAGAACATGGGAGCTACAAATGAAAAAGGGGGTTTCTATTGCTTTCTTAATTAGTTTGGCTTGCATGGTAGACTAGTGGGTGCTAATATATGATTATTGAGTTTTGTGATTTGCTCATAGTATGTTATGCATTTTAACCCATTTTTCTAGTCCTACAGTACCATCATCAATTTCAATAGAACCCTTCCCATATAAAACCATAATAATGTTGCTTCCCTCAAAATGTGTGGAGTAGGAGAAGCCTCAAAAGAAGAGAAAAAATCCTAAGAAGATGCTATATGATGTAAAGCAAATAAATTTAGTAACCATATATAAGAATGTGGAGTAGCAATTACACATATTGCATGACACTTTCCTAAATCTTTACCATCTAACTAAAATGGTGATGATGAAGACAATATATGAGAAGTAGAAGAAATATTGATGTTCCTCTTCTGAAGGAGAGTGGTCAAATATAAAACATGTTTGGCATAGCCATCTAACTTCTTCTCATATAAATGTGATTCATAATGATTAGGCTTATTACAATAAGAACATTTTAGTCTTTCTGGATTTGGTTTACATGCCTTTGGAGGAGGTGACCTTAATGAACTTTGATTGCTAGAATCAATTTAAGACTCTATAGAATGAGATTTATTTGTCTTCTCCTTCATCCTTGAAGATGATCAAGTTACCAATGTATAAGTCTTTGAGCCTATGAGTGAATCCAACTAAGAAAGCTTAGCATTCTATCAAGTAAAACAAACACAAAAAACCTTAAAGGATGGCATGTTAAATCTATTACTCAAAGCATCTTTGGTGGAATAGAAGGTAGAGGGAAAAATTTGAAAGTTTCCAAGAAGCTTAGAAAGAAACAGGTAGATATAGTTTGTGTCAATCTTGGCTTTTCCACAATCCTAAAATAAAGATCTCTATTGTTTGAACTTCATCAAGAAGTCCTCAATAGAAGAAAAATAATATGGTACAAGAGAGGTAACCTATGCCTTGATTTGAAGTTCCTTGAAAACATTCATTGACCAAATAAGCCATAAAGCTTGGTGTATGCATGAAAATGTGGGCCTCTAAAGCTCACACACACTTCAATGTGGTCATTACCTGCGAAGTCATCCTGAAATGAACATTGAATTGTTCATCCAAAATGTTTGATAGTGTGACCCGTTGCCTCCTATCTAAAGGGATTTCGCCTATTTAATATTCTCAGAGATGAGGCTTAGGCAACCAGACCCTCTAAGAATGAAGGATTTGAGATGCAGCTAATCTATATAAATATGCAAAGTAATCTAGAATGAGATATGCATTTTAATCTAGGAACACGTAAAAAAAATTAGACTAAATGTATGCATATTAAGATCTAAATGAAATTAAGCTAAGAAAATGAAAGTGAATGAGAATAGTAATAAGCTTATATGAGTGTAGAATGCAGCAGCAATTCAATATCGATTCAATTCAACCTTTTTGATGAGGAATTATGAGTCCCTTAAATAGAATTCTTGGAATCAATCAACAGATGAGATCAACCTAGATCAACGGTTAGGATTGAAGGAAAGATTTAGTTAAAACGGAAACTTCCTGATGAACTATTTCTGATTTGAGTGTGATGACCAGTTAACTGAACTTTCCATGGGTGTGAGATCAAGTTAACTAGATTGATTCCAATTCGAGAGAGAGTTCACTCAGAGTTTCCATTTAGAACTAAAGAGTAGAATTAGGAAAGATTTTTAATTTAATAAAATGAGATATGACCTCACAAATACCTTTTCTATTTAATTAAATAATCACATTCAATTAATTAAAATTAGCCATATTTATTAAATTAAATAAATTTAATTCCTTAGTACATTCATCTTAGGGTATAATTTAATTTAATTAAAGTATAAATACTTAATAATTAAATTAAATATTAATCAATAGGTTTTGATGTGACTAACATGAGTAAATACTATAGGAATTAAATAATGAGCATGATGAATGTAGATTGGGGTTTTCTACATCTGACAATTAAGTCAAGTAGCGATAATCAAAATGAGAATTGCCTATTAGAATAGGTCTTAGGATTGGTCAGAATAGACTAGAATTGGTGTAATGGAAATGAGCCAATTTTGGGGTATTACACTTGGTCCACATATCTAGAGGGGTATTGCACCCATCAAGATGAAATTGTAGGCCATCATATACCTATAAAGATTTCAACCCCATTACCTCATCCATCTTGTTCTTGTGCTACATAATTTGTTATTGACTCTGAAATGTTGGTTGCACTGTATATAAACAAGACCGTAACTCTTTTGACTAGAGAAGTTGTGTGATCAAGGTCTTCCACGTGTGATAGTTATAAGGGGTTAGAAGTTCTAGGCAATAAGAAGTCTCAACCATTGTTTTAGAAAGTATTGAATTTTTTTTCAAAAAGCTCTAGTTTACTGATGTAAATAACAAAAAAATTAATACAAAATACCCCTAATAATGCAAAAAAAATTGAACCCTAGCTGCTAGTAGGAATGCATAGACAAGAAGAGAGAAAAAAGGCTTCAATTTGAGAAATACATGTACCTTTGAGAAACACTGATGAAAATAATAGAGAACATGGATAGAGATCAAGAAGAGATTTTTGGCACTACTTTAGGATCAAAAAATAGAGTTAAAATGAGCAAGTTATGCCCTTAAGAAGATAGAAAGCATTATCTAACTTCTAGCAAAAAATCAAGGCTAGATGCCTTGGAATCTATGCCAAAAAAAATCTTTTTTGCAAAATACCTCAATTTGTGTGCCAAAGAATCTCAATTTGTGCACCCAAAAATCTCAATTTGTGCACCAAAAACCTTGATTTGTGTGCCAAAAAATATTGTTTTTTGACCAAAAAAATCTTGATTTGCATGCCAAAAAACTCGATTTGTGTGCCAAAAAATCTTAATTTACATGCCAAAAATTAGGAAATCACTGCCTTGGGAAACTTACAAAAACCTTGATTTTTGAACCAAAAAATCTCAATTTGTGTGCTAAAAATTAGAAAATTGCCACCTTTAGAAATGTGCCCAATATTGAAGCAATATTATTTTGCCTTAGATTCCAACTGTGTCCAAATTGGACAATTTTATTTGAATTCGAGGAGTTTTGACACCTTATTCCAACCATGAGGTCTATTTTGCCTCAAAGTGCTTCAAATATCAAAGACCTCCTATTTATATAGAAAATACTAGCAAAATGCCATATCTATTATGTCAAACCCTCGTTCTTCTTTTTCTCTAAATACCAAACAAGCTATAATAGATCTGATTATGACACCATGAAGTATTTGAGAAATGTGTAATACAAACCCAGAAAACCCAAAGAACACTTGCATGCAAGAACCTCTCATAGAAAAGAAAAAGAAAAGAAGAGGCAAGGATTTTGCTCTAAAATATGATAACTATATTATTAGACTTAAAATATAAGAGATAATTACCAAAGATCAATCCTTATAGAAGGAAATCAAAAAGCTAAAAAGGAAACCCTAAGAGGTAAATGACATTTAATAATTACTATTTAATTGTTAAATATAAATGCAAAGTGCATAAAGTGAGATCTTAATAAGGGAGTAAAGGTAATCAAATAAATGAAATAAAATTAACCTTTTGCGCTAACAACCTCCTCTTGCATGAAAGAACATTTCTTCAAATTCATCAATAACTTGTTTTTTAATCTCTATCAAACCTATCTAATGTGCTCAAGATGTTCTTCCTTAGTTTTACTAAATATTAGGATGTCATCCAAATAAACAATCACAAACTTACCCAAGAATCTCTTTAGAACTTCATTCATCAACCTCATGAAAGTACTCAGTGCATTAGTCAAACCAAAAGGCATAACCAACCATTTTTACAACCCATCTTTAGTTTTGAAAGAAGTCTTCCACTCATCAACCTCTCTGATTCTAATATGATAATAGCCACTCTTCAATTATCAATCTTGGTAAATTATTTTTCACCACTCAATAAATTCATTATATCATCCATCCTCGACATAAGAAACCTATAGTTCATTTTTATCTTGTTAATAGCTCTAGAAATAGTAGATATTATCCATTTTTCCATTCTTCTTACATGAAAATATAGAAGTTTTAGCACATGGACTCAACCTTTCTCTAATCAAACCTTTCTATAATAACTCGTTCACTTTTCTATTAAGTTCTTCATTATCATTAGGTGTCAATCTATATGGTGCCTTATTTGGAAAACTAGCTCAAGGAATTAGATACATACAATTTCTTATACTTCTTACTAGTGGTAAGCCATCAAGTATATATCCTACAATAATCCCCTTGTATTCATTAAGAAATTTCTCAATTTATGTTGGTACTCAGCGTACACTATCATCTTTTTCTATCACTTAATCAATAGTTCCTTCTATTGCTCAACCAATATTTTCTTCTATCACTCAGCCCTTACTATCACTACTCGATCCTCTAGGAAAGAAAAAAGAAAACTTTTTTCTTTTTTATGTCTTTTTCAAATTGTTTCCAATTAACCATACAAGCTCTAATAGTAGTACAATTTACCCCATCTAGAACTTCAATCAAAGGAAACAATGTTTTCTTTCTTCCATTCACCTAAAGAGTATATTAATTCAATCTACCATCATGTACAACATTCATATAATACTATCAAGGTCTACCCAATAAAATATGACAATAATCTATAGGCATAATATCACACAAAACTTCATCAAAGTAGTTTGGATAGTTTTGAATTTTACAAAACATTTCTTAGTAAATAACAACTTATTCTCATCTTTGATCCATGAAACATGATTGGGTTTAGGGTGTCTCAACCTCTCCAACTGCAACTTTGTAACTAGTTCACTATTACATTTGGTGTCAAAATACAATGGCGGGTCATCACAATTGCAATAGCCACCCATTAACCAAGAAAAACTAACAAGAATTGGCTCTCATTGAACAAGTGTCAGATTTTTTCCATTGCAAATTCCAATGGAAAGGGCTTCCATCACAATTGCAACACATAAAACTATTGTGAATTGAAGCAACATGGGTCAATACACTATCATAATTGTGATGGATATATGTCAGAGACACCATCGCACATGTGATAGCTATGTTGGGGGTCTGACAACTAGCTATAGAACTCGTCTGTCGCAATAGTGATGGATTTATGGTAGAAATGTTGTGGAACTAATGACTATCCATTAGAATTATGATAGCAATGTAATAGAGAAAAATATGGAATGTGTGACACTGGATAGAGTTATTTCCTAGAAATTCTATTTCTAAAATTCAACTTTGGTTATGATTCTTGTTTGATAGTCACAAGAATCATTCAGTCTCTTCCAAAAGATTAAAATAATAGGAAAGCTAGTTACAGGGGATAAAAATAATAGGAAAACTCATTTTCATAACCAAAATTGAATTTTAGACATAGATATCTTAAGAAAGCACTCTCTCTAATGTCACACATTCCATATTTTTTCTTTATTATGATTGCAAAATTTAAAGTTACTAGATTGATCGTGCTAGCTAGGAGCCGTTGATTATTTGTTTTATCATACCTAATTTGATGAAAGTTCTATATAAATTTGTAATGAACCCAACTAATCAACAACTAAACCAATGAATTACAATGACAATGGCATAGAATCTATGACTAAAGTCCCTAAGAAAAGAGATTCAAACGATGAATCATTTCAGAGGGTACCAGAAAAAAGGGAGAAAAGGAGAAGATATGATCATGACCATGATATAGAAAATAAAAATATGGACATAGTAGAATGAATTTAGAGAAATATAATAGAAATTATATGAAAATTTTTTATCAAAGGAATGAGATTTATGAAGGTACCAAACACGATGATATTATATATGATGTAGAAGGAAAAATACAAGAATTGAGATATGTAAAAGAATTTTTTTGATCGTAGAACTATTAAGCATCATACCTTCATAAAAATTCAAGATGATATAGAGCTTAGAAGGGCTTAGACAATGAGAGAAAGAAGTATTTGGGGTAGAGATGTTGAGGGTGATAGGTAAAAAGAACAAGGAAGACAATAATAAGCAAGTTATGCTAGTTGGGAACATCTAATTATTCATTTTATCGTACCTAATATGATGATAGTTTTATAGGAATTTGTAATCAACCTAGCTAATTAGAAACTAGACTAATGAACAACAGTGAAAAGGGCATAAAATTTGTGACTGAAATTCCTAAGAAAAGAGATTTAGACAATGAATCATTTGAGAGGGTATTAGAAAAAATATAGAAAAGGAGAAGATATGATCATGACCATGATAGTGAAAATAAAAATTATGGACATATTGCAATGAATTCAGAGAAATATAATAGAAATTTACAAAAGGTTTTGATTAGAGGAATGCAATTTATGGACATATTGAACTTGATGATATTATATATGATGTAGAGGTAAAATATAAGAATAGAGATATGGCAAATAATTTTTTTGATTATAGAACTAGTAAGCATCATACCTTTGTAAAAAGTCAAAATGATACAAAGCCTAGAAAGGTTGAGACAATGGGAGAAATAAGTAATTGGGGTAGAGATGCTGAGGGTGATAGGTAAAAAGCACAAGGAAGATAGTAATAAATATGATTGTTAATTCAACAATTATAAAAATATAATAGTCAGAGAATATTTTCATGAGCATGCAAGCTCCTTGAGATATTATTTTGTACAATTTAGTATGTACATGGTATGATATTTATTTTCTCTTTCTATAGACATGTTACTATGAAGTAAAAGGTTTTATATTTTAGTTTTCCATTGACTCATAATCTAGTATGGTGGGTTATATATTAAAATTTGGTAAATGCAAGATCTTTTTTTTTAATATATTTCAAAATAGATTTCTATTTTTAAATTGGCCAAATAATATTTATGGGTTCACCATTTTGAAAATAATTATAAGGTTGTTTGATAAATATCAACAATGTACTTCACTTGAAACTTCATTTTTACCTTAAATGCATCATGCAGTGAGAAATTCCATTTGAAAACTGTATGAGCCACTCATTTTTTGGTGGTACCATTTCTTAAGTTATTCAAAGTTAACTTCTAGTTGGTTCATCATGGATTATAATTTATCTAAAAGGAAAGAGTTAATTTGTCAAGGTTTCATGTCAAATTAATTGTTACTCATTACATATAATGTCTTAAAATAGTTAAGTGAAACCTACCTATGTCCAAGGTGTCTATACACTAGAGGTATACTCTACCTACTAGGCTTCCTACATACCTATATTCATGGGATCAAGACCCTTGAACTACTTAATCTAACAAATATGTAGTTATGGTTTCTTATTATTTTGATGTAGTTGTATTCCTATAACCACTTGTGAGCTTTACTCACCTAATACAACTCTTCACCATCATACACCCACTTGGGCATGTCAACTAGTTTTCTATAATTACAATACTATAATACCCTAGTTCAACCTTTGTGTTGTAGTTTATAGTTAATGTATGGTTAACCTATATATATGCTAACTCACTCCTTATATAGATATGTTTAAAAGCTTGTGACAATAATCAATGTGATAAAAGCTTGTTTAAAAGCACATATTCCTTTTATTAAATTTAAGGTTGATTACCTAAACATCCATACATGTATAAGCATGGTAAGTTACCCAGAATGTCCTCATTGGCTCCTGCTACTCTCAGGGGAAGTCCATCTTCATTGCTCACAAATAATTCATCACACAGGTACATTCAGGAATGTTCTCATTGCCTTCCACATAAAATGAATCCAATATTAGAAAATGCCCCCTAAGAAATAATAGTTCAAGTGAAATAAACAAATGAAAAATGAGAGAGAAAAAGAACAATCTACTTACTGGCCATGCTACCTGTTGAGTGAGTTTTATTTTTTTTTGTTGTATCAAGATCTCTTTGTTTATATACATACATACATTCACACATATATACACATATATACATATACATATGTGTATATATATGTATATACATACATACATACATAAACACATAGATATGTGTGTGTGTGTATGTATGTATATATACACATATCTATACATATACATATGTATATATATACATACATATATACTTACATACATACACACCTACATATATACACACATACATGAAAACAACAATTCACTTTCTAATAGTTTATAATTGTTCAAAAAAATTAATATTTTACAAGAAAATTTTGTTGAAACAGTACAAAAATTTCTTGGCATGAGAGATTTTCAAGTGAGGGTGTTGACCAATCTTGAAAACTTGAATGTTGAAATTGATTTTGGTAAGGTAGAGGTAGATATTTAGAAGTTTGATAATCAAAATTTAAGGCATGAGAGTGAAGGAGAAGGAAAAACTTTAGAAGGAGAAGGAGAAGGCGCAACTTTAGAAAGAGACTACATGGCAAAAAAAACTAGACAACATAAAGGATATTATGGGAGCCACTAGACAGAATCCATGAAAGTGTTGTAGTAGGTACTATGAAATTGGGAACACCAGTTAAATTGGTCTAGTTGCTAATTAATTGGGTTGATTACTTCATTATTATATGATCCAATGGTAATGTTAGTTATTATTTTGACATACATGAAAAAATTATTAATATTCATTATTATATATACATACATACATGAAATAGAAACACACTCTATAAGAGTGTGTAATTGTTCAACAAAATTAATATTTTACAAGAAAATGTGCCTCAAGAATTGTTGGCTTAGAAGAAAGAAAATGTTGTTCAAATAGTATTAAAATTTCTTAACATGAGAGGTCCACAAGTGAGGGTGTTGACCAATCTTGAAAACTTGAATGTTCAAATGAAAGCTATCAATGATCAAACACCTATGCTAGAGTTGCAATATAGTGTGAAGTTGATTTTAGATCAGGTAAACATAGAAATTTAGAAGTTTGATAATCGAAATTTAAGGCACAAGTGCAAAGGAGAAGGAGTGACTTTAGAAAGAAAATGAGGAGTGTCTTTAGAAAGAGATTGCAATATAAAAAAACATCTAGTAAACATTGAGGATATTATAGGAGCCTCATGATTATGGCATTCACACAAAAGAAGAAAATGATTCTTCAACTTCTTACACTCAACTCTTCACTTAAGTTATTTTTCCAATAGTGAGAATAGTTGCTACAAATTCCTAGGAGCATTCAAAGATGAACCATCTCAAACCATTTTGACCTTGATCTTGGTGCCCTAGCCAACAACATGTACCTCTCAATGATTTGAATTTTCTACATGGTAATGGAAAATGTGCATGGTTCATCTTATTTTAATCATATACAAATGAAGTTGAAGCTTATTGTTTGGTGAGTTTGAAGTTTTGAGGAATATAAGTGATAATCTAATCCAAGCTTCATTATCTAACGTACCATATATCACCTCTAAATGAATCAAAGTTGTCACATGGGAAGGTATATGTTGTCTCTCTATTTCTTACCTACACATGTATGACCATTTGGTGTTGGAGATTTAGAGCCTTAAGAATTATGCCATGATCTATGCCCCATTTCCAACTTACAACACCTAACCTTGATCCACATGCCTTATTTTCCATATGAGAGAAATCACAAATATACCAAATGCTTGATAAATTGCAATTCAATAAAGAGGGATGCCAAGTGTTTGATCAAATGTATTCAGTGGAGATTCATCACAATTTCCTTCAATGCACTCTAACTCAAAGTTGGGTTTAATACATGCTACTTGGTGTCTCCTTATTCCATATTTTTTTTAAGATGATGAATCTTTGATATCCATTGTGGTGATGTTCAAGAGAACAAAACATCATATTCCTAGCCCAAGAGGACACTACATGATTTAGAGATTAGTGTTTCATGCTTGCCATAAACTTTGTGTTTTAAATATATAAATATTTCTCTAGACAAGAATGTAACAAGAATCACAATTCATATGAATCATTTGACAAAATAATTCAATTTCCAGCCCATGGTCAAAGAATGTTCCTATACAATTATTGGATAGCTTTCAAAACTTTTGCGACCTGTCATCTTCGATGACAACCCATATAGAATATTGAAAAAATATTTAATGGAGGAGATTTGGAGTCTCTAAATCACCACCTCACATATTAGGTTTCTAAACTAAAGGTTCATGCCAAGCCATGAAATATTGAACATTAACAAAATAGAAATCAGCTTCAAAATAATCCATATGTGAGGGTGACTATAGAAATTGTATAAGAAGCTAGTATCCACAAAATGATATGTGAGGAATGAAAATAAATGTGAATCTTCTTATCTAATAGCACTTCTTAGTGACAACTCATCAATCAGGCAATATAGGTAAGGCATGTGAACCGATTGATATAATGCTACCATAATATTTGTTAAAAGGGTTGTCTAAACTTTCATTCAAAAGTAAACATTAATAGGAATCACATTGGAAGTAGAGGAAATTATGCTCACATGGAATGGAGAAAGCTTGCAAAGGCACCATAATGAAGGGAGGCATGAATGATTTGTTGCAATGTATCAATAGAGAGGTCATCCCATAAGATGGATAAAAAGTGCAGTAATAATTACATAGAATACGTTGATTGCAGAATATGCACAATATGGAAGCATAGAGAAGCACGTGAACAATTGGGCAAGAGGCCTCAAGAGACTGGAAATTTTGGAATTGATTGGTTTTATGAGTAATATTCATACAAAATGTGGCTTGCAAAAATACCATGGAAAAATGTATTTGATCCTGCTAGATGGGAACAATTGATTGTTCATTTTATTGTACCTAATCTGATGATAGTTCAATAATAATTTGTAATCGACCTAGCTAATCAGCAACTAGACCCAATTTTTTGGGTTATTGCTAGTTTCTTTCTAAAAATATCTACTATGATGTGTTTTTGTAAAATTTCTTGTGAACTCTACCCTTTTTTCCCGGTCTGCATTATTTTTGTGGAAGATCTTGAGGTAAGTCACTTAGCACAGGTTGAGTGAGTTTTATTATTTTATTATTTGGATTCTAGAATATGTATGCAGCTAGATCAAATTTTCTATTGTGTTAAGATGTAATAAGAACCTTAAAAAATATCTCTAAATATACATGTTTAGAAGGAAACATAAAGAGATACCTATTTAGAAGGAAAATAAACAACAAATTATAAATCCCTTGAAGAAAATGATAGAGCTAGGCATGGCAAAAAAATCGTAGAGACAGGGCATGACACAAAAATGAAATTGCAAAGAAAGGGGCATAGAGATCACAAGGGCACAAGATGGAAAAAAATTGCAAACTAAGGGAATGTCAACAAAATTGTAGAACAAGGGTAGAACAACAAAATGAAGAGATCACAAGGGCATGAAAACCAAATCACAAAGCAAGGGCATGACAAAAAATTGCAGACATCATAGAAATGAAATTATAGACCAAGGGAATGAAAATGAAATGTAGCGATCATAGCAACAAAATGCAGAGATCATAGGAACAAAGGGCATGGAAATGTCCATAGTTCTCCACCCTTGTTCAAAGCACTCAACCCTCTTTCTCATGCAACTCTCCATAATCAAAAAAAATGTGGAATGATTTATTTCATGTGTACTATTTTTGTTTATAGTCATGGGATGTTACAATTAAGACACCAACTTCAGTACTGTAACAATGTCAGAGAAATTTGCAAAAAAAATGAAAATTAACACAAAGTACAACACCATTACAAAGTGTTATCACAATTTAACTCAAAATATTGTAGTGGCTCCTAAGATACCAATTTTTTTGAACTTCCATTTTCTGTGATCACTTTACAATATTTCTCATCCATCTTACATCTAGTTTTGAAAAGAATTCTCTATAGGATAGGTTCCTCATCCTCTTTTTCACTATGCCAAGCTCTCATTGTTGGAAATATAAGAGGAGTAACTAAGAGGGGAGGGGTGAATTAGTTACTACAAAAATAAATCCTAGATACCTTAGATGTTAGTATAACATAATTTGGTGAAAGTTTAATTCTACTAATGCTCAACAAATACTAAAATTTTGTAACTCGATAAATACTGAGAATGCTCGGCAAACACTTAGCATGAAAATATAAAGATGTTATCTGTGATTACTTATTACTTTAACTTAGTGGAAAATAGATAAGAAAAATAGCATGAACACATTTGACACCAAGATTTAACACAGAAACCCAATTTAGGAAAAACAACCAATTGCAACTAGTAACTAATTTTCACTCTTTTGAAGTGAGCCCTGTTGGGACCCAACCCTGTTAAAGGTTACAAAACACATTGTTAGGTGTGACCCTGTTAGATAATTTAATCACCCTATTAGAATTGGCCTTGTTAGAGTTCTTTGGACAATTCAATAGAACTGCCACCTTGTTAAAGGATTTACAAAGTAGTTGTTAAACCAACTCTATTAAGAGATTTAGATCACTGATACAATGGTTAGAGAGTAACAATGACATGACTTGATTTTATTGTGACTAAATTGCTGATTATAGATCTTAGTTATGGCTTATACTTGATCCTTCTTGATCAAATATATCTTTTTAGCTCCACAAGGATATTTTGCTTATCCTTCTTATTCACTTCTTCTTAGCATCATCAAGTCTTCAATTGTCTTCCATGCATTCACACTTCCTAATCCTCAAATTGACCTTTTGTTTATATCTTTCATATTGTTAATTCAGCTCATATACAACTTACAACAATTAATATTCATATTCTCATTCACCTAGAATCAACAAATAAATTAATTGAGCTCAATATGCCAAAACAAGAAAATCCTTTGTTATTTGACCCTGCTCGGTAGACATTAGCTCAGAAATGATTTTCCTATGTTAACCAAGTTAACTCAATTAACACTACATACTCACAAAGTTCCTTTGGTAACTGAGTGAGCTCAGCTAACACTGGTTCCATCCAAAATTTCCTTCATTAACTAAGTGAGTTTAGTTAACACTCATCTTCCACAAACTTTCCTTTGACACCCAAGTGAACTCGATTGACACTACCTTCTGAACTAGGAAAACTCTTGATCACTTAGTAGACATAGAAAACTATCTTCAATGCTCGAGTGAGCTCAACATGCACTGACTAGTAATGATATGACATTTTGTGTAAGATCAAAGACAATACACAATTAATCAATTGTTCCAACAATCTCCCTCTTTGGCATTGATGGAAACACAACATGTCATAACAAAATAAAAAATTTAGAGCAAGAATAAAGTAAGGAACATATCCTTAGTTTTATTCTTATTCTCATCCATTAGAGCTCCCTCTGTCAGTGTGAACACTTTCTACCTTCAATATCTCCCTCTGTCAGAAAGCTTATTTTTGTTAGAACTTCTACCAATTTCATTCTCCCTCTTAGACATCTCTATGATAGCATACTTATCGCTCTTATAGAAAACTTCTCCTTCTAATTAAAATTTCTGATGAGATATGACAATAAAATTCTCCCCCTTTTACAACACATGCCAAAGAAAGCAACTCTGTTAATATCAATGTACCTTAAATATTGATTCATTTGTAATATGCCCTTTCCAATACCTTACCTACTATTTGATCTTCAATAGGTTCTATTTAATGCACCACTAAACTTAATTTAATGAGCTTCAAATAAGGGAATGAGCCCTAGCTTACCTCTTAGATAAAAAAAATTCATCCTAAGGTAATGGCTCGGTGAATATGTCTACAATCTATTCTTTTGTGTTTACATATTTCAATCTAACTTCTTTATCCTACACCAATTCTCTTAAGAAGTTATATTTTATAGCAATGTGCTATGTTGCATCACTGGATTCTTTGATATATCGATTGCACTAGTGTTATCACAGTATATGACTACTAGATCTTTGATATCTATCTTCATTCCTTCCAATAGTTGTTTGAACCAAACAATGTTAGAACAATTAACTGCTACTATCACATATTTTGCCTCTGTTGTGGATTGAGAGATACAATTTTTTTTCTTAATTGTCCAAGACACTAGTATTTTACCAAGAAAGAATGCTCCACCACTAGTGTTTTTTCTATCATACAAACTTCCTACCCAATCAACATCAGTGAACACCTTTAAGTCCAAATTGCTTCCAAGTTTGTACCATAAGCCATAGTCTTTAGTACGTTTCAGATATCTCATGATTCTCTTGATTTTCATCATGTGATTTTCTTTGACCTTTGTTGAGAATCTTGCCACCATACTAACTACTAATGCAATATCATGCCTTGTATGCACTACATACTGAAATTTTCCAATCATTGATCTATATGTGGTCTGATCTACTTCTTTTGAATCAACATTTTTGGAAAGCTTATGTCTAGTAGATATAGGTGTTCCAACTAGTCTATAATCTTCCATTCCAAAATTCTTTAGTATCTCCTTGATATACTTAGATTGAATGATGTAGATACCATTTTTGTTCTGTTGAATCTAGAGTCCAACAAAGAATTTTATCTCAATAAACATGGGTATTTCAAATTCTTTACTCATTTCTTTTGAAAATGCTTTGCACAAGTCATCATTTCCTATGAATAAAGTATCATCAACAAATATTTCTACCAACATAATCTTCTTGTCTGGTCTTTCTTTGATATACAAAATACTATTAGCATTTGTTCTTTGAAAGTCAATCTATATCAAGTAATTTTGAAGTCTTTCATACCAAGATCTTGGAACTTTCTTGAGACCATATAATGCCTTGTGTAATTTGTAGACCATTTCCTTCTTGCTAGGATCCACAAAACCTTCTAGTTGTTCAATATAAATTTCCTCATCAATAATTCCATTCAAGAATGCAAATTTAACATCCATTTGATATACTTTAAATTCTCTATATATTGCATATGCTAGTGGAGTTCTAACACTTTCTAATCTTACAATAGGAGAAAAAGTTTCACCATAATCAATACCTTCTTCTCGAGAATAGCCTTTACACACCAATCTTTCTTTGTTTCTAAAAACTTCTCCATCTTTATTCAACTTGTTTCTAAATACCCACTTTGTGCCAATTACATTTTTATCCTTGGGTCTAGGAACAAGAGTTCAAGTTTTGTTCTTCTCTATTTGTTTTATTTCTTTATTCATTTCTTCAATGTAGCTTTCATTATCTAGAGCATCTTTTCCATTTCTTGGTTCAAATTTAGCAAGTAAACATGTACCCTTCAATTTGTTTCTTTCCATTGTTCTATTAGATTTATTTACAATGATCTGATCAGGTGCATGATGCCTTCTGACATATCTTGCTAACAAAGGTTAATTAGATTTAGAATGAGTTTCACTATTTTAATCATGAAATTTAGTATCAAGCTCATGTCCCATTATTTGCAACTAAGGTCCATGAAAATTGGTTTGAACTAGCTCAGTAGCTTCTAACTATGACTCGAGTCCTTCAGACTATGACTCGGGTTGCACTATCTGCAACTTAGTAACTATTGGAGATTTTAGGGACTCGGGAGGTGAAGCCTCCTTTCTTTCAAATAGGTTTGGTAGGGTATTGGGTTCATAGTAAACAAATCTTTTCTAATCCTTCGACTCTTTATTTCTTACTTCTTCACTCTTTTCTACAAGCTCATCAATTCTCACATGTGCATTCTCTATGATTTTATGAGCAGACAAATTCAAACATTTGTAGGCTTTACTTTTGTAGGAGTATCCTAGAAAATATGCCTTCATCACTTTTGATATCCAATTTTCTTTTTCTAGATTCTTTCAAAATATAACATTTTCTACCAAATACTTTCAAGTAACTTACATTAGGTTTGTAGCCATACCATAGTTCATAAAAAGTTTGATTTGAGTCATTCTTTAGCTATACTCTTTTCAAGGTATGAACTATAGTGTTAATAGCTTCCTTCCATCATTTGATTGCAACATTATTTTCACTCATCAATGTTCTTGCACAATCCATGATGAATCTATTCCTTCTGTTAGCTATACCATTCTACTAAGCTATACCATGAATTGATACTTGTCGTCTAATTCCTCTTTCAATGCAAAAATTATTGAATTCTTAGAGATGAATTCACCACCTTTGTCTGATGTTAAACATTTTAATCTCTTTCTAGTTTCTTTTTCTACTATTTCCATATACCACTTGAACTTTTGAAAAGCTTTTGATTTTTCTTTTAGATACATTACAGTCATGGTTCTAGAATAGTCATCAACAAAAAGAAAGAAAAAAATTTCTCCACTATAACTCTCTATTCCAATAGGTCCACATAAGCCTGTATGCACAAGCTCTAAGACTTCTTCTAACTGATAGTTCTTTCTTTTGAAGCTAGGCTTTCCCATCTTACCAATTTGACAATTCTTGTATAAACCCATATCAGGTTTCTCAAAACTAGAAATACCTCTTACTCTTCTATGTTTTTTTTATCTTAACCAGATTAGAAAAGTTTACATGACATAGTATTTTATGCCATAACTATCTTTCTTCTACTTAAGTAATAAAACATGAACTTTCATTGAGATCAAGATAAAATAGATTACCTTTTGTTTGCTAGCTAGATCCAACCAAATTTCCTTTTCCATCTAATATTTTGGCCTTTCCATCCATGAATTCTACCTTGAATCCAATGTTATTCAATTGTACCACACTCAGTAGATTATGCTTTAATCCTTCAACCCAATAAGAATTCTACAAGTTCCATAGTCAAAGAAATGCATCCTTTTCCTTTTATGTTACAAGGTTCATTGTTTCCAAATCTCACACTACCTCCATCATAATATTCCATGTGCTCAATTTTCTTTTTATCTCTAGTCATATGATGTGAATAGCCACTATCAATAATCCATGTATCATTTTTTTTAACATGAGAGATAAGTGCCATGTTATCTACTTCATCATTAGATTCATCTTTTACTGCAATATATACCATTTCATCTTCATAGTTATCAGAATCTTTAGCAATACAACAAGATTTCTTACCTTTTTCCTTGTGGTTCTTGTAGTTCTTGAAATCCTTCTTTCCTTTGTGCTTATTTCTTTTCTTTTCATCCTTTTTTTCTCTATTTGGACACCTTGCAGCAATGTGACTAACTTCTTCACAAGAAAAATAGATCAGAGGAACTTTACCTTTGTACTTTCCTCTGCCTTTGGAATACCTCCTTGGAAGTAGGGCTTCAACAACTCCAAGATCACGATCTAAACTCTCTTTTGATTTTTCTTATTCACCTCCTAATTGACTGAACTTTTATTTCTTACTCTTTGTTTTGAGTGATGTTTTATATTCAAATGTAAACTCAATAACTTTTGAACTAGGAACATAGTTATTAAATTTCATCTAACTCAAAAGCTCTCAATCTTCCAACTAGAGCATCCAAAGATATTTTATTCTTCAGACCACATCTCATCTCTTGAATAGGAGATACTCTAATTTCATAAATAGGAAGAAGAGTTCCAAGTACCTTTCTTATAACTATTTTTTCTTATATATCTCCTCCAGATACTTTGATTGCGCTCACACTTTGATTCTTTCCACATATTTTGTAATGATCTCATCTTCTCTCATTTTTATCTAATCAAATGACCTCTAAGAATTTCATCCTTAGCTCTTCTTACATTTTCATATCCTCCATAAATTTCTTTTAGTTTGGTCCACATTCCATGAGGAGTTTGGAAATCTTTTACTTTCGCAAATCTAGCATGACTGAGAGGAGATGCAATATCAATCATTGTGATGTTATAATTCTTCTTTTCTATAGTATCTTCAAATTATAATGTTCTAGTGGGAGTCTTTTATTTAGTATCAATATATTTACACCATAAATCACTGGTAGAAGCTAGACATAGCCTCATGAGTCCTTGCCATGTTGCGAAATTATCTTTGTTCAGCTTGGGAATTTCTCTTGTGTAAGACATCCTTATCTTTAGATTAGGTCCTTGAAACCTTCTCTGCAAGCACCAAAAGATCTGATACCAATTTTTGGAAATATAGGATGATTAACTAAGAGGGGAGGGATAAATTAGTTAACACAAAAATAAATCCCAAATCCCTTATATGTTAGTACAAAATAAATTCTGAAAATTGAATGTTGCTGATGCTTGGCAAACACACATAAAATGTTGTAACTTGATAAATACTGAATATGCAAACTTTAAATGTCATATATTATTACCATTACTTTAACATGTAAAATAAAATAGCATTAACACATTTGACACCAAGATTTTAACATGGAAACCCAATTTGGGAAAAAATGCCAATTGCAACTAGTTATTGTTTTCACTCTTCTAAAGTGAGTCCTATTAGGAGCCAACCCTATTAAAGGTTACAAAACACACTTTTAGGTGTGACCCTGTTAGAGGATTTAATCACCTTATTAGGAGTGGCCCTATTAGAGGTCTTTAGACAATTCAACATAACTACCACCTTGTTAGAGGATTTACAAATAGCTTCTAAGCCAACTCTATTAAGAGATTTAGATAACTACTACAATTGTTAGAGAGAAACAATGAGATGACCAAATTTCTAATGCAACTAAATTGTTGATTAAAAATCTCTGTTCTAGCTTGTACTTGATACTTTTTGATCAAATATATGTTTTTAGCTCTACAAGGACATTCTTCTTATCCTTCTAATTTGCTTCCTTACTGCATCATTAGATCTTACAAATATTCCATGCATTCACAGTCTCACACACATTTTAACCCACAACTTGACCTTATACTTTTATCATCCATATTTTCAAGTTGGCTAAAATACACTTAGAATAACTTATTTTGATCTTCCCAATCGACTAGAACTAATAGATAAATCAATTAAACTCAATATACCAAAACAAGAAAATCCTTCGTTAGCTAACCCTGCTTGGTAGACACTAACTCAAAAATGATTTTCCTATGTTAACCAAGGGAACTTAGTTAACATTGCATATTCACAAAGTTCCTTTGGTTCAATTAACATTGGTTCCATCCAACATTTCCTTTATTAACTGAGTGAGCTTAGTTAACACTCATCTTCTGCAAACTTTCCTTTGGCACCTGAGTGAACTTGGTAGACACTGCCATCTGAACTAGGCAAACACAGGAATGCTTAGGTGACACAGAAAACTATCTTCACTTCTCGAGTGAGCTTGGCATGCACCAACTGATAATGATATGACATTTTTGTAACATCAAAGATAATACATAATTAATCAATTGTATCCAACACTGAGTACCTTTCTTCCAACTATTTTTTCATTAATGTCTCCTCCAGATGCTTTGATTATGCTCACACTTACTTTGATTATTTCCACATATTTTCCAATGTTCTCATCTTCTCCAATTTTCATTTGATCAAATTGACCTCTAAGTACTTTTTTCTCCTCCATAGATGTCTTTCAGTTTGGTTCACAATACATGAGCTAATTTGGATTCTTTTATTTCATCAAATTTAGCATAACTAAGAGCAGATGCAATATCAATCATCATGATGTTATGATTCTTCTTTTTAGAAATGTCTTCAACTGATAATTTTATAGTAGGATTCTTGTATTTGGAATCAAGATACTTACAACCTAAATCATTGGTAGTTTCCAGATGTAATCTCATAAGTCCTTTCCATGGTGCAAATTTGTCTCAATTCAACTTGGGAAACTCTCTTCTATAAGACATCCTAATCTTTAAATTAGGTCTTTGACACCTTTTCTATAAGCACCAAGAGCTTTGATACCAATTTTTGTAAATATAAAAGGAGTAACTGAGAGAGGAGGGGTGAATTAATTACTACAAAAATAAATCCTAGATCCCTTAGATGTCGGTACAACACAATTATATGAAAGTTTAATTCTATTGATGCTCGACAAATACTAAAATGTTGTAACTTGGTAAATACTAAGAATGCTTGGCAAACACTTAAAATGAAAATATTAAGATTTTATCTATGATTACTTATTTAATTAACTTAGTTGAAAACACATATGAAGAATAGCATGAACACATTTGACACCAAGATTTAACATGGAAACCCCATTTGGAAAAAACCACCAATTGTAACTAGTTATTGATTTTCACTCTTCTAAAGTGAGCCTTGTTAGGAGCCAACCCTGTTAAAGGTTACAAAACACACTTTAGGTATGACTATATTAGAGGATTTAATCAACCTATTAGGAGTGGCCTTGTTAAAGGTCTTTAGACAATTCAATAGAACTACCACCTTTTTAGAGGATTTACAAATAGCTATTAAGCCAACTCTATTAAGAGATTTAGATCATTGCTACAATGGTTAGAGAGTAACAATGAAATGACCTGATTTTGATGCAACTGAATTGCTGATTACAAATCTTAGTTTTGGCTTATACATGATCCTTCTTGATCAAATATATCTTTTTAGCTCCACAAGGATATTCTTCTTATCCTTCTGATTCACCTCCTCTTAGCATCATCAAATCTTCAATTGTCTTCCATGCATTCACACTTCCTAATCCTCAACTTGACATTTTATTTATATCTTTCATATTGTCAAGTTGGCTCAAATAAAAACTTACAACAATTAATATTCATCTTCTCATTGAAGTAGAACCTTCAGATAAATTAATTGAACTCAATATGCCAAAACAAGAAAATCCTTTGTTAGCCAACCCTACTCCATAAACACTAACTCAGAAATGATTTTCCTATGTTAACCAAGATAACTTAGTTAACACTACGTACTTGCAATGTTCCTTTGGTAACTGAGTGAGCTTAGTTAACACTAGTTCTATCCAACATTTCCTTCATTAATTGAGAGATCTCAGTTGACGCTCATCTTCCATAGACTTTCCTTTGATGCCCAAGTGAACTTCGTTGACACTGCCTTCTGAACTAGGAAAACTCTAGATCGCTCAGTAGACATAAAAAATTGTCTTCAATGCTTGAGTGAGTTCAACATGCATTGTTTGGTAATGATATGACATTCTGTGTAACATCAAAGACAATACATAATTAATCAATTTTTCAAACACTCATTACCATCACATTTTCTCTAGCATTGGGTCCACTTGGTGAACCCTCAAAATCTCCTTGAATCACATCATCTTAGTCATTATTGTCTTCATTCCCCTATCAAGAACTTTTATATTTGAAGGATCTATGTCCTTCCTCACCATATAGTTACCATTAAATCCTCCTCTTCCATAACTACCTTGGTAAGAACTATCTCTTTCTTAGTAACAACTACCACCTTTCCACTTAGCCTTGTCTTTGTCTTCATTTTTTCACCCAGTTTGGCCCTTATCTTGCACAAAATGATTAGATCTTCCATCTTCTCCATAAGATCTATGGTGTAGGGTAACCCCTCAAATACAAAGGCATGATGAAGAATCCTATCATGAATGATGACAAGAATACATCTATAAAGGTCAAGTGGATGGTTTTAGAGCCAATCATTGATATATGTAATAATCAAACTCATAAGATGTATGTGATTCCTAAAGATCTTGATGAAGCCTTGAGAAAAAATAAAAATAATGGGAGGCCAATAGTGCCCAATAAATTAAAAAAGGGGTCAAAGGGATAGTAGACTAGTTGATTAGGTCCTAGGAAGACCAAGTGGATTGCTTTAGAGCCAATCATGGATATATGCAATAATCAAACTCATAAGATGTATGTGATTCCTAAAGGTCTTGATAAAGGCTTCAGAAAAAATGAATGTAATGGGAGGCCAATAGTGCCCAATAGATTTAAAAGGGGTCAAAGGGATAGAAAAAAATTTGGTTAGGTCCTAGGAAAATATTTTCCAAAAGTTTGATAAGTTTTTAATTATTGTGATGTGAATATCAAGATTTAACTGTGTGATTTTTGAGTCAAACTCGATGACCCATGTTTCATGAGTAGTGATTCAACATGAATCCATCTCTCATGAGAATAAATGGAACACTTAGCACTCATTGGATCTAGGTGATTCTCACAGGGGTGAAGCACCGGGACTTCCCGGGAGGTCACCCATCCCAGTACTACTCCAACCTGAGCGTGCTTAACTACGGAGTTTCCTCCACAGTTAAACCCAAAGCTTGCAACCCCATTTGCAAAACCTTCACCAAGTGTTGTGCCGTATGAACCATTCATTAGAAAGCCCCTTAAGCTCATCAATTGATAAGTAGGAGATGATTTCCATAGCTAGTCAAATTGTGATGTGAATATCAGGATTTAACTGTGTGATTTTTGAGTCAAACTCGATGACCCATGTTTCATGAGTAGTGATTCAACATGAATCCATCTCTCATGAGAATAAATGGAACACTTAGCACTCATTGGATCTAGGTGATGCTCACAGGGGTGGAGCACCGGGACTTCCCTGGAGGTCACCCATCCCAGTACTACTCCAGCCTGAGCGCGCTTAACTACGGAGTTTCCTCCACAGTTAAACCCAAAGCTTGCAACCCTGTTTGCAAAACCTTCACCAAGTGTTGTTCCTTATGAACCATTCATTAGAAAGGCCCTTAAGCTCATCAATTGATAAGTAGGAGATGATTTCCACAGCTAGTCAAATTGTGATGTGAATATCAAGATTTAACTGTTATAAGTCCCGGTGCTTCACCCCTGTGAGCATCACCTAGATCCAATGAGTGCTAAGTGTTCCATTTATTCTCATGAGAGATGGATTCATGTTGAATCACTACTCATGAAACATGGGTCATCGAGTTTGACTCAAAAATCACACAGTTAAATCTTGATATTCACATCACAATTTGACTAGCTGTGGAAATCATCTCCTACTTATCAAGTTTTTAATTAATTAGAATTAGAATTTTCAAATTATAATGATTAGTTACCTTTCAGAAGGAAATTAGTTTTAGAACCTTAAACAAGTTTGTAACAAGTGCCAACTGAATTAAATTGGTTGAGGAAGTTATCAAGCTCCCTATGTAGCATGTTCAAGGAATAGGGACAAGTATAGTATGCATTTGAGGAGCATTTGTATGGATGAACCTGAGAAATGCACTAGAAAGTGTCTTATTTTCATAAATCTATGCTTTTCATCAAGATCAATAAGTTCTTTTTGGCACTTGTGATGGTTTAAAGAGATCTATAAACCCCTAAGGAAATTAAGTGAATTCTTTGAAGTCTTTTTTGATTCATTTTTTCATTCATTCTTAAAAAGTTTCAAGAATATTGATCTTTTCTTAACAATTTTGAGTTTGTATTTAAAATGTTGACCATTCCATGAATGTATGAGTCTTATTCTCAGGGAATGATCATTTAATAATATTTTAAAAATAGTGCTAACAAGATTTTAATAGGAAATTCTGAAATTTGGTGATCACCATGGCTGTTTGAAAGACATTAAATTCATGGCTATGGAGTAGCAGCAGGAGATCTAGCCATTGCAGGCCTAAATTTTATGATTGGAATAGTAATATATGTTTAATGTATGGTATAATAACTTTAATATGGTTCTGGAAGTGATTTCTTGGTTAGATTTGAAGAGGCCCTAGTTTTTTACTCAATTTGGTTAGGGTTTCATAAGAAGCATATACAAATAGCTTTTGGGTTCAAAATAATTAAATAATCCTTAGTTTGGGATCATTTTAAGGTACTATACCAAGTTATAGGTTTAGGGGATAACTATTCCTTATAGTTCCTTTGTAAATAAGGGGGATTAATGCTTGAAAAGAGCCCCATAGTGTAACAACAGAGACATGGTCCAAAAAGTCCCACATAATCTTTTGATATGTTTTAGAGAAGACAAATGTTTTAAATAATATGCAATTTATTTGTCTAATGTTTAGGGAAAGTTTTGAATAAAGTGCAAGAGGACAACATTTGAGGGCTAATTGGGGCTTGTAGGTCTAGTAGGTAGAGTTGCTTGGTTTTTCCTTGAGGATAGGCATTTGAAAATTGGTAGACTTGTAATTTGGGTTAGAATAGGGGATTAAAATCCATTGGAGTCCTAAAAATTTATTAGAGAGATAAATCCTTCAATTTGTGTGGGAAACTTGTGGGAAACCACATTGTTTGAGTTTTTTTTTTCATAGAACATGGAAAGACCCACCTTGCTCTACATCAAAGTGGTATTAGAGCACATCAACATCTTTGCAAAGTAAATTGAGTACATGTTAGAAGAAGAGACCTTAGTAGAAGAGGCTGACCAAATGCCTCAAAGGATGACAAATATATAGTTGGCCAAGCTTGTAGCCCAACAAGTTGAAGAGATTAAGAAGATGATGATGGAGTTAGAAAAGGTGGATAGGAGGAAGATGAATATTGGTCATGAAGATTAGAATGAGGATGATGAATAAGTTGAAGAAGAATAAGACAAGATACCTAAAGTAGAGATGAATCCCAAGGACACTAGAATGACAATGTTTATCAAAGCCATCAAAGCATATGTGTACAAGGGAAAATTAGACATCTCTATGTATGTTGAAAGAATGAATGTGGAGGAACCCATTGATTGGTTTAGTGGTATAGAAAATTTCTTTGATTGTGAAGATGTGCAACAAGAAAACAAAGTTAAGATTATGAATTCAAGGCCAAAGGGGCATGCTTTATTATGGTGGGACTATTTGTAGGCTATAAGGTGGAAGAAAAAGTTGCCTAAATTTACTTCATAGGAGAGAATGATGGAAAAGATGAGGGATAAGTTCCTTCCAAGGGAAAAAAGAAGAAGATTTAGTTAGACAAGAAAATGCAAAATTTTACATAAAAGGACATGGACATCCAAAGATCTAAAGAACAGTTCCATAAGTTGAATATAAGAGTTGTACATGATGAGGAAGAGAAAGAAAAGGTAGCAAGGTACTTGGGTGGTCTAAAGTTCAAAATTCAAGATGAGATAAGTTCGAATACCCCTAATATAGTTGAGGAATAATAAAAGTTAGTAGTAAGGGCTGAAGAAAAGATTATGAAGAGATAAGAAAGGAAAGGTGGACGAAGAAAATAGTAAAATTGAGGACGGGGATGAAGATCTAGTGAAGGTCAAGTTCATAATATCCTTGAAAAGGATAAGAAGCCTATGAATAAATTAAGAGGGGGAAAAAGAAGTAGTAATAGATTTGATGTTGGTAGAAGGAATAATAGGTTTAGTGGGAAGTGTTATACATGTGGTGAGGAAGGGCATCCCTTCTATAAGTGCCCTAAAAGAGACATAAGAAAGTTTGGTAAGAGGGTTACTATGACACAAGGTGTAGTGGAAGAGGAGAATGAGGAATATATGGACAAGAGAAAGATCATTGAAGTGGGGCCCTATACTAATGGAGATCACCTTATGGTGAGAAATGAAAAAGGTTGTAGAAAATAACACAAGAGGTTTCAATTTTTGGAACTAATTACCTAAGTCAAGGCAAGATTTGCAAGATAACTATTGATTTAGATTGTTTTGACAAAATATTTTCATCAGAGATAGTGGAGAATCTACATTTGAAGACATCTAATAGGCCTAATCCATATAGAGAAACTTGGGTGAGTGATTAACAAAACATTTTGGTGAGAAGGAAAGCTTGTGTGAATTTTTAACTTGGTGAGCATATGGAGTGGTTACTTTGTGATGTGGTACCTATGACATGTTGTCATATACTCTTTGGTATGCCATGGCAATAAGAAATGAGTACTATCCATGATGGTCATAAGAACACTTATGTTGTTCATAAGGATGGTAAGAGGTACATGTGTTAAAACCTTTGCAAGGGATTGGTAGGGTTGAACAAAGAATCATTTCTTTTTTGGATAACAAGAATGTTTATTTGTAGGAGCATTTGAGGATAAACCTTATAGAAGGAGGTCTAAAACCAAAGAAATCTTTTTTAGTGATGAAATGTGACCAAGAAATAAAAGAAAGTGTTGTTGCTAACACATAAAATAAGATTCGTGTAGGACAAAGACAAAGGAATGATCAAGGAGTCATGATTGGCATAGTATGGTGTCCATTTGTTTCATTAGTAAGGAATGGAGGAATGTTTTCTATACTAGAAAATGGTGTAGGTTTGAATGTTCCTAGAAGGTTGCAAGAGAAAGAGTTTGAGAAAAAATAGATAACTATCCAAAATCACAGTCGAATAATGATGTAAAAGATGCATTGTGTTTTTATGTTTCTAACTATAGACACCTGAATCTGATTACATCATTATGTAATCCTATTTAGTCATCTCCTAGGACATTATTGATTAAGTATCTAATATTTAACTAATTAATCACCATCCCCTAGTTAATCAATTTATTTAATTAACTATAGGCCAATTGATTAAATCAAATGACAACCCAAAGTCTAAATTATCAATTAAATCCCAATTCATCTATTAAATTAAATAATTTCACTATACCTATTTAATTTAATCCCACATCCCATTCTTTTAAATAAATCATTTAATAAATCAACCCCCAACCCCTAACTATTCATAAACCCTATCATTAACCAAATCCAACCCATTCACCCATGCTAACCCACTTGCATCCCTCTAACATGCCACTTGCATCTTAATCCCCTGCTAAGCTAAGTCTAATCCACTTCCTAAATATGTGTACAACTTTAACCAAAAGTTAAGACTTCCTAACCCAAACCAGAGTCAAACATTTATCCCATCCTTCTTACATTCCTATCCAAAGGCATTAATGGCTCTTTAAAGCCTCTCACATCATTCTTCCACACTCCTTCCCCCTCATAACAACCTTTGATCTTTTACTTTGACCATCCCCTCCCATCCAATCCCTTTGTGACACTTTTCACAAGGCTATGGATTTGAGAAATCACAATTTATGTGCTTCCCCTTCCTTCAATCCTAGCCTTCCCTCACCTTTCATCCATTCTTTCATCCTTGCCATCCATCCCACCACCCCTTGGCTTATAAATTGGACCCTTTCCCTCTCACAACTATCATCAACTCATATACAAAATTATAATACCCCTTTGGAGAAAAAATCATTGAATCATACTCTTACTATGCAATAAGCCTCACTCACCTCACACACCATGTTTCCATCCATTGAAGTTCCTCCTCCATTGAAGGCTTGAAGAAAGCTTGAGCATACATCCACCATCATTTTAGACACATCTAAGTATCAAGGTCATACTTGGGTAGCTCACCATACTTGGTTTTCTTTCTCTTTACGTGTCTCTTTTGTCCTATCATAACATACATTTTGGCACACAGTGGGAACCCACATTTTGGTGATTCTTAATCATTTGCACTCTAAAAATTGACATATTGTGCCTCTTTCTTTGTGTGTTAGGGTTTTAACCTTTTTTGTAGGTTTATTAGTCCCAATGTAGGAAATGCACTCCCAACCACCTCATTCATTTTCACATAGTAGAACCTAAATAAATTCTTTTTTTGCAAACCTGTGGCTACCATTTTGAAGGAAAATCTTTTAAGGTGAATGAACCTGCAAAGGCATGATCACATTCAAAACTCAACTTATCTAATACATGCTCATTTGAACCCCCTTACTTCTTTCCTACTTTCCTTCTCTCTCTAGGATCACTTGTATATACTCGTGGGTTCACTTGCAATACATGTTAGATCACTTTGCACAAAAACTTGGTTTTTCTTCTATCCTCAAACCCACAATTAAATAACTCAGTGGAAATTCTTATGATAGTTATAGGATCACTATCTAGAGAGTTCTCTCTATGCGTATTTTGTGTACGACCCTTATTTTCCCATTCTTTTTTCACCAAATTCTGGGGAATGATCTTACAAGTTTGACCGCATTCTTGCATTGTGGGATCGTAGGTTGACTCATGCAGCTTTCATGGTGCTTTTAATTATTTGTGTTGAATTCTTATAGGTGGAATAGTGTGTAGGTGCTACTTTACTTTTTGTCTCATCAAGACTTTGTTTAAAGATTTTACTTGTTTAAAACATGGAATGAATGGTTCAATAGAAAAAAATCTTGAATGCTAAGGGTCAAAAAATCAATCACACTTCATATTGCGCATTAAAATGAACAAAAACTCCACCTTGAATGCTAAAAGTTAAGAAAGAATGAATGCGATGAACATTTGATTTTTGGTAATAAAGAACATTTTGAATCAAACGCTTCCAATTATTGCTTAAAAAGAATTCATACAATCTTGAATGACTTAACGAAAATCATTCTTATTCTCATCCTTTTCAAACTTTTCACAAACATGATTTCTTATGTTGACTTAATTTGTTATGTTGACCATCACTATCAAGTTGGAATAAAACTTTTATGCTAATCACAATTGTTTCCAAGTCATCAATAGGAAAGACAACTAAAAGATTCAAAATTAGAATGAACAAAATGTCTTGTGTGTCTCAAGAGATTGTGCATTTTAGCACATCTTTGAGTTATCCTTCATTTCTTGCAAAATAGAACCATTTAAATATGTGACACATGTACTGATAGTTATTAGCAAGATCATTCATGATAACCCAGGAGAGCTTCTAGCAAGTTCATCATCCTTTTAGAATCAAATCCCACATAGAAGCTCAAACGAATAAAATCCTCTAGCTAGTATATAAATGAGAAGAAGAGTAAAATTTCTTCTCCATCAGGCTAGTTTAGGAAGTGCATTTCTCGTAGTAGCTTGAGGTGGGAAAACTTTCCCATGATTTTGGTTTGTTTGAAATAGAATCTTAAGTGAATCACATATGTAACAATCGATTGGTTGAATCCATAGATCTAATTATGAACCAACTTAGTAGCTACTCTTTTATCCTTGGTATTTTATTTGTGGTGCAAGGGAAACAACATCCCTCAAGATTAATCACCATCGTGCTCCTCTAGTAGATGCATAAGGCTACTTGGGTTTCATCTCCAAGAGTCATTGTCTGTATAAAAGGGGGACTTCTATTTTCCATGCCCTGAAGATTCTTTGATGTGTATCATTTGTCAATCAACTCACCTCTTCGATTAGAGGGACATATTGAACACGAATCAAGAGACATCAAGTTGTAGGTTGTGGAATAACATATTGTAGCCAAATTGACTTCAGGGGTAAACGTGTTCTTGAATTAACTTATTTGTTTACATATTGTTTACCATCAAATATTTTTTTGAAAGAGATCACTTGTCTGTCTCTCTCAAAGTTGCTTTATCCTTTAAGAGATTGTTTTCTCACAATACACCATATCCATCATCAAAAGAGTCTTATCCTTGTTATTTCAAAATGGTTATTAGAAATTATATTTGCAACAACCCTATGTCTAGTTGGTTTTACCTTACCTATTTAATTTTTAAAAAAAAATTGTTATACTATCTTTTGATAAAAACAATAATTTCTTGTCTACTTAGACCCATTTATCATCCATAAGATTCATGTTGTCCAACCTAGAGTAAAAGGTATACTTAGTGTAGTCACTAGCTTAACCCACAATTGTGATAAATGTGGTGGAAACCTTATGTTAGACCAACCAAAAACCCAACTTCAAAAATGTCAAACTTCAATATCCAGTAGCCTATAGAGAGATTGAAGCAAAATGCAAGAAAAATAGACCTAATCCATGACTTTCTAAATAGATCAAATTGAGAAAGAAGGTATTAAGGTTTCCCTATAAACTGAGTTGGACAAAAATATTCAAAACATGACCTTAAGACATGGAGTCAATAAAGGCCTCATTGACTACACTAGTTATACCCACTTTGATTAGGTTCCTCTTCTTCCACACACACTTTTCCCTTATCATTTCATAGATTTTTCCTTTTAGGTTCTTATCCTCAAGAATTTTTTAGATTCATCATCTTTAAGTCATGATTTTAAAAATCCACCCCCATCCAAATCCAAATCATAGATTGAAGTCCTCCATCATCTCCATCATACTTCAGCATCTAGTTTCACTTTGTTAGAATTGTCTATCCTACATCCTACATCCATCATACTATCATGGTTATCCCATTGAATAAGCTTTTGTCTAGGGTAATCTATCATTTTTCATTTGTGTCCCTAATCATCTTGAGCTAAAGGTTAGGCTCCACACTTGATTATCATTGTTTCCCAAAAGGTAACAAGTTTTTCCTAGATTTGACATCACCATCACATCTTCTTTTTACACTTTGACATCACATCACTCATCCTTTAGGACTCCTAGGTATCATATCATTAGGAATGAAATCCTCCCCACATAAATATCATACATCTTTACATCCTAGAAAGTCCCCACATCATAGTTTTTTATATCCTTAACAAAGTTTAGCAAAACTATTCACCCACATATACACTAACTCGTCATCCTACCATCTTGTATTTCATCCTTAGGAACATGATCCTTTCATGCCACCCATTGGAATTCTTTAGAATAACTAAGAGTGGGGGTGAATTAGTTATCCAAGGTCCAGATGTACAAATATAATTTTTCACAACTTAGTGAGCCCATATCCATATATCATATTCATCATGCATGCATCCATTAGATCATACAATCTCTTAAACTTGTAGGTTACTGTCAAATCAACTTTGCAAAAATTTAAGAATGAAACTAAATAAATTTAGTGACACATTTGACACAATTTTTTTTTATGTGAAAGCCTAATTTGGGAAAAACCACCAGTAACATGCTACTAATTCTCACTCCTCTAAAATGATGCCTTGTGAAAGGCCAACCCTGTTAAAGGTTACAATGCACATTGTTAAATGTGACCTAGTTAGAGGGTTTCAATCATCCTATTAGGAGTGATCCTTATTAGAGGACTTTAAATCACACTCAAAATGTCATCCAGTTAAAGGATTTAAAAATGACTATTAGGTTAACCTTAATTGAAATGACTTACCCCAAACTAATACAATGATTAGAGATAATAACTTACAACTCACTATGTAGATTATAGATCCTTGTTTTAGTCCTCCATTTTGCTTGGCTTTCACACACTTCAGAACTTATAGCTTGTTCACACTTCAAGAATTCATATCATTAAGTCTTCTTACTTTACATGCCAATTACAAACTATATAGTTCGACCACCATATGAAACAACACTTGAGACTCCTTTTCTTACTTGGGTTCTTGCACATGCCATCAATTATTTCATGCCTTGTGTCCTCTTATAAATAGAAATTAGGTATTTTGTAATTCATCCTCTATCATCCATTTTAGGGTTAGGAAGGATTAGGTAGGATTCAATGAATCTACCCATCTTTACATTTTATTCCCTTCTATAAACTTCTCCGTCAAACCTCTTTGAATTCACCTCAAAAATGGTTTATCTTGAATTTTGTACCACCAGCTCATCAAGCTTATCTTCCACATGGTTTACACAATCCAAGAAATCAAAATTATTGGCTCATATTCATATCATCCATAATATTTCTCATAATTCTCACACTCAGCATTAACTTACATTTGATGCTCAACACATACTACATTACTCGACATTCTCTGTCAAAACACTTAGCATGAACTAAAGTTTACTAGTTCTCAGTATCAACTAAACTTTACTCGAATTACATTGTATCACTTAGCATACACTAAACTGTGACTTTACTTGGATCCAACTAATTTTTTCTTAAGCTTACACTAACTTTTCTTGGCACCTACTGTGTAGATTTTTAAGCTTGATAGACTCAACTCATTTTACTTGATTGTCTAAACTTAATTAGTATATCCATCCTTTTCAACCTTAAGTAGATAATCAATGCACTATAATATTAGTGTCTTAACTAATCCTTGTATTCCTTTTCCATATCATAACTCAACCTTTCCTCTAGGTGCTATTGGTACTTCATTTGATCAAATCCTTTTCATCAATCAAACAAATAATAGTACTCAAATCATCTAAGAAATTTTCATACAAAAAAGTAGAAGGTTTGATATCAGTGGCAAAATAATGATTAAAATACATTTTCATACTTGTATCAATCTATTTTCAAAAATCTCCCTCTTTGGCATTGATGTCAAACCAACCTTAATCAGTACAACCAACAATAATACCAAAGAAAAAAATTCCTTGTATTGAAATCTCTCCTTCTATCAATAACTTTCATCTTTTGAATAGATTACAAAATTTTGTTCTGATCAAAAAACAATCAATCAACAACTCATCCTTATGACTCCCTCTAGATCACTTCTTATATCTCCTTTGATATTAACTCCCTCTTACTAGGTATTCCATGTTTATCTCTAGTGTTTTCTTTCATCTCCCTTTTTGACAACAATATCTCCCTCAATAGTTAGGAATTTTCCCTCAGCAAGATTTCTCCCTCTTTGAAAACAATGCCAATGACTTGTAATCTTAATATGTAGATACAAACATTTTTAGTTTCTCCCACTATCACCTAGCTTGTGATTGATTTGTAGCTCCAGCTCTTTGATTACTTTAGGTAACTCCTAAAGTAAGATTCATTGCATCAATGTGTAACATTTGCAAATCATTTTATTTGATGTAGGGCACTCCTCATGCTTCTTAAATATCCTTTGATAGGGGTATCACCCCTAGTTTACCTTTTAGATAATCATGAGCATCCTTAGGTACTAATTTTATGAATATATCATCTATTTTTTCTTTTTTGTTAACACATTCCATCTTCACATTATAATTATGAAGCCTTTCATACCATGCTCTTGGTGCTTGCTTCAAACCATATAAAAAAAATTGTAGTCTATATACCATGTTCTTATTGTTAGCATCAAAAAATCATTCTAGTTTTTCTATGTAAACCTCTTCATCCAATATACCATTTAGAAATGTAGACTTAACATCCATTTGATAATCTTTGAAACCTTTGTATATAGAGTAAGCAAGTAGAGTTCGTACTCCCAATCTTGCAATAGGAGTGAATGTTTCTCCATAGTCTATCCCTTCTTCTTGTGCATATCCTTTAAAAACTAATCGTGTGTTGTTTCTTGTGACTTCACCATTTTCATCTAACTTGTTTCTATATACCCACTTGATGCCAATTACATTTTAATCTCCTTGTCTAGGAACTAGAGTCTATGCCTTATTTTTCTCAATTTGTTCAATCTCTTCTTTCATGGATTTACTCTAGTCCACATCTTCTAAGGCATCTTTCACTATTTTAGGTTCATGCATGCTAAGAAAACATGTGCCATTTCTCAACTTTTTCCTTGTCATTGTTCTAGCATTTTTATCTCTAACCAATTATACAACAGGGTGATGTCCCTTGGCATACTTTGACAATCTTGGTTCTACTTAGTTTTCCTCATTTGGTCTCTCAACTTTTGAATCACTATGTACATCTCTATCAAGTGATTCAACATCTCTATCATGTCCACTAATCTCAGAATCAAAATGTACCTCAACTTCATTCTATAACTTGACACCTAAATGTAGCTCAGTTCCTGAATGCAACTTGACATTCCTATTATGTGACTCGGAAGTCACTGAAACTTGCTATTGATTAGCAACATTATTTAAAACATCTTCATTAATGGACATGCCTTCATAAAAATATACAAATGTTTTGTATTCCTCTAGTTCCTTCATAGATTTAGCCTCATGTACTTTTGTATATTCATTAAATTTCACATTTGCACTTTTCACAACTTTGTTAGTGTTAGTATTTAAACACTTATAAGCTTTACTTCTTTATGAATAGCCAAGTAATATACTTTCTTCACTTTTTTCATCTAGTTTACCATTCCTAAAATCCTTGAGAATATAACACTTGGTTCCAAAAACCTTAAAATAGTTTATATTTGGTGAGTATCCATAGCATAGTTCAAAAGGTGTTGAATGAGAACCTTTCTTGACTTGTACATGGTTCAATGTATAGATAGAAATACTTACAAATTCTCTCTATTATTTCAAAGTAACATTTTTCTCCATCATGAGTGTCCTAGCATAGTCTATTATAGATCTATTCCTCCTTTCAGCAATTCCATTTTGTGGAGGGGTTCTAGGAGAAGATGTTTATTTTGATTCCTCTATTATTAAAAAACCTCTCAAACTAATTTCATGTAAATTCTCCTCCTTAGTTAGATCTCAAACATTTTAGACTTTTATCTATTCCTTCTCAACTCTTGCTAAGTACCACTTAAACATTTGGAAAGCATCAGATTTCTATTTCAAAAACATAAGCATCATCATTCTAGAATAATCATTAACAAATAGCATAATGTAATTATCTCCCTTATAGATTTTCACATAAATTGGTCTACACAAGTTAGTATGAACAATCTATAATATTCCTTTAGAGGCATGAGTGTTACTCTTAAAACTTGACTTTTTCATTTTTCCTAACTGCATTGTTTGCAAATTATATTGTAGGGTTTCTTCAACTTGTTGCCCTACTTTTCATTCTCTAAAAATTAGCAAAATTGAATACTTGTGTTTTTATGAGAGGAATGAATTCTTAGTTGTGATTGAGTCTAGATCTAAGCCTTCTTAGGTTGGATGAGTCTCCATTGGATTTTCCCTTTTCTCCCTCTCCTTATTCATAACTAGGTGGTTCTACATTTTGTCAAATGATCTTATAGGTAGGTTAGTGCCTAGTCTGATGGAGATTCATGTTACTTATTTAATGATCAACTACAAGTTATATCTACTTATGGCCTACCAATATTTCAAAAAAATAGAAGCTTGTAGAACTTTGGAAGTCATCTTCTTCTCGAAAGATTTTCAACCCATGAAATTGGTTTTCCAAAAAGGCAATTTAGGTTGAAAAAGAGAGATAAGTAGTCTTCAACAATGTCTTCAAACCTCACTTGGAAATTTTTTATTCCAAGAGGGGCAATGGTCTAATGCTCACCTAAGAAAGAAAAATTTGGTGGAGAAATAGAAACTATCTTCTCCTTGGTGGGTTTTCAACCCATGAAAACAATTTCCCAAATTATGAAGGAAATCAAGCTAATGTTTAGGTTAGATTCATAATTTGTGTGTAGAACATCTCAAAATGATAATGAAGAGAACCTAAAAACTATGGAAAAGAGATAATTATCAAAATCTAACTTTGCAGACATTCTCCTATGGAGTACTCTAATGGCAACTTCTTGAAAATTAAACAAAAATGGGAAGGCAAGTTATGGAGATATAGAAAGTTACCATTGAACCCAACAGAATAGTGGAGATACCCCTAGATGCTTGTTAAACCCTCACACTTACTATTTGAATGGGTATCTCCTTCAATTCATTCATGTGGCATGAATTTTGAAGACCAACAGATGAATTGAGGCTCCCATATATATGGAAACATAAATAGTTGAACAAACTACTGCTCTTTCTTTGAACTGCTAATCTATTAATGTGCATAACTTTTTCAAAAAGATAGCAATTATTTTTTTATCCATACCTTTCACTTTATTAATTCAAATCTCACTCTCAAATTCATGACAACTAGGTCTACAAGTTTTGACAAGTTGAACATAATCAAATGCCAATATCAAAATTTCATAAATACCTATCTTCATTTCTACAACATGGAGGATTTTCAAAAGAGAGTGAAGTCTAATAAAATTCATCTCATCACCAAGAAGCTCTAAGGATGTGGGTTGGTTGAGGTAGCTGGTTTTTTTATTATAGTTTAGGCCCTGATATTAATCTATAAATGTATACATCTTTATAACCTAGAAACAAGGTAGATTGTGCTACCTAATGATACAATGTTGATTTTGATCAATAGGAAAACTATGGTGAATTTCCTTCGAGTACCAATATGGCAAGAATTCTGGAACTTGACCTTTAGATAATCTATTTCTAAGTTCTTTGCAAAGAAGATGATCTGGAGGAAAGAAATCATGCAAACATGGTTCAGATACCATGGAGTGCTAAGAGTAAGGCTCCCAAGACCCTTTTTGGGACCAACCTCAAACCAAAGATTATTGATATCATGGTCTTCCTACATAGGTTTAAAGGTGAAGTAGAAGCTTTGAATCTTATTGAGCAGTATATCTTTTTAATACAAGTCATGTTCTCTAACACCCAACATATTGATTGGACCCATGAGATAAGTGAAATTCTATTCAATGCTCTCCATGTTGCAAAATTTTACAATACATTCTATATTTCCTCTTTCCTAATCTATATTTTGGCCTCATTAAACTATGTCAAAGCCTCCCAAGAGTGGAGAATTTTCCATATGATGTGAAGTCTTATGAGTTTTATCCATGCTTATAGTTGGAGAATAGCTATGCAAAATATGTGAAAGTTAATGATGCATTTACTATGAGGATTTTGAGGGAGCTACAAGGATGTCTAGAAAGAAGTTTTAGTCTTGAAGCCATGGTATCCATCAACTAATTTGGGATTTATTTCATCCAATTCTCATCTTTTTCTTATTTGCATCTTGTAGCTTTCGATGGTTCCCCTTTGAAGCTACCAAGATATCCCAGTGATGTGGTCGTGTTGATCAAGATCATGCAGTAGGTCATTCAAGTGAACATGTTAAGCAAGAGTTTGAAGAAGAAAGGGTATAAATTCCCCATGAAGGTGGGGGATTTCAGGTGTGACACCCTCTTTGATGCCAAGGACATGTTGAAGGTGTTCAAAACAAAATATAAGTTGGACATGTATGAAGTCATAAGACCCATGTTTGACCCAAATGGGTATGCAAGGGATGTTTTGCAAATTGAAAGTGTAATTAAGAATATTTCCACCATTGAGGATTTTTGGGTTGATTGCAAGAATGAGTTGGAGAGTTGTGATTGAGCCTTCACCAGATTAATAGTCAATTAGGTGAAAAAGTACAAAGTCAACATTGATGTAGAAGGAGTAGAGGATGATGGTTAGAACATGTATAGCAATACTTACCTAACCAAACTTAGAGGCACTCTAATAGGTTCATAACCTTATGAAGACACCAAAAAAGAGATAGATATAATGATGGCTTGAATCTACAAGAGGACCAAAAAATGGGTTGAATGGACCACAAACAGGAGTCAAAGCAAAGGAGCATCCATTGAAGTTTCCCCAAAAGTTGTAGCAACTTCCTCTTCCCAAGATGGTACATCAAGTGCAACCTTATCTATTACCCAAGGGCTAGCACAACTATTAGATGGAGGTGATCAACCTCCCAATAAGAGCATTCCCTTGGCTAGAATTTTTCATGATGGTTCTTTGTTGTAATCGAAACTCCAATAGAAGTTGAGAAGAAGAAGGTAAAGGAATTAAAATATGGTGTAGTCACTCTTACTCTCTCACCTCATAGTAGTTTGATCCCATCAATAAGTGTTACACTACTCCATCCAAGTAGTCCCCAAGTGCAAGTAGTGGATCTTTGAGATGGTGGATGCAGTGAGAGTGAGTCTACTAAGTCTAATGAGGCAACAAAGAAGACTATGTAAGCATAGAAAGGCCTTAAATCTTAAAATCTCATCTCATAGGCCCTAACGCATCCTTTCTCTTTAGGCACAAAAAGGTTGACCTCTGTCAAGAGAAATGTTTAATATAAACACACTTGGGATTGCATCCAAGGTGATTGACACAGATTCATGGTTGGAGGACACCTTGGAAAGAAAAAGAAAGAGGAGAGGGGAAGGATTTTCTACTAAAGATAATTTATCTTTGGCTATCCACTCTAGATCAGCACTAAGTAAATTCAAAAAGTAGAAGACCTTGTCAATTCTAGGACAAGATCCTAACATAGGACATCTAAATATGGAAATTGCCAAACCCACTAAAGAGGGGATGATCAAAGATATGTCTATAGATGATTTTGCCCTGCATTCTATAGATCTCATGGAAGTTAGTTATGAAACCAAGTTTGGCCTATGGAAGTCAACAAATGATGTGATAGAGGGATAACTTGAAAGTCTTAAATTGTAAAAAGTCAAAATGAAGGCAAAAATTCATGAACTCAATGGCTTTATTAGGCAGTTAGTCACCCCATTGGCAAGAATCTCCAGAATGTCAATTGCCAATGACCATACTGCTACTAATGTTCTAGTACTCATCTCCTAATTTCAAGAAGAAAAATATTTTGGGAAGATTGGTAGAGAGTGGAGTGGGAAACTCAAGTTGGAATTACTTGAATTTATTGAGCAGATTGGCAATGCAATATTGATGCTTGAAATAGAGAAGGACAATATTTCAACAAATTGAGCCACCTTAGCTGCATTGAAGGCTAAGAGCAAAGATTGTATTTCCTTACTAAAGATGATTATCCATATGAAGGCTAAGGAAGTCATGGAAGTAAATATTGTTCCTAGAGGAGGCAAGCCTTTATTTGAATGGCTCCAGAGCATGCAATTCAAGTATGAGATGATCCTAGTAGAAGAGGAAGGACTTAAGGAGATAGAAGCCAATGTGAAAAAAGATCAAGATAGAGATTATGAACTCTTAAGAGGTCTACATAAAAATTCCCAATATAGTACACAAGGAAAGGGGTTCATCAAAGTCAACATCATCTAAAAGAACTTCTCTAGTTACATAGATGGCTTGACAGAGATATCTTTTGATCACCAGAATACAATTTTTGAGCTCCATAAACTTGTTAGGTATATACATGTGGCTATGGAGGAGATGCAGGAGCAATTAAAATCCATCAAAGAGTTATCCTATGAGAATTCCAAGTGGCTCTTGAGATACACCAATGTCCATGTTCATAGACATGAAGAGTTTATTCCAATCATTGTTTCTACCAAAGCTTATAAGGAAAAGTTAGAAAAGGGAAAGAAGGTGAAGTGATTCATATCCCATCCTTTCATATTTTTGATATAATGATTATAATAGAAAAATTTAATCCTTTCCATTTGTCATTTTAGATGAGATGAACTAATTTGAGTCCCATTTGTAATAATCATCTCAGAATCCTATATGTGTTGAATTGAAAGATTAATAAAAGGTCAGCTAATTTTTGGTGTGAAATACTTGATGTTGTAGAGACAATTGAATGGTATTTTGTGTCAATATTTTTTGTTCCATTTTGTTTATGTTGGTTTCAGGTTTTCTCTTTCCTCTTAATTGAATCAAAGAATGAACAGAGTTTTATTTCCCTATTTCAAAATAGTAAAGTGAATATAATATTTTTGTTATCATAAGTTCAAGAGAAATCCCCTTTTATGTTTTCTATTAAGTCAATCTTTCCATCTCTAGACTTAGTTTCTTGCTAATATTAGTTTAGTTTTTAGATAGCATACATTGTTGAATTGTTAAGCTTTGTGGGTTCATAAGATGTGTGAATCCATAGACTTAACTTATCTTAAAATGTCAACTCTTGCCTAAGTTAGTTTCTATTCAGGCCTAGCTTGGTTTCACTCTCCTGTTGTTAGGTTAAGAAAAAACCCTATTTTAAAATTATAAGCAAACATAATTCATTGCAAATCACTAATATAATAGGGAAATATACCTAATAATATAGAGGGAAGTTAGTCATTTAATAAAAACTTTCCAACTATTGTAATTAGATATTGTTCACAAATTTGGGCATTTAAGAGCTAAAATTGAAAAGAACAATCAGTTTACCAACACAACTTATGCAAACCTCTAACTCTTCTCATGTTACGTATACTAACCAAGTTATCAAAATTAACATGACATAACTTGTTGAGCCATAGCCATAGATCATCAAATTGTACAACTAAACAAGTAGTGTCCTCTATATAAAGGTAGAATAGCTTACCTCTTGTTTGATCAACTTTTCCAATTAGTTTTCCATTAGTATCATATATCTTAGCAATCTTGTTCTCAAAATAAATCTTACAACCTATATTATTTAGTTGTGACACACTCAACAAATTATAGTTAAGTATTTCAACATAATAAGCATTGTCACATAAACTCCTTTTTGTGAGTTTGATAGAACCTTTTCCTTTTATTAGATAGGGTGCATCATTATGAAACCTTACACTATTTCCATCATAATGATTCAAGGAAATGAACTTAATTTTATCTCTAGTCATGTGATGTGGACATCCATTATCAATGATCCATCTATCATTCTTGTTTACATAAGACACAAATGTAGTTGCCTCATCCTCATCAAATTCATACTTCATTGCAACATACACCACTTCATCATCATGATCATCAGATTCATCTTTGGTTTCCTCTTCAACAATGTAGCAAGACTTCTTTCCTTTATCTTTGTAATCTTTTTTTTCTTCATCTCTTCTACTTTTGTAATTATCTCCACCTTTGTAATTCTTCTTCTTTGGACATCTAGTAGCAACATGACCAACCTCATTGCAACTGAAACACATGATAGGTAATTTACCTTTTAATTTTCCTTCACCCCTATGAAATCTCCTTACTAATAGTGCTTCAAGTTGCTCTACATCCTCCCCATCTATTACTAGCACATTTGGGTTCATTTTTTGACCTTTATTAGTCGAATTTTCGATGCAATTTTTGACCAAATTCAACCAACCCATTGGTCGATATTTTTTTGGTCAAAATTTTGACCAAATCATTGGTTGGTCAAAATTTTGACCAATCTATTTGTCAAAAACCTTCCAAAGCCATTGTCTAGGTTCAATCAAGAATTGGTCAAAATTTCACCCAATGAAGGTTGAAATTTCGACCAACAAAGGTAGAAAAAATTTAGGCATTGGTGGAAATTTCAACCAACAAAGGTAGAAAAAAATTTAGACATTAGTAGAAATTTTGACCAATGAAGGTGGAAATTTTGACCAACAAAGGTAGAAAAAAATTTAGGCATTGGTGGAAATTTCGACCAACAAAGGTAGAAAAAAATTTAGGCATTGGTGGAAAGTTAGACCAATGAAGGTGGAAATTTTGACCAACAAAGGTAGAAAAAAATTTAGATGTTGGTGGAAATTTCGATCAAAAAAGGTAGAAAAAAATTTAGGCATTGGTGGAGATTTCCACCAACAAAGGTAGAAAAAACCCAGGCGTTGGTGGAAATTTTGACCAATGAAGGTGGAAATTTCCACCAATAGTTAGGTGTAAATTTTTTTCAAACATTCTATAAAATAGTTCACATGCCTTGCCTATGATATGACATTTTGCATGCATCCTACACTCTCTCATCCATCTAATGATGGATTACGTAGAGTGATCTAAAACCATGATTCTAAAAAACACACACAACAAAATGAACTTGCACTACAATTGGATTGTGGAAATATGATATTGTTAATTTTGCATGCATGTCTACTAGGACAAATATATGTTTAAGTTGTGATTGTCCTGGTAGACATGCATGCAATTTTACCAATATCAGATTTCCACAATCCATTTGTAGTGCAAGTTCATTTTGGATTTGATTGTGTGTTTTTTAGCATCATGGTTTTAGATCACTCTACGTAATCCATCATCAAATGGATGAGAGAGAGTGCAGGATGCATGCAAAATGTCATCATACGCAAGCCATGTGAACTATTTTATAGAATGTCTGAAAAACACCAACAATAACTAATATGAAGAATATATAATTAGTTATATGATTGAGACAAATCATGTACATTGTATGAAGACCATTCATGGCTGACAGGGCCCACCAAAAGATAAAACATATGATAAAAAGAATTATTTTCATGTTTTTAACATATGGGGTACACATAACATGACTTATTATTGCACAATTCAACTAAGTTTAGTTAATTTCCATAGGGATTGTCCCCATTCAATGGTGAACATTTTGCCACATTTCAAGCCTTTTGATTATATAAAGAAATGTATAGCATGAAAAGTTTAAGTAATGTCAAGCCATTTATTTACTTGATATATAATGTGAATAGAACTATTATGTTGCTCAACAACTACCAAATAAAATTATCATCATGTACCCAAAAAGGGATGGATGGAATGTCAAAACTAACCTCCAACTAACTGCTATCACCATCCCTCTATATTATAAGTTATAGTGGTGCTCTAGATTTTCTCTATTCCATCATACACTTACATATCATACACTTTACCATAGTCCATATCAACAAGGTTAGAGAGATTAGTTTCATTTGACTAGTATGTGGAAGACCTTGATGTTGAGAAGTTGTGTGATTCACATGGAGTAGAAGGTGTTTTGACCCCTTAGAAGGAAGATTCATCTCTTTTACCGGCTTCTTTATTTTTACTTGGAGAAGCATATTTCTTTGAATTGTCCCCATGGCTACTTGCAGATGATGCCAAGAGTGTCCTTGCTATTTTCTTCTACCATAACATAATGTTTACAAAGTGTTAGAATTGTCTCTAGATGAAAAGAAACTATAGAGGCTTAATTGACATGTGATCTTAGTTAATGTACTATCTCACAATCAACTAGACGATGAGCTTCCTCAAAGTACTGAAGAGGTTTCAGTCAAAATTTTAAACTATTTAAGTTTCAATACAAGATATTAAAATCAAGAACAATCTGTTGGAAAACAAAAGCACCTGCCAGAAGGTCTATTACTAAGCACAATATAATAGAACTTACATTATAGCAAAAGTTGTGTGAACATTTGCAAGTGATATCATAGCACCCACTTCCAATTACAAAGTCAACACCATACTCATAGCTAGGAGCTGGACACCATTTGGTCTACATGTACATCCAAACAACAGTTTTAAGCAAATTACTTATTTCATACTCTCTAGTAACCCCAAAAAATACTTCGAAGATGGAATACAGATAAATATATTAATAAAAAACACAAGACCACAATGCGGAGAAAGTTCTACATTAATAAACAATAAAATATTTAGCACAAAAGGAACAGATACTCTAAATTATGTAAACAACCAAGAATAGAAACTCTATAAATGTTTTCCTTGAGGAAAATCGTAAATTTAGATGAAATTTCAGTTGCTTTTCTTTTTTGGCTCTGCCAAGATCTAGGAATAATGGTGTATAATAATCATTTAGTTTATTTGTTATTAACTGTGTCAATTTTTGCAGGTTGGTACACTTGATATTTGGGAACCTGTTGTATTAACTTTGAAAAGGTCTAGTTATGAGATAAAGGGTAACAGGCAACGTAGGGTGGTAGTTAGTGAGAAGTATACTTTCAGGTTGATGCCCTTCCCTTGAGACATTGCAAGGAACAAAGAAAACATGATGGAGGAGGAAAAGGGCTATAAAGAGTCTCAATAGTGGTGGAAAGTAGATCCTTAATGTGTGGGCCTATAAAAGAACATATAGATGCATTGAGCTTGTCATTGTCTCTACCATTGTTTTTATTGCACCCTTTTATCTTCTTCATGTCATAATTGGTAACTAAGCGATCCAATTCTCTTTGCTCTGTTTGTGTCCCCTTTGAGGCTTAGTCTCCTACCTTTACCTACTTGAGGTCTCCCCTAGAATTATCATGATGTCATTTCATGTACTCTATCCTCATTTGGTGGCTACTGATCTATAAAATCTGAGGCGCACATACTTGGTATAGTTTAGAGGAAGTATAAAGTATTGTTGATTCAAGATTTTTTTTTGGTTTGTTTAAAAAGAACATTGTAGTTTTTGAGGATTTAGAATCTAGAGTACGACATTGTAGGCAGAGGCAAAGTAGATGCATTTGAATTTTTTCTAAAGCATGTATAATGGAGAACTTAATGGTGCATCCATACATCAAGTATATGTTAAAAATATCAAGTTTAAAAACTCTTATTTTGCAATGAACATTCTCTCAAGTATAACTATGGATCAATTCATATTAAGAGACTTCATAATAATTTATAGCATAAAGGATAGAAAATGATTTGATGTATTAATATTCTCTAATCTATTTTATCATGGCATTCTAATACAACTAGGATTTAAAAAGAAAAAAATGTAAGCTAATCTCATCATCTTCATCTCTTCATTTTCTTTCTTTGATCTCTTCTTTTAGTTTCTTCAGTATTCCATTCCATCAAGGTTGTGCCTATATTTCCAATGAACAATTTTCAACATCATTCACTCAAAATTTCACACATGTGACTCACAATATCAAGTTACAAAACTAAAACTGTAATCAAAATAATAACTTACAAAGGACATCCCATTATTTTAGAGTTTTCACTCATTTCAAAAAGAATTTTACCAAATTCATCTCAGAACTAAAACAATGGATTCCAAATGAAAATCATAAATAGAAAATGTAACTTACAAAGTTGTATTGACAAGATGCATCATGCGCTGCATGAGTTGACACTGACAAGAGGAGCTGTATGAATTGATGTCCTTTTTCACGTTACAGGAGACCCTATAGTAATGGAGTCGTGTTTCCCTAGCACAATATCTAATTCATCATTCAATGCAAGACCCTGACCAAGAAGCTCGTCCTCCCTACATTAAATTTGAAATAAAGGTGAACCAGCTAGATAATGGGCCAATAAAAAATGTTTTATTGCTAGTGAGAAGCATTAAAAACTAGTTCACTTTGCATTTGTAACCTTGAGAAGGGTCTTAGCAACATGCTCGCATTGAACCTTTGATCTAAAGGAGAAGTACACAAGCTCACAACCCTCAGGAAGGCTTTCTTAGATAAGAAGTTTCTGAGCAGACACAAATCCTCACTAATAATGATGTTGTGATTTTCTTATTAAAATCCATACATAGTTGTATTGTCTTGGGCAGAGGAGACTACTATTGTTTGTGTTTAAGGATCCTTTAGGTTAGTAGAATCACATGCAAATTGGATGTGACATTGAAATGAGAAAACTATAATAAGAGCTAGGAGCTTGCCTAGTGATCAGGGCTTGACACTAGACACTGCATGAAGCATTTGTAGGCATTTGAGTCTCAAGCGTCGCCAGCTCAAAATCAAACTAAAAAGGAAACTTGGCAAATAAAACAAAATAAAAATAGTCTTCTTGAGTAAAAATCAACATTGTATGAACAATACCATTACAATGCACTATACTTGGTACAAATATATTGTTGGCTAAGTATAAAGAACATTGGTGGTGAATTCAAGTCCAAGCTGCAAAAGCAAAGACATTTACATAAAAACTAAGCAACCCTATTTGGCAAGAAAAGATATATAGATATTTTTGACTAAAATTACAAATTGATGCTAAAAAACTTAAACCATAAGAATTTTTTTGTAGAATAATAAAGAAGAAAGATGAAGAATCAAACACCTGAAGGATACAATGTTGATGGAACTTTAGAAAGATCATCTAAAGGCCATGATATGCTTGAGTTAAAGGAGCTTTGAGATTCATTACTACACTCCAGAATGGGCTCATCTTCAATCTTCTGCAGATTGAGGATGAGCCCATTCCTGAGTGTAGTAATGAATCTCATATAATGCAATCTCATCGATGAAGTGTATTAAAAGCTAATAGAGCATCTTTGCTAGCTGATCTCCCTTACAAGCCACAGGAGAATTCTGAAGATAGTCATGATGCTAATAGGCACATCATGACTATCTTTGACATTCTCCTATGGCTCTTGTGGTTCTATTCTTATAACATGAGGCTTCCTCTTCTTTTTTCAAGCATAAGGCTGATGCAACCCTATAATAAGAAATAAATGGGTTTAATTTGGATTATATACAACCCAAAGAAAACCAAAATGTAATAGCGCTTTTTAACAGAGAAATGAACTATATAAAATTATAAAGCTCATAATAATAATAGGCCATAAAAAAGAGCTAAATTTTGAGTAGACAAAGTCTAGATACATGAAGTGTGCCTGATTAATCAAAATCAAATCCTTGCCAAACCTTTTAACCACTCCTTAATAGCACTTTCTCTATCACCAAGTTTGCAGCAGGGTTTCTATTTATTTTTGGATCTAACGTTAATATGGAATCTCCATCCAAAAATTTCTTTAGAGCTTGAAATATTTATACATGAAGTGATCAAAAACTCAAAATTTGTCATGAGAAATAGAGCTCCAACACTGATAGTTTATACGTCTACTAAAATCATAACAACCCTGTTCAAGGAAAAGCATCCTTTAATTCAATATGGTTCACAAGAAAAGACTTATACAAGTTTATACAATTAGGATGAAAAACATTAGTAAGGGACATTGATTGTGAGCACAACAAATATATTGTTCACAAAAATGGTAGTGAAACTAACATTTGTATTTGTGCCAAGTACAATTAATTATGTTATGTATCACCACATGAGTACCATATGCAAAAGAAACATTAAAAGCCATCATAAAATACTACCTTTGATCAGTCTCTGAAACATAACAATCTTAGATGATGGAACTTCAACATCCCTAGAAAATAATTCACATAATATTTACCAATATTTAAAGTTTAAACAAAGCCACAACTACCATGAGCTAGTAACAAAAAATTTTAGTACAATTTTTACTGGCATTACTACTTTAGATACATACATCAGATATTTTAGGAGATTCTATGGATTTCAGAGAATTGAAAATTGAATGCTCCACTTTTGATGAAAAAAATGACTTTATATGTTGTACAAGAATTATGTGTTAGATGTTTCTACAGATGGTAAAGTAAATGTTCCAATTTAAATTTCCTTGTAGACAAAGTTAACTAAAAAGGCTTTTATTTTCTTACTATGTAGAGAAATTGATATCAAGGACTTAAAAAATAGTCATCCAAGGATTGTGAACTACTTTGTTAATTTGAGCATCTCTGTATCCCCTGTTGTAGGTGGACTTGATCTCTGACAAGCTTATTTTGACTATAATCTCTGGCAAGTAATCTGTAATATATTGCAAGCCTAACATCTTTGCAAAGGACATTTTCATTGTGAAGTGACTAAAAAAAATTCAGTCAAAATCAAATTTGACAAAAGAATCCAAAAAGGAAAGCTTCTCTGCAAAAAATACATAGAACTAAACCAAAAGAACTTTCATTGTAACTTCAATCAATCTGACAGGGACTAATTTATCCTCACATTATTGAATTTTTTTCATATCAAAAGAAGTAGTTTGCTAATCATTTCTTTGGTAGTACATATTTTGAGTTTTTTACAGTTTAGACCTCTCAACAAATTTTAATGTCTAACTCCTTAGAAATCTTCTCCTACATTCTCTTCCTGGTATTCCAAAGCTATGTCAAGTGGAGTTGAAGGAAAATGACCCAGATATGCTTCAAAAGGTGACTAATTTGTTGAGAATGACTTGCTTTATAATATAAATGTTAAATTTAGGGAAGTGACAAACTCCAAGATTAAGGATGCTAATTCTTGTATCCTCTTATGAGTTGCACTGAGTTCATGTTTATCACCTATGCATGGTCATTTATCTATGTGTGACAAGCAACACTCTTCTTGAGCCTTGTATCCTTATGGACCAAAATTTCCCAACAAATTTGATGTCTCTACTTCAAAAAATAGACTCAGAAAGCCCAAAGTAGACCCTATGCATTAGCAAAGAACATCACTCAGCATCTTTGCTGCTTGATAATCTTTCTTGCAAGGAGATGGCATTCACATTTTGCTAAAATCAAACTATTGCCACAAACAAATAATCCTACATTTTCTTGAGATACATACCTAGGTTCTCCTTCAGTCGTTCCATCCTAGGACATCCTAGGGACAGATGTCTAGGAGAATTTGACATTAATTATAGAGGCATTTTTACTTGAAATCTTAGAATACAAGTTTGGCATAAGAATTCTCCTAATCCTTATATTTTAAGATCCTATAATGTATAAAGACACACCTTATCCATATTTTCATAAATATTTCAAATCTCACTACATATTTTGTTTTTCCCTATTTTTATATAGCTGTTCCTTTTGTAATGCACTAACTATCCCTTTTACAGAGTAGCAGGATTCATGATCATACAGTTTACAATACAACCCTGGAACATTACCAGGTACACATTCTATAGTTATAACTCTCCTTTATCATAGAAACTAAGAAAAACCTCAAATTGGCCCAAGACAAATTGAATTTCCAATAAATTGGCTTTCAAATCAGCATGAATTAGAAGTAACAAATTAGATATTCTTGAGATGACAACCTTATAAGCTAAAGTTTCTCAAAATTATAGGTGGGGAGATACTTGGACCAAGTAACCATGGGTCTTACAAGGATCTAGTAGATAGGTTATATATTTGGTTAAAATACTACGAAGGTTGCTAGTGCATAATACCATTTCATGTCTCAGTTTGTAGAATGTAGTGGGACAAAAAGTTTTAAAATATCAAGATCCTTGCATTCCCTAGATGATAGAGGTTTTATTCTGATTCAAGACATATACGAGAAGGAATTGAGATCAAAGGAGCTAAAAAAAAATCTCATTTAGGCAAAGGCTTTGTCATTGGAAAATAGTACAATACCATGTAGGAAGGCAACAAAATATTGGAGAACCTAGCACTTATTGACCTTTCTAATGCTTAAAAGACTCATAAACCTTCACTTAATCCCATGACTCTACCATAGTGCCATATGTGGCTTGTTTGGCAACATTTTGACATATTTTCCAATTACATTGCATTTATTTGCAATTGATATGCATTTTATGACTCTTTGACTCCATTTATCAACCTAGTACATTCTAGGACTCCCTTTGCCCATGATATTTTACTACATTACATAAATGACCCTAGTCCTTTCACCTTCATGCCAAGAATGGCTTACAACTTGCACTTTAATGATTACAAACATATCAAAAAGGACCTTCATAGGGTCTTATTACATCAAATGTTGTAACATGGTCATGTTAGTTATCTTGAGACCTTAATGTCTTCTCATGCCTTCAACCTTGACCTTGATGCTCCTGTATCATTCTCCAAAGGATCAAAGCAATCCAAGTCCCTTTGGATTGGTAGTCTTCTTCCTTTTCTTCCAGTCTTTAAGTACTCCATCAGCAAATGCTACAACTAGATTGTACCCTCTTCTCTTTGTCCTCATGTGCCTGCAAATAAATATCTTAGATTTATTCCATGTGTTCCATCCTTCAACTATTATCATGATATGCCCATGGTCTGCACCATCATCACCCACAGAATAACCCTACAATTCTGCAATAAGTCACATAACTTGTTGAAGGTTTTGCAAATGGCATGGAAAGCTAAGAAGGCTTAATCTTGGGAAAAAATTTATGGTCAAGGAAAGTAGGATCATCATGGAATTGAGTAGGCAGACCTTCTAGGAAGTTGCAATACTTCAACCTTGTAAGTGTCACCTCAATGCAATGGGTACTAAACAAACAATTTGAGTTGATGAGAAATGGTTGTTATGAATTCAAATTGTAAGCATCACCTCAATGCATTGGGTATTAAACAAACAATTCAAGCTGATGAGTATGGGTTTTTATGAACCACAACTCATGAAATATGCATTAAGTCCATACTTGTTGTTTACAGTGAGTATGGGTTTTTTTTAAAGAACATACCTATTGTTTACAGTCACTAAGTGTCTATATCCTCTAAGAAATTTGAAGCAATGAGCCAAAGTCACCTGGTTGAAGATGATCATTGTCCCCTCAAAGTGCCACCATTTGATAAATTGTTGCATTGAAATATGATCTAGAAAGGGCCTTTCCACATAGTATGTTGGCACTATTTGGCAATCATCGATCATGTGGTTATTGCAAAGAGGCTAAGGACCAAACATGGAATCATGGAGATAGTTCATGGATGTACAAAGAAAATGCAAGAAACATCAAAGAGATTGTTAACTATTCAATGGCCTTAGTAAAGACAAAGCTTGGCACTTGAAATGCATAGTGCAATAGGATTAGTAACATATCAAATTTTTTGATAGAATGCCCAAAACAGAGCTTGGAATGTTGATTGATGGACATGCATATGGGAAAGAATGATATGTAATGTTTTATGTCAAAAATGGCTTTGACTCTATTGGCTCAATGCATGAGATACACCTGCAACTTCTCTACACAATCAGCTTGCTATGAAATGTTTTAATCCAGATGGTCAAAACATGTACAAAGAACATGAATTGTTTGAATGAAGGCATTCATGACATTCGTGTCAATGGGTCTCTATGAAAGGAAAAGAAAGGATACAATTCATTTAACAAAGTCCCAAATATCATACTTCCATCACAATTCAATTATGAAATATAACATGCAACACCATGTCTGATTAGATTGCTTCAAGGAGATATTTGATCAAGGATGAAATGAATGATTGCACCTAGTGTGCACATTACAGAATAGAGATAGTGTTGTGAAATATAAAACTAAAAATAAATTATGCAAATCCACTTAGCTTAAATTGGAACTATAGGCTTACAACTCCAAAACACATCTTCAAAACACTAAATGAAGATTAGAACTATAGGCTATGGTTGGGTAACTTTTACTACAGTGCCAAGTTGCAAATAAAAAAAATATATTGTTACTTTTGGTCTTTCTGAAAAAGGGGTGGGGTATGAAAGTAAGGGTGCTTAAATTGTCTCGTAGAGCATGAACAGGTGGATTTCAGTTGTGGAGACATCCATTCCAAACTGTTTTCTTTATTTTTGACTTACCTATCTAGATTGCTAAAACTCAAAGCTCCTAACCCATTATAAATAGTTACCCATTCCTAACTCAAAGCTCATAACTCGAAGTTCATCCATACGTTCTAATTCTACCAAATGATGTTAAGACACTAATAAGGCCAAATACATTATAACCAAATTAAGCACTGATTTTTTTTGTGTGAGCAAATACCTAGGATGGATCATGGAAGTAGTTGGACAACCACTGATCCAATACTCATTAGACATAAAGATCCAAAAAGTAAGCTAAATTTAAAAACTAGGATGATAGGAAAACCTACCAATCAAGAGAGATGTAATGACATTAGTTTTTTGCATCAATGATTTACATGTAAGTTCTAGGAAAAGCTTAAGTGAAGTAGATTAGACATTCATAAATTAGATTTTGAAGGATGTTTCTTGAATAATTACTATATGCAAGTAAGTTAAATTGCTATCAACATGCAAAATGGGTTGTAGATGCTTGATAGATTTCAAATTGTAGGATTCAAATTATAGCTAAGGATAATCATCAATGCATCTGCTATCACTATCACAAATACACACTATTGACTATATTTTACATTCAAGCTTTTCCTTGTGTGAGAAAGCCAATCTACAATATGGATTTGCCGATAAAATATAATAGTAAGAGTTCTAAAGTAACTGACACAATCTCGACCAAACATAAATTTTTCCTTATAGTTGCCATTAATGTTGTTCAGTAACATCAAAATCATTTTTCTTCCTTCTAAAGATACATACAGCTATCTAAATTTAAAAATTGCCACAATTAAAAACCTACTGATTAAAACTAACTTGATAAATTTAAGACTCAACTTTTCAACTTATCTACACTTCATATGAAAAGATAGACATACAGCAAAGAAGTTTGACATTTGGTAGTCAGATTTAAATGGTATATCTCATATAATCATTGTCAGTCATTAAGAATTATACGCCATACACCTATACAAAGAAAGTGCTCTCACAATATCTGTCTAATGTCATTGCTCATTTCATAGTCATTACAAATTGAGCGATGCAGATTTTTGATGAAAGCCCCAATTGTGGACGTGTGCATTATTATTATATTTATTTAAATATTTGATTTTTAATGAAAGGATAAGCACATAGGTAGATTGTTTCCAAGCCAGGGGGGGGGCATGATTACTAACTTGATGTAATACTAAATATAGAAATGTTTTGAATTATGAAATATATTTGTTCCTGATTTCTATGCTTTGTCATTTTCTAGTTATGACCTTTAGCTTTTTGGTGTATGTGCACATTGACAACAAAAATTGAGAAATTCAATTAATTTGTTTGTCAACTTGTGTGAATTCAGAATTCAGCTCTAATGTTATGTGAAACATTTATATAATGCATATGATGAACAAATTATTATATAAATACTTGACATTCTAATATTTTTAAATTTTTCTTTTTTTATTGATGTCCCCCGTTGTTCCACACAAAAAAGGCCTCCTACCCTCTGTGGTCACCAAGGACACGTTCCCACATTTCCTGTCATTCCAATATTAGAAACACCATGGGATGTGGGGAAAAAAACAAAGTCGTGAATAGAGGCATGGAAGTAGTGGATAGAGGCTTGAAAGCCTGTTGAGGAATATAATCAGAAGATGAACAAAAAATGTGGGCAAATCCTAGAATGATGATTAATAATTTTAAAAAAATACACGGTTAATCAATTTAGATGACTCCATTCAAAGAGATTGTTGGTTAAAATTCTCCTTAACTAGAAGATCTAACCATTGAGTTATAGAAATCTCCAACAGCTCAAAATATAATCTAGCAAATTGAAGCTATCAATATGTTGAAAGATAACTATCAAATGTTGACAATAGGCCACCTATGGCACTATAATGGAGTCTAGAGGTTAAGTAGTGGTCTAGAAGTCCTTTAAGTATTAGAAGAGTCTTAGTTTCAAAATTTTTATCAATATTTAAGTCTTAAAAGACCGAGGGTAAAACAATTAGTAGAGGAGCTGTTATTAAAAGATATTAAAAACTGTTCAAAACTATCCCAAGACAGTTAAAGGAGTTTTTGGTTAGTTTTTGAAGTTTGGATAGTTAGATGGTGGAAAAGGAGTTTATAAATACAATGTATTCAGTGCCCAAGGCATGATGGTCAGAGATCTCGATGTAGAAGTCTTGAAAAATCAATAAAATTATGTATTTTGTTGTCGCATTATAACTATCACAAATACTGACTGATGCAATTTGGTTTGTTTTAAAGTTTGTAAGTCTTTTGGCATAAAAAATATTTGTATTTGAATCCTAAATATTTAGAATTCTTTGATCATGACTTATTAATGTTTGGATAGTGAAAGTTTAAGAGAAAGAAGTCATTTTGTTTGTTGTAATAAGACAGTCAAGTGACAGATTTAAATCTTTTGTGTTATTTTAATGAGTAAAAGCCCCTCCCACTTTATGTAGATGGTTGTTTCTTGTGGAAGTAGGGTTAAACATGCATGATACTTATTGTAGGTATTGTTTTCATTCAGGAATGTGCAATGAGATTGGAGAAGAAGGTCTCTATTTGAGACAGAGTGTTGTTTGGGAACACTTGGTGGTTGGAACAGTCAAGGTCTGGAGATTTCATCCACATGAGGGCTTTATTTTATTGCATAGAAGGTCATGTTAGGATCAAGTGAAGGTGTTGGATCCATTGGGAGGATATAGAAATGTTTGGAGAGGTGAGTTTGGCAAAACCCTAGGCTTATGCACCTAGAAAGGAGGGTTTGATGATTGGACAAGAAAAAAATTATGGAATCTCCTGTGAATGTGAAAATCCTTTATTTTGGGTTAGAATACAACTCTTTTTGAGTTTAGATGGTTTGGGGAATGAGATCTACTAGTGGTTGCTTTGTAACAAGAGGGCTAAAAGAGGGTTAATTGTGGGCAGCAGTGTTGGTTTGGGCATTTGGTCCAAGGAAGTAGCATGAGAATTTGTAGCATGTTGTATAGTGTCCAAAAGGGTATCAGGATATGGTCTTTTTTTTCTAATTGTTTTCGGAAAGGTGAGAGAAAATAGTGAAAAACTAATTAGGCAAGGCTAGTTGGGAATAGGCCTAGTGAAGAGCTAGAATTGAGTTTTGGTATCAAATTATGAGTTGAAGATTTGGAAACCATGGTAATAGGTTAATCGAAGTTGTACGAAGTGAGTGAAGGTGGAGAAAAAACTTGGTTAAAGTGAAGACAAGATTGGAGCCTATTGGGCATTGTGAGTATTTGATAACTTGTTGACAAGATTGCTTAGATGAATAAAATGGATGGATTAAGGGACAGAGATTATGTTTATAAGATGTAGAGCCTATCATGGCACATGAGAATGATATGTTCACTCTGATACGGTTTGGAATTGACTAGATCAAGGAGAGTGATCCTATGAAGAAACTTGTTTGTGTTATGAGAACACTAGATAAGTCCCTCTAGATGAGAACAAAGGGACCAATGCATTAAAGATGACAAAGACTCCTAGATGATGAAACCTACAACTTATCAACTCCCAATCAGACCTTGCTGATGCTTTGATGCCACCTGATGGATTTATACAAAGTCATGTGCAGTGGCACATGATAAAACAGAGACTAAAAATTATATTCCTACTAGTTTCCTACGAGTGAGCTCAGCTGCTGCTTTCACACTACCAAGATGATGAATATTTGAGGCAAATTATGTAGTAATAACTCTTCCTTTTGCAAAAGCAATCTTTCTCAATAATTCTTTGGCAACATCTGTTTCACTGGTAGTTCTTCCAGGTGAAAGAATGTGGAGTCGCTCATCATCTGACAGTAGAAAAAATTTCAGCAAGGAGAATAATCTAACAACTATCAAGTACATTTGATATTCCAAGAACTTTGATGGACCATAGAGAAGCTGATCAATTTCTGAGCATGGAAAATAAAATAGTAGTTTTATAATTCACTGACACAGATTAAATAATAATTATCTAAGAAGTATTCAATTATATTAGACACAAAAACCTTGATTCTTGGGAAACAACCATCTATTCATTGATTTTGTGCTAAGACACTGAGTCAAAGGTATTCTATTTCCATTTTTCATTTGACACCCTACTAAGAAACAAATAGAAAATATTTTAAAAACTATATCCACAAAAATCCTCATCAAATGGGTATATGAAACTTCAATAGAACAAAATGTTATGTGATCTTTAGTTAAATAATATGGCTCTAGTTTTTTATTAAGATTTGCAACTATTATACCCCATTACAATTTTATTTTCAAGCTTCTTATGCAAAAGGATTTGCTGGAAAATGGTCAGAGGTCATTCAGTGAACTAGAAATTGAAACCTTCCTGAAATCCAGTCAAAAGATTGAGGTTAGATATTTTCTAGGATAATTGAGGGATACAAATCCCTATAATCATCTCAATCCACATATACGATGTGGCTTTGAAGTTTTGAATGGTTCAAAAAGATACATATTTAATAAATAAGCTTCTCAAATACAAAGTAAAGAATTGTTTGGTCTAGCATCTCAAAATTCTGCCTTGATCCCCTAAAATCAACAACATTCTCATCTTCCAGGGAGCATATATGTTGGAAATCATATCAAGCCCTAAAACATAGAAAAAAATAGCATAAAATTGCTAAGATACATGTCGGTAAGGATAGATGGGAGAAGGGTGTGTGGAGATAGCAGGACCTTTTATTAGACTGAGATACAACACCCATCTAGAAAAATGCCACACTCTTAGAGTGGTGAAGGATATTTGTGGAGTTTTCTGCTTGTATAAGATTCCCAAGCTTCACCATTCATGGATTTTGTTATCTTTTCATTGCTAAAACTTAGTTGTTTCTAAGATTTTAATGTCTTTCAGAAGAGTAACATGAAGAGCAAGTTTCAAGACTTACATTTATAACGCTTAAATGGGTATTTTGATTTAGTTTTCAAAAACCTACCCTCTGATTTTAAACAAGATTGGGGCAAGGTTGTGAATTGAGTAACTGTCAAAAGATGTTCTGAGAACTTTATCCAAATGTTGAGAAAAAAAATTCCACTGCCTTGATACAGCTTGTAATTGTATGTTCATGTGTTTGTCAATAGTCCACAATCTAATATTCTTCTCCTGCAGTTACTCCTTGATATATGAATATGATTAGTATCAAAATTTGGAATGTATGAGGAAACCCATTTAGAAAATTGTTGTTTATCTGCTTTCAGATCTTACACTATCAAATGCTTTTGTTGTGTTTCTTTGTAATGATTTAACTATGGATATAGTTAGCAAGCTTCTCTTTCTTGACACCTACCATTGAAGATAAAGATGCTTTTCCTTACCAAAATCAGCTTTTTCCTTTCTTCTCTAGCAACTTTTAGTTATAATATGTTGGGTATGAAAGCATGGTAGCAAAATGGGTGCATCAGTTGTTAGGGATAATCAGATAACCATTGTTCTTTATAGTTATACTTGGAGAGCATTGATAGGATTGAATGGCAATGAACATATAGACCCTGCTCAGTTGAGCATTATAAACATTAATTGCCACCATGAGAATTCACATAGGGCATCTTGAGTTTTGAAGCCTTCTTTGTTAATTTCATTCAATTAGATTCCAAATGAGAAAATTTTCAATAAGGCAATAGATTCTAACAATCTTAATTGTCAGGCATGTAGGTAGGCAGTTAAATTGGCAATAGAAGAGGAAAATCAATCTAGATAGTACATAAATGGTTAGAAAAGCTATTAAATTATCAAATAAAACTATAAATCTGTGTTCTTTCAATTGTTGAGAGTGATACAATTTGTATAACTTGTAGATAAGATGCAAGAGAAAGTTATTCATATTTCAGAATTTGCACATTTGTTCTTATCTTTCTTTTATCCCATAGATCCTACACGCTCTTCAGATTCTGATGTTAATTGAATTATTTTCAAATATCCATTGATGGATTCATTGATGATGGGCTTACAAACAAGAGTTTTTTCCATGTTCATAGGAAACAAATGATGAATCCTCACTACCCAGTGAGGATGATCAAGGAGCCTCATTTGAAAATAGTGATTGTGAGTCTCAAGAAAAGAAAGCAAAGGAAAATGTTGAGGAAACTAAGATAAGTGAATTAGAAAATGGGAAAAAGAGCAGCTCAGGGAGCATTCCTGATAAAGTGATGCCCAAAAAAATTGAAAAGCTTCTCCCATGTCCAAGGTGTGATAGTTTGGAGATCAAGTTTTTTTATTACAACAACTACAATGTCAATCAACCAAGGCATTTTTGTAAGAATTGCCAAAGGTATTGAACTACTGGAGGAACTCTAAGAAATGTTCCTATAGGGGTAGGTAGGAGGAAGAACAAGCACAACACAAATAACACTACTACTACATCAACCTTGATCAACTCTCATGGCTCTTTGTTAGTAGGTAAATAGTAAAACAATTATTATTTTAAGAAAACCTTATAAAAAATTTACACAGTGAATAAAGAGTAAAATTTCAATTATTGCAAGTAAACCTTGTCTACCTAACAAAATTATTCAGCAAGTAAAAAGTAAAACTGTAGAACTTCAATTATATTAAGCAAATCTTACAAATATTAAGAAAACCTTACAAACTATGTGACAAAATCACTCAGTAAGGGGTATAATATTTTGGCTAAGTTTTATTGAGGATGTGGCAATCCCTTCGAGAGGATAAGAGACTGGATGTGTATTCTCAATATTGTTGAGATGATGTAGGTGGTGGTTAATGTGTTATGATAGGTGGCTAAATGATTTGATATGAACATAGATGATCTATACAATGCTTATATTTATAATGTTATATGTTAATGCAGATAATACAAGATGTAGATTCCTACCTGATTATGAGTATGTATGAGTGTCATCTATACATGGATGCATGATATATGGCTTCTACCAGTATTTGTGATTGTTAATAGATATATGATGTATGGTTAAGGATTATTATGATGATGAAAATATGTTTAGACTAATAAATTTAAATGCAATACACTTAAATGAAGGTAAGGCATATAAAATGATTATGAAGGGATGCATATACTAATAGGTCAGTATGATGCAAGATGAAACTAAATGAATGCAACAATAAATATGATTCATGGATAGAATAACAAGTCAATATTATATAGGATGAAGCAAAATGACAATGAAATGATGAAAATGATTAATGGATAGATTTAAATCTTTTTTTTTATTAGCACTTTAAAAGTAATCTGAAGTGTTGATGCAAAAACTGATACATAATTAAATTAGAAAATTATCAACAAAAAAATGATTAAGCCGACATAATTTATATTTTTGAACTCTATATTGTTAAAAAATAGCTCAATAAGAATGAAAAGAAAAAATAGCTCAATAAGAATGAAAAGATGAAAACAATTAGAACAATAACAAAAAAATATTATAGAATCAATTGACCAACAAATGAAACTAAATGATAATACAATTCCATGATAGACGAGATGCAAGAACAAAAGCAATGGAAGATAGATGTAAAACTAGAAAATGAAATTGCATGTTAGGGGACTCAAAAAACAAAGTATACAGACCAAAGTGAAGCTAATCTCGGTTCCCAGGGATGATTCACCCTATGTTTTCTTGACACAAGAGAAGAGGACTAGAACAAGTGTATGTGTCTTCCAGTCAAAAAGAATTTGTGGGCAATAGTTGGAAAGATTTCTTCATATGGTTGGAATCTGGGGCTTAGGGAGATCTAATTGGTGTGGAGATAATGACACAATCCATGAATACCAGTTTTAAAACATAATAGCATACCCCTTTTAGCCAAGGACAGAGATAGAGAAGGTCTAGAACAAATGACTTCAAAGCCACGAAAAAAACATGCAATTTCACTCCAAACGACCATAACCAAAAACAATGGTTTCAGTAATTACCCTCTACGATCCATTATAATTGCTTAGGGACCAATCATCATCATCACCTATTCTCCTTGCTTGGGGTTCATATCATATCAACTTGCAGGTCAAAGAAATGGAAAAGAAATTTCTCTAGAATACTCTCCTACATGTGCATCAAGGATAGAAAATGATAATGGGCAGGGGTTCATATCATATCGACTTGCAAGTCAAAGAAATGCAAAGGAAATTTTCCAAGAATAATCTCCTGCATGAGCATCAAGGATATAAAATGATAATGGGCATCAATAAATTGCCTTTCTACATATTAAGCTCGTGTTGGTCAAAATTTTGACAAACACAGGCATGTATTAAAAAAAAAAGATGTGTTTCCTTGCATATTCTGTCCACTTTGACACCATTTTATTAAATGGTCAAAAATTTTGGTCTACAAATGTGGTCAAATGTACTAGTCTATATCACTATCACTGGACACATATTTTACTTTTTTCTTCTTCTTCACATTAGGTTCCTTCAATGACAACTTGTCTTTGAAAGAAGATTCAACATTTTCAGATTTGAAGTTATCAAAATTAGATAGCTCAAAAGTAGTGAGCCTACTTACCAGACCTTCAAGAGTCAAATTACAACCTCATACACATCTCAATTCTTGTACTACAAAAACTCTAATAGCATAAATGGGCAATAGTGTTCTCAAAACTTTGATTAGTATAGCCTCATCATTTATCTTACCAATAGATCCCCTTATTGCATTAACAACATCCTTTATCCTAAAGCAATATTGAGCAACATTCTCACATTTATGCATTCTCATATCATCAAACTTACCTCTAAGACTTTTAGGTTTATCTCTTAGAACATTTGCATCACCTCTATAGATGGTATTATAGTATCCCACATTTTTGTTGCACTATCACAACCCTTGATATCATCAAACTCAATATAACTTAGGGTAGAGACAATCTCCAGCATTGCTTAGTTGTGTTCTTTCTTCTTCTTCTTCAGATCTTCAATAGTTAAGGCTCCAATAGGATTAGCATGCTCTATGGTGATGGTAGATTGTGCATGGTCTCTGAGACCTCCAAGATGTAGCTTCATTAGACTTTTCCATACTAGAAAGTTATCTCTATTAATCTTGAGTTCCTCTCTTTTTGACATCTTGATCTTTTGCTTCTAGTACCTTCAAACTAGTCATCTTAAGCAGATGCCTCTGATACCAATTGTTAGGATTCTTTAGAATAACTGAGAGGGGGTGGGGGTGAACCAGTTATCCAAGGTCTAGATTTAAAAATGTAACTTTTCATAGCTTAGTGAACCCATATCCACACAACATATTCATCATACATGGATCCATTAGATCATACAATCACTTAAACTTGTAGCTTATTATCAAAACAACTTTGTAGAAATGTAAGCATGAAACATAATAGATTTAATAACACATTTGACACAATGTTTTTTATGTGGAAACCCAATTTGGGAAAGACCACTAGTAACATGCTACTAATTCTGACTCTTCTGAAGTGATTCCCTATGAAAGGCCAACCCTATTAAAGCTTACAATGAACACTATTAAATGTGACATGGTTAAAGGATTTCAATCACCCTTTTAGGAGTGATCCTTATCAGAGGACTTTATATCATTCAATTGGAATGTCTCCTAGTTAAACGATTTACAAATGACTATTAGGTTGACCTTAATCAAAAGGATTTACCCTAGACTAATTACAATAATTAGAGAGTAATAGTAAGGCTTGATCTGATAACAACTTATAACTCACTTTGCAGGTTATAAATCTCTATTTCATTCCTCCATTCTACTTGGATTTCATACACTTCAACTTTGATAGCTTTTTCACCTTTCAAGTAGTCATACCCTTAAGTCTTCTTAGTTTGCATGCCAATTTTAGACTCTATAGTTTCACCACCATATCAAACAACACCCTAGACTCTTTATCTTACTTGGGTTCTTACACATGACAATAGTTGTTTCATGCCTTATATCTCCTTATAAATAGAAATTAGGTCTTCTTTTTGTTCATCCTCCATCATCCATTTTAGGGTTACAAAGGATTAGGTAGGATTCAATGAATCTACCCATCTTTGCATTTTATTCCTTTCTAGAGACTTCTAATTTAATCCTCTTTGAATTTGCCTCAAAATGGTTTAACTTGAATTTTGTGCCACCAGCTCATCAAGCTTATCTTCCACATGGTTCACATAATCCAAGAAATCAAACTTGTCATCTTAGATTCATCAAATTCATGATCTTTCTTAGAATGATGACACTTAAAATTAATTTTCTTCTGGTGCTTGGCACATACTATGTTGTTCAACATTCTCTATCAAAATACTTATCATGAACTAAAGTTTACTAGTGCTCAGCATCAACTAAACATTACTGGTCTTATACTGTATCACTCGGCATACACTAAACTTTGACTTTTCTCAGCTCCAACTAATTTTCTACCTAGCTTAAAATAACTTTTCTTAGCACATATTGTGTAGATTTTTAAGCTTGGAAGACTTAACTCATTTTACTTTTTCTCCTAAACTTAATTAGTGTATCCATCCTTTACAACCTTAAGCAGATAATCAATGCACTATAATATCACTATCTTAACTAATCCTTGTACTTCTTTTCCCTATCAAAACTCAACCTTTCCTCTAGGTTCTATTGTTACCTCATTTAATCAAATCATCTTCATCAATAAAATAAATAATAGTACTCAAATCATCTTATAAATTGTCTTACCAACAAGTAGAAGGTTTGACATTAGTGACAAAATAATGATTAAAAAAAATTCATGCTTGTATCAATCTATTTTCAACACCACCTACCACATGTTTTGGTAAGAAAAAAAGGAATAAGAAAGATATGGATCCTATTCTTAATGGTAGTTCAACTAGTACATAGTCATACCCAATGGTATGTACAATCACACATGATCCACCACTATAAAATCTAGAAGATTTGGCTCCCTCACTAGTTACATAGATTCCTTTATGAATCAACTAAGACACACAACTATTGTCAATGTTATCATAGATAGGAATAGAGAAACCATTATTCAAAACTTCCTAAGAGAAAACATTGGTGTCTTTGTCTTTGGGAGACCACCACCTTTGGACATATTTGATCATGCCCATCCCTTATTTGGCATACTACCACCACCTATTGGTACATTTGATCTTAATGACCCTTTTTTCATACCATAAAGAGGACATCAAATGGTACAACTAGAACCCATGGATCCAAATATCCCATCAACCCAACTTGGTCTTCCCATCCCACAAAATAATCAACCCACCATTGCACAATCAATAGTCAACACAACACCTCTGCAACCGACCATGACATAAGCCACATATGCAACCACTTCCATTGCTACTATTTTCACCACTTTACAATTCATATCCATTCTGTTGAATATTGTAGGACCTTCCACTTCCCAAGTTTTTTTCTTTTACTTCATACATACCCACTAGTAGTGTTGCCAACACATTCTAACCAAGTGCCCAATCAACATAACAATTCACTACAGGGATGCTGCTAGCTAGACCTACCAATCCACCTTTTGTCACTCCTAGTCAATTTACGTCTATGCCAAACACCATCACTTCATTTCTATTTGATCCTTGGAGTTTTCGAAAATCACATGAACTAACCACAAGCTTCCCACTTAATACTTCATTTATGCCAACTTTCCAAACACATCACCCACTACCACCACCAATAAATCCATTACCACCCATCACCAACTACTTTTCTATGCCACCCTTAAGAAGTAGCTAAACAATCCCACAACAACAACATCAAACAATAGGGATAATTCCTTGCACCAACTATTTGGCACCCATCAGAACCTATTTTCCTTCTCAAGTAGGAGCACAACCAACATATGTTGAGCAGAGTATACAACCTCAAAACATACCACTAGCATTTCAACCAATACCTCTCTAGTAGCAACCACCACAACAACAATAGAACCAAGAACCCATATAGAATCATCCATCTAGACAACAATCACATACCTATCCACCCCATAAACAACTATTGTACCAATAGTTTACCCAAAAAATGCAACAATATGTCCAATCACCACCCCAACAACTGATAAATCCCATCTAACAATAGTTCAATCTACATTGCACATACCACAATACACCCATTAAAACTATCCATATTTACCCTCCCAATTTGATACATAGATTACACTAGGGGCACCAAGATTGGGGGCACCAACAATAACACCTATCAACCCTGAGGGGGAAGAAATGAAAAGTGCCCTAAAAGAACTCAAAGATGGAAAAAAATCCAAGACTTTAAAATTTGAAACTATCTATCCATATCCATTTTATAGAGAAATGATAATGACACCCTTTCCTAAAAATTTTGAGGTTATGTAAATTTGATAAATTTGGGGGAAAAAGACATCCAAACACACATGTCAAAGAGTCTTACATGCATTGCCAAGAAGTGGCTTACAATGATGTGTTTCTCATGCACCTCTTTCTTAAAATATTAGGGGGTCCCACTCTCAAATGGTTCTATAGGTACCCTATGGTACAATTAAAACCTTTGCTGAACTTTCAAAAGCCTTTTTGGCCCAATACATTCACCTAGTTGAGACTGAGTTATCCATTGTTGATTTAGTACACACCAAAGAAAAAGGGGTAGAAAGATCTACTGATTACTTTCAAAGGTGGTAAATTCTCACAACTCAAATCTCCTTTAATATCGAATGTCACCTTGTCAAAATATTTATCGACAATGCTCATCCCAGTCTCAACCATCCTATGACAATGAATTACTTATAAACATACAAAGATATCAAAAAAAAAGGCATGGACCTTGAGAAAGGACTTATCAAGGATGGAATTATCAATATTTACAAAGAAAACACTCATGAATGGGGGTAATACCATGACAAACTAGATTATTGGAACAAGAATAAAAACATAGTCACCACTAGTGCCACAGACACCCGATAAGTTCATTTAGTCAGAGTATCACCTAGTTATCTAAATACTCCTTATTAAGGAATACCCCAATAACAAAAACAACTTACCTATTAGCATAATGCATACCAAAAATCCTACCAACAACCTCCACTACAATACAATACAAGAATCCTACCCTCAAAATCAAAACAATACCTTTACTATTGAAGTCAGACCAAAGCCACATGTGCAAAGGTATTCCTAAGTATACACCCCCTTGGGGGAGCCACTTGATGTCATTTTTGAGAAATTTTCCAAAGACAATATTATCCCACATCCATAGACACAACCATTAGATCACAATCAATCAAGGGCATCCTAGTATAGAGAAAGTGACTTTTGCAAATTTTATCATGTTAAAGAACATCCCACCCTCAAGTTTATGCAAATCAAAGACTATATACAAGACCTCACTGACTGCAAGGAGATCATAGTGGGGGAACAAGCCTCTTCAAATGTAGGGTTATTAATATACCAAAATGTATTTCCCCCACATAAGAAAAACATAGGCAAAGCCCCTATAAACAATACCACTACCAAAAACACTAACAAACCAAATAATGTTCATAACAAATAAGGTGATAATCATGATAAATCACAAAACTATAAATCAACATTCTTAGACTATGGTAATTTAATCTGCTAAATATCTTAGATAGAGCCCTCTATAAATGTGATAAATATCAAAGGCCCAAATAGCCAATGTGGAGTTACCACAAGAAGGACTTGACTCAACATAGCCAGACCATCTACAACTACCCTGTTAAGACCACAATATAACATCCTGGAACACCTTGGGAACATGCTAGCCAAAATCTGTATTCTAGATCTTTTGCACACTGGTCCATTTACAAGGAAATCCTTGATAGTGTCATTCATGAGTCTTGCATCCCTACTGATATCAATGCCATAGAATTTCAAAACTTGTTAGGTAATCTCTTTGCATCATGCACATTATTCTTTAAGACCTCTGACATCCCAACTATTGAGCTAGGTCACATCCTTCCACTTCACATAACCATTATGGTTTCTAACTTTTTCAATAAGAGGGTCATGATAGATAATGTCTTGGCCTTAAACCTATGTACATTAAAGTTCATCAAAAAATTAGGATACACTACAATAGATATCATAAATGAAGTTATCACCATAAAAGCCTATGATAGCTTGGAGTGGACCACTAAAGGAACCATCTTGCAGCCTATTCAAGTTGGCCTTGCTACTCAAGAAATAGTTTTTCATGTAATTGATCTTAACCTACCCTTCAACATCCTCCTTGGCTGACCATTGTTTCATGCTTTGAAGGTTGTCCTCTCCACTTATCATTAGTGCATAAAATTTTTGCATCATGGCACTGAGATAACCATCCACATTGATCCTGAACCCTTTGCATATTGCAACCTGGTAGAAGCATCCTATGATAACGATTACCTTAGAATTGAGATTGGTACCATCATGGCCATCTCTTCTAGTACTTGCCACAATCCCAACATCATCTTAGCCTCCACACTCTACACTATAAGGATCAACTACCAAGGTTGTGGTGAATACATTCTCTTAGATGCCTTCATTATCGATGTGCTACCTCTTGACCCCCATACTCAAGGGTGATTGACCTATCAAGAGCCAAATCCACACACAACTCCTTAGGTAAAACAACTTGGACCCACCACATTTTTTTTCAATGGGATCCTCAATGAAGAAGAAACAACCCCTAACATTGGTACATGGTATACAAAGACCCACCTCATAAAGGTAAAGAACTCCTTGGTTATTTCAAATAAAAATATCCACACTCACATTGTGTTACTACGGAACAATGGTATTGTCAAGGATGTGTCCTAGGACGTGAAGAGTTGGGCATCAAATAACCAATAGAGGAATTCAAAGAGGAGAAGAAGAAAGTTCTAGGCTATGGACTCCCCATATCTAAGGGCACTACTAAAGACAATCATGCCTTTTTGAATATCCAAATCAATCTTGTAGAAGCCAAAGACATCCCTAAAGAAGTTGAAAATAAATCCTAAAATGATATTTTCCTTGAAGAACACATCTTAGGAGCATCTTTGCTATGAAAACTATCCATACAACTTATAGACCTTCCCCTCACTCATCTTGAACTCATTGATTGGGACCAACCAAGTATTTTCCATGTTGATGAGTTCTCCATAGAGCATGGGCTCCTTAGATTCATCAGAGCTGAAATATGACACAAAAAGCCACCACCATAATCAACTTAGGTGTACAATTTGGACCCAAAGGATTACCTTGGGGAGGATGAGATCTCTAGTCACAAAAATGATAAAACTAAAGAAAATAAAAAAGAAAAAAGAAAAGAAAAGGTATCCCTTAGTGAAAACTCTTCTAGAGTACCATTAGATCATTCAAAAAATGAAATAAAGATGAAGGACATATCCAACAATGAAAACCTCTCTGAGGCACCTGAGGATTGATATTTCATCCTTTCCCCATGCAATAACACATGCCTATAGTATCATCAATCCTAATAGAGGACACTAGACCAATCAACATTAGTCTAATAGAGACACCATGGATTACATACATTGTGGTATCCTTACCATAATAACATGAAGATCTTATCATTGAGGTACTTTAGGAAAACATTGGTCAATTTTCATGGTCTTATCAAGACATGCATGGACTAGATCCTAAACTAGTGGTACATCATTTGGTAGTAGATCCAAAGGTCAAACAAGTCAAGCAAAAACTCTAAAAGATGCATCCCAAAGTTTCTTTACTAGTCAAAGCAGAGTTAGAAAAGATACTAGATGCAAAGATCATTTTCCAAATTGATTATTTAAATTAGATCTCTAAAATGGTAACTATCACCAAACCCTGTTGTGATATTAGAATTTGCATAGATTTCAAGGATCTCAGTAAGGCTTGTCCCAAGGATGATTTCCCTTTACCAAATATTGACATGATTATTAATCTCACATTATGCCACAAGTTTTTATATCTCATGGATGGTTTTTCTAGATATAATCAAATATAGATAGTAGAAGAAGGCCAACATAAAACAACAGTCAACACCCCTTGGGGAACCTTTTGCTACAACATTATGTCATTTGGGTTGAAGAATGTAGGGTAACCTATATAGACTATGACGGTCATCTTCCATGACCTCATCCATAAAACCCTTGAAGACTATGTAGAGGACATATTGGTCAAATCTATTAATGCCCTAGATCACCTATCTTACCTTGAAGAAGTGTTTGATCAACTAGAAAAGTATTTCCTCATGCTTAACCCAAAGAAATGTGTCTTTGGTGTCACATTTCCAAGCTCCTTAGTTTTATTATATCAAGGTGTGGCACTGAGATTGACCCCTAGAAGGTCAAATCCATCATGGATATGCCTCCTCACAAAATATTGTGACAACTTTTCTCTCTCCAAGGAAAGTTGCAATCAATAAGATAGTTCATCTCACAACTAGCAGATAAATGCCAACCATTTACACATTTTCTCAAAAAGGATAAAAATTTTAGTTGGGATCTTATATATCAACATAGCTTCGAGAAAATCAAGAAATATTTGGCCAACCCACCTATCTTGGTTCTTCCAGTTGTTAGGAAACCCCTTGATATTGTACATAATAGCTACCCCAAAAAAATTGGGCACACTCCTAGCACAACTTGATGACAAAGAGAAAGAAAGAGTAATCTACTACATCAATGACACTCTAGTTAGTTATAGAATTAATTACATGCCTTTGAAAACAATTTTTTTAGCTATGGTTTTTGGCACGTAAAAGTTTTTCCATTACATGCTGAGTTATACTATGCAACTAATCTCCAAGATTGATCCTCTGAAATACATGTTATCATGCACAACACTTATCAGTCACTTAATGAAATGGGTCATGCTTCTTAGTGAATTTTCCATCAAATATGTCAATAGAAAGGAAATAAAAGGTGAATTTATAAAAGATCACTTGATTGATGAACCCTTAGTGAATAATCATCCTCTACTTATGGAGTTTCCAAATGAACATTTGTACATAATAGAGGAAAAACCATTGTGGAAGCTATACTTTGATGGATCTTATACCTCTCATGGCTTCAGAGAAGGAATATTGTTGGTCACCCCTCAAGATGACTACATTCCTAAGTCTTTTTAACTACTATTCTAGTGTACAAACAACATATCAGAGTATGAAGCTCTTATTGCAAGGCTTTGGATAGTGGTTGAATGGAATATCAAAAAATTACAAGTCTTTAGAAACTCACAATTGATTATCAAGAAAGTCCTTGATGAATAGCAAACCAAGGATGACAACCAACAACCTTACAAAGAATAGTTGATCAATTAATGAAAAATTTCACTTAGATCCAATTAATATAGGTACCAAGTGTTGAAAATAGATTGATACAAGTACATAAATGTGTTTCAATCATTATTTTCTCATTGATGTCAAACCTGCTATTTTTTGATAAGACAACATCTTGTATGATTTAATTACTATCACTTGTTTGATTGATGAAGAGGATTTGATCAAAATGATGTAACAATAACACCTAGATGAAAGGTTGAGTTATGATATGGAAAAGGGGTACAAGAATTAGCTAAGATAGTGATATCATAGTGCATTGATAATCTTCTTATGGTTGCAAAGGTTGGTTACACTGAGCAAGCTCAGAAGAACAAGTTAAACAAAGTTTTTCTGCCAAGTTTGACCAAATGGATAGTAGGTTCTGAGAAAAGTTAGTTAAGGTCGAGCACAAAATCAGTTGGAGCCAAGAAAAAGTCTATTTTTGTTTAATCCAAGTGAAACAATTGATGCCAAGTAAAGTTTAGTCAATGTTGAGCACCAGTAAACTTTAGTTCATCTTGAATGATTTTTTGATAGATGTCAAGCAACATAGTATGTGTCGAGCATTAGAAGCTAGTAAATGGTGAGTGTTAGAATTATTAGAAAGATCATGAATTCAACGGATTTGAGTTGTTAAATATTATTTCTTGGATTATGTGAATTGATTTTAAGATAAGATTGATGAATTGGTGGCATAGAATTAATGGTAAACCATTTTTAGGCGAATTCAAAGAGGATTGAAGGAGAAATTTCTAGAAGGGAATGAAATGAAATAAGGGGTAGATTCATTGAATTATACTAATCTATCCTAACCCTAAATTAGATGATGGAGAATGAATGACAAAATATCTTAATTCTTTATTTATAGAGATAGTTGGTTAGAAGCAAAGGTTTTCATGTGTGATAACCTAAGGAAGACAAGGAGTCTAGGGTATTGCTTCATTCAGTAACCTAAGAGAAGAGTCTACATTGGTAAGTTAAGAAAGAAGGCTTAAGGTTATGGATGCTTGAAGGGTGAACAAGCTATTAGAGCTATAGTATGTGAAAGCCAAGTAGAATCAAGGACTAAAATAGAGATCTCTAATCTGCAAATGGAGTTTTAAGTTGTTATCACATCAAGCCTTACTATTACTCTCTAATAATTGAATCATTATAGGGTAAATCCTTTGGATTGAGGTTGACCTAATAGTCATTTGTAAATCCTTTAACCAAGTGACACTCCAAGTGAATGTACTAAATTCCTCTAACAAGGCTCACTCCTAATAAGGTGACTGAAATCCTTTAACAAGGTCACATTTAACAGTGTACATTGTAACCTTTAATATGGTTGGATTTTCATAGGGCATCACTTTAGAAGAGTGAAAAGGAGTAGCATGTTGTTGGTGGTTATTCCCAAATTAGATTTCTACGTAAATCATTGTGTCAAGTGCATTATTAAATCTATTATGTTTCATGTTTACATTTCTACAAATCGATTTGATAGTAACCTACAAGTTTCAAGTGATTACATAATCTTTTGGATGTATATGTGATGATAATTTTTTTATGGGTTCGCTAACCTATGAAAAGTTTTAATTGTACATATGGACCTTGGATAACTAATTCACCCCCTAATCAATTATTCTAAAAAAATGGCTCATTGCATTAATCACCAATTTGGTCTATTCTGATCAATCCTAAAGTCCTATCTCATTAGGGAGCTCTAATTCTGATATTCACTACTTGACTTGATTGTCAAATGTAGAAAACCCTAATCTACTTTAATCATGCTCTTCATTTAATTCCCAAATTATGGACTTGTATTAGTCACATTAAACTTTCTTATTAAGATTTAATTTAATTTAAAGTATTTATACTTTAATTAAATTAAATTATATCCAAAGACTAATGTACTAGGGATTAAATTTATTTAATTTAATAATTATGCTTATTTTAATTAATTGAATGTGATTATTCAATTAAATAGAAAATGCATTTATGAGATCATATCTCACTTTATTAAATTAAATAATATCTTCAAAATCTTCTCTTCAATTCTAAGTGGAAACTTTGAGTGAACTATCTCTTGAATTGGAATCAATCTAGTTAACTTGATCTCACACCCATGGAAAGTTTAGTTAACTGCTCATCACACTTAGATCAGAAATAGTTCACTTCACCTACATAAGGAAGTTTCCATCTTAACTGAATTCTTTGCTTCAATCCTGACCGTCGATCCGAGTTGATCTCACTCGTTGATGGATTCCAGGAATTTGATTTAAGGGACTCATAATTCCTCATTAAGGAGGTTGAATTGAATTGACATCAAATTGTTTTTGAAATTCATACTCACCTAGCTCATATATTTGCACACATTTACATTCCTAGCTTAATCTCATTTAGTTTAAATATGCATATGTTTAATCTAGTTTCTTTTTACATGTTTTTAGATTAAGCGCACATCTCATTTTAGATTATATTGCATTCTCACATAGATTAGTTGCATATCAAATCCTTCATTCTTAGAGGGCTTGGTTGCCTAAGCCTCATCTCTTAAGATATAAAATAGGCAAAATCTCTTTAGATAGGAGGCAATGTGTCATGCTATCGAATGTTTTGGATGAATAATTCAATGTTTATTCTAGGATGACTTCACAAGTAATGACCACGTTGAAGTCTGTGTAAGGTTTAGAGGCCCGCATTTCATACATACATTTCTTTTCTGGCACCCACAGTGGGGCCGAGGAAATCAATTTCTTTGGCCTCTCTACATTTTTTTTAACGTTATTTTAGTGTTTTGTTCGTACTATTCCATACCATTACTTGAATCTTCATGCGAGACATTCCATTTTTGCATGAGGATTTGAAGGTTCTTACATGAAGTTTTAGAACATATCATGCAAAAAAGTGCCCCATTGCACAAGTCTTTGAGCTGCACATCATTTTCTCATGCGAATCGGTGAAAGATTTTGTGTAAAAATCTACAACAACAAGTTCAATTTCAGAATTTTTTAGCATTTTTTTCATTCAATTTTGCTAATGTGTTTTTCCTGGAATCTATGTTGTTATGTTTCTCTAATTTTCTATAGCTTAACTATTGTCTATAGGATGTTTTGCCGACGATTCCTTATGAAACCCATTCAAATAGAAACTAACCCTTGTTTGCAGGGCGATTGCCAAAGATACATTTGACGAAGACCATTTTTAAAACCCACAAAATAGCATGTCTTCTTTATTGCTTTCAAAACATAGATTAATTAGGGCTTGTGAACTTCTTAGGGTGCAAGATAGAAGAATAGGGGATTATGCTCTTCACCACTTGGAAGTCATAAGAAAGGCTGAATTAGAAACCTAGATGCTTCTGAAAGATGACATTTTGAGGGAGACAAGTAGCTTAGTGGTTCTCCAGTGCTTGTTCTTTTCTATAATGAGATGATGGTTTCCTTTTTAAGGGAATCAAAATCTTTAGGAAGATTGAATGTGTATTAATTAAGCTAAGTGGTTAATTAATCTATTTTGCATGTTTGGGTGAGGAAATAAGGTAGAGGATTATGCTCTTTCCCCTTTAGGGAAATCAAAAACTTGGACCCTTAAATCCAAACCACCAGTCTATATCAATCCATTAAAGGGCCTATCGGAGTGATCCAACCTCTTAGAATGACCCAAGTGAGCACACTCCTTTTTCCAAAGATTCCAACTCACTCTAATAAAGAAGCCTTGTAGAGTGAAAAACTCTGAGGCTAGATTAATTTCCTCTCCTTCACTCTTGACATCGCACATCAAGGAGAGGCTCTATCTATGCACTAGCTGACATCGGCCCCTAGCTTACTAAGCAAGTAGTGTGCACTTTTAGATACTAGTGTGGGCTGTTGGCCTCAATTCCACTTATGGAGCCACCAGAGATTAATTTGAATGGAAGCCAAGTAAAAACCTCTTAGTTAGGAGCTACCTGATTCACCTCTAAAAGGAGGTATAATTTTTGTGCAAGGAGGGGGAATAATCTCTCTTATAGAACTCACCATAGGCATGCTACTAGATGTTTGAAGGTTGTATATGCACTAATCCCCTACCACAAGGGTGCTCATTCAACATATACTATTGAGTCTTTTGAATATACCAAAAACACAAGCGTCCTCTAGGGGGTGACACAGCTATGTGAGGTACACACATGTGCATAAGATGTGCGACAAAGGTTTTGCCTTCTCTACCATTTTCTATTTCTAGGGATAAAGCATGTTTGTTATTAAGTCCAAACATGTCCAAACTTCCTCAAAAAAACTAAGAGTCAAGACTCCCTCGTCCCTCTAAGTTGTTTTGCCCTTGGTAGGACTATTTTTGACCACTGCTTGCTTCCCACTGTCTTGATTAAACACTTTTCCTGAATTGAATCTTGAAATATTGTCCAAATGTTTTTTAGAGTTAACCTCACTATCTATCTAATCAAATTAGTCCAACAAATCTGTCTAGCTTATCTAAACAATCTAAAAATCTCCTTAATGTTGTTGTTAGTCTAGTCTACATTTTTGTGCACAGTTGCACAACTTTTTGCATAAAATCTTTCAGTCCTTGCACTTTCTCATGCGGCTCTATCAAATTTCTCGTGCAAACAGTTGCACCTTTCCACATGAGATCTTGTTACTGGGTCTTGCCCTTTGTTTTTCCTAAAAAAAATTCATGTGGCCTATAAAGGATTCTTGCACGAGATCTTATTGATTTCATAAGTCTTCGCACGGTCATGAGTACTTCCTCACGCAACCTGTAAAGGTTCTTCACGTGAAATTTTGTGTCAGCATTTTTTTCTTTGATCTAGTTTAGCTATCAGTGTCCTGTATGCTATCCTTTTCCTACATTGATTTACTATCCTCTATCTGCAAACAGTCCTAAACAATGACACTTTTCTTAGCTAAAGACTTGTGTCTTGTGCTTTTACTAGTCTCATCTCTTGAGTTTTCATTATCTTCATTCTTTAATGCTCATCATCCTCTATGGTACATCAGTCATAACCTTTGGCTATTCTAGCCTTTAAATCAGACTATTTGTGCCTTAGTAGATAGCATTCTTACCTTTTATCTAGTCCTTTTTGAGACTTAGTCCTAAGTACAATACTTGTTCAAGTTTTTGCTCTTTACCCTTGTCTATGACTGTAGCGACAAGGAGTGCAAATGTATTTTATCCTCTTAGACTTAGGCAAGGTCATTCTAGGGGCTAGAATTCTGGTAGAGGTCACTTACCTTTTGTTACATAGTCTACATCCAATTCGTCTAGTGAGGCATCTTCATGATCTCCCTCACCCATCAAGTCACCTAGAGTCCAGCAAACATTTTGCATAAACTTACAACAAACTAGGAATCCTTTCTATCAAGTGGAATCTGAGATTGGTAGAGGTCTTGTATCTCTAAGAATGATGTTTGACTTCATTTTCAAAGGACCTTTTGAAACAAAACATGTTGAAACTAAACTCATCCCTACAATGACTAATCATGAACTTGAACATGGTAGTCATAGTAGACATCAAGAACCACGTAGGAATGACAAAGAGAAAGAGAAAGATCATGACACAGATGAGGAATAGGACGAGGTAGAAATACTCCCTGAACACATAGCATAATGTCAAAGATCCAAAAACTTTCAAAAGGTCATGGGAATCCTACTCAATGAAGAGAAAGAAAAGTACTTTCTCAAACTTGCCGAAGAGGGAGCAAAGTTGCCCTCTCATTTCAACGTGGAAACCATCATCACTCCTAAAGAAGAAACCGGGACTTCCAAACTCTAAAAATAATTGAAGACCAACTAGACCAAATGATGCATGAGAAAGAGAAACCCACAAAAATGTACACATTAGATGCTCTTTGTCCATTTCCATTTGACCAAATCATAAATATGCCTCCTTTCCCATGAGGCATAGAGTTACCTAAGTACGAAAAATATTTTGGCACCACTAATCCCCAAGATCACTTGTGGGAATTCAATGCTTTGTCTATGGAGTTTATACATGATCAGACATACCTCGTGCATTTATTTCCCAGGAGCCTAAGTGGTTAGGCTTTGGAATGGTTCTCCCACTTACCTCCCAGTATCAAGACATTCGAATAAATTGCCAATTTATTTGTCTAGCAATATTCTCATAAAATTCAACACCCTATCAACATTTGAGATCTATGCAACCTTAAGAAAAAAGTTGGAGAACCTTTTCTCACATTCCTCCAATGATGGAGACAACTTTACACTAAGTATTCGTGCAAAATTCTAGAAATGAAAAAGCTCGACATCTTCCCTGATAATCTCCTACCTAATTTTGGGTATAGAGTCCAACTTAAAGGTATGCATACCTTTGAAGACATTATCACACATGCTATTTGCATTGAGGAATTTATGGTCAAGAAGGTGAACTCACCCTTCAGAAGGACACAAAACAAGGTTCCACCTCCAATAGGGATAAAACCAAGTATGTCAACAAGAATCAAGAAATTGTACATGATGGAGTTGTTGACAATGTCACTCCCAAACTTGCTAAGGCAGCATTTAATCTCACAGATGACCTTAATGTAGCCAAAAATGATGAGAAGCCTCCTCCTGACAACAAGACATCTAGGAACAAATCGAGAAACTCATGGGCCACATGCCCTAAGTGAGAATATACACCCTTGGGTGAACCTTTGGATGTGGTTTACAAAACATTGCTACAACACAAGCTTATTTCACCAATGGACAATCCTCATCCTTATGATCCACAACCATGTCCACCATGGTGGAATGAAACCTCATTCTATGATTATCACCAAAATAAGGTACACAAAACTAGCAACTACATAAACTTGTGCTATAAATTCTAGGACATGATTATTGCTGGTGAACTTGTGGTAGATGGACATAACAAAAACTCAGATCACAAGGCATTCAAAGAGCCTTTCCTAGCCTATGAAAAAGGAGAGACTTCAAAACTAAAACCCAACAACAAGGTCAACTATACATATTTCAATTATGACAATGTGATCAATGTGGTTGAACCTATGGATTCTAAATATTAGGACATCATTACCATTAAGGGCAAACAAGATAATGACAAACCCAAGACACCATTTGTCTTGAGGGGCCCTACTTCCAACACAATGGATAAAACACCCTCACAACACTATGCTAATGCTATTACTTGCTTTCATGCCAAGTTGGTACTCAAAGGCCCTGTACCTTCTACTTCCGATCTTGAACAACACAAAGACAAAGCCCTTGCTAGTCCATCGGACAAAGGTGCAAAACTCACAACAAACTCAACAGCAAACAGTTATAGTGTTCTTGATCAGCTAACATGAACTAATGCTCAAATTTCCATCTTTGAGTTGCTTAAAATCTTCCTTTCTCACAAGAAAATTTTGGACAAAGCCCTCATTGAGGAAAATGTTCCTCAATTTCTTGATCTTAAGTGATTTCAATCCATGGTAGGACACCTGACCTCACCTTATCTTATGACCTTCTTTGAGGAGGATGATAATTCACTGAGCCACCCTCACAATCAACCTCTACACATCGAGGTTATGATCCATTAGACACGTGTTCGTCGATACTCATCAAAAATGGCAGTAGCCTAAACATTTTCTTTATTGCTCTACTTAGATAGTTGAATTATTCTGAGGACTCTATTGATCCTTGACATAAGATCACCATCAAAGCGTATGACAAAGTGGAATGAAAGTCTCTAGGTCTTGTGGTCTTACCCATTCGCATCGGTCCTGTAGAAAGGGATGTCACCTGTCAGGTGCTTGGCATTCCCTTGGCTTACAACATTCTCTTAGGATGGCCATGGATACATGAGATGCACACTGTGTCCTACACATATCACCAATGCATCAAATTCCCATTTCATGGCTCCAAAGTTACTATTCCTACCACTACTAGTTATACCTGCATACGCTCAAAGCTGCTGAAACTTTTGTCCTTGCTAAGCATGAATCCATTGATTATCATGACAATAAGCTGAAACAAATTGAGCAGTCATTCAAACTGAAAGAAACTAGCATGGGAGAGAATCATATTGAACCAGTGCTATCATTAACATCTCTCCCAGAGTCTCCTTGTCATTATGGGAGACCCTCAGGGGCAAAGAAGTTGTTTGTGCTGACACCTCAAACCAAGTATAATGGCACTTTTGTCAAGGCTATAGTTCCCTTAGAGGATGAAAGTGAAATTAGAGTCATTTCTACATGGCTTTATAGAGAAGAGGCTCCAATAGACTTAATAGAACAAGCTCGAGAAATCACTCCTAAGAAAAATGGGTCTGGTCTTAGGCTTATGAAGCATTTTGGTTACAAGGGAACTGGCCCTATTGGGTGCAATAATAATGGCCTAATTGATCCTATCAAAGCAATAGCTTGAAGCAATAGTGATACAACTGGCATAGGATTTAAGAAGGTTGCTTTCCATTTGGGACCTAATAAATTCATACCAAAACCTAAGAGTTCATTTGGAAATGAGTCACAAGCTGAGTCAAATACTCAAGAGGAACAATCTGATGATGAGGATTCCTATCCTCATCCTATTCCTCATCATCTCGCTAAATTCTTTGCCAAGCTAGATGACTTTGTGCCATGTGTTAGCACTATAGATGATACCAGTGATTCTTCTAAGGACAATACTAAGCAACTCAAAGATCATTCAATAAAGGGAGAGTCTAGTTAGTCATTACATATTGAGTATCTGTGTAAGAACCCAGATGATGAAGGTGAGTATGTCCCTATTACTGTTGGGGAGTTCCATAGTCTCTCACCATGTAGCACTAATTCTAAGGAATATGAGATTGACTCTCTTTTAGAAGCAACTACTGATAAAGACATTGACCAAGTGCATGCCTATGAAAACCAAATTGAAGTAGGTGAAACATCTAGGGTTATGTCGGATGGGTTTGATCCAATTAGTGTCCTAGAGTCATCAATTGTTGACGTTAGTACTCACAAGCATTTGAACACACTTGTGGATGAAGTTTCCATAGGTCTCGAATTGCTGGTCTAAGCACTTAATGACTATACTGTGAACACAATTGAACTAGCCACTACTCTTTCACTCACACATCCTGAGATTATAGACTAGAGCCCTAATGCACCTAGTGAAGTCCCTATGTTCCAGAATGACTATGCTCTTGCCTATAGCCTAAATGCTATCAAACCTATAATGTCTTCCACCAATGAGTAGAGTGTCAACATGACTGAGGCTAACATCAAATATCTCAGTCATACAATTTTTTAAAAATGCAAAAGATTCGATGGTGAAAACCACATTGTGGAAGTGTCAGAACCAAACAAAGTTAAAAATAAAAGATGTATCCAAGGGTGAAAACCTCTCTAGGGTGCCCACTAATGAGATATTTGATGCACTTCCAAGTCACTTTCAGGAGAGATCATCAATGTTGATAGAGCCAACACATCCAATTAATGGTGAAAACCACATTGTGGCAGTGGCAAAACCCAAAAAAGGTAAAAATAAAAGATGTATCCAAGGGTGAAAACCTCTCTAAGGCACCCATGGATGAGATATTTCATGCACTTCTAAGTCACTTTTAGGAGAGATCATCAGTTTTGATAGAGCCAACACAACCAATTAATCTGGGCACAGAAGAACATCCTCATATGATACATCTGGCACAGTCTCTATCACCTGAGGAAAAGGAAGAATTCATTGCCTTTTTCAAAGAAAAGAAGATAAATTTTTCTTGGACGTACTCTGACATGCCAGAACTGGATCCTAATCTTATCATGCATCACTTGTCCATAGCACCAAGCATCAAACTAGTTAAATGGAAACTTTGGAAAATGCATCCTCATGTTGCATTTCTCGTCAAAGCAAAACTAGAGAAACTTCTAAAAGTTGGTTTCATCTGCGCAATTGATTATGTTGAAAGGATATCCAATATTGTTCCAGTCTCCAAGCATGATAAATCTATTAGGATTTGTACTGACTTCTATGATCTAACTTGGCATGTCCTAAAGATGACTTTCCCATTTCTAATATTGATATAATAGTGGAAAAGATAGCTAGCTATGAGATGCACTCACTTATGAATGGGTTTTTTGGATATAATTAGATAAAAATTGTGCCAGAAGACAAAGAGAAAATGGCTTTCACATTGCATGGGGAACCTTTTGCTAGAATGTAATGTCATTTGGCTTGAAGAATGTTGATGCTACATATCAAAGGGATGTTACTACAATTTTCCATGACATGATGCATGAAACCGTGGAGGACTACGTGGATGATACCTTGGCCAAAAGTGCTAAATGCAATACTCATCTACAAGATTTGGGACCCATCCTAGATCGTATGGAAAAATTCAATCTTCAGCTCAATCCTAAGAAATGTGCATTTGGTGTCACATTAGGAAACTTGCTAGGATACATTGTCTCTGCAAAAGGAATTAACGTGGATCTGGAGAAAGTACAAGCAATAATAGACATACCACCACCTCAGAACATTAGTCAGATGAGAGGTCTACAAGGAAGCCTCCAATCTATTCATAGGTTTATCTCACAATTGGTAGATAGATCACAACCCTTCACAAAGACATTACATAAGGGTGTGAAATTCAATTGGAGCTAGGATTGTGAGCAAAGCTTAACACTGATCAAACAATATCTTGTCAATCCGCCAATCCTGATGCCTCCTATCCATGGGAAGCCTTTGCTTTTATACATTTCAGTAACTCAAACATCTCTGGGAATCCTATTAGCTCAAGAAGACAATGACAATAAAGAGAGAGCTATCTACTACTTGAGTCACACACTGATCTCTTATGAGAGGAACTATAGCATCATTGAGAAAGCTTGCTTGGTAGTTATCTTTACTTTCCAGAAGCTAAGACACTACATACTTGCCCACACTACATGGCTCATTGCTAAAGTAGATCCACTAAAGTACTTGCTCAATAAGTAAAATCTCATAGGAAGATTGGCTAAATGGGTTATGATACTCAATGAGTTTGATATCCAATATGTTGAAGGCAAAGCTATCAAGGGACATGCAATTCCAGATTAGCTGGTTGATGCACCTATGCAAAACCTTCTACCATTGAACATTGATTTCCCTAATGAGTCAATCCTAACATGCACACACCAAATGTTAGTCATGTTCCTCGATGGGTCCTTCACACAATAGGGATTAGGTGCTAGATTACTCTTCATTACACCACAGAGATATTCATTGCCCAAAGCATACAAGATTTTGTTTCCTTATACAAACAACATTGCTAAATATGAGGCTTTGATCAATGTCATGAAAATTGTAGCTGAATGGAGAGTGGATCAGTTTAACATCTTCAGTGACCTTTAACTTGTCATCAATCAGATTAATGATGTGTACCAAAAAAAGGATGAAAAACTAATTCATTACAAGTGCATGGTTGATGAATTGAAGAATTATTTTGCACACATTACCTTCTAGTAAGTTTCATGAGTAGATAATAAAGTGGTTGATGCCATGGCTACTTTGGCCTCCCTGCTACGAAGGCCTGAAAATGACCTCCAAAATGAGTTCTTGGTGGAAGTGTTACACTACCTAGCCTATGACACCCCTGATTCTAGGATGATTTGGTCTATTGTAGGACAAGAATCATCCCATTACCATCACATTTATTCCTATCTTTGCAATCAAACCATTCCATAAGGTATAATCTGGAATGAGAAACATTACCTAATCTGTAATGCTTCACATTATGTCATTATTGCTTTTGATCTATATAGGAGAGGTCCTGACAGAACACTCCTTAGGTGTTTAGACCTGAAGAGTCCAAATGTGCACTAATTGACGTTCACAAGAGCATTTGCAGATCTCACTCAAATGGCCTAACACTAGCTCACAAACTCCTTAGAGCGGGTTACTATTGGCCTAAAATGGAGCAAGAAGCTATCAAGTATGCTAGATCCTGAGAGCAATGTCAGCTACATGGGAATCTAATCCATGCTCCTGTCAGAGAGCTGATTCCCTCTACTACAACATGGCCATTTCAACAATGGGCCTTTAACTTGGTGGGTCAGATCCACCCAACCATTTCTAATGGGCATAAGTTCATCATCACAGCTATAGATTACTTCATGAAGTGGGTAGAGGTAGTACCTCTCGTAGTTGTCGATGGGAAAATTGTAGCACTTTTTATCACAAACTACATCATTTGTAGATATGGTGTACTATCCTCAATCATTACTAACAATGGAGGATAATTCAAGAACAAAGACCTCAAGGAACTATACAAGAAATTCAAAATCACACAACATTGGTCTTCCATTTATTACCCCCAGAGTAATGACCAGGCTGAGGCATCAAATAAGGCAATCCTCAAAATCCTTCATCACATAGTTAGCAAATTAGGGAGAGACTAGCACCTCTAGATTAATCTAGCCTTTTTGGCATATAGGACAAGCATCAGAACCCCAATGGACACGACTCCCTTTGCTTTGGTCTATGGAGTGAATCTTGTGCTTCCAATAGAGGTTGAGATTCCTACCTTGAGAATATCTATGAAAGGTTTTATTAATGATGACAACTACAGGATAGCTTGGCTTCAGGAGCTAGTGCTACTAGATGAACTTTGACGAGTGGCATGTGATCATCCATGAGCATATCAACAATAAATGTCAAGAAGCTACAATCGGAGGGTCAGGCCACGTGACTTCTAGCTGGGTGATCTCATCCTAAGAGAGAACCCTAAGGATCAACAACAAGTTCAAAAAGGGAAGTTTGAACTAAACTGGCTTGGTCCTTACATCATTACTATAGTATATGGATCTAGTGCCTACCAGTTTTCCACAATTGAAGGAGAAGTGTTGAAGGAACCTGTCAACACTCTCCACCTAAAGCAGTTTTATAGTTGATTTGATATCAGTAGCTCTTTGTACATATTCATATGTCTTGAAAAAATCATAAAAATTAGAAAAAGTCCTAAAAAAATTGTTACCCTAGTGAAAACCTCGCAATAGGCGCCTTGGTAACACAAAAAAAAATTGAAAAATCCAAAAAATACAACAAAAAAATCAAAAAGTGAAAAGTACAAAAAAATAGAAAAATAGAAAAGTGTCATTGGTGAAAACCTAGAAATAGGCATCATGGTAGAAAAAAAATGAAAGCTCTGCCAAGAAGGTGAAAACCTGGTAAACAAGCACCTCTTGTTCCCAATGCTCCATCTCACAACACATCTTCTAGATTTCTACACAATTGCTTTATTTCTTTTCCCACTTTCTACTCATATGTCCATGGATTCCATCTTTTTATAGCTTGGGGAAATTCCCCTTTAGTGTCACTCATTTGAGATTCTCCTCACAGACACTCTTTTGTGATAGTCACCAATTGTTTCAGCTACGTCTACCAACTGTCCCTAAGTGTCACTCTTTTCAAGATTCTCCTCATAGAATCTCTTTCGCAATAGTCACCAATTGTTTCAACTCTGTCTACCTACTATTGCTTGGGTAATGTCTCCAGATTCCTTTATGGAAGATCTCTCTTGCATCAGTCACCAGTCATTTTATTCCTCTTTGACCTCAGTTGCCAATTGTTCTAACTGTGTCTGCCTACTGTTGTCACCCTACTGAAGAGATTTCTTTCAAACATATTTTGGACACAGATACTTGACATCAATCCTATAACATAGAAATGAACTCAAAATTACATACTTGTTTGGATATGCTAAGCTTTTTCTTTGATTACTTTGTTTTTCCTTTATCATGTCTCCTTGAGCAACTCGATGATGTCATTTCTAACTAGAGAAGTAATGATTGGGGGCATGATCTTTTCTTTGTTTTTTTTTTTTGGTTTAGTTCAAAAACATTTGAAACATTCATGAAAGAGGGGTGTCCACTATAAGAGCCTCTATCTCATGTTGGATAACCATGTGTACCTTGACTCCTCTTAATTGGACAATCAATAAGTTTGGTACTTTTCCTTGTCTGTTGAAGTGAATTCTTTATGCTCCAATAATATCTAATACTCGTCCTGCTAAGTGAACATACAAGTCACTGCGAGTACAAACTACAAATGTTATCCTAGGTTATGGATGAAAAGGCCATTGTGGACATACTATTTACTGATTTCTTAGCATAAGAAGGATCTTCTATGTGTTTGGCATGTTTGCATGCAAGCATCATTCTGGTCAAACTAGTATTTATGCTCTAATGCTTATGTTAACTTGTTATATTAAAAGGGACAAATGTTATGGTCATTATGGCTTCTTGTGCCTCAAATGCTTACATTTAATCCCAAAAAACCTATGACATATGTTTTATTGATATTTCTATGATTGCAAAGTTAGTGGTAATTGTGGGACATATAAGCTTTGTTTAAGTCTAGTGATGATAAATTATCGAGGCTTGGTCACTAGAACTAGGGTTGCATTTAATATAAATCTTGCATTACATACTTCACTTGCATAAGCACGCAATTCAGTTGTGATTCTATTTCTATCCTTTGTGATGGGGGATTGGGGGTATCTTCAAACATATCAGGATTCTCCACTGCTGCACAAGTGTTTGGTTCATTGATTTGCACTTCTTAATGAAAGACTTGTCACTGTCAAGAAAAAACACACAACACTACATGAGATGTCAGTTCATTTCCATATGTATCACATCCATATACTTGTATCATCTACTCTACTAAATCACATCACATCACATCAAAGTATTCATAATCATCAAATAACTCATATACATCAAAGTAAAATAGACACAGACAATAACATGTACATAGTAATACTTGACTCAAAATCTCATATATATATATATCAAAAATGGATCAATACAAAAAATGGGCACTACTCAAGCATTGTCAATCAAAATGATACAAAATGGTGCTGGAACACCAATCAATACATAGCTAGATAAAAAAATCAAGAGCTAGGAACACAACATCAAACTCTGTCTTGTACCCTCATCTTCAAGAGGAGTAGGAGCAGTAGGCAGAGGAGGAGATGGTGGCATGTCAGGTCTAGCAGGAGGTCCTGCACCCCCAAACTCACAAGCATACTATGAGAATTGTTGAACTTCCAGAGCCTCATTAGGCATATCTGTCAAGTATGATACAAAATAATATGTTGCTCAGGCTACCTGTAATTGGACCTCATCCTATAGCATCTCTACTCTCTACTCAGTAGCTTGTGCATGCTCTCTCCATCTATCAATCTCTCTACCTCACTCTACCATTTGTACATCTCAGATAGCTACCGATATCTGTAACTCTCCCAATTGATGGGAGGTCATATGAATCTACTCTTAGTATTGCTGCACTATATCTTGCATCTCAGTAGTAGGCTGATCTGGCATCTCCTTGTCTAGTAACTCTAGGGCCTACTGTTGACGTGTCTGCTACTATGGTGCCTCCTATTGTGGCACCTGCTCCTCATTCCTCAACCTCCATCACCGATGCTATGTTGTACCACTACCTCTAGCCCCAGTATCATATCCCATCTGTCAGGGAAGAATCTGTACCTGCTAAGTCCTATGACAAACCCCCAGCTATGGCTGCTACTAAGGTGCTTCTTGCTACTATGGGGCCTATCATTGTGGAGCTCGTGTGGCCATCCCCAAGGGATCTGTAAACTACAAGAATGGGTCACTAATCAAATGAGCCTTGTATGCAAGCATCATCCCTACATCTTCCACATCTAGGAGATAGTCCCACTATGTTGCAACCAAATTGTGCACATCTATCATCGATCACCCTAGGCCTAGTCATGGTGGCCACCCCTGCTCTATATCCTTCGCCAATCTAGCATAGGCATAGTACTCCTATGATACATCCTACAGTCGGCCATACTACCACTACACCCGTGAAATCACAAATTGCTCAATGATCTGTGTCATCCTACCCAATAATGGCGATGAGAAAAACATCCAATCCAGCTCTCTAGGGGCATCATCCCAATCCTTTGTCTCTCACCAGGGCTTCCATATGATGGAGACTAGGTCATCAAGATGGGTCCTACAGTGCTTAGTCTTACCCAGGGCAATGTGGGTAATGTGTCCTCGGTATCAACAAATGTATGGCTCCATCGGCTTGTGGGCATTCTCATGAATGGGCTGACATACTGGTAGATGCTCCCATGCCTAGATCTATAGCATGTACACCCTATTGGCCATAGTCTTCTTCCCATGGAAGACTATCTCATGCATCTCATGGAACATGTGTGCCAGCATACACTGGTCCCACCCAAATATCTCTAGGGCCTCTGTCATCCTACATAGCATAACCCCCCAACCACACTCCAAGCCATGTTGTCCCCTATCCGGCATCAAAAAATAGCTTAGAAAGATTGCTAACACTACTGTCAATCTATGCATTTTTCCATAGGTGTGTACAAGCTCATCCCAGGTGATGGCTAGTCCACTAGCCAACTTCCTCCCAAACATGATAGATAGAGCCTTTGTACCTACCCAAGGCACCACATCATACATCACTCTTGATCCATGGAATGGGATCCATAATATCCTCCAGATGTCCTCCAGGGTGATCGTCATCTCCCCCACTGGTAGATGAAAGGTGTTTGTCTCCGAATGGAAATGCTCCACCAAGGCTGTGAGAAGGTCGTGATTCACCATCATTTCTAGGATCCAGCATAGAGAAGACAAACCCAATTGCTTGATATGTGCCATGTCAATAGTGTCAAGACTCTAAATCAGAGCTCCATAGGGCAGAAAATGAGAGCTAAATGACACATCATCAAAGACCTCCTACATACACGACTAAAAATGACAAGAAAACAATTAGTACATAGTCGATACAACTAAACAATGAAGAAAAAATGCAAATTCTACGTTAAAATGCAAAAAAAAAATTAAAGATTGCACTTTGTTGTCACTAGATTTCGTGCAAAATTGCAAGATCTCACATGAGATTTCATCTATTCGAGTGAGAAATCAAATTCTTGCACGAGAAATGAGATCTCATGTGTGAAAATCAAGAGGAATTTCTCATTCTTTGCACAAGAAGTGGGTATCTCCTATGTGAGAACCTCCACTGAAGCATGCGATAAAACACCAATTTGTGTTTCTTCGTGCAAGAAAGGGCAATCTCACACAAAGACTGATTGACCCTAATTAAAAACATGCCTAAAAATGTAATAAATGACATCGTAAAGTGTGAAAATGAAAGTACAAAGTTGGGAAATCGATGATTCACTAGAGGTTCTTAGTCCATCGATTGGCTATGTTGTCGGGACCACTCAAAATGATGATCTCCCACATTAACTACCATACCTCTCTCAGAGCTCACTTCACTAAAAGACAAAATGCACAAATGAATTGAAAATGACCCATTGGGCCCTTATATAGGGGTTGACCTAATTTTTGAAAGTGCTTCAATTTGTGCAAAAATCACCCCCTGACTAATTTGACTACTTTGAATCCATTTTCAAGATTGAATTCGAAATCTACCACACCTAAGTGCCTCAAAAAAGTGTTTTAAAATTTTGGGGACTGACGTGATTGAACGCTTGTTTAGTCTAAATTTTTTCTAATATTTTTGGGATTCCTAGAATCTTTTCAACTCAAAATTCTTCAAACTTTTAAAATATATTTTGGAAAAAGTCAACCCAAGTCAACTATGGTCAAATTTGGTCCACTTTTGGTCAAACTTGGTCTTCTAGACCTCCAAATCATTTCAAATCAATTTTGAATTTTCTTTTGATCATTTTGATCTCTTCTACATTCTACTGAATCTTGGATTCCTTCTGTATCTCTCAACATATTGCTTTACATCATATTTTTGGTGTGTCATCTTTTGATTTTGCTCTTGAGGGGGTAGGATGATTACATCATTGAATTGGAATTCCAAATCAATTTGAATCTTTATTGCTTAGGGCATCTAGTTCCCATCTTATGTCCTCATCATTCAAGGCATCTCACCACTAGGGGCATCTTGTTTCCCTCTTTTTGGCATCTTTTTCATCTATTTCATCTAGTCATCAATTGACTATAGGTATCATGACAATCTAAACCTCGACTCATAAGGATCAAGCCTCGTTCTAGGGATGATTCTATGACTTATAATTTGATCTTGCTATCTTTTATCAATCTCAGATATCTAGAAGTTCTATTTGGATCCTTAAAGATTAAGCTCTATTCTAGAGATAGTCTTTTAAATGCTATTAATCTTAGGTATCGATACATTTTTTCTAGATCCATAAAGATTAAGCTTCGTTCTGGACATAGTCTTTTAAATGCTCTCAAATCTCAAGTATCTAGATGTTCTATCTAGATCCATAAAGATTAAGCTCCATTCTGGAGATAGTCTTTTAAATGCTATCAATCTTAAGTATCTAGATGTTCTTTTTAGATCCTTAAAGATTAAGCTCTATTCTGGAGATAATCTTTTATATGCTTTCGATCTCATGTATCTAGACATTCTATCTTGATCCTTAAAGGTTAAAATTTGTTTTGATGGAAACCTTTAGAATGTGTATCAATTTGGGTATCTAGGTGTTCTACTTGGATTCCTTAGGATCAAGCTCTGTCTAGAGATGGTTCTTAAAAGCTTATCAATTGGTCTCTATATCCTCAAATTTAGAACCAAGCTCATCTTCACATCATGCTTTCTAATTTTCTTTGAATTGAACTTGTTGCTCACATAGTCATTCAAAGAGTGGCAAAATGTAATACCCCAAAATTGGCTCATTGCATTAATCACCAATTTTGGTCTATTCTAATCAACCCTAAAGTCATATCACATTAGGTAGCTCTAATTCTGATATTCACTACTTGACTCGATTGCCAAATGTACAAAACCATAATCTGCCTTAATAATGCTCTTCATTTAATTCCCAAAGTATGGACTCATATTAGTCACATTAAACCTATTGATTAAGATTTAATTTAATTTAAAGTATTTACACTTTAATTAAATTAAATTATATCCTAAGAATAATGTACTAGGGATTAAATTTATTTAATTTAATAATTATGCTTGTTTTAATTAATTGAATGTGATTATTCAATTAAATAGAAAATGCATTTATGAGATCATATCTCACTTTATTAAATTAAATAATATCTTCAAAATCTTCTCTTCAATTCTAAATGGAAACTTTGAGTGAACTATCTCTTGAATTGGAATCAATCTAGTTAATTTGATCTCACACCCATGGCAAGTTCAGTTAACTACTCATCGCACTCAAATCAGAAACAATTCACTTCAACTGCATAAGGAAGTTTCCATCTTAACTAAATCTTTGCTTCAATCCTGACTGTTGATCTAAGTTGATATCACCCGTTGATGGATTCTAGGAATTCTATTTAAGGGACTCATAATTCCTCATTAAGGAGGTTGAATTGAATTGACATTAAATTGTTGTTGAAATTCATACTCACTTAGCTCATATATTTGCACATAGTTACATTCCTAGCTTAATCTCATTTAGTTTAAATATGCATATGTTTAATCTAGTTTCCTTTACATGTTTTTAGATTAAGCACATATCTCATTTTAGATTACATTGCATTCTCACATAGATTAGTTGCATATCAAATCCTTCATTCTTAGAGGGTTTGGTTGCCTAAGCCTCATCTCTAAGGATATTAAATAGGTAAAATCCCTTTAGATAGGAGGCAATGGGTTGCACTATTGAATGTTTTGAATGAACAATTCAATGTTCATTCTAGGGTGACTTCGCAAGTAATGACCACATTGAAGTGTGTGTGAGGTTCAGAGGCCCCAATTTCATACATATAGTTAGCAGCATAAAAATTTAATATGATCTCCTGCTCAATATCTTCAACCCATTTCACTGCCATGGCAGTTTGTATGTTGGGGGTTTGACCTTTTTGGAGTTACTACACCTCTATCTTTAGAAGGCCAAAAATGGACAATCACTACAATATATTATTTCACCAATTGGGTGGAGGCAGTCTCACTTGTCACTACCATAGGCATTCAACTATCTAAATTCATCCATCCTCTATCATCTTATATGTCATTTTGACATCCCTCCTACCATTTTTACAAACCATGGAGGAAACGTTGAAAACCTCAATATGGAAGAGTTGTGCACCTCCCTCCATACTCATCACCACTTTTCCAACTTGTACTTTCCACAAAGGCAAGTAACAAAACCCTATTGAAAATCTTCAAGAAAGTTATCAATGATTTTGGCTATGATTGGCATCTACAAATCTAGCAAGTCCTATGGGCTTACCATACCTCATTCCACACATCCACAAGTACAACTCCATACTCCCTAATCTATGGTGTCAAGGCATTCCTACCTATTGAGCTTGAAATCCTATCCTTGCACATCTATTTGTTGCAAGCATGAATGCCAATTATATTCCTATGAGGGAGTATTCTAAACATGTTACTATGATGATATGTTACATTCATGATTGAGTTTCTCATTGATGTCAACATACCATTTTTCTATAGTATCTGACAAAATAACAATGAAAAGATCAAGTCAGTAAGGAAACCTAGTTGAGTATTATAACCATCCAATATATTGGGAGATGCATCTAAGTATATGGTATATGCATTTAATGTCAAAAGAAGGAATGATAAGTCTAGAAGAAGGTATGTAGGTTTTGGTGATGTCTATTCTGAGATAGAGTTTATAAAGGCATGTTCTGGTAAACTTGTTATATCTCTTAGCAAAATTGTTATTCTGAGAATCAAGGTTGAGGACATGAAGAAGACATGTTGGTTATGATATGGCTATGTTTTCTAGTCATAATATTGCATGTACAAAAAGTTATTCAAGTTGTAAGGTAGAAGATTAATGTTATCGCTAAGTGTAATATGTTCTTAATGTAATCCTATAATAATTAATTGAGAAGGTCTATCATCTAACTCAAGGAATTATTTTATGGACTCGGTATAAGTTATCATGATAGATGTATGGATGTAGATGATATTTGTAAGTAACATTAAGAGCAGAATGTGATGTTGAGTAGAGCAATGCAAAAGTGAAGGAAACTTCATGGTCAAGGTTTTTTTGAGTGATTCAAGGTTTGATATTTGGATTTGAGGTTCACGACCTAGTCTAAAATGTCTAACAGTGATTGGTTCAATTGAAAGAACAAAGGAAAGAAGAATATAATAATAAATTGCATGTTTGAGCAATGAGCTCTTCTTGTAGTTGAAATTGCATGTTTTGGTCTTGAGCTCTTCTTGATGTTGGAATCTCCTAATAGAGACTCTATGTACTAAATGTTGTAATAGAATCATAATAGGGTCCATCCTCTAACAAGGAATATTTATAGTAGTACATCATCTTGTGGGCATCATTCCCACTAGAGTTTTCCCTTTGATCTAGGGTTTCCCTAGTGTTGGCTCCTAATTTAATAGTTTTACAAACAACCAAGAAACCAGAAAAATGCGTTTAAGGCTAGCAAATTCCCATGATGAATGCACCTGACTGCAGTCTTGGCCAACTATAAGGCTTGACCCTTCTTCACTTTAGGCTTTGCAAGACCTAGACGGGTTAACCTTGAGGTTCAGAGATATGGTACTAGTGCATTTAAAACATAAATTTGAACATATTTACTGCAAATGAAAACCTTTATATCTCCTAATAACTAATGAAATGACATAGATTTACAGCAACTAAATGCAAATCTATGAATCTCATAAGTTGAGTGAGGGTTGATTCTTTTCATCCCACTACAAAACATGAAATACTGAATTTATTTTGAATAAAAGATTTTGTTTCAATGACATTCATATCAGCTTGCATCTTATTTAGTGATCAGTGCTTTATCCATTGAAACATAGATTCATTACCAGCAGGATGACCTAACTTATTTGCGTTACAATCAAGCTTATCAACTAAAATCTCCAAATCCCATTCTTATTCAATATCCCCTTCATACACCCAGAAACCCTATTAGAACACTGAAGAATTTACTTAACTCCTTGAGTGAAAAGAAACAATAGATCTAACATACAACTCATCCAAGTTGCCTTAAATCAAATGAACCTTATCCATTTAATCTCAAAGTTAATAGCACATGAAGAATCAGGAGACAAAATTAGAGAACTCGGATAATTCATGTAAATCACCTTTTATATTCATCCATGGAAAGACTGGATACATTAGACTGGTAAAACTAAATGAAGCTCTAGATATGTCACATAATCTAGGATCCATTATCATACCTCAGAAACAATGCAAGAAAATGAAATGCAAATCTGTACAGGTGTGGGTGTGTGGCCTTCACTGCTAGAGCTCAACTCAATAAATAGGAAGCAAAACCAATCACATCCATGGTTTCATAGTAGAACACTAGAACCCTGCTAGTATTACCCAGATAAAACTACCAACCCTTTCAAAAGAGAAGAGGAGATAAAGATATAGGAAGGAAAAAATTCTCAAATTGAATCTACAACTGACATGTGTACCCTCAAAATTCCTTCCCAAGAAGATGAAAAAGCCTCTCTCTACCTTCTCTTTGTAACTACCTATCAAATCCCCATCATTTGGCCTTAGAGGAAAGGAATATTTGAGATATTTGATTCACCATCATTATTGATTTCTAATGTCAAAGTAAATTCATGGTAGAAGTAACAAATCAATCGAAAAGTAACTTTCAGAATGCAAGAAAATTGTTTAAAGATGATTTTCTTCACATTCGAATCCCAACAAGCCTTTAGAATTGTCCTCTAACCAATTCTAATGCTCCATGATCAAATTTTCCCATTTCACTGAGAAGGCCCTCAGAATCAAAAAAAAAAATGGCTTATAACACAAACTGGTGAAGACTTGTGCACAATCTAACTTCAAATTTGGAAAATTTAGCTTATTCTGGTTCCATTGGTATATTGGAGCACTCATTTTGGTTTAAAAACATCCAAGTTATGGCCCTCTGAAGTTCAAAGCTTTGCTCATGGCTTTGCAAGGCAATATATTGCATATATTTTAACTTTACAAAAGTTAAAACTATAGAGTAAATCCAAATATGATTTTAACTTTAAGCTCTACACGTAAAACTTGAGAAGAAATAAAATAAAATTTTATTTTGAACCTCTTAAATTTCCCTCACAGTTCCATCTAGATCAAACTTGGTTTGACCAAGCTTGCCATGTGTTAGCATAAGATTCGTCCACCTTGCCACCGTGTCAGTGACATGTGTCATCTTCTCACTATGTCACCATGTTATCTTCCTTACAACTTTCCTTTGGCAATATAGCAACATCCATTGGATCTGCCATATTGCGCGATCTAGTGTGTTCTTGAGACTTGTCTGCCACGTCACAACCTGCCTCAAAATTTGTGCCACATGGCACCTTCCAATTGGTCCAAATTTTGCCACATCATCACTCAATGATTTTTTCAATTGCCACTTGACACTATACAGTTTGTCAACAGCATTGGAAGTGAAACCCATGTGCTCATGGATATTTTCCAGATTTCTAAGTTTTTCGGCAACTCGCTATGTCGCTAGTTGGAAACCCTAGGATTTTTTGGCTAGCGATGTAGCGACTAGCCAGATTTTCTAAATTTTTCGATGCATCTAATCATGCTGACATCATCAATTTGTGCATGCACTTTTGTTTAAAAATTTTCCTTTGACTACGTCCACTTGGCTGGCCACAAGCCCCACATCACATACTCGCTTGCCTTTCAAAAGGTACCTTTCTTTAAGTTATATCACTGATGAAGTGCAAGAGTATTTGAAAAGTTAAAAACTCTACACACACATAATGTGGGATAAAAGCTTTAAAATGCCTCCTGCATGCAGGCTGCAACTTCAAACTTGTATTTGGTTGTAGGTTTTATTCTCTTTGGTAGATCCTCTGTGCAGGTGTTGACATTGTGTGAGTTGTTACTTGAGTGAGGATGCTTCTTCATTATTGCAATAGAAACTCCCTCTTTCTAAACTGTGACCCCTTCTATTAATGATGTGTCAACTTCTAATGTGGGCAGCTTGTTTGTTCTTACTATCAGTAGCTTCTTTGTTTCAAACCGTGTGTTTAGCTTCCTTTCTTTTAAATGCATGCTTCTTTGTCCACTACGATTTTGATCTTCTTTAAACATGGATTCTTGCCCTTGTACACATCTCCCCTACCTTGATGTGTGGATCTGCCTTTTCCTTTTTTTTTAAACATGTTGTTGACTGTTGTTTTTTAATGCATGTTGGGTTGGGCTCTTTCCTTAATATTGCACACTATATTCTTTCCAATAGCATGAATTCTGTCTCAATATACAGCATTTAAAATTGTGGCTTCTCCTTGCAACAAACTTCTTCTCCTTTTTAACACTGACTCCCTATTTCCTTATATTGGCATCATCTATCATTTTATTTACTTTCTGGCATATTTTCTCATTCAGGCAGTGGATTCATTGTTGTGGATAGGCATGGGTTCGTGTTGCCTTTTCTATCCACCTTGGAGGCTTAGCATAAGAGAAAAGAGCAGCTCTATATGCTTTGACTTTCCTTTTTCATATGAAAGAAGAAAAATCCATTACATGCCAGCTCCAAACATATCTTTTTTCAGGATTCTTTGATCTTAGTATTTATTTCATTCTCACCTTTTGATTTGTTCCTCTTCCATGTTTAACGTGAGCTTTCCAATCAATTGTCTCTTATCATTCATAATGCAATAAGATTTATCAAGAATGTTTCCCTTTCCTTGAGTCATATTTCCTTCATGATGTCATGTTCCTTATGTCATTCTTCACTTTTCAAAGAAACTTTAGAATTTTAGCATCAACTTGTATCAAAAAGTCAAAATCATTTAATCCCCATGTGAAAGTGTAAAACATCCTCCAAAGTAAGAATACAGCTTAATAATTAGACATTTGACATAAAGGAAGGCCATATTCTCACAAGAAAGGATTATTAAAAATGATGAGAATCATAATATCCTATTAAGGCAATCCTAAAAGAGAGAAAAAGTATAAAGGAAATTACAAGCCTAGAAAATATAGAAAATGTTTGTATGCAAATGAAGATAATGATTCTGATGAACAAGCATTAAGTACTAGTGATGATGAAATTAGATTTGTGGTAATTAATGAAGAAAGTCCAAAAAAAAGTAGCCCTAGTGTCACAGGTTGAGAAGAAATATAATTGGATAATTGATAGTGCTTGTTCACATCATATGACTGGTGATATGAACAATTTTTTTTACTTCAAAAGTCATGATGGAGGAATTGTTAAAGTTGGAAACAATGCAACATGCCAAGTTAAAGGTATTGGATCTATAAATCTTGATGGTAAAACTAAAACTGAGAATATATATTTTGTTGATGGTTTAAAGCACAATCTTTTGAGTTTTGGACAACTAGTAGACAAAGGTTATCAATTATAGTTCATGTAGAAAACATTCATGATCAAAGATAAAAATGGAAAGGTAATTGGAACAGGAACCAAATCTAGAGGTAAAGTATTTAGGTTGAAACCCACTAAAATGACATGTTTGTTTGCAAAGGTAGATGATAGTTGGTTATGACATAAGAGATTTTTTCATATAAATTTTGACAGTATTGTGAAGACAAGTAGTATGTTTGTTGTTAGAGATTTTCCTAAGATTGTAAAGCCTATTAACACAATTTGCAAGGAATGTGTTCTAGCAAAGCATAACAAAAATTCTTTTCCCTAAAATAAGTTTACTACTACAGTGAAATTGGAGATTGTACACACAGATCTTAGCAATCCTACAAAGACTAAAGGATTATATGCTGAAAGGCATTTTATGATTCTAGTTGATGACTTTTCAAAAATGATATGGGTTGCATTTCTTAAAAAGAAATCTGAGGCAGTTGATAAGTTTTAGATTAAGGTAAAAACAAGTTTTGAAGGGACCCAAAACCCTTAACAAAAAAGAAAAAGATAATCCAGTAAGCACAACCAGGGTTTACAAGGACCAGAAACCTACAGTATAATAGTTACAAAATCAGGTTTTACAAGGACCTGAACAAAACTAGGTTTTACAAGGACCTGGAACCTATTGTTTGAACAAAAGGAAATAAAACCAAATTAAAATCCTAGACCAAATACAAGTTACCAGTACCACCACTAGAACAGATATCAGTTACCAGAAACACCACTAGCTGCTACTACAACTCTTTGATCATTTTCACCACCTCTTTGCTAGTCTTTGTAGTGCTTTGGATGGTATCAGTAGTAGATCCCCCAGTTACCTCAACTGCCTTCTTTCTTTAGCTCTATCTTATTCTTTTTCTTGGTCCACCGAGAGACATGATTTCCTCATTATTTCTCTTCCCTAAGCTAGCAACAGCTACACAAATGATGGAAGTAACCTACTCCATCTTATTGCCACTCTCTTAATCAAAAGATGGAGTTTATGTTCATATTTCTTTAGTTTATTCAGAATGTTACCAACCTGAACTTCCATCTGAATGATCTTTACTTGATCAACTTCCTGGTCCTGTCACATCTTTCCTACTTTTCTTTTCAAAATCATTAACTCATTGTACATCTAGGAGTCACCTTGGAGAGAGGAGTCAACCATAAGCTTAGCAATATGAAGGAAAGAAAGCATAGTGTCCTTACTAGTAGAATCATCCTTCTCCTTCCCTATTTCTTCCTTACCAGTAGACTCATCCTTCTCTTTCCTCATTTCTTCCTCTACATTCATAGCATCCTTACCATGAGGTCCTCCTTTTCCTTCACCATTTCTTCATTTTCATCTCTCACTCTCTGGGTATACTCACTTTGATTTTTATCCTCTTCTTCAACATTATCTGACCTAGTATTTTTATCATTACTCTCCTCAACCTCATCCTTACCAATCTTGCCCTTACTATCAAGCTAACCATCCGAATTTGAACTGAGATCTCCCACATCCATATTTTCCTCATCCTCCATATTCTTATCATCATTATTATCTGAATTCTCAAACTCGGTCATTTCCTCTGCATTTTTCTGAGGAGCCTCTTGCTTCAGACTCCTCTGTCTCACACTAACCCCTTCCTCACCCTTACTCTTCCTAGAGTAGGGTTCACTAATAGAGCCCTTATTTTTCTCAAAGGGAGGGGAAGAAATAATAGCCTTGTTCTTATAGTAATTCTCAATTAACAGGATTAGCCCTTCATGTAAAATCGGACAGCACTCATTTTTCCTACGGGCTTGAAGACTTTGAAGTAGAGAAAATCTCAAATAAAAAAGAAATAAGATCCTATCCTTATACAAAAAATTATTCAGGAACACAAAATGAAATTTATGAACTTGCTTTGCCCTACCATCTAAAATAAAAAAATCATGGGCGCATGAGAAAATGTCCTACCAAATAACCTTAATTTGACCTAGTTCATAAAAGTCACCATTCTTCTCCAGATTCTTTTCCTCCTCATCGATCTTTGGAAATTTCTTAAATGCAACATTCAAAATACTGGTTTCCTTACTAAATTTTATGCCCTCCTTAAGCAGCCCTGAATCCTCAGTTATGAAATCTTCAAACAAATGAACTATCATCCCATGCATGGAAACCCTATCCTCGATCCAATTTTTGAAGAATACCTCTATGACATGTTGTCTATAGCCATGAAGGCACTCCAGGTAGGTGGTGACACTGCCCTTCTAGAGAATCTGCTAGATAGAGGCTTTGGCCTTCCATGCTTTACAATTCTTTGGTTCCTATTTTCTTGGTTCCCCACCCATTTTCAAAAACCTTTGTTTCACTGTGAAATGCCAAAGTTGAGCAGATAGGTAAACATAAAGAATTAGGAAAAGCCAATGAGTTCATTAAAACAACTAAGGCATTCATTAAAAAAAATACATACCAAGCTAGGATAATAATCACATTTATGTACTTTCTCAAGAAAATAGCATTGGCTTCCATAACCCTGCTTCCATTTATCATTAAATTGCTAATCTTAGCAAATCTTTCCCTTTGTCGTGTGAGTTATGTCATAATTAATAAGAGCTTTTAGATCCATGCTCCTACTTAGGTCATCATGCCATGTCATCTTACACTCCCTTTGGACAACCTAGTTAGCAATCTAGTCAGCCACGGCATTTCCTTCACGAAATGAATGAGATATAAGGGCTTTCTCAAATTTATCCATTAAGGATTTAATTTCCATTACACTAGCTTCGATCAACCCAATGATTGAGCTTTTACTATTAAGCATATTTACAATGTTCAAGGAATCTCCTTCCATCCAAAGGTACCAAAAAGTAGTTTCGACTCCTAACCTCATTGTATATGGAGCTACAGTAGCCTCAGCTTTATGGCTATTAGAAATACCAATAGGTATAGCAATAGCATCTATGATATTACCTATGTGATCCCTCAAAACCCCTCCACAACCCACTTTGCTAGGATTTCCTTTAGCAGCACCATCAAAATTCCCTTTAATCCATCCCATAGGAGGAGCCTTCCATTTAGTATTCATTCTTGGATCTTCTTTCTTCATATTAAAACCTTTAGAAAACATTGGATTGTCAATTTGGAAATCTTCATTACACTTTCTCTGGGAATTAAAGTTTTCATTTATTGCCCTGACAATGTTTTCGCCAAGTACCCACCCTGGCATTTCTTTATTTCTAATGATTTTTTTATTTCTTTCTTTCCAAATACCCCACTAGAGATGGGGAAGAGTAATTTTCCATAGGAAATCAACATCATTATCCTTAGATGGGAAAATCCAACTCTTAAAATAATGTTCTATATTATTTTGGTGGACCCAAGTGATATTCTAGAAGTTGATAATAGAACTCCATACTTGTTGACTATGAGTACAGTTTCAGAACAAGTGATCTCTACTTCATAACCTTCTTTAAATATACTCCACATATTAACCACAACATCTCTTTTGCAAATTTTCCTGAGTAAGAATTTTATTCTAAAGCAAGATCCAATAAAAGATATTTATTTTTGGTATAAGACCTTTTATCCAAGCTCTAGTCCAAAAAGGGTAGTTACCTTTCTCCTCAGATTTGAATATAGAGGAAACTTTGAAATGGCCACTTACATTAGCACTTATACAAAGAAAAGGCATTCAACATAATTTGGATTTTATGAAAATCTTGATTAACATCAACAAGGCTAATCCAACTATTATTAAACAAGTAATGTCCTACAAGAGTCCCATACAATTGCTTACATTTATCAATATGGGTCCTATCCTCAAATTCCTCAATCAAAGGATGATCCAATATCAAAACATCTTCCTAGAATCTGACCTTCTACCTATTTCCAACTTTCCATGAACATCCTTTACTTAAGATATTCTTAGTTCCCTACATAGCCCCCCAGATAGCAGAAGGGAAAAGAACATTAGGAGATGATAGAAAATTAGATAAAGAAGGAGCATTAAAAAGATACTTATCTTTCCATATAGTAATCCATTCCTTATCATCATGATATACTATCCATCCCTATTTGGCTAAAAGAGCTCTATTCATACTTTGCACTGACCTGATTCCCAATTCACCTTCCCTGATAGGCTTACAAATTTGATCCCAAGATATCAAAGCCATTCTCTTCCTTTCCTTAGTGCCAAACTAGAGAAAATTCCTTTGGATTTTATCAATAGTACCTACAAATTTTGTTGGAATTCTAAAGAGACTCAAAGCATAAATGGGAATGTTTTGGAGACAAGCTTTAAGGAGGAGAATTTTGCTAGCTTGACTCAAAAGGATACCCTTTCATCTAGCAAGCTTCTTATTAAACTTCTTAATGAGATCTTCCCAAAAAGAATCTAGAGTTTTAGGTCCCAAAGGGAGGCCCACGTAAATACAATGAAAAGATCCTATTGAGCACCCTAGAATTTTAGCAATTTTTTTCTATCTTAAAATAGGGTTATTAATAAAAAAAAAAAGAGCTCTTATTCCAATTTATCAATTGACTTGAATCAGAAGAGTACAAGCTAAGAGCTCTTTTGAGATTTCTAGCTTTCCACATGAAAATGGTGTCATCAACAAATTGACCATGAGAACAAGTAAGAGGCTAAGAAGAAGGCTACAAACCTTTAATATCCCCTTGCAAAACCAATTTCCCTATATACCTCCCCAAACAATCAACCATAATAGTGAATAAAATAGGGGATAAAGGGTCTCCCTGTTTCAAACCCTTAGAAGGGCTAAATAATTCAAAGGAACTCCCATTTACCAGAACAACAATTGAAGTAGTAGAAATCAACTAAAAAGTTTCCCTCACAATCCTATGACTAAAACCAAAGGCCAATAAAATCTTAACAAGCAAAGTCCATTCCACTCTGTCATAGGCTTTCACAATATCAATTTTCATGATAAAACCTTAATTATTGGAACAAGATAAAGAATAAATATTCTCATGAGTAGCAATAACAAAGTTAAGAATTTTCCTACCTAGAACAAAACCATTTTGTTGAACAACAATAAGAGATAGAAGCACCAAAAGCATCTTGGAAGTAAGGACTTTTGAGATAATCTTATAGAAAGAATTACACAAACTAATAGGCCTAAATTGGTCTGGAGAATCAACCACAATATTTTTAGGAATAAGGCATAGAAAGGTAGAATTGATCTCATTTAGCATTCTTTTAGCCCCAAGGAATTATTTAATAGCATCACATACATCTTTTCCAACTAGATTCCATGCCTTCTGGAAAAAGAACATAGGAAAACCATCTAGTCTTGGTAACTTATCCCCTCCTAAGCAATAGACTACCTTTAAAATTTTCTCTTCCTTGGGAATGGCACCTAACAATTTATTTTGCTCCTCAGTAATTAGAGAAGGAATCACCGTTAGAATTTTAGCTTGATGAGTGCAATCAATGTTAGAGTCAAATGTCATCGGTGTAGAAAAAAAGGAAACCATCTCTTCTAAAATGTCCTTTTCCTCGGTAATCTTCAAATTACCCTTCCTAAGATATGAGATACGAGTTTTAGCTCTATACTTCAAAGTGGAAAGATGGAAAAACTTGGTATTCTTATCTCCTTCATTCAATTGGACCGATTTGGATCTTTGCCTCCAATAAATTTCCTCTTTAGTAACAATGTCATGATACTCCACTAATTTTTCATTTTCTTCTCTAACAAGGTCAAGAATGTATCCTTCCTTTTGTATCTTGCCCTGGATATTTTGTAGCTCTTCCTTAATACTTGATTTACTCTCAAAAATATTATCAAAACATATTTTATTCTAGATTTTAACCTCCTTTTTGACATTTCTTAATTTTGAAGCCACTCTAAAAAGAGCAGTTCCATCAACTTCTATATTCCACCATTCAGCTAATTTTCTCTCAAACTGTGGGTGCTGCATCCAAATTTTTTGAAACCTAAAAGGAATTTTTTTTTGATATTAACCTTTTCAGTAGTAAAAATCAAAGGGAAATGATCCTACCCAATTTTCTGTAAAGTCTCTAACTTGCATAAAAAATCTTTAGTCTAATCAAGAGAAATAAGAGCTCTATCAAATAGAACCTGAATACAATCATCACCTGGTCTCTTATTACTCCAAGTAAACTCTATTCCATGAAGATCTAGATCCATTAAACCCTCCTTATTAATGAAATCCATTAGATCTAGTCTCCATCCAACTAACTCACTTTACCCCCCTTATTTTCATGGTCATAAAGAGGAACATTAAAATCCACTATAAAGATCCATCTGCCAAAGTAGTCTTTACACTTTATATAAGATAGAGTTTCCCATACCTTTTTCCTAGAGTTCTTAATATTAGGCATTTGATAAGTTTAAGATATTCAAGAATAGAGTTGAGAATGAATCTAGTATGAAGATTAAATTTTTCAAATCAAATAGAGGAGGAGAATTTACCTCAAATGAGTTTAGCATGTAATGTGAAGAAAATGGAATCAAAAGATAGTTATCAGCTCTGAGAACCCATGAACAGAATGGCATTGCAGAGAGAAGGAACATATTAGTTATAGAAGTGGCAAGAGCTATGTTAGCTAAGAATGATGTATCCAAGACATTTTGGAGAGAAGATGTGAATATAGAAGTATACACTATGAATAGAGTGCAATGCAAGAAAGACACAAACAAGGCCCCTTATGCACTATGGTTTGGTCACTCTCCTACAGTTAAGTATTTCAAAATTTTTGGGTCTAAGTCTTATATCAAAAGAGATGATGATATTGGTAAGTTTGATGCTAGAAGTGATGAAGGTATGTTTCTTGGTTATTTTTTGAAAAGAAAGGCTTATAGATGTTATAATTAGATAAATAAGACTATTATGGAAAGTGAAAATGTAAGACTTGATGAGAAATTTAGGATACAAGAGAGAATAGTTGATTACAATTCAAATGATGATATTGTTACTAAGCCAAAGAATGATGAGGTATTTCTTGAGACTAACAATGATTTGTAGAATGAAGGAGAGCCAAGGCAAGAAAAAATCTTAGAACCTTTAGTAGAGCCAAGAATAGAGATAGAAACTCCTACTTGTAGAAAGAATATGATAAAGAATCACTCATCTAAGAAGATCATTAGAAACAAACACAAAGATGTGATGACAAGAAGTAGAGTCAATGAAGAAATATTCTTGATATCTCAAGTTGAACCTAAGAATGTAAATGAAGCATGCAAAGATGATTATTGGAAACAAGCTATGAAAGAAGAATTGGATTAGATAGTAAAAAATGAGACATGGGAATCGGTCCCAAGACTAGAAAATAAGAATGTGATAGGAACTAAATGGGTATTCAGAAACAAGATGAATGAGAAAGAGTGGTATGTAAAGGTTAGCCATAGCAAGAAGGAATAGATTGTGAAGAAACCTATGCTCTATTGGCTAGAATAGAAGAAATAAGATTATTCTTAGCCTATGTAGCACAGAAGAAATTCAAAGTATATCAAATGGATGTCAAGTCAACATTTTTGAATGGAGAACTTGAAGAAGAAGTCTACATTGAACAGCTTGAAGGTTGTCCTTTGATAGATGACAAGGACATAGTATACAAACTAAAGAAAACATTGTATGGCTTGAAGAAAGCATTGATAACCTAGTATGTGAGTGTTGGAATTACAAGTGGGAAATGAGTAAACTTTTGAGAGGGGGGTTGGATTGGGAGTTTAAACTTGAACCCATAAACTTTCACCTTTCATACATCACATGCATAATAAAATAAAATAACATATAAAGCATATGCATCAATCATGTAAACATCTAATCAAACACACACACTTAACACCAGATATGATTACCTAGAAACCCTCCAAATGAGAAAGTAAAACTAGGGTGGGGATGACACCCAAAAATATTTACTCCTGCAGCAATAAAGTGTAGCCAATTAAGGTTACACTAGTTTGACCATGAATCATGGTCTGCCCTATGAAAGGCCTACCCTATTAAAGGCTTACAAATATTGTTAAGTCCCACCTTGTTAGAGGATTTCAACACCCTGTTAGAAGTGTATCTTGTTAGAGGAATTCAACTTACATTTAAGTAAGCATCCTATTAAAAGATTTTATATAGCCTATTAAGACTACTCTATTAAGAGATTTAACTGAAATCACCTATCAAAATGTCTGAGCATAGATCTTGTGGTTGGCACTTGCTTGCCTAATAAGAAATCACCTCTATCTAATCTCTAATTAATCCTTCATGATTTGATGTATCAATTTTGTATCATATATCCTCTGTTCTTCACTTAATTGATTCTACAATCCACTCTTACTGCTAAGTCACCTTGAATGCTCTGCAAACTATCTTGTTCGATCCTCTAATTCAATCATTCACCCTTTTGCAATGCTCTCAACACCATTAAAATTTTAGGGTTTCCTCCTCCTTAAGAAGACTTAGGTGGCTTAGAGTTAGGTATGAATCTATGGTTGAGATTCATCCATTTTGTTGCTTAAACCTTCCCATTTTTTGATATGCTACATGTAATTGCATAGGGAATCTACATGTAGATTCGTCCTTATCTCTAAAAGATCAAAATCTATCATTAGGTCAGCTGAAAAATGGTTTACATAGTTTTTTGTGCCATAACAAACAAATATATCCAATCTCTATTACTTGGTACATGTAGTCTCTGATGCTTGGCATACACTATTCTAACTTAGAACCCAAACTACTCAACATCGACTATTGTTTACTCAGCACTTGAATCACTTGGCATGGTTTATTTGATTGGCACTTGAGTGACTTGGCACTCATTGCAATTTGGCATGATCTAATATTTACATGTTGTACTTGGCATGCAATACTAGTTTGGCATGAACTAAGTAAATATCTTAAGTGTGTTGACACTTACTTGTCAAAACCAATTTGAAATCAAAAATCTCCCCCTTTGACATGAGTGTTAAAAAAACTTAAATATACATACTCAATCTAATATTCTCAAGTATAACATATCCATGACTTGGCTTATATATAGAACTTCAAAATTTTCAAAATTTTGCAATAACCTATATACCTCAAAATTTACAACTCCCCCTAAGTTACTATGTCTATTTTGTATCTTAAATTTGCTGTCCATTCTGAGTAGATTTGTCTCTACTAACTGATAATCTTTGACTTCAATGCACTTATACTCTTTAATGCTTTGTTCTACTCTATTTCTATCTCTGCATTGTATTTCTCAAAAATTTATAACTCCCCATTTCTTTATTCTTCCTCATAGGATATTCTCATCCTTTTTGCTGTCTCTTTTTATGTCTCCCCCATAGGATATTCTCCCCCTTATATTCTATCTCCCCCTCTTTTATACTTATGTCAAATGGGCTATACACAGATAGTGTGTTTGTCCAAAAATGATTTGTGGACCTGCATCATGATTATTAGAGTTGCATCCCAATTGTCACACACAACATCTAGTGACTTGATTTGGATAGCAAGCTTGGCAACAAGGTGTACTAGGCCATCTAGAGTAGAAATATTGGGCTATTTCTTTAGCAAATTTTTTGCATAGCCTAGATCCTTGTGCAATATCTCCATATGCAGTATCTCCAAATGAGGGGTGAGAGACATATGTATACTTGTCAATTTTTCTCTTATGCTAGCCTATTCTACTATTAATATAGCTAATTAACTTTGTGTTTGAAGCAATGTATTAAAATGCTTCTCACTCTGAGTTGGGTTCTAAGGTAACCTTGTACCTAATATATTTAGATTTCTCTCCAGGCTCAGAATATGATGTTTGGTCTCTTGGGTGAAGAGTGTAGGGTCACACAATTTGGTGTACAATGAGAATATGTTCTCAAGTACCTTCTTCACATACTCAACCTTTGTTGCTAATGCAACTTGTTTCACTACTATATCACCAGATATTTTCTCATTGACCTTGCTCTGGAATTTATTTTCTAACCACTCTAAAATTTTGGCACTTGTATCAATATCTTCATTGTTGACCTTTTCCACTATGTTTAATAGTTTCTCTAGTAGTAGCTTGGTCTCTTCAGGAGTAGGTAGACTAAATGCTTCTAAAAATATGTGTTTTATATTTGGAAGAGCTTGCTTTTGCCTGTATTCTCTCCTAAGCATTTCTTGATGTTTCTTCTTTTCTAAAGCTTTTTGCAAAATGCTTATTTGATCTAAGGCCATTGTATCATAATCAAACTTTGGAATAATAATCTCTTCATCAAGATTGATATCACTATAGTAAATTTCCTTTTTAGCTTTTGAAGAGCTTGAGCCAGGAACTGAGATCTGCAATGGTATAGCTTTCATGCTCAGCTTCTGAAGAAGTTCTGTAGGAGAAGTGCTAGATGTTGGTAGAGTTACCAATGCCTAGATGGCTTCTTGCTCCTTTACCTTAGGTTTTTTCTCACCTTCTTTAGATTGGCTCTTATCTAATACAATGACTTGAATAGCACTTTATCCTTGTCCCTCAAGTACAGATGAAACTATTTGTCCTACTTTTTGCTAAAAGGGATGTGTTTTGTTGTAAAATTTCATGAAATGAATAAAATATGTATGCAATATCAATGTGAAATTATTTCATCCCTCAAATGCACCCACCTTGGTTTTGCAGAGCCAAAAGAGTAGAAAATTTCTTATGATTTTGTTGAAGTTGGGTTTAGATTTGAAGAAAAAGTAATTGTTTATGGGAAGTAGTTGATCCTTAGGTTATTGTATTCTTTATTATCTTGATATTAAGTATTAGGTTGCTTAATAGTTTAAAAAAACACCAACAGTCAACTGCTTCTTGTGCATAACCCTTGCATACCATTATTTCTTTGGTTCTTGTTACTTCACCATTTTCATTGATCTAGTTCCTAAAAACCCACTTTTTGCCATTGACATTTTTGTCTTTAGGTCTTGGCACTAAGGTCCAAGTATTGTTCTTCTCAATCTGGTCAATTTATTCATTCATTACTTGTATCCAATCTTCATTTTCTAAAGCATATTTTATTGTTTTATGCTCAAACTCACATAATAAGCATGTGTCACCTTTGAGTTTTCTCCTTGTCATCACACTTGATTCGGCATCTCCAATTATTTAATTAGGTTTATGATGTCTTCTCACATATTTTTTCTATACATGTAGCTTTCTCCTTCACTCTTCTTCAAGTTCATCTAGAAAAATAATCTCTAGCTCATTTCCTCTTTCTTGTTCTTGCATTGGTTCTAGGTTTGAATGCTTGACATTCATTGTCTAATGGTATGCATTGCCTATCTATTACTCAGCATCTTTAGTTTGTTGCTCAACACCCAATCTTTGATGTTCGTCAACTTTCATTTGCACTCCATCATTTCTTATCTGATGGGAACTTACATCTTGACTTTCTATTCATTTTGAGTGTTGGGAGCATCTTCATCCACATGATGAATGTACTATAGTCTTTGGGTTCTTTATTGCATGAAGCATCACTTTTTTCTGCAAACTCATCAACTCTCAAATTTGCACTTTCCACAACTTTGTTAGTGTTAGAATTTAAACACATATAAGCTTTCATTTTTGTGGAATAACCTAAGAATATGCCTTCATCACTTTGCATCAAGTTTTTCATTCCTATTGTCTTTTAGTATATAGCATCTACTTCCAAAGATGTTAAGATATTTAACATTAGGATCATAACCATACCATAGTTCAAAAGGTGTATCATCTATACCTTTCTTTACTTGAACTATATTCAAGGTATAGACAATAGTACTAACTACTTCTCTCCAATATTTTTGTGATATACCTTTCTCCATCATTAGTGTTCTTACACAATCCATTATTGATATGTTTCTTCTTTCAGCTATCCCATTCTGAGGAGGGTCCTTGGTGCTAACATCTATCTTTTAATTTCTCTATTATTGTAGAATGTATTGAACTCATGTGAAATGAATTCACCACCTTTGTTAGATATCAAAAAATTCAGATTCTTCCCTATTTCTATTTTAACTCTAGCTAAATACCACTTGAATAACTAAAAAGCATCATATTTAACTTTAAGAATCATCACAGTCATCATTCTAGAGTAGTCATCCATGAATAGAATGAAATATTGATCTCTACACTAAATTTTAACACCAATGGTGCCACATGGGCCAGTATGAACCAATTCCAAAATATCATTAGCAGTATATGTCTTACTCTTAAAACCAAACATGGCCACGGTTCCTAATTGATAATTTTTTACACATAGCATAGTCCTCTCAATTTCTTCATCTTACTAATATTCACCAAATTATCAAAATTCACATAACATAATATTTTGTGTCATGACTAAACATCTTCTTGTTGTGCAAACATACATGTCTCTTTTGATAGTTCTAGATAGAATAAGTTACCTCTTGTCTTCTTACCAATTCCAATTAGCTTACCATCACTATCATGTATCTTGGCCTTTCTATTGTGAAATTCAACTCTGTAACTTGATTTATTTAGCTATGAAACACTCAACAAATTATAGTTAAGTCCTTCAACTCAATAAATATTTTCACATGTTATCTTGTCATTCAGTTGAATAGTAGCTTTACCTTTTATAACACATGGGATATCATTACCAAATTTAACATATCAACCATTGTATGGACTAATATCTTTAAAATTGTCTTTATCACTAGTCATATGATTGGAACATCCATCTATCACTTTTGTTCACATAAGAAATTAATGCAGTTTTCTCATCTTCATCAAACCCTTCTTTCCTAGAAACGTAGATAGCTACATCATCATCACTCTGAAATTCATTTCAATCTTTTTTTCAAAAATATAACAAGATTTCTTACCTTTGTTATCCTTGATTCTTTTGTATTCTTTTTAATCTTTTCTTCCTTTGTACTTTATTTTCTTCTTTTCATCCTTGTCTTCTTTGGCAGGACATCTAGCAGCAATATGACCAACTTTGTTGTATGAAAAAAAAATGATAGGTAATTTACCTTTATATTTACCTCTTCCTTTTCCAAACCTTTTTTTAGTGAGGGCTTCAAGTTTATCATTCTCATCATCAGAACTATCAGTTTCACTCTTCACATGTTTTCCTTTCTTCTTACTAAGAATCAGTTGTGACTTGAAAGAAGATTCAATTTTAGCAAGTGTGTAGTTATCAAAATTTTTCATCTCAAAAGTAGTAAGTCTACCAACTACACCTTCTAAGGTAAAATTTTTACATGGTGTGCATCTAAGTTCTTGAATTGCAGACAATCTAATGGCATGGATAGGGAGTAAAGTCCTTAATACCTTGCTTATCACTATTTCATCTTCAATTCTTCCATTTTCTCCTCAAATAGCATTAACAACCTCTTTAACTCTTGTGCAGTATTCTACTATGTTTTTACCTTCTATCATTCTCATATCATTAAATTTACCTCTTAGGATTTCTATTTTGGCTCTTAGTACATTGTTAGCACCTCCATATATGGTCTTCAATCTATCCCACATCTTATTTGCAATATTGCAATCTTTTAGGTCATCAAACTCAGCATAGCTTAGGGCTGAGGAAATCTTCAACATTGCTTGGTTGTGATCTAACTTTAACTCAGTTCTTTAGCAGTTCGAGGAGTAGTTGTTACCTCTACATATTCATTGCTCAAAAAATTGATAGCAACATCACTGATACTAGATATGTGCAACTTTATCAGGGTTGCCATGCAGGAAAGTTCTTCTTATTTAGCTTTGGTATATCTCTCTTGTTTGTCATCATCTTTAGCTTTAAGTATTTTCAAAATTTTCCCTATAAGCACTGAGCTCTGATACCAGTTGTTATAAATGTTTAGAATAACTGAGGGTGGGGGGGGTGAATCAATTACTCAGCGTCTAAATGTACCACTTGAACAATTAAACAATAAACACATCAATATTTTTCTTATCCTGCATATCCTACTGTTGCTCGGTCACTAATGTAAAACTGTCATAAACTTTACTTGAATTGCATAATGAAAACATCATCACATGTAAAACATTCATAAGACATTCATCACAGTTTGACACTACGCTTTTACATTGAAAACCAATTTGGAAAAACCACCAGCAACATGTAACTATTTTTCACTCTTTCGAAGTGAGCTATGTTAGGAGCCAACCCCGTTAAAGGTTACAATACACACTATTAAATGTGGCATGATTAGAGGATTTAATCACCCTATTAGGAGTGGCCTTGTAAGAGGGCATTGATCATTCCATTTAGAAGGTAACCTAGTTAAAGGATTTACACAAACTATTAAGTCCTCAAATGACTATTAGGTCAACCTCTGTTAAAAGGATTTCAATACAAACTATTTCCAATGATAAGAAACAAAATAATAGGTTTTCATCTATGTGATTACAGCTCACTTTTGCTAGTTCAAATCTCTATTTGGTCCTTATGCTAGTCCACTGATAAGCCTTTCATTGTCATCTTTGATCTTGATATGCTTGGACACCCTTCAAGCAATCAATCCACTCTTCTCATCAACATTTAAGCCTTCTGCTTTGATTCTCTTATTAACAACAACATCACATCTACAAGCTTTATATTTAATCTTCACATCCACTCACTTGTGTGTTTCTTATCAACCTTGCTTTGTATGATTTCCTTTAGATACAAACTTGCACACACACTAGCCAGGGAAAAAACTCACACCAAACTAAAGAAGTTTGACAATACTGTGGTTGCATGTGCACTATTTCCATGACCTTCTCATTGTGACTAAAACTCTCACTAAAGGGTAGCCTACCTTGTTCTCAAATCCCACATCCACTTTTTTAGTTCAAGTTTTATTTTTTTGGGTTGTTCACTTTTCATCCTTCATTATCAACCATTTGATTAGTTGTAGCTTCTATTCATAGGTATTTTTAGCCTAAGGGGTTATACGCTTAGTTTGAAAGAATCCATTTTTTGCTAAAACACTCCCAACAACATTTGAGGCATGTCTTATTGTTGAACTCAAAATTAAGAATTTAATATCTTCCTTAGTCTAACCATCATTCTCTTGGTCAAGTAGCTCTATTTTGATTCCATGGGCAAGGGAGGTTTGTTCTCATGTTTCCTTTTATTTGGAAATTTAGTTAATGCTTGTATGTACCTACTAAATTCATCACTGGAAGTTCCATGAACCTTTCTTAGTTTCTCCATCAAAATAATTATTTAATATATCATAATTATCGTTGATATATAATATGATTTAAATTGTAGATCATTTTAATTATTTAATAATTTATCAAAGAAAATAATTTTAATAGCCTTTATAAATTTAAAAAACAAGAGCCAATAACACAACTAACTCTTATTTAGAATATATTAGGTTGGAATCTTTTCAAACTTCACAATTATTAATAATTAACTTCGACTTCAACCTATAATCTATCAAAATAATTATAAATTTGAAACTGGAAGTTTCAAAATATTCTATGGTTAAGCTACATTAAAATTATCTATCATAAATTTGATGTAATCTCATTTCCTAGCACCCAAGCTAATTTAAATTGGTAATATAATTTTTCATATTATAATAAATTCTAATCGTGCTTAAATGTAAACAAGTGCCACATAGTGGCCAGTACTTGTTAGTTTATAGTACAAAATATTAGTAACTAACATTGTTAGATTTTCTAATTATTTAAGTAGATTAACTTTGTTACATTTTATAGAAACGAAACATTTTTATTTTTATTAGTCTTAAAAATTATGTAGAGATGATTATTCAGTTTGATTTTTTTTTAAAAATTAATTAAATTATTATGAAAAAGATTAGTTAATTATTTATTATAATTTTAAAATGTAAATTTTTTTTGTAAGTGTGATTTTTTATTCAAATTGTAGTAATGATGAAGCTATGAAAATTATGTTTTATATTAGTTTTTGAATGAACTATCTAAAATTTGTTTTAAATCTATTATTTAGTCATATATATTATTACTTTTCATCAAAGTATTGTAACAAGGATTAATATTGTAGTAAGGTTACGCTATTTAGTCATATTTATTTGTAGCAAAAAATTGGCCGAGAAAAAAGAAATATGGAGAGCCCCCAAAAGGGCTTGTATAACACAAAATCATATCACCCAATCATATATTTTTTAAAATATATAAAATTAATAAACAAATTATAAAACTTTTAAAATGTTTCAATTATATGAAAATAGTTACTTGTGATTGGTAAAAACTAATTAAAAATAGGACAAATGAATGTAATAGTACACTGCCTACGCAAGTACAATAACAAGAATGGCCGAATGTTGGCATCAAATATATGTGAAAATTTTTTATTAATATTTAAGTTAACAAATTTAAATCTAATTAAGTAATTAATTTGAAAAATGTGGTCATTTTATTACCTTAATTTCACATAAACAGGAGCCAAATAGGGTAGTTAAACTATTATTCTTTTTATGTACAATGGTTGCTATGTTTAAGTCATTATACTTGCAATATTTTAATTGATAAAAATATTGTTGTAATAATAATGAACATTATAGAATGAACATAGTTTAGATCTAGAAACAAGAGAATCTTAATCAAAGTGTTTATGCACTTCAAGGGAAAAAAATACAAAATAAAAGAACAATTTACATTGTGCAACAACAATAAAAGAACATTTTTTAAATTATAAACAATTTGTAAAACATCTTACATCACAATTCATAATAAGTTTAAGATTTTTTATTTTATGAATTCTAACTATAAATGGATTTTCCAATATGGTTCCTCCACTATAGGCACACATTTCCCAAAAGTGTTTATGGATGAGTTAATTTTATTTTAATATTTAATTTAGTTTTTTTTTCCATTAATTTGGGAAAAAAATATTTTGAAGGTGACAATTACATTGGGTTAATCGCCAAATATTTTAGGAAGATTAAAGGAGCCCAATGAACGATTTATTTCATTTATTAGACTAAGAATACAATCATTCATACTTTATATATTCAAATAGTTGGTAAAGGAAAAGAATATAAAGCAAAAATGGGCATCTAAACTTACGTTGAGACAAAATGGTATCAAGAGTAAGAGACAATCTCCATTAACGTGATCTTTTTAAACAAGTAAAAAAATATGACATCTTAAAGATGGATTGATGGGTACATGATATCTTACGTATTTTATATAATTGTTTTTTGGTATAACATATAATTTGTTGTTATTTACACTCTAAATTTATTTTGTAAATTTAAGTTACTTCATTAATTATTTTCAACTAAAATTTTATGATTAAGAATAATTTAATCTATCAAAATTGTTTGGAGTACGATTTTAGTTTTTTAAAGGTTTTATTTTTATATTAATGTATACATAATATGATAAATGACTTAACTATTCTCTAATTATTGATATTTTAAATATTTTATAAATTTTAATTCATCAATAAATCAAAAATCTATTTTTATAATATTAAAAAGGCACAATGTTAATTATTTTATACATTTTAAGACTTATTATATAAATATTTAAATATATTTCATATTGATGATACTTTTTGTAAAGAAATAAATGTGCATAGTAAACTAGTCTTTCGTTATCTTACTTTGATTTTCACACTATTAATAGATGTGACATTTGAGTGCCTAATGTTAAGACTAAAACCTAGAGTTGTATAGAACTCATCTTGAACCATGTTTGATCATCAATTCATCCCCAATCATCTACACGTGATTCAAATATTACCACTTTGCATTCCATCTAATTCTCTTTACTAAAATAACTAGTATGATTTCTTTTGCCTAAAAGAATGCACCATTTTGTGCTCCTTAAGATAACTTATAACAAAATCTTACTTTTGAAAGATGGATTAAGTTTTTTTTTTTTAAATAAATACTTAATATTGTTATTTAAAGAAAATCCCTAGAGGAAAAAATATTGTGTGGTAAATATTGTTGATGAGGAATTCGAGGATAAAGAGTTACTTCATCAACCTAAAGAGAATGTGTCTAAAAAGGATTTCTCTCAATTATATTTCAATAAGGGTAGGGAAGAGGACTTTGATGAAGAACAAGGGAAACATAAAAATGATTCTTGTGAGGAAGATGAATGGAAAGAAGAAGAAGATAAATAGAAGTAAATAGAAGATGATATTGAGGAGGATAATGAGAAAGATGAGGAAGAGAAAGTTAATTTGGGAAAGAGATGGAAGAGGAGCTGGAAACTTCATTGTTTATATCTTTGTCTAGTGAAAATCATATTGATATTCCTTACAATGAAAATGTTGGAGAGTGAGTTGATTATAGGCGATATTTAGAAGGGTAGGTTTTTTGCAAAGGATGATGTAAATGATAATCACAAGAGCATCCTATGCACAATGAGAATTAACTTTGTTGACCTAGAATTCATAGTGAGAAAGAATGAGAAAAAAGATATGTCATGAATTATATTGAGGGGTCTAAAGAAAGGTGGAAAAGAATTCATGGCATCATTATCAGTTATAGAGAAAGAATGAAAATGATGGGCATTACACTAGTAACAATCTATCTTTTTGTTGAGTTGTTATCCTTGCCATCAAGGTTCAAATCAAATGGGGATGAGGTCCCCCATTTGTGACCTCACTGGTTCATAGCTCCAGGTCAAAGCATTTACCCCTATTAAAAAAATAAAATAAAAAAGCATAAGTAATGTACATAAAGTCTTAGAGGTAGAAGTTGTCGATGTACCAAAAGATCAACATATCAATGCTCGATATGACCACTAGATGTGTAGAAGATATAGGAGGTTATTAAACCATGTTGTGAATCCTCAAAAGGGATGCTAGTGCACTTCCATAAATTCCCCCACTAGTGTCACTCACTAAATGTTAGATTGTGGTGACTGATCAAGAAAGTACTGTACATACTTCATAATTAGTGGGGTTCGAGGTATCACCCCGAAAAAAAAAATTTGGGTACTATTCACCAATCGTTTTGGTACTATTCGCCATTCGTAGATTCGCCACTAAAGTCATGGCTAATTATGGCCGACATGTTATAACCCTAAAGCGGTTTAATACTTGTATAAAAGGGTTTAGAGTTGGGTATTTTTCATTATGTTGTGATGCAAAATTTGTTCTTGCGGTGGTATTGAGCTGTAAGGGATTATGGATTGTAATCAGGTTGTAATCACTGGATTGTAATAAGATCAGACTTGTTGTTTGGTGGATGTAGCCCAGGGATTGGGTGAACCATGTTAAATCTTGGTGCCTTGTATTCATTTCTGTGTGATCTATTATTTTCTATTATTGGTTATACTTGCATGTAGTTTTTATTTATGTCTGTGGTTTATCCTAGCAAGTGGTATCAGAGCGAGGTTGTCTTTCAGTTATCCTCTGTAGGAAAGTCTCAGGGTTAAGTGGGAGTCTCACGGTTGAGTGGGAGCGATGGCAAATGAGGTTAAGCTGAGGGTTGACAGGTTTAATGGGCAGAACTTCCAATTATGGAAGATGCAAATGGAAGACTATCTATATCAAAAGGATTTATGCAAGCTGGAAGGAAAAGCCAAGAATCAGGGAACTATGTCAGAGGCTGAATGGGATCTTTTGGACAGAAAGGCACTCGAAAGCATTCGGTTATGCTTGGCACTATCGGTGGCATTTAATATTACAAAAAAAAAGACGACAGAAGATTTGATGAAAACCCTAGCGACACTGTATGAAAAGCCCTCCGCTTCAAACAAGGTATTTCTCATGAAGCATTTATTTAATATGAAAATGGCAGAAGGTGGATCTGTTGTAGATCATTTAAATGAGTTTAATACTATTACTAGTCAGTTATCTTCTGTGGGTATCAATTTTCATGACGAAATTAGGGCTCTCTTGATTTTTTGTTCTTTGCCTGGAAGTCGAAATGGCTTGGTAATGGCGGTGAGTAATTCTGTTCCTGGATCTAGTACCCTAAAATATGATGATGTGATCAGTGTTGTTTTGAGTGAGGAAACCCGTAGGAAATCCTCAGGTGGATCTACATCAGGAAGTGCTTTGAATGCACAAAGCAGGGGCAGAATGACTGAAAGAGGAAGTAACTTTGGAAATCATGGGAAATCAAGAGGAAACTCAAAGGGGAGGAGGTCTCAATCGAGAGGACCAAATGATTGTTGGTATTGTGGGAAACCAGGGCACAAAAAGAAAGATTGCTAGAATCAAAAGAAAAATGAAGGAGATAAATTAGATGGAGACAAGGAGGCAAATGTGGTAAGTAACAAATCCAAAGAGGATGCTTTGCTTCTGTCTTTAGAGAGTGTTGATGATTCATGGGTTTTAGATTCTAGTGCTTCATTTCATGCTACACCTCATAGAGGTTATTTCATTGATTATGTCCAAGGGGATTTTGGGCTTCTTTATTTGGGGGATAATGAACCTTGTCAGATTGTTGGAAAGGGAAAAATTAAGATTAAGTTAGAGAATGGGAATCATTGGCTACTACATGAGGTAAGACATGTTCCAAGGCTGAGTAGAAATTTAATTTCAATCGGGCAACTCAGTGATGAGGGTTGTGTAGTTACTTTTAATGATAAAAATTGGAAGGTTTCAAAAGGTTCCCTTGTAGTAGCAAAAGGTGTGAAAGTAGGCACCTTATATCTTTATACAGGTCATATTGTTCCTACTACTTTGATTGTTTCAGAGAAAAATGAATGTTCAAGAACAATTGCTGTAGTTGAGCAGGGAGAACAAATAGTTGTTGTAGATTCTGATACAGCGCTGTGGCACAACAAACTTGGGCACATGAGTGAGAAAGGTATGCAAGTACTTCATTCAAAGAAAGTTTTACCAGGTCTGAAATGTGTTAATATGGATTTCTGTGAAAATTGTGTGTATGGAAAATAAAAGAGAGTGAGTTTTGTAAAGACTGGGAAGGAAAACAAAAAGGAGAAATTAGAGTTTGTGCATACAAATGTATGGGGACCAGCTCAGGTATCTTCCCTTAGTGGCTCTCATTATTATGTTACATTTATTGATGACACAACTAGAAAAGTATGGGTTTATTTCCTTAGAAAAAAATTTGATGTATTTCAAACTTTTAAGAAATGGAAATGCTTGGTTGAAAATGAGACTGGTAAGAAATTAAAATGTCTCAGATCTGATAATGGTGGTGAGTATTGCAATCATAAATTTAAAGATTATTGCTCCACTAATGGTATTCATAGACAAAAAACTATTCCAAGGACTCCATAGGAAAATGGAGTGGCTGAACGCATGAACAGGACTATAATGGAGCACGCAAGGAGCATGAGGTTGGATGCTAGGTTGCCCTTACACATGTGGGTGGAGGCTGTCAATACTATAATATATTTGATTAATAGAGGTCCCTCTACTCCTTTGGGCTATGGTATTCCAGAGGAAGCATGGATTGGTAAGAAGGTGAGTTATTATTTTCTAAAGACCTTCGGTTGTGAAGCTTTTTCTCATATAGACTCTGAAAATAGAACCAAGCTAGAAGCTAAATTAAAGAAATGTGTCTTTTTTGGATATGGCATTAATGAATTTGGTTATAGGCTTTGGGATTTTGAAAATCTTAAAATTGTTAGAAGTCGAGATGTCATATTCAATGAAAAAGTGTTGTACAAAGATCTGTTGCAGCAACATGAGAAGAGAGAAGATGATTATGTAGTGTTCGATGATACTCCAATAGCTGATGTTCTAGCCATTCCTCATGATGTGCAACAACTGCAACAACAAATACCACACACACCAGTGAATGTGAGATGGTCAATGAGGCAAATTAGACCTCCACAAAGATTTTCTCCCTCTTTGTATTCTATTTTACTTACTAATGCTGGTGAACTCAAAAGTTATGATAAAGTTGTGTAGGTGGATACTAAGATTCAGTGGGAGTCTACAATGAAAGATGAAATGGACTCTTTGCTACAGAATAAGACATGGGATCTATGCAAGTTTCCTGAAGGTAAAAAGGCTTTACAAAATAAGTGGGTTTACAAGTTGAAAGAAGAGGAAGGAGGTAAGAGAAGATTTAAGGCCAGGTTAGTTGTAAAAGGATTTGCACAGAAAAAGGGAATTGATTTTGATGAGATATTTTCTCCTGTTGTTAAAATGACTTCTATCTGTACTGTTTTAAGTCTTGTGGCCACTAAAGATTTGCATTTAGAGCAGTTGGATATTAAAACAACCTTTCTTCATGGTGATTTGGATGAAGAAATATATATGGCCCAGCCACGGGGATTTGAGGTCAAAGGTAAGGAGAACTGAGTGTGCAAATTGAAGAAATGTTTATATGGCTTGAAGCAAGCACCTCGGCAATGGTATCTAAAATTTGACAAGTTTATGCATCAGCATGGCTATAACAGGTGTCATTTAGATTATTTTGTTTATTTTAAGAGGTTGGATGATGATAGCTACATTATTTTATGTCTATATGTTGATGATATGCTTGTAGCTGGGTCTAACATGGATCATATTAAGGGGTTGAAACGCCAGTTAGCACATGCATTTGCTATGAAGGATTTGGGGGCAAAAAAACAAATCCTTGGTATGAAGATTTGCAGAGATAGGAAGAACAAAACATTGATGCTATCTCAAGCTGATTGTGTTGAGAAGGTGTTGTAACGTTTCTCTATGGAGAATGCTAAAGCTGTCAGCACACCTTTATTTGGTTATTTGAAATTGACTAAGGAGATGTGTCCCAAAACACGGGAAGAGGAGGATAAGATGTCCAATGTACCTTATGCTTCAGCTGTAGGAAGCTTGATGTATGCTATGGTATGCACTAGGCCAGATATTGCACATGCAATGGGAGTCACTAGCAGGTATATGAGTCATCCAGGATTTGAGCATTAGAATGTTGTCAAGTGGATTCTCTGATATTTGAGAGGAACATCCAATAAGTGTTTACGCTTTGGGGGCTCTACTACTAATTTAAAAGGCTATGTTAACTTCGATTTGGCAAGAGATATTGATACTAGGTGGAGTACTACAGGTTATTTCTTTACTGTTGGTGGGGCAGCTGTGAGCTAGGTTTCTAGGTTACAAAAGATTAATGCTCTATCCACTACAAAGGCAGAGTATGTTGCTGCTACAGAGGCAGCCAAGGAGATGATATGGCTTCAGTTCTTCTTGAAAGAATTGGGACATCCTTAGAAGGATAATTATTTGTTCATAGATAGTCAAAGTGCCATTCATCTTGCTAAGAATTCAGCTCTGCATTCTAAGACCAAACACATACAGTTGTGGTACCATTTCATTCGGTCAATTTTTGAGGATGGACAGTTAAAGCTAGAGAAGATACATACTAATGAAAATCTAGCAGATATGTTGACAAAGGTTGTAACAAGGGAGAAGTTGAACTCCTCTCCAACTTTGATTGGTCTTTTAGACTGAACATGAATAAAAGAACATCAGATTCCAAGGTGGTTTGATCCAGTGGGAGCCCCATGTGGTAGTCGTATTGCTACAGGATCAGTCTCCAAGTGGGAGATTGTTAGATTGTGGTGACTGATCAGGAAAGTATTGTACATACTTCATAATTAGTGGGGTTCGAGGCATTGCCCCAAAAAAAAAATTGGGTACTATTCACCAATCGTTTTGGTACTATTTGTCATTCGTAGATTCGCCACTAAAGTTATGGATAATTATGGCCGACATGTTATAACCCTAAAGCGATTTAATACTTGTATAAAAGGGTTTATGGTTGGGTATTTTTCATTATGTTGTGATGCAAAATTGGTTCTTGCGACGGTATTGAGCTATAAGGGATTATGGATTGTAATCAAGTTGTAATCACTGGATTGTAATAAGATCGAACTTGTTGTTTGGTGGACGTAGCCCAGGGATTGGGTGAACCACGTTAAATCTTGGTGCCTTGTGTTCATTTCTGTGTGATCTATTATTTTCTATTATTGGTTATATTTGCATGTAGTTTTTATTTATGTCTGTGGTTTATCCTAACACTAAAATATATGTTGACTTGAACCTTTGACCAAGCTTTGATGCCACTTCTTAGAAGTAGAATTTTTTTGCACCAAAAAATCAACTTGTCAATACCCAACACAACCACTAGACTTAAAGAAGACATACAGGGTTCTTAGACCATGTTGTAGATGGTCTTTAGTACACTACAAACATAAAGAGCCTTGCACATATAAGAAAGGTAGTAAATTGGGTTCAATGTAGGAGAAAAAGATTAACTACCCCATAAGCATGGGATACTTGTGAGCACACTTGACAAGTGTGTGAGAAAGTGGCTAATATGTAGGTACCATGTGTCTCTCAAATTTAGTACATCTATCTCAACGAGATGAAGTGAGATAAGATACTAAAAAAATTCTCTATGGAAACCTAAGAAATATAAATACAAATATCTCTAGGCATGTTATAAGATAACTCATTTGATAATGTCACTATTTACACCAAACTCCTACTTAAATGTAACTTTGGGAGTGATGTATGCATGATGATGAGTATTGGATATAAGGCCATTTTAGGTACTCATATACAAGTTTCTTATAAATTATGGTAAAGGAAAAAACCTAGTGATAGAAAAACTCCTCTCCAAATGAGAAATGATACATGTGAATCTTTAAAAATATAAAAAGATTTACCATAGAAGAAAGGACTCATCAAGAACCCACGAGAAGTATTTATATACACAAATGAAATGAATTTTCCCCTCCATGGGAGAGAAATGAAATGTAATACAACATCAAATAAATGTGATTCATTTATATTCTCAACATTAAACATTTAAGATCGAGATCATTTTATGGTGTAGTGGTGTTATGGTTGCACTGTTAATGGTGCAAACATAATTCAAATCTCCACTTGTCCTAAAAATAGTATTAATATTCATTGGGCCCACCTTGTTTGTCATTTCTATGGGGATAAGAACACTATTGATATTGGTGGATTTTTTTCATGTGTAAAGAGATAAATATTATGATGTACGTGCCAATTGGAATCCATCTCGATGGAGCTAGAGATAATGGTGTTCAACTCTAAAGATCATCGTTGGGCTAAGTGTTCTTGTGGACCATGTGGAAAACCCACATTGGGAGTTTTTAGGTTATGTCCCTATCATTTAGAATCCCTATTGAGATTAATTTCTCTAAGGTATTGGGTGTTGCATTCAGGAATGAGGCTCGCCAAATTTTTTTGCCTGGATGGTTTGTAGCTCTAGTCAAAAGAAAAATATTGCCAATCAAAAAATAATTAAATGTTGAAGATAATCCATTTTTTTAAAAATCACCTCAAATGTCTACAAGATGAATTCAAAAATTGGATATATAGGAAGCAATATGGATGCCTCTAAATTTTGCACATGATCCAAAGACTAGAAATGATCATACGAGTTCTAAACATGCAATGATAAACATTGATATCCATTTTCTTGTAGGGAGTTAATCATGGTTCTTGTGAAACATTTCTATGTTCATTAGTAGAAACAAGTATTGAGATCACCATACATGTCATCTTGGACTACACTAATTATCTCCATATAATGTTGATCTCAGATTGGTTTTGACTAATGAGTGTCTACACACTTAAGTCATTTACTTAGTTCATGTCGAACAAGTAGTACATGTCGAGCACAACATGTATATACTAGTGCATGCTAAGTCCATAGTGAGTGTCGAGCCACTCATGTGCTGAGTCACTCAAGTGCCAAGAAGAAAATGTATGTCGAGTGATTTAGGAGCTGAGTAAACAAGACCATGCTAAGTGATACAAAAGTCGAGTCATAGTATAGAGAATAGTATATGCCAAGCATCAGAAACTTAAGATGTTGAGTAAGACAATTTTTTCATAGTTGTTTGTAATGGCACAAACAACTATGTAAACCATTTTCGAGCTAACTTAAAGATTGTATTATGATATTTTGGAGATAAGGATGAATCTTAATTTGGTATCCCTATGAATTGCATGCAGCCAATCAGAAAAAGGGAAGGATTAAGCAGCAAAATGGATGAAACATAGTTGTTGATTCATACCTAAGCCTAAGTCACCTAAGTCTTCTTAAGAAGGACAAACTCTAATCTTTCTAAGGAGTATGAAGGAGAAAAAAGAGAAGTTTGCATGTGAGAAATAGAGCATTCATGGTGACTAAGGAATTGTAAAGTGAGATTACATTGAAGAATCAGTTAAAGGAGAACAGAGGAAAGGAAAAACATACAGCAACAAGACATTTGATAAAAAAGGATCAAGAATACATCAATTTAGAGGTGATCTATCATTAGGAAATCAAGTGTTAATCACAAGATCAATGCTGAGTCATTCGAGTAGGTGAATCAATTAAATCTCGTAACAGAGTAGTTTTAATAGGTTGTATTGAAATCCTTTAGCAAGGTGCTTACTTAATTGTGAGTTGAAGTCCTTTATCAAGGCACACTTTTAACAAGGTGAGACCTCATAGTCTTTGTAATATTTTAACATGATAGACCTTTCACAAGGTAGATCATGTCTCATGATCAAACATTGTAACCTTCAATGGATACACTTTATTACTACACTAGTGAAGATTTGTGGGTGTCATCCCCACCCTAGTTGTACCTTCTCATTGGAGGGTTTCTGGGTAGTCATATTTGGTGTCATATATCTGTGAATGTTTACTTTCTTTCATGATTTAGAAGTACATGCTTTACATGGTATTTCACATAATGAGCGTTAGCAAGGATTTTTAATTCCACATACCCAAAGTGAAAGGCATTTGGGTAGTTTAAAAGAAACAACCTACAGTGATTAAAATGAAATTCCCATGGGTTGTGAAATAAAGTAAGTTGCCAGAGTTGGTTGTGTGGCCAATTGTTGAGGTGCTCCTGCGAGTGAATGTACCAAAATAAAAAAGTAATATTTCCTATGAATATTCCCTACAGGGGTTGAGGTTTCACCACCCAGTTCCTGCAAAAAAAAATTCTCTATAGGCCTAGTAGGTCAAAAAAATTGAAAATTTGCAGACAAGAAATTACAAAGAATAATACAGATCTAAAATTGATCATACCGTACTTGCAAGTCAAACCTTTGGGTGCCAGTTTGCAAAAAACAATTGCCTCAAATTTGATTATGGCCTAGGGTAGGTAAATTTATAGTCAAATTTCACCAAATCAGCATTTCAAATGTAATAGCGAGATCCATAAGCAAAAAGGAGTAAGCAACTCTAAACCCACTTGTCATAATTTTGGTAACAAAGGAGATGCTTCTAATGTGTGTAGGACAAGGACTATAAACTAGAATTTTAAGCATAAAAGCATGGTTCACTATCATAAGTGCAACAAACAAGGTCATCAAGCACATGAATATAGAACTATGACTTTGCACACGCAAAGATTTGAAGGATATTGTTACAACTATCAAAAGTATGGACATAGAGCTTTCGAGTGCAGATCCAAACCCATGTGGTCATCAAATAGGCAAACAAAGGTAAGGAACAATGACAGCTCTTATAACTAGGATTATAATACAAGATATAGCTATCATTATTGTCAAGAATATGGACACATTCGTAAGAATTGTATTAGAACACACTTCAAAGGTGACTACAAAAGGTTGATGAGTCAAACCACATGTTTTAGTTGTTTAAAGATTGGTCACAGCAGTTGATATTGTCCAACAAAGTCAAAGACACCAAGTTGTGAGTTTGATAAAGGCAAAGGCAAAGAAGATGTTAAAAATGTCAGAAATGAAATGAGCAAGACATGGAAGAAAAAGGATGATTTCAGCACATCAAATGGAGAAGGGATCACTTCATCTGATGGGTCAAGTGATCACACCTCATCAAACTAAGCAATCAAGAGGTATGTGGTACTAATATTCATAGGTTATATCATACATCAATTCCAAAAGTATTTAATACTAAAAATTCTACATAAGCATGAATAAAGATGCAAGATTATTAGGAATCAAAGAAAAACCCTTAAATTTTTCATGTCACTGCCCAGCATGAAATGTTTACCATGAGTACAGAGTGAAATATTAGAGGATCTCGAGCTAATAGACTGGCTAGTTGATGTCGAGCTCATAATGGTTTTTGAATGAAAAAAATACTACTAGATGTCAAGTGAGCTTGAAATTAGTTGATGTCGAGCTTACAGCTATGTAAGCACCTAGGATTTATTGCAGGGTTTCAAAAGGATATTTGATCAATTTTCAACTCATTTTACAGCATTTTAAAATTGAGAAAGAGCAAGGAGAGCTAGAGGCGATCAGGAAATTCATCAAAAGTGATTGCAAAAAGATGTGAGTAGTGACTTGACACCATTTCGTCAGATCTTGCAAGGTATTTATCATGTGTCGAGTTACGATGTTTATATTTTTGTAAACCCTAGTTTCACACAATGGAATATAGTTCAAAGAATTTGAGGGAAAGGAGGTTTTGAATGTTCAATTGGTTTAGTAATGAGGTTAACAATTGATATTCAAGGATATACCTAATATTACATACAAACAAGACCCCTCTAGTGCTTTATCCATGATACCACTAAATTTTTTAATGATTCAAGATGTTAGGAAATGTTACAACTATAAAATTGGAAGTATTGGTGATATGGAGATTAGGAAAGCATATGATAGACTTTGTGACAATGGATTGTTAAAGGAATAATAAAAAAATTGTACAAAAGAAAGGGTTAACCTGTGCCCTAGATTTCTTGAATGTATTCAAAACTAAATGGATTAGGATTGTGTTAAGCAAAATTCATGATAGTTCTCTATGGTTAGAAAATGGACCTATCCAAATCACCAAAAGGATAATCCATAGGGTAACAGTGTATCCAACCCTAGATCAGCCTAAGACTTTGACAAGTGATTCAAAGGAGGTTATTGAGAAGAATACAAGAGCTGTGTGAAATAAGAGAGGAATGACTTTTGGTACCATCATAGATCCATTGATAAATTTTGTAGTAAGGGTTATTGCACACAAATTTTACCAATCTAGTAGATTAAATAGTGTGCACTATATTGCAGTAGATGCTAGTTACAAGATTGTAAAGAAAGATCACATGTATGATCTTTCAAAGCTACAATTACAACAATTGGTTGAAACCTAGGAGCAATAAAAAAGACAAAGAGTGCTCAGTACAAATTTGGTTATATTTTGATATGCATTTTCTTTTATGTTCAAAACACTTTTCCTACATTTGGCATAGTTAATGAAAGACAAATAGGTCAATGGCAGTACAAATAGGTGAGTTCATTGAACAATTGGGTGAGAACTTTGAGTTTGTAATGACAAGCTACTTTGAGGACTTTAAGCAAACAATGAAGAAAAGATTGAGAATTCTAGTATCACTAGTGGAAAAGCATTATGATGATGTTTTTTTCTTAGTGGATGTTGATTACACTTTTGTTCAAGTAGTAACTCCAAGGGTAAGATGGCTATGGACATTAGGATATGAAGTCAATGTAGATGAGGCCTCTGCAGCTATTACAGCCTTGTAGAAGAAATAGACAAAAATGCTACTACATTTGGAAACTATGAGATAACAAAATCTAAAATTGCCATGGAACTCAAGACTGCCTCTATCATAAAGAAAAAGGAGAAGTTGGTGAAGAAATTGAAATCTAAATTTGGTGAAGGTGCTGAGCAGGAAGAGGATGAAGGGGAAGAAGACTCTCAGACACAAGCACCACTTGCACTAACTCAAGGAATTGGAGAAGATCAACCAGAGGAAGAGACTGAAGTTGTTGAAGGTACCAAGGGAGAAGAAGTCAAGGAATCACTGACTCCCACAGATCTAAAGAAAAGAAACGTTAAGGTCCAACCAGTGAAAAAAGCCAAGAAAATTAAAAAACCAAGCCAACCCAAACCAACTGCACCTACTAAAAGGGCTAGTGCACATATCACTACACAAAAGGAAAAGGAGAAAGCCAAACTAGCCAAGCGGGAAGGAGGAGTGCAGAAAAGGCCTAGGAGGAAGTACATTACACAAGCTAAATCAGATGAAGAAAGAACTAAATCATATGACAATACCAAATTAAAAGTGGTGAATCACAATCCATTATCTGGTTTAGAAAATCTATGTGGAAATGTTAAGAATAATGTAGATTTCAGATTTGTTAGGATTTTCACATGTTGATTTTTTTAACCTTGGTAAAGTTGAGAAGAATTAAATGGAGGAGGCTATATATATGCCATGATGGAAAATTTTAAGAAATCCCCACTAGAAATTGCTAACTCTATGCCCAAAAGTTTATATCAGAGAGTTGAGAAAAAATGGCATTATAATTTAAAACTAGAAAGACAAATGAGGGAAACATCACTTGCACAAGTTATGTCTGAACTCAGTAAGGAACAAATTATTAAGGATATGAATAAATATGCAGTTAGATTTGTTCCAAAATATAGAGCCTTTAGCATACTACAAAACAATTTTGAAGATGTTGTGAAGAAGTCCACACAAATGTGGAAAGTGACATATGGACTATCAACAATAAAGGAAGGAGAACAAGAACCCATTGAGGTAAAATATGATGAAGAAGATGATGACAATAAAGGTACTATTGAGGGAGACATAGGAAAGAAAGTAGATAACTAGGCAACAATTGAGGCAAAGTAGTAAGAAGAATAGAGTGTACAATATACACAACTACCAGATGTCATCCCTCAACATGTAACAAGTGTAAACACCAAAATAGTAACAATGAAGGATGTTTCTAATCACACTACTCAAAACATCAATCATATTACAAAGGAAGATTTGACAAAGATACTTGATCATTCTATACGATAGGCCAAATTATGTCATAGTCATGTATTGGTGAGTGTAGATGAGATACAGAAAATAAAGACTGATACTACAAGGGAAGAGGTGAATACACAAGAACCACATACTATCACCCCTCAAGTCACTAATGTACAACCTTTAGATAAAGTACCTGAAGCTACATCAGAAAAGGTTGACACAATTTGAAAGGACACAATGGAAACCCAAGCCACTACAGAAACACAAAGTGAAACAGGTCAAATAGACTTATCTGCACCTCCAACACAAGTACAAGGTGCATCACAATGCATTGTGGAAGCAAAGGACAAGCCTGAAGAGACCAAGTTGAAACCAAAGGTGAAGGAGCAAGTAGCACTTTAAGCCCTAGTAACTTTACCAGATTATGGCACTCCTTCCTGTCACACTCTTCAGAACCCAAGAATAGATGCAACACCATTACAAATCTTAGTGCCAAGTTTGAGTTCCTTAAAGGCTGAAGAAGTGATACAATATGGAGATGTAAGCCTTGATGAAGAGATTATTTTACCAAAGTATGACTATGACACAATAATAATTGAGCAGATGGGCATATTGCAAGAAGCCCTAGCATGAAAGAAAAGATGAGAACTACTCAGAAAGGAGCATAGGTAGAAGCAAGAATTGCTAGAAATCAAACACATCTTTTTGGATGCATTTAGTCTACCTACTCTAGATGAAACCGAGCCACTCATCAAAAAATTGACAAATATAGTGGAAAAGGTTAGTGATGCAGACCTTAATACAAATGCTAAATTACTAGAATGGTCTAAAAAGAAATTTCAAAGAAAAGTGAATGAGAAAATATCAGGTGATATAGCATGAACACAAGTTGGATTGGCAACTAAGGTTGAGAGTGTGAAGAAGGTACTTGAGAATATTTTCTCACTATACAACAAATTTTGCAATCCAACACTCTTCAGACAAGAGACAAGAAGTCACATTTTGAGTTTGGAAAGTCAAATTAATGCATCAAGTGCAAAACTACCTATGACACCAACTCAAAGTGAGAAGCACATGAGAACTTTGCTCCAAACCCAGAGTCAGTTACTTGCATTATCGATAGATGAAGCCAATATAAGGGTAAAACTAATTAGCATCCAAACAAAATTGACCCCCCACATAGAAATTTTGCACAAGGAGTTAGGTTACGCTAAAACACTTATGGAGAAAGACCCCAATCTTTCAACACTAGACGACCTAGTCCACCTTATTGCCGAGCTAGCCATCCAAATTAAGTATTTGGATGTGGCATGTGAAAATTGAGATACAACTCTCAAGGTTATACTAGAGGTCCATAAATCCTTTTTTGCAAATACACTATTAGTGTATAACCCATTTGACATAAGTGTCAAAAAGGGGGGAGAAATAAAAAGGAAGGAGATATAGAATTTGGAGGAGAATAAGACCAAAGGGGGAGATGAAATGAAAGAGTATTAGTTAGCAAAGAATAGCAAGAAAGTTAAAGAGTATCAGATTTTCACATTTTCTCAACAGGAGTACAAAATTTTGAATACAGAATTTTGACTATAGAATACACCTATCAACTCAGGGGGAGTTATCAAATTTTGACGTATAAGTTGTTATGAAATTTTGAAATTTTGAAGTTTTCTACATAAGTAGAATAAGAGATGTGTTATGCTCATAAGGAAAAGGACAAAAATGCATGACCAAGTGTTTTTGACACTCATGTCGAAGGGGGAGATTGTTGATCTCAGATTGGTTTTGACTAATGAGTGTCTACACACTTAAGTCATTTACTTAATTCATGCCAAACAAGTAGTACATGCTGAGTACAACATGTATATCATAGTGCATGTCGAGTCCATAGTGATATCGAGCCACTCATGTACCGAGTCACTCAAATAACAAGCAAACAGTGTATGCTGAGTGATTCAAGAGCTAAGTAAACAAGAGCATGCTGAGTGATACAGAAGCCTAGTCATAGTATAGAGAATAGTATATGCCAAGCATCAAAAACTTCAAGTGCTGAGTAAGACAATTTTTTCATAATCATTTGTAATGGCACAAACAACTATGTAAATAGTTTTTTAGCCAATTTAAAGATTGAATTATGATATTTTGGAGATAAGGATGAATCTTAATTTGGAATACCTATGAATTGCATGTAGCCAATTAGAAAAAGGGAAGGATTGAGCAGAAAAATGGATGAACCATAGTAATTAATTCAAACCTAACCCTAAGTGACCTAATTCTTCTTAATAAGGACAAACCCTAAACTTTCTAAGGAGTATGAAGGAGCAAAAAGAGAAGTTTGGATGTGAGAAAGAAAGCATTCATGGTGACTAAGGAATTGTGAAGTGAGATTACATTGCAGAATCTATTATAGGAGAATAAACGAATGAAAAAGCATACAAAAATGAGACATCTGATCAAGAAGGATTGAGATTACATCATTTTAGAAGTGATCTTTCATCAGGCAATCAAGTGCTAACCATAGGATCAATGCTAAGTCATTCTAGTAGGTGAATAAATTAAATCTCTTAAAAAAGTAGTCCTAACAAGCTGTATTGAAATCCTTTAGTAGGATTCTTACTTAATTATGAGTTGAAGTCCTTTAACAAGGCATACTTTTAACAGGGTGTTGGAATCTTTTAATAGGGTGACACCTAACAGTCTTTGTAAGCCTTTAACAGGACTGACCTTTCATAGGGTAGATCATGTCTCATGATCAAACATTGTAACCTTCATTGGGTACACTTTATTACAGTAGTACTAAAGTTTTTTGGGTGTCATCCCCACCCCAGTTTAACCTTCTTATTGGATGGTTTTTGGGTAATCATATCTGGTGTCATATATGTGTGAATGTTTACTTGCTTTCATGATTTAGAAGTACTAATTCCCTTGGAAAAAATCCAGCGTATGCTAAGAAGTTACAACTATTGTGAAGATCAATAGTGTAAACTGAGCATCTTAGTGTACGTCAAGTTTACCAATGCAAACCACATTATGCAGCGGTTATCAAGTTCATAGTTCATGTGATGCAAGTCTAGTGTTGATCGAGCTACTCAGTGTTAGCCAAGTGACTTAGTTTATACTAAGCTTGAGGTGATAGTTTTTTTCGACCTATGCAGTGGTAACCTAATGATTCAGTTTATATGATGAGTTTCGCAGTATTCATCGAGTCACCAGTGCAAACCAAGTTTAAGACTACTTGGAAGTGATCAATATGGATCAAGATTCTATGTCTACTAAGTGTATGATTATTTTGAGTAGTGATAGTGGATTCTGAGCATCAGAACCTCACCAAGTTAGTCTTCAAAGCCTAAGTTTCCACACTTTGGCTAACTTTGTAATATTTTGTGTAAACTTGAATTGTGGTCAACTTTGTAATTATGTAATTGGATTAATATATATGTAATGTATTGTATCACATACAATGTATGTATGGAATCGAAGAGAAAGTAATGTAATCATTATAAAAGAGTAGAAGTGTGAATTATAAAGGCTAAAGTAGTATAAGGAGTAGCAAAGATTCATTTATCACAGTAAGGTGATTTGTACACTCAAGGGAATCTCATTCAGCAAACCAAGTTGCAGATCAGAGATCAACTACTACTTCATCCTAATAGGTGGATCAGTCAAATCCTTTAACAAGGTAGACCTAACAATCTTATGTAAATCTCTTTACCGAGTGCATACTTTTTTGTATGTTTGTAAATCCTTTCACAAGGTTGACCTAGTAGTGCTTATTGCTCCTAATAGGGTAGATCATTAAAAGTGATCAATGTAAGCCTCAATAAGTCAAATTTATACTATATTATTAAAACTTGTGGGTATCATCCCCACCCCAGTTTTACTTTCTATTTGGAAGGTTTCTGGGTCACCAAATCTTTGTATCAAAGTGTTATGTATGCTTTCATGTTTTCTAATTTTCTCATGCATGAAGTTAGATCATAATACATATAAAGAATTAATTGCTAATTGGATTGAAAGTTATAGAGGTTACTAATTCACCCCTCCCCTCTCAGTAACTTAGCTTGTCATAATATTTCTAACAATTGGTATCAGAGCTTTGCGGTTCTCAAAGAAAAGTTTAACAGCTTGAGCAAAGATCAAAGGCCATGGAGATATTCAAACTTGACTATTGCCCAACTCAAGAAACAAAAGGAGCAACTCTCTCAACCTCTAAAAAGAAGAAAAGATCTTGCAATTCAAATAAATGATCATCTCTACATTGAAGAAAGAATTGAAGACCTTCATTCAAGCAATCTAGATGAATCCAATGAAGTAATCAAGGAACTCCTAGAAAAGAATGGTACACTACAAGAAGAAGTAAGAAAACTAAGAAGAGGGCAAGAAATTTAGTCAGTAAGATTATGTGAAGTTATGGAAGAGAAAAAAAAGAGAAGAGAAGAGATAGAAGGATAGAACAATGAAATCCATCACCTATCCCTTTAGCAAGTAGACTTCATTGATCAGCTCACCAATGCAAATGAAGAAATCATGAACCTGAGATCAAAGAATGAAAGATTATAGAATGATCTAAACTCTAAAAGGAAAACCAATGAAAGAATGATGAAATCCCAAGAAAAAATGAATCAATTGAATGAGAAAAATCTTGATAGACAAAAAGGAAAAGTAGGCTGAATAGTGTGTCATGTGAAGCAGTTGACCTGGCATACAAATTCGTCAAGAACAACCTTTCTTTTGACCTTGCCGAGCTACAATTGAAACAATTCATCAAGAACATAGAGAGCATCAAAACATCTAAGAACAATCCATGTAATTTTTTCTCTCTTTTGGCATGCTTATTCTTTTATGTTTAGAATTTTTTCCCCTCAAAAGGAACTATTGTATTGAGAAAATATGTGCTTGTACATTACCAAATTAATGAGTACATTGCTAAAATGGGTGAAAATTATAATAGTATTATGGATAATTATTTTGATGCATTCAAGGAGAAAATGAATAATAGATTCAGAATCCCCAAGAAACTAGTTGAGGATTACAAGGATGATATATGCTTTATGGTAGATAGTGATAAAGTATACATTCAGGTAGTTAGGCCTAGAATTGAATGGGTGAAACCTCTTGGATATGAGGTTAATATTGATGAAACAAAAGATATTATTGAGCCACTGATTAATGAACTAGTTGATCCTAAGGCAACCTATTTTGGTACATATGATGAAGCTAAGGCTAGAATAGAACTGGAGATAAAACTCCCTCGGGCAGTAAATAAAGGCAAAAAGAGAATTGTCAAACTGAAAACAAGTTCTACTCTTTTGTTAACCTAGGGAAAAGGAGAGGATGAAGAAGCAGAGGATGAGGAAAAATCAGAGGAGGAAGAGCCACTAAAGAAAAAGGGAAAATTAATCATCACTAAGCCTACTAAGCCATCCACTACAATGTTCACTAGGAGATCCTCCAGGAAGAAATCAGACAAGGAAGGGGAAGACATAATATTCAAGAAACCTCCACCCACCTTCTAGGATAGATTGAAGGATTTACAGTCAGAGCCTGGCATAACCAACTTCAAGGCATTGAAGTATGAGATCAGGATAGAAGTAGATTGAAGACCTAGTGATGGATAAAATGGGTAAGTGGAAATATTCACCTAATTAGCTTAGACTTCAAATTCCTAGCATTTTGATGGATAAGATTAAGACAAGATGGGAATTTCCAAAAATGAGAAAACCGCTAAAGATATATTTGAGAAAACCCTGAGGCAACTTATGCCAAGTCTTACTAACAAGGAAGTGAAGGAATCCATGAAGAAGAATGAAGAAAAACTAACCTTGAAATTCAACACTTGCCTTGTATTGATGAAAGACATAGAGCATTTTGTGAAGAATGCAACAAATACATGGAAGAACATATATGTTCTTCATAAACCAGGAGATTTTCTAGTCACCATAAGTGACAAAGATGATGATGATGATGATAAAGAAGAAAAAGATGAAGAGGAAAATGATGAAGAGACAACACATTTTGATAACATTGATGATGAAGAGGAACAGGAGCAAGAGGCTACTAAGGAAGAAACTCAAGATATAGAGCAAATAGACCTAGTCAAGATTGTTGCAGTGGTTATAGCCTCACTTCCTCATTCTCCAAGCAAGGTATTGACAACATCAAACATAGAGATAGCCTCTGTAGGATTGATTGTGTCTAGCACTCCAAGCATAACCAGCCAATTAATCTTTGCACCAATATAGTTCAGCACATCATTGACTAAAGTAACAAATAATTCATATGCTAAGTTGTAGACTCTTCCCTCTTCAACTATGATTAAGACATCAATTTTGGACACAATAATTTTGGATACATCAATTTTGGCTTTAACAAGTACTCCTCTTAGTATTTCTACAATAAGTGCAATATCAATCTTTGCAGCAAGCCCAACTATTTCTACTATTATTTCCATTCCAAGTACATAAGCAATAAGTGCAAGGAAAGTTGAGATTGAGCCTCAATCGAGCACAAAAATTTTGAGCAAAGGCAAAGAAAAGGAGGAGGATGTTGATCTTGATAAGGAAATTGTGATTTCAAATTGGGATATTTCAAAACTTACTCCTAATCAAATGCAAACCTTTGGAGAATTACTCCCAAAGAAAATCAAACAACAAAGGTTGAGAGAGGAAAGAGATAAAGAATTCAAAATCATTAAGGATGCCAAGAATATTTTGGCTGAGGCTATAGGCATAGAGATTGATTCTTCTCAGCTAGTTTTATTTTAGTTGGCAGAAGTAGTCCAAAAGTATAATGAGGATCTAGATGGACCAGATAAATTACTATAGAAAGTAGAGAAAATTTTGAAAATAAAGTGTTAGAGCACATTGCTCAACAAATTTCCATTTTCCAAGTAGAATTATCTACTATTTTGGGTTCTCCAGAAGCCTCTTGTACAAATGTAACTCTACTTTTTGGTAAGCTATGTGACATTCCAAGCTTTACTACAAAAATAAAGGAAAAATTATCCAAGATTGATGTAGATCTCAAAGTAAGTGCTCAGAAATTGTAGCATTACTCAAATTCAAGCTCTGCACATTTCAAGAATATCATATTTTTGACAAATATGCAAGCTGAATTGCTTTAAAAAGAAGCAAGAATAAGGTCTACATTGGTAGATATCTAGAATATGGTACTCCCCAACATGGATGCACTACAAAAGCATATTTCTTATTCAAAAACTCTCATCCATGATAATAATTTCTTTATTGCAGACCACATGATTGAACTTTCAGTGGAAGTGCAGGTGGCATTGCACACAAGCAGGGCCTTGCAAGGGAACTAGGACAAGACTTTGGCAATCATATTGAAGGTACATTCAGATTTCCTATCTCATTTTGGAATTACTACGTAAATACATATAGCATAATTCTTTGGCATTAATGTCAAAAAGGGGGAGAAGTTATTGGAAAAGATATTGGAGAAGTTATAAGGAGATAAAAAGGAAAAGATATAAGATGTAAAAAGATAGGGGGAGAAAATTGAAAGAAAGTGTAAAGAAACATTGTATTTATAGTATATTGTATAGCATTACCATGTACAAAAATGTATCCTTTACAAAGAAAAACAATTTTGAAAAATCTCAAAAATAGTACACTCTACCAAGTTGGAGATATAAGGTGATGGATAATTCAATTTTGACTGATAAGTGTTTTGTCATTAATGCCAAAGGTAAAGATTGTTCACATTCCAGTCATGTTTTTTATTAGTGACATACACTTATTTAGATTGTGAGTTCATATTGAGCTTATTATACAATTACCAGTGTTAACCAAGCATTTCAGTTGTTACCTAGTTCTATAGTTGCTACTAAGTCTTTTGGGCAAATTGCAGTGTATGTCGAGTAGTTACAACTATTGTGAAGATCAGCACTGTAAATTGATCATCTTAGTGTATGTCGAGTTTACTAGTGCAAACTAAGTTATGCAATGGTTACCAAGTTCATAGTTGATGTGATGTAAGTCCAGTGTTGACCAAGCTACTTAGTGTTAACCAAGTGACTCAGTTTATACCGAACTTGAGGTGATATTGTTTATCAAGCTATGCAATGGTAACTAAGTGATTTAGTTTATATGATGAGTTTCACAGTATTCACTGAGTCACCAGTGTAGACCAAGTTCAACACTACTTGAAAGTGATTAGTATGGATTGAGCTTCTACATCTACTGAGTGCATGACGATGTCGAGCAATGATAGTGGATGTTGAGTATCAAAACCTCATTGATTCTATCTTCAGAGCTTGAGTTTTTACACTTTGGCTAACTTTGCAATATTTTGTGTAAACCTAAATTATGGTCAACTTTGTAATTATGTAATTGGATTGATATATATGTAATGCATTGTATCACATCCAATGTATGTATGGAATTGAAGAGAAAGTAATGTAATCATTATAAAAGAGTAGAAGTGTGAATTACAAAGGCTACAACAATATAAGGATCGTCAAAGATTCATTTATCATAGCAAGGTGATTTTTACACTCAAGGGAATCTCATTCAGCAAACCAAGTTGCATATCAGAGATTAGCTATTGCTTCATCCTAATAGGTGGATAAATCAAATCCTTTAACAAGGTAGACCTAATAGTCTAATGTAAATCTCCTTACCAAGTGCATACTTTAAATCTTCTTATCGAGTGCATACTTTGTTGTATTTTTGTAAATCCTTTCACAAGGTGGACCTAGCAGTCCTTATTGCTCCTAACAGGGAAAATCATCAAAAGTGATCAATGTAAGTCTTAACAAGCCAACTTTATACTACAGTACTAAAGCTTGTGTTATTATCCCCATCCTAGTTTTACTTTCTATTTGGAAGGTTTCTGGATCATCAAACCTTTGTGTCAAAGTGTTATTTATGATTTCATATTTTCTAAATCTCTCATGCATGAAGTTAGATCAGAATTCATATAAAGGATTAATTGTTAATTGGATTGGAGGTTTTAGAGGTTGTTGATTCACCCCTCCCCTCTTAGTAACTTAGCTTGTCATAATATTTCCAACATATATGACTCGCTAAAGTATGCATATGCATAAGAATATGTAGAAGTACTCATAACAGCTGCCCAAACAAAAATAAAATGGAACTTCATATCTTAGTATTTTTTTTATGAGGGACCACTCTCCTTAAAAACCCAAACATATAACATAGATATAACAAAAATTGTACGAAATAACTACTTTCTTTATTTTATTTTAATAAAATAAAGCTAAAACATTCAAAAATTAACATGCTACATCCACATGGTCTATATCATTACAGAAATATGCAAGTCAAGGCTATAGTTTGTACTAGTTGAATTGTCATTTGTTACCCCTAATTGCCTTATTATCTAGAATGTATAATCACCTTAAGATATTCTAGAAAGTGTAATCCCTATTTTCATGGCTGTAAAATTTTGTCTCATTTTTCCTTCCTGTTTAATATTCCTCAAATATGCCCAAAATTGATTTTGGAGCCCACATGAGCAAATTATGAATACCAAAACTTTTGACCTAAGAACCTAATTAATCTAAGTTTATTTAATACTAAAGAACTCAAGATGGCCTACTTGATAACTTTCAAATATTTTCATTTGATTAAACATTCATTGAGGTCCCATTAAATTATTTAAATCTTCAAAATTTAATGAAAAAAAATTTTTATATGATTTTTTAACCTTAAAACATTGATATCTTCCAAAGAATACATGCTAATGAGATAACTTTTTCACTTGTTATTATATTTTTTTGAGTATTTTGTATAAGTGGGATAGAATGAATTACTTATATTATAAATCTAATAGGAAAAGTGAGATACTAATAGGGGGGAGGGGTGAATCAGGATCTATAAAGCTCCTCTCATTTTAAACATAACACATATTTGATATCACCACATAAAATCTCATTTAAACATTCATCTCATATCAATGCAACCATTCACATTACTATAATATCAAATCTACCTTCTAACTGCATGAATATAAACTCATAAACACATAACACATTAGTACACATATTTGGTAATGTAGAAACCCTCGAAGGTGAAGGCAAAACCATGGTGGGCATAGCACCCACAAAATTTTCACTACTACAGCAATAAAGTTGTATTGTTAAGGTTACAATGATTTGATTTATTTTGATCATTTACCCCATGAGGGGTCTACTCTATTAAAGACTAAAAGAACTTCTAGGTTCTACCTTGGTTAAGGAATTTTACATCATAATTAAATGAGTACTCTATTAGGATATTTACATAATCTTGTTAAAGCTACTCTATTAAGAGATTTAAACCCTAAAACACCTTGATGGAGCATTAAAATTCTTCCAGCCAAAAAACATTTTTTATGTTCATCAGTCAAGCTTCTAATTTCATGATCTCACAAAGAGGAAATTAATAAGCTTCCAATCTTATGATTTCACAAAGAGATGATAATAAAGCCTCCATTTTCATGATTTTGGGAATGATGTTTTAAGGAAACTCTAATTTAATGATTTTTCTTAATAAGGATTTGGTGGGTTCCAATTTCACAAATTTGCATTCAAGATGGTTCTCTCTATCTGATGTCACCAATTTGCAAGAAAATATTTCTTGGCATTCTGATTTTGTGCTTATGTGTGCTATATCTATTCATTAGACCAAATCTATGAAGATTTGCATTCTAAAGATATCATTTCAACTACATTAAAAAGACATGAACATTTAAGGCTAAGTACATCAATTACATTCTATCTTAAATTAACACAAACTTAGATGTGACAATTTATTTTCATTTGTGTGTGTGATCCGTTGGTTGAAGTTGAATGCATTTATTGACCATTGTTTAGTAAGGACATTATAAGGCAACAATATCTTAGGATTTCCTTGTATTGCAAATTTTTTGTTCTATTTTTATGCTAGTTTTAAAGCCTCTTTACCATGGGACCACCCATTTAAGAATATAATGAACATTATGACCCAAGACCAGTTGCGCAACCAAATTTATAACCGATGGAGCAGGACCAACTTAATGTTCTTAACAGTATGTAAATAGATGCCTACGACTTGTGGAATAATTATTCCAACTATGTGACTGATATGTAGGAGCTAGAGCTTGAAGAAGAAAGAGCTGAGGTCAGAGCCATCTTGGTTGAGTTTAAAGACCTTTGCGGTAACCAGCATTTTGATGAAATTCTTGATATAATTCAAGAATTGTGATATATTTTTTTAGAAGCTTCTTATAAAGATTATCATTGTAAACTTTTGTGAATGGTTACAATTAGTTATTAGTTAGTTTTTCTATAAAGGTCTGAAGCTTTTTTGTACCCTTTCATTTTTTATAAGAAGGGTTACCAAGACCTTATAGATATAGGAAAATAGATATATAGAGATACAAAGATATGAATATGTCATATAGAGATAGACATTGCAACCAATCACTGCCCTATTGTACTTACTTTTAGAATGAATAAAAATACTTTGTTTTTCTTCTAAATTTTGGGAATAAATTATAACTGTTGGCATTTGCAAATTGTGTTCTAGGATTTACATTATTGTTGATGTATTGAAATTGAAGAAATAAATCCCTGATAAGAAAAATCTATACATGGGTTTTGTGTAATTATTTTTCACTATTATTGGAATTAAATTAAATTAACTAAGGTTATACAATCTCAAGTTCTCTATCCAACAATTGATAGAAGTGTATCTATCTCCATGAAATTGGATGATTGCAACAAACATTGTTATTGACTCTATTCTCCCATCAGTAAAGGACTAGTCATTTAGTTTTTCTTAGGAAAAGTGCAGTCACTAGAAGGTGAAATTCTTATGCTCATTTGCTTGTTCATATATATTACTTCACATTTTAATTTTCACTTTCAAGAATATTATCACCTCATTTATCCTTGATAAAGTACTTTCTTACTCAACAGTATCAATTTTAAGGCTGTATTGGTGATTTTTCTCCTCTAAAAGAGTTGAGATAAGTAGGTACAAGCACCTAGGTTTTATAGACATTGAAGGGAAAATGTTGAGTAAGTATATTTTCAACCTTCTTTATTGAGGAAAATTGTGATGATTTCCCAGCATCAAGTAGGAAAGGCTTGTAGGTTTTCAACCAAATTTTTTTAGAACCAACAGATCAAGGACTCTACTAGGGAGAGTTTCTCACAATTAAAATTTTGAGGTTACCCATAATTATTTTTTCTTTTTAGTTTCGTAAATCAGAGGAGGAATAATACCTTGTTCAAAGCATACTTTACTGGAGAAAGAAACCAAGAAGATCTCTTGTTCTTTCCTCTTAAGTTAGGTGGTGACTCTATAATTCACTAATATATTCATGTATGAATGATCAACTATTAGTAGTTGAGAAGCATAATTCAAATAGACATTTATCCCTTCCAAAACTAAATATCTTGGATACACTCCCAAAAAAAGGATAAAAAAAGGAAATTAGACTGATGATATTACATTCATAGGATACAAGAATTTTTCTAACAAAGAAAGGGAATTATATGTGAATGATCAAGAGGATAATGACCAAGGAGTGAAAAATCCATTTCACAATGTGGGTTCATTTCTTAATCAAGAACACTATAAAAATCATCACGTAGATGATGAGACAGATGAATAAGAGGATAAAGAAAATAATGATTCACAAAAACTCATTGAAGCCCTTCAAATCTTATTATTTCTCGACAAAGCACCTAAAGTCCCAAAGAAGGTTCCGAGCAAATTATTAGAAAGAATAGGTATCAAAAAGGATGACATCATCAGTCCAAAGCCAATGAGAGAAAAAGGTGAGTCAACTAAGTATACTCTTCCTCACAAAATTAAAAAAAAATAATTCTATATAATGAAGGTGGAGAAACTAGTCGCATTCCCAATCAAAATAAGAGCAAAAAAGATAGGACTAAAAAGGATTGTAGAAAAATTAATTACAATAATCAAAACAATGTCATAAATAATCAAAGGCATCAAAACTCCCGTTATCATAGAGTAAGAACCCCAATGATAATTAAGAGATATAAGTAATTAGTTTTCATAGGGATAGTCCAATTCTAAAATCCAATATCAAATGATTTAAGAATTGTCATACCTAAGTTTTCAAAGGAAGAAAGTCAATCTACTGAAACATATGTTTTCAAAATGAAGATTTTTTTATGTAATTGTTTGTGCAATCCTTGACTAGCAATGAAACTAAATGGTACAGAGGTCTTCCTAATGGATCTATATCAAGTTGATATAAATTTGTAGACTTGTTTCTTGAAAAGTTTGGAGATCATGTAGACACTTCCTTTGCTTCACATGAATTGGCTAGCATAAAGGAAAATCCTAATGAACCTTCTTTTGAATTTAGTAAAAGGTTTAATAAAGCTTTGAATATAATTTTGTAAGATATCAAACCAATTGATTCATTTCTGATAATTTTTTATTTAAGTTCTTTTGAAAGTAAAACTCATTATGAGATAAGGTCACATAGACCTTGCACTTTGCAAGAAGTTTTCAAGGTCACAATGACAATTATAAATGATAAGAAAGCTACTAGTAGAATTAGAAAAAGGGATGATCCATAATTATTTGATCCCAAAAACCCAAAGCCAACTTAAGATGAGGACAAGATTGATAAGATTTTAAGTATGAGTAAAGACCTTCATACAAGATACAATAAGAATGAAGGAACAAGATTCAATAGGAATGAAAAACCCTTTCAAGTAAGATATATAGATTATAGGATATGTGCTATAATGTGTCCTAGAAGGATGGAAAGCTAATGAAAAATAACGAAACACCTGATCCTTTGAAGAAAAATATTAACTATGTAGAAAATGGTCCTTGGTGTGAGGTATGCAACTTTCCTCATTTGTAAGAGAAATTCTTGGTAGTTATGAGTTGTTAGCATGAATGGTGATGGTATTCCTTTGGGGAAGTATCCTAAGCATTGCTAGAACACTTGAGGAGATTGTTAGCATGATTGAAATGTTTCATTCATGATTGTGTTTGTCATTGATGTCAACATAGCATTGTATCTAAGAAGACTAGTAGAGTGACATACAAAGAACAAGGTTGTATAGAGTGAGTATTGATGATTAGTTCAAGTGTAGTTAAGGATGTGTTCTACATTATTTCCTCATAACATGGATAAGTGTACATACAAGGAGTCAACAACATGTAGAAGATATGCCTGATATATAGAAGATAGTATACAAACATAGTACCTAAGAAGCAGTGTCTGATGTTTGGATTTTATCTCCTAACAAAGATAAATTCTTAATATGAAAATTTGGATAGTGATAGTAGATAGCCTAATTATAACATTAGTAAGTGCACAAGGTCAAAGGTCACATGTGTGAGATGTTGTAAAGACTATAAGCCAACAGTGTTGTGTAATTTTAAAATAATTGAGTATGTTAGAGGAGGAAATTCATCACAAGGATAACCACAAAACTATTAATGCATCATCATCTAAACCTTTCTTAGGAGAAGTTGATTCTTCTAAGGAAGAATATATCCTTGATATTAATACAAAAATAATAATGTATTAGAACATTTAGAAAAAATTCTTTGATAATGATGAGAAACCTATACTGAGGTATCTCCTACAAAAGAAAGAAGGGCTCATACAACTATAGCAGTTGAACAAGTGAGAAGCAGTTACAAAATAATGAACATAATTGTTAATCATGGTGTAGCAAGAAGGGTAGAAATGCCCTCTTTACATAAAAATAATAAAGTAAAGGGAACATATGATGATCAACAACATGTGGATACACATGTAACACACAGTGTAGTAGGTAAGAAATTGGTACATAGTAATTCAAATATTTCAAATTTTTTATCCTAGTTAAAAAATTCTTTACCACTTTTAGAAATTGTTAAAATTCCTCAATATTGAAAAGAGGTCTTAAATATTTTGTCTGAGACTAAAAAAGAGGAATGTGCTAATCCTAGTGAGACTTATGTGTTGGAATTCTTTAGAATAACTAAGAGGAGCAATGAATTAGTTATCCAAGGTCCAGATGTACAATTAAATTTTTTCATAGCTTAGTGAACCCATATCCATAAAATATTTTATCATGCATGCATCCATTGGATTATGCAATCACTTAAACTTGTAGGTCACTATCAAATCAAGTTTGCAAAAATGTAAACATGAAACATAACATATTCAATAACACATGGACGCAATGATCTAACATAGAAACCCAATTTGGGAATACTCACCAATAGCATGCTACTCATTCCCACTCTTCTAAAGTGATGCTCTATGAAAGGCCAACCCTATTAAAGGTTACAATGCACACTATTAAATGTGACCCAGTTAAAGGACTTCAATCACCCTATTAGGAGTCAGCCTTGTTAGAGGACTTTAGATCATTCACTTGGAATGTCACTAGGTTAAAGGATTTACAAATGACTATTAGGTCAACCTTAATCAAAAGGATTTACCCTAGACTGATACAATGATTAGAAAGTAACAATAAGGCTTGATCTAATAACAACTTACAACACACTTGTAGATTATAGATCTCTATTTCAGTCCTCCATTTTGCTTGGCTTTCACACACTTCAACTTTAATAGCTTTTTCACCCTTCAAGCATCCATACCCTTAAGCCTTCCTTCTTTTCTTTTCAATGTAGTCTCTTCACTTAGGTCACTGAATGAAGTAATACCCTAGATGCCTTGTCTTCCTTAGGTTCTTGCACATGACAACATTTTCTTTTGACAAGCCATCTCTATAAATGGAAAATTAAGATCTTTTGTTTTTCATTTTCCATCGTCCATTTTAGGGTTAGATCAGATTAGATAGGATTCAATGAATCTACCCACTATTTCATTTCATCCCTTTCTAGAAATTTCTCCTTCAATCCTCTTTGTATTCACCTCAAAATGGCTCATCATGAATTTTGTGCCATTAGCTAATCAACCTTATCTTCCACATGGTTTACACAATTCAAGAAATCAAACTTGTCAGCTTAGACTCATCAAATTCTTGATTTTTCTCATAATGCCAACACTCAGCATTAACTAGCTTATGATGCTTAGCACATACTGTGTTTCTCATAATCCTCTATCAAATTACTTGGCATGAACTAAAGTTTACTAGTGCTCGACATTAACTAAACTTTACTTGGCTTACACTGTTTTACTCAACTTACATTGAAATTGACTTTTCTCAAATCCAACTTATTTTTTGTCTAGCTTGCACTAAATTTTCTTAGCACCTGCTATGAAAATTGTCAAGCTTAGCAGAAAATTTGTGTTTAACTTGTTCTTTTAAACTTAATCAATGTAACCATCCTTTACAACCTTAAGTAGATTATCAATGCCTATAATATCACTCTCTTAACTGATCCATGTACTCCTTTTCCATATCATAACTCAACCTTTCCTCTAGGTGCTATTTTTATCTAATTTAATCAAATCATCTTCATCAATCAAATAAATGATAATACTCAAATCATATAAGTAATTGTCTTACCAAAAAGTAGCAAGTTTGACATTAATGAAATAATAATAATTGAAATACATTTATCATACTTGTATCAATCTTTTTTCAATAATCTCCCTCTTTGACATTGATGGAAAACCAAACTGACCAGACTTAATTGGTAAGACCAAAAAAATACCAAAAAGAAAATAATTCCTTGTATTGAAATCTCTCCCTTTATCAGAAACTTTCATCTTCTAAATAGGTTACAAAATTATGTTCTGATCAATAGACAATCATTCAACTCATCATTATGACTCCCTCTTGACCAATTCTTATATATCCTTTGACATTAACTACCTCTTATTACTTGATGTAATAGGTACACTTTCTCCCTCTGAGTAGATATTCCATAGTTTTGTATCTTTTATCTAAATCTTTTATTTGGGTTTCTCTCTCTTTATGTCTTTTTCTCTTAATGATTTCTCTTTGAACTGAATACATATTCTCCCTCTTTGAAAACAATGCTAAAGACTTGTCATCTTCATATGCAAATATGAATATTTTCAATTTCTCCCTCGGTCACCTAGCTTATGACTAATTTGTAGCTCTAGCTCTTTGATTACTTTAGGTAGCTCCTAAAGTAAGATCCACTGCATCAATGTGTAACATATGTCAATCAACCTGTTTGATGTAGGGAACTCCACATGCTTCTTAGATAGCCTTTGATAGGGGTATCACCCCTAGTTCACCTCTTAGATACTCATGAGCATCCTTAGGTAATGTTATTATGAAGATATTAGCAATTTACTCTTTTGTGTTAAAACATATTCCATCTTCACCTCTTTATCTTGAACTAATTCTCTCAAGAAATGATACTTGATTGCAATGTTCTTAGTCTTTGTATGGATCACAGGATTCTTTGATATATTTATAACACTTTTATTATCACAATAAGGTATCACAAGTTCAATGATTTCCTCCTTCATAACTTTGAGTAGTTGTATGATCCATACAATGTTTGTACAATTTATTGTAGTAACAACATATTTAGCTTCAATAGTGGATTGGGAAATATAGTTTTGTTTCTTGCTAGTCCATGTAGCCATCCTTTTGCCTAAGCAAAATTCTCCTTCACTGGTACTTTTTCTATCATCAATATTTCTAGCCCAATTAGCATTAGTGTAGACTCTAAATTCAAATTTATCATTCTTCTTGTAGTGTAGACCATAGTCCTCTATTCCTTTCAGACATCTCATTATTCTCTTAACAACCATCAAATGATTCTCCCTAGGATTAGCAAATAATCTTGCAACTATCCCTATAGATAATGCAATATTAGGTCTGTTGTGTACTACATATTGTAATTTTCCAATCATAGACTTCTATAATGTTTGATTCACCTCAATCATCATTCTTTGACAATTTATGTCTTATCACCATAGGTGTACTTACTGGCTTGGAATCCTCCAATCCAAAAATTTTCAATATCTCCTTTTGTTAGCTTAAAAAATAAATTTGACAACAGAGTGTCAATACACTTAACCAATTTTTTCCACTAAACAATGCCAAACAAAGAGTAGGTTCCGAGTAATATGAAGTGCCGAGCTATATCAAGTGCCAAGTGTCAACAAGTGCCAAGTGTTAACAGGTGCTGAGTGTTAACAGGTGCCGAGTGTTAACAAGTGTCGAGTAATAGTAGGTGTTGAGTGATACAATTTTTTTTAGGTTCTGAGCTATCCAGGAAACAACATGTTCCGAGCATCAGCAATGCTTTAGGAGCCGAGTAACTCAAAATATTAGCATAAGAGTTTGTAATTGCACAAACTATGATGCAAACAGTTTTTGCAGCCGACATAAGGAAAATCTCGAAGGATTTAATGATGAGATCAAATCTTTTATCTTTCCTATGCAATCTACATGCAGCCAATAAGAAAAATGATAAAGGCATGCAACCAATCAGTAAAAGACAAGTATTGAGCGGGAAATTGAGATTCAATGTGGATTGTAGATCCATATCTAACCCTAAGTCTTTGAAGTCTTTATAAGGAAGACGAAAATTCATTGTAAAGATATATGAGTGGACATGCAAGGGTGCACAAGGAAATCTATTTTTAGAAGCGAGGGTTATCAGATCACAAAAGGATCAAGATCAGAGAAAGCGAAAAAGGAGCCTGCATTCAACAATCAAGGATTGTAATCTATCAGGTTCATTATACCTTATACTTTTTAGTAATTGTATTAGAATGAAAATCCTATGGTGATAGGTTAGCTTCACAGCTATTTTATAGATCCGTTAATTAGGTGATTAAAATCCTTTAATAGGGTGACACTTCAAGTTAGGTGTTTGTAAAGCCTTTAACCAAGTCACTATTGATACAGTGTAAAGCCTTTAACAGGGCAAACCATCAGAAGTGGTTGAACAATATTGCTGCAGTAATTTTTGTGGGTACCATCCCCACCCCAGTTTTACCTTCTTATTCTTGGAGGGTTTCTAGGTTACCAAATTCCAGTGTTATGAGTTGTTGATGCATGTTTTTAGTTTCATATTTGTTTGATGTATTTACATGCATGCAATTTACTTGTAGTTAAAAAATTTATTGGCTAAAGTGTGATACTTATGATTCACCCCCCCTCCCCCCTCATAAGTACTCTTTCCATATTTGAATATTCCAACAATTGGTATCAGAGCCAATCCAGGTTCTCACAAGGAAAAGCCTAATATCTTGGAGGAAAAGATCTAAAGATGGAAGCTTTCAAACTTGGAAAGATCATTGAAAATCAGGTGATAGATGTGCAACTTGCTATGCATAGCTTGGAGGAATTTAGAAACAAGTTGAGAAATTCATTAAAAAAAAGGAAGGATCTAGCCATAGCTGAAAATGAGATAAACTACAAAGAGATTGATACCACCAACATATTTTCCAACGGAGACACTAAAGAGTTTGATGCAGCAATAGTAGAACTGATGGAGAAAAAAAACTCAAATAGAGGAGATAAGATCTCTCAAGATGGAACATGAATCACAGGCCATAATGATATGTGAAATTACTAAACAAAAAAAAAGAGCAGTTGATGATAAGGTCATGATGGAAAATGACAAAAGAAATCTTGCAAACAGACTTGAAGAAAAATGTACTGAATTGACAAGGATCTCAAACATGCAGATGGATACACTTGCCCAAATGATGAACCTTCATCATGAACTCAATGTGAAAGATATTGAGATCTCTACTTTGAAGATACAAAATGAACAAATGCAAAATGAATTAAATAGAGAAAAAGAGGTGGCAGAGAATCTCAACAAGTCAAGTAAAGCCATCAAATATTTTGAGCAATTACTAAAATCCCCAAGATCAACCCATGATACATCAGGACTTGGATACAACAGCACTGAAGTTGGAAAATCATCAAAGAGTGCAGAACAAAGAAGTGATAAAGGTAAAGATGTTAAACCTACATGTCATTTCTGTGGAAAGAAAGGACATACATCTAATGTATGTAGAAGAAAGAATGCCCATAAGCATGATAAACCTAAAAGTATAAACCATTGTCATAAATGCAAGAAGCAAGGTCATTAAGCATATGAATGCAGAACCAAAACTACTAAGACATCAAGATTTGATGGACATTGTTATAATTGCAAAAAGTATGGACATGGAGCTTTTGAATGTAGATCAAAGCCTATGTGGACATTAAATCAACCAGCAAAGACATCAAACCATGAATTTTGGGATTACAAAACTAGGTACAGTTGTCACTATTGTCAAGAATATGGACATACACCCCAGAATTGCATAAGAACACATTTCAGAGGGAACTACAAAAGATGGTTGAATCAAACTACATATTTCAGTTCCTTAAAAACTGGTCATGTCAGCAGGAATTTCCCAACAAGGTCAAAGGCATCAAGTTCTGAGTTTAGCAATGGAAAGGCAAAGATAGATGTTGGACATATCAGAAGTGAAATGAATAAGACATGGAAGAAGAAAGATGAGTATAGCACATCAAGTGCAAAGATCACTTCACGTAATAGGTCAAGTGATCACACTTCATCAAATTAAGCAAGAATAAGTGTGTGGGATTGATAAACCATGTCATATCATACATCAGTCCCAAGACATAGAAGAACTGCAAAGAAGAAATCAGCATAAGCAAAGATGCCAAGTCAAAATTGAGAATTTTGCAAGATCTATCAAAGTTGTCTTCAGGTGCTAAGTTGCTAATAGCGAGCGAGTTGATAGATGATGTCAAGATGTGAAATATCAATAGAATCAAAGCAAAGTGAAACACAATGGGTGCCGAGTCATGTTGAAACCCTTCAGGTGCTGAGTAGACAGTTGGCAGTGCACTAAGCATTAATTACTCTATTTTGAAGGGTACATAAATTTGATTTTTGATCATTTTCCCACCATTCAAATGAGAAGCAAAGCTGAGAACAGTGGAGAAGATCAAGGTCAGCTCAAAAGCCATTTGTGAAGATTTCAACAGCAATTCAAGACAAGTTTTCATCAAACTGAGGTATTTTACTTAAGTGTCGAGCTACGTAGAATTTATAAACTTGTTTAAATCATAAACCCTAGTTTGGAAAACAATGGCATCTAGGTTAGGAACCACTAAGGGTAGAGAGAGTCATGAGATACAGTTGATCAACAATGAAGTTAAACAACCTAAATTTAAGCCCATTCCAGAAGTAGCATACAAGAATGATCCTGCAAGTGCATTATCAGTTATTCTGGATAAAGTTGTTATGGTCTAAGATGTTTTTAGATGTTATAACTGCAAAATTGGAGCCATAGGGGATTTAGAAATCTATAATGCATATGAAAAACTATGTGAGAACAAAAGACTGAAAGATGAGTTCTCAATAATAGAAAGAAAAGGACTAACCAAAACCCTAGAATTTTTTATTGTTTTCAAAACTAAATGGGTACGGATAGTTTTGAGTAGAATACATGATGGAGCTTTTTGGTTAGAGTCAGGGCCAATAAAATTCACCAAGAAAACTATTCATAGGGTTATTGGTATTCTAACCCTAGATCGGCCAAAGACCCTACGAAGTGACAAAAGGGAAGTAATAGAGAAAAACACAGGTGCTAAATGGAACAATAGAGGAATGACTATCGACATAGTCACAGATCCCCTACTAGATTTTGTTGTGAGAATCATTTCACAAAAATTCTATCAATCAAGCAGGTTAAACAGTGTACCTTGTATAGCAGTTGATGTTGCATACAAGATTATAAAAAAGGATCACACTTATGATCTAGCGGAGCTCATGTTTCAACAGATTAATGAAAATCTTGGAGCTATAAGGAAGAGCAAGGGAGCTCAGTGCAAATTTGGATCAGTTTTGGTGTGCATATTTTTCTATCTGATGAAAGAATTCCCTTCTATGGGTAAGGTAAGATGGAATCCAGACAAAACAATTGTTGAACAAATCAATGGATACATTGAACAGATGGGTGAAAATTTTGATGCCCAAATGACTAGTTACTTTGAGGACTTCAAAAAGTCCATGAAACAAAGAATGAGGATTCCAGTCTCATTGATTGAGAAATATGAAAAGGACATTTGTTTTCTTGTAGATATAGATTATACCTATATACAAGCAGTTATACCTAGAGTAAGATGGCTTAGGCCACTAGGTTATGAACTTGATATTGATCAAGCTTCTGCAGCGATAACAACCCTACTTGCAGAAGAAGCTAATAAAAATGCAAAAACTTTTGGAACCTATGATGTTGTTAAATCAAGGGTGATAACAAATTTGAAGACTGCTTCTACAGTAAAGAAGAAAGAAAAAATGGTGAGACAAATCAAGAGGAAATTTGGCATTGAAGAAGAAGAAACAGCAGAAGAGGAAGGAGAAGACATTGAAGAAGAGGGAGATAAACCTCAAGGTTTGACTCAAGAGTTAGGAGAAGATAAAGAGGAAAGTGTTTAGGAAGACGAAGCCGAGGAAGCACCAGTTAAAAGAAAAGCCACAACTCCTCCTGCTACTCAATCCAAGGGGAAGAAAGTAGCTGCTCCTGGACCAAAGAGACCTACCACAAGGGATGTAGCACAAAAAGCCCAAGAGGAGGCAAAAGGAAAGAAGAAAGACTCAAAGAAGGTTGCTGTCGAGTCTAAGAAAAGAAAATTTATTCTCCAGCCTGAAACAGATGAGGAGAAGACAGAGTCAGAGGACAATAGTCAATTTCAAGTGGTAAGACACAAACCTCAGACTGTTGTTGATAAATTATGTTCAAAAATTAGGAATGATGATTTGAAAGGTTTAAAGAACCTAAATTTTTCTAAGCTCACCAAAGAAGAGCAAAATAAATTAGAGGAATCTGTGTATGCTATGATGGCTGAATATAAGCACACACCTCTAGAATTAGATGAATCAATGTCGAAAGAATTATACAAAATTGTAGAGGATAAATGGCATTTTTGTTTACAAATGGAAAAGGAGATAAGGGAGTCAACATTAGCTAGATTGTTGCCTGATTTGACTAAAGATCAAGTAACAAATGTAGTAAAAAGGCATAATAATAGATTCACTCCCAAGCATAGAGCATTCAACATATTACAGAATAAAATTGAAGAGGTAGTTACAAAATCCACAAGATTGTGGAAAATAGTTTACAAGAAAATAGAAGATGTATATAATGAAGAATATAAGGCAGAGGCAAGTGCCAAGACAAGGGAAAAGAAGGTGTCAAGAACCAAAGAAAAAGAGAAGGAACAAGTGGAGAAGAAGAGTAAAGAAGAAAAGGAAGAAAAGACACATACAGAGGAGAAAGAGGAAAAGAAAGATACAGCTGAGCCACAAGATCAAAGTATGCAAGACACACAGGTATCTCCTCCTAGTCCTTCTCATGCCACCATCACACCTGCAGATATTATAAAAATAAAAGATGTTACAGACACTTCAAATCCAAACATCAATCCATTAGCTGTAGAGGATTTAGAAATCCTTGACCAATCATCACTAGTAGCAACATTAAGTTCAAATCCTGTATTAGTTAGTGTTGATGAATTACAGAATCTAGAAGTTAAAACAAAGACAGTCAAGATAAAAGCACAAGTGCCACCTTCAACCATACAAACTACTGGTATTCTATTTCTTCCACCACCACCTCCACCAAGTGTAGTCACTTATACACTTCAAACGTTGAGTATAGCAATAGGGGAAATAAACGAAACATCTGAACGACCAACAAGTTCAACCCCACCTAGCAATCATAAAAGGGATACTCAAGCTGAAGAAAAAGATGAGACAAAGAAGGAGGAGGAGACTGCAATACAAACACTGGTTGCATTACCAAAATTTGGTACTCCAACACAAACTCTTCAGCAGTTGAGCACAGATGGGTTACAGCTACAAATCAGGACACCAGGCTCGAGCTCATCAAAGGCAGTCAGGAAACTTCACTATGGAGTTCCTGAGCTTGATGAAGAAATAAAGATCCCATATTATGAATCTAGCACTCTTACTAAAGAAAAGATCAATGAAATTCAGTGTGCATTGGACAAAAGAAGGAGACAAGAAGCACTAAGAAAATAACACAAGCATAAGCTTACCTTGAATGAAATCAAAGACATATTCATAGAAGCTTTCTGCTTACAGTCTCCAGATGAGTCAAGACCAATTATAGAACAACTATCTAATATAGTTGACCACGTGACTAGTGAAGACCAGGAAACAAACACCAAATTGCTTGAATGGTCAGAAAGGAAGTTCCAAGGCAAGGTAAATAGTAAAATATCCGGTGATATAGCACTGTCACAAGAAGAACTGGCAAAGAAAATTAAAACTGTTAAAATTGTACTAGGAAACATCTTTTCCCTGTACAACAAGTTGTGTGATTTTTCCACATTCACACAGGACACTAGCCAGAAAATACTAATCTTGGAAAACAATCTAAAGATTTCTAGCATGCAACTCTCCACAAATCTAGCTCAGAGTGAGAAGCATTTTGCCCAATCGCTTCACACACAAAGAGAGTTAGTTGTCTTAGCAGCAGAGGAGGCAACCACAAAAGCTAAATTGATGCAAATTCAATCATCAATAACTCCTCATTTGGAACTACTTCACAAGGAGCAGATAAATGCAGAGACAGTCCTCAATAAAGACCCTAATCTTTCTTCATCTAATGGACTTGTACACCTAGCAGCAAAGATTGCCATCTAGCATAAGACATTGGATGTCATACTAGAAAATTGGGATGCAGCTCTGAAGGTACTCCTTGAAGTAAATAGTACAATTTTGGCCAAGTATGGCATTTCCTTGTAAGACCCTTGACATAAGTGTCAAAAAGGGGGAGAATAAGTATGGGGGAGTGATAAGAAGCGAATAAGTATGGGGGAGTGATAAGAAGAGATTAAGTATGGGGGAGTTAAGTACAGGAATGAAATGATAAGTATGATAAAAGGGGGAGATAGCAAATTTTGAAAGCAAATTTTGAGATAGCAAATTTTGATCAGTCAGAATGCAGAAACAGGACAGAACTCACTAAGTGTACATACAGGATCAACTAATAAGGAGTCATAAGGATCTAAGTTAAGTGTTTTTTCCACTCATGTCAAAGAGGGAGATAGTTAGAATAAATTTGACAACTGAGTGTCAATACACTTAACCATTTTTTCCACTAAACAATGTTGAACAAAGAGTAGGTGTCGAGTAATATGAAGTGTCGAGCTATATCAAGTGCCAAGTGTCAACAAGTGTCGAGTGTTAACAGGTACCGAGTGTTAACAAGTGTCAAGTGTTAATAGGTTCCAAGTGTTAACAAGTGCCGAGTAACAGTAGGTGCCAAGTGATACAGTTTTATTTAGGTGCCAAGCATCAGCAATGCTTCAGGAGTCGAGTAACTCAGAATATCAGCATAAGAGTTTGTAATTGCACAAACTATGATGCAAACAGTTTTTGCAGCTGACATAAGGAAAATCTTGAAGGATTTAATGATGAGATCGAATATTTTATCTTTTTTATGCAATCTACATGTAGCCAATACAAAAAATGATAAAGGCATGCAACCAATCAGTAAAAGACAAGTATTGAGTGGGAAATTGATATTCAATGTGGATCGTAGATCCATATCTAACCCTAAGTATTTGAAGTCTTTATAAGGAAGACAACATTTCATTGTAAAGATATATGAGTGGACATACAAGGGTGCACAAGGAAATCTATTTTCAGAAGTGAGGGTTATCAAATCACAAAAGGATCAAGATCAAAGAAAGTGGAAAAGGTGCCTGCATTCAGCAATCAAGGATTGTAATCTATCATGTTCATTATACCTAATACTTTCTAGAAATTGTATTAGAATGAAAATCCTATGGTGCTAGGTTAGCTTAATAGCTATTTTGTAGATCCTTTAATTATGTGATTAAAATCCTTTAATAGGGTGGCACTTCATGTTAAGTGTTTCTAAAGCCTTTAACCAGGTCACTATTGATACAGTGTAAAGCCTTTAATAGGGCAGACCATCAGAAGTGGTTGAACAATGTTGCTGTAGTGATTTTTGTGGGTAACATCCCCACCCCAGTTTTACCTTCTTATTCTTGGAGGGTTTCTGGGTTACCAAATTCCAGTGTTATGAGTTGTTGATGCATGTGTTTAGTTTCATATTTGTTTGATGTATTGACATGCATGCAATTTACTTGCAGTTAAAAGTTTTATTGGCTAAAGTGTGATACTTATGATTCACCCCCCCTTCCCCCCCCCCCCTCATAAGTACTCTTTCCATATTTGAATATTCCAACACCTTTACATACTTTGACTAAGTGATATATATACCATATTTCATCTAATGTACTTACAAACCCATAAAGAACTTGATCTCTGCAAACATAGACATCTCAAATTCTTTCTTCATTTAATTTGCAAAAGCCTTACATAAAGAATCTTGACCTCCAAATATGGTATCATCAACAAAAATTTTAGATAAAAAAATACATTTTCCTTTCTTTGTCTTCAAGTATAGATTGATATTATCATCAATCCTTTCAAATCCAATCTTCACAAGAGAGATATGATGCCTTTCATACCATTCTCTTGGTGCTTGCTTCAAACCATATAGAGCTTTGTGTAGTATAAATACCATGTTCTTTTTTTAGCATCAACAAGTCCTTTTGGTTGTTCTATATAAACCTCTTCCTCTAATATACCATTCAAAAATGCAGACTTAACATCCATTTGATAAACTTTGAAACCTCTGTATGCAAAGTAAGCAAGAAAAGTTCTTACTCCTTCTAGTCTTGCAATAGGGGAAAATGTTTCTCCATTGTCAATCCCTTCTTCATGTGCATGTACTTTACAAACTAATCTTGCCTTGTTCATTGTGACTTCACCATTTGCATATAATTTGTTTCTATATATCCACTTGGTACCAATCATAGTTTTGTCTTTTGGTCTAGGACCTAGAGTCCATGTGTTATTTTCCTCAATTTGTTCAATCTCTTCTTTCATAGCTTTACTCTAATTCACATCTTCTAATGTATCTTTCACTATTTTAGGTTCTTGCATGCTTAGAAAACATGTATCATTTCTCAATTTTTTCTTTTTTATTGGTTTAGAACCTTTATCTCCAATGCTTTGTGAATGATGTCTCTTGACACACTTAGATAATCTTGATTCAGCTCTGGCTTCTTCATTTGGTCTCTCAACTTTTGAAGCAATATGTACATCTCTATTAGGTAGTTCAACATCTCTTTCATGTACACTAATCTCAGAATCAAAATGTGCCTCAACTTCATTCTATATCATGGCACTTGAGTGTAGCTTGGTTCCTAAATACAACTCATCATTCATAGTATGCGACTCGACAGTCACTGAAACTTGTTTTTGGTATGCAACTTGATTTACAACATCTTCATCAGTAGGCATACCTTCATAAAATTATATAAATGATTTGTATTATTTTGGTTCCTTCATAGTTTTAGCCTCATATACTTCTATATATTCATCAAATTTTACATTTTCCCTTTCCACAACCTTGTTAGTGTTAGTATTTAAACACTTATAAGCTTTACTTCTTGTAGAATAACCAAAGAATATACCTTCTTCACTTTTTGCATCTAGTTTACCATTCCTAAAATATTTGAGAATATAACACTTGCTTCCAAATACCTTAAAATATTTTACATTGGGTGAGTATCCATACCATAGTTCAAAAGGTGTTGAATAAGTACCTTTCTTGACTTGCACACAGTTCAAGGTATAGATAGTTGTACTTACATATTCTCTAGATCATGAGGCCCCTAGCACATTCCATCATAGATATGTTCCTCCTTTTAGTAATTCCATTTTGTGCATGGGTTCTAGGATCATATGTTTTTCTTTTGATTCCTTTGTCATTACAAAACTTCTCAAACTCATTTGATGTAAATTCCCCTCCTCTGTCAGATCTTAAACATTTCAAAATTTTACCTGTTTTGTTCTCAACTCTTGCTAAGTACCACTTAAACCTTTCGAAAGCATCAAATTTTTGTCTCAAAAATATAACAGTCATCATTCTAGAATAATAATCAACAAGCAACATAATCTAGTTATCTCCTTTGTATCTTTGCACTTCAATTGGTCCACATATCTTAGTATGAACAATCTCTAATATTCTTTTAGAGGCATGAGTCTTACTATTAAAACTTGACTTTGTCATGTTGCCTAACTGACATTTTTTACAAATTATATTGTCAGGCTTTTTCAACTTAGGCAAAATCTTGACTCTTCTCATGTTATCGATACCAATCAAATTATCAAAATTAACATGACATAACCACATGTGCCATAGCCACACATCATCAAATTCTACAATCAAACAAGTAGCATCCTCTATATTAAGGTACAATATATTACCTCTATTTTGATCACCTTTTCTAATCAGTTTACCATCAGAATCATATATCTTAGCAATCTTTTTTTCAAACTCAATCTTACAACCTAAATTGTTTATTTGTTACACACTCAACAAATTATAGGTAAGTCCTTCAACATAGTAAGCATTGTCACATAAGATCTTTTATGTGAGCTTGATGGAACCTTTTCCTTTTATCAAACATGGTGCATCATTACCAAACCTTACACTATTTCCATCATAATAATTCAAGGTAATGAACTTACTTTTATCTCCATTCATGTGATGTGAACACCCATTGTCAATGATCCATCTATCATTCTTCTTCACACAAGACACTAGTGCAATTGCCTTATCTTCACTAGATTCATCCTTCATTTCAACATACACCACTTCATCATCATAATCATCAAATCCATCTTTTGTTTCCTCTTCAGAAATGTAGATATACTTCTTGAATTTATCATTGTAATCTTTGATGTCTTCATCCCTTCTACTTTTATACTTGTCACCACCTCTATAGTTATTCTTCTCTGGACATCTAGCAACAATATGACCAACCTTGTTGCAATTGAAACACATGATGGGTAATGTACCTTTTAACTTGTCTTTACCTCTATGAAATCTCCTTTCTAGTAGTGCTTCAAGGTGATCTACATCTTCCTCATTTGTATCACTATCACTGGACACATATTTTGTCTTTTTCTTCTTCTTCTTCTCATTAGGATCGTTCAGTGATAGCTTAGCATTGAAAGTAGATACAACATTTTCAAGTATATAATTTTCAAAATTAGATAGCTCAAAAGAAGTGAGCCTACCTACTAGACCCTCAAGGGTTAGATCATTCCCTAGCATACATCCCACTTCTTGTATTGTAGAAACTCTAATAGTGTAAATAGGTAGTATTATTCTCAAAACTTTTCTTAGTACTATATCATCATCTATTTTACCAGTAGCTCCTCTTATTGCATTAACAACATCTTTTATCCTAGATAAATATTGAGCAATATTCTTACCTTCTTGCATTCTCATATCATCTAACTTACCTCTAAGACTTTCAGCTTTGACTCTTAGAACATTCTTGTCACCTCCATAGATAGTGTGTAGAGAATCCCACAGTTTCTTTGCATGGTCACACCCTTTGATATCATCAAACTCTACATATCTTAGGATAGAGGCAATCTCCAACATTGCCTAGTTGTGTTCTTTTTTTTTTTTTTAGATCTCCAGCAGTTAGGGCACCAGCAAGATCAGCATGCTCAATAGCAATGGTAGATTATGAATGATCTCCAAGACCTCTTAGGTGTAGCTTCATCAAAATTTTCCATGTAGGAAAGTTATCTCTATTAAGCTTGGGTACCTCTCTTTTTGACATCTTGATCTTGGTTCTTCTAGTACCTTCAAACTATTCCTCTTAAGTAGATTGCTCTAATACCAATTGTTGGAATTCTTTAGAATAACTGGGGGGTTAATTAGTTATCCAAGGTCCAAATGTACAATTAAAACTTTTTACAGCTTAGTGAACCCATATCCATATAAAATATTTTACCATGCATACATCCATTAGATTATGCAATCACTTAAACTTGCAGGTTACTATCAAATCAACTTTGCAAAAATGTAAACATGAAACATAACATATTCAATAACATATTTGACACAATAATTTAACGTGAAAACCCAATTTGGGAAAAACCACCATTAACATGCTACTCATTCTTGCTCTTCTAAAGTGATGCCCTATGAAAGGCCAACCCTAATAAAGGTTACAATGAATACTATTAAATGTGAACCAATTAAAGAACTTCAATCACCCTATTAGGAGTGAGCCTTGTTAAAGGACTTTAGATCATTCACTTGGAATGTCACCCAATTAAAGGATTTACAAGTGATTGTTAGGTCAACCTTAATCCAAAGGATTTACCCTAGACTAATACAATGGTTAGAAAATAACATCAAGGCTTGATCTAGTAACATCTTACAACACACTTGCAAACTACAGATCTTTGTTTTAGTCCTCCATTCTACTTGAATTTCATACACTTCAACTATAATAGCTTATTCACCCTTCAAGCATTCATACCCTTAAGCATTATTACTTTACTTTCCAATGTAGTCTCTTCACTTAGGTCACTAAATGAAGCAATACCTGAGACTCCTTATCTTCCATAAGTTCTTACACATGACAACCTTTGCTTCTAACCAGCCATCTCTATAAATAGAAAATTAAGATCTTTTGTTGTTCGTCCTCTGTCATTGATTTTAGGGTTAGGTTAGATTAGGTAGGATTCAATGAATCTACCCACTATTTCATTTCATCCCTTTTTAGAAACTTCTCCTTAAATCATGTTTGAATTTGCTTCAAAATGGTTCATCATGAATTCTGTAATAGTAGCTCATCAACCTTATCTTCCACATGCTTCACACAATTCAAGAAATCAAAATTGTCAGTTTAGATTCATCAAATTCTCAATCTTTTTCATGATGTTGACACTCGGCATTATCTAGCTTCTGATGCTCAGCACATACTGCATTTCTCAACATCCTCTATCAAATCACTCAGCATGAACTAAAGTTCATTGGTGCTTGGCATTAACTAAACTTTACTCGACTTACACTATTTCACTCGAATTACACTGAAATTGACTTTTCTTGACTCCAACTGATTTTCTTCTTGGCTTGCACTAACTTTGCTCAACACCTACTATATAGATTTTCAAGCTTGATAGACAAACTTCACTTAACTTTTTCTTCTAAACATAATTAGTGTAGCCATCCTTTGCAACCTTAAGTAGATTATCAATGCACTAAAATATCACTATCTTCACTGATCCTTGTGCTCCTTTTCCATATCATAACTCAACCTTTCCTCTAGGTGTTATTGTTATCTCATTTGATCAAATCCTCTTCATCAATCAAATAAATGATGGTACTCAAATCGTATAAGCAATTATCTTACCAACAAGTAGCAGGTTTGACATCAGTGATAAAATAATGATTGAAATACATTTACCATACTTGTATCAATCTATTTTCAACATTATGTTGTCTACTTAAGGAAAATTATTAATGGGAATGCCTCAGAAGTGGATCCATTTTACTTGGCTTTGTTGATAATTAATTTATTGTAAAGATATTGTATGGTAGACTCAGGAGCATCTACGAATATAATGTCTACTGAAGTAATGAGAGGTAGCATTAAAAATAGACATTCATTATGAGAAGTGTTATTCTATGGATAATAGATCTGTCCCTATCTTGGGAGTTGATAAGAATGTTGATTTTATATTTCTTGCCTCACCTAATACCTATAAAATAGATATTATTGTAGTCAATGTTCCTACCTATTATGGTATTCTTCTTTCCATACAATGGTCAAATTTAGTCAGAGATCATATACAATTAGACCTTTCCTATGCAACGATTCCTATTAATGACCATAATATTAGGATTGATAAAGAGTTGAGATATGAATATCTTGTGAAAAAATTTCAACCTGATAATAGAATACATTTTTTTCAAATGGGCGTGGATAATTTTCAAGTAAGTTTCGTTAAACTTAGTCAAGTTATAAAAGATAGGAGCAAAGATCCTATGCAAGAAGAAGATGATGGATTATGGAAAATGCATCTTGATGGAGCATGCAGTAGAGAGCGCAATGGAGTTGGTGTAGTTCTTACATCACCATTAGGTAAGATATTCAGGTATGCTTTTCTTTTAAATTTTGAATGCACCAACAATATTGTTGAATGTTAAGCATTAATTTTAGGCCTAAACATCATCAAGCTTCATAATATAAAGTTACTTTCAGTTTTTGGTGACACTAAATTAATAATCTATCAAATTTTATATAAATTTATGACAAAAAATTGAAGGTTGAAAAGATATAGAAATTATGTGTGGGATTTTCTAGAAATTTTTGATGTATTTTAAATTAACTAGATTAATAGGAAAAAAATATTTTGGTTGACATAATGGCCAATCTATCCATTAAAAAAATTGATATCCCATTGATGGAGGTTCTTTGGATTGAAAGAAAGAATAGGGCATCTATTATAGATAATATTCATAATTGGCAAGTCTTTGAGAATGATAAAGATTTATTATAATTCTTGACATGTGAAAAGGATGATCAGGATTTTGGTATTGATTGGAATTGGCTTATTGAAAATAAAGAAGGAAAGTATACTATTTTGGTAGAAGAAATTCGGTAACTATAGTCAAATAAGTTACCAAAAGGGTTGGTAAATATAGATCATATTTTAATGAACATGAAAATATTAAAGTACATTCACCCATTGTTATGCAAGAACAACTTGAAACCTTGGAAATTAACATTCCCTAGGGGAGATTTTCATTAGAAAAAATCTATCTCTAAAAATAAGATTAGAGGTGATAACTCTTCTAAGGAAATATAGGCATGTGCTTGCATGGTCCTATGATGAATTGAAGGCATACCAAGAAGATTTATTTCAACATGAAATACTTCTTAAACTTGATGCTAAACCTTTTAGACAAAAGAAAAGACCAATAAATCTTCTTTTCACTCCTCAAATAAAAGAACTAATTATAATGAGAGAAGCTGGCATAATCAAGCCTATTAGATATTCATCTTGGATCTGCAACTTGGTCCTCGTTAGGATGAAGATGGAGATATAAGAATTTGTGTAGATTTTAGAAATTTTAACATTTCATTGTTAAAATATAATTATGCTTTCTCAAGTATGTAGATATTTTTGTAAAAGGTATCAGGGAATAAATTGTTATCCACGATGGATGGTTTTTCTGGTTATAATCAAGTGAAGGTCAAAGAATAAAAACAATACAAGACATCATTCACTACTCCTTGGGGAACACATGTTTATGCAAGGGTTCCCTTTGGACTGAGAAATGTTGGGGCAACTTTCCAAAGAGCAATGGATGTATCCTTTGAAGGAGTAATTGATAAAATGTTGGTATTCTATCAAGATGATCTAACTTCTTATTCTGAAAAGGATTACAAGCATGGTAAACATTTAGAAATATCTTTAAAAGGGCTCTTGAATATGGGATATCTATTAATCTTAAGAAATGTCAATTTGGGGTCACATAAGGGAAATTATTAGGACATATTGTTTCAAAGGATGGAGTAAGAATAGATCTTGAAAGAGTTGTAGTCATTGATAGCATAAAAGTTCCCAAAATTGTTAAAGTTATTCAATCATTCTTTGGATACATTAATTTTGTAAGAATATTTGTGTTAAATTTTGTGGAAATAGTTAAGCCCATATTTAGAATGCTTAAAAGGGGAGCTTAAATAATTTGGGAAGATGAATCCTTACACGAATTTGTTCAGATAAAGAAAGCAATTAAAGAAGCCCATGTTCTTAAAGCTCTTGATTTTGAAAAGCCATTTAAAATATTTTTCTTTTCATCATACCATACTATTGTTGCAGTTATGCTTTATAAGAATAGGGAAGGATATGAACAACCTATTTCCCTTTTTAGCAAGAGTCTACAAATATTAGAACTAAATTATGATATCAATGAGAAACAAGCATAGGCCTTGGTGAAAGTTGTCAAAGCTTTTAGACCATACTTAGTGGGTGTTGATGTCATAGCATATGTCCCCAACACAGCGATTAAAGATATCTTTAGACAAACTATGACTATTGGAATAAGATTTAGATGGATCAATTAAATATAGGAATTCAATATGAATATTCAAATAAATAAATTGGTTAGAGGTCAAGTGTTATAAAAACTTATGGCTAATTCAAATTTGGAGGAGTCTCAAATAAATCAAGTTGAATAAGATTACTATCAAGTTAGTATTGAAAATTAGTCTTCGTATTCTAACATTGTCTATTATCTGAGATGTATGAAACATCATGAGGGCTTAAGTGAAAAATAAAAAAGGACTATAAAATTACAATAAGTCAAGTATGTGCTTATTGAGGGTGATCTTTATTGGAAAAAACAAAGGTGGTGTTTTACATTTTTATTTAGATATGGGTCAAGCTCCCATAATTTTAAAAGAGATGCATGAGGGGGTTTGTGGGGGACATTTCTTTGCAAAGACTACTACTCACAATATCTTACAGGTTGGATATTATTGGCCCTATCTTTTTAAAGATAGTACTACTTATGTGAGAAAGTGTGAAGCATGCCCAAAGTTTTTAGGAACGCTTAAATATGATGTAGCTTTTCCTCTAAGACATCTCCAAAATGAGGAACCATTTCAAATGTGCAAGATGGAATTCATAGGTGAAATCAACAACAAATCAAGTAATGGACACTATTAGCTCCTTGTTGCTAGTGATCACTTTACTAAATGGGTGCAAGCAATACAAACAAAATGATCCACAAGCACCATTGTTATTGATTTTTTAACAAGCACTATTTTGACCAGATTTGGAGTGCCAAAAAAGATTATTGTTGATAATGGAATGTGTTTTGGATCAGAGGAATTTTCAAAATTATGTAGTAAATATGGCATTCATGTTTCATACTCTTCTCCTTATAATCCTCAAGAGAATGGCCAAGCTAAGAGTATACTAAAAATTATTAGGAGGATATTGGGTAATAACAAGAAATCTTGGGATTCCAAGTTGCATCTTGTAGTATGGGTAGACATGAACATAAAAGAGAAAGCCACTAGATTTTTTCCATATGAGTTTGTTTGTGGGAAAGAAGCTAGGCTTCTTGAAAATAACTTGTTACCAATTTACACGTTTATCAAGAATGAATAGATTAAAGATATAGACTTAATGGATGAAAGTTTGAATGCACTAGTGGAATTAGATGAAAATAGTGAGATAACATTGGAGCACAACATGGAAAGAAAAAAGAGGGTCAAACACCTTCAGGATAAGAAATCATCAAATAGAACTTTTAATATTGGTGATTGGGTGCTAAAATGAAATATTAAGGATCAGAACAAAGGAAAAAACTAGGAAATTCGATGCTCTATGGTTAGGACCTTTTGTCATCTCTAAATAGGAAGGAGAGCGTGAATTCTTTTTGCAAGATATAGTTGGGAACGTACAAGAATTTCCCATTCATTCTTAGTACCTTAAGTCCTTTTTTATTTTAAGTTAGTTTTATAATTTTATATTTTTTGTTAGTGTAGGGTTGTTTTTAAGTATTTTCTATTTCTTTTTTTATTATAGAGATAAATGGATTCTCTCCATATTCAAGAAAATATGCATCCCCAAATAGATCCACTAATGGAGCCTTAAGATTCATCCAACAAAAAATATTTTTTATGTTTATCTATTAAGTTTCCAATTTTGTAATCTCACAAAGAGGAAATGAATAAGCTTCCAATTTCATGATTTTGCAAAGAGATGATAAGTAAGGCTCTAATTTTGCAATTTTGGGAATGATGTTTAATGGCACCTCCAATTTTGCAATCTCTCCATAAGGATTCAATGGGTTCCTATCTCATGATTCTGCATTCAAGATAGTTCTCTATGTCCAATGTCACTAGTTTACAGGACTAGATTTATTTACATTCTTATTTCATGTTTGTGTGTGCTATGTCTATTTATTAGACCAAATTTGTGAAGATTTGCATTTTGAAGATATTGTGTCAAATCCAATAAAAACATACAAGAATTTAAGGCTAAGTACATTTGCATTCTATCATAAATTAGCACAAAAATAGATGTGACAATTTCTTTGCATTTTCTCTATAGGAAGTTTAATTGGGAAACTAAGATACTAAGAGGACGGGGGTGAATTAGGATCTATAAAACTTTTACACTTCAAAACAACTTTATTGTATTCACCATATTGAAATTCTCATATTTAGTTTATGCATAACATAACTTGTAAAATAAAATATGATAATAAATAGATTTGACTATCAATCACACCCATGAAATGTAAATACATAACACAAAATATTTGATTACCTAGAAACCCTCCAAGGTGATGGTAAAAATGGGGTGGAGCTGACACCCATAAATCTTCACTATTATAGTAACAAAGTTAACCTGTTAGGGTTATAATTTTGATTAGTTCTCATGATCTACCCTGTAAGGGGTCTGCCCTAGTAAAGGCATTTAAGACTATTAGGTCTTACCCTATTAAAGGATTGTATACTTACAATAAATTAAGAAATATATTAGGATATTTACAAAGGTCCATTAAAACCAATCTATTAATAGATTTTCCCTAACTCAATCTTTTAGAACTATCTCACTACCTGATCCTTCAATTTGCACTATAATTGCTGACTACGAATCTTCTCATTCCAATCTATAATCTAATCTCCAATTTGATATATCTTTAATCAGTCCTTCACTAATTCATTAGGTCACAATACTTTGTTCTTCTTAACTCTCTCATGCATGAAGCATTAGAAACTTAACTCCTTTTCTTCCTTTGTGCAATTTCCAATACCTTCTATAATAGCTCTCCTCACTTGTGTATAAAATAAGTTTGGATTTGCATATTTAAAGACTTTTGTGGAATCTTCTAGATGCTTCCCTTTTTTCCTCTTCATCTTATTGGTTGTTCACTCCTCATAGGGATTGGTGATCCATGTTAAAATGTGTAACAACCTCTGTAACAAAATCTACAATCATTAAAAGTTGTATCCATGTCGGCTTAAAATAGTTTGCCTCAAAGTTTGCAATAGTTCAAACTTTTATGTTATCTTTGTGTAACTTGGAACTCAATATTTTTGGTGCTCAGTCGTAACTATTATCTATGTTATTGCTCAGCCTTAACTGTACTCAGCTCATTGTATAAAACTTGTCATCAATGTTCTCTGTCTTCTCGACATTCACCAAGCTCAACTTGTATTGAAAATACTCAGTGGCTAGAGGCTTTCTCGACTCCTATATATCTCAACATATACATGGTTATTTACAATTCTTTATAGGACTCGACCTATATAGAGTAGCTCGGTCACAATGATGATCGTCTAACTCTGTCTTTTATATGACTAAGTCTTTGAAACTAATAGAAAACAAGACTTGGAGATATCAATAATATCCCCCTTTGACATTAGTGGAAAAAAATACATTTTCATGATTACAAATTTACAATAAAAAGAATAATAATACTCCCCCTAAGCCTATGACTTGGTTCCTACATAACTTTAAAACTTTCCTTTAAAATACAATACAAACTTTACATGACTCAAATAGTCTGATTGTAATGTTGTCATACCTTGTCTGCTTTCTATCCTTTGAACTCTAAATCTCATAATTCTCCTTGAAACATTTGTCACAAGGCTATGGATTTGAGAAAGCACAATCTATGTTCTCACCTTTCCTTTCATCCTAGCCTCCCCTCATAATATTTCTTTTTTGCATCTTGTGCATCCCTTTCATTTACCCTTTGCCCATAAATTGAACCTTGCATCCTTCATTATTCCATCCACAATCCAAAGTAAAGTTATTATTCTATTCTGAGAGCCCAAAGCTACCAAAGTACCATTACTATGCTCTAATTTCCACTCATAATCTATTCTTGAATCCATCTTTGAAGCTTGAAGAAACATCATTGAGCACACATTCATCTTGGATAAATCATCTACATATTAGAAGCCTTTCGAAGGATGAGGTTTGCATCTTCTTCAATATTTTTCCTTCTAGTTTGTAGGTATTTTCTTAAATGGTGTTGTTTAAATTAGCTTGTTAGATGTTTAAATTTAGCTTCATACTCTTAGCACACTAGTTTTCATAGCATGCATTTTTGGCATACCTGGTGGGACCCGATAATAAGGTCATTTAACTATCTAAGCTTTACTTTTTTGTTTGTTAGAGAACCAAAAAAATACATAATGTTTTCATTTTTTAGTGGTTTTTTTGCATAGTTTCTCGAGTTTTTCAAGTTGAAGGTGCAAGATTAATCTAGGACACCACTTGAACTTCAATCATAATTCACACAATGAACTAGAAAGTATCTTCAAATCAAAGATTCTACTATTGCAAGAATACCAAATAAATAAACAAAAATACAATCTTGCGACTACAAGAACACCACTAAAACCTTAAAAATCAAATATATGTGGCCTTTTTCTTACTTTTTAACTTATGGCCTCTCTTTCTCTCTCAATCCTTCCTTCATGAGAATTCTAGTTGATTCTATGGGGTCACTCTCTATAAGCATTTGGGTATCAGTTAGAAATTTACCAGTCTATGACCATGGGAACACTTTATTTTTTTAGTAGGATTGTGCTTCTATGGGAATGCTCTATCATTATTTCATACGTGGGTTTTCATTTTTCTATTAAGTCATTTCATTCATCATATTTGACACTTTTTTAGAGTCCATAGGAAAGCCAATTAAATCTGCAAGAATGTGCCTTTTTCATGCTAATTCATTTGTTTGAGTGTACATGAACACAATTTTCAAAGTTAATTTTTATTAATCTTAAAATTAAATCACACTCCAAATTTGGGCACTTAAAATGAACATTGTATGCCCTCACAAAACCTCACACTTTTTATTTTGGGCTTAAAATGAATAATTGGTAAAAACAATGAACAAAACAACCCATCATATTTTTTATTTGGGTATAAAAATTAATCAACGGAGTCTTCAATGCCTAAAAGTGAATGGATAATTTTATGACATGCTTTTCAATATGGTTATGAACTCATCAAATCTTTAATGCTAAGAGCTTAATACTTTTCATTTTTTGAAAATAAACTTCCTTGTCCAAGGACATCCAAATCTCAACTCCAAAAAGAACCTTACATGCTAATCATGAGTGTTTGAGGTCATAGAATAGAAAATACTTAAGACTAATTAAATTGACAATTTGGAGTGAACAGTTTTTTTATAAAACACTAGTGATCTAGCATACCTTTACTTTGTATTCTCTTCATAGTTAGAGATTTTATCTTGAGTTTGAAGTTAATTCCAAGCGAGAAAAAACAAAATATTTTGTCTCCATATACTTCTAGGTCTTGTAACCAACCAATACCAAATATCCATTCATTTTATATTTCAATGAGATTTAGTTAGATCCATCAACTAAAGGAATTTTGAGTTTTTCCACCATCAAATATGTCTCAAACAGTTAATTTCTTCATCAAATAAATAATCTCTAACACTAATTGTTGAACAATGTGTATAATTGGGAAGGGGGTAAATAAGTTACACACACACAACACACACACACACTTACAGTTTATTAAACTTTTACTTTTTCATTAAACTAGTAAACAATAGAAATAAAAAATTGAAATATATGTTTAACCACATCAAACAATCATAATAAATACAAACTTGAGAACAAAGAAATATCAACACAATGAACACCATAATTTACATAGAAACTCAAACTATGAAAAATGAAAGAGAAGCTAATTCTCATGAAATGAACACTAGTTAAGGTGATTCTTGTAAAGGTTCATTTTTATTTTTGTTACTATAGATTAACTCACTATCTCTTAGGCTAACTATGCTTAGAAATGAATATGGCTAACTACTAATACAAATAGAATCACTATTGGTACAAATAGGCTACTTGTCAAAATATATAAAATGATATTGAATCCACCACTTAGATCACCATCGTTAATACTCTGTAATACAAAAATGATATATCAATTTGTTATCAATTTTATTGACACACATGATCATCAATACATAGATCTCCATAATCAAATTCACAATTACTTTACATACAAGAAACACAGAAGCAACATAAACAAATAAAGTATTTACTCTTAAGATATTGTTTGATACCATCAAGCATATTGACTAAATGAGATATGAAATAGATCATACCAAGACATTCGCACATTGGTAAATAATGAAATGTGGACCACGTTGATCAATACAACTAACCTCACTCATGCCAACATGCAACAACAAATATAATTTTTTTGATTGTTATGGATATGGGAGCATGCTACATGCTACATGGTAACTATTGAGATTGAAACACATATAAGTATGCTCTAAATTAGAGAAAACTCAAACAATAAATCCACCATATGTTGCACAAAAAATAGAACCAACACTACAAATTATAAGGATAAATATTTAAAGTGCATCCTTTAGTGAACACCTCAAGCAATATGCCAAGGATATCAGCACATGTCAACCAATACAAACAAAGCATGAAAATAGATATGATACACAGACATCAATGAAAACCATTAATGATAATAACATGAATATCATAAAACTCACATTCTAAGATATTTTTATTTATGATTAGGCTAGAGTCAATTTTCAAGTTTATAGGTGCATAATATAAACTAACTAAAAGTAGTAACCTTTCCTTTTGCTATCCCCAATTTTAGCTTTCTCAAATCATAGAAAAATCCCTATGAAACTTTTCTAATTTGTATCTGGTATCCTATAAGCATGCATATCCAATAAACTTCTAAGTTCTCTAGAGAATTCTCTGATCCCTCAAGAAATTATTTTGATTAGATCTCTTATTCCTCTTTTTGAACTTTGATGAAAGTTTATTTTTTGAATCAATTGTTTTCTTCTTGATGCACTATAAGAGAATTTTAGTGCAATTAAACTTGTGTTAAATACAATGTAATTGTGAAATTTTTTGACTGCCACTTCACATGTACCTCCTTGCATATTGTAGTTTGGACCTTAAAACCATATATAGACTCCTATATTTGCATGTGTGGTATTAATGCACTAAGTTCTATGCATAAGCCAAACTTTAACCCATTTTTGTTCATTTTATCACCTATCATTTGGGCTTATTATGTCTCTACTATATTTTCTTTTCCTTCTCCAATGAGGATTGTAGCCTTTTCATCACACTTTTCATAATTTTTTTAGGTATTTCTCTTCATAACTTTGCTTCCTTATTATTTCTATGGTTTCTAATTTCATAGTATTGTGTTTTGTTTTCCATTTTTTCTTTATTTATCATCTAAACCTTTTCTTTCATACTTTCTTTAGGGTTTTATCCCTTTAGTACATGTAGCATCTTCAATATTTTCTATATTTACCTATTATAAACCAGACATCATTCCCCGCATTACATCTTCTAAATGTTCCCACCCTCACACTGTAGGGGTGATAATATCTTCACATGGTGTATCCTCAAGACTCATCTCAAAATTCATCGATTCACTATGTAGTTTGGAGTTTCTTCTATGAAATAATTTTTTTTTTCATAGAACCCTTATGCAATTCATGTTTGAACTTCAACTTGCATAGCTACTAGTATTCAATCTTCATGTTGGTCAAAGAATAGTCTTCAAACTACACTCCATACTCTTTCTCTAATGTGGGGCAAATAAAATTTTCTACACTAAATTTATGTGATACAAGTGTAGTTCAAGTTTATAAACCTAGATGGCAAGTTTTTCTCTACTCTTTAATGTTGGTCAAGTTTCAAAGCCTATATTAATTTTTATTTCCTTAATGCATTTCACAAGTTTTTATTTACCTTATGTGGGCTTGGATGATTTCTTCATCCTTTCACTATAGAAGGCCTTCATATAAATTAAATAATTTTCTTTGATCTACCAAAGAAAAATTGAATGTAGACATTGTTAGAAATAGATGATACTGAGAGGGGGGGTGAATCAGTATTTTTAATCTTTTTACCCACAACTGGATATTATTAATTACTTTACCACATGCATAATAAGGTAAACCAATAATGTTGAACAATATAAACAACCGTACATAAAGAGAGATCATAACACCATATTTTGTTAACTAGGGAAACCCTGGCCAAGGGAAAACCCTGGTGGGAATGAAACCCACTAAATGATTCACTATATAAAGGATCTAGTAAAGGATATTGACCATGTTAGGAGTCTATGAAGAATGTATAGTGTCTCGAGTCCCTGTTAGGAGACTAGGCCTTGTTAGAAGCCTCAAACCTATTAGGAGTTGGTGGATCATATACAAATGTGTGCAAGAAAATCCCACTGCCCTAACATGCAACTATACAATAAGATCTTCAAGAAATAAGTATACATACAATATTGAGATACTTGTTGTTCTTTGCAAATCTTCTAACTGACAATTCTTCATACAAGAGTGACTACGCACATATCAATTTGCATCATATCTTGCATAACAATGCTTTGCATCATATATAATATTGCATTCACTTGTTACTCTCATTTCACAAGATCATATCAAGTTCACAATCACTGATTATTCCTTTCTCATTCTTCACTCTAACTTCACAAATGAATTTCTTTACTTATACCGCACATATTGGTAAATTCTTCCTTAGTCACCTCACATAACATCATTAACTTATTAAGAAATTGTAATTGAAAATAATAAATCAAGTTGTTTAACACAATCTGCTGATATGCTCTATTCTGCGTTGTATCATCACTACATTACTAATTCCTTCATAAGTTAGACTTGGTTGATCGTATGGACTTTCACATTGGTATATGTCACCAGTATGATGTCATGCATCCCTGGTTAACTATGTAAGAAAATATTCCAAGGGAATATTCTACTATCATCAAATCTATCATGTTGTTGTGATGTTGTCTGATACTTAGATATTCTTCCTTCACCAATGAGCATGACTAAACTGGAAAAAATAAAAATGTTTCCATAAATGACAACCATATTACTTACCTTAATTGGTTGATTGGACATATTTCCAACAATCTCCCCCTTTGGCATTGATGGCAAAATTTTGGAAAATTGACTAAGTCCCAAACATGCTATCATACCAAACAAAACAAATAACCATAACATAGTAAAAACATTGTATTCATGTTTTAAGAGGATTACATCCCTTATAACTCTAATTACAACTTATTTCTCCCCCTTACAAATTACAATAAAATATTACTACTATATATATATATATATATATATATATATATATATATTCCTTTTAAAATTAGTTACAATTCCATATATCTCCCCCTTTGACATCAATGACAAAGGTGTCACAAAAAGAAAAGTCTATCAAAATATGGTAGTTGCATCAAAACTTGGAAAAACAATCACTGAAGTTGATCTTCAACTGTGCAAGGTGTTTCTTCCAACTATCTTTTAGTGCATCAGATATAGTGATTAGCACACATAAGGCATATGCAACTACCTCTATTGCATTCAAATCTATTGCCACAAATTTTTCCTATGAGGACTTCATTGCCAAGCATTCCTCCAACTGATTCTTTAGCAATGTTACCTATGGAGATAAGTGATTTCTCAAAAGAGTAAATATTTTCAGAGCTTTCTCCTTTTCTTCTTGTAAATCCTTGATGCTATCATGAATAGCTTGCATTGCATGCTCAATTTTTACTAACTTCTAATTCTATCTCGAAAGTTGTCAGTGAGCATCTGAAGCTTAGTTACCTTCTCTTTGATTTTCTCAGCAAAACTTTGAAGATTGATGTATGCCAAGTTGCATTTAGCATAAACTTGTTTTCCTTCTTCAATACTCTATCTTAATGCCTTAATGCATACATTCAAAGTTTCTATATCATTCCTTATATTTGTGCACATGGTATTAAGAATTTTACCATCATGTTCTATTTGTGCTTGAATTGTAGCCACATTAGTGAGTGTTGTGAACTCATAATCAAAAGATTTGTATAAGATTGTTGCACTTTGTTGAATGTTTGTAGGTGTTTCAATAGGGCTTACTATCTTTTCCATTATGTCCAGTACTAAAATCAAAGTCTTTTCAATGGACTTAACTGATTTCTTTTTCTCAAGAAATTTTCTCAAAGAAGACATGAGATTTTGTGCTTCATCTTCTTCATCTGACTAAGCTACTATTGTTGTGACCACTGCTACTTGAGTAGGTGGTGTAGATGGTGTTACTACTGCTGGTGTCAAGGGTATACTCGAAGTAGCTACTCCACTACTATATTCAACTTTCTTCATAGAAGGTGCATCTTCTTCCTTTGTCTATTAATCTTCTACTTCATCAGATGAGCTATTATAATCCACAATATTGCCAATAATAATGGCACCAAAATCCTTGAATGGGTCCTCAGTTCTATCAACTATCACATTGGTGTTATCTACTTGCATAGATTCACTGCCAATGGTGATATGTTGTGAATCACTAGAAATAGGTGTTCCATTTGGTTGCTCAAAAGTATGGGGTGGACTGTCTACAGTAAGACTTTCTTCCTCTATCTACGCACACTCCTTAGGTATCTAGCTTGGACCACTTGTAGACTTCCTTGTAGCTAATACTTCTTTAGTCTTCACTAGATTCCTTGGAGGTTGCTACTGTACAACTGCTACATAAGGCATAGTAGGTGCTTGCACACTTTTTTGAGCAATTGTGACCTCTTCAGAAGGTCCTACCACTACAATGTGTGTAGAGGTCAATAGCTCAAATTGACCACTAGCCTTCATTTCCATGGCTATCCCTTTCATGTCATGAAATTCTTTTCTAGTCATTCATGACTCTTTCAAAATAGAATCAATCACCTTTTCCACCTTTTTCTTGGAGCCCTTTATTATTTAGCTGGTTTTGACTTCTCTCATTTTCTCATAATATGTCCCCTTTCTTTGACATTCAGAATCAACTTCTGAGTGAAGGATTATTTGTGCATATCCTTCAATCAATTCCTCACTCATCTCATAACCCATAGTTTCAATGAACTTTACCCAAGGAACTATAGCTTCCATGCAAGTGAAATCTATTTCCACCATGAAACACAGTTCATCCTTATACTTCTCTACTAGCATAGGAGGTATCCTATACCTTTGCTTCATTTCATCTTGGAAAGACTTCATTATTCTATCAATATCACTATCTCTGACTACTTTAGGTTTTGACCTATATGCTCGAGTGATTAACTACATTGCGCACTCACTTCCATCCCAATTCATGATTCCAAGGGTCTTCTTAGTAGAATAGAAAAATATGTGTCAATAGGGATTCAAACCTAAAGACTGGACTCCTTGATTTCTTGATTCTAGATATGTTATCCAACAATTATGTATGGATAATATCACACATATTAACCTCTTCACTTCTTACTACAAAGTAGGCTACATGAAGAAATCTTGCAGGGATTGAATCTACCCTAGATCCATGATTGTACTTATATCCCAAAAACTTACAAATGAGACTCACTCCATCGTCTTGAATGGTGTTGACTTTCATGTTTCTACCATCAAAATATGTATTGAAATTTGTCTCAACTAGCTTGTGCACATTCTTAATGTTCACTAGATTGCATCCTTCATTGCTCAAACCTATGACCCTTTGAATTACCTATCATTGTTGATAGATATGATAGAATCTCCCAACCATAGAAAATCATCATGTACTCTACTTAGAATTATCCTTGTCCATTTATTATTGTTGAAGTCTGTGTAGAACATATGCTTAACTAGGTTAAGTTGTTCTAGATATCTATGTTTAGGTTTCAATGATAATTCATTGCTGCACATTTTCTCCAATTCCTTATGAATCTCTCAATCACCTATGCTTTCAATCTTGCAATGAATATATCCTCTTATATCCTCGACGTGAAGAACATTTTCTAGAACTTGTAAAAATACTCCAATAGGGTCATCAAGTAAAGAAACAAATGGGTGTTTCTTGAAATTGTATCTAGGTCTATTGCTTATATTAAAGACTTCTTATCTTTCCATTTCTGAACTTTCCATTTCTAAAAGATTATGTTCAACAATTTAGAGAATACCTTAATTTTTCATATTAGGGTTTCTGGTGACTTCACATAATTGTAGGCCTCTTTAATTCTTCAAATCTTGCTTCAATCTTGGATTTAGACTTCGCACAAACAAATGATGTATGCAAATCAATTTGTGTCCTTTAAATCTTTCACAATCTATACTTCGCATTAAATGCATGTCTACCACTAGTTCAATGTACTATCTCTACACAAAAGAGAGATTATTCTTCTTTCATATCCTTATCCTAATCTTATTAGGCAATGTGCACTTTATTATAGACTTCTCTCATTGTCTACTACATACTATCAACTATGCAACCTTTGATACTTACTCAAACATCAGTTATCAATAACTAATACTGTATTTTACTAAGAATGCTTAATTTTGGTAAGAGGAGTCACAAATAATAAGTGACTTCATTGTCTTTTCAGGTACATCTTCTATAACTATATGAGAGCTTCTTGGTTCCTTTTCCTTTAGAAATGATTCCTTTAATTCATTCATTTGCTCCTTCAAATCATTTCTTCTATTGTTCCTTCTATAATTCTAATTCTTGTTTAGGTTTCCTTTGTCCATTCTGCAAAACTTCACTATGTGTCCAAAGTTATTGCACAATTGACATACAGGTACATTTCTTTTCTATTTATTGTACTGGTCGTCGGGTGCTTTGTAATTCCTTGCAATGTGTTGAAGATTGTTGCATCTGTAGCAAACAATTTATCTTCTTTCTCCACTTTCATTACTATGAGATCTTCTTTTGTTTCCTACATGGTTAGTGTTCCTATGTATCCTACTATTTGCATTATTACTATCAAATTTAGGTTTCTTACAATCTACTACATAATGACCATATCCATGACAATTATGGCAATAAAAATTTGAAATAGGTTTGAAGGACTTATCTTTGCAATCGACTTCAGTGTCTTCAGGTTCATTACATTAGGCATAAGATTCCTTTCTTTTGTTGTCCATATCATGATTAGATTCTTTATCTTTCTCAAAATGAGTGACATTCTCTTTTTCCTTAGATGTATCATCTATCTTGCTTAGATCCTTAGGAGTATCAAATTCTTTTCTCTCAATAGATTTCTTAGTGGATTGTCCAAGAAACAATCCAGGTCCAATCTTGTCATAACTGGGTCTTTGTGTGCATATTTGTTCTTTAATCTTATCACTGCTAGTATATAATTTCTCAAGTTGTTGTTTGGTTTGTACCAACTCACCTTTCACAATAGTGTTGTATTTTTCTAATTCTTCATCTTCTAACTTAATAGATTCTAATTCATATGTTACCTTGCTTAACTGGGATCTCATATCTATATTTTCAGCTTTAATTTCAGAGTCATTCTTTCCTCCATTTTTCTTAAGGTTCAACTTAAGTTAAACTATCTTCAACTCATGTTTTAGGATCTCATTTTCTTTCTTCAGATCTTTAGTATCATCATCACTAGTTTTCTTACTAGATTCTTTTTGCTTCAAGTCATCTATTTTGTCCATTAATTCACCAATGTAAGGTTTTGCATCCTTGTATCTGTCTTTAAGGCCATCTTTTTCATCAGTAAGGAGATCAATCTGTTCAAGTGCTTCTTCAAGATTCTTCTTCAATTATTCCATATCCATAGGGATCTTATTCAAGTTGTTAAGCCTCTTCTAAATAAAAAATCTTTGATACCAATTGTTAGAAATAGATAATACTAAGAGGGGGGGTGAATCAATATTTTCAATCTTTTTAACCACAACTGGATATTATTAATTACTTCACCACATGCATAAGAAGGTAAACCAATAATGTTGAATAGTATAAACAACCATACACAAAGAGAGATCATAACACCATTTTTTTTAACTAGGGAAACCATGGCCAAGGGAAAACCCTGATGGGAATGAAACCCACTAGATGATTTACTATATAGAGGATATGGTTAAGGATATTGACCCTGTTAGGAGTCTATGAAGAATGTATAGTGTCTTGATTCCTTGTTAGGAGACTAGACCTTGTTAGAAGCCTCAACCCTATTAGGAGTTTCTTTAACCCTATTAGGAGTTGGTGGATCATATAAAAATATGTGCAAGAAGAGCCCACTGCCCTAACATGAAACTATACAATAAGATCTTCAAGAAATAAGTATACATACAATACTGAGATACTTGTTGTGCTTTGCAAATCTTCTGACTGACAATTCTTCATACAAGGGTGACCGTGCACATATCAATCTACATCATATCTTGCATAACAATGCTTCGCATCATATATAATATTGCATTCACTTGTTGCTCTCATTTCACAAGGTCATATCAAGTTCACAATCACTAGTTATTCCTTTCTCACTCTTCACTCTAACTTCGCAAATGAAGTTCTTTACTTATACCAAACATATTGGTAAATTCTTCCTTAGTTGGCTCACATAACATCAATTGAGTCGTCTTATTAAGAAATTATAATTCAAAATAATAAATTGAGTCATTTAATACATTATGTTGATATGATCTATTATGTGTTGTATCATCACTGCATTACTAGTTCCTTCATAATTTGGACTTGGTTGATCGTACAGACATGGGCACTAGTATACATCATAAGTATGACGTCATGCATCCTTGGTTAATTGGCAAGAGAATATTCCAAGGAAATATTCTATTATCATCAAATATGTCATGTTGTTGTGATGTTGTCTGATACTTAGACAATTTTCCTTCACCAATGAACATGACTAATTTGCAAAACAAATATGTTGCCATAAATGACAACCATGTTACTTACCTTAATTGATTGATTGGACATATTTCCAACAGACATGCATAATTTTTGTGCAATTATATGAAATCTATAATATTTAACATTAGAAAATTTCTTATATTTAGTAGTGTAGATTCATTTCCCAAAGAAAGAGGACCATGAAGGAAAAGTACCAAAAATGTGTTCTCATTGACCTTTGTGAAATCTAATATTGACAACATTACTAACACATTGGTCAGATGGACATGTCAGAATTCTTGAAGAGAATCAACCAACAATAGGTACATTTTAGCATGTAACCAATCCTTGTATTAGATCAAATTGTTGTGTGGTGGGATTGTTCCTATGTATTTCCTTTTACATTCTCTTGGACATGATTGCATCATAGTTTGGTGTAGAATTATTCAATAAAAAAGTAATCTAATCTAATTTTATAGTCTTTGAATTGTATTATTATGTTTGGAATTTTTGTTATGTGTACAAACTAGAAATAACTTGAAGACCTTGAGCTACATATTGTTATCTTTGTTTAAGTGAATGTATTGGGACATATCCTTGAGACTTTGGGTTGTTCATATACCGTCTTTGTTCATTCATCTACATAAAAAATCAATAAAAGACTTTTTAATTTCTTGAACTTATTAGTCTCTAAAATTTGCTAGTATCTCTATAGTTATTCCATAGTCTAAGTATATTATATATTACACTATTATTGCTTGAGCTAGTATTTTGTGGTATATTACACATGGTAATTATTATGAGATTGTGATTGAGATTTTCCTAAAATAAAATTGTTTATTCTAAAAAAGGAGAATAAGAGGAATATAACACCCCATGAACAATTCAATGCACATTGACTTTGTTAAGTACTAATTGTTGCTAGTAGCAATAAGAAAGAGCCTTCCCTTTTTTGCGATTAAATTGATATAACCATTTTGTAATAAATACATTCTATTATTTGAGAATAAGAAGATAATAACTATGTGAAAATAACAAATAAAGTGAAAAAAGTAGTCTTCATGAAAAAAGAAGATTTTTAAAAAAGTGTAGAATATTATCCTTTGGGGAGAAATCACAATCATCCACACAACCTCAACTTGATCTTTAAACTTAGATCATAGATAATAGTCGTTTCCAACCCATTCAAAACCAAGAACAATTTTGAAGCACTATCTATAGAACAGGAAGGAAGTCGAATCAACAAATCGGTAGCAAAAATCAATGGATTTGAATCCCTAGTCTAATTCCATAAAACATGAAATGTAGCAATAAACATTAGCCAAAAGAACAACAAAGATCAAAATGGAAGTGATTGGTAGTAAGTAGAAAATCAAAAAATCAAGAGACCAAGCTTTACCCAAACTAAAGAGAAATCAAGAACTACTGGAGAAAAAGTATCAAAGTGACTTAAGAATCAAAAATATTTCTTCAGCTAGACTAAATACACAAAAAATGGAGTTAGCCTAGAAAAGACTACCTCACAAGGAAATATCCATGGAAAATCTCTAATTTTTGCAATGTCTCGTGCCCTACAAACATTTCAGCAATGAATAATATTCCATTATGCTTACCTAAACCTAACCCCCCCCCCACCAAACTACAAATCTAGCCAAAGGGTAGAGTACTTTACCCTTTAGCTCTGCTAAATCCCCCATCTACAATCCACCTCATAGAAAAAGGCAATTAAACCTATGCAGGCATAGAGAATTCTAGAACTTTCATCCCAAAGAAACAAACCCTAATGATAACAGAGACATTATTATTAGTGGTGATGAATCTAGTGATAAAAAATGGCGAGAATGCTTTGCACTAGGAGTATACTCACTTTCGAAAGGTCCAAAAAATTACAAAGCAAACTTGGTAAGTAATGTAGCAAAGATCTATGAATCCCAAGTAAGTATCATCACCAATTATGATAAGCATTCTTTCTATATTCAGTGTCTAAAATTCGAATTAGGAATGAATTAGTAGGAATATCTAAGTATTTTTACAAAGGATACCTAGTTAAATTCATGGTATGGGAACCAAATTTCAATGAAAACAACAATTAGAAATGACAAATTGCAAAATGAATAGAATGCAAAAATTTCTCACTGGAATTAAATGATATTTTAATCCTAAATAAGATAGAGAAATCCTTAGGAAACCTAATAGGTTGAAGAAAATTTTAAAACTTCAAGAAAGACTAAATTCTTAGTCAACACAAAGTTAGGTCAAACAAAAATTAAATCTCAAAAAATAATAACTAATAGATCAATCTACAAATTAATTTTCATTAATCACAAAGGAGAAATACATGGAATAGTAGGAGCAAGTATTAGTTTGGATAATACTGAGAATAAGCTGAAAGAATCCTTAAGGAACATTAGCAACTAGGGGAGAAAGGAAGATAACAGGCAGAAGGAAGGAAATCTAATTAGTAGGAAAAACCTAGAAATACTCATAGAGGGGAGAGAAAAGAGGTAGGAAGGATACATAAAAGTAGTAGCACAAGAGGATCAAATGGTATACACAAATAGAATAGAAGTACCAATGAGAGAATTGAAGAAAATTTAGGAAAATCAGTACAAACTATCAAAATTCAAAAAATGTGAAGAATACAAAGGAGAGAAGGATAGTCTATAAGAGATGGAACTCAATATGAAAAAACTAAACATGCTGACTCATGAGGTCCTCCTTCTACAAAATGATTTAGAAGATCAAATAATAATAGAAGAGCAAAGACAAATAGGGCATAAAGGGAAAAACTCTAAGGATCAAAAAGAAAAAAAGAAATCAGAAGAAGCAAGAGTAGAAGAATAAAAATTGGCAAAAGAAGCAATCACTAAGATGTTAATCTCATATTGGTTTCAACAAGGTAGTGACAAAACACTTTTTCATTCTCTAACAATATTACAATGCAAGCCAAGTGATCAAAGCAAGCCAAGAAATCAGTGCGAGCCAAGTGATTAAAGCATGTCGTGCATAAGATGCCAAACAATACATGTCGAGCAATATACTTAGTTAGTGTTGAGCATAAGTATGTGCTAAGAAAATAGTATGTGTCGATTCATTCATGCATCAAACAATCTATATAGGATGAGTGATTCAGGTTCCAAGTAAACAATGAGTGTCGAGGTAGTTAGAAGCTGAGTTTCAACATTAGGAGTACAGTAAAGGCCAAGCATCAAATTCTCTGGATGTTGACTGAACAATTTTTGGTAGCTGTTTGTAATGGCACAAACTTGTATGTAAACCATTTTTGGGATGACATAATGATTCTTTTATGATTCTGATGGGGACACAACCCAACAATAGAATGGACACAATAGAAAAGGGAAATTATATTAACTGAAAAAATAAGCTAGCACAAATAGTGCAGAGAAAATAAACTTCAAAACATGCCCTACGGGCTTACAATAGCATAAATCTGGAGAATATTCCTCCTTTTAGCACCTCCTCTCAAGCTCCAATCCAAACTGCCTTTTACAATGCCAGAAATCTCCTTAAATAGACCTCGGAGGGTTAAGTACTAAGAGTACATTCTAGAAAGTGCTAGTAGGCATCCACCGACAAAATAGAAGGTTCTAGAAAGTGCAAATCTAGAAGAATCCAAAAACAGTAGCCGAACTTCTGGGAGGCATAACTTTTGAACTGTAGCTCCGATTGACGAACCGTTTACATTTTTGGAAAGCTCTCGAAGCGCTCTATAGCCCTATGGAAAAGCTTTGCTCATCCCCCATTTTTTGACCCTTTTTGAGGTCATTTAATGCCCCAAACCTGACTTTGAAGCATTCTTAGGAGGTCTCCAAAACCCGAAAAACTGTAATAGCTTTCAAACCGTGGGGCCTATTGACCTAATTCTTTTTCTGGAATGCTCTAAATCATGATTACATTCATCTGGCCAATTCACACCTTCTAGTTTACCGAAATGATGGCCCAAATTCATGCTCCTATTTTTTTAGGATTTTCAAACGCACTGATAGTTGAACTATGAGAGTTGGAACCTTTATTTGAGCCAAATGGGTATCCAAAAATGTAAAGACATGAAACAAAAACTAAGTCTAAGTACATTTTTTTTGGGTGACACAGGATTGCCCTTATACCTCTGGATGCTCCTGCATCAAATTCTAAGAGATAATTATGGAGGTATATTGTGAATCCCTATGTAGTGCATGCAACCAATAAAATTAATGGATGAATTAAGCAACAATGTGGATCAATGAAAACCATTTCTTCTTACCTAACCCATTCCACCCATGTTTATTTAAGAAGGAAAACCCTAAAGAGTGTGTGAGTGCACTAAGTGCAAAGAGATCATTCATGGTGGCTATGGACATTATGATAGTGTTTTGAATTGTAGAAACAGTTAAAGAGAATAGAGGAAAGGAGAGGTAGGACATAAGAGACATATTTGATTAGAAGGATCAAGGATTTATCAGCAAAGAGAAGATCCAACATCTAGCAATACTGTGCTAACTGAAGGATCATGATGTTGAATCATTTTAATAGGTGATACAAAGAAAATATCCTAATAGAGTAGTCTTAATAGGCTTGTGTAAATCTCTTAACCTAGTGCTTACTTTATTGTGAGTTTAAATCCTCTAACAAGGTGAGACCTGATAGTCTTTGTAAGCCTTTAATAGGGAAGACTCTTCATAGGGTAGATCATAGTTTATGGTCAAACTCATTATAACCATAATTGGCTACACTTTACAGATGCAGTAGTGAAAATTTTTGGGTGTCATCCCCACCCTAGTTTTACCTTCTCATTCGAGAGTTTCTGGGAAACTAAATTTATTATGTTATGTGTTATTTGCTTCATGCTATGGATTCAAATTTTTAGTTAGCTATTTCAGTTTGTATGCTAAATTATTAGATGGATGTGTGGTGAATGTTTCATGGTTAAAGTTTTGAAGTGTTGATTTATGCCCCGTACCCTCAAAGTTTACTTTCCCATTGTTATTTCCAACAATTGGTTTCAGAGCTTTTTTCTCTAGAAAGGAAAGTTTTATAGCTTTGGAGGTAAGATCTTTAAGATGGAAGTCTACAAGTTGGGAAAGACTATTGAGAACTAGAATATTGAAATAAAAATTTCCTTACACAACTCAAAGAGGCAAGAGATGAATTGGAGTGTTCCTTACAGAGAAGAAAGGAACTAGCTACTTAACAAAATGACACTCAATACCAAGAAGAAGACGCTACTAGATTGTTTGAAAATGGAAACTCAAGTGAATTTGATTCAGCAGTTGTAGATCTAATGGAAAAGAACAATGCCCTAATTGAAGAGGTCAGAAATCTCAAAATAAAACAAGAAGTCCAATCAATATTGCTATGTGAGGTGACTAAACAAAAAATAAAGTTGAAGAAGACAAATTCATGATTGAAGATGAAAAAAGAACACTAACCAAAAGACTGGAAGAGAAGACATTAGATGTGCAAAAGCTTGCTAACATGTAATTGGATGCAATGAATCAATTGATGATTGCAAACCATGAATTGAATGGAAAGGAAATTGAGATCATAACTCTAAAGTTACAGAATGATCAATTGAGAAATGAACTAAGAGTAGAAAGGGAATTCATTGAAAGATTCAACAAACTAAGTGAATCCATCAAACACTTTGAAAATTTGAGGAAATCTCCGAGACCTAACAATGATACTACTAGATTGGGATACACTAGTATTGAGAAAGGAGAATCATCCAAAAGTGGTGAACAAAGGAATAAAAAGGGTAAGAACTATAAACCATCTTGTTATAATTGTGGACAGCTAGGTCATACAACAAATATATGTAGGAGAAACAATGGAAATCATAACACTAAGAAGAAATTAAAGGGTTATTGTAATAATTGCAATAAACAAGGACATTAGGAACATGAATGTAGGTCCAAGACCATAAGAACTCAAATATTTGAAGGATACTATCACAATTATCAGAAGCATGGACATAAAGCATATGAATGCAGATTCAAGACCAAGTGGACATCAAACAAGTAGACAAAGGTACAACAAAATGGAAAATCCTATGATTTGGATTACAATACAAGGTACAGTTGTCACTATTGTCAAGAATATGGACATGTTCCTAAGAATTGCATAAGAACACATTTCAGAGGCAAATACAATATATGGTTAAGTGAAACTACATGCTTTAGTTATCTTTGTTGGGATAAAGATAGGGTAACTGAGAGGGGGTGGGGGCGTGAATCAATTGCTTACAAAATTAATCCACAAATCCCTTAGATGTCTTAAATATCTAGTTATTGTTGATACTCAGTAACAAATGTGGTAACTCGGTAAATTAAACTATTACTTATTTTTCAAGCATTCATGCATGTAACTGAAAAAAAAATGAGCATAAGAGACACTAGATTTAATGTGGAAAACCAATATGGGAAAAACCACCAAGTAACTAGTCACCAATTTTTCACTCTTCTGAAGTGAGCCCTATTAGGAGCCAACCCTGTTAAAGGTTACAATACACACTATTAGGTGTGACCCTGTTAGAGGATTTAATCACCCTATTAGGAGTGGCCTTGCTAGAGATCTTTAGAACAATTCAACTAAACTATCACCTTGTTAGAGGATTTACAAAAATGGTTGTTAAACCAACTCTGTTAAGAGATTTGAAATCACTGCTACAATGGTTAGAATGAAACAATGAATTAACCTAAACAAGATGCAACTGAATTTGCTGGTTACAAGTCTCTGTTCAGCATCATTAGATCATCCTTGATCTAATATGGCTTTGCTGCTCCTCAATGATCTCTGATCATACTTCAAATTTTCTTCCACAACAATCAATCTTCATATTACATTTTTTTTCATTTCTCATTCTCTTAGAATTTGTGACTTGACCTCTTACTTATACCATTCAGATTGTCAAGTCGGCCCATTTACATGTTACATTTACCAATAAACCATACATCAGTCGGCTACAGATATTACTCTAAACAAATAAATGTTATTTCATAAAACAATGTAATCCTTTACTGGCCGACCTTGCTCTATAAATACTACTTCCAGAAATTTCCTGAGTTCACCTTCTTGACTCGGTTAACATTGCAATATTTGTAAAATCCTTTCACTGCCAAGTTTACTTGGTAAGAATTGAATTCCTTCATGAGAGCTCGGTAAGAGCTGCTTTTGCCACATTTATTTTGATGACTGAGTGAGCTCAGTAAGAACTGCTTTAGTCACATCTCCTTCAATGACTGAGTGAGCTCGGTAAGAACTACTTCAGTCACATTTCCTTTGATGACCGGGTGAGCTCGATAGATTTTGTCCTTTTGCCTCACTGACCATCTAAGCTCGGTAAACACTGTCCTTTTCCTTTCTATCCTTTTGAGCTTGGTAGATATTGTCTTTTTCCTTACTGACCTTCTAAGCTTGGTAGACACTATCCTTTTCCTTGCTAACCTTCTGAGCTCGGTAGACACTATCTGATGACTGATATGATATTTGTGTGACATCAAAGACAACACACAATTTGAACAATTGTATCCAATAATCTCAGGACTAGTAATGTCAGTAGAAACTATCCAACTAGGTCAACAATGTCGAGTAATAAAATCAAAAAAGGAAAAGAAAAGGTCAATGTTGAGAAGGTAAAGCTGCATATGAACAAGACATGGAAGAAGAAGGAAGAATGTAGTACATCAAGCTCAGATGAGGTCACTTCATCCAATGGATCAAGTGATCACATCATCCCCAACTAAGTAATAAAAGGTATGTGTGGGACTGATATTTGAAAATTTATATTATACACCAGTTCCAAGAATCTAAGATCAGAAAAGATCATATATGGATAAATTAGGATGCAACATAGAAACTAAAACCTAGAGGAAATCTATATTTTTTTTATTTTCTATGTTGGTGTCGAGCATGGAAATTTTCACAATTGTTGTTGAGCATGAATGATATTATAGTTACGGTGAACCATATTGGAAATCATGTGTTAGTTGAGTGTGTTGAAAGTCCTATGATAGTTGAGCTTACATCTATGTAAGCACTAAACATTTAATGTCAAATATGAAGGGTTATTTAGTTTATTTTTTACTCATTTTCACTTACTAGAGTTTATAGAGTACACAAAGAGCAAAGAGGCAAATTGATAAAGAAGATTCAAGTGTTTGTGAACTAGATTCAACTAGTACTCATCATCAATCATCAATTTCAAAAGATATTTAGCTATTACCAAGTTGCATTGTTTCATTTCTCATAAACCCTAAGTAGTCAAATGGCATCTAGCTCTTCTGCAAATGTTAGGAAAGAGGGGAAAGAGGTTTTCAACATTTAATTAATAAGTAATGATGTTAGGCAGCCCCCTTTATGAGCTATTCCTAAGATAGCATATAAAGGAGATTTGTCTGGTGCATTATCTATGATACATACCAAAAGTATTGATGATCCAAGATGTAGATGCTACTATACTGGAAAGATTGGAGAAATAGGACATATGGAGATAAGAGATACCTACAAAAAAATATGCGATAATGGATATTTGAGGAAAGAGTATAAAATTGTTGAATGAAAAGGGTTAAACTATGCCATAGATTTTCCCCAAGTGTTTAAGACCAAGTGGATTAGAATTATTCTAAGCCGCATACATGATAACTATATTTGCTTGGAAGGTGGACCAATCAGGACCACTAAGAGGATTATAAACTAAGTATTAGGGTATCCTACCCTTGATAGACCCGAGAGTATGTGAAGTGATGTGAAGGAAACTATTGAAAAGAATATAGGTGTCATGTGAAACAAAAGAGGGATGTCTATTGACACAATTTTAGATCCCTTAATTGCCTTTGCAGTGAGATTTATTGCTCACAAATTCTTTCAGTCTAGCTGACTGAATAGTGTATCATGTATGGCTATTGATTTGGGATTCAAGATAGTAAAGAGAGACCACTCCTATGACCTTGCTAAGTTGCAACTACAACAATTATCAGAAAACTTAGAGGCCATTAGGAAAGCTAAAAGTGCATCATAAAAATTTGGTTCTTTACTTGTTTGCATATTCTTTTATGTGAAAATCACCCCCACCACCACCCCCCCCCCCCCCCCCAACCACCTTTTTTCAAGTTTCTTGGAAGACCAATAGGCCAATTGCACAATAGATTTCAAAATTTATTGAGTAGTTGGGAGATAATTTTGAGTCAATGATAACTAGTTATTTTGAGGATTTTAAGAAATCCATGAAATAGAGGTTGAGGATCATTGTATTCCAAGTGGACAAACATTATGACGATGTTTGTTTCCTAATGGATGTAGACCATACATATGTGCAGGCAGCAATACCAAGAGTCAGATGGCTAAAACCCTTGTCATATGAGATCAATGTAGATGAGGCCTCTACAACTATTATAGCTCTACTAGAAGAAGATATTAACAAGAGTGCCACCTCATTTGGTGCTTATGAGGAAGCCATATCAAGGATCACAATAGACCTAAAGACAACTACACTTGTTAGAAAGAAGAACAAAGTAGTGAAAAAAATGAAGGAAAGATTTGGTGAAGGAGGTGAAGAAGAACAAGAACAAGGCCATGCACCACTAGAATTAACTCAAGGCCTAGGTGAGGATGAAGTAGAAGAAGTAGAAGGTGTTAAGGGAGAAGAAGACAAGGTAGCACCCAAGGATACTAAGGACAAGAAGAGGAAAGCTAAAGAAAAAATTACATAGAAAATAGATAAGCCTATGAAGAAACCACAATAGAAGCCAGTTGTAACTATTACTAGGTCAAGCACAAGGGTAGCCACAATTTAGGCTATAGAAATTGTGAAACCTATGGGCAAGAGGAAACTTGACATAGCATAGCTGAGTGAGCCTACTAAGAAGACATACAAAAGATTGAAAAAGAATTTAGTGCCTCAACTAGATTCAGATGAGGAGAAGATTGAGTTAGATGACTTGAGTCAATACAAGGTGGTAAGCCACAATCCTTCTTTTGACATAGATAATTTTTGTGAAAATATTGTTACAAATGTAGATTTATCTAGGTCCACACATATTAATTTTAATAAGACATGGAGTGTAGATAATAATAAGGTTGAAGAAGTCATATATGAGATGATGGCTACATTTAAATCTACTCCACTAGAGATTTCTAACTCCTTACCTAAAAGTCTATATGATCGAGTTAAGCAAAAGTGGCAATTTATTTTGACCACTGAGAGGCAAATAAGAGAGGCTCAATTATCCTATGTTATGCCTTCTTTGGACAAGAAGATGATGGCTAAATCCATGAACAAATACAAGGGGAGATTTTCCCCCAAATATAGAGCTTTTGAAATTTTGAGGAATAAGATAGAGGAAGTGGATGAGATTGAGAAGGAAAAACTTGCATCTATAGGGGAGAAACCACAAGAAACATCAAATGTGCCCCCTCAATCTACAGAAGTGAAAGAGACTAATAAACAAGATCTTCAAGGAGATCAAAGTGCAAACCTGGTATAGATAGTTGCTATAGCTAATACACCATTTGCAATGCCCATAATTGTATTTCAAATGAAAGAGGTAGAGGTACAACAAATAGAAAAATCATTGCCTAGCCTAAACAGTTTAAGTTTTCCAACATTACTAACTATTGAGAAAGATGGAACTGAAGTAAAAATAGGTTAGGAAGAAAGTCTTGTAACTAACACACAATTACAAGGTGAAGCTCAAATGGAGAATAACAACACTAAAGAATCAGGGTTGGCTACTAAGCCAGAGGATTGAATAGAAATACAAACACTAGTCACACTGTCAGTATCTACATCTCCTATTAGTAGCCAAACTCTTCAAAGGCCGAGTATACAAGCAACCCCACTATAGATATCATTGCCATGCTCTAGCAGACCACTTAGTGTTGATACTACATCATATTGTGATGTAAGTCTTGATGAAGTGATTGAGCCACATAAGTTTGATCTTAATACAATCACTTTAGAAGAGATGAGTATACTGCAAGATGCTCTACAAAGAAAGAAGATGTAGGATATTATGAGGGAACACAAGAAAAAGTAAGTGTTACATGATATCAAGGATATATTCATTGATGCTTTCAGCCTCTAAGAATTGAATGACAACAAACCTATCATAGAGCAACTTGTCACCATTGTGGACAAGATCAAAGATAAAGACCTAGACTCAAATGTCAAATTACTTGAATGGTATGTAAGGAAGTTTCATACAAATGTATTGGAAAAGATATCAAGTACTATTTCAGTTTAGATAGGTTGACTTAGCAACCAAAATGGAGAGTGTCAAGATAGTGTTAGAGAATATCTTCCCTCTATACACCAAATTGTGCAATGTGGAGAGTTTCATACAGGAGACACACATGGCTTTTGACCAACTGCAAGAAGATATATAAAACATAGGTAACACTTTAAAGTTATCTCCTAGTCAAAGTGAAGTGCATTTCCAAAGGTTACTATCCACTCAAGGTAGGCTTGTTGAGCTACAAACACAAGATGCTAATATTTGGTCTACCTCGATTAGTATCCAATCCATATTGACTTTGCACATGGAGATGTTGCATAAGGAACTAGCCTATGTAGAGACATTAATGAAGAAAGATTCATGTCTTTCAACTCATGATGGCTTAGTTGAAATTTTTTCCCAACTAGATATTTAGTATCAAACACTAGAGGTAGATGGCAACAATTGGGATGTAGCATTGAAGATAATCATGGAGTTACATAAGCCATTTTTGGATTAACATAGTCTAAGTGTACAAGCCAATTGACATAAGTGTCAAAAGAGGGGGAATATGAAATTTTGAAGGAAAATGTTTGTTAAGGAAGATATCTACCCAATGGGAGTTTCAAAAGCAGATTCAAAAACATAAATGAAGTATTTACTTAGGGGGAGTAATGGAGCAATAAGGTATGATAGATTGGTTATCTATTTTGTAGAATTTTGAAGTTTTTGAAATTTTGTATATGAGTTGAGCAATGTAGTATATATTGTTTGACTTATGCATAAATAAGAATGTATATGCCATGACAAAGTTTTTTTGCCACTCCTATCAAAGGGGGAGATTGTTAGTCTCATATTGGTTTTGACAAGGTAGTGACAAAACACTTATTCTCTAATAGTATTACAGTGCAAGCCAAGTGATCAAAGTGAGTTGAGCAATCAGTGTCAGTCAAGTGATCAAAGCATGTCACACATAAGTTGCCAGAAAATACATGCCAAGCAATATACCTAGTTAGTGTCAAGCACCTATATGTGCCAAGAAGATAATATGTACTAAGTCATTCATGCACTGAGCAGTCTATACATACCAAGTGATTCACGTTTCAAGTAAACAGTGAGTGTTGAGCTATTTAGAAGCTGAGTTACAACATTAGGAGCATAGTGAAGGTCAAGCATCAATGTCTTTGGATGTTGAGTGAACAGTTTTTGTCATAGTTGTTTGTAACAACACAAACTTCTATGTAAACCATTTTTGGGCTGACATAATGATTTATTTACGATTCTAAGAGATAATTATGGAGGTATATTGTGAATCCCTATGTAATACATGCAACCAATCAAATTAAGGGATGAATTAAGTGGCAATATGGATCAACCACAATCGTTGATTCTTACCTAACTCATTCCACCTATGTTTATTTAAGAAGGAAAACCCTAAAGATTTTGTGAGTGCATAAGGAGATGAATGCTAAGTGAAGAGAGAGCATTCATTGTGTCTTTGGAGGTTATGACAGTGTTTTGAATTGTAAAATCAATTAGAGAGAATAAAGGAAAGCAAGGATAGGATAGATGAGACATATCTTATCGGAAGGATCAAGGATTTATTAGCAAAGAGAAGATATGCCCTCTAGAAAAAGTGTGCTAACTAAAGGATCATGGTGTTGAATTATTTTAACAAATGATATAGAGAAAATCTCCTAATAGAGTAGTCTTAACAAGATTTTGTAAATCTCTTAACTGAGTGCTTACTTTATTGTGAGTTGAAATCCTCTAACAAGGTGAGACCTAACAGTCTTTGTAAGCCTTTAACAAGGCAGACCCCTCACAAGGTAGATCATGGTTTATGGTCAAACTCATTGTAACCATAATTTGCTACACTTTATAGCTGCAGTAGTGAAGATTTTTGGGTGTCATCCCCACCCTCATTTAACCTTCTCATTGGAGGGTTTCTAGGTAACCAAATTTATTGTGTCATGTGTTATTTATTTTATGCTATGGATTCAAATGTGTAGTTAGTTATTTCAATTTATATGCTAAATTATGAGATGGATGTGTGGTGAATTCTTTATGGTTAAAGTTTTGAAGTGTTGATTCATCCCCCTACCCCCTCTTAGAGTTAACTTTCTCATTGTTATTTACAACATAAGGAATAGGGTATATTAGAAAGGAACCAAGATCTAGAAGAAAATAATAACAACAGTCTGGAATTAGAAAGACATAAGTTAGAGGGGATAAGTCAAATAGATTCAGAAAAAGGAAAAATAGATAGACAAACATAGCTCACAACCATACCAACAACAACTTTAGAACATTGGAGTAATGTCACTATCAAAAAAACATCAAAGAAAAAGAGTTATAAATTTTTGTAGACACCAACTAATGGAAAGGATCTATTTGAATTTAGTAAGGAAGAGGAAAATCGAATGGAAAAAAAATTTACAAAGGAACCTCTAATACCAATGGAGATAGAAATATTAATTAAAGAGTCAGACTTTAAGAATGGTCAAATAAGTATCCAAAGAGAAGATTAGAGAAATTAGCAAGGGAACAACTAGGTATGGGAAGAATTTGGAGTAATGGAGGAGACAAACCAAACTCATGAAGAAGAAGAGATCTTAGACTAGCATGAAGAAGGTAACAATTCAAAGAAACAAGAAACCACATTAGAAGATCAGATGATTAGAGCATTACTAAAAGAGGAAGAGCATAAGGTAGAGGAGGCAAATGTATTAGCTTTAATCAAATAGCATATTTATTTGGATAATCTAGGAATATCCATCAATCAGGAAGGATTCAAAACTTTGAACTGTGGGAAAAAAAAAACTAAAAAGAGGAAGGAAAACACTAAAAGAACTAAGGGAGGAAACAAAACAAGAAAAGGAGTAAACAAAGATAAGTGAGATCCTAAATGGAGGAAAGGGAAAGATCCTTCCCAAGGATCAATGAGAATCACAACCTGGAATGCTAGGGATCTAAATGCTACTAGCAAGAAATGCTTGCTAAAGTGTAATCTCGTAGTATTTGAATCATAAGTCATACTAATTCAAGAAACCAAATTAAATGCAAAAGAAGGGAACAAGTTAGAACTGAAACTAGGTTAATGGAAAATAACATTGAAATAATCAAATGGAGCTTTAGGAGGATTAGGAATTACCTAGAATCCCTAAAAGATAGACTTAAATATAATATCTATTAACAATAATTGGATGGGGTATAGAGTCTTAAGTCTAAGAAATAACTTCCAAATTATATTGATAAACATTTATGGTCCCACCCAAATAGTAGATAATGCAGCACTATGGAATGAGATCATCTCCTTCCTAGAAAGTTATCAGAATGAAAACATTTTCATTAGAGGAGATTTAATGCAATACTAAAAAGAGAAAAAAAAATATGGGGGACTATAGACTATTTCACGAGCGATAGTGGACTTTAGAAATTGGGTAGAAAAAATACATTAATAGGTATTCCAATTAATAATGGAATATTCACATGGAATAATAGGAGGAAATATTTTAGCTACATAATAGAGAGACTAGAAAAATTCTTCTTTAGAGGAGGCCTAAGCAATATAGAGATGGAAATCAAAGCAAAAATTTTGCAACTTGCAGGTTTAGGTCATTTTCCAGTAAAATTAGACTTAGTTGAACCTAGAAAATCAATGAAAAACCCATTTAAATGCAAAAAATTGTGGTTCCTAGATAATAATTATATGGAAAACATCATAAATTGGTGGCAAGAAGGACAAGTTCAAGGATAAAAAAATGTTTTACTTCATTTCCAAATTAAAAATGGTCAAAGAAAAATTCCTAAAATGGAACAAATCATAATTTAACAACATATTCAAAGAAAAATAAAAAATAGAAGAAGAACTGAATAAGCTAAATCAAGAAGTTATTAAAAAGAGAATGGATAACAAGAAATATATTAAAAAAAAAGAACTACTCTCAAAACAGGAAGATATTTTAGGAAAGGAGGAAATGTATTGGAAACAAACATCAAGGGAGAAATGGTTGGTAGAAGGAGATCGAAACACAAAATACTTTCACAGTAATACTCTTCATCATAGAGCAATAAACAAATAATAAAAATTTAAAATAAAGAGGGTAATATGGAAGAAAATCTAGCCAAAATCTTGGAGGTATTTGTAGATTATTTTGAGAATATCTTGAATAACTTTGAGACCTCAAACAAAGTAGCTCAAGATAAGATGTTGAAAGCAATCCCAAAAAGTATCTTAGAAGAAGATAATAAGTCTCTCAACAAACCTTTCTCACTAACAGAAATTAAAACAACACTTTTTAATATTAATACTGATAAATCACTAGGACCAAATGGATTCTAGGCTTTCTTCTTCCAAAAATGTTGGAAAATTATAGGGGAAAATTTATGGAAAGCAACTAAAGCATCAAGAAATAGAGGATCACTATTAACAGAAATCAATGACACATTCCTAGCCCTAACACCTAACAAACTTGATGCTAAGGAACTAGGAGACTTTAGACCGATAGCTCTATGTAATACTATTTATAAGATTTTATCTAAAGCTTTAGCAAACTAACATAATTATTTTCTTCCCAAACTTATGTTGGAAGAACAAACAGGGTTTGTGATAGGTAGATCCATTTTAGATGGTATATCAATTATCCAAGAAACTATTCATTCAGCATCAAAGAATAAGGAGGCAAGTATGTTGATGAAATTATATATTTAGAAAGCATATGATAAGGTGGATTGGAGATTCTTGTGCAAATATCTAGAAACATTTGGATTCTCACATCAATGGATCAATATCATTTTTTAGTGTATCTCTACTCGTAAAATATCATTGTTGATCAATTGAACCTTGGAAGGTTTCTTTAGTATATCGAGAGGAATATGACAAGGCGACCCTATCTCACCCTTCCTCTTCATAATTATGGCGAAAACCTTTGGGAGAACCATCAAAAAGCTCAAACTAAAATATATATTAAAGGCATAACGGTCACAAAGAACATCTCAAACATCACCCACCAACAATTTACAGATGACACAATCCTAATAGGAATTAGCTCTAAAGAAATGGCAGAAAACTTTTTAATTTTTTTTTTAAATTATACAAAAGCTTCAGGACAAAAAATTAATGCTGAAAAATAAAAAATCTTCTTCCTCAATACTCCATTAGAAATGGAAGAATACATCTGCAATGAATTAGAATATAAGAAAGGAAATTTCTCATGTAAGTATTTAGGAATCTATTTAGGAATCTATCTAGAAAAAGGAGCAGAGAAGAACCAAGGTTGGGGGAAAATATTAGAAAGAATAAACAACCATATGGAATCATGGAAAGCAAAATGGCTAACCAAAGTTGGTAGAACAACTAAAATCAAAGCAATCCTTTTAGTGATACCCATATATCAAATGTCATGTCTTTAAATACCAAAGAACATCAATAAAAAAATAGAAGCAAAACTCAAGGACTTCTTCTGGAAAGGAATAGAACATAAGAAGAAATCAACTTTAATCTAATGGGACAAGATCTACAGGCCAAAAGAAGTAGGGGATTAGGAATAAAAAATGTTGATTGGCAAAATGAAGCATTAGGAACCAAACAAGTCTGGCAGATGTATCAAGAAAGAGATAGCAAATGGGCTAGAATATTATACAGCAAATACCTAAATGCAATAGATAGCTCATCACTCCTGAGAATAAAGAACCCTCCTAAAGGGTTAGAAGCTTGGAATTTTATGCAAAAATGTCGCCCATTGATCTCTAATTATGTAACTTGGGATCTAGGAAGAGGGGATAAAGTCTTATTCTGGAAAGAATATTGGAGAGACTCAAATTATTTTAAATGCTCTTAGAAAATGGAAAACACCTAACTGGGTCTTAAATTCTAAACTTGAGAAAGTCCTCAACCTTATGGATAAGTTTGAAGAAGTAAAGACTAAATCACATTTACAGCAAAGGAAACTCAAAAGCAAACCAACTGGCTAATATAAGAATAGATGGAGAGGATATATTAGAATTAGCTATTGAAACATCTTAATTCAAATTGGATTCTTAACACATCCTACCCTCTTCGTCAACATTCATCGGGTATGACTTTATCATGGTTTCATATCAAATTAATAACACTTTAAACACTCAACACATAGAGAATTAATAGCAATGAGAAAAGAAAAAGAAGGTAATATCTTGTAATCATGTAACATATGCCTAGTTTTGCTCATGTTTTGTAATGATCAACAGATGATGTTATTTCTCCCACCTTTCTAGATCTTTCCTGAGTCCTGAATAGAGTATTTAATAATCGGCTCTGGGTCTCTATCAATTGCTTTTACTTTTGGCTAGTTAGGCATTGTTTAGGTCAGGTTTTAGGATGGATTTGAATATCAATTTGTATCTTGGTTTAGAGGTTCGTACAATGGCCTTTAGAGGAAAAGTTAAGCCGAAGGGATGGAACAGGATACTCAACCCTTTAGATGATATGTCAAGGATAGCCATTACCGAGTGTTAGGTGAAGGAGTCTTCAGTTACAATTATACTTGGAGAACTAATAGCAGTATTTTAGGAGTATTTGTTGGGTGTTTGGCAAGGGAAAAATCTGGGAAATAGGAGATCATTTAGCTTTGCCACAATATATTTGATCCAATATGGCTGGAGGGCTTAGAATATGTGGTCTCTAGCATAGATGATAAGCGTAGGGTTCTCCTACTTGAATTTTACATGTCTCATTGACCTAGGAGTTTAGAGAACTAGTGATCATGCCTAAGCGTCCCTCCCTGGTCATTTAGGAAAACATTCATTTTTTCCAAGAATGGCCTAAGATGGAGGCCATCATTCACCTCCTTCTTTGCTAGAGAGGAATCTTGGAGCACCCAAACAAGTGATGGCTCCTACATTATCTTTGAATTTTTAACGCATACATTCAACCTAGGGTTGTATTTGAAGACCTCAATGCTTTGGGTTTCTTCTTACCAAACTCTTATAAATCTAGCAAGGAAAGGAATACCTTCATTTTTCCTCCAAGCTCCAAGGCCAAAGATCTAGACGAAGTTGTTAAAATCATCATGGTGTTGTAGAAAATGGGAGGGGAGGCCTAATTTAGAGCTCTCTCGGTATAGTTTTTTTGGGGATATCTTGTCCTAGTCTCTAGTTTTGTGCTCCAAGGCTACTAGCTTGGAGGTTATGGCTGACATCTTCAAGGTTTTATCGATGGACAAAAGGATTTCTAGTTTTGGTCTTTTGGTTTTTTGTTACTATTGTCTCCCTTATTAATGTTTAGTTTTTTAAATGTAGACTTGATAATGTTTTGGTATGTATTTGACACATGAGGTTATAGCCCAATTTTGACATCCTAATCTAGGCAACTGCAATTTTGGTTTTCCTAGACTTTACAAATATAGAGGATGTTTTGGTTTGTAGGACTTAAACTTTGTAAGACATCCCTTGCTTATAGAGATTTTAAGCTGCTATACTACCCAAGGTTTTGTAAATATCCTCGGCTGATATAGTAAGTAATAGATTTATATTTGCTTACGATCATTAAAATACCTCCAAGTCTTGGTGTAAAAATGTATATGATTGTTTATTTTATCTATCTTTTTGTACCAATTCTTAAGAAGGTTCCTCAGATTATACAGAAGCATTCTACCAAATGTAGGTAACTAGTAAAGTCCAGATTATAGATTGATGGAAAGGTTGTTTAATCTAATATAAATAATTTATGGACTAACATACATAGTTTATTTGCAACTAGGCAACATATATGGGCAAACTTTAAGGGGTAACTCCATCAATAACAATAAGAATGGGCTATAACATCAACCAACCAAACTTTCTCAATCTTCAATTTTGCAAATATTCTAGTTGACTTATCCTTCATCAAACTTGGTGTCGTCATAGTAAGTTAACTTTAGAAATGTTGATCATGTCAATTTTTTAGTCATTCATAGGTGCATTCAAACAAATTTATACAAATGATATTAATTGTCAAGTAATTAAAAAGGAAAATTTCGCAAGAAAAAATGTAAAAAGAGTAATCTCAAGTGTAACAAATTAAAATCTAATAAATTTTAAATCGGAAAAAGTGTTGGTCAGCGATAGGTACTCATATAAACATGTCTAAATATGATCAAATCTAAATAAAATGATATTAGGTAAACAAAATTAATACATGATTTGAGTACTAACATTTAACGTTAAGTGTGAAGTGTGATAAGATGTAGAGAAGTAGAATATGAAGACAACCAAATGGGATACTGCCTTGAAAAGAAGTTTCTTCCAAATCTTATCCTAGGAAACTAGGAGTGCTACATCACAATTCACTTTACAAAATTGATATCCACTCCTTTCGTATAAGTAAGAGAAGATTGTGTATCAAATCCACTATTGTATTTAGACACTTGAATAAAAAATGTATATAAATGACAGTATTTGACCTTGATCAAAGATTTTTAAACTGGGGTATACCCCTTTTACGAAAAGGACTTCAATCTCGGGCAAGACTTGAAGTTTTCTTCTTTGTTCTTTCCTACTAGTGTTTGTTTGAACGGAGGATCTTACAAAGTTTATTTCATTAATATATATCATAAGGCTTCGGTCGTTTACCAATCAAGAAATAAATAAAAAATGCATTCTATTATTTGTATACATTTTACAACATAAAAGACAAAAGACAACCATGTCAAAGTAAGCACCCAAAAAATGGGATCATGAAAAAAGTGTAATTTCCATCATTAGATTATTATGTAAAATTTTAATTAAGTTCAGTAATTTTTTTAAAGTTGAGTTTATGGAATTGTAGAATAAGGCTTTCTGATTTTGGTTGGATTGTCTTGCATTGGATTTCCGTGCAATGATATATTTTCATAACTTTTATTTAGAAAATAAAAATTAACACTTATAAAAAAAGATATCATCCTTATTAAAAGCAACATTATCATCGTTATTAAAAATAAAGTTTAAAAAACAAATGTCAACCAACATCAAATTAATAAGACAAATTATAACGTAAGCTATAAAAAAAAAAATTCAATCAATCAATAAAACTCTATGTAAAACTCATAATAATATCTAAAATCAAAAAAACATAACAAAAAAATCTTTATAAATCTTAATTAACCATTAACTTTTTGAAATACAATAAGATACATATAAAAATAAAAACTCAATTTGAGCTTATATACCAAACAATTGCTGATAGCATTGACTTTTTGAAATACAATAAAGTAAAAAATTCAACAACAAAATTATATAATGAGATATTCATCATATCATTATCATTTTAAAAATAGAATAAACTTCCCTAGTGGTTTGACTCAATTAGCAAGAGTTTGTGTGGTAGACACGAGGTAGCAGGGCCTAATCTATTTCTAATCGACATATGATGGAGAGTGTATTGTGCCAACATCACTAATCATATAAAAAAGTTTACCAACCACATCACAGATTATAAAAAGACCACACAATGTTATACAAAATAAAATAAATTCTATGCAACACCTTAAGCTTCTTCTATCACATTCATGCACCAAGTTACCCAAAATCAACTCATAAAAAAACTCTCACCCAAGTGTTTCCTATCATTTATTTCAGACAATGCTAAATCTATCATTCTTTCAAAATACACACTAATTTGAGGATGCAACAATCATGTACAATTAACAATTTTTGAAATTTCAAAAAATATAGTGATTTTAATTCAAATTTTAGGATGAACTCTTCATGATTTCAAAAGTTTATATTAGGAAAAAAAAATGTAAAAATATAATTGAGTTTTTGGAGATTTGAAAAAAAAATTCAATATTTTGTCTTTTAGTACATTTTGTCGAAAAGATAGCCCGCCCTATTTTAACTCTATCATTCAAAACTTAGGATTGAACCCTATGTCAAATCTACCATCCATGACTTAGGAATGCTAATAAGTGTTCATGATTGGCCGCATCTATAATTGTACCAAAATGATAATTTAGAGATGCATCTTAAAAAAGGAGCTTAACTTGAATGCACTCATTCTAATGAGTATTGAGAGTGACATGGAAAGATGGTGTATCAATATTATGATGTGGAAAATGCAATGCTTAATGAGTGACACTCGAGCTTAGGATGAGGTCCTCTCTCTACCTAACCATAATTAGTTATTAGTGCTGCTTTCATAGATGAACTAACTCAACACACTTTACTTACTCACATCTCCTAACCACTAGTTCAACACCTATAAATCATAAAGATGCCAAAACAACCTTCATTTCTTTCAACACTTACGCAATCTCCAATTCAATTAAACACATCTTCCTTTCAACTAACTTTTGCTCCACTGCTCCTCACATTTCCCTTTGAAAAACATGGGGGGCCAAGAACCCTAGTGTGAAGCCCAAAACGTCAAAACGGCCGCCAAATTTACGTTGGAATGCCCAGAATGAGTACGTAATAAGTTGTTGTAGGAATAATAGGTAACGCCTAGAAGAATTTTAATAGAAGTTTAAAGGAAAACAAACTCCTTTGAAGGACGTGGATGTTTTTTCGTTGGCGGTCTAAAGCCCGTGAATGCATTTCACTGGCACACGGAAAGATTGGAAAAAACACGTGTTTGGTTTGTGTGAATGTATGTATGTATGTTCATGCAACTTCTAATTCGTTCAGAACATTCCTAACCTGTTTTCAGCTGCGGTTATTTTGATTTTTGTGTTTTGAAAGTTGAGAATTGGGACTTGGTAATGGTCAAAGGTTTTTTCAATATTAAAAATAAAATCATCTGGAACATTGAACTATTAAGACAAAATAATAAAATATTTATCTTGACATAATGGACATCACCATTCATTGTACTAGTGTATAGAGTGTTCCGATCCATTGTAAAGCATATGAGGTTCAATGATGACTGATTTGGCTACCACTAGGGGTATGAATTTCATGTTCTATTTTTGACAAATGTATTTGGCAATTTATATGTTGAATATTATTTACCTTTGTATTATTTATCTTTGTATTTAGAGTGTTCAGATCCATTGTAAAGCATATGAGGTTCAATGAAGACTGATTTGGCTACCACTAGGGGTATGAATCTCATGTTCTATTTTTGACAAATGTATTTGGCAATTTATATGTTGAATATTATTTACCTTTGTATTATTTATCTTTGTATTTAGAGTGTTCAGATCCATTGTAAAGCATATGAGGTTCAATGAAGACTGATTTGGCTACCACTAGGGGTATGAATCTCATGTTCTATTTTTGACAAATGTATTTGGCAATTTATATGTCGAATATTATTTATCTTTGTATTTAGAGTGTTTTGATCCATTGAAAAGTATATGAGGTTCAATGAAGACTGATTTGGCTACCACTAGGGGTATGAATCTCATGTTCTATTTTTGACAAATGTATTTGGCAATTTATATGTCGAATATTATTTATCTTTGTATTTAGAGTGTTTTGATCCATTGAAAAGTATATGAGGTTCAATGAAGACTGATTTGGCTACCACTAGGGGTATGAATCTCATGTTCTATTTTTGACAAATGTATTTGGCAATTTATATGTTGAATATTATTTACCTTTGTATTAGGGATCACATAGTTTTTATTCAAGTATTAATAGGGAATAGATTATGCCTTGCTACTTCATGTCTACACACAAACTCTTGCTAAATGTTAAGACTAATAGTACACATCCAATTCTTAGAGCTCAATTATTATGGATTTGCACTTTTTTGTTTTCAATATTTTTGTTTTATTTTTAGTATAACAATAAGTGGTTCTCTAAGTATGTTAGAGAAATTATATGGTAGAACATTATTTATCTTTGTACTGAGATCACATATTTGTTTCTACAATTGTTCCTTGTCGACATAAATTTGTGTTTGGTAAGTTTAGATTAATAGTAGATATCAATTCTCCATAGTTGATAAAGTTGACCAATATAATTACTTATAGATCCAACTGTATAAATTTAGTTCTATCGTTGTTTTGGATCACACTCAAGTATCACTTAAAAATCATGATGCAAATAAATACACATTGTTGAATCCAAAAGATGTGATATAAATTGTAATATTAAGAAATGCACATTATTGAGTCTAAAATATGTGATTTAAAATAGTGATATGCATAAATACTCACAATTGAAGCCAAAAATTAATATACCAAATTTAGATTAGAGTAAAGAAAGTAGGTACTTTATAGCATTATGTGTGCACATGTTATGTTCATGTTCTTTCACTAATCAAACTCAATTTTGGCACTCAAGCAAGATTCAATTTCTTTAAATGTTATATGTATGCATACTTGCTCTCATTTGGAGCATCTTCCATATACAATTATTGAACATATAACATACACTAGGTATGCACTTTATGATAATGTTCCTACACTTATTATGCTTAGTTAATAGTTTTAGTTTCTAGATGTCATTTATTACTATTTTGTGGGTCGTCCTATGTAGTACTCACAAGCTAATGAGGACACATTGGAAGTAATTAGTTTTAATTTTATTCCAATTTTCACAAGTTACCTTTTTCCCCTCATTAATAGAACAAACCTAATGGGTAACTATTTCATGTAAAAGGCAAATTGAGCACATGCTCAACCTAATTGGCTTGAAATTCATAAGTTTGTGTCTTTTTATGACAATTCAATTGTCAATATAAGTGTGCAAGTAAGTCAAATCAAGCAAAATGTAAGGGATAAAAGTGCATGCCCAACAACTTCACTCCATTTTATGTAGATGCCATAAAGATGGGTTCTTAGCATTCAATTTGACTATTTTTGCATATTAGAATAGCTATAATCCCAAATGTAAAACTCAAAAGCACTTAATACATCATCTTATAACAAGATTGGTCCGTCTTCGAAGGATTTTCCTCCCCAAAGTCACACCCTTAGTTATACATTTTGTTCGCTTAGGATTATATGGTTGTGCGTAACTAAAAGAAAGGGCAATATGTCATGGTAAAATTTCCATACCTACACCAATTTTTGTTTAACTTTAAGCCTATCATGAGGGAATCCCTATATATGATTACATACCAACATGTAGCATGCTTTTGTACTATGTTTGGTCCCTTATCTAATTCCATTTTACGCTCATCTTTTTTACATATTTATATATTTGACCATATCCATGTCTTGTTTGTACCTAGTCTCATACAATAACAACATAATATATATTCTCAATCTCAAAACTAACATACTTAATGCCCAATCCTAAAACCTAATTTACTCGATCCTAGGTTATTTTATAATATGCAATAGTGTCCAATATGAGACATATTAAAATTTAAATTCACTTTTTTTCCAAATACAAATTACCAACTCCTACCCTTTCTACCTAGCCATTGAGAACTAACTTGGCATGTGTTTGTATGATGATTCTCTATGTATTTGTATATAAATGTATTCATTTGAACATCAAGTAAACATCTATAAATCATATATACAAATCCTACGCATAGAAAATATAATTTATTCTAGAAAGACTTTAGAAAAGATAAATTATTCTAGATAGACTTTATTTTGGAGCCTAAAAGTAATCTAAATCATAGCAATAAATCATCTAGAACACTTATATTGTTAAAGTTTGATGTCTTTGATCTTTTCCATAATGTTGCACTTATTCAATTAGGTGGATCAACTAAGAACAAAAACTCATGTAATTCAATGATCTTCCTAAGACAATTTTTAATATTCCCACTCTTTGCACACAAGTAGGTATGAAGATAGGGATGACACTAGTTTAGGTAACTCGCAATCGAGAAGATCACTCCTAGGAATTTTAGAATGCTAACACTTACTAGATCATTTCATACAATATATATTATATACCACCAATACAAATTCCACCCATAAAGAAATTCATGAATTCTTAGAGCATAAAGTTGATTTATGTTTATTGGTATCAAATCGTATAATTAGTCTAGATTAACATTACAAATAATGCTTTTCCTTTACATTAATACTCTCCAACGTTTATGTTAATAGTATAAGATGCTAAACTCTCTTTTTCTATCAATAATTTTTATTGGAGGTAAAACACATTTGGAAAGGCCTACAGAGTTCTTACATTAAAACATAGAACAACAAAAGCACAACAAAACGTTTGATCAATGAACACCCAAACACAACAATAAAGACTAGTCTAAATTTGATAGTTGACCCTCCCTCTCCAACAACATTTATAATAGCGATCTATTCAAAGTAGTTGTTCAAAATGTAAGATATATCTATAGTCATTTATTCAAAGTTGTCTTCCAAATTATATATATATATAATTTTATTTCTTATAAATAATTTGAAGTGTATATCACAGTAAAATTATCCAATTTTGATTATTAAAATTTCCATTTGAAATTTTTTTTATTTCCTCGCATAAATTTGAGCTGTTTTCTACCACGTGCGTTCAATGCAAGCAAGCTTTGATGTTGTCCGAAGTACCCATTCAGCAGACTCATGGCTAAACTTTCCAATTCATATGAAGTAAAAAGCAGCGGAAAAGGCTAGAAAACCCCCATTAAAAAACAAGCATAAAAGATGGAAACAAATAAAAGCATTGATGCCCAAAGGAATCAATACAAATTTGTTTTATACAGCAAAACTTACCCGGGACATTAAAAAAAAGCAAGAAACTCAATTCATTATCTACTACTTTATTGGGTGGAATAATATCAGAAGATCAAAATTTATGGATCACCACATAATATCTACTTTGATTTCCCTAAAAGATTTGCATGTAAATTAAACAGATGGATGAATTATCGAAAATACTATTATTAATGAATTAAATATAACATGTGACGTCAGCGTCACTATTGAAGTGTTGAAAGTAACGAATTAACTGGCCAGTAGTGAATGAAACATGCCTACGCATTATTATGACGACTCCACCGGCATGGGGCGGCACTTGCCACTTGTTGACTCCACGATCATTTACTATCACTCAAATTAATTAACATATATACACACTCACATAAGTTTAATTATATATATATATATATATATATATATATATATACATTGTGTATGTAACTCAAAAAGGTTTTGACCCCGGCTAAGGCAAAAGCTGAGTCTTCTCAGCCAATCCAACGCGAGAACGTCGCAAGCGCAGCTAGATTTGAATCGCTGTCCACGTGGCGGGCTGTTAGTGGTCGAGCGCTATAGCCCAACCATATTTTGTCAGTATCGAGAGATTAGTACAAAAACGGGTTGAGGGCAGTTAGTACTGAGCCCGACATGAGAGTCCAGTCAGCACGGGTGACGTGGCCGGGGCTGCGCTGACGTGGACTACGAGCGGCGAGGAGAAATATCTAGGAGGGTCCGTTCAGCAGCCGGTGACGTGGAGGTGATGCTGAGGTGGGATACGGAAATATCGAGAGCTGAGTTGGCATGGTGACAGGGAGGGGCGGTGGTGACGTGGCGGATAGGGGTGAAAAGATAGATGTTGGGTTTGGCGGAGGGGGCGATGAGAGGAGAGAAGGACCCCGTGAAAGGGGTGGGGGGGTGTGTTTTCATTTGGACGGAAAGATCGAGCCCGAGGGATTTGGTATTCTTGTTATCAACGGCCTGGTTCCCGTGGACGTATACTTTTGGAGTATGTGTCAAGGTGGCAGGGGATAAAGCATAGGCGTGAGAATACAGCACAGAATTGCGTAGTAAATGCGGCAAGCCAGAAATTGATGGGTGAGTGAGTTGTTTGGGTTGGGTGGACTTGGTGTGCAAGCGAATTTTTTGTGTGTATGTTGTGTCGGTAGATATACAATGTATATGTGTCCCTAGGTTGTGGTGTAAGGTGAGGTGGGGTGCAAGCAAGTTTTGTGTGGGTGCCTTTGTTGGGCAAGGATTCAGTGCCTATGTGCCCTAGGGGTGTGGGAGGGGTTGGGGCCTAAGTAAGGGTATGCGTATATGCATATATGTTGGTTGGGGTAACTTTTTGTATATATGTTGTGTATGTGTCTTAAGGATATGGAACAAGTTGGAGTGGAAGCAAGCGTATGTGTATGTATATTAGTTGGAAAATGAATGAATGAAGGGTTTTTAATGACATCTATGAGCCCAATGGTTTGTGGGACCATATGCTAAAAGTCCTTAAACTAACTCCATATTCCTTTCAAGATAATCCTCATCTTTTCCTTGTCAAATAAACTTAGAGATAAGTAAGTTTTTTTGTATGTATGTGTTAATATACACGTATTGTACATATATTCTTAGTTTGTGGAAGGGGTTAGAGTGTGTTGGTATATATATATATATATATGTTGGTTGGGGTCAAGTCACATATTTTGTGTGTATGTCTTAGTACATATGTAATGTTCTTAGGGTGCGAAAGGGTATCAAATTTTGATGAGTTTGGATGTGTTGATATATATACAATATGTGTATATTCAATAGAGGCAAGTGAGACTTTTTGCATGTGTGTGTTAATACATATGCATTGTATAAGAGGTTGGGGAGTGTGTGAGTTTTGACTTGTTGGTATGTATTCAGTATATACATTAATATATGTATATTGATTAGGTGCAAACAAGAGTTTTTATATATGTGTTGATATATACACATTGTATATATGTCATTAAGGTACAAAAGTAGTTGAGGTTTCAAGAAGATTCTTTCTATTTGAACCGTTAAAAAACAAACAATATTTATATATGTGTGTGTATATGGAGAAGAGTTGAGGTGCGAAGGTGAGGGAGTTTCTTGGGTGTGGGTGTATATACAGTGTGTATATGCCGTTTGGAGGAGGGTGTAACGAGGGGTCGCACCGGCAGGGCAGTTAAAAGGTGGTGGGGGTGGAGGAGAGGAGAGCATAAATGTGAGAGACACGACTCCTTCACACGTGGAATAGGTAACCAAACCGAGTCAAGGGGTCGGCCGCGTGGGTGGAGAAGAAGAGAAAACGAAGCATCAGAGTGAGGAGGGAGAGTACTAGTAATAGTGCGAGTAGTAAGCAAAGGCAGCAAGAAGCAGAGGAACAAGTAAGGATCGACTTTTCTAAGTTTCCCACCCGAATTTGACCTTTGTTGGAGTCTGGAGCGATCCAGTCAGGACGGCGGCCTTGCTCAATACGTAAAATTCTGGAGCCCTGGTGGAAATTTCGTGTTTTTCTAGAATACACCGACTGAGCTCACAGGGTGTGGGCTGTTTTAATCTGGATTGGGGAGTCATTTGGTTGAAGAGTTTTTCACTCTTGTTGTGCTGAAAGTGAGGATTTTTCGGATTTTGCTGGTTTTTTTTTTGCTGGTTTTAGCTGGTTTTTGCTGGTTTTATTAGCTCGATGGGTTCTGTGGAGAATCGAAGCGGTAAGAGGGAGGTGATGAGGAAGGATGAGGAGGATGAACTGGAGGAGAATTATACTCATATGTGCAAGATTTGCAAGAAGAAGTTTGTTTCTGGCCGGGCTTTTGGTGGTCATATGAGAATTCATGGGCCTGTGGCGATGGCTGCAGCGGCAGAGAGTAATGAGAGGAAGAGATCTAGAGCGGTTCCGGAGATTCGAACCCGGGATGTTTGTGAGGAAAAGGGGGCAGAAGAGGAAGAGGAAGAAGAAGGGGAGTCTGATGGGTATGAGCTGAGACGACACCCTCGGCCTAGCTGGCGGTTTGCAGAGCGAGATTACTCTTTTCTGAGCGGTCATGGGTTCGATTCCAAGGCCGCTACTTTTCTGCGGAAGTCCCGGAGTTGCAAGGTCTGTGGGAAGGACTTTTGGTCCTGGAAGTCGTTGCTGGATCACATGAAGTGCCATGAAAAGTGGGAAGGCGAAGGCGAGGAGCTGGAGGAGGAGGAGGAGTACTCGGAAAGTGGGTCTGAAAGTGAGGAGAACGAGCACCCAATGGAGAATTCGAGCAAATTCGAGGGATGCATGAAGGGAAAAAGATCCAAGCGAGCCAGGAATACTGCAGCGGCTGGTTCTCCTATTAGGCCGCCTCAGTCCAATTCCAACTCTGTCTCTGAAGAAGAAGATATGGCAATCTGCCTTGTGATGCTGGCAAGCGGCGTGGACACTTGTTCTCAGAAGCTCAAGACTGGTAGTCCAGAGGAGGAGTCGGCCAATTCTGGATCAGGGGGAGGGTACTACAGCAAGATGGTGTCTTCGTCCGAGCCCAAAAGGAGGCCCAAGCCCAGGCGGCCTGATAATGGCGTTGCTAATGCTGAGGCCTTTGATGACGAAGGTAAGAAACTTGAAAAGTATATGTGTACTACATGTAATAAGTTTTTCCATTCCTACCAGGCCTTGGGTGGGCATAGGGCTAGTCACAAGAAGGTCAAGGGTTGCTCTTCCAATGAGATTGAGATTGAGATGGAGAATGAAATTGGGAATGGGATTGAAAAAGTGATTGAGAATGAGAATGAAAGCTTGGAGGCTGAGATTACTGATGAGGAGCAGCTTCGGCAACAGCAACAGCAACAGCTGCCCATTAGCTTCTACAAGCCCCCTCAAGCAGCAACAACTCCTATTCCTATTCCTTCTACTACTCACAAATCAGTCCCTCTTGTTCCTAGTGGTAAGAAGAAGTTTTCTACCAAGGTCCATGAATGCTCAATCTGTCACAGAGTGTTTAGCACGGGGCAGGCTCTTGGTGGGCACAAGAGATGTCACTGGGGGACTGGTGGGGCTTCAGAGACAACTAGCACCGTTTCAAGCACCAAGGAGAACCATAATTTGCAGCAACACAAGGGTGGGAAAACAGAGCTTCTGGATCTGAACCTTCCCGCCTACCCTGATGATGATGATGCCATTGCCTTAGCAAGGCCTAATAAGTCGGTTAGGGCTTCTGATGTTGAAGCTCATAGCAAGATCAGCATGCCTTTGTTTCAGACTTGGTGGGCAGACAGCCACCACCCAAATCAGCAGGGGCTCTTTTTGTACAATAACCACACTCATTTGTCTCCTGAAGATGAAGTTGATAGTAAGTTAGGAAGTCAAATTGGGTTGCAGTACCTACAGAACAGAGCTCAACCACCTTGGTTGCAACTGTGAGCCACAATCACAAAGTAGGGGAGATAAAGTACAATTTTTATGTCTTGTGTCATTGTTTCATTCTTTTTAGAGCCTTCCTCTTACTGTTACTGTACACCATTAATAAGATTAGTATAAATACTTTCAGAAAATGTGTGACATTTGGGAAAAATGCTCATTTGTTAGATATTATTTCCATACATCATTACGGTGGAAGGAAAGTGTTTGAATGCTATTCACTTCATGTTGGTGCTCTGTTTATTTTACTTTATCAGATTCCACAAATTCTTATACTGGATTCGATTGTGTGTTTATTTAGCATAACATCTCGAATCACACTCTAGAAAAGATATTTTACTTGTGTCATATGATGCATGCATCTTAGATGGTACTGCCTTGCTTGCCAGAATATTTTAAGCTTTTTCTTCCAATTAGAAAAGATTGACAGAAATTTCTCTGAGCAGTAGATTAGTATTCTTCTTAAAAAGGGTTCATTGTTTAGCATTGGAGCCATTGGTCTTCTTGTTTTACGGCCTTTCTGCATAACAAATTTGTCTAATCTAATAAAACGAGCAGCTATGCAAACAATATGCTAGGTAAAGTTGACTTATCAACATTACAAATTTGGAGTGTGTGTGCAGAGACTAAAGAGATCCTAATGTAAACTCATGAATGCCCATTCGGGCAAAACTGCACCTTTTGACTCTGTCCTCTGTTGAGAAAGTACAAACTTAGGCATATACACCCGACTGATCAGTGTCAGAGAAAGTAGGACCTACAACTATTATGAGTTATGATCACTCATATTACTCTTCTATTGGTTTTAGGAGTTCCAAAACATGGTAGGATGGAAAATTGGTTGACAAAGATTGTGAAGGAAATTTAATTGGTTTTATATCTATTATGGAATAGCTTGAATGTTTATCTCATGGAGTCGCATATGACAACATCTGTTTCAACTGAGTACAATCATTCTCCACTGGTTAAGTGCATAACAGTTAAATAGTAGTGGAGCACAACTTTTTCTTTTCAAGCTCAAAACAATTTTGCTACTTCAAAATGTGACATCTACCTGTTGTATTCATCATGCCCACTTTACTAATACACAGAGTCACTAAATTTCAAATCTAGAAACAGCAGTCCAAGGGCTTCTCCAATTGATGGGTTTTTATTGAGTTTATGTCGTATATTCATAGAACTACAGAATTTGGCTGTGTATTTCAAATTGTGGGAATTTCCCATATATTATTTCTTCTAGTTTATGTCATATGTGCTTTTTTTCATCAACATTTCAGATTTCAGATCATTATATTACATCAGGACTACACGACTACAGATTTGAGATGTGCTATTTCAAATTGTATGTTAGGGGAATTGCAATGGGTGGTCCACCGTCTCTTTGGATTGTGTAAAATGTATTGAACTTAATGAGAGTCTGGGTGGTACAGCAGAAGGCTACCAAGTTTTGTACATGACTCAGGCAGTGGGTGCTCTTTCCAACAAGGTGGGGACTATGCATTCCTTACCAGCCTTATCAAGTATTAAAAGATGTGCAGTGCTAAGTGAATGGCAGGGGATTATTCTAGATTTTGCAGTTTGACCTCATTTACAGATTATCTTAGTTTGTTTGAAAGCTTTAGAGCACTCCATGGATAGTTTTGAATGTCAAAAGAGGCCTTTTAATAAATAAGAGTGATAATGGTTCCAGCATAAACCAAAGAAAAATTGAAGTGGAAACATTATGGGGGAATTGTCACCATCAAAGCAACTTGTCATGTCATCGCAACAAAGTTTATGCTAAGGTAGGGTTGCCAAATGCCATGGCCATCATACATGGGGTATATGATGAGGACCACGTGGTTTACAACATTTCAAAAGCTAATTTATACTTAAAAAACACTCCAAGTCCACTCCCATTAGCATTGGCTTATATTTTACTAAATTAGAAGTACTCTACAGATTCCCACATGTCGGAAGATAAATTTGATGGGCATGCCTTTTCATTTTTGAACAATAATTCATCCATCTCAATGTTTTTACACATTCAATGTGCCAAAAAGAAAATATTTGGAGAGTATATTCCTTTTTTTAAAGAATTTCAGAATATTTTAAACTGGCGAAAAATGTGTAGATATGTAGATATGTTTTAACCTTCTCTTGTAAATTTAATTTTCATTATGTAAAGAAACTAGACTATGCAGTCTATGTATAACCAAGGTCGAGGCTAAGTTATCCACACCATGCATCATAAAATAAAAATGTTTGCAATTATGCAAATCATCAAGAATTCATGCTGAAATTTTGGTAAAAATCTGTTGTATTTTTTGAAATTTGAAAATTAGTCAGTTGTGCATTCTGTCGAGAGCTTAATTGCATTCTATAACAAACAAGTAATATTTTTTATAATGTCTTTTCCAATGTATACAAGTTTAACTTTGTTCAAAAGCTTGCTTTATTTCTTGGTTGGTATTTATATGAGCAAGCTTAATTTCATGCCTTTTTATAAGTATACAAGTTTATTTTTGTTTAAAAGCTTTCTTTACTCCTTGATTGGTATTTAAATGAGCTTAATTTCTTTGTCAAGAACATGCTCATGAATAAAGCGATGATAGACTTCAATATGCTTAGTGTGTGTGTGGAACATTGACTTATTGGACATTTTCAATACACTTCAATTATCACAATACATAATCATGAAACATATTGTAAGTGTTGAAATCCTTATTTTTTCTAAGCCATATTGCTTCATATTTGAAATGATCACCTCGTACTTTAATCCAATGGCTGACTTTAAATAATAAGTTACATCTTACAAATCCATGAAACAATGGTGGTCCTTGAGATTTGACTAGTAACTAGAAGTTATTATCCTAAAGCTATTGTAACCTTCCCACATTGAATTTAACACAACAAGAAGTTTGAAGTCAACATTTTCAAATATCTCAGTCGAGAGCTTTGCGTTCATTGATAACATCTCAAAACCTACTTTGCAACAAACTAGAAATTGACAGAAGATTACAATCGCATAAGATATTTATTGATGAATAAGAGTCAAGCAATTTAAATATTTTACATAGTGTTACATTGGTTTCTTTACTATCTAGTTATTTAGTGAACTCAACCATTGTCTTTATGGGTGGTAATTCAACATTGAAACTGAGCATTCTAAATCATGTGAGAATTTCTTTGGTGTGCTTCATTTTGGAGGAGTATTTTTTTATGTTAGATACACTTCAATTCCAAGGTATTAATGAACCAATCCAAGGTTGCTCATTTCATAATTGATCTTCATATCTTCTTTCACTTCAATGATTAATATTTGATGATTTCTAGTAGAGAATCATGAGCATACAATTAAATGAAGAGTAATTATGATTAGAAATTTCAATCTACATATTTATTAGCATCAAAGTTTCAAAGACCATACAATACCCTAGTTAAGTGACATAACATATGTTCCTTTCATTTTTTAACAATACTTGTAGGTTGTTTCATTTATACTTCTTTTCTTGAATCTTTATTTTCACTATAATACGTATTTAATGGATATTATAACTTTGTTGGAAAGAAAATGCTATTATCATTCTAACTCGTATCAATTATGCAATTACAACAAAAATATTCTTGTGCTTGTTCATTGAGCCACCACATTTAAACATGGATTTTAACATCCATTTGGTGGATTTTTCAACTATATTGATAAGCAAGAGCTATGAACATTCTAACTAAGACAAGTGTTATAATTAGAACAAAAGTTTCCTTCTAACCTTGTCTTGTGCTTGTCAATCAAGACATCAAATTTAAACTTGATTTTGAATACCAATTTATAATTAGTGGCTTATTTACTAGAAAATAAAGGTATCAACTCCAATATTTGGCATTCATAATTGAATCCATCTAGTCATTCACAAAATTTATTCAATTATCTTCTTTTATTAAATCTCAAAAGTGTGTCATTCATAAGCAAGCTTCTAATCGTTATCATCGATACATAATTGATCTTATAGTCCAACAATCTTATAGGTTCTAATCATCATCATCAATACTTAGATCCAACTTATCAATACTTTCTCTTTCTTTTGTTAATTCTATAATGTTTTCTAGTTTTGGTTCATCCGTTACTAAGTATGACGGTTTATCATATTTATTTTTTCTTTATCACTAATGTTGTATTTTTCATAGTGTGTTGAATCAAGTAATGCATTATCAAGCTTTAAGTTTGGCATGTTCTCCAAGCTTTCAACTATGTAGTTTTAAAGTCAAACTCATTGAATCATTAAATATGGGACGAGTAAAAGCACAAAGTTGGGTGTTAATTCCACTAAAGTCCACAAGGTAAAAAACTTTTCCACTAGAAACAAATGCCCAATTTTTAAGAAACGAGCACTTGTTTAGCTTTAGGCACCTATGTCGTAAAAATGGCATGTGCCCATTTAGTATTAGGCAAACAAAGCAAAATGGATGTCTAATTTTTAAAAATTAAGCACCCATTTTGTGCATAATTGGGTATGTGCACATAGATGGGGAACTAAAAAGTTGCCACCTTTTTTGTTCTTTCCTATATTTTCCATAGGGTAAATACCCTATAGGGTATATGCAATATGGCTTGCATAGCTCAAGTCTCAGGCTAAGGCAATGCAAATCATAGCACGTACACCAAATAGGGCATACACACTATTTGACATACATACTACTTGGCATATATTCTATTTAAAATGACATAAAAATGAATAAAAATGCCCTATTTTATTTTTTTTGTCTTTCACTTTGGGTTTAGTACACCCTAATTGGCGTACACCATATAGGGTGTACGCCCTATGGGGATCATTAAAGATCGTCATGCCTAAGGTTTGTATTATCTTTTGATTTCCAAACAAAAGGCTTGAACATCTCAAGCATATCTAAGACATGTTTTTAAACAAGTTTACAAAAAAAATTGTATATTTGGTTGTGTGGCATCCATCAAGTTTACTCATGGTTATACAACAAGAGAATTGGGTTACATGAGATTATACATCTCTTTACTAGCTATCTAACCATATAATTTTTTTGAATTTAGATTATGTTAAGCCTTTTATCACTAATTTTATTTTAATGTTGTATTTTTTTTAAATTGGATGCACTCCAATTTAATGAAGGTTTAGCACATATTTAATGCGAGACCATCGATTTCTTTGCACCTTTCTTCTTTCTCCCCTTTTCTGTCATTTCTAATAGGTGGAATTAGGTTAAAACCTAATAGATCCTCTTTAAAGCTCCTATTTTTATGGCATTAAGCTCAATGTAGCATCTATCCTCCTAGGTCCTCTCTTCCCTTCATCTATCCACTTGGAATCTGCTCCTTGCATTCTAATGACTATATCTCAAATTCTGAAAACCTGGAACCTATTTTGGGATCCCAAAGGGATCATGAAGGTTCCAGGACCTAGCTTTCAAGCACACGGTAGGCCCTTGATGAGCCAAATAGGGACATAGTGCGCCCCTGATTGATACCTATTTTTGATCTCCTCTTTGGGTCTCGTGTCTGAGTACCTTTGGGGTGTTAAACTAGGTAGGTCATCTTACAAGAGTCACTTAATTTTGATCTCTACATGAACCCTTCCATTTGATCCATTTATCATCCATCATCTTCACATGCAAGCATCTACAAGCATTCAAGCACTCAAGCTCTCAATTTCTTTAAGCATTTAAGGCCTTCAAGCTATTTCACCATTTAAGATCAATGATTTATGCATTTAATCTATTGAATGAGTTTATGTAAGATCTATCATTCCAACATTCAAGATCTCCCTTCATACATTTAAGATCCTTTGTTGCATCTTCTACATTAATCCTCTCAAGATCTACATTCATCTACATGCATTCCTAAGGAAGATTTCAAGAACATTCATTCATGAAGATTTTGATGCCACTTTGATTTTCTTTCTAGGATTTTTAAAGTTAAATCAGAGCTATTGCATCTACATACTTAATTAAATTCCAAATTCAAGAGCATATTGATATATTTACATTGCTTTTATGTTATATCTATCACTACTACTTGCTAGTATTCTATCTTTATTTCAATTCAAGGTTAATTCATAAATGGGGTTTGAATGAGGCAACCCCCCCCCCCCCCCCCCCCCCCCCCAAAAAAAAAACCCAATAACAACAAACAAATAATTCTTTTATTTTGCAGGTTTTGTTGATATAAGATTGCTTTGAAGTGAAGAACATGTAATGGAACAATCATTAATTTGTCAATGATGTCAAACCTACTACCTGCTGGCGAGACAAATGATTTTTGATCCAAAAGCTATCATTTAGTTGATTGATGAAGAGGATTTGAAAAGAGGAGATAACAATAGCACCTAGAGAAAGGTTGAGTTATTTGGTATGCAAAAGAAGCACTAAGACCAAGACATTGATACTATAGTGTATTGTTTATCTACTTGAAGTCTGAAATGAAAGAATACTCAAGTTAAGATTGGAATAAGGTTAAGTAAGAAATGTGTCTACCAAGCCTTGTCGAGTAGTCAGTGCAAGCTGAGTGATTGTTAGTATATGTTGAGTAAAGTTTAGTTGGTGTCGAGCATCAGTAAGCTTTAGTGTTTGCCAAGTGACAACATGTTGATGCTGAGTGCCAGTAGATATGTTAAATCGAAGATTTGACAAATTTGAGCCAACTATTTTGTTTCTTGAATTGTGTAAGTGTGTGGAAGATAACTATGATGAGTTGGTGGCACAGAATTCAAGGTAAACAGTTTTGAGGCAAATTCAAGGAAGATTGTAGAAGTTTCTAGAGGAACCAAATGGAAAAGTGGGTAGATTCATTTTATCCCATCTAACCCTAAAATGAATGATTGTGGTTAAGTGGCAAAAGATCTAAATTCTCTATTTATAGAGATAGATGGTCATAAGTAAAGGTTTTCATGTGTGATAACCTAAGGAAGACAAGGAGTTTAGGGTATTGCTTCATGCAGTGGCCGAACAGAAGTGACTGTAATTGGCATGCAAAGCAAGAAGGCTTAAGAGTATGAATTCTTGAAGGGTGAACAAGATATCAGACCTGAAGTGTGTGAATGTCAAGCAGAATGGAGGACTAAAACAAAGATCTATAATTTGCAAGTGAGTTGTGATTTGTTATCAGATCAAGCCTTACTGTTACTTTCTAATTAGTGTATCAGTCTGGGGTAAATCCTTTGGATTAAGGTTAACCTAATAGCCATTTGTAAATCCTTTAATCGGGTGGCATTCTAATGGAATGGTCTAAAGTCCTTTAACAAGGCTCCCTCCTAACAGGGTGATTAAAATCCTTTAACTAGGTCACATTTAACAATGTGTATTGTAACCTTTAATAGGGTTGGTCTTTCATAGGACATCACTTCAGAAGAGTGAGAACTAGTAGCATGTTACTGATGATTTTTTCCAAATTGGGTTTCCATGTAAAATCTTTGTGTCAAATTGTATGAATGTTCTTATGTTGTTTCATTTTTACATTTCCACAAAGTTGTTTTGACATAGGATAGTAACCTACAAAGCTCATGTATTATATGATCTAATGGATGCAAACATGATAAGGTTTTATGGATATGGATCTACTAAGAGTTGAGAATTTTTATTTGTACATTTGGACCTTGGATAACTGATTCATCCCCCCCTCTCAATTATTCTAAAGAATTCCATCAGGTTTTAGATCTTGGATTAATGAATAGGTTAGAGATTTGGATACCCTTTTCATCTTTCTTTAAAACTATGAAATTAGAATTAGTTTTGCACACTATCAATTAGGGGTGCACTACACCCCTGATGCTCTATTTCAACCCTAATCATATAGGTCACCCATGATAGATCGTCGAATGATTTTTGGGTTTTATTTGTAGCACAGATTTTTAGAATTATCCCTTTTGAAGGTCCTTTAATAGCCGATTTCTAGGTTTGTATTTCAAAAGGTATATCATCTTCTTCTTTTTCATTTCTATATACTTTATCATTTTGTCAAATATTTATATCTCAACTCTACATTGCATATCATCTTACTTAAACCCTCCTAAGGTGGAGGTGAGAGGGAAATAAATTTGAGTTATTCATTCCTTTTGCATTAGGATTTGCATTGATACTTTATTTTGTATCAATCAATCCTAATACAAGGGGTGGATCTTGGTCTTCGCCCTTCATTGATGTTGTGGTTGGATTGCTTCCATTTTCCTACCCTACATCAATTAGTGAACTTGATTGCTACACTTCTTCCTTACATTTTGGAGTTAGATTTCATTTTGGTATATCTAGATCTACTCTATATACTATTGTGGTATTTATATCTCCTCCTTTATCATTTTCATTGCATTTCATATATTTTCATTTTGAAAATACTAAAAAATTACATCTAGTTTCTTCCATTAGATTTTATTTCAATGGGGTTGTTATCTTTCTTTTCATGTTTCATTCATGATATTCAAGATGTTTCATTTTATACATATGATGAAAATTGGGTTTTTCCTATTGACCCTAAAGACAATCTAGTATTGTTAGTTACTACAAAATACTTAGTCAATTACAAGGTAGACTTGGTCGGTCATCATTGGGATTGAACCACTCTATATATGCCAAGCTATGTAAAGGACAAGTATATATAATCAGTTATTGTTGAGCAGTAGTTATTGCCAAGAAAACTAAGTGTCGCTGATTACCCTAGTGGTTGTTGAGCCTTATATGGGGCAACACATGAGATGAGTGATATAGAGGTCGAGCAAAATAGTAGAAGCCAAGAATAACATGAGCCAAGGGACAACATGAAGAACCAGTATGCACCGAGTATTAGAAAGGTATACATATCGAGTAACACAGTTTTGTATAAATTTTTGGAATGACACAAACATTGATGTAAACCATTTTTTTCAAGCTAGAAGTGTGTTCTTAAGATCGAGGAGTTAATCAAAGAGTCAATTATGTATGGAAACTACAAGAAAAAATAATCGTTTCCACATAACCCATAATAAATATGTAATTAAAATCCACATGCAAGAGAATAGACAACATACCCACAAAAATGTGACACAAGATATACCCTAAGAAACCCTCATTGAGGGAAAAAACCTAGCCTCCAAAAGCATCCATCACCGTGTATTATTCAACAAAAATACCATTGCACTACAACTATGGAAGCCTTCAAAGTCATAGCTGCAACCAAGCAATCCATGTGAACAAGCATGAATCCAAACATCACATGCCATGCTTCCAACCTTCATAAATGATCCCTTGGCTAACTTGTCAATGTTAGCATGAATGTTGATGATACTACATTGGAGGAGTATCCTAACCATTGGAGAGTATTGATATGTTGCATTCATGACTACATTTGTCATTGATGTCAACATAGCAGTAAGTTTGTAAAGACTGGAAGAATAGTAGTCAGTAATCTTATGATGCGTAGAAGCTAAGGAAGTTTTAGATGATGCATAGTGAAGGACATATTCTTGAGGTTCTCTTGATGACATAGTTAAGAGGACTAAGTATGAGTCAATGGTGTATGGAAGTTACACTTGATTTACTAGAAGCAATGCAGAAACAAAGTATTGAAAAATAGAGTTTTGATGATCTATCACTATCTTTCATCTAAGATGTAATGAAGAGATGCATAGATCCATAGTGATAGAGGACAGTCGTATGGTGACACGAGTGTGTGCAAAAGAAATGGTTTCAATGTGTGAAGTTTTAAATAGGTTTTAAGCCAATAGTGTTGTTACAATAGTGAATTAATTAATTATCTTATTTTAATTAATTGGGAAAGCCTCAAGACTTACTCAAAGAATTATTATGAAGATATAGTATAAAGGAAAGTTGTTTTCTTTATTTGTAATGTATCTTGATTTTAGAAGATCAAGTGGAATGCGAAGTATTAGTGCACAATGTGAGAAGGAGAAAAATGTGTGCTAAATGTTTGTAAGCTATTGAAGGGATCATTTAAATGCATAGTATGAGATATGCTTACAAGATTCGAAGGAGAAGCAGTCTGGTTAATAGGACAAAGATAGAGGAAGAAGTACATTTTAATTCTATTATTCTACAAGGAATACATACAAAAATCATTTGGACAGTGGGTTTTTTGATCTTAACCTTGAAGTTATTTGGCCAATGGGTCCAGCTATCTTCCACAACTCCTAACAGGGTTAGCAAAACTCCTAACAGGGTCAGAATCTCCTAACAGGGATTCAAACTCTCCTACTAGGAACGCATATGTACTTAATGTTGTAACAAACTCCTAATAGGGTCTATCTTCTAATAAGAAATATTTATATTAGTACATCATCTTGTGGGTACCATCCGCACTGGGGTTTTCCCTCTGATCAAGGGTTTCCCTAGTCAACATATTTGGTGTTAATTGTGTATGATAATCTTTTTGTGGTTTCAATTCACATTACTCATATGGTTTAGATTGTTTAAGGTTAATGATAATGATAATATTTGGATAACTAATTCACCCCCTCCCCCCGGAACCTCTAAGCTATATCAGTGGACTATATATTCTAACAATTGGTAGCAGAGCATCAAGTCCTTTAAGATAAAGCTTAACATCTTTGGGAGATTAGTGGCAAGTTATTTCAGAAAGAATAGTCCTAAGTGTGATGGAGGAAAGTTTGTCACCCAGAAGATGGAGTTTCTAGATAGAGGCACAAGTAAAGATAGATTGAGATCCAAAGAAGACATGAAAATCAAGGAAGGTATTGATCTACTTATGAAAAGGGAGCCAGAAGGTATGGAAATTTTTTCTTGTTGAACATGAAAAGAGTTTGGTCATTTTTCATCCAGTTGTCCTAAGAGAGTAAGAAAATATAGAAAGAGTTTTCTTTCTGCTGAAGATGAATAATTTAAAGCAAGTAAGGAAAGATTCTTGAATGATTGTGATGATAAGGATAATGATCTTAAATTGGTTAAGAAAGAGGAAGTATTAGAAGAGATAGCCTTGGTAACTTTTATTGATGATTGTGAAGAAGAGGATAATTCTAGAATTGTTAGATAGAATGTTGAAGTTCTTTTTTAGACTAACAATGATTTGCAAAATGATGTATCTGTTGAGCATAGAGAAGATCAGAGATCTAAACCTAGGGAAAAGCTAAGATTTGAGATGTCAACTCCTACTTCCAGTAGAAACATGACAAAGAATCATCCTCCAGAGTAGATAATTGGGAGCAAGAATAAAGGTGTAATGACAAGGAATAGAGTGAATAAGGAATTGTGTCTAATTTATCAAGTGGAATCTAAGAGCACAGATGAGGCATGTAAGGATGATCATTGGATGCAAGCAATGAAAGAAGAACTAGATTAGATTGTGAAGAATGAAACATGGGAATTAATTCCTAGACCTAAAGACAAGAATGTTATAGGAACCAAATGGGTATTCAGAAAGAAGATGAATGAGCAATAAGTTATGAGAAACAAGGCCAAACTTGTTTTCAAAGGTTACTCACAACAAGAAGGCATAGATTATGAAGAGACATATGCACTTGTGGAAAATTATGGAAGCAATAAGGATGTTCCTTGCTTATGCAGCAAGCAAGAATTTGAAGGTTTATCAGATGGATGTCAAGTCATATTTTCTTAATGAAGAACTTGAAGAAGAAGTCTACATTGAGCAACTTGATGGCTTCCCTCTAACATAAGAAAAATAATTTGTATGTAGACTGAAGAAAGCACTGTATGGTCTGAAGCAAGCACCTAGAACCTGGTATGCAAAGTTGGACAGGTATTTATCTAAGCTTGGATTTATCAAAGGTACAATAGATGGTAATTTGTATTTGAGGAAAATTGATGATGGTTTATTTATCATTGTAATATTTGTGGATGATATAATATATGGAGGAAACGATAAAGAAAGTGATAAGTTTGCTAAAGAGATGAAAAATGAAATTGAAATGAGCATGATAGGAGTGTTGGAAATATAAGAGGAGTAACTAAGAGGAGAGGGGTGAATTAGTTACCACAAAAATAAATCTCATATCCCTTAGATGTCAATATAAATCAAGACTGAACTCTGTTGTTGCTTGGTAAACACACAAGAAAAATGTTGTAACTTGGTAAACACTAAAATAGCTCGGGAAATGCTTAACATGAAAATCTTAAGATATTATCTAGTATTGATCTTACTTTAACTTAGTTGCATACACATAAAAGAAATAGCATGAACACAATTGACACTAGGATTTAATGTGGAAACCCAATTTGGAAAAAACCACCAATTGCAACTAGTTACTGATTTTCACTCTTCTGAAGTGAGCCCTGTTAGGAGCCAACCTTATTAAAGGTTACAAAACACATTGTTAGGTGTGACCCTATTAGAGGATTTAATCACCCTATTAGGAGTGGCCTTGTTAGAGGTCTTTAGACAATTCAAATAGAAATGCCACCTTGTGAGAGGATTTACAATTAGCTATTAATCCAACTCTGTTAGGAGCTTTAAATAACTGCTACAATGGTTAGAGAGTAACAATGAGATTACCTAATTCTTGATGCAACTAAATTGCTGATTTCAGATCTGAATTGTGTCTTATATACTTGATCCTTCCTAATCGAATGTATCTTTGCATCTCAACAAGGATATTCTACTTATCCTTCTAATTATCTTCTTCTAAGCACCATCAAATCTTCAATTATGTTCCACTTATCCTTCTTCTTATCCTCAACTTGACCTTATATTTATATCTCACAAATTGTCAAGTTGACTTAAACACAACTTAGAATGATTAATATTCATCTTCTCAATTGGCTAGAACCAACCAACAATTCAATTGAACTCAATATACCAAAACAAGAAAATCCATTGTTAATCAACCCTACTCAGTAGATACTAACTCAAAGTGATTTTCTTGTGTTAACTAAGTGAACTCGGTTAACACTGCATATTTACAAAGTTCCTTTGGTAACCAAGTGAGCTTGGTTAATGCTGGTTCCATCCAACATTTCCTTCATTAATTGAGCGAGCTTGGTTAACACTCAATTTCTACAAACTTTCCTTTGTCACCTGAGTGAACTCAGTAGACAATGTCTTCTAAACTAGGCAAACTCTGGATTGCTCAGCAGACTTAGGAAACTATCTTCAATGCCTAAGTGAGCTCAACATACACTAAGTGGCAATGATATGATATTTTATATAACATCAAAGACAATACACAATTAATCAATTATTTCCACCAATCTCCCTCTTTGGCAATGATGACACCAAAACATGTCATAATGCGATGAAATTTTAGAGCTAGAATAAAGTAAGGAACATATCCTTAGTTTCTTTTTTATTCTCATTCATGCGAACTCATTCTATCAGTGTGAACTCCCTCTACCTTTAGTTTCTCCCTCTATCAGCAAACTTCTACCTTTGATATTAGACCAAGTTCATTTTCCCTTTTTTAACATCTCTTTCTATTTAATTTTATAAAATTTCTATGAGATAAGACAATAAACTTCTCCCTCTTTGACATCTCATGCCAAAGAAAATATTTAGAGAATATCAATGTACCTCATGTACTGATTCATTTGCAATATTCCCTTGACAATATTGCATCAACTAACTAATCTTCAACATGCTCTAGTTGATGCATCACTAAACTTTATTTAGTGAGCTTCGGATAGGGGAATAACCCCTAACTTACTTCTTAGATACAAAAATGCATCCTTAGTTAATGGCTTAGTGAATATGTCTACAATATATTCTTTAGTATTCACATATTTCAATCTTACCTCTTTATCTTGTACCAATTCTCTCAAAAAATGATATTTTATAGCAATGTGTTTTGTTTTGGTATGCATCACTGGATTCTTTGATATATTAATTGCACTGTGATAAGACCAATGATTGGTATGCATCAGTGGCTTCAGCTGATGCAATTTTCCAATCATTGATCTATTTGTGGTTTGATCTACCTCCTTGGAATCATCATTTTTGGAAAGCATTGGTACATGATAAAGAGGTAAGATTGGCATATATGAATACTAAATAACAAATTGCAGACATATTTTTTTGATGAATAGATCTTTTCCATTAATTTAAAACTTTAAAGATACATATTCACAAAAAAGGGGTTGAGGGATACAGGATCACCTCGCTAGTTCATACAACCCAAGGATGAAGATCAACTATTCATCAAAAAAATATAAAAATAGAAAAATAAAACTTTAGGCTACAAGAGTAGTGCTAGTCAAAGAAGGATATTTGTCATCAGAACCCAAGAAATCCTTGGGGTTATTAGTTAGCTCAAGGGGAGTCCAACCATCAGCAATAGCAACATCTTGATCTTTGTCTTTATCTTCCTCGGCCCTAAGAGGAGAAATGGCTAAATCCAGTTGGGGGAATGCCCACTTGAGGTCACAGTGAGCCAATAGCAAACCTGCATCAATGGCAGTAGGGGGAGCCACTAGGGACCAACTCGAGCCTATCCTCTAAGGAGAAAAAACCAAGTGGCAATAGATACAAAAGTCACCATTGGGAGAGTGGGGACAAGGCTACAACTTGGGGGTCTGTGAGTGGCAAGCAAAACTACTCCAGCCTCTTTGACGACTGTGAGCAAGAGTATGGTCACTAGATAAACATCTGAAGTCACTTGGGCAACTGTAGAAGGGGTATTTCCCTAGTGAGCAAATAGCTTCTGTAGGTGAGCCACTTCCAGCATGACTTTGTCAGTTTGTACTTGAATCTGCATCATGACATTATTACATATATGTGCTTTAGAGTACATTGCAACATAAATATCAAGAAAGTTGTGAGATAATAAAATAGCATTGTAATCTTTCTAGATTGTGAATAGTATCTCCATTCTAAAAGCATGCCAAATCTGGGCATATCTAAAAGGAAGTCTGGGAGCATTAGCCAAAACCACCATATTCCATGTGAAGGCCTTTGGATGAAAAGGCCTAAAGAAATCAAAAATCCAAAGCCAATAATTTTGAGCTCTTTTGCAAAATCAAAAAATATGTAGAAAGCTTTTAGTTTGGCCACAAAAAAGGCATCTAGGATCAGGAACTCCCAGATGGTGGAGCCGAGGACCTAAAGGCAAGCCCTCGAAGAGGTGACACCAAGAAAAGTGAGCAATCTTTGGCTCAGTGATAGTATGCCAAGCAATGAAAAATCTAAGACTCCAAGTCTTATGCGAAGAATGCAAATGCCAACACTAGTTGAGGGTATTAATCATCGAAAGATGGGACACCAACCATCAATACCCCAGCCTGGGCTTGAAACTAGTCATTGGAGTGGCAAGGTACCACTTCCAATCTTTCCACCAAGGATAGGATGAGTGAATTCCAAGCTTGTGTAAAAAATTGGGAGGAACCGCAAAAACTAGAAGATCAATTGTCTATCGATCTGGACGGATAAGTCTAAACTACACCTATAAATCCTCCCATGAGTGAAGACTCATTGTAACCTTGGAGGATAAATCTTTGGGAGTTTTGATACCCCTATGAAATAAATGCAAAGCACTAGCTCCTTGAATCTTGGCTAAAGGCACCCCTTGAGTGGAAAACAAGGGTGACCACCAAAGGTTTTGTTGATTCATCAAGATCCCATCTCTAAATCCATTACCAACCCAGAAAAGCCAAGGTTTAATGGCTTCCTAGGATTTCCAAATGCTCTTAGAAAAAAATGTGCCATGAATCTAAATAGGTTCAGAAGTCACAAGAAGGGTTTGAAAACCAATCCCCTTCTAGGTCAAATAGTTAATTAGAAAGCTTGAAGAAATGCAACGATGTAACAATATTTTATAGGCCTTATCTCCAATGAGAGCCCATATGACTCATTTGGCACAAAGGGCTATTCCCTGCTTGCGGGTGGAAAGCAAGCCAATACCACTAGAATCCTTGGGTAAACAATAGAAGTCCTAGGCCACTCTATGAAAGCTATGATACATAACATTAGAGGCCTAGAGAAAGTCCTTGAGAAGATGTTCAAGCTTAAGGTATGAGGCTTTAGAGGGAGCCCAACAAGAAGAATAATAGACATGAGTAGCAGCAAGCACTTTGGAGCATATTTGGAACTTTCTCGCAAGTGAAAGGGGCTTAGTGATCCAATATTCCAGCTTCTTTTCAATTTGAGCAAGCACAACATTCTACAACTCCACAGGAGATGCTTGAAAAGCAAAGGGAATGCCCAAAAATTAAAAAATTTCACCATGTTGGACCCATTTCCATCCATAATGTTGTAGCCAGTGAGGACCTGACATAAAATATTATCGGTAGCAAAAGGTTTTGTGCCATTGGATAGACAACCCTGAAGCAAGATAAAAAGTATCTAAACACTACAAAGCATTGGCAATATTCTCCTCATCCTCAATCAACATGAGGAAAGAATCATCTGCAAAATGGCCATTAACCAACTGACTGGTTGACTTTGGTAAAGAAATACCATGCACCTTACCTTGAGAGATGGCATTGGCTAGTAGATAACCAAAGCCCTCAACTACCAAAACATAGAGAGAAGGTGCAAGAGGACAACCTTGGCAGATAGATCTAAAAAGCCCAAAAGCTTCAGATTGATGACCATTAATGGTGATGCAAGTAGAGGCATCCCCAAATAGAATCTACACTGATTGACAAAATACTAGGCCAAAACCCAAAGCTTGAAGCAATAAAGGGTCATTCAATACAATCATATGCTTTGGCAAAATCAATATTTAGCAAAAGGGCCTATTGTTTGGATTGTCTGGTCCATTCCATTCCTTCCTAGATAGCAATGATGTTTTCCAAGATATAGAAGAACTTGATGAAGCTAGTTTGTTCAGGTCAAACAATCTAAGGGAGAAAATGCCAAATTTTAAGAGAGCTTTGACAATGATCAATCTTGTAGGAGACATTCAACAAAGTGATGGGCCTCCAATTACAAATCTCTTTAGGATCTCCAGCTTTAGGTATGAATTCAATATTCCCTTTGTTGCTGATGCTACCTAATGAAGTAGAATTGCAAGCTTCAAGATAAACCTAAAGCAAATTAGGGCCAATGTCATCCCAAAGTGTCTTGTAGAACTCGCAAGGGAAGCCAATTACATACATATTCACAAAGCCAACAAGGAGAAATAAAGTTTTTCCTAGAATTGCAGATTGTGCAGAACAAAGATGGGATATTTATTTCACAAATTAAGTATTTAAAATATTTGTTCAAAATATTTGGTTTAGAAAGTTTCAAACCCATTGGTACACCCAGGATAACTAGTCACAAGTTATCTAGTAAAGATGAGACACCTATAGTTGAACATAAAAAGTATAGATCTATGATTGGAGGATTGCAATATTTGACTCACACTAGACTAGATATAGCAAATGTAGTTGAGATTGTGGTAGGATTGCAAGCTAATCCAAAATAGTTTCATTATGCAATAGTAAAGAGGATATTCAAATATTTGAAGGGTACATCTAATTATGGAATTTTGTATGATAGATCAAGTAACTTCACTTTGTATGCATATACTGATGCAAATTGGGCAACAATATCGATGAAAAAACAAGCATCAATGGTGGAGCATTCTTTCTTGGAGGAAAATTAGTTTCTTGGTTAAGAAAGAAACAAGATTGTATATCTCAAAGTACAACTGAGGCAGAGTATGTTGTAGCAGCAAATAACTGTAATCAAGTTATGTGGATGAAGCAAATGCTAAAGGATACTGGGATTGACTTTATAGAACCTATTATCATTTGCTATGGTAACAAAAGTACAGTATGTCTAAGAATCCAGTATTGCATTCTAAGACAAAATACATATCCATAAAGTATCATATTTTGAGAGAGAAGGCAGTTGAAAAGGAATTAAGGTTGGAGTATGTAAGTACTAAATATCATATTGCAAATATCTTTATGAATCCTTTTCCTAAAGATACCTTTGAGTACCTAAGAGGTATGTTAGGGGTTATGCCCCTACCTACTTTAAAGTAGATGATGCAAGGTGTGTATCAGTCCAGTGGTACAGAGCACTATGGTTAGATTGGACTGAATGTTGATGCTTCCTATATGGGAGAGTATCTAGTATGTACTAAGTTATTGAGGACTCTTGGTATTTTGGTATTTTTTATTAAATAGTGTCTTTGGACACTTGAGCTGATTGAATGAGTTGGAAGAAGTATAATTGTGTACTTGTATTGATACCTTTTAAATTGATGTCAACGGGGAAGAAGAACGTGTACATGAAAAACATCTCCTAGGCATTGGGGGAGTGTTATGAAAGAATCACCTTTTGAGTTGTCAATAGGGGAGTGTTATCTCTTTAGGGAGACTTAGAAAGATTCATGTATGTGCACAGAAGAATATGTAAGTGCACAAAAGAATATGTCAGTGCACAAAAGAATATGTCAGTGCATAGAAGAGTATATTAGTGCACATAAAAATATGTAAGTGTGCAGAAGGATATCTTTATGGGAAAGATATGCAGCCAAAAAAAAATTGGAAGCTATTTACCATAAATAATTCATGAAAACAGCCAAAAGATTTCAGATTGATGAAGAAGATTTGAGAAGATGCTAGCAGTAGCAACAATAGAGTACAGTTTGGTATTCTTGGAACTTAGATGTTTTTCATCTATGTTGCCATCAATGCCAAAGGGGGAGATTGTTAGCATGAGTTTTGATGATACTACATTGGGGGAGTATCCTAAGCATTAGAGAGTATTGATATGTTACATTCATGATTGCATTTTTCATTGATATCAACATAGCAATAATTATGTAAAGACTAGAAGAATAGAAGTCAGTAATCTTGTGATGCGCAGAAGCTAAGGAAGTTTTAGATGATGTGCAGTGGAGGACATTTTCCTGAGATTTTCGTAATGACATAGTTAAGAGGACAAAGTCTGAGTCAATGATGTACAAAAGTTACACTTGATTTACTGGAAGCAATGCAAAAACAAAGCATTGGAAAACAAAGTTCTGATGATCTATCACTATCTTTCATGTGAGATGTAATGAAGAGATGCGCAATTACACAGTGATAGAGGATAGTCATATGGTGATGCTAGTGTGTGCAGAAGACATGGTTTCACATGTGTGAAGTTTTTTATAGACAGTGAGTCGACAATGTTGTTATAATTGTGAATTAATTAATTATCTTATTTTAATTAATTGGAAAAGCCTCAAGGCCAACTCAAGGGATCCAAGGGATGTAAGCAATCCAAGGGATCATTAGATACATAATATGAGATCTAGTTACAAGATCTGAAGGAGTAGAGGTCTGGTTGACGAGACAAAGATAGAGGAAGAAGTACATTTTAGTTCTATTATTCTACAAGGAATAAATACATAGATCATTTGGACAATGGGTTCATTAATCTTAACCTTGAAGCTATTTGGGTAGTGGGTCCAACTATCTTCCACAACTCCTAACAAGGTTGGCACAACTCTTAATAGAGTTGGAATCTCCTAACACAAATTCAAAGTCTCCTAATAGGGAATCATATGTACTAAATTTTGTAACAGACTCCTAACAGGGTCTATCCTCTAATAAGGAATATTTATATTAGTAAATCATCTTGTGGGTACCATCCCCACTGAGATTTTCCCTCTGATCAAGGATTTCCCTAGTTAACATATCTTGTGTTAATTGTCTATGAGAATCCTATTGTGGTTTCAATTAACATTACTCATATGGTTAAGATTGTTTAAGGTTAATGACAGTGATAATAGTTGGATAACTGATTCACCCCCCTCTTGGTTATATTAATGGACTATATATTCTAACAATCAAGCCTTGTCCCACTCAACTCTTGCCTTTTTTACCTTTTTCCTTATATCTAAAACTACCCTTGTGGTTTCTTATATTGTAGAATGTCCCACAAAACCACCAAGTGGTATTACATAAACCATGTGCTACCTAACCCATTGACCCCACATTTAATATTTTACATTTACTTATTTTTCCCAATATTAGATAACTACATCAAACATTATCAAAATGTTACAATACAACTCATCAAGTATACTTTATGAGAATCTCTACATGTTGTGTGTCCATCTAGGTTCTTTTAGGTACAACATTACATAATAAAATATAAGATAATATAGCAATATTATGTAATGTGTGCAACACACATAATCTCTACAATCTCCCACTTGTTGTATAAATTGTATAGAGTCAATCCATAGCAACATAAATGAACAAGGAGCAATCCCTCCTAGCACATCCACCATCACGGATCAAAGTACACCATATGCTCCATCCTGTTACCTATGACAAAATCAAAGTATGTAACTTCTCGAACATGAATGATGTCACCTCCTATTATTCCACTTCCACTAGACATACATAGAAGTCATCCAAAGAGAAAGCTACCCAACTTGTAACATAAGAAGATCATAAAATCCTATACCGACTAAAATGCCAAGCACAAAAATTTGATCCAAAAGGTAATCACATGTATTCAGAGTTGTCAAATATCGATAGCTAAAATAGCACCCACAAAAAGTGTCAACCCATCCAGCTATCTATACCACCAAAGGTGATAAAGGGTGCTCCCCTTAATACCATAAATAGATAACATAAACAAGGGAAAAAAAGGAATTTACGAGAAAAAAAATTTGGGCTTCTTATTATCACCACAAATGCGGAATTATAGAATTCAGGATTACAACATGCTAACCCACATGGGTGCCTTCATTACAAAAACTTGCAAAACAAAGCTACAAACTATCACCCAGAGCTATCCTAGACAATGTTCAAGCATTTCTTAAATAGGTGATTTATGCCACCTAGGAAGGTTCTAGACACTAAAATTTAATGCCTAAGGCCAATAGACCCTAACAATACATATAGAGTTGACCAAATACATTGTTGACATTTATTTTGGAAGTTTTGGTTGGCCCAACTTTGGAAGGCCATAATTTTCGAATCGTTTCTTTGTTTGACTATTATAACCACTTTTTAGAATCCTCAATTTCTAATCTACAGGCCTAGGTTTGTGCAAGTGCCCATCCATCAAGTTTTTGAGCCTCATCTGAGCATGTTTAGGCCTTCAATAGTGAGCCTAAAAATTTTATACCAAGATTGCACACCAAAAATCTACAATAAATTCATAAATACACATGATATGGCATTGAGCCTCAAATGGTAGGCTGATATATCCAAGATGAACATCCACCTCTGAAATTAGGACATTTTGAGTTGGTATGGCCAATTTACTAAGTAACAAGCCTCTACAGACAACAACTCTGCATTAAGACAATCCTTATTCAAACAACTTTTTTTTTTTTTTTTGAGTGATGCAAGATTTCTCTTACACCCAAGATGCTCTTGCATCAGACACCTAGGATAATTTGAGAAGTGACATCATCACATCTTAAGTATTGAGAGGAAAACAAAGACAGTTAACCTCCTCCCTTGCTAGCCATGATGAATCTTCTATTGGTCTCCCTTTCCATTTGACTATGTATTATTCGTAAGTTATATTCCTTGTAATTTTTTCAACATGACTATCCAATATCTCCTCAATCTCTTTTATAGCTGAACTAGCTGCTAGAATACTCCACAATGCTTCTGCAACTTCATCTCCATCACCTCCTTCATAGTAATATATTAAAGCTAAAATGTTAAATACTAATGAAATATACAATTCAACAAGCAACTCCACTTCATAGGAATTTCCAAAATCATGCCATTTCACTATCTTGCATGGTCCAAACTTCTTCATTTTCAACTTATTATATGTACCCATTGGAAAACTCTCCTTTCTCAAATGAGCCATGACTTCATCTCCAATCTAGAATTCCTTATACCTCATTTTCACATCCGCCTTAACCTTTTATTGTGTATTCATCTTTTTAATGTGCTTCCTCATCTTCTCATAGTTATTTTTTAAATGTTTAATAAATTATTTTACTTTAGGACAACTTACCTCTCCGTTATCTAACTACCTTAATTCATAAGCATTTCTGAGATTACTCTCATATACAGTCTCGAATGGTAATTTACTAGTACTCTTGTTGACAAAATTATTATATGAAAATTCTGCCTGTGGTAAAATCACATCCCATCATTTTGGTTTATCTCTAACCAAACATCTCAACAAGTATCCCAAGCTTCGATTCACAACTTTGTTGGAAACTATAATTAAAACAATTGTTATGTTGTCATTGATGTCAAATCTACTAATTAGACATATTTCTATCTAATCTAAATGTCATATCTATTTGATTGATGAAGAGGATTTGAGAAGTTTCTCATAACAAAAGCACCTAGAGGAAAGGTTGAGTTATGAAAATGAAGCTACAATGGATGTTTGATTAGTTAGACTTTGACAAGATAATGTGATTGTTTACATTATGAAGACAGGAGAAGAGACTAAAAAATTACATAAGCTTGATTGAGGAATACAATAGAAAATTAAGGAACTTTAAGTTCATGCTGAGGGGTGCTAGTGTCAACTAAGCACTAGTACAAGTTGAGTGAAACTTAGTGTTGACCAAGTAAATAGTATGAATGATGAGCTAGAAGCTCTATGGTGGCCAAGCAAACCTAGTGATGACTGAGTGACAATATTTTGAATGTGTATGAGAAATCATGATTTCTAGCCAACTTAGTTGATTTCTTGGGATATGGAAAGTGTGTTGAAGATGAAACATTGGATCATTTAATTCTAGGAGAGGATTAGGTAAACAAATTCCATGAGAAATTTCTAAAAATGAAGGAGATGAATGAATATAATGAATCTATCAGATTGGATTGAAAACCCTAAGATCTATGGTGATTGTGAGAAATGGAAAAGGACTAGAATTACCTATTTAAGGAGGCATAGAGAGGAACTTTAGAGTGCGTGAAAGAGAGAGATGTCAAGAAGAGAACATAACAGAGAAGTTATGCATGTTTGAAATATTTCTAGTGAGATAGAACAAAGACACTGAGGTTTATAAGAAAATACTAGAAGGCTTAAGTTTTTTTGTGAAGAGAAGGATGATTGCTTGAAGGGTTGCCCAGAAAATCAAGGAAAGAGGTGACATGGAAGGTTTATCAAGGAATCAACACATGAAAAAAATAAGATCTAAAACTGAAAAGTGAGTTGTAATCATATAGATCAAACCCTACTATTTTCTTTCTAATCATTGTAAACAATTTATGTTGAAATCCTTTTAATCAAAGGTTGACCTAACAGTCATTAAGGACTTAATAGTTTGAGTAACTTCTTTAATAGGGTGACATTCTAATGGGATGTTCTAATTTCCTCTGATAAGGCAACTCCTAATAGGGTAATTAAATCCTTTAACCCGATCACTTTAACAATGTGGATTGTAATATTTAATAAGGTTCACTCCTAATAGGGCTCACTTCAGAAGAGTGAAAAAGTGGTGACATTTTGCTGGTGGTTTTTCCCAAATTGGGTTTTCACATTAAATCCCAGTGTCAAACCTATGTTGCATGTTTTATGGTGTGTTTACATTTCAAATGTTTACATTCAACAAGTTTTTTATAATAGGATAGTGAACTACTAGTCAATAATGTAATTAAGATTACAATAGAGACCAAGCTGCAACAAGATAAACAAGACACAAAAGTGTTTAAATTTTTTTATTGTTCAATTGGTACTAATGGACCTTGAGAAATTGATTCACCCCCCTCTCGATTATTGTAAACATTCTAACAATCAGTATTAGAGCACAAGTGCATATAAAGAGAAGTTTGAAGGTACTTAAAGCTAAAGATCATGAATCACAAAAGAAAGGTACCAAAGTTCAACAAGGAGAACTTTCCTGCATGGAAAATGCTTATGAGGCTACACCTATCTAGTATTGGTGATGTTGCAATAAGATTTTTGGATAATGATTATGTGAAGATAACAACTAGTCCTTTGATTCCTCAACAATTGAAAGACAAGAAAGAACATAATTGAGTAATGTTGGAGATTTCTTTAGCCCTAAGCTATGCCAAGTTTGATGACATAAAATATTGTGATAGTGAAATTTTTTTTTTGAATAAACTAAAGACCATATATGGAGGAGATGATAATGTCTTAAGAGCCAAATCAGAGAGCTTGATAAGAAAATTTGATGAAATGAGAATGATGGAAGGTGAGAACATAGTGTAGTATTGCACAAGAATCAAGGAAGTTGTCAATGCTATTTGAGGTGCAAACAGAAAGATTGAAGATGAAAAAGTGATAAGAAAGGTATTGATAACTCTACTTCCTATATATGTCATTAGGGTTTTTGCAATACAGGACATAAGATGCACTCCAGGTAATGATTTGACCTCAGAAGGTGTAATTGGTAGACTTAATTCTTTTGAGATGTCTGATTTTGATAACTACACACCTACTACCATTGAATCTACTTTTATTCCACAATTGGTTCTTAGCAAAAGAAAAGGAAAACATGTGAAGAGTGACAATGACACTTATAATGATGATCTTGATGAACTTGAAGTACTTGTTGAAAAAAGATTAGGAAGAGAGAGGTGTAAACACAAAGGAAATTTACCTATAATGTTTTTTTCATGCAACAAGGTTGGTCATATTGTTGCAAGGTTTCCTGACAAAGAAGACAAGGATGATAGAAAGGAAAGAAAGTACAAAGAAAGGAGGGATGACTAAAACTACAAGAAGAACAAGGATGAAAAATGTAAGAAATCTTGTTATATTACTGAGGAAGAAATTGACACTGAATCGAAAAGTAATGATGATGAAGTTGTCTATGTTGCTATGAAAGGAGATTTTGATGAAGATGAAAAGCCTACTTTAATTTCTTATGTGAAAAAAGTGACAGATAAATAATTGATAGTGGTTTCTCTAATCATATGATTGGTGATAGAAATAAATTTGAAGACATTTGACAATACAAGGGTGGATGTTTTAAATTTGGTAATGACATTCCATGTATTTTGAAAGGTAAAGGTACAATTCAATTAGGTGACAAAATCAAGTGTGACAATTTTTATTGGGTGGATGGACTTAGTTATAATATGTTGAGTGTTTCATAGTTAAACAAATTAGGGTACACAGTTGAGTTCCTAATTGGAAAAATTATTGTTTTTTCATTGATATCAAATCTATGGATGAGACATATTGCTACCTAATCTAAATGTCATATCTATTTAATTAATGAAAAGGATTTGATAAGTTACTCATAACTATAACACCTAGAGGAAAGATTGAAGTTATGAAAAGAAGCTACAATGGACATTTGATTAGATAAACTTTGATAAAGAAAAGTAATTGTTTATGTCAAGAAAGCTAAGCTAATTCGATCAAAGGAGTAAAATATTAAGGAGTGTTAAGTAATGCTAGTGTCAACTGAGCTACAATTAGTGCCAAGAAAATCTAGTGTTGACCGAGCATTAGCATCAACCAATAAAGTTAGTTTGTGTCAAGCCAAGAATTTCTATGGCAACCGAGTATTTTAGTGTTGATTGAGTATCAAAATTTAGAGATTGTCAAGTAACAGTAAGAGAACAAAATTCAAAGAGATCATAAGATCAAGCCAACTCAATTGATTTCTTGGGAGATGTAAAATGCATTGAAGATAAGATTTGAGTTGGATCATTAAATTCAAGCAAGTGATTAGGTAAAGACCTAACATATAGATTCAAGAAAATTTTCTAGAGGATGATAAGAAAGATGAACAGATACATTGAATTGAGTTGAATCTGGTTGTAAACCCTAAGATCTATGGTGCATGTAAAAAATGGTAAAGAAAAAATTGCCTATTTAAAGAGAGACAAAATCAATCATTTGGTACCATGTCTAGCCATGTCTATTCAAGCCAATTCAAGCCCAACTAGTGTGTGTACGAGCAAGTTTGTATGTGGGGAGACATACAAAGAAAGGTTGATCAGAAATACACAAGTGTGTGAATGCACAGCTAAAGGAGAAATCTTGCAGATATGATGTTGTTGTTGATAAGTGAATTATATTAGAAGGCTTAAGTGTTGATGAGAAGAGTGGATTAATTTCTTGAAGGCTGAACAAGAATATCAAGATTAGAGATGATAGTGAAAGGCTTATCAGAGTACCAACATAAGGACTAAACAAAGATCTAAACTAGCAAAAGTAAGTTGTAATCACATAGATCAAGCCTATTGTTTCTTTCTTATCATTGTAAACAGTTTGTATTGAAATCCTTTTAGTAGAGGTTGACCTAATAGTCATTTGAAGACTTAACACTATGTTTAAATCCTTTAACTAGGTGACATTCTAAATGGAATGATCAAAGTCCTCTTACAATGCCACTCCTAATAGGGTGATTAAATCCTCTAACTAGGTTGCATTTAACAGTGTGTTTTGTAACCTTTAACAAGGTTGGCTCCTAAAAAAGCTCACTTCAAAAGTGTGAAAAACAATTATATGTTGCTAGTGGTTTTTCCCAAATTGGGTTTCCACATAAAATTCTAGTGTCAAATTGTGATGAATGTTTACATGTGATAATGTTTTCATTATGAAATGCAAGTTATGTTTATGATAGTTTACGGTACAGACCAAGAAATAATAGGATAAGAAGAATAGTGAAGTTTTTAATGTTTAATAGTTCAAGTGGTACATATAGACCTTGATTAACTGATTCACATTTATTCTCATTTATTCTAAACATTTCTAACAATTGGCATCAAAGGTCAAGGCTTACAGAGAAAATTTTGAAGGTACTTCAAGCTAAATATCATGACAAACAAGAGAGATGTACCCAAGTTGAATAAGGAGAACTTTCCTACATGAAAAACCTTGATGAAGTTACACATATCTAGTATCAGTGATGCTATTGCCAAGTTTTTGGACAATGAATATGTAGAAGAAACAACTACTCCTCTGATTGCTAAAGAAATGAGATAGAAGTTAGAGCATAACCAACTAATGTTGGAGATTTCCTCATCCCTAAGATACATCAAGTTTGATGACCTAAAAGACTGCAATACTACAAAGAAGATGTGGGACAAATTGAAGACCATATATGGAGGTGATGCCAATGTTTTAAGAGCCAAATTAGAATGCCTAAGAGGAAAATTTAATGACATGAGAATGATGGAAGGTGAGAACATAGTACAATACTGCACAATAGTTAAAGAGGTTGTTAATTCTATTTGAGGTGCAAATGGAGAAATCAAATATGAAATAGTGATAAGTAAGGTATTGAGGACTCTCCTCCCTATCTATGCCATTAGAGTCTTTGCAGTCCAAGAAGTAAGATGCACACCAAGTAAAAAATTGACCTTTGAAGGTGTAATTGGTAGACTTACTACTTTTGAGATATCTAACTTTGATAACTAGAAACTTGCTAACATTGAATCTTCTTTCAAGTAACAACTTGTTCTTAGCAAGAAGAAAGGAAAATATGTGATGAGTGAAAGTGGTAGTTCTGATGATGAAATTGATGAACTTGAAGCCCTTATTGCAAAAAGGTTTGGAAGAGGAAAAGGTAAATGCAAAGGTAAATTACCTATCATTTGTTTTTCATGCAACAAAGTTAGTCAATTGGTGCTAGATGCCTTGATAGAGAAGATAAGGATGAAAGAAAGGAAAGAAAGTACAAAGGAAGAAGAGATGAAAAAGGTACATTGAATCTAAGAGTAATGATGATGAAATTGTTTATGTTGCTATGAAAGAAGATTCTGATGAAGATGAGAAAGCTACATTAATGTCCTATGTCAACAAAAGTGATAGATGAATCGTTGATAGTGGATGTTCCAATCATATGAATGGTGATAAAGAAAAATTTGAATATATAATCCCATACAATGGTGGATGTGTTAAATTTGGTAATGATGTCCCATGTGTTATAAAAGAAAAAAGACACTATTCAACCGACTGACAAAATAACATGTGATAATGTTTACTGGGTTGAAGGACTTAACTAAAAATTGTTGAGTGTTTCATAGTTGAACAAGATAGGTTACAGAGTTTAATTTCACAATAGAAAGTCCAAGATGCATGATGGTTATGGTAAGGTAATTGGAACTGGTGAGCAAACTAGAGGTAACTTATTCTATCTAGACCTATCAAGTGAGACATGTATGTTTGCACAACAAGGAGATATTTGGTTATGGAATAAAAGATTATGTCATGTGAACTTTGACAATTTGGTGAATATTAGCAAGATTAAGAAAGTAAGAGGATTACCTAAACTAAAGAAGCTTGACAATGCTATGTGTAAACAATGTCAACTAGGAAAGATGACATAGTCTAGTTTTAAGAGTAAAACATATACTCCCAATGATATTTTGGAATTGGTTCATATTGACCTATGTGGACCCATTGGTGCTAAAAGTTACTTTGGAGATCGATATTTCATTTTATTTTTAGATGATGATAGAAAAAAATTTAGTGCTTCCCTTTGGATTCATGACAAGGGCTTAACCACCTCCTCCGTACTATAAGTTGAGTAGTTGTATTGGGCATTGAAAAATCAGTCTTTTGGTGCAATGACAACCCTACTCTAACAAGTGGTATCAAAGCTTGGTCACAGGTTTGAGTCCTTAGACCCTCAAGTAACGTTGAGGGGGAGATTGTTAGAAATTGGTTCAATGCTCCCCTTAGGATTTGTGACAAGGGCTTAACCACCTCCTATGTATTATAAGTTGAGTGGTTGTCTCAGGTACAAATCAATCTTTTGGTTCAACAAAAACCCCACTCTAATAGATGACTATTCTAGAATAATGACTTTGATGTTTCTTAAAGCTAAATCTAATGTCATTCAAGTGGTATTTAGCTAAAGTTGAAAAGAAATAAGGAAGAGTCTAAAGTGTTTGAGATCTGATAGAGGTGGTGAATTCATCTCATAAAAGTTCAATACATTTTGCAATGATAGAGGAATCAAAGGACAGATGTTAGCACCAAGGACCCCTCCTCGGAATGGGATAGCTAAAAGGAGAAATAAATCAATAATGGATTGTGCAAGAACACTAATGATGGAGAGGAATGTCAGAAAAATATTGGAGAGAAGCAGTTAGTACTATTGTCTATACCCTAAATAGAGTTCAAGTCAAGAAAGGTACAAAACCTACACCTTTTGAAATATGGTATGGCTATGCTCCCAATGTTAAGTATTTCAAAATATTTGGTAGTAGATTCTATATACTGAAAGATAAGAGGAATGAAAAGCTTGATTCAAAAAGTGATGAAGGAATATTCTTAGGTTATTCTACTCAAAGCAAAGCTTATAAGTGTTTAAATTTTAACACTAACAAAGTTGTGGAAAGTGAAAATGTGAGAGTTGATGAGTTTGTAGAAAGAGATGATACTTCATGTAATGAAGAACCTAAAGACTATAGTAATTCCATCTATGTGGATGATGATGCTCTCATCACTCAATGTTAAAAGACAAGTCAAACTACAAGTTCCCATCATATGGGAAATGATGGAGTGCAAATGCAAATTGTTGAACAATAGAGAGTGGATATCGATCAACAAAATGAAGATGTTGAGTCATAGACAGGCAATGTTGAGCATCAAATAGTGAATGTCAAGCATTCAAAACTTGAACAAAGAAGAAGAAACGAGCCTAAGATTATTTTCCCAGATGAACCTAAAGAAGAATCAAGAAGGAAACTACTTATGTTAGCAAAATATGTGATAAGACATCATATAACCTAAACAAATCATTAGAGATGTTAAATCAACTATAATGAAAAGAAGACGACTCAAAGATAGAAAATGATTAATTTTTGAATTTGAGCCCAAGTCAATAAAGGATGCTTTAGACAATGAAGATCGGATACAATAAATGAATGAAGAAATTGACCAGATTGAGAAGAATAATTCTTGGAATTTAGTACCAAGACCTAAAGATGAAAATGTCATTGGCACAAAGTGGATTTTTAGGAACAAGCTTAATGAAAATGGTGAAGTAACGAGAAACAAGACAAGACTGGTATGCAAGGGTTATGCACAAGAAGTAGGAGTTGATTATGAAGAAACTTTTTCTCCTCTAGCCAAACTTGAAGGAGATAGAACTCTAGTTGCATACTCAACTTACAATAATTTATCAAATGGATGTCAAATCTACATTTTTGAATGGTATACTATAGGAAGAAGTATACATTGAACAGCCTAAATAATTTATAGATCCAAACAAAAGGAACATGGTATGTAAACTAAACAAAGCTCTTTATGGATTAAAGCAAGCCCCAAAAGTATGGTATGAAACACTACATAACTACTTTGTTAAAATTGGTTTTATAAATGATAAAATCAACTTATATTTGAAGAATGGTAAGAACAATGAAGTATTGTTATCTGAGATATATGTTGATGATATCATATTTGGAGGAAGGGAAGCATTAAGTAAATAATTTTCTAATAAAATGAAAAAGGAATTTCAAATGTCTATATTTGGTGAGGTCAAATTCTTTGTTGCATTACAAGTATGTCAAATGAAGTTTGGTATTTTCATTTCATAAGCCAAATACCTCAAGGAAATATTAAAGACTTTTGGTATGGAAGATTAAAGGCCAGTGAGTACACCTACATCTATAGGACATAAGCTATCTAAGATTGATGATTATATTTATGTGAATCATACCCTATACAGATCCATGATAGGAAAATTGCAATATGTTCTTCACAACATCTAGATGTTGCTTTGGTAGTTGGGATAGTTGCTAGATCTTTAGAAAATCCTAAAGAGAATCACATGATGCTTGTAAAAGGGATATTGATATATCTAAAAGGTACAAAATAATATGGACTATATTACAGGAGAAGTGATAGATTTGAACTGAAAGTTTTCACTGACTCAGATTGGCCTGGAAATATTGATGATAGAAAAAGTAGTAGTGAAGGTGCATTCTTTCTAGGAAAAATATTGGTGTCATGGACAAGAAAGAAGTAGAATTGTATTTCCCAATCAATAGCTAAAGCCAAGTATGTGGCAGCTACAGTAAATTGTTCAAACATAATATGGATTAAGAAATTGTTGAAAGATATAAAAGAAAAAATTATAGATTCAGTAGTTATCTATTGTGATAACACAAGTGACCAGTCAACTTAATACACTAATAAGAAAGGATTGGACATCCTTTCACAGTGATTCTATGGTCAAACAACATCATGTGTTTTACTTAAAATATTACACTAACTTCATTTAATTTGTCATCTCGGAAGCATAAACTTGAGAGGATGACTGCAAAGTATATGCTCTAATTCTTCTTTAAGTCATTACAACTAAAGAGAAGGAAATGCTAAAGGAAACCTATGCTAGAAATTGAAACAACAACTCAACTCAAAGCTTAAAGTAATGTTACAACAATAAACCTTTCTATGCATCTATGCTATAGGAATAATTCACTGATTCTATTATCAACGGCCTTAGGAGCAACAAAATTCTACTTTGTAAGGAAACAAACAAGGAAATGAAATCTATTCTAATGGAACAATTCACTCACCAGGTGGCCCCCCTTGGATGAGTGAATACAAAAGACAATCAAGATAAAATAAATAAACTTGAACTTCTCATTCTATTCATTCATGGCGAAAGATTACACTTTAAAATAGTATCACACTCTACTGCTATGAAAATAAACTTCCAATTCTTTCTCTTTCCAAAACTATGCTTAAAGCTACAAAAGTCATTATTTAAAAGAAACTACAAATACTTCCTAACTCTATGATCACTCCATTAATTAGGATCAATTATAGACTCATAAAGCTTAAAAAAGAATCAACATTAATCAAGATTAAATCCTCCAAAAATGTAGCAATTTGTGGAAGCTACATTTTTGTGATGTACCAACAGAAAGAATATAATGACTTGCTCCACTTGTGATGGTTTAGCAATTTTTTTGGCTCTAACTTTAACACTAAGGTGTTTACCCTTGAATATTTGTGGCAAGTACCTATAAAACATTCAATGTGCACACAACTTCCTCATACATATATTTATTTCATCATCAATATTAGAGAAGGTGTAAAATTCAAATTACCACTCTTGCAAATCCTATGGCTATAGGAGGAAAATTACCCAAGTCATAGCATAAATGGGGAAATATTTATCAGCATGTAATATTACTTCAATATACCATTTTTGTCCATAGATTCAAGAAAATATAGCATATTTTAACTACCCATACTTCTACTTCATGTCTTAACATTTATATAACATATACATTAAAAACATAAGTTCAACTACTTAAAACCATAAAGTCATGATTGTTTCTACAAGATAATTGCTTTAAAATAAGATAAAAGATCTTTAAAAAATGGTCTTTTAGAGGCCCATCATCCCCCCCAACTAAGCTATTGCTGGTCCCCAACAACCATGAAGTTTCTAAATCTGGTTGAACTCTCCAATCACTAGTTGTTCTCCACTGGCTCATTCTTAACATAGTCAAAGTACCCATAATTTTCCTTAAGCCTTCTCCATCACCAAACTTCTTCTAACATATCATTATACTCTACATTATTGTTCACTACCAATAGTGGTTGCAGGAGAATAGAAGGTTGGTATCTTAATGGAAGCCAATATTTGCACCGACTCCTTCCCAAATTGATATACCATAGAATTCTGACAATAGCAAGAGTTAAATTTTGAGGAGAGTGGGGTTCTCTTATCTTCAAGTCACATTTCATTGGTCTCCACCTTTGTCTAGAAGCAAAAATACTATCTCAACATCTCATTGAGTGTTGTTCCCTATCTGCAAAGGCTTGTTCTCTAACTGAACATACTTTACTAGCTCCAGCAAGGTTGCCTAAGATAGAAATCTAATCCAAAAAATTGTGTCTAGTGTGTTTAACTTCTAGTGTCATGAGTAGAAGAAATTTCATTTCATTGTCCCTATAAGGCACAACTTTATGTTCCCTACTTATCTCATTCTACATCCAAGACATGATTGCTCTGAATTGTACATCCTCTATATAAAGGAGTGAGTTCCACTCTATGTCATTAAGTACTACCAAATTATGGAGATATATCCACACAATAAATTATTTGAAGGAATTGGAATAGATTAGAATGCATCATAAAACTCATATAATTTTGAAATGGAGGAAGTAAGCCCTTCCACAATTCTAGTCAATTTGAAGTTTACAAGCTGTTCTTTGAGAAATAATGTATGCACTAGTGATGGTGATATGCATTCCATCAGTTCAGGAATTAATCCTCTGACTTGTTCAATTATCATTTTTAAACCTCCATTCTTGTCTGAACTCTACTTCAACTAATAGCTTTGTTCATTAATGATATTTTTCAATTTTTCCCTCTCCAACTTCCATTTTATCTCTTTCCCATAACAATTGTTGGAACAAATTAATCCTTGCAGAAAAATGTGTAGATAGATTGGGTGGTGGCAATGATTCCTAGTTAGAAATATCTATCCATTTAGATATCAAATGAGGAATTTTTTTGTCACTTTGTGGCATGGAGCATTCTCCTTTCCTTATAACAATTTTTGTCACCACATTCTCTCCCTTATTTGATTTAGTTGCTACTTCAGCCAGTGTATCCAGTCCATCCTTATAAAGTTTTTCCATTACTTCTTCAACAATTTCTTTCCTGAATTCTAGTTAGTCCTCAGGAGGAAGGTCTTCTAAATTCTCATTAGTATCCTGCATACAGGGATAACTTTAAGGAACCCCCCCTCCCAAAATTTATAAAATTGTGGCGAATCACATGTCATTTGGGTGAAAAAAAAATTAATAGTGTTGGAAAATTATGCGTCAATCAATGGATATTTGGTGGCAAATTTTTTAATAGTTTAGACAATTTTTATAAAATAATGGCGATTATAATTTTTGTTTTTAATAAAATTATTAATATTGATGACGAATTATATTTTGAAATATGGATATTGGTTGGCGAATATTTTAATAACCGATACCTTTTTTATAAAAAAAATGGCAAAATTATTTTCCAAATAATTGAATTAATTTATTTGTTATGGCGAATGGTTTTTAGAAAGTTATAGTTGGTATGGCTATTTTCAAAAGATGGGAAATAAGTAGCCTAACCTAACATACCAACTTACATAAATTATTGGCAACTGGTAAGTGGCAAGTGGCAAGTGATGGTTTAAAGACATGGTTGTTTGATCGTACATTATGGAAGCATAATCTTTGCCACTACCATTGTAATTATGTTAAATGTATTATTTGAGAACTCAGACCGTCTGATGATCCAAGATCAATGACTGAGGTTTAATTTCGGCCAACATTTCTTGAAGGAAAAAGAATTGTCAAGGTAGTCACTGGAATGTTGACAAGTATCAAGGTAAGTTGTCTATAGAGTATAGTGTACTTGAAAATAATTAAATGCCATATCAGTGATAGCGATATTCTCTTGCTAGTATGCTACCACTAACCACACACCACTTCCTAAATTGTATAGCTGATTTCTGACCATTTTTTATTAACAGTTACCAATACCATTGCAATTTAGTTTATCTATAACTATATATAATAATCCGAAAGATATCTTAATTTAACAACTTTTCCATGTTCTTCTACTTCACTTGCTTTTGCAAAAATAGCATTAACAGAACCTTGAACTTCACCAAGCTTTGTCTGAAATTTTTGAAACATATAATATTCTTCAACATTCCTTTTATGTTGACATTGCTCCTTTTTTTTATATCTTACCACTTTTATTTCCTTACCATCTATAGTTGAGGTTTCGTAAATCTTACCAACATGTTTCTCTATAGTGTCTAGTTTAAGCTACAACTGCTTTTCCTTTTTATACTTCCAACTACAAATTGCACATTTGCATTCTACTGGTGGCTCACCTACAATTGGATTGTCCACAGGCTCAATGAATGGATACTTTGCTGCCCAAACAAATTTAAATCTCCTAGCCATCTCTGAAGTTGATTGATTCGTTCTGGTACTGGTTATTTACTGGATATTCTTCTTCAAGGTCATCTTCATTAGAGATATCAGGTTCTGCAACTGCATCACCAAATTTATTAGGCTCCCCAATTTGTTGAATGGATTCCTGTATAGGTTGAGATTGTATAGGCTCCTCTGATGATGTATCTTCCTTACTTTGACCAACACTGTTGCATCTACCCCCACCAAAGTATGAAGATATATTTTTGCATTTTGTTGGCCTCTCTTGGACATCTCCACCTTCATTAGTCCTACTCCTCTTCCTATTTAAATTTGACTGTAACATCTCCATCAAATTAAGGCTACAATAAAATACTATGGACTTGTAGTCATAGTCATTCCAGTTCTCTACTGATCACAATACTATGAAGAAGGCTCCTTCTTTCGGCATTTTTCAATAATGAAACTCATATATCTTAAATAGACAACTACAAATAAACCGTTTTCATTTTGGCGAATAGGCCGACTGTTACATATGATAAGAACTAATATTTGGGGAACGCTACATAATTTTAAGTAATTGAGTGGGCGAATAGCGCAGGAATTTGGGACCCCATTGTCTGTGATGCATGGTGAATTGGGTCCTAGGATAAATAAAAATTTCACATAGGAAAATGGGAATTTGGCGAATGATGATCGTCGAAAGAGACACTCAATTAATTCTGTGGCGAATAAGAGTAAACATTAAAGAGAAATATGGGTGAGGAACCTGACTACCAAGCTGAAATTACGTAGTAATAGTGGCAAACATTCCAACCACTATATGAGTATTTTATAAAATATGCGCGAACTGGTCAACTAGTATACGGTGTTTTTTTTCACCAATTTCTATAGCCCGATCGGGACATATTTGCCAATTGGCAAATAAGTGCCACTAAAAAAATCCTTTCCTTCATAATAGGACTTTCTTCGAACTCCTCAAATGCTTTAGGTTCATCAAACTCCTTGTCACTATCAACAAGTACATAGTTAACACTAAGATCAACTTCAAGTTGTGGACTCTGGTTATTGCACTCATTATCAATGGCTATGTTTTGTTGAAATTTTCCCTTTGAAGAGGACTCCTTCTCAAACTCAGAAGAATCATTGTCAACCATTGGAATAGGGGTTTTAGTAATCCTACTACCTTTAGAAAGCCTCACACTTCACCTCGTAGGAGGTGTAGAAAGGCATGGAGGATTCTTTCGTTTCCTCTTGTTCGCAGACATTTCTATCGTAGGTGCTTCAAGAGATTTTACTGAAGCTTCCTCCTCTTGCAAGTGTAGGGTTTCATTAATATTACTTTCATCATCATGTTGTTTCTCTAATTTCTCTTCTTTAGGTTCGATAGTTTTACCTTTGCCAACCTATTAGCAGACCTAGTCTTAACAGATGATGGGGGCTTGAGGGCACTAGCATCTTCTCTATTTTTTCTTTTTTGTTTGCTAGAAACAGAGGTATCAGCTCTATAAATCCTCTTCTTAGTTGGTCTAGAATTGGAGGGAGAGGCTTTAGGAACATTTTTAGTCCTAGGAATAACCTTCCAAAAATTAGTAGATGTCATTTCCCTTTATCCAATACCCTAGCTTCTAGGGCTGACCAATCTAGGCTCTACCTCATTTAATTGCAAAAACTCTTCCCATGTCCCAATTGATTTTTTGTTTAACTCCCTTTCCAAAACTAATTTTATCAAACAATGATGGGAGACAAATTGATCCTTTCACAATTGTACTAAGCACCTTTCTTTTTAACAATGTTAAACAAGAAATTGGGAAGATTTACCTTTCTATAATCATGTCACAAATGAGCCAGAATCTTGAAATGTAGGGCATGTAGGTATTTGTATCAACCTTTACAAGTGAACCATTGAATGATAAATGTTGTTGGCTAGATAAACTCCATGGGTAAAGATAATTTGGAGGTGCCCTGCTTCTTGTCAATGTCTAGCAAAGGGTCATGATGCACACTGAATTGTGCTCTAGTTGTATGTAGGTCAAAATCCTTTACCCAATTTTCTCCTTCTTGGGGTAATCTAGTGACTTCAGCCACCAAATATTCTATTAATTCAATTCTGAGGCCCTTAACCATTGCAAATCCATCCTTCGAGGTTCTTATGAATTGAAGAGCAACCTCTTCATCAAATCCCTTTAAACTGAGGTAGATGTCTAACCATCCTCTTCTCTTGAACATCTCATAACTAGTTGTGTCACCCAAAAAAACCCTATGATCAACTGGTTCATATCTTTGAAGACCTCCACCCATTGTTATGCATAGTAGAATTTTGGAAAAATTGTGATGTTTTCATAGCTCAACACTAGTGAGTTATCAAAATTTGCAATGTTATGGCACTAGAAAGAGAAAATGGCATACTATTACTACGTGCTTCTTAAAAAAAATTAATGCATGAAATCTCATGATATCATTCCTTACATCAAATCTCATAATTTTTCACTCATGTACATGTCTACCATCCCAAACACATTGCTAGTTATCATTAAAAGTTAAGCTCGACTTTTAATGTCCTCAATTTCCTTAATGACAGAATCACAGAAGGATAGGCCATTAGCATGTGACGATAGTCATCTCATAAGACAATAACTTTTAAAGTTTATATGCAATTTGAAAGTTTGAAAAATGAATATTTGCCCCCCTCACAACTAAGTAAATTCATGGGTCCCACCAAGCCAAAATATGCAAGAGTAATAAATTCAAACAACACAAAATCCTAACAAAGAATGAATAAAATAAAATGCATGCAAGGTTATGTGGCACGTACTTGGTAAGTGTTGCAGGAAAAGTGTTCTACAAAAGATCATCTAAAGTGATGGAGTGATGAGATGGGATGGTAAGATGGGGAAGAGAGAGGATGAAATGAAGTGTATGGAAGAGAAATCACTTTTAAGAAGTTTTTATAATGAAAATGTTGAAAATATTTAGTAGTAGTCAGGGCAGAAGACCCAAACTACTCAGGTACAAGAATAAGTATATCTTTGTTGTGCTGAAACTAGTGCAAGAACTCCTCATGACTGATTGGTTTATTATAAATCTTAAGGTAATGCCCATTGACAAGAAACTTTAATCAAATAGGATCAGACATAGACAACTCGTCCACTCCATTTGGAAATACAACAATAATTTCATACAGTCCTAACCAATGAGTTTGAAACTTGACTAGGTTGTGTTGATACTTGAAATCATAGAGAAGTTCCCAATCTCCTACAACAAACATTTTATCTTTGATAAAATTATCATGGCACTACTTTCATTGATGTTGGATGAGTTTGATATTGTTTAATGTAGATTTGCACCATTCATCAAGGTCATTTAAACTCAAAATTTGGTCTTGTTGTGCAATAGTGAGTTCCATACCAAGATCCAAAACATTGTTCAATGATTTATATTCAAACTACACAAGCATTATAGCTAACCTACCGTAGATGAGCTCAAAAGGAGTGAAACTCATTGTAGATTTCCAAGTGGTTCTATTAGCCCAAAGAGTTTCAGAAAGGCATGTGGCCCAATCCTTCCTATGAAGTGCTACTATTTTGGTGAGAATAAATTCCAACTCTTTTTTGGTAACTTCTACTTGACCATTAGCTTGTGGATAGTAAGGTAATGATTTACCATGCCAAATAGTATATTCCTTCATGAGAGAAACTATCAAATTAGATCTAATCTAAGCTCCTTGATCAGATGTCAACTTTCTAGGGACTCCAAACTGAGAAAAAATGGATTCATACAAGAACTTGGTAACATTGTTATCCCTTGGTTGTTTCATGGGTTTGACCTCTACCCATTTAGTTACATAATTAATGCAAACTAAAATATAGGATTTACCTTGTGAAGAAGGTTCAATAGGACCTAAAAATTCAATCCCCCATCTATCAAAGGGTACAACTACTACTTGAGGTAGTAGGGGCATTTCATCTGATTTAGTGGGTCTTCCCATACATTGACACTTATCATATTCTTTGTGTATCAAGCTACATCCTTATGTAGACTCAGCCAATAGTACCTGGTTGTCAATATTTTAAAGGTTGTTCATTTGGCTACAAAATGACCTCCATAGGGGTCATCATGGCATGCCCGCAAGATATCATATGTTTCATCTTCCCTTATGCACTAACATGTTACTTGATCAAGTCTGGTATAAAACATAAATCCAGCAATCCAAGAATAGTTAAAACTCTTTCCAGAGAGTAACTTCCTTTCTTTGGCAGAGAAGTGAGTTGGCATCTTTCCCATGGTTAGGTAATTTGCAATATCTGCATACCATGGAAGTTGTGCTAACAATAGGAAAAGGTGTTCATCTGGAAAACTATCATCAATGGTTGCATGATCATCAAGGACATGCAACCAAGAGAGAAAGTCAGCTACCACATTGGTCTTGTTAGGTTTATCTATTATGGTAATATCAAATTCCTACATAAATAACAACTAGCAAGCCAATCTTCTTGATATTGCAGGCTTATTCATCAAATAGGTTATGGTAGAGTGATCAATATGAACAAATATTTCATATTCAATAATATAGTGCCTAAATTTATTTAGTGCATAAATAACTACAAGTAGCTCTTTTTTAGTGACTATGTAGTTAAACTCTATACGTTGAAATTTTTTGTTGATGAAATAAATAGCATGTTCAACTAAGTCTTCCTTTTGGCCTAGCATTGTACCTATAGTATAGTCTAAGGCATCTGTATGGATGTGGAAAAGCAATCCCCAATTGAGCCCTCTCAAAACTACTGTTGTGGTGAGAACTTTTGTAAGCTATAGGAAAGATGTAGCACACTCAGAGTCCCAAGAAAATTTAGAATCCTTTTTTGACAAGTTATAAAGGGGCACTACAAGTTGACTAAAATTCTTGATGAATATTCTATAATATCTAGCATGTTCTAGGAAACTTCGGACATCGTTCTACTTCTCTATCATAGGCAAGGTACTAATGACTTCAATTTTTGTAGGATCTACTTGGATGCCTTTGGATGAAATGACATGACCTAGTAATACTCCTTCCATCATCATAAAACATTTTTCACTATTTAGGGAAAGGTTATAGTCTTGGAATCTCTTGAGTATTATCTCTAAGTTGGTTTTTTCCTTCTCAAAAGTAGTCCCATAAATAGTAAAATCATCCATATAGATCTCCATACAGTCAGCAGATATATTTGAAAAGATACTTATGACAGCTTGTTGGAATGTGGCTGGGGCATTGCACAAGCCAAAAGGTAAAACTAAGTAGGAAAACATTCCCCATGTGCATGTGAAAGTTTGTTTTCTTGATCCTCTAGAGCTGTTTGTATTTGATTGTAACCACTAAAACCATCCAAAAAAGAGAAATATTTCTTACTAGCTAGGTTGTCAAGAATGTGATCTATAAATGGTAAGGGAAAGTGGTCTTTCTTAGTGGCCAAATTGTGCTCCCTATAATCTAAACAAACTCTCCATTTTACTCCCATCTTTGGTACTATAAATAGGGGTAAGACCCATTGGCTATCAAAGATGGGGTAGATAAAACCAAAATTTAATATTTTCTATAGTTCATTCTTAACTATATCCTTCAAAATAGGGTTAACTCTACTCTAAGGTTGTCGAATAGGGTTGAAATCAGGACTAATATAGATCTTGTGAGTGTAGAGATTAGGGTCTATTCCTTTCATGGCCATGTAGTGCCAAGAAAATGCTTTTTGATTCTCCTATAGTAACTACAACATAATTTTCTAATGTGAAGGTGATAAGGCATTGTTTACATTCAACTCCCTTTCTAAGTCAACTTCCATCTTAATAACATTTTCTATCATGAATAATTGGGCAACAAGAGAAGAATCCATCTCATGAGGTAATAATGAGTGAAGGAATTGGGAAGCTTCTGATTATTGATGTGTGCTCAAAGGTGGTAACATGGTTTCTAGGATGCAATCAGCTTGAGGACACACTTGAGCTTCTACTCCATATTCATTCATGATAATGGATGAAATTATCTCACCTTCTTCTTGAGAGTCCATAAATGACTCTCAACCTATCATCATTAGCTGATGGATGGAATTGACCTATGGATCTTCATCACCCACATTGGGCTAAACTACTTGGTCATCTAGCAATAGTGGCTAAGCTGGTGAATATAATGCTAGGTTCTTAGTATGGATACCATTTGATATTGTCATCTTTTTAGACTAGAAAGCTATATAGGCATTTGTAATGACTAACCATGGCTACCATAAAATTAATGGATATCCACCCATGTTGGCCTTTTGGGAAGGGACAAGAAAGTCTACTGGATACTTCCAATAATTTAAGGTGTCTATGACATGTTCTATCATCCCATTCAGCTTGAGAGTAGAACTATCACCAAGATCTTGTAAGGAAACTTGCAATAAATAATATAACTATTTCCACATAACCCATAATAGATCTGAAATAAATATGTAATTGAAATTCACATGCAAGAGAAAATACAACATACCAACGAAAATGTGACATGAGGTACACCTTGGGAAACCCTCATTGAGGGAAAACCCAGCCTCCAAAAGCATCCATCACCATGTATTAGTAAAAAAAAAAACACCATTGCAATACAACCATGGAAGCCTTCAAGTCCATAGGCACAACCAAGCAATTCATATGAACAAGCATGTATCTGCACGTCCCATGCCGTGCTTCCAACTTTCACAAATGCTCCCTTGGCTAACCTGTCAAGCCTTATCCTTCTTGACTCTTTCCTTTTTCCCTTTTTGTCTTCTTCTCATACAATAACTACCCTTGTGGCTACGTATATAGTAGCAAGTCCCACAAAACCACCAAGTGGTATTACATAAACCATGTGTTAAAACCATGTGCTTCCTAACCCATTGACCCCACATTTAATATTAGAATTTTAATTCTTTTCTCCAATATTAAATAATCAAATGAAATATTATAACAATGTTATAATACAACTTATCAAGTATATCCCATGGGAATATTTACATTTTTCACATCCATCTAGGTACAACATTACATAATAAAATAAAATATAGCAATATTATGCAATGTGTGCAACACCCATTATCTCAACAATTTCCCACTTGTTGTATACATTGCATAGGGTCAATTTGTAGCCACATAAATGAACAAGGGAACAATCCCTCCTAGCACATCCACCATCATGGATCAAATTACACAAAGTGCTCCATCCTGGTACTTGCAAAAAATCAAAGTATCTAACACCTCAAACATGAATGATCTCACCTCCTATTATGCCACTATCACTGAACATACATAGAAGTCATCCAAAGAGAAAGCCACCCAACCTGTTGCATTAGAAGATCATAAAATCCTATACCAACTAAAATTCCAAGCACAAAAACCTAATCCAAACATAATCACATGTATCAATTATTTTCAAAATATCCATAGCTGAAATAACACCCACAACAAGTGCCAAACCCATCCAACTATCCATACTTCCAAAGGTATACCAAGTGAATCTCACAAAATCAACATATCCAATCTATAGCCTACAATCAAAAGCCTCAAAATAAATGCTTACCACATATATACCAATAAGCTCCCACTGTAAAAGATAATGTCAAATCTGTAACCAATCCACTCACAAAATCTCAAAGAAGTTAATCCATGTAGTCTTAAGGACATCCACAACACATAAACCAATAACCTACAAAAAAACTCTCATAACCAATCTCCAATGCTCTCCCAAGTTCTCCACAACCAACAAAGGAAAGAGAAAAAGGAATAACTATGTCATCTCTCACATGACATACATGAGCACAAACTAGTGATCACAATCTCTAACCAATCTCAAATCTAATTTAAGAAAAATTGAACATCTAGGAAGATAACCAAGACCAAAGAGAAACCATGCAAATCATAACCTGAATCATGTCCATCTACGCACACCTCTAAATGTAAATTGTGCAAGTATGATCTCCTCCATAAAACCCCAACCAAGAAGCCTCAACAACACCTAAATCATACCATATAACTAATTATGGATGTAAGCCTCTCACAAGAAGATCAAACTCATAAACCATTCCTAATCCAAGGAATATGACCAATATAAAACTATCTCCCAAACTCAACCAACATAACAACATATGTAAATGGAGATAACCAATGCTAAACCATTTCTCAAATGAATCCTCCATAACTAACTCATGCACCATAGCTCAAGATCCATATCCATGAAAGACAAGCATAAACATAATGCACATGAGAGAAACAATGAGCTATACCTCTCAAGTAGCAAAACCACTGAGTAGACCAAGAGTGGGGAATGAGAATGCTCATCAAGATATCCAACTCTCCAACCAAGACTCATCTAAGAACAATCTCCTCTCAATTCCATATCAGGTGAATGCCTCTTGGACTTCTTGCTGAAACCATTAATTGTCCCAACAGATACTTCTCTAATCTAAGAGAAATCAGAATCACCATTATCTTTAAGTAACCATGAGTATCTATAACCAATCAATCCATGCCAAATCCAAATGGAACATAGAAATATCATGAAGTGTCTAGCTTATGATCAATGTACTTAATACCAAGAAACTAAACCAAGATCAATGTCAAAGTTCCAACCATGGCCTCAAGAACATAAACATGACAATGTGATCTAACCATCTCAACCAAAGAGATAACATGCTCCATATGAACATACTATAACATGTCAAAACTCTAAATGTGTATCAAGAGTATACCATGAAGTAAAAAATGAAACCATCCTAACACCAAGGATAACATGTCAAATGAAAGCATAAACTACACCTTTACCAAGAACTCCATTAATCTTCAAGATGCAACCTTCTCCACACACAATAAAGATAAACATCTCCACATATCATGAAGAAAACTAAGAACCCCATGAGTCCTCAAGCTCTAAACATCTTCACACACCATGAAGATAACAAGTGCACCATGTAAATGTCAAAGATGCTTCTATAGCAACAAGATCTAAGATAAAGCTCCAACATCTGCAAACACTCAATAAATATATCAATGCCAACAACTCCCACTCAACCATGGTACCAAGTCACGCATGGCATCATAAGATCGACATCCTACATGAAGATTCTCTAGGTCTACAATCACATAACCAAAGTGTCAATACCAAATGAAACCAAGATCTCCAAACCAAAATAGGAACTAATCCTGCACTGTCACCCCATTACTGTCACAAGCTCCCACTAAATCATGGATCATAGCTATCCATGACATCATGATAAAAAACCATCCTCTAATCATGAGAATCAACCAAGGCATCAAACCATCAAAGAACTCAAAGTGCACATCATGAGCTTCTTAAAAGGAAACCACACAATCATGATCCTCAACCAAGAAGATATACCACCATAACCAAATAAGGAATCCAAACTGTTGGCACTAAAAAATGCATGGAAAATTTTGAGCACCATTGAGAAATTTGAGCCCTATAAACGCTTTTTGATGCGTATGTACCCGGTTGTCAATATGAGGCCTAAAAGGTGTTCAATGTTTCTAACACCTTCCATTCAGCCCGTCTACCTATTCTGTGAAGTTAAATCATCAATTCGAGTCATTTGGCGAAGTCTTGTTTTGAGCTAGTGTCAAATCTGCAATTTCACCTAAGTGTCAAACAGTGACAGGAGGCCTTGTTTGCATCTGAATATCTCGCACCCAGAAGTGTTTTGTGATTCACCACTTTGGGAGTGTCTAGTGCCCATACTCGAGAACCTATGTTTTAGATTTTGAGTCATTTTGAGTTCGTTTATCTAGGTTTTGAATCCCTCAAAGTTGGTCAGTTATTATTTTTATGATTGATGCACTTTGCACCTAATTCTGGGAGGCCCCGTTTGACATGCTATAACTTTGACCCAGTTGACCAAAATCTCGAATTTCTTTTTGTGTTGCATTGTACACATCAGAGACTTATTAAGTTTCAAGTTTCAACTCGTGATGAATCTGTTTGATATGTTTTCAAACGCGAATCCAAACAAAATTTCAAAAAGTTTTACTGGTGTCAGCACTTGCAGATTTGTCAGTACTCTTGTTCGTGGCGTTATAACTTGAAATCCATGATTGGCTAGATTGAATGGATTGTACCCCTGTATTGTCCTCTAAAAATACTCCAAGTGTACCAGTTTGCAACTCATGCAAAATCCATTTGCACACTTTTCCAAGCCAATTTTGTTTGCTCAAATCACCTTCACTCAATGTTCTTAGTTGCAAAATTCTGAGTAGCCTACTTTGAACGTTTTCCATTTGCATCCTGTGATTCCTCATGTGCCCAAATTTCATATCCATAATGTTCTCATGACAGAGAACTAATGCACCAATTTTCGTCTTCCCAAGTGTCCAGTTGCCCAGTTTTCAAAGCTAGATCCGAACCCAGTTTATTGTTTTCTGACTTGCTTTCTTGCAGATAAATCTGAGAGGGCAACTTTGACGATCAATATCTTTTGACCTAGGATTCTTCATGAGATGAGATTTGATAGGGTAGAAGTATGCGGAACAAAGATTCAGTGTGCCAGCTTTCAGAGCCTAGTCAGGTGTTTGGATCAGTTTTTAAAGCCAGCTAACAGGCCCTGTTAGCTGAAAGTCGCAGTTTGCAGATAAGTGGTAAAATGGTTTCGAGTTGATTAATCGATGATCAAACTTGTTTCTAATCAGTGCTGAATGGGTCAATTTACCAGCTCAGGTGTTTGAAAACAAAATTTTTAGCAGGACCCACTTTGGGGTCCGACTAATTGCATCAGACTTAATAGAAAAGGTGGGGGTGAAAATGTGGTTATAACTGTGTCATTTTTCTGATAAAAATGACATACCATCTTTAAAGGAATTAGTTTTGAGTTATCACATTAATATGCAAAGGCATGGGCAAGCATATTGGCATTTTGTGGAATTGTTTTTGGCATTGATTCTCGAATTTTCATGACATTGAGAAGGCACCAAATAGATGCCAAATTTTGAGTAAAAGATATTATTTTGAGATGTAACCATTAATTCCACGACTTGGGTATTCCTATCACATTTATAAAGCACTTGATACATCTGAAGAATGTCTCAAGGAGAATATACAAATTTCAAAGATAGTGATATTTTAGAGACTGCCTTAAAATTTGGATATGGACGTTTGTGTAAGAAAAACATGAGAATAAATAAACTCCAAAAGTTGACCATGGCTAGTGTGTTAACAGAAGTCATCTCAACAATTCAATTTCTTGTGGCTAAAGTTGGGAAGAAATTTCAAGTTGAATATCGTGCTGGAAGAAGACCTAGATATCAAATGCCACTCTTAAAAATGCAATGAATGGTCCTCGAGAGAGGCTTCTTTATGTTACAACTTCCACATATAGCTCATTGTCTTACAAGTGATGATTATTTTTTAGTCTTTTGTTTTGGAGATAAAGGTGGGATTACATAGTGAAATGGTTTCCTTCTTTTAAGCTCAGATTTTTTAAGTGAATGGAAGGGGAGGAAGAGCACCAGTTTAATAAACAAAGGAGTTTGAAGCATCTAAGGGTACCCATACTGGAGAGAGCTCCTTGGTAGCTGGTCCAACGTTGGAGACAAGGATACTAGCAGAGCATGTTACAACCGCCAATCGTCAGGTCAAAGGAGGCCAATTGTGTGAGACGGATATTTACATCGATGACTTAAATCTTGTTGCAGGCACACCACGCCCTTCATTCATCAATGAGCTTCACGCAACATTTCATGTCCTTTCCCCTTAGAATAGTTATACAGCAACTTTGAGAAAAAGTGTTCAGTCATGTGCTTGAGGAGCTGCAAGTGGTCGCAACTATCATGTCTAGTGATACCGTATTGAGAAAGAAGATGCTAAGCGCTAAACAGAAACAACTCACGCATGTTACTAAAGTTTGCTCCAAACATAAAACAGAGAAGAAAGCCATCCACAAAAGAAGGAGCAGACAAGTTTGAATAAAGCCCTACATTTTTAAAAAAGGGGCAGCAGGGCACAAATGAAATAGAAAAATGCAGTCAAAGCTGCAACATATGAGAAAAAGACGTCAATGGCCAGGAAGCTCAAGAACTAAGTAGCCCACGCTCTGCTAAAAGGTAGGAAAAATGTTCGCAAGAAGGGAGGCGAGTTTGTCTCAGGCCCAGTTTCTAAAATATTAAAGATTGGTTCTCTAGATGAATTAGCCAAAGCTCGACGGGTAGTTCTTAATCCACCGTGGGAGGAGAGCGCCTGTGTGCAAGAGGAAAGTCTCGGCAAGCATCCAGTAATAGCCTGCATAAAACAGACATGCCCACGGTTTAAAAAGCTATCTCACACCGTGAAAAGACAGAGCAATGTTAAAGAAGCAACGTAACCACTCTTGAGAGATTTTTATAGGTCAACGCATTTGGTAAAATGCTCCATGCAATTGAAAAGGGAGATGTCTGGCAGCAGAGACCAACCATGAAGGACGGATTATGTGCATGCAAGGGAAACCTGTAGTTTTCAGAGACAACGCCAAATGATGAAGCCCACAGAAAAAATGTTGTGAAAGAAGACTGCAGGGATATATTGAAAAGAAATATCCCACATTGGGGAAGCGATAGCTTTCCAAGCTATTTAAATACAGTTTTAAACAACAAACATTGTGAATTGAAGGCAGAGGCTTTTGAGAAGCCGCAGGTTAGTAGGTGGGGCCCGTGGTTAGCCAGATAACATCAAATTTTGAGCCAGTGCTAAATTTTACACAAAGAAACAAGTGCGTTGATGTGGCGACGGAAGCACCAGATTGTGCCAAGTGTCATGATCCAAGGGTTAGCGCATGCCCGCAAAATGGAGTTGCGCGAAGGTTTAAAAATGTGGGATTACGCCTGGGTGCCACGTGGCATGGCAGGTCTCAGGAGTGATGATGTGGCGAGAACGAGCAGCTCAAATGGAGGCACAGGATTTTTCCACGTGGTGAGATCCGACGGTCTACGCATCCCCGCAATATGGAGTTGTAGGGATTTAAGTAATGCAGGGAAGCGCATTCTCGACACATGGAACTGGGTCCTGACGATGCTGACATGGCATCTATGAACAGTGGTCGGCCAATCAGAGGCCACCATGTGGCAGAAAAGTTGGTCAAACTCTGTTGACTCAAATTGGAAGGCAAGGGCAATTGAAGAATAAAAAATAATAATATTTTATTATTATTTTTATAACGGATGCACGTCAGATTTAAAAAATTTGTAAAAGGGGACATTTTATTCTAAAGTTTTAACTTTAGATAAATTTAAAATTTTCAAATTTTAAATTTAAAAAGGAATGCAGACCTGATAGTTATAATAGAGGGGCATTTTTTGAAATAAGATTCTAGGGGTTTTCTGTAAGCTAAACATGGACTCCAATATACTGTCGGAATCGAGAAAAGATGAACTATCCAATTTTGGAGTCAATTTTTGCATAGGTAGTAGCTAGCTCAAACTACAAGAGATTTTCTTTCAGGTACCTGAATTACAACCATTTTCAGACCAAGAAGTTTAGTTGTGTTTTTTGGCAAGTTAATAGCTTGAATATGCGTAAAAGACAGGGAGAACTCAGCTAGGGGCATTTCTGAGTCAGTTAGATGAAGTTTTATCAGCATTTTGATGCAAATCAGATATTTAGCAAATCAGGGATTTCATCATTCAGCTATGGATATTTTGCAAATCAGTTACAAGGCAATGATGAAATCAAATCAGATCAAATGGTAGAGAGATGAAAGAGGTTTTCACTTGCAAGATGGGATTCCAAATGGACACTTGTCATCTTCAGTTTCAATCCGAGAATTTTTTCTCTTCTATATTTTTCTTTCTTTCTATCATGGAGGGGGTTCTAGTTTCTGGGAAGAACAAATTCATTGCTGTGATACCATTAGGGATTCCAATTTTTACACTGTGAGACCATTGGTTCTAGTATTTTGACATGTTTCCATGAGTATGACACCATTTTTCTTCAGCAGAACTCTCATGTGAACAACATTGTAGAGATAATATAGATAGTTCAGATCTGTTAGGTTGTTTCATGTCTTTCATTTCATGCATATGATTGTATATTTTCAAGGAAATAATGTAAAGAGCAGCAGATAATTAAGTTTCAATTGAATTTTGTTTCCATTCTTATTGAATTTCAATGTTTTACGATCTTTGAACAAAGAGTTTACGTCATAGTTGTAGTCCCCTAAGACTGTATGTTGTTTCATTGTTGCTGATCGTTCAAGGAATTGTGTAAATGCTTCATAGAAATCAATAGGGTTGCAGATTTATTGAGGAGGATATCAGGTAAGAATGAGATTTTAAACTGAACATAGATGTCTATTTACAAGTTAAATAGATAGATCTATATCTGAAGATACACACATGTCTTAGATATTCATATGTATGTTTGTGATCCATGAATTTGCCCAATGGACTAGGCACTGATCAGCTACAAGGTCATTACTTTCTCACTGCTGCATATCTGAGGGTTGTTGAAATCAACATCAAAAATCAAACACTTTTCCCATTTCATGTTGAAGAGTTATCATAGAATTCCCTCACTCAGCTTATGAGATTCATAGATTTGCATCTAGCTATCGTAGGTTTGTGTTATTTCATGAGTTCTTAGGAGAAATAAGGGTTTTATCTGCTTTGAATAGATTCAGTGTATGCTTTGATAACTGGTACCATATAAGGAATCTATAGGTTCACCCGCCTAGGTTTTGCAGAGCCTGAAGTGCAGAAGGAGTATAGCCTTATAGTTGGCCTAGTGTCTGAATGGATGTGTTGATAATGGGAGTTAGCTGCCCCTAGATGCATCTTGTTCTCATCAAGGTAATTGGAAATGGGTAACATTTTCAAACACCAACAAAATGGTGACTCTACTGGGGAAATAAGATGGCAATCCATTTTGTTGAAAGAACAGGAGCCTCTGATGTGAAACAGAGTGGATATAGCATATCAATAGCAAGATGTGTTCCTTTTCCTTGCTGAAGTTTCATGTTCCCCAGTTAAGCTTTATTCATTATCAGTAGTATGTTGAAATTGGATGAAAATTGTGTTCTATGACTGTCATAGGTCTATCTTCAATCAGTTCAATTTTTGCAAATATTGTTGAGAAAGTTTCAGAGTCAAGAATTCATTTATAAAGTATATTTTCTTTTCAAGATGTCAGTGATCTGCAAGTTTTTTCCTACGTTGAAGATCTGGTTCAGATTTGTCAAGTGACAAATTATGTTTTATTTCTCACCAAGTGTGAGTGGTGACTCTCAAATCTCTATACCAGTTTGTTCCTAGTTGATTTCATTGCAAAATTTTGAAGGATTTTCAGTTGTGTGGGCAGATCTGAAACTGTTGATAGATCTTGGAAAAGAAGTTTTAAATTCTTGATAAGTTTTAAAGTGTTGTTTGAAATCTGCTATTATAAAGAAATTGAAATGTAAAAAATCAATCACAGCAGTGGTTATTTTATTCCTCTTGCAAAGAGGTGGTGACTCTACAAAGTTTTGACCAGTGGTGTAAAGGATTTTCAGTCTTGCACCTATGCCAGATCAGCAGATCGAAGTTTTCCATCAGCACTTGAGGTATTTTGGTTTTCATGTTTTATTTTCATGAAAGTCAAATGTTAGAATCAGTGCCTCTATTTAGTGATTTTTTAGCACTAGTAAGAAGAGGTAGAAATTTTTTTTTATAATGGAGTCAGATCTCAGATCTGAGATTAGGTTGCCAAATTTTGAGAGTCTCGAAATTGTGAATAATAACATTGCTTTGTTGAATAGATAGATCTACATAAGGATTGTCAATATTATAAAAACTGAAGTAGGCAGTACTCAAGGTCTAAGTATCAAAAAATGTTATTTAAGGCTTAAGTCATTAATCAGTAAGATGCCTTTTCATTGTATACCTAAGGAATCTTCACTGCCTAGTGTTTTCCTTGATGTTCTAGTACCTGATTCAGTCAATTGGCCAGCACCTATAAGATTACAAAGAATTTTGCAAATTGAAAAATTCATTGAGGAGATGGAAGATGATGATTATAGATTTCATGAAATATCTTCTAACGATAATGAGTGTGCTGAAAGCCAAGGTAGTAATGAATATAATGAGTCCATAGAGAAAGATAATCTATCTTCCGATTGTGAAGAGGTGGATTCAAATGTTAATGAATCAGGTAATAGCAATCAGCATGAAAAGGATGGATATAAAAGAGAAGATAAATTAAGTTACAGTACATATGAAGTTGAAGAAAGTTGTAACAACAGTAGATCTAGTGATTGCCATGATAAGAAAGAATGTTATAATAATTTTGATTTTCCAGATTGTTACACTAATGATCTTCTTGTTGTAATTTCTTCATGTTGTCCAGATGACAATCACAGCCATGAGAAGATTTGTGAGGCAGTCTTCTTAAGATCTTATGAAATCTCTATTTTGTTGGCTCATGAGTTTGAAAAGCATGTAAGTATCTCTAAGGATCTTCATATGTTCTCTCATAATACTTTCTCATTCAGTCAAATCAATTCCCCAAAGTTTGATGTGTAAAAAGAGGTAGAATCCGAACAATCTTTGTTAGACTTTGGAGGTGTATATAACAAAACTTCAAATGTTTTTGCACATGACAATTTGTTGGATGTAGAGAATGTTGATGAAGGGAAGTTTAATGCTGTTTCAGATTCTTTTCATGTTGATCTTGTTGAACATTGTTTTGATGTTTCATATGATGAAGTGGAAAATAGTGAGTGTTGTCCATCCGGTTATAGATTTTCTTCATGCACTGATAGGTCTTGTGAAGATAAGTTCAAGGTGTATTCTGATTTTCAGTTTGAAGAAGAAGATGATGGTCATCAACATAGTTTGGATCAGTACTGTCAGAATGAGTTTTCAATTTTGGTGACTAATCAGTTATTTGAATGTGAAGAGGTTTCAACAAAGGATAAGTCTGATTCAATGAGTAACATGGTTGCAAGTAGGCAATGATCAGATTTCACATACTCTTCATTTACGGAGGCACAAGGTGAGTTACAAATTGATTCATGTAACTCGTTGAACGAAATAGAGTACCAAGCTTTTTTGTTTCTAGTTAAAGGAATCCATGATTCAGTTAGTAGTGATCATTTTCAGTTTGATATTAGTTGTCATGGTCATGTTGATCCATATTTTCATAATGAGTGAGGTGTAGACAGTATGTATGATTTTTATACGCACTATGAAGATGATAATAGCAGTTTTGTTTTGCTTAACGAAGTAATTGAAAGTGTTGATATGATTTGTGAAACAAATAAGGATGAGAGTTTCAGTTTGCTTTAGGAGAATGTGAATGAAAATAAGTTATATGATAGAGGTAAAAAGTTTTGAAACTTTTCAATGGCCTGGGGCCATCTCTTGTACATAGTTAAGAGTAGTTTCCCTGTTTTCAATAAAGTTGTTCGAGAGAGTTTTGTTGTTCAAGTGTGTGGTCTGCTTCTCCAGAGATCTGAATCCTTTCCATGCCCGCAAGGGGCATGCATCCCCAGACAGAGCCACTATCGGCGCTAAAAATTGCATGGCAAATTTTGACCACCATTGAGAAATTTGAGCCCTATAAATGCTTTTTGATGCGTATGCACCCGGTTGTCAGTATGAGGCCTAAAAGGTGTTCAATGTTTCTAACACCTTCCATTCAGCCCATCTACCTATTCTGTGAAGTTAAATCATCAATCCGAGTCATTTGGCGAAGTCCTGTTTTGAGCTAGTATCAAATCTACATTTTCACCTAAGTGCCAAATAGCGATAGGAGGCCTTGTTTGCATCTGAATATCTTGCACCCAAAAGTGTTTTGTGATTCACCACTTTGGGAGTGTCTAGTGTCCATACCCGAGAACCTATGTTTCAGATTTTGAGTCATTTTGAGTTTGTTTAACTAGGTTTTGAATCGCTCAAAGTTGGTTAGTTACTGTTTTTATGATTGATGCACTTTGCACCTAATTCTAGGAGGCCCTGTTTGACGTGCTATAACTTTGACCTAGTTGACCAAAATCTTGAATTTCTTTTTGTTTTGCATTGTACACATCAAAGACTTATTAAGTTTCAAGTTTCAGCTCGTGACGAATCCATTTGATATGTTTTCAAACGCGATTCCAAAAAAAATTTCTAAAGTTTTACTGGTGTCAGCACTTGCAGATTTGTCAGTACTCTTGTTCATGGCGTTATAACTTGAAATCCATGATTGGCTAGATTGAATGGATTGTACCCCTATATTGTCCTCTAAAAATACTCCAAGTGTACCAGTTTGCAAGTCATGACGAATCCATTTGCACACTTTTCCAGGCCAATTCTGTTTGCTCAAATCACCTTCAATCAATGTTCTTAGTTGCAAAATTCTGAGTAGCCTACTTTGAACGTTCACCATTTGCGTCCTGTGATTCCTCATGTGCCCAAATTGCATATTCATAATGTCCTCATGACAGAGAACCGATGCACCATTTTTTGTCTTCCCAAGTGTCCATTTGCCTAGTTTTCAAAGCTAGATCCGAACCTAGTTTATTGTTTTATGACTTGTTTTCTTGCTGTTGAGATAATGGGTGTTGCACACATTGCATAATATTGTTATTTTATTATTTTATTTTATTATGTAATGTTGTACCTAGATGGACATGCAACATGTAAAGATTCCCATGGAATATTTTTGATGAGTTGTATTGTAACATTGTGATAATATTTGATGTAATTATTTAATATTGGGGAAAAGAATTAAATGCCCAATATTAAATGTGGGGTCAGTGGGTTAGGTAGCACATGGTTTTAGCACATTGTTTATGTAATACCACTTGGTGGTTTTGTGGGACTTGCTACTATATAAGCGGCCACAAGGGTAGTTGTTGTAGAGAAAGAGAGAGAGAGAGAGAGTGACAAGAAGAAGACAAAAGGCAAGAGTCGAGCGGGACAAGGCTTGACAGGTTAGCCAAGGGAGCATTTGTGAAGGTTGGAAGCATGGCATGGGATGTGTGGATTCATGCTTGTTCACATAGTTTGCTTGGTTGTGGCTATGGCCATGAAGGCTTCCATGGTTGTATGGCAATGGTATTTTTTGCTGAATAATACATGGTGATGGATGCTTTTGGAGGCTGGTTTTTTCCCTCAATGAGGGTTTCCCAGGGTATATCTTGTGTCACAATTTTGTGGGTATGTTGTCTATTCTCTTGCATATGGATTTTAATTCCGTGTTTATTTTAGATTTATTATGGGTTATGTGGAAACGGTTATATTCTTTATTGCCGAGTTTCCTTATACTTGCAGATAAATCTGAGAGGGCAACTTTGACAGTCAATATCTTTTGACCCAGGATTCTTCATGAGATGAGATTTGATAGGGTAGAAGTATGCAGAACAAAGATTTAGTGTGCCAGCTTTCAGAGCCTGGTCAGGTGTTTGGATCAGTTTTTAAAGCCAGCTGACAGGCCCTGTTAGCTGAAAGTCACAGTTTTAAGATAAGTGGTAAAATGGTTTCCAGTTGATTAATCGGTGATCGAACTTGTTTCTAATCAGTGTTGAATGGGTCAGTTTTCCAGCTCAGGTGTTTGAAAATAAAATTTTTAGCTGGACCCACTTTGGGGTTCGACTAATTGCATCAGACTTAATAGAAAAGGTGGGGGTGAAAATGTGGTTATAACTGTGTCATTTTTCTGATAAAAATGACATACCATCTTTAAAGGAATTAGTTTTGAGTTATCACATTAATATGCAAAGGCATGGGCAGGCATATTGGCATTTTGTGGAATTGTTTTTGGCATTGATTCTAGAATTTTCATGACATTGAGAAGGCACCAAATAGATGCCAAATTTTGAGTAAAAGATATTATTTTGAGATGTAACCATTAATTCCACGACTTGGGTATTCCTATCACATTTATAAAGCACTTGATACATCTGAAGAATGTCTCAAGGAGAATATACAAATTTCAAAGATAGTGATATTTTAGAGACTGCCTTAAAATTTGGATATGGACGTTTGTGTAAGAAAAACATGAGAATAAATAAACTCCAAAAGTTGACCATGGCTAGTGTGTTAACAGAAGTCATCTCAACAATTCAATTTCTTGTGGCTAAAGTTGGGAAGAAAGTTCAAGTTGAATATCGTGCTGGAAGCGGACCTAGATATCAAATGCCACTCTTAAAAATGCAATGAATGGTCCTCGAGAGAGGCTTCTTTATGTTACAACTTCCACATATAGCTCATTGTCTTACAAGTGATGATTATTTTTTAGTCTTTTGTTTTGGAGATAAAGGTGGGATTACATAGTGAAATGGTTTCCTTCTTTTAAGCTCAGATTTTTAAAGTGAATGGCAAGGGAGGAAGAGCACCAATTTAATAAACAAAGGAGTTTGAAGCATCTAAGGGTACCCATATTGGAGAGAGCTCCTTGGTAGCAGATCCAACGTTGGAGACAAGGATACCAGTAGAGCATGTTACAACCGCCAATCGTCAGGTCAAAGGAGGCCAATTGTGTGAGACAGATATTTACATCGATGACTTAAATCTTGTTGCAGGCACACCACGCCCTTCAATCATCAATGAGCTTCACACAACATTTCATGTCCTTTCCCCTTAGAATAGTTATACAGCAACTTTGAGAAAAAGTGTTCAGTCCTGTGCTTGAGGAGCTACAAGTGGTCGCAACTATCATGTCGAGTGATACCGCATTGAGAAAGAAGATGCTAAGCACTAAACAGAAGCAACTCACGCATGTTACTAAAGTTTTCTCCAAACATAAAACAGAGAAGAAAGCCATCCACAGAAGAAGGAGAAGAGAAGTTTGAATAAAGCCCTACATTTTTAAAAAAGGAGCAGCAGTGCACAAATGAAATAGAAAAATGTAGTCAAAGCTACAACATATGAGAAAAAGACATCAATGGCCAGGAAGCTCAAGAACTAAGTAGCCCACGCTTTGCTAAAAGGTAGGGAAAATGTGCACAAGGGAGGCAAGTTTGTCTCAGGCCCAGTTTCTAAAATATTAAAGATTGGTTCTCTAGATGAATTAGCCAAAGCTCGGCGGGTAGTTCTTAATCCACCATGGGAGGAGAGCCCCTACGTGCAAGAGGAAAGTCCCAGCAAGCATCGAGTAATAGCCTACATAAAACAGACATGCCGACAGTTTAAAAAGCTATCTCACACCGTGAAAAGATAGAGTAATGTTAAAGAAGCAGTGTAACCACTCTTGAGAGCTTGAAGATTTGTATAGGTCAACGCATTTGGAAAAATGCTCCATGCAATTGAAAAGGGAGATGTCTGGCAGCAGAGACCAACCATGAAGGACGGATTGTGTGCATGCAAGGGAAACCTGTAGTTTTCAGAGACCACACCAAACGATGAAGCCCACAGAAAAAATGCTGTGAAAGAAGACTGCAGGGATATATTGAAAAGAAATATCCCACATTGGAGAAGCGATAGCTTTCAAAGCTATTTAAATACAATTTTAAACAACAAGCATTGTGAATTGAAGGCAGAGGCTTTTGAGAAGCCGTAGGTCAGGAGGTGGGGCCCGTGGTTGGCTAGATAACATCAAATTTTTAGCCAGTGCTAAAGTTTACACAAAGAAACGAGTGCGCTGATGTGGTGACGGAAGCACTAGATTGCACCAAGTGTCATAATCCAAGGATTAGCGCATGCCCGCAAAACAGAGTTGCGCGAAGGTTAAAAAATATGGCATTGCGCCTGGGTGCCACGTGGCATGGCAGGTCCTGGGAGTGATGACATGGCGAGAATGAGTTTCTCAAACGGAAGCATAGGATTTTGCCATGTGGCGAGATCCAACGGTCCGCGCATCCCCGCAATATGGAGTTGTAGGGATTTAAGTAATGCGGGGAAGTGCATTCTCGACACATGGCACTGGGTCCCAGTGACACTGACGTGGCATCTGTGAACAATGGTTGACCAATTAGAGGCTACCACGTGGCAAAAAAGTTGGTCAAACTTTGTTGACTCGAATTGGAAGGCAAGGGCAATTGAAGAATAAAAAATAATAATATTTTATTATTATTTTTATAACGGATGCACGTCAGATTTAAAAAATTTGTAAAAGGGGACATTTTATTCTAAAGTTTTAACTTTAGATAAATTTTAAATTTTCAAATTTTAAATTTAAAAAGGAATACAGACCTGATAGTTATAACAGAGGGGCATTTTTTGAAATAAGATTCTAGGGGTTTTCTGTAAGCTAAACATGGACTCCAATATACTACCGAAATCGAGAAAAGATGAACTATCCGATTTTGGAGTCTGTTTTTGCACAGGTAGTAGCTAACTCAAGCTACAAGAGGTTTTCTTTCAGGTACCTGAATTGCAACCGTTTTCAGACCAAGAAGTTCAGTTGTGTTTTTTGGCAAGTTAATAGCTTGAATATGTGTAAAAGACAAGGAGAATTCAGCTGGGGGCATTTCTGAGTTAGTTAGATTAAGTTTTATCAGCATTTTGATGCAAATCAGATATTTAGCAAATCAAGGATTTCATCATTCAGCTGTGGATATTTTGCAAATCAGTTACAAGGCAATGATGAAATCAAATCAGATCAAATGGTAGAGAGATGAAAGAGGTTTTCACTTGCAAGATGGGATTCCAAATGGACACTTGTCGTCTTCAGTTTCAATCCGAGAATTTTTTCTCTTCTATATTTTTCTTTCTTTCTATCATGGAGGGGGTTCCAATTTTTGGGAAGAACAAATTCATTGTTGTGATACCATTAGGGATTCCAGTTTTTACACTGTGAGACCATTGGTTCCAGTATTTTGACATGTTTCTATGAGTGTGACACCATTTTTCTTCAGCAGAACTCTCATGTGAACAGCATTGTAGAGTTAATATAGATAGTTCAAATCTGTTAGGTTGTTTCATGTCTTTCATTTCATGCATATGATTGTATATTTTCAAGGAAATAATGCAAAGAGCAGCAGATAATTAAGTTTCAATTGAATCTTGTCTCCATTCTTATTGAATTTCAATGTTTCACGATCTCTGAACAAAGATTTTAGGTCGTAGTTGCAGTCGCCTAAGACTGTATGTTGTTTCATTATTGCCGATAGTTCAAGGAATTTTGTAAATGCTTCATAGAAATCAACAAGGTTGCAAATTTATTGAGGAGGATATTAGGTAAGAACGAGATTTTAAACTAAACATAGATGTCTATTTACAAGTTAAATAGATAGATCTATATCTGAAGATACACACATGTCTCAGATATTCATATGTATGTTTGTGATCCATGAATTTGGCCAATGTACTAGGCACTGATCAGCTACAGGGTCATTACTTTCTCACTGCTGCATATCTGAGGGTTGTTGAAATCAACATCAAAAATCAAACGCTTTTCCCATTTCATGTTGAAGAGTTATCATAGAATGCCCTCACTCAGCTTATGAGATTCATAGATTTGCATCTAGCTATCATAGGTTTGTGTTATTTCATGAGTTCTTAGGAGAAATAAGAGTTTTATCTACTTTGAATAGATTCAGTGTATGCTTTGATAACTAGTACCATATAAGGAATCTATAGGTTCACCCGCCTAGGTTTTGCAGAGCCTAAAGTGCAGAAGGATTATAGCCTTATAGTTGGCCTGGTGTCTGAATGGATGTGTTGATAATGGGAGTTAGCTGCACCTAGATGTATCTTGTTCTCATCAGGGTAATTGGAAATGGGTAACGTTTTCAAACACCAACACAAACTAATGAACATCAAGGATGTACTTGTATATCCAATCATGTCATGCCAAAATTCATGGCACCATGATCACATCCCTGAACCAACCATCTAACTCTCAATATATCCAACTTGTTAGTATAAAATAGTCAACCATAATCCTCCACCATGATTGTACCTAGTAACATCATCTCATCCCTTCTACATAAAGAAAAATTAGAAAATCATGTGACTTAGGGCATAGACAACCCAAATCCAAGCCACTAATTTGAATATGCATCAATAATGAAAGATCAATGGGAAAAGACAATCCATATCCAAGCCATAAATGCAACTGATAAGTATAGACTACTTACAACACTGCACAACTTGTAGACCCAAAAAGTCATCATACATATCCAAATCAAACATTGATAACCATATCAGCATGAGACCAATCTAAAATATGAACTAAGTATACAATGACATCAAATCTTAAATCTCCAAACATATGATGCCATAAACTCACAATGCTATCATAGTCAATATATACCATAAACTATTCAGATTAATATATCACCAAATAAACCATGTTGAACCTACACTATATCTGAACCAATGTGTAGAGCTCTCCAAGAGCTTTCTATTGACTACTCGAAGTCCAAACCCTAACTCTGTATACTCAAGTTATTCCCTAGTCTGTACTAAAAATAAATAATGTCAAACTTTTTGTTAGATTGTGGTGACTAATCAGGAAAGTACTGTATGTACTCCATAATTTTGTGAGGTTCAAGGTATCGCCCTGAAAAAAAAAATTGGTACTATTCATAGATTCGCTATTCATAGATTCACCACTAAAGTTATGGCTAATTTATGGCTGACATGTTATAAACCTAAAATGGTTTAATACTTGTATAAAAGGGTTTAGGGTTGGGTATTTTCATAGTGTGATGCAAAATTGGTTCTTGTGGCAGTGTTGAGTTGTAAGAGATTATAGACTGTAATCAAGTTGTAAACACTGGATTGTAATAAGATTGGACTTGCTATTTGGTGGACGTAGCCCAGGGATTGGGTGAACCATGTTAAATCTTGGTGCCTTGTGTTCATTTTTGTGTGATCTATTATTTTCTATTATTGGTTATATTTGCATGTAGTTTTTCATTTCTGTCTGTGGTTTTATCCTAAAAAGTGGTATCAGAGCGAGGTTGTCTTTCAGTTGTCCTTTGTAGGAAAGTCTCACAATTAAGTGGGAGTCTCACAGTTGAGTGCGAGTGATGGAAGATGAGGGTAAGCTGAGGGTTGATAGGTTTAATGGGTAGAACTTCTAGTTATGGAAGATGCAAATGGAAGATTATCTTTATCATAAGGATTTATGGAAGCCATCGGAAGGCAAAACCAAGAATCAGGGATCTATGTCAGATGCTAAATGGGATCTTTTGGACAGAAAGGCACTTGGAAGTATTTGGTTATGCCTGGCACCATCAGTGGCATTTAATATTACAAAAGCAAAGATGATAGAAGAGTTGATGAAAACCCTAGCGACACTATATGAAAAGCCCTCCGCTTCAAACAAGGTATTTCTCATGAAGCATTTATTTAATATGAAAATGGCAGAAGGTGGATCTGTTGTAGATCATTATAAATGAGTTTAATACTATTTCTAGTCAGTTATCTTTTGTGGGTATCAATTTTGATGAAGAAATTAGGGCTCTCTTGATTTTGTGTTCTTTGCCTGAAAGCTGGAATGGCTTGGTAATGGTGGTGAGTAATTCTATTCCTAGATCTAGTACCCTAAAATGTGAAGATGTGATCGGTGTTGTTTTGAGTGAGGAAACTTCTTAGAAATCCTCAGGAGGATCTACATCAAGAAGTGCTTTGAATGCATGAAGCAAGGGCAGAACAACTGAGAGAGGAAATAACTCTGGAAATCGTGAGAAATCAAGAGGAAAGTCAAAAGGGAAGAGGTCTCAATCAAGAGGACCAAATGACTGTTGATACTGTGGCAAACCAGGTCATAAAAAAAAAGATTGCTGGAATCAAAAGAAAAATGAACGAGATAAATCAGATGGAGACAAGGAGGCAAATGTGTTAAGTAACAAATCCGAAGAGGATGCTTTACTTCTGTCTTTTGAAAGTGTTGATGATTCATGGGTTTTAGATTCTGGTGCTTCATTTCATGCTACACCTCATAGAGGTTATTTCATTGATTATGTCCAAGGGGATTTTGGGCTTGTTTATTTGGGGGATACCCTGTCAAATTGTTGGAAAGGAAAAAATTAAGATTAAGTTGCAAAATGGGAATCATTGGCTACTACATGAGGTAAGACATGTTCCAAGGCTAAGTAGGAATTTAATTTCAGTGGGGCAACTCGGTGATGAGGGTTGTGTAGTTACTTTTAATGATAAAAATTGGAAGGTTTCAAAAGGTTCCCTTGTAGTAGAAAAAGGTGTGAAAGTAGGAACCTTATATCTTTGTACAAGTCATATTGTTCCTTCTACTTTGATTGTTTCAAAGAAAAATGAATGTTCAGGAACAATTGTTGCAGTTGAGCACGGAGATCAAATAGCTACTATGGATTCTGATATAGCGTTGTGGCACAAAAAACTTGGGCACATGAGTGAGAAAGGTATGAAAGTACTTCATTCAAAGAAATTTTTACCAAGTCTAAAGTGTGTTAATATGGATTTTTATGAAAGTTGTGTGTATGGAAAACAAAAGAGAGTGAGTTTTGTAAAGACTGGGAAGGAAAACAAAAAGGAGAAATTAGAGCTTGTGCATACAAATGTATGGGGACTAGCTCAGGTATCTTCCCTTGGTAGCTCTCATTATTATGTTACATTTATTGATGACACAACTAGAAAAGTATGGGTTTATTTTCTTAGATAGAAATCTGATGTATTTCAAACTTTTAAGAAATGGAAATGCTTGGTTGAAAATGAGACTACTAAGAAATTAAAATGTCTCAGATTTGATAATGGTGGTGAGTATTGCAGTCATGAATTTGAAGATTATTGCTCCACTAATGGTATTCATAGACAAAAAACTGTTCCAAGGACTCCGCAGGAAAATGGAGTGGCTGAACACATGAACATGACTATAATGGAGCACACAAGGAGCATGAGGTTGCATGTTGGGTTGCCCTTACACATGTGGGAAAAGGCTATCAATACTGCAGTTTATTTGATTAATAGAGGTCCCTCTACTCCTTTAGGCTATGGTATTCCAGAGGAGGCATGGATTGGTAAGAAGGTGAGTTATTCTTTTCTCAAGAGCTTCGGTTGTGAAGCTTTTGCTCATATAGACTCTGAAAATAGAACCAAGCTAGAAGCTAAATCAAAGAAATGTGTCTTTGTTGGATATGGCATTAATGAATTTGGTTATAGGCTTTGGGATTTTGAAAATCATAAAAATTTTAGAAGTCGGGATGTCATATTCAATGAGAAAGTGTTGTACAAAGATCTGTTGCAGCAACATGAGAAGAAAGAAGATGATTATGTAGTGTTTGATGATACTCCAAAAGCTGATGTTCTAGCCATTCCTCATGATGTGCAACAATCGCAACAAAAAATACCACACACACCAGTGAATGTTAGACAGTCAACGAGGTAAATTCGACCTCCACAAAGATTTTCTCCCTCTTTTTATTCTATTTTACTTACTGAAGCTGGTGAACCTAAAAGTTATGATGAAGCTGTATAGGTGGATACTAAGATTTAGTGGGAGTCTGCAATGAAAGATGAAATGGACTCTTTGTTGAAGAATAAGACATGGGATTTGTGCAAGTTGCCTATAGGTAAAAAGGCTTTACAAAATAAGTGGGTTTACATGTTGAAAGAAGAGGAAGGAGGTAAGAAAAGATTTAAGGCCAAGTTAGTTGTAAAAGGATTTGCACAAAAAAAGGGAATTGATTTTGATGAGATATTTTTGCCTGTTGTTAAACTGACTTCTATCCGTATTATTTTAAGTCTTGTGGCTACTAAAGATTTGGATTTAGAGCAATTGGATGTTAAAACATCCTTCCTTCATGGTGATTTCGATGTAGAAATATATATGGCTCAACCATAGGTTTTTGAGGTCAAAGGTAAGGAGAACTTAGTGTGCAAATTGAAGAAAAGTTTATATGGCTTGAAGCAAGAACCCCAGCAATGGTATCTAAAATTTGACAGTTTATGCATGAGCATGGCTATAACAGGTGTCATTCAGATTATTGTGTTTATTTTAAGAGGTTGGATGATGATAGCTACATTGTTTTATGTTTATATGTTGATGATATGCTTGTAGATGAGTCTAACATGGATCATATTAAGGGGCTAAAATGCTAGTTAGCACATGCATTTGCTATGAAGGATTTGGGGGCAAAAAAAAAAATCCTTGGTATGAAGATTTGTAGAGATAGGAAGAATAGAATATTGATGCTATCTCAGGTTGATTATGTTGAGAAGGTGTTGCAACATTTCTCTATGGAGAATGTTAAAGCTTTTAGCACACCTTTACCTGGTCATTTGAAATTGACTAAGGAGATGTGTCCTAAGACACAGGAAGAGGAGGATAAGATGTCCAAGGTACCCTATGCTTTAGTTGTAAGAAGCTTGATGTATGTTATGGTATCCACTAGGCCAGATATTGCCCATGTAATGGGAGTCATTAGCAGGTATATGAGTCATCCAAGATTTGAGCATTGGAATGCTGTCAAGTAGATTCTCATATATTTGAGAGGAACATCCAATAAGTGTTTACACTTTGGGGGCTCTACTATTGATTTACAGGGCTATGTTGACTCATATTTGGCAAGGGATATTGATACCATGTGGAGTACTACAGGTTATGTCTTTACTATTGGTGGGGCAATCGTGAGCTAGGTTTCTAGGTTACAGAAGATTAATGCTCTATCCACTACAGAGGTAGAGTATGTTGCTGCTACAAAGGTAGCCAAGGAGATGATATGGCTTTAGTTCTTCTTGGAAGAATTGGGACATCCTCAGAAGGATAATGATTTGTTCACAGATAGTCAGAGTGTCATTCATCTTGCAAAGAATTCAGCTCTACATTCTAAGACCAAACACATACAGCTGTGGTACCATTTCATTCGGTTAGTTTTGGAGGATGGAAAATTAAAGCTGGAGAAGATATATACAAATGACAATCTGGCAGATATGTTGATAAAGGTTGAAACAAGGGAGAAGTTGAACTCCTCTTCAGCTTCGGTTGGTCTTTTAGACTAAACATGAATAAAAGAACAGCAGAGTCTAGGGTGGTTTGATCTAGTGGGAGCCCCATGTGGTAGTGGTATTGCTACAGGATCAGTCTCCAAGTGGGAGATTGTTGTTTAGTGTGGAGCCTGATCAGTCCCCAAGTAGGAGATTGTTAGATTGTGGTGACTGATCAGGAAAGTATTGTACATACCTCATAATTTTGTGGGGTTCAGGGCATCGCCCCGAAAAAAATAAATTTGGTACTATTTGTAGATTCTCCATTCGTAGATTTTCCACTAAAGTTATGGCTAATTTATGGCTGACATGTTATAATCCTAAAGCAATTTAATGCTTGTATAAAAGGGTTTAGGGTTGGGTATTTTCATAGTGCGATGCGAAATTGGTTCGTGCGGCGGTGTTGAGCTGTAAGGGATTATGGACTGTAATCAGGTTGTAATCACTAGATTGTAATAAGATTGGACTTGTTGTTTTATGGACGTAGCCCAAGGATTGGGTGAACTACATTAAATCTTGGTGCCTTGTGTTCATTTCTATGTGATCTGTTATTTTTTGTTATTGATTATATTTGCATGTAGTTTTTATTTATGTTTGTGGTTTTACCCTAACACTATTGTGCTCTTAAAACATGACAAAATATCAAAATCACATAACCAAACTTACACCAAGTTGTAGTGCTCTGAATTAGCTTCCCAATGCCTATAAGAAGTCTGAAATATGATATCCTGAGAGAAAGTTATGACCATTTTACTAAGATAGTCTTTTTACCATTTTCACTGCATTTTTTTTAATAAATTCTGATAGGATTAAATTTGGCAACCATCATGGGCTAAAACTAAAATATTCTTTCATTTCCTCTGAACATGGCCAAACTATGACATATTATATATCAAAATTTATGGAAACATCGATCCAGATCCAATGGTAAGGTCTATTTTTGCCTAGGAGGTCATTTTTGCAAGCTCCCCCTAAAACCCTTACTTAAATGAAACATCCAAAAACCCCTTTCATCCAACAATTTCACATGCCTAAAATCTACCAACATCCCATCATAAAAACAAACCCAAAACCCTTAAATTTGCAATAAATAGCTCATATATATTTCCCTTTCTTTTATCTTCTCATGCATTCCCATGGATTCAATCTAGGGTTACAATAATAAAACCATAGCTCTGATACCACTTGTAAGGAAACTTGCAATAAAGAATATAATCATTTCCACATAACTCATAATAGGTCTTAAATAAATATGTAATTGAAATCCACATGCAAGAGAAAATAGAACATACCCACAAAAATATGACACAAGATATACTCTAGGAAACCCTCATCAAGGAAAAAACCCAGCCTCCAAAAGCATCCATCACCATGTATTATTCAGCAAAAAACACCATTGCAATACAACCATGGAAGCCTTCAAAGCTATAGCCACAATCAAGAAATCCATGTGAATAAGCATGAATCCACACATCCCATGCCATGCTTCCAACCTTCACAAATGCTCCCTTGGCTAACCTATCAAGCCTTGTCCCGCTCAACTCTTGTCTTTTGCCCTTGTTGTCATCTTATCATGCAATAACTACCCTTGTGGCTACTTATCTAGTAGCAACTCCCACAAAAGCACCAAGTGGTATTACATAAACCATGTGCTACCTAACCCATTGACCCCACATTTAATACTGAAATTTTAATTATTTTCCCCAATATTAAATAATTACATGAAATATTATAACAATGTTACAATACAACTCATCAAGTATACCCCATGGGAATATTTACATGTTGCATGTCCATCTAGATGCAACATTACATAATAAAATATAGCAATATTATGCAATGTGTGCAACACCCATTATCTCAACAGAAGTATGGTTGGTGTTTCTTTAGAACCAATCATATGTAATTGAGACAATACCTCCTTTGTCATGACATATTTAGATACTTCTAAGTCAACTAAAGCATTTTGAACTTGAATCTCGTGAATGGTGATAGTAACCACATGACTTCTAGGGTTGGAATATTTAGGTACAACTAATTTCTCTAATATTAAATTAGACAATTATCCTAAGACATGAATAGTTTTTGGATCCTTCTTCTTTCTTCCCAATTGTCTAATACATGCTTCCTTGATAGCTTTAGTATAGGTAGGGACCTCTTGGTAGCATAAAGTAATGGTATTTGTACTATCATTTTCTTTAGCTGATTGAGTAAATCAATTACTACACAATTTTCTATAGTCTAGCCTTATTCCATCAACCTATGAGGGAATGAAGGTTCTTTGGCTATAGAAGAAGTCTATTGATTTGACATATCTATCTTTTCAGTTGGTGAATCTTCAAATTTAGTTATTATAGGTTTTTGGGGTGAAGGAAGAGTAATGTCTAATCTTAAATGGATATCATTCAAGGAAATAACATAGCTTTGTTGTTGTGTTGGTTGTTTGGTATTATTGAGATTAGGATTAGGCTGAACTAGTAGCTAAGTCTTCTGAGGAGGAGCATTAGTGGTTGGAGGAGGAGGCATTAGAGTCTATTGTTAAGGTGGTGACATTAAAGCTTTTTGACTAGGTTGGGTATTCCAATTTTGGTTTTTGTTTCCAACCCAGTTGAGGTTGTTGCCAACCTTGCTAGGGTTGTTGCCAATCCTATTGAGGTTACTGCCAACCCTACTGAGGTTGTTGCCAATTATTATTTCCACTAAAACTAGTAATTTTTCATTGATTTTTACTATTATTTCTTTGAAGAGGATCTTGTGGCATACCTTTTCTTTGAGCCCATGGACTTCATTGAGCAACATAGAGAACTTCTCCATTATCATCAAATATGGCTTTAAACTAAGTAGGCATTGGTTGTTTCTCCAAGCTTGCAACATACTTGCATCTACAATTCCTTTTTTTCCCTACACTATGGACAATATTCAGCTAACATGGCATTAGCTTCATCCTTCCTCCTGCTTGCCTGCTTGTTATCTAGCTGAGTGGCTACATCATTAATGATGGTATCCAGCTAATTGAGTAAATCAATTACTACACATTTTTTGGTAGTCTGGCCTTGTTCCATCAACCTATGAGGAAATGGAGGTTCTTTGGCTATAGAAGAGGTCTAGTGATTTGATAAATCTATCTGTTTAGTTGGGGAATCTTCAAATTCAGTTATTATAGGTTTTTGGGGGTGAAGGAAGAGTAGTGTCTGACCTTAACTGGATATCATTCAAAGAAATAATATAGCTTTTTTGTTTTGTTGGTTGTTTGGTATTACTAAGATTAGGATTAGGCTAAACTAGTAGCTAAGTCTTCTAAGGAGGAGCATTAGTGGCTGGAGGAGGAGGCATTAGAGTTTATTGTTGAGGTGGTGACATTAAGGCTTTTTGACTAGGCTGGGTATTCCAATTTTAGTTTTTGCTGCCAAACCTATTGAGGTTGTTGCCAACCTTGTTGGGGTTGTTTCCAATCCTGCTAAGGTTACTACCAACCCTATTGAGGTTGTTGCCAATTATTATTTCCACTAAAACCAGTATTTTTTCATTATTTTTTACTATTATTTCTTTGAAGAGGATCTTGTGGCATACCTTTTCTTTGAGCCCATGGACTTCATTTAGCAATGTAGATAACTTCTCCATTTTCATTAATGACTTTAAACTCAGTAGGCATTGGTTGTGTCTCCAAGCTTGCAACATACTTGCATCTATAGTTCCTTTTTTTCCCTACAATGTGGACAATATTCAACTAACATTGCATTAGCTTCATCCTTCTTCCTTCTCACCTACATGGTATCTAGCTGAGTGGTTACATCATTAGTGATGTCTTATTTGAAATCTAACATCAAATTGGATAGTTCCATCTTTGATACTCCTAAACTGCCATTAGACTTATGTGGTAGGTCTCTATGTCCCCTACCTTTCTTCATAGTGGCCCTAGAATAGTTCAAACATATTCTCTTTATATCAATCTAGTTTTTCTAATTGATATCTCTACCCACCATAAGATCTAGGGGTTCAATACTTCCATCATTTACACCTCTCAGAAAAAGATGTTTCTTTGATTGCTCATTTAGTTGATGTTGTGTGTTAGACTATAGGTTGAACATGAACCATGAAACATAGTCTTCCAAGGTTTCATCATCCTTTTGGGACATTTTGAAATTATCATCCCTTTTCAAATCTTGACCTTTGCAGTATTCTTTATACTTTGTAAGAAACAAGTTGCCCATTTTAGGCCAATCTACTACAATGTTAGCACCCAACCTCATGAACCATCTTAGAGTAGCTTCCTTTAAGATAGACAGAAATAACTTCATCTTGTGAGCATTAGTTTTATAGTCATAACTTCTACAAATGATATCAAAATAAAAGAGGAAGGTTTTAGGGTCTTCAGTAATTAGTCCATAGAACTTAGGGATTGCAGTAGAAGGTATGTTCTTCAAGTTTTGATTACCTTGTAGAGGAGAGATAGGAAAAGGAAATGTAGGTTGATGCTAAGCCATTTTTGGAGGAGGACCTAGAGGTGGTAGTTAATAGATGACAAGGGCAAGTAGATTATCTTGATATTCAAGTTCAAGAAAGAGATTAGTCAAATGCAAGGATTCTTCATAGGATGACGGTATTCATTCTTGAGTAGTAGAAAATGGGTTTTCGAAACATTCTTCTTTATCATTCTCACTGTGAGGTTCTTGAGACTTAGGATTAAAAATGTCTTTCTAAATATTATAGGGAAGAAAGCTCCCAAGGAGATCTCTTCTTCTATGCATGGAAAATAATGCAGAATTTAAACTAACATAATGACTTCAGGGTTGAACTAGATTGACATCTCCCCTAGAAAAAATTCCAAAAAATGATCTATCAATTTAATATCTTAATAACAAAGGATTGGGCATCCTTTCATAGTGATTCTATAGTTAGACAACATCAAGTGTTTTACTTAAAATAGTACACTAACTTCATTTAATTTGTCATCTTGAGAGGATGACTGCAAAGTATATGCTCTAATTCTTCTTTAAGTCATTACAACTAAAGTGAAGGAAATGCTTAAGGAAACGTATGTTAGAAACTGAAACAACTAGTTAACTCAAAGTCTAAAGTAATGCTACAACAATAAACCTATCTATGTACCTATATTGCAAGAACAATTCTCTGATTCTATTATAAATGATTGCAAAAGAAATAGAATTCTAATTTGAAAGGAAACAAACAAGGAAATGAAATATATTCTAACCGAACAGTTCACTCACCAAGTGGGCCCCCTTGGATGAGTGAACAAAAAAGACAATTAAGATAAAAGAAATAAACTAGAACTACTCATTCTATTCATTCATGGTGAAAGTTTACACTTAAATATTGTATCACACTCTACTACTATGAAAATAAACTTCCTATTCTTTCTCTTTCCAAAACTGCACTTAAATGTACAACAGTCATTATTTAAAGGAAACTACAACTACTTCCTAACTCTACGATCAGTCCATTAATGAGGATCAATTATAGACTCATAAAGTTTGAAATAGAATCAACATTAATCAAGAATGAATCCTCTAGGAATGTAGCAAGTTGTGGAAGCTACATTTTTGTGATGTACCAACAGAAAGCATATAATGACTTGTTCCACTCATGATCGTTCAACAATCTAGTTGGCTCTAACTTTAATGTTGAGGTGTTGACCCTTGAATATCTATGGCAAGTACCTATAAAACATTCAATGCACACACAACTTCCATATACATATATTTATTTCACATCAATATTAGAGAAGGTGTAAAGTTCAAATTACCACTCTTGCAAATCCTATGGCTATAGGAGGAAAACTACCCAAGGCATATCATAAATGGGGAAATATTTATCAGCATGTAATATTACTTCATTATACCATTTTTGTCCATAGATTCAAGACAATATAGCACATTTGAACTACCCATACTTCTACTTCATGGATTAACATATATAACATATACATAAAAACATAAGTTCATATACTTAAAACCATAAAGTCTTGACTATTTTTGCAAGATAACTACTTTAAAACAAGATAAAAGGATCTTAAAAAAATGGACTTTTAGAAGCCCATGAACACTTGTGCTATCAACATTTCAAAGAATCTAGTGATGCACACTAAGACTAAGCACATTGTTATCAAGTATCACTACTTGAGAGAATTAGTTCAAGACAAAGAAGTGAAAGTAGAATATGTGAATACAAAGGAACAAATTGCTAACATATTCACAAAACCATTACCCAAAGATTCTCATGAATATCTTACAGGTAAACTAGGGGTGATTCCCCTAAATAAAGCTACTTAAGAATATAAGGTGCATTGCATTGCATGTGCTAATAAGAACATTCTACATAGTGGTGCAGTATAACTCTACTTTAGGACATGCCTAAGGTAGAATACTTCAGCACAACATAAATAGACCAATCATAGATAGATGAAAAGTATCAACTAGACATGAAAAATCTACATAATTTAGGTGTATGAAGAGTTTTTAAGCTGAGAGAGCTACACATCTTTGGCATTGTTGTCAAAGAGGGAGAGATTACTAAAAGAGGAAGAGATTACTAAAAGAGGAAGTGATTACTAAAAAATGGAGAGATTACTAAGAGAAGTTAAATGGAGAGATTACTAAGAAAGGAGTTAAGATACACCTCAGAGGGAGAGAATCATGTAAAAGCAATTTGAAAATATAGAATGGTGATAGAGGGTATTTTTTAGAAATTGCATGGATGAGAATTAGAATGAAACTAAGGATATTGGTCACTCATGGCAGTGATATCTTTTGGATTGTACAGTAACCTAGATATTGTTGACTTGGTGGTCAGATCTTCTTTTAGGGTTCACGACATGGCTTAACCACCTCTCATGGATCTGGGTAAGTCTATTGTTTGTGATATTTTGTTGATAGCTCAATCTTTTGGTGTAACAAAAAGCATACCACAATTGGTATTAGATCCTTAGGTCAAAAGTTTGAATCTTGAGATGTCTCCTTCATTTTGTCAGTGTGGAACCCTTAGTTGGTGCAGAACCATAAGTCTATTGTTTCTGACATTTTGTTGATAGCTCAAGCTTTTGGCACAATAAAAAACATACCAATAGATACTACTAGTATTCAGATGTTTGAGATGTTTTCATCAATGCCGAAGAAGGAGATTTTTGGAAACTTACAATTGTAACAAATTTTTTTTGTCATTGACATCAAATATATGGATGAGAGGTGTTTCTACCTAATATAAATGTCATATCTATTTTATTGATGAAGAGGATTTGAGAAGTTACTCATAACTATAGCACCTATAGGAAAGGTTGATGTTATGAAAAGGAAGCTACAATGGATATTTGATTAGATAGACTTTGATAAAGCAAAGTAATTATTTATATGAAGAAAGCTAAGCTAAGTCAAGAAAAGGAGTAAAATACTAAGTAGTGCCAAGTAATACTAGTGTCAACCAAGCTATAGTTAGTGCTAAGAAAATCAAGTGTTGACCAAGCATTAGCATCAACTGAGAAACTTAGTTGATGTCGAGATAAGAAGCTTTATAGTGACCAAGTATTTTAGTATTGACTAAGTATCAAAATTTAGATATTTTCAAGGAATGGTAAAAGAACAAAATTCAAAGAGATCGTAAGATCAAGCCAACTCACTTGATTTCTTGGGAGATGTAAAATGTGTTGAGGATAAGATTGATGAGTTGGATCATTAAATTCAAGGAGATGATTAGGTAAAAACCTAATAGACAGATTCAAGAGAAGTTTCTAGAGGATGATCAAGAAGATGAAAAAATACATTGAATTGAGTTGAGTCTAATCATAAACCCTAAGATCTACTATGGATGTACAAAATGGTAAAGGACGAATCGCCTATTTAAAGAGATATAGAATCTATCATTTGGTGCCATGTCTAGCCATATGTAGTCAAGTCAAGTTGAGCCTAACAAGTGTGTGTATGAGAAAGTTTGTATGTAGGGAGAGATACAAAGCAAGGTTGATCAAAAGAACACAAGTGTGTGAATGCAAAGCTAAAGGAGAAAGGTTGTAGATATGATGATGTTGCTGATATGTAAATTAGAGCAGAAGGCTTAAGTGTTGATGAGAAAAGTAGATTGATTTCTTAAAGGGTAACCAAGTATATCAAGATCAAAGATGACAGTGAGAAGCTTATCAGTGAACTAGCATTAGGATTGACTAGAGATCGAAACCAACAAAAGTGAGTTGTAATTGCACAGATCAAATTTACTATTTGCTTTCTTATCATTGTAAAAATTTTGTATTAGAATCCTTTTAACAAAGGTAAACCTAACAAACCTTTGAAGACTTAATAGTCTATGTAAATCTTTTAACTAGGTGACATTCTAAATGGAATGATCAAATTTCTCTTACAAGGCCTCTCCTAATAGGGTCATTGAATCCTCTAACTAGGTCACATTCAATAGCATGTTTTGTAACCTTTAATAGGGTTGGCTCCTAACAAAGCTCACTTAGAAAGAGTGAAAAAGAGTGACATGTTGCTGGTGGTTTTTCCCAAATTGGATTTCAATATAAAATTCTAGTGTCAAATTATGACAAATATTTTATGAATTTTTACATGTGATCATGTTTTTATTATGCAATGCAAGTTATGTTTATGATAGTTTATAGTAGAGACCAAGCAACAATAAGATAAGAAGAATAATGAAATGGTTAATGTTTAATTATTCAAGTGGTACATATAGACCTTGAATAAATGATTCAACCACCCTCTCAATTATTCTAAACATTTCTAAGAGTTCCATTAAAGAAATGCCAAAATATATGATGTTGGTGGCAAGCTTATTGGAAGTGGTGATTAGACAAAAGGTAACTTGTTCTATCTAGATTTATCTAATGAGACATGTTAGTTTGTGCAACAACAAAATGTTTGGTTATGGCACAAATGTTAGTTTGCACAACAATAAAATGTTTGGTTATGGAACAAAAGGTTATGTCATGTAAATTTTGAAAATTTGGTGAACATTAGTCAAATGAAGATAGTAGGAGGGTTACCAAAACTAAAGAAGCCTGACAATTGTTAGGAATAAGGTGTCTCAACCTTGGATAATTCCTATTCTTATTATTTGTTTTATAAATGTATTTTTTTGCAAATAATGTAGTTAAGTGTGAGTGTACATGTCTAGTTGGCATGTTGATGTGTCACTCCACTTGCATGTGTTGACATCTTGAATTGTGTGTAAGGAGATCATGACTGAAATGGTTATGATAGATTCCTATGATGCGTAAGATCTATCTTTGGAAGATATGATGATGGGTGAAGATGTGAAGACATGTGACAATTGATCATTCATCACTATATGCTTAAGTCTCCATCTAGCACGCAGGGTTTGAGGTATCACCCCAAAAAAAAAATTGGGTTCCTACTTTTCCAAAGAATGGTAAAACCCTAATATGGTTCTTCTAAAGTTGCCCTAAAATGGAAATTGCATGATATAAATGACTTTAGGGTTGCAGATAGGAGAGGCTGAAAGTGTATTGTTGGTAGTGTTTTTTTGTAACAGGATTTGTCTTTCATGTCCTAAAAGAACTTGCATTGCAAGTGTGTTGGAACCTTTGTATTGAAGATAATACATTGTGCAGGTTTTAGAGGGGTGGGGTTGTTTTACTAAAAGGTTTTTCCCCACCGACATATCTTTGTGTTTGTTTTCTTTCTCTATCTATTTTCTATAATCATGGTTGACTGCAATATTTTTTTTTACATAATATTGAATCTAAAATCATAAGGATTTAAATAGAATTTTCACAATACTTTCCTTAAGGGATTAGTGTAGGAAGTTATTCCCGCACCTGAGTTTTCTTATAATAATGCTATGTGTAAACAATGTCAATTGGGAAAAATGATAAAGTCTAGTTTCAAGAGAAAAACATACACATCCAGTGATATTTTTGAATTGGTTCATACTGACCTATGCTGACCTATTGATGTTCAAAGATATTTTGGAGATAAGTATTTCATTTTTATTTGTTGACGATTACTCTAGGATGATGACTGTGATGTTTCTCAAAGCTAAATCTTATGTTCTTTAGTTATTTAATTGGTATTTGGCCAGAGTTGAAAAATAAATAGGGAAGATTCTAAAGTGTTTGAGATCTAACAAAGGTAGTGAATTCATTTCCAATGAGTTCAACACATTCTTCAATAATAGAGGAATTAAAGGATAAATGTCAGCACCAAGGACCCCTTTTTAGAATGGGATAGCTGAAAGGAGAAATAGATCAATAATGGACTGTGCTAGAACACTAATGATGGAGAAGAATGTATCATAGAAATATTAGAGAGAAGCTATCAATACTAATATCTATACCTTAAAAAGAGTACAAGTCAAGAAAGGTACAAATGCTAGATGTTTTAAACTTTGGTATGGATATGCTCCTAATGTGAAATATTTCAAAATATTTGGAAGAAAATGCTACATATTTAAAGATAATAGGAATGGAAAACTTGATGCTAAGAGTGATAAAGGTATATTCCTAAGATATTCCACCAAGAGTAAAGCTTACAAGTATTTAAAGTCAAGCACTAACAAAGTTGTGGAAAGTGAAAATGTGAAAGTTGATGAATCTACAGAAAGAAATGATATTGAATGTAAGAAAGATCTTGAAGACTAAAACACATTCATAGATGTGGATGATGGTGCTCCCAACACTCTCACTAATCAAAATAACAAAATTGTAGTTTCCTAGTAGATATGGAATGCCAAGGTGCAACAATAGGTTGTTGAACAATAGATAGTGGGTGTCAAGCAATAGGTAGAAGATGTCAAGTCATAAACAGATAATGTCAACTATCAGATAGATAATGTCAAGCATGTAGAACTAGAACTAGAACCTAAAAAAGGAAGGGATAATGATCCTATGATTATTTTTCAAGATGAATCTGTTGAAGAATAGAGAAGGAGACCACCTATGCTAGCTTAGTGTGTAAGATGACATCATAAACCTAAAATATTATTGGAGATGCAGAATATTGTGTTATGATGAAGGGTGCTCCCCTTAATACCATAAACACATAATAGGATCAAAGAAACCACAACAATTGCGAGAACAAAATATGGCCTTCTTATTATCGCCACAAATGTGAAATTATAGAATTTGAAATTATAATATGCTAGCCCACATGGGTGCCTTCATTGAAGTAATCTACAAGATAAATCTATGAACTATCACCCAGAGCTATCTAAGACAATGTTCATGCCTTTCTTAAATAGGAAATCTTATGCCACCTGGGAAGGTTTTAGACACTCAAACTTAATACCTAGGATCGACAGACCCTTAAAATACATATAGAGTCAGCCAAAATACTTTTGACATTTAGTTTAGAAATTTTGGGTAGCCCAACTTTGGAAGACCATAACTCTCAAACCATTGCTCTAATTTTCTATTATAACCACTTTTTGGAAACCTTGGTTTCTAATCTATAGGCTCAGATCCACACAAGTGCCCATCCATTGATTTTTAAAGCATCATTTGGGGCCTCTACGGCCTTCAAAATTGAACCTAAAGTTTCTATACCAAAAATACATGCCAAAAATATTTAATAACTTCACAAATACATATAATCTGGCCATGAAACTCCACTAACAAATTGATATAACTAAAATTAACCTTCACATCTAACATTAGATCATTCCAAGCTCATATGAATGACTTACTAAGTGGAAAGTTTCCACAAACAACAACTCTATATTAAAATCACCCTTATTGAAACAACTAAAAGAAAATATTTTTTGGTGATGCAGAATTGCTCTTACACCCAGGATGCTCTTGCATTAGACACCTAGGGTAATTTGAGAAGTGACCATCTCACATATCAATTATTAAGAGGAAAACCAAGATAGTTAACCTCCTCCTTTCCTAGCCATGATGAATCTTCTACTGGCCTTCCTTTCCAATTGACCAGATATTCTTCATAAGCTTTGTTCCTTGTACTTTTGTCAACATGACTATCCAATATCTCCTCAATATCTTTTGTAGCTAAACTAATTGTTGGAATACTCCACTACACTTCTACAATTTCATTCCCATCACCTCCTTCATGGTACTCTATCAAATCTAAAATATTAAATATTGGTGAAATATTCAATTCAATAGAAAACTCCACTTCGTAGGGATTTCCAAAATCATCTCTCTTCTTTATCTTGCATGGTCCAAAGTTCATCATTTTCAGATTATTATATGTACCCACTGGAAAATGCTCCTTTTGCAAATGAACCATGATTTCATCTCCAATCTAAAATTCCTTCTACCTCTTTTTCATGTTTTCTTTAGCCTTATACTATTTATTCATCTTGATAATGTATTTCGTCACCTTCTCATGGATATTCTTCAAATGTTCAAAAAATTCTTCTACATTAGCACTACTTATCTCTCTATTCTCCAACTACCTCAATTCAAAAGCATTTATAGGACTACTCCCACATACAATCTAGAATGTTGATTTACCAGTACTCTTGTTGATAGAATTATTATATGAAAATTCTTTCTATGGTAAAATTAGATCCTAGCCTTTTGGCTTGTCTCCAACCAAACATCTTAGCAAATTTTCCAAACTCTAACTCACAACTTATGTCTGCCCATCAGTCTGTGGATGATGTGATGAACTAAACTTTAAATCTATCTTCAATTTCTTTCACAATGTATGCCAGAAATACCCAATAAACTTGGTGTCTCGATCTAAAACTATACTCTTTGGTAGACCATGTAGGCTCACCTCTTCTTTGAAAAATAATTCTTCCACATGAACAACATCCCTAGTCTTCTTGCAATGAATGAAATGTTTCATCTTTGAAAACCTATCAACAACAACAAAAATAGAATCATGCCATCACTAAGTCCTTGGTAATCCAAGAAAAAATCCATGTTAACATCCTACCACAACTTTTCTGGTATAGGTAATGGCTAATACAACCTTGTATTCTGCTTCACTCTTTTCACCATCTAACATAATCTACAACTCTATACAAACCTCTTCACATCTTGTTATAGTTATGGCCAATAATAATTATCATCAACCAAATGAATGGTCTTATCTCTCCCAATGTATCCAGCCAATCTTCCACTATACTTCACCTTGATGAGATTCTCTCTCATTGATCTTCTAGGAATGCACAGTTGGCTTCCTTTAAACAGCATACCATCTTGGATTATGAAATCCAACCACTTCATCCTATCAAGTGTATTAGCTTTTGTACAAGCCTTCCATTCTTTGCCAAAATTAGGATCTGTTGGATACAAATTCTTGAGTTCCTTGAACCCAACCACCTCAATCTGTACCTTTGTTAGAAAAAATTGTCTTCTACTAAGAGCATCTACAACTCTGTTAGACTTCCCACTCCTGTGTTTCAAAAAAAATGTATAACTCTACAAAAACTCAACCCACTTCAAATGCCTTTGGTTCAATTTTCCTTCACCATTCAAATATTGCAAAGATTGATGATCAGTATACAAAACAAACTCCTTAGGAAGAAGATAGTATCTCCACTTCTTCAATTCCTAAACTATAGCATAAAATTCCTAATCACAAATAAAATATTTTCTTTTGGCATCATTCAATTTCTTGCTAAAGTAAGCAATAGGTCTACCTTCTTGGCTCAAAACAACTCCCATTGTAATACCAGTAGCATCACAATCTACTTGAAATACCTTGTTAAAATCTAGAAGTACTAAAATAGTTTGCTTTGGAACTTTCTATTTCAAAATATTAAAACTCTTATCTGCTCCTTCAGTCCACTCATCCCCTCTCAAAATATTTCATATCCCTTCTCATTTTTTCAATCAAGGGTCCAAAAATACTGCTAAAACCTCTTATGAACTTTCTATAAAAACTAGCCAATCCATGAAAATATCTTACCACTATAGCACTCTTTGGAGCAAGTCATTCACCTTGACTTTCTCTGGGTCCATTTTCAGACCTTCTACTAAGACTACAAATCCCAGGTACATGAACTCCTTAACAAAACAACACTTCTTCAGGTTTATCAATAACTTCTCTTGCTTCTACTTATCAAAAACCTTTCAAATATGCATCAAATTCTCCTCCAATGTCTTACTAAAGTTCAAAATAGTATCTAAGTAAACAATGACAAACTTACCCATAAACTTCTTTAGTACTTCATTCATGAGACACATGAAAGTGCTTGGTGCATTGGTTAGCCCAAAAGGCATGACTAACCATTTGTACAATCCTTCCCTTGTCTTGAAGGAAGTCTTCCACTTATCACCTTCTCTAATGTGAATCCGATGGTATCCACTCTTCAAATCTATCTTTGTGAAATACTCAGCTCCACTAAAATAGTCTATAATATCATACATCCTTGGAAATGGAAATCTATACTTGATTGTGACTTTGTTGATAGGGCAAGAATCTATGCATATCCTCCATCCTCCATTATTCTTTAGTGCTAATACTATAGGTACAACACATGGACTCAAACTCTCCAGAATCAATCTCTTCTACAATAACTCATGAACTTTTCTGTTCAACTCTTCACTTTCTGTTGGTGTCATTCTATGTGCTATTTTGTTTGGAAAATTGGCTCTCAAAATCAAATCGAGGATAACTTTAAGAAACCCGTCCTGAGAAAAATATGTAAAATGCTAGTGAATTCAACATTAAATATGCAGGAAAAAATTCTAACCGAGGGCAATTTTTTCATTTGAGGCAAGGGAGAAAATTATTTTCTATTGGCAAAATTTTCATTTCCGTATCAAAATTTAATAATAATTGTGGCAAATTAATTTTATTTTTTTGGTATGCAAATAAATGTAGGCAATTTTTTTTTTTGGTCATAAACATTTTCATAATGTAAGAGGCGAATTAATTACTTTATATAACATAAAATATTAATATAGTTGGATAATACGTCAATTTCCAAAGAGAGATTATTTTATTTTTTGGTAGAGTCAAAAGTGGTCCATGAGCCACATGCCATGTGTACACTATATAGTGTACTTGTAGTATGCCAATCCATTAAGATTCAATTAATAATGCACCCTTTTTTCTTGCTAGCTTGGTCGTCATCACTTTTAATGTTGTCATTTTATGTTGAAAAGAATTAATTTGGACTATTGATTTAATATAGATCAATGGCTTCATTCTATTTCAGGTCTAATTTTAAATGACATACAATAAAGTCTCACTCTTCTCGGAATTAGGACATGTGTGCCAAAGACTAAAACATAAAATGGTTGGTTAAATGAGGATAGTTAGAGACACATGTCAGTAAAATGGTGGGCGATGCGCAACCCGAGGGAAAATATTATTTTATTTTAAGGGTAAAATAACATTTTCCAATAAGAAAACATTAGGGAAACGTAGGCAAAAATTTTAAAATAATTGTGTTTTAAATGTAGATTACATTGGCGATTAGACTGGGATTTGCAACCAATTATGTGTAAACTAATAAGTGATTAGCCTCAAATTTTGACCCAAATTATTTAACATCTTGGCGACATGGTTGACCTCATATGTAGGTTTTATTCGCCAAATTATGATTTCCCAAAGAGACAGAATAGCCAATTGGCGAACATTCACCACTAAAAAAATCACTGAATTAAATTCATCTAGTGACTAATATTCCTCACTAGGGGTAACCCATCAAGTACATTATCTAATACAATATCAGAAAATTCTCCCAACATATTTGCAACTTCTACAGGTACCTCTTCTACTTCTTTACCATCTTTTGTAATTATAGAAAAACACGTATGCTCACACTCCATACCTTGGAGAAACTCTTTTCCATCAACAAAACATATTCTAGCATCATACCTTTTCTTCTTTCTCCTTCAATAGCTTCAACTTATTCTTCACTCCATCCTTTGTCAGAGTGTAGGTATTTTCTCACCCATCATGTACAACATGCCTATCAAACTACCATGACCTACCCAACAACATATGACATATGTCCATTGGTATGATATCACAAAGAACCTCATCCTGGTAGCTTCTAATATTGAACTTCACTGAGAATTGCTCACTAACCATGACCTTGTGGTCATCTTGTACCCAAGAAATACGATATGGGCATGGGTGTTTCTACCTCTTCAGTTTCAATTTTGTGACCATCATTTTTAACACCAGATTATCAGTACTTCCACCATCAATGATCATTTTAGAACACTTATCTTTTAGCATCTTTAGAATGTGATGATTTGGCATCTTCATGAACATGTGCAACTCTAACCTAGCCTTCTACTCTTCAATTTTTCCTTCCTTGGCACTGGTAACATTCAAATGCTCTATGCCCTTCTACTCCATAGTGAAAACATTTCCCATAGAAGGCTCCTCTTCTAGACCCTTTTTCTCCACCTCTTCCTCTTTGATCTCTATTATTTTGATCATGGAAACAAGTGGAATTGTTACTTCTAGCCTCATCTTTGTTCTTCTAATCATAATTTTGGCCTCCATAAGACCATCTACTAGATCTTCCACCACAACATCTACCACTATTTTTTTATCAAACTTTTTGCTTAGCTTCTCAACTCTTAGGGAAAATTGGTATACCTCTTGAATACTCATCACTTGAACAAGACTTAGCTCCTCTTCAATGCTTGGCTTAATCCATTAAGATAATGGGCTATTTTCTCCTTATCAGCTTCTTCATGGTTGGTTTTAATGAGGTAGAACTCTTCAGTATACTCTTCAATAGATTTTCCCACTTTCTTTAACCCTTGCATTTTTTTCAATAGATCGGCTAATAATCTGTAGGAATTAATTGTTGCTTCATTTTGGCTACCATCTAATCCCATCTAGGGATTTTTTCCTTTCCTCTCTTATTTTGGGCCAACTAGATCTCCTGCCACTAGATCTTTGTATGACACTTCAATTTGGCCTTCGCAAAATGTTGCCTATTTTTGTGCCCCTGCCAAAATTTGAATTCAAATACAAACCCCACCCAATGACTAGTTCCCAAGTTTAATGTTATTTTAATTCCTGAGAAATACCAAAAAATTAAATGATTAAAACCTAAGTGTATTTCACTTTTTTCCTTCCACTAGCCTGTAACTTCCTGCACTGTCAAATCTTCCCCAGATCTACAGTTGGCACTATCTCGCCATGGGAATTTGTGCATCATTTTACCATAGCAACATAGCACCTCGATGATGCATGGCATGGATGATGTAATGGGACCACCCTTCTCCAAAGAAATATTACAGCTTTTCCTCTGTGGCATGTTGTTAGGTGGGTCATAGTGTGGTGGCAATTTTTCATTGGTCCATTCAGCCAGCTCGATGTGCAGTTGTACAGTTTTGTGGATCACCTTAGCTCTAAAGAGAATCTATGACAAGAACTATCTCACTATGGAGAACTATGAGGATGTTATCCATAGCGACATAGTGCCCTTTCACCACATGGATCAGTGAGGCCAGGTCTCACCAAGATAAATACACCAGGTTGTGCCAGGTGTGCTAAGCTGTTTTGTGGGCCCAGAAGTTTTAAGGGTAAAACATGGTAATATGGCGAGTCTTTATGATCCTCAGATCTAAGGATATCAACGGTGGGCACTATCTCACCATGGGAAAGTACTCAAAGGATACACATAGCGACATAATGCCTAGGTGACACGTGTCTTTGCGAGCCTGGCCAAGATTGACAGTTAAGGGCTGGCGGTTATGTTGTAGCCATCACGGTCAGGGTTTTAAGAGATGGTATAGTTAGTTAGAGAAAGGCGTGGTAAAACTCGTGAAGACCCACAAGGTGGCATAAAGAAAGAAGCTTGTTGGTCCATGTGCCTCGTCCTACTTGTAGAGTTTAGTTGACTTGTTGACTCTGCTAATTTAGGTGCTCAAGAATGAAGAAAATCAGGATTTTTTATGCGATCTGATCTTTATAATAAATCCCAACCAACCCAAAATGAATGTGAGACAAGGAAGAACACTCTACCCCCTATCCAACCTATCTACCTAGTCAGAGTGGCTTAATGGTGTTGTTTCTATCTTCTCAAGGCATTATTAACTATATGAACTGTATGATTTCTACTATCAATATTGAGGAGATAGTACTGGCTTCAGTTTTTAAGCCTTCAAGAGGTTCATTCTTCAAAGTACTTGGCGACTCTGAGCTTCAAATACATATCTGGTTCCAGACCAAAGTTGCAGTAAGTCATGCCCAGAGATAAGACAAGGGCATCTTCTAGAGGTAAGTTTCAGTACCAAGAGCTTTCACTTTCAAACCCTAGAAGAAGGAAGACTAGAATATCTTTATCACTGATTAGGAGTGCAATAGTGACAAATACACCTACAAGATCTATCTCTACTCCTCCCACTGTTAGATCTCAGCCTAGACTACCATCAATACATATCAATAGATCACTTGTCTATATGGCATTTCCTAGAGCTCATACTTTTGCAACCTTTAATGGTGGAAGCCCTCTCTTATTAGCCCAAAGACATGACATACTAGTAGCTAAACTCAAAAGTATACCCGAGTTTATTGGTGAAACTTCTATCTCCCCCTCAGAACACATTCAAGAGGTTGCAAATGTCTACGATATCCATGGTATTATAGAGGATGATGTTGCAGTTAGGCTCCTAGACTCATCCTTGAAAGGAAAAGAACTAAAATGGTATAGAGGTTTAGCTCATGGTTCTATAATAGATTGGGATGGATTGGGAGTAGGATTGTGCAAACATTTTGAGGATAAAAGTGACTATTTGTCACTTTTAGAGCAGTTAACTACTATAAAAAGAGCCCCCCATGAATGTATGACTGATTTTAATTATAGATTTCAAAAGACATGGGATAGAATACCTACTTCAATAAAGCCTACCCCTGGTAATGGCTTCTTGCATTACCTTAGAGCTTTTAACAGTGATATTGCCACTACAATCCAAACTATGGGAGGAGATACCTTGCCTAATGCTTATGACATAGTAATAAAATTAGAGAACATCCTAATACAAGGAGGTAAGCTAGCTCCAAGGCCTCTTATTCCCTTCTTCCCTTATGCTCCAAACCATCAACCAGCAATGGCTCCTCTTCCCACAACTTCTACATCACAATCCCTTACTCAAGTCCCTCAAGCTTCCACATCTTCAAATGGAATAGATGAAATCAAAGAGATGATGCAATCTCTGATGTAGAACATGGATAAAAGAGAAAAGATTGCAAGATTATGGGAAGAAGCTGGAGGATAACTCCTTTGTGATGCAAAAAGTGAACAACAAGGTGGTGACTTTAGAAAGATAGCAAGCTCAAGGTGGTAAGCCTCATCAATTGCAATATCAAACTCCAAGCAATGGTAGGCCTCCAAATCCTAATCATTGGAACAATTCTTTTGATCAGAGTAGGCAAGGTGGCCATGCTTCAACCTCAAATGCAAACCAAAGTAGGGCCATAGTCCCTCAAAACAACATGGCCCAAGATCAAGATTTTTGTCCCTCCTGTAACTACTCCTATGCCTATTGTATGTGTCAGAAGGCTAAATCTTTTATGGCTTTGACAGTCCAAGGACCTACAGCAAAACAATCATACAAGGAGGACCAATTTAAAGATGCCTTAGATATGCAAAGACAAGGTGATTGCTCTTTTATGAATCATCAGATGGAGGAGCATTGTAATGTAAACCAAGATTCCATTGTTCATAACACTAGAAGAAAAATAAGAGCTATGAAAGATGCTATCCCTCCTCCTAATTAGGCCTCAACTCCAAATGCAATATCTCATGAGCAAGAACCAAATAATCAATCAAGTGCCTTTCAGTAGCAAAGGCAAAATCATGGCAGAAAAGATGCAAGTGATCCTCAGGTTATCCCATCTCAACCTCATACAATTGCAGTTCCCAAGGGTTCTACCAAAACACCTGCTATGCCATTCAATGTGGTAGAGAAAATGAAGAAGAAAAATGTGAATATCTCCATGTGGGATGCTATTGCTACTATACCCATGCAAAAGAGGTTGCTGCAGCAAGAATTGGAAAGAATTGAACCAAAGGATCAGTCACCTAGTATGGAAAGTACCACAAACCTAGTACAACCATCAAGGGAGGTAGAAACAAGTAAAAAGGTTAGACCTTCTCCATTCTATGTTTCTCTAATTATAGGGGGCAAACTAGTCCATAATTGCATGATTGATTCAGGGGCTAGTAGTTCAGTGATGCCTAGGTGTGTTGCTAATGCTTTGGGAATGAAATATGAGCCCATTGTTAGGGATGTATTACAGTTGGATGGTAGTACTATCAAGACTGTAGGGATCCTTAGGAATGTGGAGTTGGCCTTACATGCATGCCCTAGTTGTACTGTAACCCAAGATATCTCTTTTGTTGAGGTCAAGCCATATTTTGCCATCTGTCTGTCAAGAGACTTTACTGACCAAATAGGTGGTTTCATATCTTCTGATTGGTCATATATGTCTTTCAAGATGAAATATGGAGCCAATGCTTCAATTAGAGTAGAGCCTTAAGCCCTCCATCATATTGAACCTTACACCCCTAATTCCATCAATATGAATTGCCCTATCCTAGAGATGGATGAGAATGACATAGTGAATGAGCCCACCACTTCCCTAGCAGAGATACCTAATTTTTTCTTGCATGAATGGGCTAATGCATATCAATTTGACCCAATTCTAGAAACCCTTGAGATAGGTCTTAGTACATATTGTATATTGGAGAAAGATGCTCTAGTTCCAAATCTTGTGGAGACTAAAGAAGATATGAGTGGGATATGGAGTATGTACTTTGATGAATCAAGGAATAAGAATGGATCAGGGGCTGGTGTGATGTTAATTTCTCCTGCACAAGTAAGGTACTACTTCTCCTTTAGGCTCCAATTTAGTTGCACTAATAATGTAGCTGAGTATGAATCCTTGATTCAAGGTCTCCTACTTGCTCAAAAGAGAGGAATTCAAGCCTTAAGGGTGTATGGAGATAGTGTGTTGGTGGTTAATCAAGTGAGAAATCAGAATACCACCAAGAATGGTTTGCTCAAGTCTTATAAAAATAGGGTATGGGATTTTCTTGAAGGTTTCAATGCATTTAATATTCAAAGCATCCCTAGAAAAGAAAATAGACATGTTGATAGACTTGCAACAATAGGTGCATCTTATGATGTGCCAAGAAATCTTGAGGAGGAGAAGAAGAAACAAATCAGAGTGGTAGTAAGGCCTGCTATCCCTAATAGCAACATCCATTGGCAAGTGTTTGAGTCTGATGAACAAATTGTGAGTTTCTTGCAGAATGAGGTAGAATTTTCAGAGAGAAATCAGTCAAGACTACAGGATCGGTATGGTGATCAGATCATTCATCTTAGTTCTAACAAATTGCCAAAGGGTCTCATTACCTTAGAGAGTGTTTTCAATCTTGATGATCAAGCAAGAGGTAGAGCCATGAACCTAGTTGCTAATGAAAGTGACTACACTCCATGTTGGCATAAAGTTATTTTCCATTAGTGACAACACTTTTCTCACAGTATTAACCGAGTAAAGAAGAACTCAGTATTAACCGAGTTCGATCGGTTAACATAGAACTTAGTATTAATCGAGTTCAGTCGGTTAACATAGAACTTAGTATTAACCGAGTTCAGTCGGTTAACTAAGAACTCAGCATTAATCGAGTTTGGTCGGTTAATTAAGAACTCAATATTAACCGAGTAAAGACGGATGCAGTGTTAACTGAGTTCAGTCGGTTAATATAGGACTCAGTGTTAATCGAGCGCAGTCGGTAAACAAAGAAGTTTGTTCTACCGAGTTTGTTTTGCTATTTGGCCAACTCAGTTAAATTTTGTCTACTTTTATTCAGTCGACCATTGCATGTAATTTTAACTTGGATGGTATATATATGTAATGTATTGTATCATTCAAAATGTATGTGAAATATATGAAGAATGTGAAGAATGTGTGCGAAAGCATGTAAGCTGAATTTTGAAGGTTTTCAGCAAGGTCAGCATTGGAGCAGAAATGTTTTATCTGTCATATCAAGGACAATCAGAGCATAGCGGATCTTATCAGCAATCAGTTGTATTCAGATCCACTGTTTCATTCTAACAGGTGAATCAATTTTTATAAATCCTTTAACAGGGTAGACTTAACAGTCTTTGTACTAAATCTCCTAATAGAGTGCATACTTATGAAGTATGTTTCAAATCCTTTAACAAGGTGGATATAACAATCCTTTATGCTCGTAACAGGGAAGATCACCAGAAGTGATCATTGTATGCCTTAACCGGCTAACTTCCTACTGCAGTAAAGAAGATTTGTGGGTTTCATCCCCACCCCAGTTTTACTTTCTATTTTGGAAGGTTTCTGGGTCACCAAAATCTCTGTGCTTATGTGTTATGAATGTCTACATACTGCAGAATTAGGTGATTAAATATTTTACTGGTTAATATGAATTGATTTAAGATTTTATGTTTACTGATTCACCCCTCCCCTCTCAGTAAACTGTTATATCTTGAATATTTCCAACACTCCAGTCATGGTTGCTGATGGAAAATCCTTAAACATGGGGAAGGTATGTTCTGAAATTGAACAAGAAATTTTTAGTCATCTATGTCAAGAATTTAATGATATATTTTCCTAGACATATGATGATTTAAAGGGTTTTGACCCAAGGTTGTTTCATCATACCATAGATTTAATTAATGATGTAAAACCAGTAAGACAAAAATAGAGACCAGTGAATCCCAAGATTAAACCCTTAATGAGAAAGGAGCTATCCAAGTTGATTGAGGCCAATATAATTTTTCCCATCAAACACTCATCATGGGTAGCAAACCTTGTCCCTGTTAGGAAGAAGAACAAAGAAATTAGATTGTGTGTGGACTTTAGGGACCTTAACCAAGCTTCCCTTAAAGATCACCATCCTCTCCCTTCTATGGAGAAAATTTTGTCCAAGGTCAGTGGTTCAAAGAGATTTTCATTTCTTGATGGATTTTTTGGCTACAATCAAGTGTTGGTTAAAGAGTCTGATAGGTACAAGACTGCATTTACCACTAAATGTGGTACCTATGCTTATTGTAAGATGCCATTTGGGATAACCAATGCAGGTGCTACATTTCAAAAGGCAATGAAAATGGCCTTCAAGAATTTGATTGACAAGTTTGTCTTAGTTTACCTTGATGATATTATAGTGTATTCTAAGAATGCAGAGGATCATTTTGATCATCTAAGACAGGTATTCCTAAGATGCAGAGACTTTGGGGTTTCCCTTAACCCAAGCAAGTGTGTCTTTGCTACTAACCAAGGAAAATTATTAGGATATATTGTATCTGAGGATCGCTTAACCATTGATATAGAGAGAACAAAATCAATACTTGCCCTTCCTCTTCCCAAACACAAGAAAGGGCTGCAAAGTTTCCTAGGCAAGATAAATTTTGTGAGGAGATTTATCCCTAATCTTGCTACCATGGTGAAGCCTCTTACAGCTATCCTCAAGAAAGGTATTGTCTTTGCATGGACCAAGGAAGGGAAGGAAAGTTTTGAAGAGATCAAGACAGCCATAGCCTCAACCCCTACTCTCATGAATCCAAATTTTGAGAAGGATTTCATTCTTTATACCCTAGGTGGTGAGTCAAGTATTTCTGATGTCCTGACTCAAAGAAATGATAAAGGTGACGAGCAACCCATAGCTTTCTTTAGTGAAGGGCTTAAGGAATATGAAGATAAGTAGAGCTATGTAGAGAAGCAAGCCCTTGCAATCATCGAAGATTTAAAGAAATTTAGACACCTCCGATCTCATAATAAGATTCATTTGTTATTACCCCATGCTAGTGTGAAGGAATTCCTTTTGAGAAAAGATATTAGTGAGAGAAGAGCTGCTTGGATTACAAGAGTGATGGAATATGATGTTGACATCCAAATCACCAAGTTGGTAAGAGGGAAAGGGTTGTGTAAACATATGTTATCATCTCAAGAGCCTAATAAGGAAGCTGCTATGATACTGACAGAGCAACAAGAGGTAAGAAATGGTGACCCAAGGATTTGGATGGATGACATGAAGAATTTCTTATTAGGAAATGGATACCCTCAAGGATTAGATAGAACTAAAAGGAGACAATATAGATTGTAGTCAATTCCTTATGTCATAGTTGATGGTATCTTTTTCAAAAAAGATTTTAATGGAGCCTTATTGAAATGTATTGATATAGACCAAGCTAAAAGAATAATCAAAGAACTTCATGATGGCTCTAATGGTGGCCACTTCTCAGCAAGGACAACTGCAATGAAGATCATGAGGGCTGGTTACTTTTGGCCATCCTTGTTCCATGATTGTCATAGGTATGTGAGGAAGTGTGAAAAATGTGCCTTCTTCTCTGGCAAACAAAGACTTGCAGCTCTTCCCCTTCATCCTATCTAGGTGGATCAACCTTTTTCTCAATGGGGATTGGATTTTATAGGCCCTATCAATCCTTCTTCTAGTTCTAGTCACAAGTGGATTTTAGCTGCTATACATTACTTCACTAGATGGATAGAGGCAATTACATTGAAGGATGCTACAGAATCTTTAGTTATAGATTTCCTTGATGGAATTGTGACCAGGTTTGGTGCCCCTTCGACCATTATTTTAGATAATGCAAAGTCTTTCGTTGGAGCTCAGATTTGTGCATGGGCAGCAGACCATAATATCTATTTGAGCACATCCTCAAATTACTATCCTCAGGGTAATGGTTTGGCTGAGTCCTCCAACAAGAACCTGATCAAGATCATGAAAAGGACAATAGAAGATAACCAGAGGTGTTGGCATAAAAAAGCTAAAGACTGCACTGTGGGCTAACAAAATAACACCTAAAAGGTCAATAGGGAATTCACCATTTGTGTTAGTTTATGGTAGAGAAGTGAGGCTTCCAATTTCATTGGAGTTCCCATCCCTAGAGCTAGCTCATCAGCTGGAGTTGATTGAAGAGGATGCCATGATAGTAAGAATGGCAGAGCTAATGGAGCTAGAAGAGAAGATAAATAAAGCTATGCAGACCCTAGAGACACACTAGCTGCAAGTAAAAAAGAGTTTTGACAGGAAGGCTAGGGTTAGAATCTTCAGGGAGGGAGATTTGGTTCTAAAATGGGATGAAGATAGGGAAAAACTAGGAAGACACTCAAAGTTTGATGCATTATGGAGTGGTCCCTATCTAATTGAAAGTTGTAAGCAGGCCAATGCTTTTCAGTTAAGCAGGCCTGGTGGTGAGATTCTGCCTATCCCAGTCAATGGGATCTATCTCAAGCCATGTTTTTGAGGGTTTGAGATTCCATGTACATAGTTAGCATAGTTTGATTTCCATTTTTTTTCCTACATTTTCAAGAAGTGCATGAGCACAGGATTGTCTCCGTGATATAGCCAATTTTCTCAAAGTTTTGAAGGTTGTAGAAAGAAGTTTTGGTCTCTAGTTCTAGTTGCAGAGACAGAGGTTTCAGGATTTTCCTCTTAGAGGTAAGGTTAGGATTTCATAGTGCTCAGAATCTACATATTTTTTTATGAATCTGTAGCCCAATGGATGCTTTAGGCCACTGGTCATATGCGTAGCAGGCTCGCATCCCCTGTGAGTCACCAAAAATGTTGCTTATTTTTGTGCCCCCGCCAAAATTTGAATTCAAATACAAACCCCACCCAACGGCTAGTTCCTAGGTTTAATGTTATTTTAATGCCTGATAAATACCAAAAAAATAAATTATTAAAACCTTAGTGTATTTCACTTTTTTCCTTCAGCTAGCCTGCAACTTTTCGTACTGTCAAATCTTCCCCAGATCTACGATTAGCGCTATCTCGCCATGGGAATTTGCGCATTGTTTTCCCATAGTGACATAGCACCTCAGTGACACATGCATAGATGATGTAATGGGCCCACCCTTCTCTAAAGTAATATTACAACTCGTCCTTGGTGGGATGTTGTCAGGTGGGTCATAGTATGGTGGCAATTTTTCATTGGTCCATTTAGCCAGCTCGATGCACAGTTGTACAATTTTGTGGATCATCGTAGATCTAAATAAAATCCACAGCAAGAGCTATCTCACTATGGGGAAATGCAAGGATGTTATCCATAGTGACATAGCACCCTTTTTCCATGTGGATCAGTGGGGCCAGGTTTCACCAAGATAAAGATGCCAGGTTGTGTCAGGTGTGCTAAGCTATTTCATGGGCCCAGAAGTTTTACAGGAAAAATGCGGTAATATGGAGAGTCTTCACGATTGTCAGATCTAAGGATATTGATGGTGGGCACTATCTGGCCATGGGAAAGTGCTTAGAGGATATGCATAGAGACATAGCACCTAGGTGACACGTGTCTTTGCGGGACTGGCCAAGATTGATAGTTAAGGGTTGGCAGTTATGTTGTAGCCGTCGTGGTTAGGGTTTTAAGAGATGGCACGATTAGTGAGAGAAAGGCATTGTCAAACTCATGAAGACCTGCAAGGTGGCATAAATAAATAAGCTCATTGGTCTACATGACTCATCCTACTTGCAGAGTTTAGTTGACTTGCTGACTTTGTTGATTCAAGTGCTCAGGAATGAAGAAAGTCAAGATTTTTTTATGTGATTCGATCTCTGTAATCAATCCCAACCAATCCAAAATGAATGCGAGACAAGGAAGAATACTCTACCCTTGATCCAAAATATCTACCTAGTCAGAGTGGCTTAATGGCACCATTTCAATCTTCTCAAGGCATTATTTGACATAAAAGATCGGATATCATTGCATCTGGATCCGTATCCAGATCAGATTTTCTCCATGATTGTTCTCTGCAAGACTTAATGGTAGGTGGTTGGGGAGTAATTACAGTTCGAGGAAATCTCAGTTATGCCTAAACTATAAAGGCAATTTTTGTAAATTTTGAAAAGGTCGATCATTCTCTGTTGTTGCTCTACAATTCTCGTGTAAAATTCCCTTTGCCTTTGAACTATATGATTTTCGCCTTATCTCCTTTAGCCATTGGTGTGAAGTGCAAGAACTCTTTGGCTCCACTAGTGTTTTATGGAAATCTATAATCTGCATGACTATACCTCCTTGGCCTATGAATGATAATATAAGTGAATCTCTCTTTCCTTGTGTCATTCATCTTGGTCTTCTAATCTGCATGTGATTATTAGATTAAAGCAAGTCTGAATGTGTATATCCTTAGTTTCATTCTAGTTCAAAAGTGCATATATGGGCAGAGATTGGTTTGAACACTCTATTTTGGTGCATCACCTCTTTAGATTAGATTAGGTAGATTTTCTTTCATACTATCCTTCTCCCTTTTCCTCTCCAAGAGTAGTTAGGTGCATCCTGATAGTAAGAGGAAGTCGGCCTTCTCCGAAGACTCAACCTCATAGTTCAAGTCCCACAGCTTGGAGTTTTTTTCCATGTTTCACTAGGTTTTCCTCATGCATAGGCTTTGGACAAGGATGCAAACCTAAGTGACAATGCAAACTTGACCCTATCTGGATCTTCAATACTTCATATTTAAAGTACTCTTCCAATTCATTGATCTAGTCAATCAATTCCTCTAGGTTGAGATTTCCAAAAAATATGGGAACATCAAACTTAGGTCTTTTTCTAATACTAGAAATGGCCTTAAAAATCTTTGCCTCCCCTGAGTTAAGAATGTCCTCTACTATGGCTTGGTTCACATTTCTGTCTTCTTCTCTTTCATCCTTGCTTTCATCATCTCCTACGGAAAGATTCATTCCTCTACACATTTGTTCTTACAATGCTTTCATTTTCCTCTGAAGGGTTCTAAAATCATCAAGTGTAACACCTTCAACTCTTCCACTATGCTTTCTTTGTGGAGGCATCTTCGTGCTTCTACTAAAACCCTAGTGCAATCTACCTTGCAGTCAGTGATCTATCTACACACACAACCCAAACCATGATCCTAGTTTGAACAACCTCTCAATCAACAATCTATCCACATACTTAGGAACTCCAACTTTGGTACCAGTTGATGAAGGGTGCTCCCCTTCATACCATAAACACATAACATGAACAAAGGAATAACATAAATTGTGAGAACAAAATATGGGCTTCTTATTATCACATCAAATGCAAAATTATGAAATTTGAAATTACAATATGCTAACCCACATGGGCACTTTCATTGTAGCAATATACAAGATAAAGCTACAAACTATCACCCAGAGTTGTCCTAAACAATGTTTGAGCCTTTCTTAAATAGGCAATTTGATGTCTCTCAGGAAGGTTCTAAATACTCAAACTTAATACATAGGGACAATAGACCCTAACAATACATATAGAGTCAGCAAAATACACTTTTGACATTTAGTTTAGAAATTTCAAGGATCCCAACTTTGGAAGACCATAACTCTCAAATTGTTTCTCTAATTAGCTATTATAACCACTTTTTGGAAACCTTAATGCCCATCCATCAAGTTTTCAAGCCTCACCTGGGGCCTCTAAGGCCTTCAAAATTGAGCCTAATTTTTTTACACCAAAATTACACACTAAAAATCTATAATAACTTCACAAATACATATAATCTAACCATGAATATCCACTGAAAATTTGATATAACTAAAATGAATCTTCACCTCTTACATTACAAAATTATGAGCTTGTATGACTGACTTACTAAGTAGCAAGCCTCCATATACAACAACTCTGCATTAAGACAACCCATATTGAAACAACTAAAAGGAAATATTTTTGGGTGATGTAAGATTTCTCTTACACCAAGATGCTTATGCATCATGTGTTAGGATTAGCCTCAAACAAAAATAATAGTTATAGGCAAATATAACCAATATCAAAAAATAATTAGATTGCACAGAAGAGAACACAAGACACAATGATTTAACGTAGTTCACCCAATCCCTAGATTATGTCCACCAATAGCAAGTCTAATATTATTATTATCTAGTGATTACAATCCACAATCCCTTATAGCTCAATACCACTACAAGATGCTACAATATCATTATTACATTATGAAATCCCTAACCCTAAGTCATTTTATACAAGCATTTGTCACTTACAAAATTAGGGCTTGAATAAGTCATCCAATAGGAAAATCAACTAACACCTTTTATAATATAAGGTTATTTTTAGTTTTAGGGGTTATACACCCCAAAACCCATGGGGGCATTTCCCCTCAACCCTAAACTATATTACGATAGGGAGTGCACCTAGGACGTTGTCCTCAAAACCCCATAGAAATAATCTAGGGGAAAACCATGTTGAATAAACCTTCAAGTGTGATTAGGCTCCACAACACAATAATCTCCCACTTAGAGACTGATCAAACTCCACACTAATAACCTCCCACTCAGAGACTGATCATAGCACTGTTAAACCTATACCTCCCACTAGAATATCAAACCACCTTGGACATTATTGTTCTTTTATTCTATTTAGTCTAGAAGACCAACTGAAGTTGAAGAGGAGTTCAACTTCTCCCTTGTTACTGCCTTGGTAAACATATCTATTAGATTATCATCTATATGTATTTTATCTAAATTTAATTATTCATAAACCAAAAATGACCGAATGAAATGGTACTACAATTGTATGTGTTATTTCTTTGAATGTAGAGCAGAATTCTTCACAAGATGTATGACACTCTAGCTATCTATGAACAAATAATTATCCCTCTGTGGGTGTCCCAATTCTTCCATGAAGAACTGAAGCCATATCATCTCCTTTCCTTCCTCTTTAGTGGTTAAAGCATTAACCTTCTATAACTGAGAAACCTAGCTCATAGCTACCCCACCAATAGTAAATACATAACCTGTAGTACTCTACCTAGTATCAATATCCCTTGCCAAATTTGAGTCAACAAAGCCCTATAAATCAGTAGTAGTGGAGCCTCTCAAATATCTGAGAATCCATTTACCTGCATTCTAATGATCAATTCTTGGATGACTCATTTACTTGCTAACGACTCCCACTACATGTGTAATATCTAACCTTGTACATAACATAGCATACATCAAGCTTCCTACAGCTAAAGCATAAGGTACCTTAGAAATTTTAGCCTCCTCTTCTTGTGTGTTTGGACACATCTCCTTAGTCAATTTCAAATGACCAGGTAAAGGTGTGCTAATAGCTTTAGCATTCTCCATAGAGAAATTTTGCAACACCTTCAATATAATCAACCTGAGATAATGTCAATTTTCTATTTTTCCTATCTCTTCAAATTTGCATACAAGGATTTATTTTTCTACCTTCAAATCCTTCATAGAAAATGAATGTGTTAATTGTTCCTTTAACCCCTTAATGTGATCCATGTTATACAAGAAAGAGACTCAAATGTGATACATGCTTACTTTGTGAATTTTTACCAAAATTAATTAAAGATGTTCTAGACAATGAAGATTGGATCCATGCAATGAGTGAATAAATTGAACAAATTGAGAATAAGATCACTTGGACCCTAGTACCTAGACCAAAGGGAAAAAAATGTTATTGGAACAAACTGGGTTTCTAGGAATAAACTAAATGAAAAAGGTGAAGTTATAAGTATCAAGGCAAGATTGGTATGCAAAGGATATACTCAAGAAGGAGTTGACTATGGAGAAACTTTTTCTCCTATAGCAAGACTGGAAGGAACTAGAACTCTGCTTGCATATTCAGCCTACAAAAACTTTAAGGTATATCAAATGGATGTCAAATCCACATTTTTGAATGGTATACTTGAGGAAGAAGTGAACATGGAATAACCTAAAGGGTTTGTAGACCTGGACAACAAGAATATGGTATGTAAACTGAGCAAAGCTCTATATGGATTGAAACAAACTCCAAGAACATGGTATGAAAGACTACTCAATTACTTGGTGAACATTGGTTTTGAAAGCATAGATGATAATAGTAATCTATACTTAAAGACTAGTAAGAAAAATGAAGTATTATTATCTGAATTATTTGTGGATGACATTATATTTGGAGGAAAAGAAGCATATAAAAATCATTTGTTGATGAAATGAAGAAGGAATTTGAGATGTCAATGTTTGGTGAAGTCAAATTCTTTGTTGGCTTACAAGTATGTCAAATGAAATCTAGTATTTTCATTACTAAATTCAAATATATCAAGGAGATACAAAAAAAAATTGGAATGGAAGAATCAAGACTAGTGAGCACACCTATGTCTATAGGACATAAGTTATCTAAAAATGATGAATTTTCTTATGTGAATCAAACACTATACATGCCAATGATTGGAAAATTGCAATATGTTGTTCATAGAAGATCTAATATTGCATTATTTATTGCGACAGTTGCTAGATTTTCAAAAAAACCTAAGGAGAACCATATGATGATAGTAAAAGGATATTGAGATTTTTGAAAGGTACATAAGAGTATGGATTGTATCACAAGAAGAGTCATAAATTTGAACAAAAGGTATTCACTGATTCTAATTGGGCAATAAATATTGATGACAATAAAAGCACTAGTGGAGGTACATTCTTTCTAGGAAATAAAGTGGTGTCATGCACAAGAAAGAAATAGGATGCACAAAATTTATGTGGGAAAACCCCTCTAGTTGGAACTACTGTGTGAAACTCTGCATCAACATTTTGATTATGTTTTCCATGTTAGTTTAGTTTTAGCACTTGCATGGTCTTTGGAATGAAATTTGTTGTTAATGGAAACTATGGGATTGAAGACAAACTAGGTTTTTTTGCTTTCTTTTTAGTGGTTATATGACTTATCACCATCATTCACAATATTTTCTTGTTTCCTTTATTCCATGCAAGTTAGTTTTATGTGCATTTTCATGGTTGTATGAGAATTTTGGTATTTCATTAATATTAGGTGTTGAGTAGGAAGAAAATGGTTGTTGTGGAATCTTGATAACTTGGGAAATCTGGGTATTGTTTAGTTAATTACACTTTCTCATCTTATGCAATGTACATCAATAACTAGTTTTTCATTTGGAATCTCATCTTAAACATATAGAATAGAATGCATTTTAGGTATTAGAATAGCTTAGAATTGACTCATATTCATTCATAGCTATGGAGGTTGTGATTCATCATCTAAAATCTGCTTGGATTGCTTGAAGTGTTGGGAAATCTGGTCATACCTCTACTTCTCTCTAGTTAACACCATACCCCTAGATATTGTTGATCTACTATACATAATATTCATTGCAAATCTTTGCACAAAAAGGATTTGTACCTTTCAATTCAAGTGTCCTTGATAGAACAGCTACATTGACCCATTATGTTGCTAACTACTTTGTCTTTCACTATATTGGGCACATTAAGAGTTACGGTATGAACCAAAATCCAAGGAAGACAAACTGCTAACCAATAGTAGGAAAAATTCTTATAGCCAATGAACAACATTTCAGCAATATGTTTTCCTTTCGTACTCCTTTTCATGGGAATCTATTCAATATATTATGTTCCTAAATGAATTGACCCCTTCCCCACATAAATTTTAGGGATAGATGCCTATTAGCCATTTTCTTTTCAACCACTGATATTCCATCACTCATGGACTGATATATTCATAAATTATAGATTCACCACCTCTCTTAAGAGGATCAAATGCAAGATTTTCTAAGTTTCTTCCTCTAGTAGAGAACACTTTGATCTAAAATATTTTCTTTTTTTTTGTTCTATGAAACTGAAAATTTTGAGTAAATATATAATGTGAATTATAATTAAATCTCCCTAGAAGAGTCACCAATATGTTGGTTCTCAAAAATTTTGGTTGAAAACCTACAATCATTTCCTTCTTGATGTTGGGAAATCAACATATTTTGGTCAGCAAAGAAGGTTGAAGCACAATAACTCAACCTCCACACTTTAGGCTCTATAAGACCTAGGTGGTTGTACCTTATATCTCAACTCTCATAGAGGAGAAAAATTGTCAAAGAAGACTTTAAATTGATACTCTTGAGTGGGAAAGCACTTTATCAAGGAGAAATCAAGTTGTAATTCTTTGAAAGTAAATTCTGAGATATGGGATGAAATGTGCATGCAAAAGAGTAAGAAAGGGAATATAACCTTCTCCACAAAACTACACTTCTCCTTAGAATAAATAAAATACCAATCCTTTTCAAGAGGGAGAATAAAGTAAATAATAATGTTTTTCATAATCATCAAATTACTTGGAGACAAGTGTGCTTCTATCAATTGTTGGACAAAGGACTTGAAGTTGTGAAACCCTAGTTAATTGAATTTATCTTGAAAGGAGATGAAGATCAATTACACAAAACCCATGCGTGAGTTTTATTCATCAAGGATTCACTTTAATTTCATTACATCAACAACCATATAAATCCAAGAAGGCAGCTTGCAACTACTGGTTGTTATGATCAATTCCCAAACTTTAGAAGAGAAATAGAGTATTTTTATTAATTTTGAAAATAAGTACAATTGGGTTGTGACTAGTTGCAATGTCTACCCTATGTTGGATATATTTATCAGTTTCTTTTGTATATCTATATTCTTATATGTCTATATTATTATATCTTATTAGGTCTTGATACCCTTTCTTATAGAAAATGAAAAGGTGGAAAAAGCTTCAAACCTTTTTAAAAAGAAAATAACTAATAACTAATTGCAACCATTCACAGGAGATTACAATTGTATAATTTTAAGAATTATTTTTTTTAAATATTATAATTGTAGGACCAGAAAAATGGGCTAAAAGCATAACACACTATGAGAAAATCACAAACTCAATCAACATGTATTAGCACCCACTAGTCTACCATGAAAGCCAAACTAATTAAGAAAGCAATAGAAACCCCCTTTTTCGTTTGTAGCTCCCATGTTCTTCTTTCTTCTCCAATGATTGTAGCTCCAATTTTCCTATAGTGCACACAAGATTGAAGCAAATTCTATGATGTAAATAATGCCATGAGAATACTTGAAGTGTAATTTTATGTGATAGCAAGGAGGCAACATGCAAAGAAGTAGAGACTCCAAAACTCAAAGATTCAAGGACTCAAGACTTAAGCATTCTCCTCCAAGAGACTCCAGGATGAGAGAAAGAGCGTCCATTTTATAATTGACATGGAGGATGAGAGAATTGGATTTTTCACCCATAGATGTGTGATGTGGCAAGAGATTACTATGACGCATATGACAGAATATGCCAATTGTGAGATTCTATGACACATGCAAGTCAAACTTGGCTAAATGTGGAAGAGAATCTATGACGTGTCATAAGACACCTCAACCCACTTAAAGCCAAGAATCTATGATGAATAAGACAAATAGGGACATGCATTAATAATAATTCCTATGACGCATATGACTAGAATATGCCAAAAGTAAGATTCTATGACACATGCAAGTCAAACTTGGCTAAATGTGGAAGAGAATCTATGATGCGTCATAAGATTCCTCAACCCACTTAAAGCCAAGAATCTATGACGAATAAGCCAAATAGAGACATGCGTAAGAGGTAATAATAATTCCTATGATGCATATGACAGAATATGCCAAAAGTAAGATTCTATGACACATGAGAGTCAAATTTGGAAGTGAATCTATGACGCGTCATAAGATTCCTTAACCCACTTAAAGCCAAGAATCTATGATGAATAAGCCAAATAGGGACATGCGTAAGAGATAAGAATATTTGATTATGACAAATCTCAGCCAAGTGTCAAAGGAGAATCCACGAGGTGTCACATCCAAGTGTCATGATTATGCAATATTTTATGAAATATTTGAATTAAAAATCCTTTTATTCCACAAAATAAGAATTAGTAGAAAATGGAATTAATGATGGAAAATGGAACTTAGGAAATTAAGAATTTTCATGGTTTGCAGATAATGAATCAATTAATTAATAAAATTAATTAATTGAGGATGATAATTGGGAAGAATAATTAGAAAGAATAGGATTAAATTATGGGTTATTTAATCCTATAGAGAAAATTAGTAGATGATTGGCCAAATTGATTAAATGAATGTGACCGTATCCTTTGATGAAAATGTGACGATGATGGATATCGAATAAGATGATGAAAAGGAAGACCAAAGCCATGGTCAAATTGATTGATTGAAGTTGATAACATGCCAAGGACACATGAAATGAATTGGTTGATATGTAACATTTAACCGACATTGTAAATGCTACAGGATTGAAATTGATTGATAATGTTTGATCATAATAACATTGATGGACACTGTCAATATTATTAAAATGGTTGATGATGCCATGGTCTGACATTGAAAGCCTCAACAATTTCAAAGATTGAATGACATGAATGATATTTTGACCTAGTACTGAGAGCCATGACAGTACTAAGGTCAGATTGATAAGATTGACAAGTTGATAGGTTTCCAAGGCACTGAAAGCCACAACAATGCTTAGGAGTGGATAAATGATGATTGATTTGGGATGTTTGATACGTTTTGGGTTGATTAGGACTGATTTTGAGTGATATGAAATTGATCCGAAAGGGGATACAAATGACAAAATATGGTCAATCTGGCCAAAAGATCGAAGTTAGTAGAATGAGAAAATGGGACAAATTAGTATGAAGAAGTGATAAATTCATAGATGTGAACCATTTTTGAGTGTCTACAATAATTCTCAAATCATATCAAGAATTTCTTGAAAATGCTAGTTTCCATGAAGGTCTTAAAATTCAGCCAAGATGGTATGGACCTTGGCTTTGTCTTCCTCAACCTCTAGCTCATGGTTATCATTGATATAGCTAGTGTAGCTCATCATAGTTCCTAGGTATCCATGTACATGTTGTTAAGAACATCTAAGTGGTCCCCCTCTACTAGTGATAAATCTAATTGCAAAGCTGGCATTTGATCATCCTGCTTGTTATAATCTTGAATGGGTAGTTCCATGGTGAAGAAGTCTTCAAAACCTGTACCAACACAAAACAACCAAAATCTTGCAATGCAAGGATAATCCAAGTGAATATTCCTTATAATTTCCCTTATGAGAAATAGTCAATAAATGCATTAAGTTTTAACCAACAATTCGCATGTGCAAGCATAAGAAAATTGTCACATCTATTTCTACACTAATTAAAGATAGAATGAAAGGATACTTAGCTTTAATGCATATTTCTTTTCATTGGTACTAAAAATATTTCTTCAAAATGTAAATCTTCACAAACTCAAGCTCAATAGATGATTCCTCATGCATAATAGCAAAATTGGAATGCTCTAAAATCTCAATCTATGAACTGGCAATATCAAACATAGAAAATTACACCTGATGCAAAATCTTGAAGTCAAAATCTAGAAAATCATCACAAAGAAAAGTCACAAAATCAGAAAAAGATCATTGTCTCATTCCTGAAACTGCAAAATGGGAGGTGTTCATTTGTCCATTTTTCGAAATCACAAAATTGAAGAAGTGACTTTGCCTCCTAGTGAAATCACAAAATCATTAGAGTCTCATTATCCTTCTTCCAAAATGATGAAATTAGAGCTTTGACTATGAAAATTAGGAATTCTTCTTGAAGGAAAGAATATTTTCAAATCTCTATCATATTGTACTGGTACTTTGATGATTATCAAATGATATTGGACAAGTATCATACTAGTACCTTGTAGATTATTGTATGATACTGGATGGGTATCATACCAGCACTATAAAGTATATTGTATAGCCTTAGTATAGTTTATCACCTAGATGTTATGTAAATTATTGAATTGGGTATGTTAGAAGACCTGTTTGGCCAAATAGTGGGTAGTTTCCAACTTGTTTAGTGTGTTCTGAAAGGTGATTTGGATACTCTTTTGGGAGTTCTTTCACCCTATACCTCAACCATTATAAGATGTGTAAAATATATTATTTAAGTATAATTAGTTCTTATACTTAAAATATATTTTATATATATGACAATTCATTTGAGATACGTTCCAACCCTCTAGGAGTTTAGATAAAGATTCTAGATTTCTAAAGTTGACAAGATTTTAGACTTGGCTTGATTTTTAGGTTTCAGGATTCCAAACTTAGCCAAATTTTAGGTTTCACCATTTTTATTTCAACATGTTGTCCACTAGATGAGTGGTTGTATTTTTGAACCCTCATCTTATGCATGAACATTGAGGGTCTCTACTTAGTAATCTTTATTATATTATGGTTAGTTGGAAATGGACATGTATGTTTAACCATGCTAGGAACTTTTACTTTGGGCTTAAAAAGAACATCTTGATTGAGATTGATAATTCATTATTCCCCTCTTGGGATCCATGGCTATTATCTAGATATCCTTCAGGTATTCTCAAGATTGCTGTGATCTTTGATTCTAAGCTGGTAAGTAGTAAGGCTTGGGAATCTTTAGTGTTTGGTTTATGTTAGTCTTTTTTTCTTTCTAGTGTAAGTTGTAGATGTGGATGTTATTGCATCTTACCTTTTTTTTTAATATTAGCCTTTTTTATCCTTTTTCCAAGGATATATGGCTAGGGCATTACGTTAATCACCTCCCTATATCACTTGTACAATTCTAGGCATTTATTAATACTTCCTAACTCAATCCCAAGTCCACTCTCATGCTACATCTCAAACTTCCACCTTAGTACACTAAAGTCCATCTCACACCTATGTTACATAATTATCCCTCCAAAATTCCCATCCCCTTACATTCATTCTCCTTATGACATCTATTGCAAGGATATGGATTTGAGAAAGCACAATCTGTGTTCTCAATTTTCCTTTCATCCTAGCCCTCCCTTGCAATCTCTTTGATATTCATCTTGGCCATTTATTTTCCTCACCCTTGGCCAATAAATTGGACTTTGCATCCTTCATAAATCATCCACAATCTAGAGTAAAGTTGTTAAGCTATTTTGAGAGTCAGAAGCTACCAAAGTATAGTTACTATGCTCAAGTTTACATTCATCATCCATTTTTGAATCTTTATTTTACACTTGAAGAAAAACCAATGAGCACACATCAATCTTGGAAAAATCATCTACACGTTAGAAGTTTTTTAGTGAACAAGATTTGCATCTTCTTTAGTTCGTTTGCTTCCATTTTTAGGTTTTTCCATATATGTTGTTATTAAATTAGTGCTAAATATTTAACTTTGGTTTCATGTTCTTTGCATACTATTTTTCATAACATACAAGTACAACATTCAAGTAACTTTATTATTGTATCCTTCACCTTAAAGAGAAATGGCCAAAAGGTTATAGGTGACTAGAGGATTCCCCTAAATACAAAAAGTATATGTGATGCACATCTACAACCACTAGCCTATCACAAGAGAGTGTCAAGAATGTTGGTTAAGTTTCTCGAACTAACCTTGCACTCTTATCCTAGTATAACCTATTTATTAGAGCTTCCCAAAGACACAATGTATAAAGATTTGGGTATAATTTTTATTCTCTTCCTTATATACCCTATTGATTTATGTGGTTGAGGCCATCTCTTGGGGTGTTAAATTCTTTAAGTGATCATTGTAATCGGGTGGAATAAAAGGAATTTTAGATAACTAGGATTATAGAAAGGTGTGATAACATGTCAACATGACAATCTCCAACATGACAAAACATCTTAACTTAACATTTAGAAAATGAAGTATCCCTATATCATTGGTATAAGTGTAATCTTTGACTATAAATATGAAAAAAATGACATTAGTAATTTAAGATTCTATATTTGGTTAATGATCACAAGTTGAAAAAAAAATATAGATACCAAAAAGTATCAAAGATGAATTAAAATGGACAAAAATTACATAAAATTGATTGGTTTTACCTAACATTGTCATTCATTGACAATGTAAATCTACACCAAATAGAGTATATTCACCTATCTTGAAACACATTTTCCCAAACATTTGATTTGTGAATTAACTCAAATTTGGATCAATAAATTCACTCAAACATATGGAAAATATTATCATTTATATGAAAATACACCTATTTATGTGAAAATATACCTATTTCTAAGCTTGTTCGTCCTAAGTGATTAGATTATTGAGGGGGGGTGGAGGGTGAATTAGTAATCAGCCAAACAAATAACTTTTTCACAAATTTGACACATATTTTGGTTATGCAAAAACCCAACTTGGATCATAACTACAGTGAGGATTACTACCCAAAAATAATTTTAACTCTTTTTAAGTATGCCCTTTTAGGAACTTAGCCTTGTTAGGAGTTTATAAAGACACTATTAGGTGTCACCCTATTAGGGGATTTTCCTCTAGCCCAGTTAGGAGTTTTACCCTATTAGGAGTATCCTTGTTGAAGGGCTTTGAACACTAGTTAAAGTGTCACCTTGTTAAAGGATTTATAACAAGGACTTATTGGGATCCACTTAGTTAACAGATTTTACCTATTGAAACTATTAGGGAGCAATAGAAAGATTGATTTGTATTATAGTACTACCTCTTCCTGGTCAAATCCACTTAAGTTCTCTAACTCTTCTTAGCTTACTTCTCTTCTTCTTGGATATATTTCACCTTCCACTTCTTCATGTGCAAACTAGACCATGATCAATAACATTAAAAATGTCCTTCTTTCACCTGTAGATACCAATTTTTTTGCTTCCACTAACTTTTTAAAACACTAAACATATTATAGTTATAAAATTTGAATATCCCACTTAGGTCCAACTTCCATAAGATATTATCTAATGTTACAAATAACTTTACATAATCAAACTAACTAATTCATAGTAATTTGTACCAAAGATCAAACACATTTTAACCTGTCATAATTGTCCTCTAGAATCTTCTCCACAAACTCAATCTTGATCACTATGATGTAAGATCATCATATCTACATGTACATCCATATCACTAGATCACAACTGACTCACCCCAAGTCATTACCACCTTAACACCTATCATTGATTTTAGTGAACCAATCATCGCTCAAGTACCCATAATCACCCAAAAATGGTCATCTAGACTATAAGCCCCCTTTCTAGCAATTTTGCATAATTTATCTTTGATTTATCTTTGATCAAATTCTCATAAATCTATGTATTCTATTGTAACCTATTCTTTGACCACCTTATCCTTAGTCTCTTATTTAATTAAAAGAACATGCTCCCTTTTAATTAAATAAAAAGTCCCACTTCATAGTTATCCTAAGTCTAAGCACATAAAGCATTATTACAATTTTAAAAATTAAGAAGAAAAGACATTTTTGTCTACACATGAATGAACAACTTTATATGCGAGAGGAATCTTCTATTTTTAAAATAACTTTAATTCTCCTCCACACGTTTCTTTCCCTCTCAAAAGTCAACCATTTTTTCTCACTGGTGGAGACGCTTGTGCACATGGATCACTCAAGATGCATTCTCTTCCCTTGATCATGCATGTTTTGCCTCATAATCCCTATTGTCTATTTATCTTTAAAATGAGGGATCTCTCCTCATTCTCTAATCTTAGACTCTCATGCTAATGTTATGCTATAGGTTTTCTTGGTGACTTTGGAGCTTTGAAGGACATGGAGCACTCTTTCATTTGCATTTCATATTTTCTCTCTCATTCTTGCATTATGCAATTTTGGTTTAGATTTCCTTTTGTGCTCTATAATAGCTCACCTAGGCTAAATAGGGGTTTTGAAATCTTTCATACTTGTTATCTTGCATCTTGCATCTCATTAGTTTAGCTTTCACCTTGCATTGTATACCCATTTGAGGATTCTTGGATATTGGCACCCATTGCCTCTACTATTTGAATCTTTCATTCTATGGTGCACCTAGAAAGGGTTTCATAGATTTGGTTCATTTGAGATCCACCATTTCACTATTTTCACCTTTGCATGTCATAGATAGAGAAATATAAGCCACCTCTTGAGATGCTATCTTTCATGGGTATTCTTGAGAATAATGGTTTATAGAAGTGTGACACATTTTTAGCACATAATACTCATTCCTCATAGGAGAAATTATATTTCCACAATCCATATATAATCTTAGAATGTTCCTAGATTCAATTGTGTCACTATTTTTCACATCAAAGTTTTGGATCACACTATTTGATCCATCATTAGGATGAATGATAGAGAACATGTGTCACTTTTCTCTATCATTCATGTTGATAATGGATTACAGAGTGTGATCCAAAGTATTTATGCAAAAAATATTGACATGGTTGAATCCAAAAACATTCTAAGAACTCATTCTTCATTAACCTATATGTTGCTTCTCTAACATATCTATCGTAGAATCACCTATTGTTTACAGTTTCATTAGTCAGTAGTCTAACCTAAAATCAGTCCACTTGTCATCTTTCCAACCTAGAAATGCTTAGTGATTTTCTACAATAACTATATCAAATTTACTATCTAGTGAACATCATACTATGACCATTCCACTTTATTCATTATGGATTTGATAAACTGGTCAAATAACCTATAGTTTATCACTACATGTTCTAGTAGTTGCACTGTTACTTCACTAATCATCTTACTTTTCTCTTCACCAAAAATAATCAATGTATGCATCTCAAGAGATGGCCCCAATAATCTCTTGAATATATCACATGTGATCCTTAATTCTCCATACTAATTCTTATCAACATACTAAGAGCACTCGGTCAATAATTGACATCAATGACAACACAATAATTTATCATCATTCTTCACATCAACAACATACCATCAGTTATGCCAACAAAGAAGTTTGTTTTTGTAGTGAATTATCCTAGCATGTGAAATTCCATCCTTTTATAAATAAAATTTATTTTTGGGGATGATATTAATTTAATGTTGAATCTACCCAAGTATTTTAAGATTTTATTATAGTTCATTAAGTCCACCCCTACATAATCAAAAATAAATTTGGTAGTTCCATTTCAAATCTTATCCAATGTTAAGTGAATAGGTAAAGTAGACTAGAGATGATCTCTAAGAAAATACATCAAATAATTAATCAAGATGTCTTTGTGGGGGATGGATCATTTATTTCACATCATGGGATAGTTCCTAGTAGTGTGGTCAATTTTAGGTGTCTACAAGTAGCTTTTTGAAAGGTATCATATATAGAAATTTATATCATCATCTAATGTTATTCAAAAATAAATAGATAACTTGGATAAAATGCATATGTGAAGAAACATACTAGGTATTTTCAACATGACCCCTGTATTTATAAACATATGATTTTCCCTTTCAAAATAAAATAAACTATAGGTAGATTTCAATGAATTTCAAGCACATAAATTTTATCAAGGCAATAAAAGATAAATTAATGAGTAAATGTGGAGTTCGACTCACAACTTATACTACTAATAATGTTGACCATTATGAAACAAATATAAAATATACCAAAAGAGCCAAATATGAAAGATACCAAATTTATTTAAACATAAGATAAAAATAATAATCTTCTTATTTTAATAAGGCCATAGATGAAGATGTTCATAAGTTCAAGGTTCACTACAAAAAGAAAGTAAGCAAAATAGATAGACAGAGGGAGGTAGGGATATCATGCATCTAGATGTAGGCATTTGCAAAGAGAACTATTTGGTTGCAAGAACAACATTACATCAAAAAAAAATATTTAGAAGTCAATCTAAATTTTAGTTTAGTTTTAATTATGAGTTTGGTTCATCTTTGAAAGGTTTTTTTAAAAGATTTTTCTAGAGAAATTCATAAAAGTGAATGCTCACCATGTTTAAAAAGAAAATGAGAATTAATAGTTAAAATTTAGGCTGATAATATTGATAAAGCTTTAAGTTTTGATTATTTTTCATGTTTGTAAATCAACAAGTTCATGAAAAAGATGTATAACCAATTATAGTTGCCCTTTGATTCATTCAATTTATGAGAAATATTTGTAGAGCCCTACCATTTCTTGTCATTATAGAAGTTTCAAAACATTTTAAAGCACTAACAAGTTATCAAATATGGGATTTAGCTAAATGGTCAAAAAGAAAAATGTTTGTAAAATAGAAATTTCTATAATACTTGGGGAGGAAACATAATCAATGAATTTTTATGCTTCAAAAATTATTTTACATTGAAAAGCTATTTTCCAAAGAGGTTTGCAAAAATCAAATTTCAACAAAATAGAAAATTCACAAAAAAACATCTTTTTCTTGTATAATAGCCTTACATCTTTTCATCCCTCAAACTTCTTCCTTTAGCCTATAAACCCATTTGTTTGGAAACTAGTTTACCTTTAGGAATTTGAACTAATTCCTGAGCAAAGTTTTGTATCAAAGAGCAATCCTACTTTCTAGTTTCTACTTGCATTTATTTTGCATAACCTTTTTTCACTAGAATCAGTCAATATTTCCTAGCATAATGGAGGAAAGCATCATCCAAGAGGAATACTTATCCTGGTAAATGTTGTAGGGGTTGGATGTATTTGTTGTTTTAGTTTAATATTTTGAATTTTTAGCATTGGTGGAACCATATTTTCTTGAATTTCATCAAACACTATATATTTTGTGTCTACAATTTCATGTTTCTATCCTTGTAATTGGTCTTTGTACACAACCATTTCAATGAATAGGTATATCTAATAAGGATTTCATGATTTTTATAATCCTATAAATGATAACCAAAACCATTAACTCCATATCCAATTAAAGTATACTTATTCTATTTTTTCTCACACTTTGTTTGGTTTTCTATATGAATATGGGAAAATGCCTTACAACCAATAGTTTTCATAAAAAAGTAGTTTACCATTTTACTCATTCATATCTCCTTTGATATAGAACCATGTAAGGAACTTGAAGGACCTATTTTTAAGTAAAAAGTAGTACCCATGACATCTTCCAAGGATTACAATGGTGATCCTAGATCTAATCAAATGTTCCTTGGACCCATTGTGATTGTTCTATTCATCCTTTCAAACACATTATTTTCTTGTGTTGTTCTAGTGTTATTCCCCCTTTTTAATCCCCATTGGTTCAAAGTGTTTTGGGAATATTTTTGAATTTCAATGGTCGTATCATTCAAAATAGGGTGGAAAGTTTAAAATAAACCCTAAATGTAATGTGAATATTTTGAAAACACTCATATTATTTTGAATCTTTTGATAGGGTTGTTTCCTTGCTAGGTTTTATTTTTTGAAGAATAGGGTTAATTATTTTAATTTTATTGTTTTACTCTACCCATGGTTACATCCTAGTTAGTTCATGTACTAGTTAAATATGTTTGGTTAACCCAAGTGACAAGCTATTCTCAACAATTGTTGATCTACCTTAGATATATGGCTCTCACTTTGTCATTCTATGAAGGTGTTATCTTTTTATTTTATGTGACAATGTGATATTTTGACATCTATTTGGTGGAACCAAAGAAATTTAGTAATCCTTATGATTACTCTCAACCCTCAAATACTATGAAGATCAATGCTTGTTTCTTTGTCATTGAAAAAAGTTGTGCATGCTTTAACAAATGTGAAATAGTGACATGTTGACACCTGGACAATGTGGGCCCCTAGAAGATTCTCAAAATATCTTGTCATCATATGCCAGATGTCACAACATGATTAGTTCTCAACTCAGGTCAAGCATATTTCTTGGTAACTTCCTGATCATTGATCAAATTTAAGATCAAAGGTTGTCACGTTCTCGCTATTGGGAAGTGCTCAATCTTTGAGAAATGTGAGAATGTGAGGAGATGCCACCTATTCATGTGGGTCCTAGAAGGATGGAGAATTATGAAAAATCTTCAACCATTGATAAAAAAAAAACAAGATCAATGATAATTGCATTGTCGTGACTTCAAATTTCATGGTATTTGCAAAGTGTGACAAATCAAGCTTTTGACATGTGTTTGATGGGACCATCTAAGTGCAATAATATTAATATAGAACATCATCTATCAGATCAAAGAGGGATCTATAGTAGTTTCTAAATTGCTAAAGGAAAGTGAAAGGTATTTAGTGAAAGTGATTATGTAACGTGATGACACATAGACTTGGTCGGACCAAGTGTATTTCAAGCTTCAAAAGAAATGATGTCGTCATAAAGCACCAGGTGGAACCTCCTCATTCACCTTCAATTTTCCATATGTAGTATTTAGATATTATTCCCAACCATCAAATCAAAGATTGATTAATGAACATTTTCATGTTGCTATGAAGAGATGCTCAAGTTTTAAGACTTGTGACAAAGCGAGGAATTGCCATGTGTCCTTGTGGACCATTATTATGACATATCAACAGGTAGAAATCATGACCATCCAATGTTGACTAGATCAAAAAATGTTACATAATCACAAAATAAACATGGAGGGTGATTAACCAAAGTGAAAATGTGATAAAGTGAAATTTTTCCTTAGTGGGCCCACTTTATAAAAGAAATACTAAGAAGCCATAGTTATGTTTGATTGTTCAATGCAAAGATGATCAAGGGTTGTCGCTATCTCACAAGTTGGAGATGCACTGGTTTTATCAAAAGAAAAAAATTAAGGAGTTACCACGTGTCCCACCAAATGAAAAGATGACTTAGTACTAATTTTAAATCATAACCGTTAGATATATTTCAGATCAACAACCAATACTAATTTTAAATCAATACCGTCTAATATATTTTAGATCAACAACCAGTTATAAAATTTCTTGCATTGCATGCACAATACGATTGTTGTAGGCATTAATGGTGAGTTAAGATATTCCCTGTGCAAATGAATTCTAAATAAAAGGTGTGGGTTATTCCTCATTTAGTACAATGCAAGACAGATTGAAGCAGAGTGAATAAAACTTGAGTTTCTACATGTTTAGATTATGAAGTGTTGTGATTGAGGTAGTTTTTGCTATGATCATAAGATTGCAAGTAAGCATTCAAACATTATTTTAAAAAGTTTTATTGTTTGAATTTCTAAAGTTTTAAAAATGCCTCATCAAAGGGAATTTTTTGGAAAAATAGATTATCAACGTAGGAATGTTCATGATGATTTCCTAGAGAAATTTCCCACTTCAACAAATGAAATGACTAAAGGCAAGGTATTGGTTCCAAAAGACCCTAGGTTGAAGATTGATGAGGGTTTCTATGATAGAGGAAATTTGTTGAGGGATGTGGAAACATCAATGGGTGTCCCGAAGTTGTTAAAAAAATGGGTTTCACAAAGGAATCATGATACACCACTCAGCAACATCTGCAAATTTGATGTTGGAAAGCTTGTTGTGCCAATAGTTTAAATGGATGTCGATTTGCTAACAATGTTGGCCAAGAGATATGACCCTATATTAGAGGCTATGAATAACCATGCTAGGGATATTTTGTTCAAAGTGATAGCCAAAGTAATGAAAGAAGTCTTTGTGTTGAACCCCAACATCTCTCTACATGAGAAGATTGATTTTGATGACTTACAAGCTAGATATGATGCACAAAGAGTATACCTTTGAGGTGGACCATTAAAAGAACACTTTACTAAGTTAGGGCATCTAACATTGGGGACACCATCTACCCCAGAGCCCTTATTGATTATATATTTCCCTTTGTAATATTTTTTGCATGGATGAACAAGATCATGTCCCAACATCCTTAGTTTTTATGATGGCACAAATTCTACAATATGGAATGAGCTTTATATTTGATTTTTCTACCTATTTGGCTAAAGAAATACATGATGGGTTAATTGGCATAAGCAAGGGTAAGGTAGACAAACCCTTTGGCTAGTATTCTCTTCTTGTGTACATATGTTTTTTTAAGGAGTTTTTCTTTGGAAAGACATGAAATTAGAATGAGAAAGGGATGGTGAAAAGATACCTATCCAACTATGGAGTACAAATATGACTTAGGAAGTTACTAATGCTATTTTTGTCCATTTTGATTGATATTTTTCATCTAAGATGAGGATGTTGTTAGTTCAAGACAACCCTCGAATTCCTAAACCCTTACTGGAGTTGATCAAGCATAAAGATCATGCTAAGGGTTTGAAGGTTAGCCACAATCGGGAAGATATCATCCCATATTTCACCTCTACTATTTTCAAAGTATACGGTTTCCAAGGGAAGAACCATGTCCTAACCTACCAAGTACCCTTAAAGGTAGGATTTGCTGAGTTTTTATGGAAAATTGGAGGACTTGAAGAGAGAATTGGTAGGAAGATCCAAGGGGACAATTTTACCAAATTTCATAGTTTCCCACAATTTTGTAATAAATAAGGGAGGACGGAGACACTTGGGTAAGTTCCTAGATAAGTATTAGATATCCCAATCTCATCCTATATTTATAGATCTAGAAGGATTTTATGAAATATTAAGGAAAGAACTAGAGCTAAAATTTATAATCACATCTTTTACTTTCTTGAGGATATAATTAGAAATGATTTCTCTTTACAAGAATATGAGGTAAAGAAAGAAAAATGGAGAGTTTTTAGTAGAGTTCTTGAATTCATTATTGTATTAGATAGTAAATATGATCCTTTGGGTGATATCAAATTTTAGGGAGGTAAAGTACATAATTTGATGACACATTTTGTTAAAATTATGCAAACCTTGAATGAGAAAAAGGAGGCATTAATAAAGGCATATACAGACCAAGCCAAGGAGGTGGAAAGAAGAATGATAAGTAGAATTTTCATTAGTCCAAGGAAATATACCCTCTAGAGAAAGGCTAGATATGTAGTTTCTAGGAATGTGGGGGCACATCTTGTTCCATTTCAAAGGTAGCATTCAAAGAACCCACCTTCAGAACTAGCAAATAAAAATAAAAATTTAGAAGAGGTATCTTCATCAAGGATGGAAGAATAATCTCCCTCTCAAAGTCCCATACATTTTGGTAATGAAGATTGTTTGAAGGAGAAATTAAAATAAATGGGAGGTCTGGATGATATTTTAATAACAACATCAGAGATAGAAGAGGGAATGCCTCAAGAACCCCCAATGCCACTCTTAGACCTCAATATTGAGGATTACAAGGGGAGGGAGATGGACCTATCATGGAGCAAGCTACTAAAAAATTTATAATCAATGATGATTTTTTTAAGTCTAGGTCCTTTGTTAAATTTTTGTGGAGAACCGACATCTCCAATTTTGAGGCAAAATGCAAAAAGATAAAGTTAGAGTAACCTAATTGTAAAGACTCTAAAATTTAAGAAGAGATTAGGGTTGAGTTTATGTAAAATTTTATTTAGATAACCCCTAGGGGGGAAGACAATTGCTAAAGGATCTAGGTGTTCTTATACTACCTAAATGGGACATTGCTAATGCAATAGTTTTTTATGCCATCAAGGAAGAAAAGTGCATCAAATTCAATACTAAAGAGGAGGTCAAGGAAGCCCATAAAGGGGTAAAATACAGTGATGATCATAAGGCCCTAGTTATATGGTCAATTCAAAAAAAGGATAAGTCAAAACTTTAGGAAGCTTTTGACGTAGAACATACAAGAAGTGTGGTAGTATACAGAGTAGTAGATGTAGATAGTGAGAAAATTGCTCTAATGAATAAAGAGGTGGTTGACTTTGGTGTGGTGATGGCCAAGAAAGATAAAATCAAGTTTCTTGAGCTCAACACTAGATTTGAAAAATTGTTATAATCTTATGATGAGAGAGGGAGAAAAATAAATGAAATAGAGAAAATCATTTCAAATTTGCAAAAGCGACAAGGAAAGAGAAAAATGGGGAAAGAACCCAGCTAGCTCATGATTACAACCTCCCCTTCTCCATCTCCTCTCACTGGGCCTATTTTTGAAATCTTGGATACACCAGCTCAACATCAAGAGTTCTATAATACAAATGAGTTAAATGAAGAAAAGGCTAAACTCAAGGAAGCTCAAGTAGAGGTGCAAATGCAATATGAGGATAGGGTTAGAGATACAATTTTGTTCCTAGTTGATAGAATAAATTGGCCTCTGTTCTATTTAGAAATGTCCAAATTAAAAGATATTTGAGAAGGATTGGAGAATAATGATGTTACTTTGAGACAGATTTTGAGTGAATGGATCAGTAGAGAAGATGATATCACTGCTCTATGTTTTACTATTATTCACAAAATTAATGATCAAATTGAGAAAACATATGACGAAGCAAGTGACCTATTGGATTTTGATTTTAAAAGAGATGTTCTACAAAGCAAGTTGAGAACATGTTTCTCTAAATATCTTAGTATGAATCTTGATCTCTTTCCTCGTGTGCTAAAGGGCCTTCATGACATTCAAAGTAAAGAAGAATGGGGAAATGAATTAAAAGAAATCATGAGTGTAAGGATGAATGATGTTGTTAACAAAGAAAATTATATCTAGTTTCCAAGAACTATGGAGGAATCAATAAATTTCTAGATATTATTTGATTCTTTCCACCAAGATTTAAAAGAAATAAAGAAAATGGTGACGGGTGTGCTTAGAAGTGAAAAAGAAATTCTTAATTTCAATTGGCTAGATGACACTATTTTCAATAAACGGGCGGTAGAACATCCTTTGGCTTCATTAGTTTTGAAGGTGACATCTGAGAAGGAATCAATGGAAAAATCCATAGCCATTGAGGAGAAAGAATTTGTTGACAAGGCTATTCTAGTAACCATGGTAGAAATGAATGGGGTGGATTCACAATTATCACTTGAAGTTGAAGGAAAAGTATCAGAAACAGTTGAGGAAAAGGACATCCAATCATCAACTAAAGAAGCTAGAGAATCATATCAAAGCAAAATAAAAGAAGAGGTGGCCCCACCTTCTGAAGGAAATCAAAATATTGAATACAAATCATCATAAATTGTGGAGGAGCAAGAAAAAGACAGAATAGAAGAGGCCCCTACCCCACCACAAAGCACTTGATAAGAAACTATTTTGGTTGTCAATAAAATGATACCATGAATGTTTTAGTTTCTTGCACTATGAGGATGATGACTTTTTCTCTCTTATGTAACCTTTTGTTTTACCTCAAGGACAACTTTCCTTTTCCCTTTAGGCCTGAAGCTTGTTGCAACTCATGATATATAAATGAGTTCCCAAGGCTATAGAAGGGTCTGAGAAAGGGTCTGAGAATCATTTTGTTGAACTAGGTTTTGTTAATTTTGAGTGTATATTATTTTTCAAAAGTTAGAATAAAAGAAGTAAGAGTTAATAGTTTTTGATAAAATTGAGTTTTTTTCTCTGATAGGATTTGACATTGAATTGTATATTTTTCAAAGAAAGTAATACAAAGATGCAGAATGTTGGCTATACATTTTAGATCTTGTCTCTTCTTTTCTTACCAATTAATTCTCTACGATTTGATAGAAAAAAAATTAGAGTCTTAGTTGTAATTATTTTTGAATTATATTTCAATTTACATTTTGCTAATAATCTAATGGGTTATGTAAATTCTTGATGTAATTTGGAAGAATTCTTTGGTTTTCAATGAACATTTTGATAAGAATGAGATCTACAACTAAATATTCATATTCTTCTCATAAAGTGTTAAGAGAGATCTGATAGTAAATGTCAAATTCCTATGAGATAAAAGCCCGATAGATAAGGCATTGGCCATCCATTAAAGTTGATATATTGTGGAAAATCTATATGGTATAATCTTTTATAAATCAACTTTTAAAGTTTTATGATTGAAGATTTGAAAAGTGAGCCTATACTTGATTCATGGAGTTTTAAGGGTTTGATGATTAGTTATTTGTCATCTCTATTATAGTTCTAGAATTGGAAGAATTAAGGCCAATTATTTGCTCTAGAGGAATTTATGTTGAAAATTGAGAAATATAAAGAAAGAGAGAGTAAGTTCCTAGGTATACTCACCTGAACTTTGTAGAGTTCAAAGAGAAGAAGATAATGCAGGGTCTTGTCAATTGGTCCTTTTAATTTTTGTTGAGTTGTCTATTATGGGTTTTAGCTAATGCTTGGATAGCTTTCCTTTTCAAAAGTTTGTTTAAATTCTATCAAATTAGGAACCAACATCTTGAAACTATTTTTTGTCTATGAATATCTTGGTACAAATAGTAGCTTTCAAACTCTTTATTGTGGTATTCACACCCATTAACTAATATGATACTTTAACTTGTTTCTATAAGACTAGAAAATAAGTAAATTTACATAATGAAAGTAACCACAAACTTTCAAATAAATAAAAACTAATCTAATCTATCATTAAAGCCAATGAAATAAAGGTTCATAAATAAACATGGGAAACACCCCCTTCACATGATGCTCCAATGTTCTCCTTTCTTCTCCATAAAGTTGATGTTGATATAGCTCCAATTGACAAGATGTGCCTACAATTGAAAGCAAGATGATTATATGATAGAAACATGATATGATAGTGAGAACACTTGGACTGTGGTTAGCCAAAACAAGTGTATAATGGCTCAATTTATAGGATTTTTAAGCCAAATGCAAGAAATGGAAAGAAATAATGCAAAAGAGAAAGATGTCATAATCATGTGTGAAACTTATAAATTTGTATGAAAAAGAAATAAAATTTGGAAAATTATAACACAATATGACAAATTATGACAATGTGTAAAATTGTGCATAGAAATGTGTAAGAAAAATGGAAGAAGAAAGTGTAAGAAAAATGCATAGAACCATGAAAGAGGTGTAAGCTAGAAATTAAGAATGTGTAAGAATGGGAAAATTTGAATTTTAAAAAATTCATAATTCTGTGTAAAATGGTAATTAGCAATTATAGAATTTCAAAAATAGAAATTATGAAAATAGAAAATGGGAAATTAGAATAAGAATTTAGGAAATTAGGAATTAGAATTTAGGAAAATGGGAAATTAGAACTAGAATTTAGGAAATTAGGAATTCTCATAATTCATGAAAATAGAATTAATTTATTTATAAAGATTAATTAATTGAGAAAGGTTAGTAAAGAGGAATAATTAATAAGGGAAGGATGAAATTAAATGATTAAAACATAGGAATAGAGTATGGGTTATCTAATCCTAGAGGAGAAATTAACAAATCAATTGACCAAAATGATGAAATAAATGTAAGATAATGCTATTAAAGGATTGTGATGAAGATACAAATCAAATGTGATGATATTGGATTGGACCAAAGCAATGATCGAATGAAATAAATGATACTAGATGAATGACATGAAATGATGACTTGTCAAGGACACATGACAAGGGTTGATGACATATGACATTTAATGAACATTCTAAATACCACAAGATTGGTTGAAGGATTGATCACAAAAACATCAACAGACATAGTCAATGCTATTAAATTGATTGAATAAGGATATGATTAGACAATGAAGGACTCAAGAATGTCGAGGATCGAATTGATGATATGCCAAGGACACGTAACATGTATTAATGAATGTTGAAAAGGAACTAAAGGACGTAACAATGCCTAAAGGATTGAATGGTAAAATGATGATAAGATGATGGCATTGAAATGGTTTTGAATTGAATCTAAGATTATCTACATTTTGATTAAATGATTATCAAGTTGGCCAAAAGTTCAAAGTTAGTGAAATGATAAAATGTGACAAGTTAGGATGTAAAAGTGATGAGAGAGTAGATGAAAACCATTTTTGAGTGTCTATATTTTTTCCCTCTTTGATACAATGCGATTATGAGAATTGTGTCAAAGAAAAAATATCAATACCTAAATAAAATTAAAAGAAGGAGGTAGGGTGCCCCCTCAAAAAATTGGGCAAGAAATTGACTTAAGGATAATTTTTTGAAAATAAAATATGATGAAGAGAAATATTAATGAAAGAAACATTAGTAGAAGAAGGAAATGAGACTAAGAATAATGATGAAGCTTGCTTTTATAGGTGCACTTTATGTTATAAGAGCTTTATTTTTATATGGAAAATGGAATGCAATGGATTTTTTAACATGAATGTTGATGGTATTCCTTCAAGGGAGTATCCTAGGAATTTCTAGAGTATGTGGAGATGGACAGCATAATTGACATGTTGCATTCATGATTTTTTTGTCATTGGACAACATAGTATGGTTTCTATGAAGATTGGCAGAATAGAAGATAAAGATCAAAGTCGTATAGATAGAGAATTTATGGTCATGTTAAGTGTGGCTAAGGAATTCTTCTACACTATATCCTGATGAAAAAGTTAAGTATGCATACAAAGAGGCAAACAATTTAAGAAGATGTGTTTGATTTACAAAGAGTAGTATGCAAACAGAGTAACTAATAAGTAGTTTATGATGGTTGGATTATATCTCCTAATAGAGATAGAATCTTGATGTGTGAAGTTATTTGATGATAGTAGATAGTCTGATGGTGATTTTAGTAGGTGTGCAAGGTCTAGAGTTTCATGTGTGAGAAGTTGTAAAGACTATGAGCTGATAGTGTTGTGTAATTATGAAATAATTAACTATCTTAACGGGGTCCTATTATAATTAATTGGGAAATCCTCAAGGTTGACGCAAAGAATTATTTTGAGGACATGGTATAAAGGAAGGATATCTTCCTTGTTTGGAAGAGTATTAAGTGTGTGAAGTGTGTGAACAAGAGCAGAGTATTTGGTAAAAGTGAATAAGTAATCCAAGGGATTATTGGATGTGAATTTGGTGACTTGGTATCAAGATCAAAAGAAGAAGAGTAGTCTGGTTGACAAGGAAGAGGAAGAGGAAGTATGAGTAAAATTAATTTATATTATTCTACAAGGAATAGCATAGAGATAAATTAGACAATGAGTTCAGTGATCTTGCCCCTAAAGTTGTTTGGATAGTGGGTCCATCTACCTTCTATAACTCCTAACAGGGTTGGAATATCTTAACAAGGATTCAAAGTCTCCTATTAGGGATTGATATCTACTGAATGCTTTTATTGACTCCTAATAGGGTAATATTAGAAACAATAGTCCACCAAGATAACTGAGAGGGGGGTGAATCAATTATCTAATTAAAAAATTTATCAACCTTAATTAATCTTAACCATTCAATCAAAGTAAAAAGAAACCATAACAAGATGCACATACACAATTACATTAGATTTTTTAACTAGGGAAACCCTTGATCAGAGGGAAAACCCTAGTGGGAATGCTTCGCACAAAGATACTATTAGAGGAAGGACCCTATTAGGAGTATATAAACACATTCAATACATAAGAGTCCCTGTTAAGAGACTTTGAATCCTTGTTAGGAGATTTCAACCTTATTAGGAATTGTGCCAACCCTGTTAGGAGTTGTAGAAGATAGAAGGATGCATTGTCCAAATAGCTTCTAGGGCAAGACCACTGAACTCACTGTCCAACTAATCTCACAACTATTTCTTGCAGAATAATTGTTTGTACTATGCTTTAACCTCTTTCCTATTTCTTATCAACCAAACCAATCACTCTCAAACCCTATAGACCAAGTCATGAACCTCAGATCCAAATAACAAACCTTAGATCTCACAATAAAAGCTTGTCAATGAAGTTCTCTCCAATTTTTCTCTACTCTACTTTATCAGAAACAATAGTCCGCTAAGATAACTAAGGGGGGTGGGGGTTGAATCAATTATTTGACAATTAAAACATTCGTCTTCTTTAAACAAACTTAAGCATTCAACCAAAGTAAACAACAACCATAATAAGATTCTCATAAACAATTACACCAAATATGTTAACTAGGAAAAACCTTTATCGAAGGGAAAACCCCAATGGTAATGATGCCCACAAGATGATGTACTAATATAAATATTCCTTGTTAGGGGATGGACCCTGTTAGGAGTCTATTACAAAATTTAGTACATAGAGTCCCTATTAGGAGACTTTGAATCCCTCTTAGGAGATTTCAAACCTATTAGGAGTTGTAGTACAATGTATGCAAGAAGAGCCCACTACCCAAACATGCAATTTCAACTACAAGAAGAGCTCACTGCTCAAACATGCAATTTATTGTTATGTTATTCTTTCCTTTATTTTTTCAACCAAACCAATCACTATCAAACCTTGTAGACTAGGTCACAAACCTCAAATCCAAATATCAAACCTTGGAGCACTCAAAAAAACCTTGATAATGAAGTTTCCTTCACTTCTGTACTCCTCTGCTCAACTTCGCATTCAGCTCTCTCTCTACTTACAATATCTTCAGATCAATACAATTCATATCATACTTGATAAAAGAAAATGTCCTTCCTTTATACTGAGTCCTCAAAAAAATTCCCTAAGTCGACTGTTAGACCTTCTCAATTAATTATTATAGGACCACATTAAGAACACATTACAATTAGCAATAACATTAATCTTCCACCTTGCAACTTGAATAACTTTTTGTACACACAATATTATGATGAGTGAACTTAGCAATGTCATCATCAACATGTCTTCTTCATGTCCTCAACCTTGATCCTTAGAATATCAACTCTACTAAGAGATATAAAAAGTTTACCAGAATATACCTTTGTAATCTCTATCTCAAAATAGACATCACCAAAACTTATATAACTTCTTATAGACTTATCATTTCTTTTTCCAAAGTTATCTACATATACTAAATAATTAGAATTATCTCCCATAACCTTAGATAGTTATAATACTCAACTAGTCATTTGTACTAGCTTGATCTTTTTGTTGTTCTTTAGTCAAATACCACAGAAAACTACTATGTTGACATCAATGAAAAACTTAGTCATGAATGTAACATATCATCATAGTAACATATCTACAATATTCCCCCATAGGAATATCATTAGCATTCATGCTTGCAACATACTTATCCTCACATATCAACTTGTTTCTCTTTTGTTCTACTCTTTGTGCTTCTTGCAATCATTCATAAATTCATATATAACAAAGGAATATGTCCTTCCTTTATACTGAATCCATAAAAAAATCCATGAGTCAGCTATCACACCTTCTCAATTAATTATTATAGGACCTCATTAAGAACATGTTACACTTAGTGATAACGCTAATTAGTCACCTTGTAACTTAAACATCTTTCTGTGCATGTAATATTATGAGGATCAAGCTTAGCAAAATTATCAAAAACATTTCTTCTACACACCTTTAACCTTGCTCCACAAAATAACAACTCTGCTAAGAGATATAACAAGTTTACCAGAACATGCTATTGTAAACTCTATCTCAGAATAGTCTTCACCAAAACTTGCATAACTTCTTCTAGAGTTAATTTCTAATGATTTTGAGTTTAGCTACACATACTAGACACGTAGTAGTATCTCCCTTTAACCTCGCTTAGTGAAAATACTAAATGATCTATTCATACCAACTTGATCTTTCTGTTGTTCTTCTATCAAATACCACAAAAAATTGTTATGTTGACATCAATGGAAAACACAATCATGAATATAACATGTCATCATGATAATTATCTAATCATGTTTCTACAATAACACTAGACTGGTGCACTCTTGCATCATCTACTTTGATGTAGGTAGGGGCATAACTCCTAACATACCTCACAAATACTCAAAAGTCTCTTTGGGAAGAGGCTTGGTGAAAATATTTGCATTCTTCTCTTTGGTGCTTACATACTCCATTCTAATTTACTTTTTGGCAAATTTCTTTCTCAACATGTGATACTTGATAGAAATGTGCTTAGTCTTAGAATGAAACACTAGATTCTTTAGAAATATTCATTTTCTTTGTATTATCACAATGAAAGACAATAGGTTCACTAAATTCTATCCTTATATCCTTTAGCATTTGCTTCATCCAAACAACTTGATTACAATTTTTTGCTACTACAACATAGCATGCCTCTACTATACTTTGTGAGATACAATCTTGCTTCTTGCTTAACCAAGAAACCAATCTTCCTCCAAGAAAGAAGGCTCCAGCACTAGTGCTCTTTCTGTCATCCATACTACCTACCCAATCAACATCAATGTAAGAATATAAAGTGAAATCATTAGATTTTTCACACCATAATCCAAATGCTAGTGTTCCCTTCAGATATTTAAATTTCCTTTTAACTACTACATAATGTGCTTCTTTGGGATTAGCTTGAAATCTTGCAATAATTCCAACTGCATTTTCTATATCCGGTCTTGTGTGAGTTAGATATTACAATCCTCCAATCATATATCTATAATTCTTCTTCTCAATAGTAAGTGCCTCATCCTTTGAAGATAACTTTAGCTTCTTAGAATATCAATTCTACTAAGAGATATAACAAGTTTACCAGAACATGCTTCTATAAACTCTATCTCAAAATAGTCTTCACCAAAACTTGCATAACTTCTTTCATCCTTAATATCTTATGCTTCTAAGGTTAGCTGCATGTACTAGACACTTAGTAGTATCTCTTTTTAACCTTTCTTAGTGAAAATGCTCAATGATATTACCATACCAACTTGATCTTTACCATTATTCTTCTATCAAATACCATAGAAAACTACTATGTTAACATCAATGACAAACACAATCATGAATATAATACATCATCATGATAATGATCTGATCATGTTTCTACAATACTCCCCTATAGAAGTATCATCACTATTCATGCTTCCAACACTAACAACTATCAAAAGGGCATCCCATGAATGTATGACTGATTCTAATTATAGATTTCAAAAGACATGGGATAGGATATGCACTACAGTAAATGCTTCCACTGGTAATGCTTTCTTACATTACCTTAGAGCCCTAAATAGTGACATAGCTACTACAATACAAACTATGGGAGGGGATACTTTACGTGATGCTTATGAAATTTCTATAAGGCTAGAAAATATCTTAATAAAAGGTGGGAAGTTAGCTTGAAGGCCTTGAATGCCTTTCTTCTCTTATATGCCTAATCATTAGCCTATTATATCCCCTATCCCTACCACATCTGCAAGTTAGCCCCTTGCTATTGTCCATTTAGCCTCCACATCTTCAAATGGAATAGATGAAATTAAAGATATGATGTAGTCTATGATGCAAAATATAGAAAATAAGTTGTAGGGTTAGGAGAAGAAGCTAGAGGATAGTTTCTCAGTTATACAAAAGATGAGTAACAAGGTGGTGACCCTAGAAAGGAAGCAGGCCCAAAATAGTAAGCATCCCCAACTTCAATACCAAGCCCCTATGCATAATAGGCCTCCAAATCAAAATAGGCCTAATGGAAATCCCCCTACTACAAATACAAATAGGGCCTTAGTCCCTCAAAATTATCTTGCTCAAGATCAAGACTTATGTTCTTGTAACTATTCCTATCGGTATTGTATGTGTTAGAAGGTAGAATCATACTTACCATTGACTACATAGGAGAAAGCAACAAGACAATAGTATAATTTTAGTCAACTTACAGATGGTCCTCATCTACAATAGTAGGGTGATTGTTCTTTCATGAACCATCAGTCAGAGGAACATTTTCATGCCAATCATGATTTTATAGCCCATAACACCAAAAGTAAAAGGAGAGCTATTGAAGAGGTTATATCTCCCTCACCTAATCAAGCTTCATCTTTAGCTATTGTTCCTCATGTGCTAGTAATGAATACACAAACCAATACTGCTCCTCAACAGAGGCAAGATATGACCAACAAGAAGTCTATTGAACCTCAAACTTCTAAAATTCCACCACCTACCCATGCAAATCCCAAGGTTTCAATCAAAGTATCTAATACTCCTTTCAATGAGGTAGATCAAATGAAAAGGACTAATGTTAATATCTTCATATGGGATTTTTCTACTATTATGCCATCACAAAAGAAGCTACTACAATAGGAGTTAGAGAGCATACAAGTGAAAGATCAGCCACCTAGAGAGGATAATGCAACAATCTTGATGCAGCCCATAAAAGGAGGAGAAACAAATAAGAAAACCGGGTCTCCTCCTTTTTTATGTTTCCTTGATCATAGGAGACAAACTAGTCCATAATTGCATGATAGATTCAGGGGCTAGTAGCTCTGTAATGCCTAAAAGTGTAGCTAATCTCATGGGTATTAAGTATGAACCAATGGTTAGAGACATGCTCCAATTAGATGGTAGCTCTATCAAAACTATAGGAGTCTTAAAGAATGTAGAGATGTCATTACATGCTTGCCCTGGTTGTACTGTGATGGAAGATATATTAGTAGTTGATGTCAAACCCCATTTTTCCATCTTTCTTTCCAAAGACTTTAGTGCTCAAATAGGTGGCTATATTTCATTTGATTGGTCTTATATGTTTTTTAGAACAAGGTATGGAATGAAGGCTTCCATAAGAGTAGAGCCTCTAGCCCTCGATCATATAGAAACCTATACTACAAGTCTCATAAACATGAATTGCACTATTTTTGAAAAAGAAGATGGAGACATAGAAAAGGAGCCTCCTACTTCTTTAGAAAAAGTTTTTGATTACCTCTTGGATGAGTGGGCTACTTCTTATTAGTTTGATCCAATACAAGAGGCCATAGAAATAGACCTTGGCACATATTGTGTATTAAAAAAGGATGCTCCTATTCCTAGACTCATGAAGACACAAGAAGATGTTGATGAAATGTGGGGCATGTTCTTTGATGGCTCAATAAATAAGAATGGTTCAGGGGCTAGTGTCATGCTCATTTCCCCTAAATTGTAGAAGTACTATTTCTCTTATAGGCTCCAATTCAGCTGCACCAATAATGTAGTAGAGTATGAAGCTCTAATCCAATGTCTCCAACTTGCACAAAAGAGGGGAATCAAGACTCTAAGGGTATTTAGGAATAGTGAGTTGGTTGTTAATCAAGTAAGTAGCCAAAATGTCACAAAGAACAATCTCCTCAAATCATACAAGCACAAAGTGTAGGATTTTCTCGAGGGCATTCAACATTTAGAGTGTTCCTAAGAACAAAAATAAACTTACTGATAGGCTTGTAGAAATTGGTGCTTCTTATGATGTACCAGAACATGTTGAAGATGAAAAAGAGCAACACATTAGGGTGGTTATAAGGCCTACAATCCTAGATAATAGTACCAATTGGAAAGTCTTTGACTCTTATGTGTAAATTGTTAATTGTCTGCAAAATGAGATAGAATTCTTAGAGAGGAACTAGTCTAGGATACAAGGCCAGTATGGTGACCAAATCATGAATCTCTGTTAAAAAAAGTTACCCAAGGGCCTAATCACTTTGGAGAGTGTCTTCAATCTTGATGATCAAGCAAAGAGAAAAGAATTGAACTTTGTTGCAAATAAAGATGAACACATACTTCTACCTATCACTAATGGAAGGACTCTCAAATTGGGAAAGGTATGCTCTGATATTGAATAAGAAAAAAAAAATCATCTATGTCAAGAATTCAATGATGTATTTGCATGGACATATGATGATTTAAAGGGTTTTGCCCCAAGTTTGTTCCAACATACCATATATTTGAATAATGATGTTAAACTTGTTAGACAAAAGCAAAGACCAGTTAACCCTAAGATTGAGCCTATGACGAGAAAAGAGTTATCCAAGCTAATAGAGGCTAATATAATTTTCCCATTAAGAATTCTTCTTGGGTAGCCAACCTTGTTCTTGTTAAGAAGAAGAATGGAGAAATTAGGCTATGTGTAGATTTTAGGGACCTTAATAAGGCTTCTCTTAAAGATCACCATCCTCTCCCTTCCATGGAGAAAATCTTGTCCAAAGTTAGTGGTTTAGAGATATTTTCTTTCTTAGATGGTTTTTTTGGTTATAACCAAGTATTAATAAAAGATTTTGATAGATATAAGATAGCCTTTACTACTAAATGGGGAAGTTATTCCTATACCAAGATGCCTTTTTGACTAACTAATGCAAGTGCTACTTTTCAAAAGGCAATGGAGATGGTCTTGAAGAGCATGATTGAGAAATTTGTTTTGGTCTACCTTGATGATATAATAGTCTACTCTAAGAATGTGGCATATCATTTTGGTCATCTGAGGCAAGTGTTGATCAAATGTAGAGAATATGGTGTATTCTTGAATCCAAGAAAGTGTATGTTTGCTACTGATCAAAGGAAATTTCTAGGACATATTGTGTCTAAGTAGGGTCTACCTATTAATCAAAAAAGAACATAGGAAATTCTTGCTCTCCCACTTCCTACTCATAAGGAAGGGGTGCAAAGCTTCCTTGGTAGAATTAATTTTGTAAGAATATTTATTCCTAATATTTCTACCATGGTTAAGCCCCTTATAGCTATGCTCAAAAAGAATATGGCCTTCATATGGAAAAAGGAAGGGAGATCTAGTTTTTAAGAGATTAAAATAGCAATAGCATCAGCTCCTTCCCTTACCAACCCCAATTTTGATAAGGATTTCATTCTCGATACCCTTAGTGGTGAGTCAAGTATATCAATTGTCTTGAATCAATTAAATGAAACAAACAAAGAATAGCCTATAGCCTTTTTAGTGAAGGGCTAAAGGACTACGAAGATAAGTATAGTTATGTAGAGAAATAGGTCCTCTCTATCATAAGGGCCTTAAAGAAGTTCAGACATCTTTTGTCACATAACAAGATAAAACTCTTGGTTCCTCATGCAAGTGTGAAGGAATTTCTTTTAAATAATTATTTTAATGAGAAGAGGGTTGGATAGATCACTAAGCTCATGAAGTATGACATAGATATTAAGATCACAAAACTAGACAAAGGTAAAGGACTATGTGAACAAATGTTTTCATCCTAAGAGCCAACTGAGGTTGCTCTAGTTATAGGAAATGCAAAACTAATAGATGATGGAAATCTAAATGATTGGATACATAACATGACAACCTTTTTGTTAGGAGGAGGATATCCACAAGGGTTAGACAGAGCTAAAAGAAGGAAATTTAGATTACATTTTATCCCCTTTTCCCTAGTGGATGGGATTCTTTTTAGAAAGGATTTCAGTGGAGCCCTATTGAGATGCATCAATATTGATCAATCTAATAGAATGGTCAAGGAGTTTCATGATGGTCCTGATGGTGGCCATTTATCAGCTAGAACAATAGCTACAACGATCATGATAGTTGGTTATTATTGGCCAACTCTATTCCATGATTATTATAAACATGTAAGGAGATGTGAGAAGTGTTCCTTCTTCTCAAGTAAATAGAGATTAGTAGTCCTTCCCCTACCTCCTATTCAAGTTGATCAACCATTTGCTCAATGGGGTATAGATTTTATTGTTCTGATCAATCCACCTTCTAGCTCTAGTCACAAATGGATCTTAGCTGCTACATATTACTTTACAAGGTGGACAAAGGAAGTAGCTTTGAAGGATGCCACAGAGACTTTGGTGGTTGAATTCCTTGATGAAATTGTAACCAGATTTGGTGTTCCTTCAATAATCATAGTTGATAATGCTAAGTCTTTTGTTGGGACTCATATTTGTTCTTGGGCAATTGACCATGGTATCTATTTGAGCACCTCTTCAAATTACTACCCCCAAGGCAATGGCTTGGCAAAGTCCTCCAATAAGAACTTGATTAGAATCATGAAGAGGACCATTGAGGACAACTAGAGGTGTTGGCATTCAAAATTTAAAATAGCCCTTTGGGCTGAAAAGATTAAATTTAAGAGAGCGGCAGGGAATTCAACTTTTTTGTTAGTATATGGGAGGGAAGCAAGGATTCCTATTTCACTAGAATTCCCCTCCTAGAACTAGCCCATGAATTAGAGCTAGTTGAACATGATTCCATGGTAGTTAGGATCGTAGAACTAATGGAGATAGAAGAAAAAATACAATAGGCTTTGAATACACTTGAGATTCATCAGCAATAGGTAAATAGGAGCTTTGACAAGAGGGAAAAGGCAAGGGTTTTTAGAGAGGGAGACCTTGTTCTCAAGTGGGATGTAGACAGAGCCAAACTAGGTAGGAACTCAAAATTTGATGCTATCTAGACTGGGCCTTATGTTATCACCAGTTGTAAGCAGGCTAATTCCTTCCAACAATCTAGGCCCAATGGTGATGTCCTCCTAATTCCAATTAATGGAATTTATCTCAACCTTGTTTCTAGTGAGGGTTAGGGTTTTTTGTATATATATTAGGTTAGTTTCTATTTTTTCCAAGAAGTGCCAAGCATAGGTTATCTCTCTTTGAGATAGCCAAGTTTCAAAAATTTTGAGCTTGTGGAGAAGATAGAGGCAGATTTTTAGAGTTTTGTTGTTGCAGACATTTTAGCCCTTTAGTGTTTTGGTTTTACAGAATAGATTCATGTTTTTTATGACACCATAGCCCAATGGATACTTAGGGTCACTAATCATATACTTAGTGGGCTAGTATCCCTCTAAGTCACCAAAATTATTAGTCATATTTGCCCTCTCATCAAAACCAAGTTTTGTCTATCAAACCTGCCCAACGGTCATATTTATTCAAATATTCAAATGGCCCAATGTTATAAAAAATACATTTTTAAACCTTAGGATATATTTTATTTCCTAAGCCTTCAAGTGGTCACATTTTATTAAGATCCTAACAAGCCCACATCTTCTCATCTATCTAATCTTCCAAGATCTACAGCTATCACTTTGTCATTGTCAGAAATCACACGATCAAAATTCATAGCAACATAGCAATAGTGTGCCATGTATCTGAAGTGGACCTTCCTTCTTTGTGGTTGGTGAAGTTATTAGATGAAGTATAGTTGGCAAGGTTTTATTTATGCCTTACGAAGGTGGGCCAATTCTTGACATACTTTGTATGTCATTAGATTGGATATTGATCAACAATTGTTGCTATATTGCTAAGGAAAGCTATATGATGGAAATGCATAGCGAGATAGAAACAATGTGACACATGGACATGTGGGTCCTATTTCCATTATGGGATATAGGAAAAAGAAATAATATCATATGAGTTGGCATAGGGCAGTGTTTTCATTGGTAGAGAAACTGATAGGGGTCAATACATCTTCGGGACCATTAGATTGAATGAAAATCAAACATTATCATTATGTTGCTAACCAAAGATACGAGGTCATTATCTATGGCAACATAATGATAGGTGGACATGTGTCTTAGTGGGCCTAGGTGGAGAGTAAGTAGTTGGTAGTGGTAGTTAAGATCATATTCAAAGAGTCATGAGCATTTCGTGTTAGTTAAGGTTCAAACCATAATGGTGTGAATGGTATGTTGGTAGTTAGGTCCCCATGGTCATCAGGTCACAATGGCTAGTAAGAAATATTGGAGACAAGCTATGAAGTAGTGATAACAGTTATTTTGACTGAGTTTGCAATTTTGTAGGGCAAATAGTTAATAAAGTTAAAAAGGTCGCAAAGCTGTGACTAGGGTAAGACATGGGTCAACATAAGTTTGAATGGTTGAGTGGTGAAATGATAAAACATGACTAGTCCATGTGGTGGATCCTGAGGGTTGACTCCAGTTAACTAATGACATGGCTAACTTGGCATGTTGATAATAGAGAAAGATAGTCTTTTAATGGTGAATATGATCTTCTTGGTCATCCACAACCATTTTTCATCGATCTCCATGCATGTTTAATGGGAGGGACATTCAATCATCATCATTGGTTATCAATTTGCTTGGTTATGTATTAATGGTCATCATTTTGTGTCTTCTCAGGTTTCTTCTTGTTGAAAGATATGGTTTTCTTACATCTGGTTGTGTGCCAAAAATCTTATTTTCCATATTTTCAGTGATTGTTCTCTGTAATCTTAATGGAAGTGGTTGAATGTGACTTCTAGGTATAGTTATCTAAGTTATGCTTGAACTATAAAAGCAAGTTTTTGTAACCCTTTGCCAAGGTCTATCATTTTTTCTAATCTCTAGCAAAAGTATTTTCTTTTGTTACTGTAATTCCCTTTTGTCTATGAATGAATGTAATCTCTACTATGCTCATTCTCCATTAATATAAATGTAAAACCTTCTTACCTTTGTTGATGTATTTTTTTTCATTCTTCAATCTACATATAAGTATCTACTATTGCCCCTTTGAATGTTATGGAGTGAAGTACCTTCCTCATAATCCTCTTGGGTTCTAATCTGCATGTGGTTGTTAAGTCAAAACAAAGGTTGAATCAGTATCTTCTGATATTGTATTGATAAATAGTGCATTATTAAGAAGAGATATGACTAAACAAACTATTTTGGTATATCATCCCCTTTAGATTAGGTTAGGTAGTTTTCTTTTCATGCATTCCTTCTCCCTTTTCCTCTCAAAAAGTAGTTAGGTGCACCCTGATAGTAAGGAAGCCAACCTTCTCTAGAGACTCAATCTCATAGTTCAAGTCCCACAACTTGGAGATTGTTTCCATGTTTCACAAGGTTTCCTTTAGGTAAAAACTTTAGGCAAGGTTTCAAGCTTTTGTGACAACAAACTCCATAATAGTTTGAACCCTAAACATAGATTAAGGTAACCAATAGACACAAAGTAAATCAAATCTACTTCAAGTTAATCTTATTCTCCATCAACTAATTAGTACATTCACAAGGAAGAAAAAACATAACTTTTCACAATTAAAATATATACCTATTGTAACTTTGTAAGGAAATCTCAAAATATTACTTGTTGTCTGCACATATTTTCCCACCGAAAAAGTACTTTATTGATTCAAATTTTGTACATATCAACTCCAACTCTTGCCTAGGTTAAAAATTTCTATTGAGACTCATCTTGTTGTTATCCCCTTTGTACAATGTGAGGACTACTATACTGAAAATAGGTGATATACATATCCCCTATGGTAGTTCTAGCTCGTATACATTATTTCCAAATTTATGCAAAATTTTGAAAGGACCATTCCTTTTCATTTGTAGTTTGTTGCTTGGACCTTTAGGTAACATGTCTTTGTTTAGAAATGCCATCACTAGGTCATTAATTTTGAAATGAATCTCTTTTTGCCTCTGATCTTCCCTATCTTTATACTTGGTTATTGACTTTTCCAAGTGATCCTTCACTTGATCATGGACTGTCTTCATCAGTTATGCAAGTGTCTCCCTTGTGGCACTTGTTGATTTCATATCTTGTAAATCCCTTAGTTCCATGGGTCCCCTTGGATGAAACCTATATACTACTTCAAAAGGTGTCATGCATATTGAGTTATTAACAGATTCATTATATGCATATTCTACTTGACTAATTACTTGATCCCACATTAGACCATGTTCTTTTGTTAGGAATCTATGTAGATTTCCTACAGACCTATTCACTACCTCAGCTTGGCCATCAGTCTAAGGGTGGTAAGTGTTGGAAATTTACTTAGTGCTCCCCTCATGATTGGTGAAAAGGGATTAATCACCTCCTATGTAGTATAAGTTGAGTGGTTGTATCAAGCATTGATAAAGGGCTCTTTTGGTGCAACGGCAACCCCACTCTAACAATTGGTATCAGAGCTTGGTCACAAGTTCAAATCCTCAGACCCTTAGGTCACTGAGAGGAATATTGTTGGAAATTTATTTAGTGCTCCCCTCGAGATTCATGATAAGGGCTTAATCACCTTCTGTGTGCTATAAGTTGAGTGGTTGTATCGAGCAAATTGATATATCGATCTTTTGGTGCAACAAAAACCCCACTATAATAGTAAGCTGATGAATAGGTCAAATGTGTGCCAATTTTCTTCCATAAGGTTCTCCAAAAATGTCCAATGAATTTGCCATCTCTATCAGTCACTATTTTCATATGGAGTTCATGAATTCTCACTATTTTTTTGAAGAAGAGGTTTGTAATTTGAGATGCATCATGGTTCCTTTTGTAGGGGATAAAGTGAGTCATTTTTGTGAACCTATCAACTACTACAAATACCATACCTACTCCTCTAGCAATTTTAGGTAATCCAAGCACAAATTCCATTCTTATGTTGTACCTAGGTTTTGTAGGTATTGGTAAAGGTTGATATAACCCTACATTAGATGATGTTCCTTTGGTTCTTTGAAAAATCAAAAAACTTTCTACATATCTCCTTACCTCATTCTATAATCTAGGCCAATAATAAAATTGAACCATTGTTCTAGTGTCTTATTTTCTCCAAAATGACCTCCAAGAGCACCATTGTGCTTTTCTTTGATAATTTTTTCCCTTGTTGATGACTTAGGGATGCATAATCTATTGCCTTTGAATAATAAGTCATCTTGCAATACATAATTAGATAATTCAACATAAAAAGTGTTAGCATACTCCAAGCAAGTTTTATAAGCCTCTCTAAAATCAAAATCTTCCTTATATAGATCTTTGATCTACTTCAATCCCACACTTTGTAGCTTGACTTCTTAAATTTCAAGTATCCTCTTCCTTAAAGCATTAGCCACCTTGTTGGTAGTCCCCTTTTTATGTTTTATTGAGAAGGTAAATTCTTGAATCTACTCCATCCATTTAACATATCTATGGTTGAGTTTATCATGTCTATTCAGGAAGTTGAGGGCATGAGGTAGTGTTTCCATTTCTTTAATGCTTTAACCATGGAGTATAGTTCAAGGTCATAAGTAGAATACTTCTACTTATCTTCATTCAACTTCTCTGATAAAAATGCAATGGGATGATTCTCCTATCTAAGGACTTCTCCTATAGCATTCTTACTGTACATGGTGAGAATGCGTATTCATGAAACTTTAGTGTAGAATGCAAATAGACTGATGACAAACTATACTAGACCCAAGATATCATCATTAGAATGTAATCACTATGAGTGTCTCATGTTTCCCTAACTACAACTACTAAAATATCTCTCAGACTAGCATCTTAGTGACAGTTCTAGAATGGGAGTATGCTAAAAATGCAAATCTACAATGAAAACATGCAAGATCTATGACTAAAATGCAGATTATATGTGAAATACAACTCCTAGAAGTGCTCCTAAAATGATCATGCCATGAACTAATGTCAATAAATGATGCTAAATGACACAAAATAATGCTAAAATGTTATGAACTTTCTATAATGAAAATGTTAAAATGATGAGTTCAAATGTGCCTATAGTGCAGATGCATAAAAACTCGAGTCCCTTGCCTCTTAGATTTCCCTCCTATTTATAGGATTTCAGAAGGGGTTGGGGTAAGAATCAATATTTTCACCTTTGACTAGGGATAAAAGTGAAATTGAAAATATCTCATAAGAGACCAAGAGGAAGAGTCCAACAGACTTGATTTTGAGGATAATTGAGGATATTTTTAATTCTTTTAAAATGAAAAAGGGGGATTTTCAATCTTGTGAGGATGAATGATAGATGATTAATGACCTAATGAGATTTTTTATTTGAAAAGTTTGTTGTGTTTATTTTGATTTTCTCTTTAATTTTCACTAATTTGTCAAAATTACATGATTTAGGTCTTTGCCAATTTTTGGGTGTCTACAAATGCCCCTCTTTGAGCTAATATGCAAAGCATATTGGTTCAAAGATTATCTTGATTTTTATGATTTTAGGTCAAATTTTGATGATTGGATGTTTGTTCATTGATGATTTGATGTTTTTATTGTTGATGTTTGATGATTAGATTGTGATGTTGATTTGATGATTTAATTATGATGTTGATTTGGTGTTGCAATAGTTTTTTTTGGATACCTTGGTTTTGATAGGCTTGATGTTTGAAAATTTTTGGCTAGGGTAGGACATTTTTTATGTTTCAAAAAATTTGAATGCCCCAGCTTGGATTCCCTGATTTGGTACAGATATACTACCCCCTTAGAAATGAAATTGGAAGAAAGTATAAAAGTGTGAAAGTTGAGTAGGTTCCAATTTTATTTCTAACATGGTGGGAGATTGGCAGAAGAGATAGTTAGATTGGTTTGATACAATACCCAAGTCAGTTTTAGTGAGCAAAAACATGCCAATAAGGGGTAAATAATTTTTAAAAGAGATGTAAATGCACTTGGGGGGATTAAATAGGTCAAAAAGACCTTTTACCCTTGTCATTTTCACTTTTTCCTTTTGCATTTGGTGATTTGGAGCTCTGATTCAGTGAGGATGGTGGTTCCATTACATGAGCATAGATTCAAGAGGGGTCATCAATATGAGCATCCAGCAAACTACGATGCCTCAGTAAGTTTTCAAGATCCTCTATGTTTGAGATTTAGCATTTTTACCTATATTTTTGAAGTTTTGTGTGGATTTGTAGGGTAAATGTGGTGATTTTAGTAGTTTAGCACATTTGAACATTCTTTTAGCACATTTGCATTATTCTAGAGCATTCAAATGATATTTTAGCAATTCATAGGGCATTTTAGCACATTTAAAAACCCTAGAGTAAAAGTTGAGTAGGGCATATGTTTATGTTGTAGTGCATATAGCAGATCTAATAGTGCATAGGAGTTAGATAGCGCATATGAGAAATAGGTTAGTGCATATAGCCATTGTTGTAGCACATTCATATGGAATAGCATGTGCCACAAATAGTGTAGCACATATGGAAAATGTTGTAGTGCATATGGATAAAATAGTGCATACAAAAAGTGTTATAGCTCATAGGGATAATGATTTAGTGCATTCGAAGAAATAGTGCTTCTGAATAACACAATAGCACATTTGAGTATTTTGTTGGCACTTATGTATCTTATAGTGCATATGATATATAAAATGGCACCTTTGGATGTTATAGTAGCACATTTTTAGGTTGTAACAGATTCAAGTGATTTGTTAGTACATATTATTGGGGGTGAAAACTAGTTGTAGGTCCTCTGTTGAGCATAAGAAAATGCCAAAGACTAGATTCTTTGTCTATCAGTCAAGGATGGTCATAGTGAGTAACAATAGTAGTCAGTGATTTGTGCAGTGATGTTGTAGGAGTGATTTGATAATAGATAGGTGATGCCCCAAATTAGGATACAAAGTAGGGAAGACAAACTAGTCTGACTCAGGATAGAGAAGGACAAGTAAAGGTTCGAGATAGAACCAATAGCTAGATAGCTAGATGTAGTTATGAGATAGTTATGAGATTGATGTCTGATGACCACTTTGTGATGAAAATTAATGCATTGTGTTTGTTTGATGAATAACAGGTGTGTGGGAAAAATCTCATGGTACGAGGACTCTATCTGTAGCCATTAGAGGTAGTAGGCCAATTTTTTGACGTAGATAGGTAGGTGATAGATAGATGTGGTTTTAAATATTTATTACAGATGCCCTAGTTCTGAGTGAATAGGGGATTACTGATAACTGTGGCTGAGTAGTGGCACTCGGACCAGAATACATTTCATTTGTTAATGGGGGAGATGAAAATGACTTTGGAGGACGTATATAGGATTTTTTAGATCTCGACCATAGGAGATTTTGTGTATTATGATCAAACTATTGATGGGGTTGCATTTTGAGATTTGTTTGAAGATGATAGTATTGGTGATGACAACATGTCCTAGATTCAAATGTTACAGTATGATGCATTGCCAGCAGTGTTGGCAAGATTAATAGGAGGGCTTATGTTGCCAGATCACTAAGGGAAAGGGTGTCCAGTTGGATGGGGTTGACTAATTTAGGAGATGATCGATGAGCCACAGAGATTTGCATGGGGTAGCTATATTTTAGGTCATTTGTATCATGATTTACACCAGGTTGTATATTCTAGGGCCTCGTCATTATCAACAGGGGTCATTTTGTTACAGGTATGGACATGGGAGCATCTTCCCATTACTCATCCAATGTGTGTATGATAGCAGCCACATAGCATGCCATATATGTATAATTATTTTGGTCCAATCATGTAGCCCCATTTGGGCAAGAAAAAGTATTGGTGTTGAATTTTGGATGATATTGATGAGGTCATATAGAGACCTTATAGGTTTACAAAGCCATGGGTAGAGGATGATGATGAGATTGTGTATTTCTTTAGCCTAAGGTATTTTCTTGGTTGGATTCCTTCTGTGATAGAGTGGTTTTTCTTTACACGAGTGGTGAGACAATTTGGTCAGTGGTAGGGCATGCCATAGGGGACCACACATTATGCTCGAGTTTAGTCAAAGAGAGCAGTTTGGGGGCTGACTCTAGAGTATGAGGCCTATCTAGAGGCCTTTTTATAGATGATAGACACACCATAGCCTTGGGCCTTGCTAGATGGGGTAGCGGATGTAGGGATGGAGAGCGATTATGCACGGTGGCTTCAGGATCATCCCTTCCCTAGATACACAAATTTATTTGAGATGATGTCAGGGATTGATGAGCCATCAAGTGGGGGAGAAGATGATGATGATGAGGGTGGTCCAAGGAGAGGTAGAGGGAGATGATGAACTAGGGTCAGAGTGGGTAGAGTACAAGGGAGACGAGGCCAAGTAGCCATGGTGTTACCATAGAGGGGAGTGACATGAGGCCTAGTGTAGGGACCAGTGGGTGTAGGGAGGGTCAGAGGTATCTGAAGCCAAGGTGGTGCATGGGTGAGAAGAGGGATGGTTAGTTAGCATGATGGAGTAGAGCAAGTGAGGGTGAGATTGCCAAAGGATATACCATTTGTCCACCGACAGAGGCCACAAGTGCATGGTCCCAGTAGAGATCCACTAGGTGTACAGCCATAGGTGCAGTAGTAGGTACTACTAGAGGCATAGCTGCCACTAGAGAGGCCTAGAGGATTGACTAATTTGGAGGCTTGAATGAGTGCCATAGAGGCTTGGATGGGTGAGGTGTTGAGTACCTTACAGACATTCATAGAGGTGATGACACTAGGGCTACCACTGCCACCACCACCACCAAGGAGATGGGGCATTGTCGAGATAAATTATTGTCATTGGACTAGTTACACCATCAATAAATGTGATAAAGTAGGCATAGTGAGAGGATATGGGTGCCCCCAGTGAGCAGGGACCATCAGATTAGGCACCCTCACATAGATGAGTGTATATTATGTATTGTGGCGTCATTCTTCATTACCTATGATTATTTGTTTGACGTTCATTACACACGCATGTTGATGTAATTAGTTAACCCTTGATTTATGGACATTTATGTTATATGATCATGTGATGTTCATGTTGATGCATTTTATTTGATATTCATGTGATTTTAGCCTTTTGATGGATTTTCTGATTGACGTGTTGCTTTATGAGATATCCTGAACTTATTGATGTTTTAGATGTGCGCACTTGTTATATCATGGACTTATGTTGGCATGTGATTGTTTGATTTGATGATCATGGAAGTAGTGGATGTGGATGTGTATATATCTGTGAATGATGAATGTAGATAGATCATGAGTTAGATTAGATGGTTTGTCATTGATGATGTGACAAAAATGTGATGTGGTATTATGAATGTAATGACAAGAAATGAAATGTGGTAAAATAGAATGTGATGTAATGAAAGTGGATGAAATGAAATAATAAAATGTGATATAATGAAATATAACATGAGATAATGAAAATAATTTGTAATGTAATGTAATGGAATGAAATGGAAAATGAATTGTAATGAGGTGAATGTCATGGTAATGGAATGAAATGTGATAAAAATGTGTGGAAAAGAAATGATATATGATGAAATACAACATGATTTAATGAAATAGGGAATGCAATGAAATGAAATGGAATATGTAATGAAATGAAATGAAATGAGTAATGGAGTGAAAATAAAGTGTAATATGTAATGAAATGTAATATGTAACAAAATGAAATGAAGTGAAATGAAATGTAATATGTAATGAAATGAAATGAAATGGACTATGTTATGAAATGAAATGAGATAAGTAACGAAATGAAATGAAATGGACTATGTAATGAAATGAAATGAGATGAGTAATGAAATGGAATATGTTATGAAATGAAATGAGATAAGTAACAAAATAATGAAATGAAATGAGATAAGTAATGAAGTAAAATGAAATGTAATATGTTATGAAATGAAATGAGATAAGTAATGAAGTGAAATGAAATGAAATGAGATAAGTAATGAAGTGAAATGAAATGTAATATGTTATGAAATGAAATGAAATGAGTAATGAAATGAAAATGAAATGGATTATATAATGAAATGAAATGAGAGGGAATATGTAATGAAATGAAAGGATATGATATGAAATGTAATGAAATGAAATGATAAGTAAGAGGTGATGGATTGAAATAGATAACAAGATGAAAATGAAATGACACTACATGTAATGCAACGAGATGGATAGTGAAAGGGAATGGAATGTCTAAGGAACCAAATGACATGTGATGAAATGAATGGAAGTAATAAAATGTCAAAGGAACAAAATGACATAGGATAGGATGACATGGAATAATAAAATGGAAAGAAATGTCTAAGTGTGGGGGTGGGATGAAAGGAGATGAAAAGATAAATGGAAATGTGATAAAAAGGGACGTGAAAAATGAGGTGTGAGTGAAGGTGAAAAATGGAAGGAAATGAAATTTTTTGAGATTCAAAGGCTCCAAGGTGGAGTGTCAACTTTTGAGATTCAAAAGCCACGAAATGAATGGGTGAAATGGTGAAATGAAGGAGATGGAGGATGAGAGAAGATGATGCAATGAATCAGATGAGATGGAATGTGGTTAAACAAGATTGTTTGAGATTCAAAAGCCGCGCAAGGTAGTAGATGAGGTGGTGCAATCTAATAGTGACAAAAAGTGTTAGAGAGTCAAAGGCCACATAATGCAATGAGGGGAATGAAATGGTGAATTCATGAAGTGTAATGCTGGTGTGAATGGGATGAAGAAACAAAGTCCATGATAGTTGAGTGCTTAGAAGCTCGCTTTGAGGTTGATGTTGATGTTGTTGTCTATTTTATTAACAACTAGGCGTGAAGTTACTATTTAATGTTGGTGAATTGTATCCTAATTTATGTGCCAACCATTTATTTTTCAAGGAACCTGTTGGTGTTTAAAACTACTGAGCAACAAAAAGCTCAATACCAGAATGATAAAACTCAAATAACCTAAGGATTAACCAGTTCCTATCACCAATTACATAAGTAAACTAGTTGGACCCAACTTCAACGAAACCAAGGGTGGTTTCCTACTCTTTAGGCTCTACAAAACCAAGGTGGGTATACCTAGGGATGATTTTAATACAAACTGTTGTATGGAGATTATCTTAGTTTCATTTTGATTCTCATCTCTTACCCACAAACACATGAATAGTGTACTTCACTACTTTCAATGCTTTCAAATTTGTATGCATCCCCTATTAGCAAATTTGGTCATAATTCTCCTATTATTTACAAATATTCCTAGAAATAGCAGCTACCTAAGACTTAGGAATTAGATATAAATGAGTGGTGACCAGAATTTATAACTTTGAACAAGATGGAATGAAATGATTTTGATTTTATAATTGATTTGATATGTAGCAGTAGAATTCACCCTTGCCCACACCTGACTTATGTGACCAGTGCCTTATCCATTGGGCAGAAAATTGACTATTGATGGGAGATCCAATTCAAATAACTTGTAAATGAATTAATCAATTGTAATCACCCATTTCCATTATTATGAAGTATCCCTCTTATAAACTTACAAACCCTACTGATTTATTGAAGCATTTCTATAATTCCTTGAATTAAAAGCAACAATGAAATCAGCATACAACCAATCCAGATTGCATTTAGCCAATTTAAACCTTATTTAAATGACTTCAAAGTAGATAAACTCATGAAATGGAGACATAAATTGGTGACACAAATATAGTGTAAATACCCCATTGTATTATCCTTTTAGATGACTAATACAATGACCAATGGAAATCAATGAAAAATCCCAGAACATATTGTTGATTCTATCATTTCAATATATCATTAGATAGTACAATTGGAAATAAACTCAAAAAAACTACATACTATTGGACCAACTATCTATACTTTTCTTGAAACAAAAAAAAAATCATACAAGTTTTTTGGACCCTCACAATGCCTTGAAAACTCATTTATATAACATGAGTTGCAACATGTAAGGAAACTTGGCAACAAAGAATATAATCGTTTCCACATAACCCATAATAGATCTGAAATAAACATGGAATTAAAATTCACATGCAAGAGAATAGACAACATACCCACAAAATGTGACACAAGATATACCCTGGGAAACCCTCATTGAGGGAAAAAACCCAGCCTCCAAAAGCATCCATCACCATGTATTATTCAGCAAAATAACCATTGCCATACAACCATGGAAGCCTTCATGGCCATAGCCACAACCGAGCAAACTATGTGAACAAGCATGAATCCACACATCCCATGCCATGCTTTCAACCTTCACAAATGCTCCCTTGGCTAACCTGTCAAGCCTTGTTCCACTTGATTCTTGCCTTTTGTCTTCTCCTTGTCACTCTCTATAACAACTACCCTTGTGGCTGCTTATATAGTAGCAAGTCCCACAAAACCACCAAGTGGTATTACATAAACCATGTGCTACCTAACCCACTAACCCCACATTTAATATTGGGCATTTAATTCTTTTCCCCAATATTAAATAATTACATAAAATATTTTTACAATATTATAATACAACTCATCAATAATATTCCATGGGAATCTTTACATGTTGCACGTCCATCTAGGAATAAAATAAAATAATAAAATATAACAATATTATGCAATGTGTGCAACACCCATTATCTCAACACAATAAGCAAAGGGCAATTGTGATTGATAGGTGTCCTTTTACAACAATACAATCACTTCTCATAATATCCTAGACACCTTATCACAAAAAGAATCATCAAAAATGGTTGCAAATGATAACTGAAGCATCATATCTTCAAATTTGTCTTTTTCTCTAACTGCTCCCTGTTGGCAAGGCCTTTATCTCTGCAATTGCTTCCCAGACAATGACTTCTGTTTTAGTGGGTCACTCGAATGTCTTGGTTGTTGTTAATTCATTAACTAATTTTTGCCACTTGGCATCATTAATCACTTTTCCTTCTATTTCTTCTCCAGCTCAATGTCTAAAAGTGACATGGGATCATGGATATGAACAATCTTTGATGGTTCATTAATCTTAACACCAATCTCCTTTTGTTTCCCCTTATCTTTAGCCTCAATAGCTTGCCCCACATCTTTTGCTTTGTTGTTGTTAACTTCCAAAGCACTATAGTTTTTAATATGTTGTATTACAAGTCCTTCTAAATTTACTTTCTAAGCTTGCAACAACTTTCGTTCCTACATCTTTAGCTATTCAACCTAACCTATAATCTTTGGTTGCCATGTGTTAGCTACTATTTCATTTTTCTTCTTTAGGGTAGCAATTCTCCTAAGTAATGTTTGTTTTTCCTCAAAGCCTTTTGTAATATTTTCCTCCCTTTCCTTTTGTAATTTTTTATTTATGGCTTCTTGCTTAGCAATTTGCATTCTCAAGACTTCAATCTCATCAGGATCTGGGATAGTAAATTCAGAACTAGCAATTTTTTCATCATTGAAGCTCTCAGGATCTAGATGTTTTGGTGCTACTTCTCCTTGAGAATAGTCAGAAAAAAAAGGTTTTGTGCTTCGTTGAAATGGATTATTACTATTCCTTTTGTCTAAATTGGGTGTATTATGTAGCTCTACATTTTCTTGGCATATCACTTTAGGTGTGCTAAAAAAGTCATCACTAGATAATCCAGGATGGGATCTAGAACTTTGGCAAGACAATTCCCTTTCCATAGTAGAAAAATGAATGTTCTCTCCTCCTATTTCTTGCTCTTGAGGATGGTCTCCTCTATGCATCTGAGATCTTTTCACAACCCAATTATGTCTTCCCCTATGAGGGAGATCAGTTTGTAATTTGATTCGTGGGTTTTTCCTCACATTTGCCCATGTATTCTTCTTATTTTCCATGATATTGAGAAAAAAAAATTAAAATAATGACACTGGTTATAACCTTGTGAGTCACCACCCACCCTATCAAAATGGGAAAAAGAACTGAACAAATGATAAATCCTTTAGTGACAATTTTGGGCAAAATGTGTACAAATTCCAAATCCATGGGAAACTTTAGCATGAAATGCTTACCTCAAACTCTACCCAAGGTAAACATAGATCTTAAATAATATACTGGTTTATGACAACATAGAGTGTGTCCCCAGCAGAGTCACCATTTTATTGGTATTTGAAAACACTGGACGGTTTTTAATTACCCTGATGAAAAGATAACACATCTAGGGGCAGCTAATTCCCATCTTTAACATGCCATTTTAGACATCGAGCCAACTATAAGGCATGACCCTTCTTCACTTCAAGCTTTGTGAGACCTAGGTGGGTTAACCTTGAGATTCTAATGTATGGTACCAATGCAAAACATATACCTAAATCTATAATCAGCAGATTTAAAACCCATTTTATCTCCTAATAACTCATGAAATAACATATATCTACAATAGCTAAATGCACAACCATGAAGTTGATAAGCTGAGTGAGGGCATCACATTTAGGTCCTTCAACATAAAATGGGAAAATATGTTTGATTAATAATGTTGAATTTAGAAAAACCTTAGATATGTAGCAATAAGACCTAATGATCCTATAACTGATTAGTGTCTTAACCATTGGGAAATTCCATGAATCAAAAACATACATATGGATATCTAAGACATATTTGTATCTTTAGATATCTGATCTATCCATTTAACTTGCAAATAGACATCAATGCTCAATTTAAATCTCATTCTTACATGATATCCCCATCAGTAAACTTACAACCCTATTAATTTCCTTGAAGCATTTACATAACCCTTTGAGTTATAGGCAACAATGAAATAACATACAACCTTAAGGGACTGGAACTACAACCTAAGCTCTCTGTCAAAGATCATAAAACATTGAAGGGTACTGATAAAGGAGACAAGACTTAAAATGAAACTCAATCATCTATTGTTCTCTATATTTATTTCCTTGAAATTAATACATTCATACGCATGGAATCAAAACATGAAACAACCTAATAGATCTAAACTATCTGTATTAACCTTCCTAATGTTGTTCATACAAGAGAATTGTGCTGAAGAAAATGGTGTCTCAGTATGAGGAATACATCAAGACTAGACCCAAAACCTAGTATCACAGTAATGTGCAAATTTTCTCCAAAAAATTGGAACCAACTGGTTTCTCAGTGACAAAAACTGAAACCCTTACAATAAATGAAAGAAAGAAAGATATAGGAGAAGAATTCATTCCCATATCTGATCTATAACTGACAAGTGTCCACTTGGAAAACCTTCTCAATAGGTTGAAAACATCTTTTTAATATTTCCCCTCAACTTGCATATCAAATCTTCAATCAGTTTTGCCTCCAAAAGCACAAAATATCTAAAATATCTGATTGAATAGATAACTGATTTGGTTCCTGATTTTTACTTATGGTAAAAATGAAAATTAGTTTTAAAATGACTTCTAAAAGCCAAGAAAACCCTTTAGGATCGATTTTCTTCACATCTAGACTTCAACAATCCTTCATATCTACCGTTTATCTAATTTTGATGCTTCATGATGAATTTCGCTTATTCTACTAAGAATGCCCTAGAAAACACAAAACTACTTATAGACTAAACTAGTGAATTGTTGTGCAAAATCTTACCTCAAATCTGGAAAATTCAGCTTCTCCCGATTCCAACGGTATATTATAAGGCCTATTTTGGACAAAAAATGCCCCCCTGGTAACATTTTGAAAAATCAGGTCTAGACTGTATTAGAGCTTTTAAAATGAAAATTTTTTAAAATTATATAGTTAGAACTATATAAAATTTCAAACTGATTCAAAACTTTCATCATGCATTTGAAAAAAATTTCCTAAATTTTCATTTTATTTTCAAACTCTCCCTCCAATCGTGAAATGCCATATGTTGAAATTTGATTGGCCATGATATTTGAAATATTAATTAATTAATTAATTAATATTTATTAACTTCTCCATCTCCTCCTCATAGCACCGGAGGCTCCATTAATTTGGCTTTATGTTCATATGCTTTTAATGAGGATAGGATATTAATATTTTATTAATATCTCTCATATCCCATAGCATCGGGACCCTCAAAATTTTGCTTTATGACCTCGCATCCAGTGTCTTGCTTTACATCCTTACAACCTCAGTGTAAGACCAGGCCCTTTCAAATTTCCATTCATGACTATACGTTGAACACTACCCTTTACGCTCTTAAGAGCACTCGTATCACCGAAGGTCTCAAAAATTTTGTTTATGTCCATATGGGACACTTGCTTTCTCGTAGCAACAGGATGCCTTGACTTATCAACTTTCGCTCATACACTTAAGCGTGATCCCGTAGAGGTTTTGAAATCATCTTACATTCATACGTTGACTTTATCTCATGCTCTTATGCGTGGCGAGTCAAAATATATGGACTTTGACCCGCGAGCCCCTCCACATAGCTCGGCTTCAACAAGCCTAGTGTCTTTTAGACACAATGGCTACGGCTTGGAATCATATTTAAACCATAAAAAAACTCTCCCACAAGCAATGTGGGATAAAATGTCCCCTCAGCTCTCTGCTTCTCCTTTAACCAGTACTTCTTTCTTTAGATTGGCTTCAATGCTGTGGAACAGTGGTCATCTCCTTTGTTTTTAATGGCTTCATAACTTGCTATTGGCAAATTTTCCAACTTTCCTTTAGCGTGGGTTTATTTGCTTCAGACTTGGCATGAATTTCTCAATGCGTGGGCTATGTTTTTTTTATTTGTTGCCTCCAAATGCTCCTGCTATGGGCACTTTTTCAAATGGCATCTTTTATTATTTAATGTGGATGCTTTCCTGCATATGCGTGGGTCTCTTTGATTCAGTCCCTGCTCTATTATTATAGCTTCTCTACCCTTTTTTGAAACATGGAGGTCCCCTTTTTTTGGGTTGTCGACTACTAGTTTACCTTCATATCTAGCTAGATTCTCTCCCTTCCCTTTCTAATAGCTTGCCTCTATTTTTTAATATGGGTCTCTTTATTTTCTGCCCTTCCTTCATACATATCTTCCTCTGTCCTTTTTTATTTGACTATGGTGTGGATCCTTTTCTATTGGCATTGTATGGGATGTTTCAAACTACAGTTTTTCCTTACCTTTGATGATCAACGTGAAGCATTTTCTTTATCCATGTGGGGCTTTCTCCCCAATGCCATGGCTACTCTAGCTTTCATGTGGAATTACTAGCCATCCTTTTGAACCTTGGCTTTGAATTCTCATTTTACTGGCATCTTCATTTTTAAATTGCCCTTTGCTTTTTTCTCTAAAATTGAGGCTTTGGATGCGTGGACTCATCTAATTGCCTGTGTGTGAGCTCCCTTAGCAATTCCTACCATTTCTTTTAAATCTCCCTTGTCTGTAGCTTACTCTACCTGTGGCTTTGATTGTGGATGGCTTCCAACCTTTTTTTTAAATGGCTCCTTCCTTTTTTACGCAGGCCTTTAGCTAAGTTGGCTTTCCTCTAAATGCAGCAGGCTCTCTATCTTTACATTTGTGAGCTCCCTATTCTTTTACTGCGCTATTTTTTAATGTCATGGGCTCATTCTTCATTGTTGGTTTCGTTTTAGTGGATGAATTGCTCTAAGGATGCCTCTAGTTCTCTAAATGTGTAGTCTTCTCCTTGGTAATTTTCCTTCACTCTCAATCTTTACACACTCGCCCTTGTTCACACTTTTTAACGTGGAATTTTAAACATGCAACTTTTGATTCCATTCTTCTTGCAAATATGTCATCTCTTCTAATCTTCAAAGACAATCTTTATGTGTGCTACTTTGTCCTTGAAAATACACCTGCGACTAAATGATCTTGGTAGTATAAGAGTTCAGGATATTAATGATTTCACAATTGACAATCAAAGGGTTGATGAACCCACTGGTGCTTATAATGGGAATAGTCCTAAAAACCACAACCAATGCACTAAATAATTAAATTAACCCAAACACAAAACTACCATCCCAATTATATCATCAAAATGATTTCTTTTATGGTCATAGAAATCATTTGGTCTAAACCATATGCATGTCTTCCACAGCGTGTTTCTCTAGATTTATATAGCTTATATTTGGAGTGAGCTTCCTCTCAACATTATCATGTTCAAAAGGCAAGTAACTTCATTAGCTCTCTTAAATTGAAACTTAATCTCAATCAGATGCCTAATACTCCAGCAGAGAGGATCACAAAATCTGATGATAAATAGTGCAACTCATCCAAAAGAACTTGCCATCTTCTCTTTGGTCTTTTTTTCATGCCTCTACGTCACAAAATTTTGATAAAATCAATTCATTATAATCCATCTTAGTCCCTTTAAAGATTCCACAATGTCTTATCAGTCTGACGAGATTAGTCGGGCCCCAAAGTGGGTCTAGCTAACAAAAAAAATCCCTTTCTAAATGATTGAAATGTCAAATTGATCCACTAGCCACCTCATACTAATTCAAAACACATTTTACCTTCTGAACAATCATTTAAAACTGATTTTACCATTATTTTGCAAACTGTGAATTTCATGTCAGGAGGTCTGTTGACTGGCCTTAAAAACTGACCCAAACACCTAACCAGGCTCTAAAATCTGAGCCACTAAACCTTTGTTATGTACTCTTGCACCTTGTCAAATATTGTCTCATGAAAAATTCAAGGTCAAAAGATATTTTCTCTCAAAGTTGCCTTCTCAGAATTACTTGCAACTAAACATGTCAGAAAGTAATAAACTGGGTTCAGATCTAGCTTTGAAAACTGGGCAAATGGGCACTTTGGAAAATGAAAACTAGGACATTAGTTCACTGTCATAAGGATAATATGGATCTATGATTTCAGCTCATGACAAATAATTGGACGCATTTGGCAATCGGTCAAAGTGGGCTACTTGGATTTTCTGACTGGAAAGAATGGTAGAAAAGCAATTTTTGCAAATGTAATTGACCTGGAAAAGTATGCAAATGGATTCATCATGACTTGCAAACTAGCACACTTAAATTATTTTTAGAGGACAACATGGTGGTACAATCTAGGCAATCATAGATCACAAGTTATGATGTCATGAACAGGGGTATCAATCAACCTGCAAATGTTGACACCAGTAAAAAGTTAGAAATTCCATTTGGAATTGCATTTGAAAACTTATCAAACGGATTCATCATGAGCTGAAACTTGAAACAGAACAAGTCTCTAAAATTTAAAATATAACACAACTAGAATTTTCACATTTTGGTCAACTGGTCAAAAGTTATAACACATCAAACAGGGCTTTTCCAAAAATGTGAACAACTACACAAATGCACAAAACAGTAAACTACCAACTTTGAGGAATTTAAAACCTACTCAAATGGATTCAAAATGACTCAAAATCTAAAACATAGGTTCTTAGTTATGGAAACTAAATACTTCCAAAGTGGCGAGTCATGAAACATTTGTGGGTCCAAGATATTCGCTTGTAAACACAACCTCCTGTCGCTATTCAACACTTGGTGAAAATCCAAAAATGACACTAGCTCAAAACAAAACTTCACGAAACAGCTCAGAATGATGATTTAACTTCATGGAACAAGTGGACACACTAAAAAAAAGGTCTTAGAAACATTAAACACCTCAGGGGCCTCAAAGGTACAACTAGGTACAATCTCATTTATGGGCATTTAAAGATCTTGAATTGATCCAAAATTCCATATAGACGCTCAAAATGAGAATGCAATTTTGAGCGCCAACATAACCCAAGATGAAAAATGCAAACTAGATGAATGCAACTAACTGTCAATTTTTTAAATAGATGCAAACTAATTTTCATCATAGAGCATGTAATAAAAATGATTAAGTACAACCACCACTAGCTTAGTTATAGTGATATGAATACTATGGCATGTCAAGAAGTACCAACAAAGAGGAACAATGTACAAGAAAACATGATAGCCACTAAGAAACAAAAGCTATAGCTGCAAGATAATAACAATAAACACACCAACCAGTCACATGTCAGAGAAAAGACCTCACCTAAGGTAGCGCACAAAATTGGTCGAGGTACACATGGTATTCCATTCTAGAGGAGGCACTTATAAGTGGACACCAATAATGCATGAAACCAAAGGATCATAGGAATGAAACAATGAAAAACTAATAAAAATATCGTGACTTCATCCTGGTACCTCTAGTCAAACACATCATTGAGGTACTAAAAGTGCATGATAGCAGAGAAAACCATTATGTGTGAACTAGGCATGCTTCGAGTTGTGTGTAATAGTGTTGAGTTTGTTTAGGTCTACCAAGGAGTAACTTGTTGTACCAGGCAGATGGAAAGGTGTGGGATGTGTCAGCAGTGATTTAGCAGTAGAATTTGGTGGTTGGTGTGCATCGACAAAAAATTGGGTGGCTAAATGTTGAAGCCAAGGGTCAAGTCTATCGAGTACTAGTGCAGTAGGATGCAGAGAGTGGATACGTGGAAGACTTAGTATAGACTGAGGCTCAGGTGAGTGATGGCTATAACAAGACAAATAGTATGGTAATGAATAAGGGTGAAGTGAGGTGTAGAATGTGATTATTGAATGAATTGAGAAATTGTGGGAATTGTGCAAGTGAAAGTATGTCAAGCTCACTAGATTAGTCACAACAGGAGGGTGATGCTAGCCAGGGAAGGTGGATGATGCAAGGGCAGAGAGCAAAATGTGTTAGGTAAACTTTTGAGGAGTGGGTGGATCAGTCAGAACTCCAAGGGTTGGTTTCAAGTTTGGGAGAGGCAAGCCAGCTAGGACAAGGGCCAGTGCAACTTGAAGAGATGGGGAATGGAGGCAAAAGAAATACCCTTGTCAACTTTAATGATGTTATCAAGGATTGTAGTGCAACAGGTATTGCAAGTGGTAGTAGATGATGAGTCAATGATGCAAGTGGAGGATAGTCCACCTGAGAAGATGAAGAGTATGTCAGGAGCAGAGGAGGAAGTGGGGGAGATAAAATCTCTTGAAAAGTCCATGGGAGAAAATTCAAAGGATGTGGGAGGGGTTAGTGGTGGTGAAGTAATCAGTGGGATGCGTTAGTGGATTAGCCTCGAGATACTGAGATGAGGGTTGATAGAAGGGGGAACGAGAAATGTATATATGGGGGAGCCATAGCTAGAAGTGGGAGACAAAGATCAATCATCACAGGACATATAAGGAGAGTTTGAGCAGAGAACGTAGAACAAGAGGTCACATTTTTGCTAGGATTGATAGAGAAGGCATGGGAGGATGGGGCGCAAACAATGGCAAGATAACTATAGGCGGTGATTGATGCAAAGTAGGCAGAGGTGAAATCGCTACAGATAGAGTTGTGTGTGGAACATACACAAGTGGAGGGAAGTGATGTCAGAATGCAGGCCAAATGGTCATGGGCTCAGCAGTTGTAAGAATCACTGAAAAATGGAATAGGTGGGTTTAGAGAGTTCTCAGAATGAGCTAGTGTTATTGCAATCATAGTCTAAGTCATTTAGGGAAGCGATTGTGAAGGCAAACTCCTTGGCATTAAATTTGCAAGAGCAATTAGTGTTAAGTGAGGAGAAGGTGAGGCAACTACAGTAGCATTTGGGTGATGAAAAAGCAAACATGGAGCATTGGTGAATGATGACTGATCAAATGCAACAGGAGTGGGATGTGACCCAACAAGCGGTCACTACACATGGGGTAAGAAAGTTGGTGGAGAATGTGTTCATGGAAATGCACTGGATGACAAAGGTACATCAAGAAGCTACTTATTGGATGGGACATTATTATTAGGCATTCTCAAATGAGGATTGACGAGAGATGCAATTTATAGATAGGGAATTTACCCAAATGTTGAACATTTAATTACACGGCGGAAGGTTTCCAATTCCTATGGATGCAGTGTGGACACATAGGGTGTTGACACTAGGGGCTTCTTCATCTGGAGCTAGGCTAGAAGAGACACCATTAATCAAACACCCTGTTGTGCCACCTCCCTCAAGAGGCCAGAATAAATAATCCACTAGACACTATTGGAATGTAATGTTGTCGTTGCTATCATAGGAGAATAAAAAGTTTGTGTTTGTTGTTGTGGCAATCAAAGGGACAACTGATGTTTATTGTAATGCATTGCCATGTGTATTTTTGGTATTTTTGAAATATATATGGATTTTTTTGTCATTTTGTCAAATACTTAATTATTTTTGGGATGTTTGGTAAATATTTGAATATTTTTGTATTTTTGTGATAAATGTTGGAACAGTTAGACTCTTGTAAAAGTGGGAACAATATAATCCATAGAGTGAAGATAACCATGACTGGTAGGTGAGAATGTCTGTGTACATTAAGAACTATTACAGATAATAATAGGGCCAATGTGGGGACATTTCTCTAGGTGTGTGATGAGACAGACATTCTCGAGGCTTATGAAAAGGCATTTGGAACCCAAAAGAGGACACTTGGGTCTCAAGTAGGTGAAATAGGGCCTTGAAAAGGCACTTTAACTCGAGAAAGGCATGTTGGGGGCCCAAAAGACATCAGGGGTCTTGAAAATTGGCAAAATAGGGCCTATAAAAAGGCATTTGGGCCAAAAAAGTTATTTGAGGGGCATAAAAAAGATGTTTGAGGGGCCTAAAAAGGTGATGGAGGGGTCCAAAGGGACACTTGGACCTTGAAAAAGGTGTTTGAGGGGCCTAAAAATGTGCTTTGGGCCTAAAAATGCATTGGAGGGGTCCAAAAAGGATGCATGGGCCTTGAAAAAGGCACTAGAGGGGTCCAAAAAGGATGTGTGGGCCTTTAAAAAGTGCTAGAGGGGCCTAAAAAGGTGTTTTGGGCCTAAAAGGCATTGGAGGGGTCCAAAAAGGATGCATGGTCCTTGAAAAAGGTACTAGAGGGGCCTAAAAAGGTGCTTTGGACATAAAAAGGCACTGGAGGGGTCCAAAAATGACACTTGGGCCTTGAAAAAGGCATTTGAGGGGCCTAAAAAGGCACTTTGGGCCTAAAAAGGTGCTAGAGAGGGGAGCCAAGCTCACATGCTTATGCTTACTTATTTTGTGCCTCTGGTTGAGTGAGGATGAAAGAGTCTAATGGATATCTGGGCTTTCAAGATAGCATTGATATATTTGTTGAAGGGGGCTAGACTGATTGTGGCCACTAAAACTTAAATAAGACTAATGATCCATGGGGAATTATTACTCTTGACAAGAGGAATTATTGCTCTTGACAAGAGGAAGGAAACGAGGGCACCTCTTGCACTATTCGCGTTGTGCCTGATTTTCCAAAGTCTTGCAAAATGTTTTAGGACATTACTATGCTGCTTCTTAATATCAACGAGGCATGTTGGTCACAAATATTTTGTGTCCTATTGTGTAGCCTAATTGAGCTAGAATGAGGCAAGAATTGATAGGAATTTTGGGGTGTTGTTAATTGTTTTGAGCTATCGCGACTATTTTTGGCAATTATGACCCCCTCTTGAATACTTTGGACAATTTGTGAATTTTTTTTATATTTTTAGATAATTTTTTAATATATTATTTTGATAATTTTTGGCGATTTTTTTTTTTTTGGTAATTTTTGGCAATTTTTGAATTTTTTTGATAATTTTAGGTAATTTTTGGGTCTGTGGGGGTGAAATAGAGGATGTGAGTGAGATTTTTTGGAATACGGAGGCAACCAAGACCATGTGAGGTACCTAAAGAGGTAATGAAAGGAGTTTATGACATCAAATGGGTCGACTAAGGGCTAAAATAAACATTGGAGATGATTGGCCAAGGTGGATAGCGGAGATGTGCATTGATTTTCCTGTAGTTCATGTCTATGGTATCTCAATACATAATCAAACTCCCTATTTTGTTGAATTTGTTGTGCTCCAAGTTATTGTTGTCATACTAGCTGTCTCCATTATTGTGAACTACATTAAATGCCAAAGAACCATGGAATTGTGACCTAGAAGTGGTTCTTAAATCCTACTACTCCCACTTCTAGTTCTAGTTTAGTCTTTGCTTCGTAGTACAGACAGGGGTTGTTGCATGAACATAAAGAGTTGTGGGTGTACATTCAATCAAGGAAAAGGGCTTTGATTTTCTCTTGATATTGTTATTATTATTGCTATTATGGGCTCTATTTCCCTTGCTCTACTGCTACTGTCATATTGGCTATTTCTACTGCTATGAACCACAATTGATGCCAAAAGACCTCAGAACTGTAACCCACGAGTGTTTCTCAATTGGGTATGTGTGATATTAACTCAACAATACTTGAAACAAACAAAATTTGTCTAGAGACAAATGCTTGAGGGTTGTCTTGACTATTTTTTAGCATTGAAGGACTTGTGTTGTTTAGGGAAGTCCAAAAGTGTTTTCTCTCACCCCTTTTCAAACCAAAGGTGGTGTTCTCACTTCTTTTTTACAATTTATTTTATTTTATTTTATTTATTTAATTTTTTATTTTTTTTGAGATTTTTGAGATTTTTAAATTTTTTTGGTATTTTTGATGTGTTTTCCAAGGTTTTTAGACATAAAGACCATTTGAGATGGATGTTGTTAATGGGTTCTACTAGTTATGTGCAATCACAATCTGAAAGTCTATAAGTACCAATCCCAAAGGATTCTTTGATAAGGTAAGGACCAATCCAAATGGCCTCCCATTTTCCTTTCTTTTCCCTCGCTACTTGGTTCTTAGGGTTTTCTCAGAGCACTAAGTCACCAATTTGAAAAACATAGGGTTTGACATTTTTGTTATAATGTCTTTATAATCCATTCTAATACACTTTTAGATGTTCATGTGTTGTACGTTGATGTTCTTCTAACAACTCTAGCTATTCTAGATGGGTCACTCTATAATCCTCATCTAATAGGATGTCTTGAAGAGTAACTCTCAAGGATGGGATTTCAACCTCTAAAGGGAGAATAGCTTCACAGTCATAAACCAAGGAGAAGGGTGACATTCCTATAGGCCCAAAGGGCAGGGTTCAATTGTAAATTCCAATCCCTACCAATATCATTGACTGTTCTTTTGAGGATGTTGATAATGATTTTGTTGGTGGCCTTTGCTTGGCCATTGCCTTGGGATAATAAATTGATGAGGAGTGGTGTATAATGTGAAATTTTCCACATAATTTATCAATTATTTGATTTTTAAAGTACAAGGCATTATCTGTGAGAATGGCATGAGGTATGCCAAACCAACAAATAATATGGTTGAGAATAAAAGAAGATATCTATTTTCCCATAGAGTCAGCAAGTGGCACATCTTTGACCCACTATGTGAAGTATTCTATGGTGGTGATAATCCATTTATGCCCACCAGAGGAGGGTGGATGGATGGACCCAATAAAATCAAATCCCCATTGATAAAAAGGCCATGGTGTGGCCAAAGGGTACAGCTCTTGGGCTGGTGCAAGAACAAGGTTACCATGGATTTGACATTTTTTGCAAGTTTTGACATAGTTGATAGAATCTTTTTCCATGGTTTGCTAGAAATAGCCCATCCTAAGAATCTTCTTTGCTAGCATGAACCCACTAGAGTGTGACCCACAAATCCCTACATGGACTTCCTACAAAGAAACTCTAGACATGTCCTTTTTGAGACATCTAAATAAAGTATCATCAAGACCTTTCCTATACAACATATTGGCCACCAAGGTGTGTTTGTCGAATGAAATTTCATTTTTGGTTACGCGAGAGGTCAGATAGAATGGTATTATCATAGAGGTAAGTGATGATGGGGTTGTACCAAAGGGAATCAGGAGCATGCAAGTGGCAAATGATAAGGGAATCAAGTTGAATAAATGTGGGTTGAACCACCTCTTCTACTAGGAACTCATACTACTCGTGTTGCTCCAAGAGCTAAAGTAAGGAGGCTAGGGTGGCCATAGCATCAATCACTCTATTCTTCTCTCTGAGAATTTGGTCAAAAGTAATGTGAACAAAGCATACCTTGAGTTTATTGACCATATGTTTATAAGGAAATAATTTTTCATCTTTGGTCTGATAAGTGTCAGTAACTTGATTGATGATCAACTGGGAGTCTCCATAAACCTCTAGTGTTGTCAATTTCCATTCTAAAGATAGCTTGAGACACAAGACCAAAGCTTCATATTCGGCCATGTTGTTGGTGTAGGGGAAAATAAATTTGTAAGACTTAGGGATGGTAACACCTACTGGCATGATGAACAAGATATTGGCACCTGATCCATGGTGTGTGTAGGGACCATCAAAATAGAATTTCCATGTTACTGGCTATGTCTAAAGAATGTGCATGTCTAGAAAATCTACTAGGATAGGATTTGAACTCTCTATAGGTGCATCTAACAATTTATCAGCAATGACCTACCCTTTGATTGCCTTTCTATTAATATACTTAATGTCAAACTCACTTAGGATCATTACCCATTTGGCTGATCTACCTATTAATGTTGTTTTGTTGAGAAGATATTTAAGGGGGTCAATTTTGGATGTGAGCTTGACTTTGTGTGTTAAAAGGTAGTGACATATCTTTTGGGAATCAAAAACTATGGCTAGGCAAGACTTTTCAATTAAGGAGTAATTGAGCTCATAATTAACCAAGGTACGACTGATGTAATAGATGGCCTATTCCTTTCCTTGGTCATTTTCTTGTGCCAGGAGGGCTCTGATTGATTTATCTATGATAGAAATGTACAATAAAAAAAAATTGTGTGGTATTGAAGTTACTAGTATAGGTGGATTCATCAAGTAGGTCTTAAGCAAGTCAAAAGCCTTCTGACAGTGTTCATCCCACTTAAAATTTATATCTTTGTGTAGCAAGTGTGTGAAAGGTATACATTTTCCACCACCTGAGAAAAGAACCGACGAACTGATTGAAGCCTACCTTGAAGAAAGCATAACTAACTTAGGCTCTTTCGAGGTTGAATACTGATTATGGCTTGTACCTTTTTGTGGTCAACTTCTATCCCTTTGGTGAAGACAATGTATCCCAAAAGCTTGCCTGATTTGATGCCAAAAGTGCATTTCTGGGATTGAGCCTAACTTTGAACACTTCTAGGTAGGTGAATATTTTGGCTAGTATGGGGAGATGCTCTTCTCGACTATGGGATTTGGCAAGAATTTCATCCACATAATCTTCCATGAAGATATGCATCATATCATGAAAGATAGTGGTCATGGCCCATTGATAGGTAGCCCCAACATTCTTTAACCCAAAGGGCATCACATTCCAACAAAACGTGCCCCATGCACAAGTAAAAGTTATTTTCTCTTGATCTTCTAGTGCTATCCTAATCTAATTATACACTAAAAACCCATCCATGAGTGAAAATATGGAATGCCCTACTATTAGATCAACAATGGTGTCAATGTTGGGGAGGGGGAAATCATCTTTGGGACATGCTTTGTTTAGATCTCAAAAATTGATATAGACGCATATTTTGCTATTCTTCTTTGATATGGGGACAATGTTGGATATCCATTACACATATGCCAAGGGTCGGATGAAATTGGTGTTGATTAAGTTTTCTAACTCTGCCTTGACCAATAGAGCTATATGGGGATGCATCTTTCTAAGCTTTTATTTTACTGGCTTGGCCTTTGGAGAAATATTGAGATGATAGAGGATTAAATTTGGGTCTAAGCTAGGCATGTCCACGTAAGACCATGCAAAGTTTAGTTGGCTTTCTTCAAAGAAGCGAATGAATGCATGTCTTTCCTCTGTGCTTAATGATTGTGCTAAATAAATGACCCTTGGTTCTTTCTCTATGCTGATGTTGACCGATTATATTGGTTCAATCAAAATAGAAGATCTTTCCTTGAAGTGTTTGGGTAAAGTATCAATCACCTCATCTGTGGGTCCCAGATTTGTGTTTTCACCTTTGGATACATCACTTTTTTTTTTTCCATTTTTTTTTTGAGGTCAGCCATAACTTGGTAGTGATCATTGAGGTTGTGGAATGCTTGACCTTTTCTAATGTGACTAAGGTAATTGATACAAAACTTGACTATATTCCTTTCTTCTATTCATTGTCGACGAGATGGCTCAACTATGTTAAGGTACAGGAAGATTTCACAGTTAGTGTCAAAATGAGGGATGTGGTGAGGTTTGGTTGTATCCTTGTTAATGAGTTCAAGATGGACTAGGGGTAATAATTCAAAATATCGAACAGGTTTGATAGGGTTTAAACACATGATTTCATTGGATGGATCATACATTGTATCTATTAGATCTATGACATGAGCTTCTTCTAGAGTGTTGGGAAAGGTAGAGCTTGTGAGAGGCTCATAGTAGTCATTCTCAACCTCTACTAGAAATAAGTTAGGGAATAGGGTTTGAAATTGAAATCTTGTGACATGTTCATCATCTTCTAAGTTGTTCTATTGTATTCTAATTATTGGTGAAGTGGGTCTTGGACTATGATTTGTTCCTCATGTAGCCAGACTGTCAGATGTGGGTATGTGAACTACATCACATTCTTTATCATGAAGAGACTCCTCAAATAATGACTCAAATTCCAATTTAGTGAAATTGTCATCGTCTTCATTATTAGAGGTGTTTATAGATGATTCTTTCATGGGATATGAACCTGAGAGGGATAGGTTCTCATTTATTATGTCAGTTGTTTTCTAACTATAACCATCCTTTTTTTTCAGTACCCATGCCAAGGTGGAAGAGGAGGAATCACTATGCTTGGGATGAGCATTGAAAGAGGCTTGTGTCTTATCTTCTCCATCATATCCTACCCCCATTTTAGACTTGTTGGACCTAAATTGTGCCATTAGAGGTTCAATTATGCCTGTCCCTTTTCCTAAAGGACCATCTCCCATGTATCCTATCTTTTTCATTAGTTCAAAACCTTTGCCATTTAGTTGGGGAGAGATATCAATGTTTTTTTGACTGATTTCTACCACTAAGTTTGGAGGTGTTCTGCTTGCTTTAATAAAATGTGCATGATAATGCTTGCTGGATGATGGTTTTCCATGAGATCTTGGAGAAAGCGGGGGATCAAATAAGGAAACTGAGTACTTGCCCACCCCTTTATGATGTAATTTACACTTTCTATCAAATTCTTTCATCAATCTATCCATTTCATCGTAGTGTGATTGTTTAGGGTCTTTGGATGATGATGGTGAAGGAATAGAAGGACCTAAACAACCCACTTTCTCTTTACCCTTAGTTGACATTGATGAGTGGTTGTCATTTTGGTTAGTAGAGCATGAAGTGTTTGTATTTGTGGACTAGTTGGTGTCATCTATTGGTGTATTAGTTTCTTCCCTATTGTGAGGAACTAGAGAATTATAATACTGTGCAAAATGTTGGTCTCTGGGTATGGTCACTTCTTGACCCATGTAAGGAAGTTTAAGACATTGGTGATAAGTGAGGGAATGACTTGCATGTCATGAATCCACAATATTCCCAATAGGATGTTATAGGTTAATTGTAGATCTAAGACTTGACAAATAATCTCTTTCACAACTGGTCCTACTCTGATTGGCAAAATAACCATGCCTTTGGAGGATCTTTCCTCATCATTGTAAGATTTGATGGTAATTTTCTTTCTTGGGTCAACAACATCCTATGTATACCCTAGTGCTTTTACTAAATTGAGTGTGCAAATATTGAGGCATGCTCCTCCATCAACCAATACTCACTTAACTTTGTTTCTATGGATAAAGACTTCAATATGCAAAGGAGAGTTTTGAGGTTGGATGACAAACATGTCATCTTGGGTAGAGAAAGATATGCAATGAGGGGTGATGAGGTTGCTGACCATGTTCTACAATCTACTCACATCTAGATCATTTGATACTAAGGCTTTAGTGAGTATTTCTTTATGCTCTAGGTAAATCTCTAATAGTTCAAAAATGGAGATATGGGCCAGAGTTTTAAGTAATTGGATAACCAGGTTGTACTTGGGCAACGAAGAGCTTGCAGATGCAGGGTCAAAATATTTCATAGGTCCTGGTAGGATAACTTTAAAGACTTGGCCTCAAGTAATGGTGTTTGAGGATTGTTTTTTGTTTTTATCATTAACTATGATGACATTTATGGTGTCATCAAAGACAAATCATGTTAATGGTGTTGTCTTAATGATGTGCATGATTGACCTTAGTTTGAGGGAGTGCATTATGATTGGCTTTCAAGGATTCACTCTTTTCATGACTCGTGAAGTGGTTCTTAAAGGTTGTATGATCTTCATTATTGCTAAGGTTGTTTACTTTGATGACCCCATCATTGATCAATTTTTGGATTGCCCCTTTGAGAGAAAAATATTTTTTTGTTAAATGCCCCATGTTTCAATGGTAGGTACAAATGTGTTTGTCATTCCACCATTTCAATTTGAGTTGGGGTTCATAGGATTTAGCCTCAAGAAGTACAATGAGCTTGTCCACCAAGAGGGTTTGCAAGGCACTCTTGTAAGACACTCTAATAGGAGTATATACCTTGGGTATATTGGAAGATTGGTATCTATGAGGGGGAGGAGATTGATTGTAAGAAACTTGTTGATTGGTCATCGAGAGGGTTTTTGCATTGCATCAATAGAATGGATGGGCATTGTCTTGTTGGGGTACATTTGGGTTAGTGTTGTTGACAATAGGATATGATTGGTTTTGAGGTTTCACATGGTTGGCTTCAACCATCCCATCATTAACAATGTTCTTGTTGTTGTTTCACCACCACTACTTTTGTTTATTGGTGGTCTGATCGAAGGAATTATGAGTCTGCATGGAGTTATTTGAAAAGCCCTTACCATATTTTGATAGTTTAATGATGTCATTATTTAGTAAGGTCTCCTCCACCTTAGCAGTATTTTCTAAGGTAGTTTTGAAATCCTTAGGCCCTTAGAGTTAGAGCTAGTAATTCATTGGTTTGGAGAGGCTATTAATGAAGATTTCAATCTTCTCTTTATCAGGTATGTCTTTGTTGTACTTAGTGAAAGTGTGTCTCCATCATTGTAGGAAAGTTTTGAATGACTCAATAGGGAGTTATTTCATGTTGCATAGGTCAATCATTGTACCTTCCCTTTCGATATTCTAGGAATATTGGGAGATGAATATGGAAGCTAGTCAGTCAAAGGTTTTGATATTGGAGGGTAGCTTGGAGAACCACTCCATGGATTTCCCTCCAAGGCTTCTAGTAAATAGTTTCATTAGGTATTTCATGTCATGGACAAATTCCATACTCAAGGTATAAAATTGTTTGAGGTGATCTTGCGGATCTAATGTGCCAAAATATTTATCATATTTTGGTATTTGTACATTTTGGGGGAAAGGTGTGAAGGTAATATTCTTGTCAAAGGGAGAGGACACACCTTCTCAAGGTTGAATTCCATGGGTTGTGTTTTTTCTCTCTTCATTCTCTCCATTTCCATTTGTAGGTCTTGTAACTTTTGTGTGACAACATCTAGGGGTGACTCTCCTTCATCTCATTTCAAGTTGATCACATCAAAATCAGATGGTAGTTTCACACCTTGTTGTGCTAATGCTAGTATATAACATTCTTTATGTTTTTTGAGTATCTTGTCCATGATGTTGACAAGCTCAGGATTTTGTTGGAAATCTTTGATCTTAGTTTTGATACTTCTGTCATCCCATACATTAGATGAACCCATTGTGGCCACAGATTCTAAGTTTTGATTAAACAAGGGTAACTTGAGAATAGTTGTTTTCTATGGACAATCTATTATTGTAGTAGGCTCGAGGAGATTTAGAGGTCTTGTTCGTTTGATGGTTCTATTGTCTATTCTAGCACTCACTCGTATAGGTGATTGCTTTGGTCTTGTAGCTATACCAATTTTATGCAATGGCATGAAACATGAGTTGGATTCCTTTAGTTCTTAGGCATTTTTCAAAAAGGAAATGGTTCCCATTGACCTTGATTTTTCTATGGTAACAAGCTAGATTAGACAAGGTGTTTATAAATTTTGATAGGATGAGTTTCACTTTCAAAAAGTTAGGTAAGGGATGGATGTGTGCCTCCAAATGTTCCTGACTTGATGTGCAAAATGAAGCAATGATAACTATTGGGTTGATAATGAGGTTTGTAGCCCTGCTTGTTTTGGAAGGATGTTTTCAGTTAGATACAAAAACTTTCAGACTTTGTGAAATACCAGCAAGGAAAAGGGTATCCAAATTGATTGTTTGTTCACAATTATTATGCATGTAGATAGCCTCTATTTTATGTTTTTTTCTCAGATGCATCATAGGAATGGTCAGATGTGTTATTTCAGTGATCAAATGCATTGTTTGATTGCTCATATGTGCTATTTAAATACTCATATGCACTATTTGAACTATCATATATTTTTTTTCCTAAATTAGATGTGTTGTTTCAAGGCTTAGATGCTCTCTTTTATAGGTATATGCATCATAATAGAGATCAGAAGTGTTACAGCAATATTCAAATGAGTTGTTTTATGTAGCATATGCGCTACATTAAGGGTTGTTTAGGAATGTCTTTGTCTTAGATTTGGTTTCTTGATACCAGTTTAAGGTTTGTATTTCTAGAAGGTTTGTGATCCACATTGGTGTTCATTATTAAGTTTTAAAGCACTTCCAAGCACAATAGTAGTAAGACCAAAACAAAATGAAAAATTGTACACACCTAGAAAATGGAAGAAAATGGCTTCCTATCAAGGTTATCTAAAGTTGGTGACTAGTGGGTCTTAGTGTTCCAACTGTGTTCAAATTTACATCTCCTATAATAGAGAGCTTCACACCAATGCTAGGGAGGTTTCATGCAATCCCTTGTGGACTACTAGAGGAAGGCTATGTTTTGAACACAAGTGGCTTGCATTTGATTAGGAATACAAGATTGGGTGGCAATCCCTCTCATCGGCCCTACTAAGGCAACTCGGGAGGTAGCCCTTCTATGGCTAGATAATCCTACCTAGCAAAAAGTGAAATGGAAGTCACAAATAGGTTTGGAAGTCTGATCACTCAAGAAGAGTGAGAGTATATCCCTACTATTTTGGCTTCCCAAACATGACAAACACAAAGGTTTAATTACTAGCCCTTACACTACTAAAGACAAAGGGGCCCCTAATTAGACTATGTGTGAGTTCTTTTCTCATTCAATTGTGACTAATCCTTATAGAAGGTCAGGAATTCTGATCAACTCAAAGGAGTTGAGAGCATAGGCCTACTTCTTTATTAGATCGGTGAGATTGAACGCTTCTATTACACTATGTTTAAAGATTTAGAAATGCCACACTTTTAATCCACAAGAGCTAAGATCAACCTACCTGATTCGAAGCTAGCAAAGGCTAGGCACTTTTAGGAGGGTCTTCATTCCTATTGCATGTTTTCTACAATCTAAAGGCTTTTTCATTAACATAGAAGGGACCTTTAAGCAAACGATATTCGGATCTAGAAGTTAGATTCGAGAAACTATAATTTTTACCAGATGTTCTATAGAAATGCTCATATGCATTATAGTACACCTTATATGTGCTATTTTATCATGAAAATGCACTATAAGATGCTTCCTATGCATTGCATAAATGATTAAATGTGTTACATACTCTTCAAAAGTGCTATAAGAAAATTCAGGTGTGTTATAGAACTATGCAAATGCATTAAAAAATAATGCATATGTGTTATAGAAAGATTAAATGCATTAAAACAAAGTTCATAAGCATCAGAATATCTCTCAAAAGCATTGAAATAGAGCATAGAAGTGTCAAGAGATTCAGATCTAGCCCTTATATGCTTAGGGAAGACTTTGGAATGCTGCTCTTGCTCATATGAGGTCTTTCAAACACTATAGAACCTATATTTTATTAGATATGCACAAGAGAATAGCAAGGAACACATATCTATACTAGAAATGAAAGATTAGACTAAAAAACTTGAAAATAGAGAGGCTTTTAGTTTAGCCCCATGGTGGGCACCATTTTGTAAATGGTGAGAACGAGTATTCATGAAACTTAGTGTAGAATGCAAATAGACTAATGACGAACTATACTAGACCCAAGATATCATCATTAGAATGTAATCTCTACGAGTGTCTCCTATTTCCCTAACTAAAACTACTAAAATATCTCTTAGATCAGCATCTTAGTGATAGTTCTAGAATGGGAGTATGCTAAAAATGTAGATCTACAATGAAAACATGCAAGATCTATGACTAAAATACAGATTATATGTGAAATACAACTCCTATAAGTTCTCTTGAAATGATCATGCCATGAACTAATATGCAATAAATGATGCTAAATGACACAAAATGATGCTAAAATGCTATGAACTTTCTATAATGAAAATGCTAAAATGATGAGTTCAAATGTGCCTATAGTCCAAATGCATAAAAACTCGTGTCCCTTGCCTCTTAGATTTCCCTCCTATTTATAGGATTTTGGAAGGGGTTGGGGTAAGAATTAGGATTTTCACCTTTGACTAGGGGTAAAAGTGAAATTAAAAATATCTCATAAGAGACTAGGAGGAAGAGTCGAACAGACTTGATTTTGAGGATAATTGAGGATATTTCTAATTTGTTTAAAATGAAAAAGGGGGATTTTCAATCTTGTGAGGATAAATGATTTTATTGATTTAATAAAGTTCTTATTTATTCTAAACACTTTGTCTTTTTCTTCCTCCTTTTTTGAATTTCATTTCAATGAATTTGAATTGTTTTCTTCCTCTTTTAAATTTATTTTAGGTCTTGTTGATTTGATAGATGATTAATGACCTAATGTGATTTTTTATTTGAAAAATCTGTTGTGTTTCTTCTAATTTCCTCTTTAATTTGCATTGATTGGTTGAAATTACGTGATTTAGGTCTTTACCAATTTTTGGGTGTCTACACTTACTAGTATCACACTCCATAGTAAACACCTTAACAAAACTAGGTAGCATTAGGTTGGGTAATTCTGCCACTTTCTTTTTCAAAAGTTGAAAACTCCTCTCTATTGTTTTAGTCCATCTAAACTTACATTTTATTCTCCCTTTGATGGTATCTAGTATGGGAGCTAGTATCCCACTAAATCCCCTAATAAACTTCCTATAAAAGGTAGCTAATCCATGAAATCTCCTAACATCTCCCACTACCTTAGGATTAGGACAATTCACAATAGCTTCTACCTTACTAGGATCCATATTTAGACACCCTTTTGAAATCAAAAAACTATGGTAAACTAATTCAGCCTTAAATAACTCACATTTTTCCAAATTGATGTTTAGCTTCTCCTCATGTAATTTCTTCATCACCATTCTAAGATGCTCCAAGTGTTCTTCTCTATTCTTGCTAAATATCATAATGTCATCTAAATAGACTATCACAAATTTTCCAATGAATTGTACTAATACCTCATTCATTAACCTCATAAATGTGCTAGGTGCATTTCTCAAGCCAAATGGCATCACTAGCCACTTCTATAGTCCTTCATTAGTCTTGAAAGTTATTTTCCTCTCATCCCCTTGTTTGATCCTAATTTGGTGATATCTTCATTTCAAGTCCAATTTAGAATATACACATGATCCTCCAAGATAATCCATTAGGTCTTCAATTCTAGGAATGGGAAACGTATACCTAATTTTAATCTTATTGATTGTCCTTCAATCAACACAAAGTCTCCATTTACCATCCTTCTTAGGTGCTAAAATTGAAGGACGTGCACATGGGCTCAAACTCTTCCTCACAAATCCTTTATTTAGTAATTCCAAAACTTGTCTACTTACCTCTTTATTTTATTGGGGTGTGAGCTTGTAGGAAGGTTTATTAGGCAATATTGCACCAAGCACTAAATCAATATGATGGCTTATACTTCTGACAGGTGGTAGTGCTTCTAGTTTCTCCTTTGCAACTAGTGAATAGTACTATCTTAGCAATTATTCAACCTCTATAGGTAGTGGTTCCATATTCCTTATTTCCTCTTTTGGTTTAGCTATGAGAGAATACCCTTGAAAATCCTCTTCCTTAGTTAACTACAAGAACTCCTTACTTTTGATCAGTCTGATTGTACTATCATCTTGGTCTTTCACCATATAATTAGGTACGGGATCCATCCTAAACTATCTATCATCCTTCTCTATCAAATAGGTATTATTTTCACCATTATGTTGGCCTTTCACATCATACTTCAATGGCCTTCCTAGGATCAAATGACAAGCATCCATAGGAATGATTTCACATAGAACCCTATCCTTGTACTCACCAAGCTCAAATTATACCCATGCTTTCTCTTCTGATGTAAAGTTATGACCCTTTTTTAACCATGAAATCTTGTGGGGGTATAAATTAGGTAGTCTCCTAAGCTTTCACTTCTTAGCCATTTCTAGAGATACCACATTCTTTGTAGATCCAGAGTCAACTATAATTTTGCACAATTTTCCATATGTCTTACCTTGAGTTCTTAGTAGGGATTTCCTTTGTGGTGGCATGGTCTTCAAAGGAATATTCAACATAGTCCTCCTCAGCATCATGTTTTCCCCATAAAATATTGGTGTTGCACTCCCAACTTGTGTGGCACTACTACTGCAGCAAGCTTCATCATTCATGATCAACTAATTTCTTCTATCTATGCTTTGGTTAGGAGGATTTGTGGTTTTGAGTGGACATTGAGCCATTGTATATCCTACATTCCCACAAGGATAACACTTTAGGGTCTCATTTCCCATTTCTTTTCTACCTCCATATCATCTATCTTTATCAAATGGCTTCCTCTTCAATCTGAATCCTTGATTCCCTTTGTGAGAGTTTTCACCCCTATTACCACCTTTCTTTATGTGCTCATTTTTTTTATGATCTTTTGGCCTCCTTGGAAAGTTTCCTCTTCCTCTTTATTGATTAGTCCTTCCTCCTCTACCCCTATTTGAGTTCTCTTGCCTCCTTTTTATCTTTTCTTCAACCGTCACTACTAATTGAAAGCATTTTACCACTATATTGGGGCATAAGATGGTAACTTCTTCTTGTATATTATACCTTAGACTAGTTAAGTATCTTGCTACCTTCACACTCTCTAGCTCCACCATCCTTGATATTATGCAGATCCTATGAAAATCCTATGTATATGAACTCACATTCAATTCCTTCTACCTTAGATTGTGTCTTCTCATGTGAAACTAGACTTTATAGTCCTCTGGAACATAATTATCCCTTATCATGTTAGAACTTACCTTCCATTATGTAATTTTTTTCTTACCTTCTCTAAATCTCTCCTCTCGAATGAAATTCCACCATGTGAGAGTTGCTCCTTTCATTCTTGATTGGGATAGCCTCACTTTCTTACCCTCTATTATCCCATTGAATTCAAAATGACTCTCAAGAGCCTCCATCCAATCCATTATATCACTAGGATCCATCTTTCCTCCAAAAATAGGAGTGTCAATGGATTTACTCCCAAAACTCTCAAGGGCTTTTATGAATGTTGTCTAGTCTATAGACATATTTTCATACTCATCATTTACATATGGCTCTTCTCATCCATCTCTCCTTCTCCTTTGTTGGGATATTCCTCAATATTCTTTGTAGTTTTTATCTACTACTCCCATCTTAGTTTCCAATTTTTCTAGCCTCTCTTTTAATTTCTTATTCTCATCTTTTTGTTCTTGAAGTTCTTTGGCCAATTCTACATTTGTCATCATCTTGTCTATCCCTAATGTAGAATACAAATCAGGTGAAAACATCCAATCTAGAAGCTCCAAGTTGAGCTCTAATACCACTTATGATGTGTTGGTAACCAATATATATCCAGTAATTTAAATTTTCAATTTATGGTCTTGAACTCCTTTGAACATTGGTTCAAAGTAGTTTGTCTTGTAGGATTTGTATGGAAGTCTAGTGATTCAAAGATCAAAGGTTCAAAGTTCAAGTCTTGTGTTTTAGATTCAAGGTGTCAGGTTTTAGATTGAGGTTCAAATTCCTAACGTACAAATTCAAGTGTCATTTCAAGGTTCAACACAGTGTTGTGGTTTGAATTCAGTGATTTGAAATGTTGATCCAATGGTACAGATGTTTAGTTTGGGAAAACATATACCAATGATCATGACCACATTATTAATACTAATTAAGATGTAATAGATAGGGATGTCAATTCATTTATGGTGTATAGCTTGACCAGTTTAGCAGGTAACTGCACAAATAATTTGAATGTTAGCATGGGTGCTAAGATTATGCCTAGTATATTTTGTAACATAGGAGACTCGAAGCTCCATCTCTATCCATTAATAAGGATGGGGATATAAAAATCATAGCTATCACAATGATACATATGGGACTTGCTTCATGAACATCCACATTCCCTGGTCTCTTTTTCATCATTAACATGTATAGATAAAGGGAATTACATGGAAAGGCTATTTCAAATTTTAAATGTGTGAACCCATGCTTAAATGAACAAATAAAGGAAGATCCAAGATAGGTGTCACCAAGTTTTTAAATGGTTTTGCAAGATTTCATATTGCATGGTCTTTTCCCCCATCTCACACCAGCTAAGTGTGTAAAAGGATAATCGAGCGGCCTTTCATTATTGAAAGTTGTCAATGTGAAAAGCTCTACAAACCCTTGCTAGAATTCATCACTCATTGCATAGCTCTAAATTTTTTAATGATACAAAAATAGGCATGAATCATTTGGCTAAATCTCCAACCTCATCCATGGTTAAATCAGGTCTAATTGATGGTGATACAAATGCTTAATGGCAAGTTTAGCATGATCCCATGGAAAGCTTGAGAGAGTCATAGCACAAATACTATGGTCAATATAGAGGTATCTTCCTTATATCACGGCGGTATCGGCTCTATTGCTAAAAAGGTTGGTTGCAAAGTGTTTGATAGAATGCCCAAATGCCCATGTTGAACATGGCATACTAACTCAGTCAAGGTAATGACATAAATTACAAATGATCATTCCTAATACCAAGGAAAGTGACATACAATACAAAGGAAATCGAAGCATGAATTCAAATCTCATATGAAGATGTGTCTAATAAAGTCAACTTCTCAAGTCAGACATCAAAGAATTCACATGTTTATGAAATGAGATAGAGAAACTCGATCTCTATGCAGCAGTGGCAATGAATACCCAATTTCAGGGAATAGATCAAAGAGGTCTCAATCACATTTAGAGATCAATAAACATGGAAAACCAAGTCCACCCACAATGAGGAATAAATAGGACCCGAGCTTGGAATGTGTCAACTTAGATTCAAACATCTGATAATCGATAAGCCAAGGAATGATATTGTATACAAACATAGCCATTGGAGGCAACAGGAATAAGCAGAGCCCAACCAAAAATAGTGGCATGACCAAAAGTTGACTCTCAAAACTAATAGTTCAAAATTTGAAAAGCCCGATCCTCGTGAATGTTGTGAATCTTAGGCACTAAAGAGCATAGGTAGAGCACATGGACTACTCATCTGTAGATTCATGATGAGTGAAGTTTTTTTCATTGGCAATCAATATAGATCTAATAGCTCAAAGAAACCAAAGCATAATGAAAGTAGAATTGGTGGTGGAATAGGTTAAAGCCATATTTTATGAGGCAAACTCACAAAAGGTCATGAATATGAGAAGCCTTCCCATGATGCTATAAGATTGATTGACAATATGTCAGCTATCTCATTGTTCCTCACACCTATGGATTTGATGTAGGAGACCAAATGTTAGAAATTGATATATTAAATAATCAAGGGAAAAGCAACAAATTTGGCATCCTCTCGATTGCCAAAGTATGTGTTCATTCCCCTTTTTTGTGATTGCATGAAGGAATTCAACAAGGCTGGGTATCATGAGAATTCAATTTGAGGCTTATATCACAATGGATGTTATGGTGATTAAATTAGTGCTCTCCATAATCCACATGAAGCATCAATAATAGGATAAGCTTGTAGTCATCATCAGACACATGTAGAGGCAATGATAGGACATGAAAGTTGTTTAGTAAAAAACCACCAACACTCATCCATTAAAGAGAAGAGATTAAATAATGATTGGTTTGATATAAAATTCACCCAAAAACATTAACCATGCTCAAAGGGAAGAAACAAGAAACATTATAATGTTTTATTTAACATTGTAATTATCATTAATTGTGATATTTTTCCATTCCTCAACAAAAAGATATGTAATATTCTTTTAAAAATCATATGAGGATAGGCAGATAAGGGCATCCCTAGGAATCAATTATGTAACTAAAATATTATGGGAAATAGAAGATGTTAAATAAACCATGGAAGCATAGATGGAGGGTTCCAGTTTTTTGAGTTTTTTTAGTCCTTCTGAGGGAGAGAAAGCAGACTTTGGCACTATAGAAGAGAAAAGCTTTTTTTTTTAAAACTTTGTGTTAGTAAAGGGAAAATTTTTTATTTTAAACTTAATGTGAGGGAGGGAATTTTTGTTTTCTTCTAGATAGTGATTCTGATGCAATTATGTAATGAGATCTATATAATCTTTTACATTTTAGAGAAGGGAGGTTTGGGAGATATTTGCACACCAAAACTTCAATTTTGGATAGTTTCCTTTCCACTGATTGTTATCTTTGTGTTACTTTTAGTTTTCTCTAAATGCATTTAGTGTTGCTATTTTATGAATACATTTTGGTATCAAGATATCTTTGAAGCTTTGATTCTTCACTTTCTCAAGGGGATGGAAGATTTATTACTTGTTTTTGTTCTTTATGTTATGTCAAAACTAGATAAATGGAATTTGTGTCATTTAGTTTCTTTTAGTTGCTTAGTCTTTCCTCATCTATCTTGTGTTTACGGATAGATGTTTGTAAACCTTTTGTGCTTTTTGGTTAAGAGAATTCATATTTACATCTTTGTGAATTCATTCTAAATCATACACAAGGAGTTGTACCTAGATAAATTTAGAGGGTGTTTACGCTTTTCAATAGAAAAGTGACCCAACTTTTAGTGCATATTTAGTCTTCCTTCTTGGGATTTTGGGGTTAATTTGTATTTATTTCTTTGTAGGAAAATCTATTCACTAATAGATTTTTGGTGACTTTGCTAGGGAATCTAGAAATTAAGATCACTACTAATATTTGTTTCCTCAATTTTCTAATTATCTCTATGTGCTAGAGATTGGCAACTCTATAAATACCATGTTGGATATTAAATTCATGAGAAGATCAAGGCCAAACCTTTTCTCCTAGATCTTTATCAAATGGATGATAAAGTATTGCACAAATTTGTGGACAGCTACAAAGAAAGCATTTCCTAAGTTGTCAAGAATAATATAAGTTTAGAAGATGATGTCACATCTTGGCTGCTATGGAAAAGCCTCTGTGTGAGATTTTACAAGTTGAAAGACTCTCAAGAGGTTGAGGAGAAAGTGTTTCGATTGAATAAACATTTGGAGTGGATGTTGATGAAAACCTAGTTATATCTTCACATTTCATCTCATGCAATTATCCAATTCTAGGTGAGAAAGGAATCCAAAGAACCATAGCTCATCCACAAGAAAATCAGACATGGGAGAACAAGAACACTCAGGCTAAGAGTGAGAATTATAGCAATCAGGACAGCCAAGAGAGGGAAAGCATTGAAAGTAACTTATAGCCTATGGATAACCCATTGGAAATGTTAACCATGCCCTTCTCAATGAAGAAGAAGAAAAGTATCGTAATCAAGTGGTTTTCTCTAAGGGTGTTTCAGTTATCAATCCTGATCCAATTGAAAGTAAAGAAGTGAAATCTTTTCCACCATGCATAGAAGATGAAAAAGGAGAAGATTCTCCCACTATTTTTGAGAGAATAGAATCATCGGTTGAATATGAAAATGATGAGTTTCAGCATGAGACCTTCGTCCAAAATGATAATAAGGCTGAAACAAAGATAGATCTGCACACCTCTAAGTTGGGGAATTTTCAACAAGATGATCATGTTGCACTTCAAGTGGAGGCAATCCAATTTAAACCAAATACATCAGCAGAAAAAAGAGATTGAAGAAAACTCTAAAAATCTAGAAGAAAAGGCCGTCTGGAGTAAGCCCAATCCACTATTCTTGCCAATAGAGTTTTGTGAGAATATTGTTGTGAGAGAAAATCCTCTATTTCAGCCTCAAGATTCACCGTTACATGATGAAAATTTGTTCAATTCTTCCATATTAGAAAATTTTGAAATTCTAATGGAAGGAGAAAAAGTTGGAATTAGTTCTTGGCCTATTGGCAACTCAGTTAGAATGTTGGGTGATGCTCTCATGTACATGGAAGAAAAAGACATTATATGCAGATTTTTATCATCTCTTAGGCAAGGAGATCCCTTTTTGGATAGTCAAGGTATGAATACAAAACAAATAGGCTGCAAGAGTTTGTTTGGTAATTCATTTCATTCTTTTGGGTGTAATTCTATTAAAGATAATGTTATGAAACTTGACGATTCGCTGGGAGTAAAGAAAGATTAAATACTTTACATATTTGATGATGCCCCAATTTTTTATAAAGTTGGAGAAATCAATCTTGATAAATTTGATCCCATGTTATATGAATTCTCTTTTTTTGATAGTGTGAAACATGATTCTCATGATTATGAGAAGAGGTAGGTCATTATAGACTATAGCCAGGAAGCTAAAGAAGAATTTCCTGGGTATTGTTCTCTCCAATTCAAAACCTTTCTTGATTTGAAAAATGATGTAGAAAAGCCATCTAAAGAAAGAGAGGACTATGATGAGTTATGTATGTTCGAGAAGAAGTGTTGGGTCAACATTTTCATATGTGCTTTAAGCTTGAGGTTCAGCATTGAAGGAGTCATCAATAAACAATAGTTTGTAGCTGCTCCATTGATACATGATTTCTTGTGGTGGATAGGCTCCTACTTCTCCCAACCGGTAAATGGATTCACGTGATTCTTTTTCTTTCTTTTGTTTCTTTTGGTAGGCTCTCTTCCTACCTTTTTATATATTGTGTAAATATTATTTTGGTGTGCATAGTGGTAGTTTGAATAATGTACAAGCTTTGTGCTTGCTGGTAGTTTAGGTGTTTTGGTTATTTGGCTTTGCCCTACTCCCCTCCACCCTCTCTACAAGCAACTCTTAGTTTCCTCTTCTTGGTGACTCTATTGCCCAGTGGATAAGGCACTTTTCTTTTGCTAGAGATAGCTAGAGTTCTCTATTTTTACATCAAAAATAGTCCCACAATTAGAGCCCCTATTGGTACCCAATATACATCCAATAATTTAAATTTTCAATTTATGGTCTTAAACTCCTTCGAACATTGGTTTGAAGTGGTTCAAAGTGGTTCAAAGTAGTTTGTCTTGTAGGATTAGTATGGAATTCTAGTGATTCAAAGGTCAAAGGTTCAAAGTTCAAGTCTTTTGTTGCAAATTCAAGGTGTTAGGTTTTAGATTGAGGTTCAAATTCCTGACATACAAATTCAAGTGTCATTTCAAAGTTCAACACAGTGTTATGGTTCAAATTTAGTGATTTGAAATTTAGATCCAATGGTCCAAATTTTGAGTTTGGGACAACATATACCAATGCTCATGACCACATTATTAATACCAATTAAGATGTAATAGATAGGGATGTCAATTCATTTATGGTGTATAGCCTGATTAGTTTAGCAAGTAACTGCACAAATAATTTGAATGTTAGCATGGGTGCTAAGATTATGCCTAGTATATTTTGTAACATAGGAGGCTCAAAGCTCCATCTCTATCCATTAATAAGGATGGGGATATAAAAATTGGAGCTATCACAATGATAAATATGGGACTTGCTTCATAAACATCCACATTCCTCAATCTCTTTTTTGTCATTAACATGTGCAAATAAAGGGAATTACATGGAAAGGCTATTTCAAATGTTAAATGTGTGAACCCATGCTTAAATGAAAAAATAAAGGAAGATCCAAGATAGGTGTCACCAAGTTTTTAAATGATTTTTCAAGATTTCATATTGCATGGTCTTTTCCCCCATCCCAAACCTACTAAGTGTGAAAAAAGGATAATCAAGTGGCCTTTCATTATTGAAAGTTGTCGATGTGGAAAGCTCTACAAACCCTCATCAAAATTCATCACATGTTGCATAGCTTTGAATTTTTAAATGATGCAAAAATAGGCACGAATCATTTGGCTAAATCTCCAACCTCATCCATGGTTAATACGAGTCTAATTGATGGTGACACAAATGCTGAATGGAAAGTTTGGCATGATCCCATGGAAATATTGAAAGAGTCATAGAAAAAGTGTTATGGTCAATATAGAGGTATCTTCCTTATATCATCAGGGTATTAGCTCTATTGCTAAAAAGGTCAGTCACAAAGTGTTTGACAAAATGCCAAGATGCCCACATTGAACACAGTATCCTAACTTGATCAAGGTAAAGAAGTGAATTATAAATGCCCATTCCCAATACCAAGGCAAGTGACATACAATACTATTGGTACCCCAATATGGGCCTAGTATTTAAAAAATTTAATTTATGGTTTTGAACTAGTTTGAAGTGGTTCAGTGGTTCAAATGGTCCATCTTGCAGGATCAGTACAAGAAAAGTTCAGATTCATGGTTTGAATGAAGATTCATTGGTTGTCAAAGTTAAAGTGCAACTTCTAGTTTCTAATCCAAGTTAAATTTTGATGATTTGAAGACTTAGCACCTATAGATTCAATTTGTAGATTCAAAAATTCAAAGCTTATAAATGTGATAAATCAAAAGTTCTAAAGTGTGATTTAGACATTTAGTGTATCAAAGTAGCTTGGAGAAGACTCATATGTCTAGTTCAAATTGGGACTCAATTAAACTAGAAGGGATTGAAAAATTTGTTCATATCTCAATTAAACTAGAAGGGATGTGCATTTCATTTCACATAGCATAGAAAACTCATATCACCATTGGTTTTGGAATGAAAGCAAAAAAAGCATAAAAAGGAAAAATCCACACATGGGTTCATATTGCTGGTTTTTCATGAAATGGTGAAGTCATTCGCAATGTTTGCAAGCATTATTTTCATGCACACAATCATGAGTCCCCCCAAACATGTTATATTACCATCAAGAAACTTGAGCCTCTTTCCTATGTTAATAGGAAGGTGAAAGAAGAAAAAGGAACCCGCAAGGCATTATGGTAATGTGACATAATGATCTATTATAGTATTCTAATTATCAGCAATGTCATTGATAAAACCATCTTAATGCTAATATTGAAGGTTTCGGCTCAAGCTCTGTTAGCCTGCAAATGTAAGGGAGACACAGGGACCTGCAAAATGGAAAGAGGCAAGTCTAATGCCAATTGAGAAGCTTCATGAGTGCATTAGAAATCATAAGATTATGCTAGTAGATGGTTTGACAAAAGGTCTCAATAGCAGAGGTCAAGTCTACATGGTTAGCACCATGAAGAGTTGAAGACATCTAGTCCAAGTTCCATCCTTTTTGTATGTAAATACCATAAAGAATGCTGAAATAAGACTTCAACGAGCCCTACAATCAAAAAATCCACATATTAGTTATGAATCTCAAGGTAAAACATGACCATATGTTAAACATACATAAACTACCCAATCATTTTAATTGAAAAAATATAGCATTTAGGTTATGTGACCAAATATTATAGTAAGTTGGTTACATATCTTCTTGTTTCCAAAAATTAGTTATTCAAACCAAATTAATGCTGACAGAGAAAAGGATAAATAGGCAGCTAAAAATGGATGAGTGGTTCCACTTTTCTTTCTCAAGGAGAGATTGTGTGCTACAGTAGGAGGGAAGAGTTTTCCAGTATTTTTAGTTCTTCTTCTTTTCTAAGAAAGCAGACTTTGGGGCTGTAGAAGACCATAGCTTCATTTCATCTTTCTGAACTATGTGTTAGAAAAAGAGGGAAAATTTTGATTTTAAATGTAATGCAAGGGAGGGATTTATGTTTCCTTCATATTGTGATTTTTGATCCAATGTGTAATCAGATCTTTGTTATCTTTTATGCTTTAGAGAAAGGAGATTTGGTAGATAACTATACATCAAAACTTGGGGTTTGGACAATTTTCTTCCCACTGATTGTGATCTTTGTATGACTTTCAGTTTTCTCTAAATGCATTTAAATGTTGTAGTTTCCTGAATACATTTTTATTTCAAGATATCTTTGGAGCTCTAATTCTTCATTTTCTTAGGATAATTGAAGATACATTCTTTCTTTTCATTCTCTTCGTAATGAAGCATTCGAGAAAATTAAATTTGTGTCATTTTTTGTTCATTTCCTTTCAATTAGTCTTTCCACATCTATGTTGTGTTTATAGATAGATGTTTGTATACCTTTTGTACTTTCAGGTTAAAAGCATTCATATTTACATTTCTATAAATTCATTATATATCCTACATGAGGAGTTGTACTCGATAAAATTTAGAGGAAGGTTATCAATCCAATGATAACCTATCCAATTGTTAGTGCTAATTTAGTCTTCTTATCTGAGCATTTAGAGTTAATTTGTATGTATTTTCTTGGAAGACAATTTTTTCACTAAAAAATACAAAGAAAATGGAAGCATGAATTCAAATCTCATGTGAAGATCTATCTAATAGAGTCGACTTCTCAAGTTGAACATTAGAGAATTTGCATGTTTATGAAATGAGATAGAGAAACATGATCTCTATGCAGCAGTGGCAATGAATACCTAATTTGAGGGAATAGATCGAAGAGGTCTCAATCACATTTGGAGATCAATAAACATGGAAAACCAAGTCTGACCACAATGAGGAATGAATAAGAATCAAGCTTGGAATGTGTCAACTTGGATTCAAACATCCGATAATCAAGAAGCTAGGGAATGATGTCGTATATAAACATAGCCATTGGAGGTAGCAGGAATAAGTATAGCCTAGCCAAGAATAGTGGCATGACCAAAAGTTGACTCTTGACACTAACAGTTCAAAATTTGGAAATCTTGATCCTCATGAACATTGTGAATCTTAGGCACTAAAGAGCATAGGTAGAGAACATGGACTCCTCATCTATGGATTCATGATGAATGAAGTTTTCTTTGTTGGCAATCAGTGGAGATTTGATAGCTCAAAGACATCCAAGTGTAATGAAAGTAGAATTGGTGGTGGTCTAGGTTAAAGCCACATTTTATGAGGCAAACTCACAAAAGGTCATGAATATGAGAAGCCTGCCTATGATGCTACAAGATTGATTGATAGTGTGCCAACTATCTCTTTGTTCCTCGCACTTGTGGATTTGATGTAGAAGAAAACATGTTAGAAATTGATATATTAAACAATCAAGGAAAAAGAAATGAATTTGGCATCCTCCTAATTGCCAAATTATGTGTTCATTCCCCCTTTTTTGTGATTGCATGAAGGAATTCGGCAAGGTTAGGTATCATGAGAATTCAATTCGAGGCTTGTATCGTACTAGAGGCTATGGTGATTAAGTTAGTGCTCTCCACAATGCACATGAAGTAGCAATAATAGGTGAAGCTTGCAATCACCATTGAAAACATGTAGAGGCAATGATAGGGCATGAAAGTTGTTTGATGAAAAACCACCAACACTCATCCATTAAAGATAAGAGATTGAATAATGATTGGTTTGATATAAAATTCACCCAAAAACATTAACCATGCTCAAAGGGAAGAAACAAATAACATTATAATGCTTTATTTCACATTGTAATTATCATTACCCATGATATTTTTCCATTCCTCAACAACAAGATATGTGATATTCTTTTAAAAATCATATGAGGACAGGTAGATAAGGTCATCCCCAAGAATTAGTTATGTAACTTAAATGTTACGGGAAAAAGAAGATGTTAAATAAACCATAGAGGCATAGATGGAGGGTTCCAATTTTTGGATTTTTTCCAGTCCTTCTGATGGAGAGAAAGTAGATTTTGGGGATGTAGAAGAGCAAAGATTTCATTTTTTTGGACTTTTTGTTAGTAAAGGGGGAAATTTTGATTTTAAATGTAATGTAAGAGAGGGAATTTCTATTTTCTTCTAGATAGTGATTCTGATACAAGTATGTAATGACATTTGTATAATCTTTTACATTTGAGAGAAGGGAGATTTGGGAGATAACTGCACACCAAAACTTTGAGTTTGGGCACTTTTCTTTCCACTGATTTTTATCTTTGTGTGACTTTTAGTTTTCTCTACATGCATTTAGTGTTGTTGTTTTTTTAATATGTTTTGGTATCAAATATCTTTGAATCTTTGATTCTTCACTTTCTCAGGAGGATGGAAGATTTATTCCTTGTTTTTGTTCTTTCTATTATGTCAAATCTAGATAAATAGACTATGTGTCATTTATTTTCTTTTAGTTGCTTAGTCTTTCTACATCTATCTTGTATTTATGGATAGATGTTTGTAAACCCCTTTGTGCTTTCTAGTTAAAAGCATTCATATTTGCATCTTTGTGAATTCATTGTAAATCATACACAGGGAGCTTTACCCAAATAAATTCAGAGGGCACTTACACTTTTCAATGGAAAAGTGACCCAACTATTAGTGCATATTCAATCTTCCTTCTTGGGCTTTTGGGGTTAATTTGTATTCATTTCTTTAAAGGAAAATGTGTTCACTAACATGGTGCAAGTAATGGGTGTCAATCACTAGGTTATCCTTGATATCCTTCCTTTAACTTCTCTTAAGTTCAACCAATTCCTAATCCCTTCCTTAGGACCTACTTAAGGCTAGAGTTGTGGTCAGTGGCTTCCTCATCATTCCCACTTCACCTCCCAATACCATCTCTATCTTCAAAGTATCCTCAAGCCTTCAAAAGAAAACCAAATCTTCTCCACACCGCACTCCCTTGCATCCTCCAAGATCTTGGATTCTACTACACCTTTTTGTACTATTTTCCATCATTTCACCAATTTTCACCACCGTCTAATAGCTTTTGGGTTTCCTTCTAAGCAAAAATTGCAAGTTGGTCTAGGAGGCCTAATAGGGGCTCTTTCCTAATAGCCCTGTCTAACCAATTTATTCACCAAACCCCCAAAACTTCTAAAGAACTCACAAAAAAATTAAAAAATCTCTAATAGCATATGAAAACCTAACTAAATCCACAAGATGGGTTTTGGATCGACTCTCCTTACCCTTTAACTCTTGAGCCCCAGTTTATGACTAAATAGGACTAATACCATTATTTAGACTTTTAATCATCAAACCTAAAACCCACATTAAAATTTCTTCTAACATCACTTAGTATATCCTTCCACTTTTATATCTTCTAAAACTCAAGCACCAATGACCTTCCTTATGCCTCTACAGCATGATCTCTGACTGTCTACACGCTAAGCACATGGATATGCTTAGCTTAATAGCTATCAAGAAACTTCCAATAGGTGGTGTTTTGCAAAATAAAAGGTAAAAATGCATCTCCATCCTATACCCCTTCTATACAACAAAAAATAGGGTTTTCCATCATGGGGATTAGGAAGGAGACTCCATAATAGTTAGAACCTTAAACACAAATTAGGGTAACCAGCAGACACAAAGTAAATCAAATCTACTTCAAGTCAATCCTATTCACCACCAACTAATTAGTACATTCACATAGAAGAAAAAACACAACTTCTCACAGTTAAAAAATGTACCTATTGTAGCCCTGCAAAGAAATCTCAAAATAGTACTTGTTGTCTGCACATATTTTCCCACCAAAAAAATTGCTTTATTAATTCAAATTTCATACATATCAACTCCAACCATATTTCCATTCTAGGAAAATTTGATTTTTCCTTTTTGTAGGAACTCATCCATCACTTTTTTCTCTTTTGGACTTAGTGTAGCAACAATGTAGGTGATTTTTGGATTATCTACCATGCCCAAGTTAACTAGAATTGTATCTTCATTCAACATAGATGACTTTTTTGGTGGTAGAGTTCTGAATGAAAAGTCAGTCTCTCCCTCTTTTGGCGCCTCTAGGATGTTTTCACCAAAAGATGTGTCCTTTATTTTTTCTTTTTCTTAATCCAAAAGTGCTCCAAAAGTGTTTTCATAGAGGATTTTTCTTCTCTTTTTTTCTTTTTTTCTTTTTCATTTGTGCACCTAAGAGAGTTGACTTGGCTACCAAAGTAGGCTTCCTCATTGTATTGGATCTCATGTTCATAATCTTTTAGATTCTTAAGACCAAAGAGTGCCATCATTGCTTCATCAAAGTTACAAATATCAAGAGTTGGTTGTGTGTCTTGAAGATCCAAGTCTATCATGTTAGGGTTGGTGAGGGGTAGGTCAATGGATGACAAGTTGGCTATGGTGATCACATGGAAATGGTTATCTAGGTCATCTTCAATGTATTGGAAGGGGATTTTGAAGAATTCCTCCTCCTCAGTCACAAATTCAATTTTAGTCATACAATAGTTGTTAGCAAAGGACACCTTGGGTTTAATGGATCCCAAAACATGTCCTTTAGGATAGTTATTAGCCTCAAGGGGTTGTATGATTCCATCTTCTTTAGGTCCAAGGTTGATGCAATGATATCCCATGTCGTCAATGATGGGAGGAGCCTTGACATACTTATCTTTAGGGAATTCCATAGGATCATCTTTTCCATCATAATATAGCCAATCTAAGACATTAAACTCCATGTGTTCATCACCAAGTGAACCCCAATGTTCAAAGATTTTTTTATTAACATGGATAGTATCCTTATTTGTAGAAGGTGGTATTTGGGAAGGTTTTCCAAAGGATTGGGGGTAGAGTGGTAGTTGTCCAACACACAAGGCATTTTCAAACTTATACTCTCTCATTCCTTGATCAAAAAAAGTAACCTTCTTCACTGTAGTATTGACCTTGATATATTCAACCTTCTCTTTTCCTTTATGGGAACTAGAATCAATATTGGATCACTCTAGAATTATTGTGGAAGGTGCTTCTATTATGGTGAGAGATCTAGGTATAACCTTAGCAAACTCACTGACTGGACAAAAATTTGTTGGGGCACCTTCCAATCTCTTACAAAAAGAAAATGGAAAAGGATCACCTGGAATTGTGACCTCTCTTCCCTAGTGGGGAAATTTCAAGCACTGATGATATGTGGATGGGGCCACCTTTAGTGTATGTGTCTAGGATCAATCGAGTAAGATGTTATATGGCAATCCAAATCTAGGACATGACATTTAGTATTGATTACATCTGGCCCAACCTTTAGTGGTAGCATGATAACTCCTTTTGATTCTCTTTCTCTTTCATCATATGCTTTAATGGTTATTCTTTTATTGACATCTAGGAGGTCTTCTTAAAGCCCCAAGAAATGTATCATCATCAATGTACAAAGGTTCAAGCTAGATCCATTATCTATGAGGACTCAATTTATTTTGTGTCAATGTATAAGGACTTTAATGTGGAGCAACAAATTATGGTGGTGATCAGGACCTTGGAAATCTTTGTCTATGAAGACAAGGTGTTGTTGTGTGGAAAGATTTCCAATCATGGTAGTGAATTGTGATGCATTAATATTTTTAGGAACATGAGACTTTAAAAGAGAAGTCTCAAAAATTTCTTTGTGGATAGGTGAGGTACTGTAAAGCTCAAGAATGGATATTTGTATAGGAGTCTTCCCTAACTGAGAGAGGACATCATAGCATGAAGTGGATGGTGTAGCAGGTGCATGTGGAACTGATGGATTAGTGGGATTGGGAGAGGTAGTTGTTGGAAATATTAAATAGACAAGGTTACTAAGAGGGGAGGGGTGAATCAAGAACCAATAAAACTTAATCTTGTTTCACCAATTAATCCTTATGTAATATTCTTGATCTAATTGCATGTACAAAAGAATGAAAGTAGTAAAACATTCATAACACTTTGACACAAGATATGGTGACCCAAAAACCTTCCAAATAAAAATTAAAACTAGGGTGGGGATGATACCCACAAGTTTTAGTACTGCAGTATAAAGTTGGTCAGTTAAGGCTTACAATTGATCACTTCTGATGATCTACCCTATTAGGAGCAATAAGGACTGCTAGGTCCACCTTGCTAAAGAATTTACAAAACACACAATGAAGTATGCACTTGGTAAAGATATTTTTCAAAGACTATTAAGTCTACCTTATTAAAGGATTTAGCTGATACACCTATTAACATGAACTAGTGGCTAATCTCTAATATGCAGCTCTAATATGTTGGTGTGAGATACCTTTGAATTGTAAGGATCACCTTGTTATGATAGATAAATCTTTTTTGTCCCTTATACTTTGTGTAGCCTTTCCAATTCACACTTTTTCTCTTTTTATTCACTTCTTATTCATATTTGGATGTTATACAATTCATTACATATATACAAATCCAAAACACAATTCATCAAAGTTAGATACAACATAGATCTTCATCAATATCACTAAGTTAGCTCAACTGCTAGTACCCGAGTTCTAAAGACAAACTTGATGAGGTTTTGATACTCAGTAACCATTTTCAACACTCAGTATCATCATGCTCTTGGTAGAAGTAGAAGCTTGGTTCATACTAATCACTTCCAAGTAGCTTGAACTCAGTCAACACTTGTGTGACTCAGTAAACACTATGAAACTTGGCATATAAATAGAATCACTTGGTTCACACTATGTGGCTTGATAAACACTAACATCGTAGACTTAGTATAAACTAAATCACTTGGTTGACACTCATTGGCTTGGTCAACACTAGATTCACATCACTGACACTACAAGCTTAGTAGACACTGGAGAACACAGTTGATGTTGTGCAACTTGGTTAACACTATGAAGCTTAGTTAGCACTATCACTGATCAACTCAGTAGATATTGCTTGGCATGAACTGAATGTAGATTTTGAAACTTAGTAGTAACTATAGAACTTGGTAACAACTATATTACTTGGTAGTAACTATAGCACTTGGTTAACATTGCCAACTGAAAGATAAGCTCGGTAGCAGCTTAACCAATTGGCTAAGTGTGAATCACTAATAAACAAACTTTGACCTTAATGTCAAAAATCTCCCCCTTTGGCATTAGTGACAAAAATACTTATCAATCCAAAACTGAATGCTCATATTTTCAGTCAAAACATTCTCCTTATCTCAATCCTATGTCTTCAACTTGGTAACATACTTTGTTTTTGAGATTATTCAAAATTGCTTTTGTAAAAGATGTTTTATGATTATTTGTACATGTATTTATATAATACTTATACTACTCCCCCATACATATACCACATATATACACATATATTCTACTTCTCCCAATACTCTTCATATATATATATATACATATATATATATATATATGTATATATACATATACATATATATATATACATATATATATACATATATATATATACATATATGTATATGTATATATATATACATATACATATATACATATACATATATACATATACATATATGTATATATATTTATATATATATGTATATATATATATATGTATGTATACATGTATGTATATATATATGTATGTATATATATATGTATGTATATATATATGTATGTATATGTATATATATATATATATGTATATATATATATGTATATATATATATGTATATATATGTATATATATATATATATGTATATATATATGTATATATATATGTATATATATGTATATGTATATATATAGATATGTATATATATATCTAGATATGTATATATATATACATATGTATATATGTATATATATATATATACATACATATATATAGATATGTACATACATATATATAGATATGTACATACATATATATAGATATGTATATAAATACATATATATATATATATGTATATATATCTACATATCTAGATATATATGTATACATATATATATCTACATGTATATATGTACATATATATATCTACATATATATATGTACATATATATATATATATATATACATACATATATCTATATACATATATACATACATATATCTATATACATATATACATACATATATCTATATACATATATACATACATATATCTATATATATATACATATATATATATATATATATATATATATACATATACATCTTATATAATACTTTGCCCTCTTTTTGACATAATTGCTAAAGGTGTATACTACATGTTAATCCCAAAATGTGACAAAAAGTCAGAATGTACCTTCAAAATCAATGCCATTACTTTTTCCCAATTTCCTTGTAACACCTTGCTTGCATGCAATGCAATATGTACTTATGTTGATAAATCCATCATGTGATCAACTATGGAGAATTTATTGTCATGGATGAGTGTCTTAGCATGTGCAATGTGTTTTTGCAATGCATCCATGTTTAGAAGAATCATGCCTTGGATGTCTACAAGTGTGGCCCTTATCCTAGCTTCCTCCCTTAATATTTTTTCTTACAAGTTTTTCAGATATCTGATCTTTGAATAGTGAGATGAACTATAGCAAGTAACCATTGGTGTGCACTTTCCTTCAAGTCTTCATCTATCTTAGATAATTTATCTTTGATTCCCTAGGTGAAGATAGATATATCACAAAACTTAATAAATAATAAAGTTACATTATTTGTAGAGGTTTCTAATGAACTAAGAGTAGTAGATGATTCTACTTGATTTATTACAATTTTTTGTGCCACTTGTTCCAATACCTTGTTCTCAAATTTCCTCTTTGCTCTTTGTAGCAACTTGTCTTTTCCATTCAAATCTTCATTGAATTTATGGACAAGTTTTGCTAACTGAACCAAAATGGGTTGTGTACTATCAACTTCAATACTTAGTGCATCTATGAATATGTTCCTTACATCTTCAAGCACTTGGTTTTCCATGCTCTTCTCTTCTCTAATCTTTTGCTACTTAGCTCTCTTTTGCAATAATTCTCCCATGATGTTCATTTGATTAGGATTTAGAGTAGAGACATTCCAATTTGGGATAATTATATCCTCATCTAAATCAATATCTTCTTCTTTATCTTTAACTTTATTTGAAACTTTAGTACTCGATTGAGACTTGTTCTTAATTATCCTTGTACTTGATACTAACACATTTGGAATTGTAACAATATTAGAAATTGATGGACTAGAAAAAAAAGTAGATATTGCACTAATAGTAGAAATACTTTGTTTTCATAAAGCCAAATCTGATGATGGAGGCACTTTTTTCTCGGTAGATGAAGTGTTGATCACTTCAATCAATATGGTGCTTAGCTGGATAGGTATAAATATTGGTTGGGTGTTTGGTGTTGCAATGGTTACCACAACCAACTTGGTAGAATCTTTCTTAGAGCTTAATGGCATTAAAGATTTTCTCAAAGAATGAGGAAATGAGGCCATTACTACTACTGCAATCTTTTCTGCATCAATTCCCTCAATACTTTGAATCTCTAGGAGACTCTCCTCTATAGTTTTTTGTTCTTTCTCCTCATCATCCATATTTTCATCTTTTGTTTCTATAGCATCTTCAGCATCATTATCATTTCCTTGTCATCTTCATCATCCTTGTCACTAACATGAAAAACATAATCACTTGGTTGATGAGGTTTGTAAATGTTCTTCCATGTGGTTGTAGTTGTCTTCACCACATGTTCAATGTTATTTACCAATATAATGCATGTGTTGAATTTAAGAGTAAGCTTTTCTTCATTTTTCTTCATAAATTCTTTCACCTCTTTGTCACTAAGACTTAGCATGAGTTTCCTCTGAGTCTATTCAAATATTTCTTTTGCAGTCTTCTTAGCATTTTCCCATCTTGGCTTGATTTCTTTCATAAGCTCATTGGGAATTTGTGGTAGAAGATGATCAGGAGAGTATTTACATTTTCCCAATTTTTACATCATCAAGTCCTCAACCTACTTTTTCTCATCTGCATTCCTAGTTTCATATCTAAGGGATTTGAGGTTTTCCATTCCAGCTCATCCTTCTATTTCCTTTATTTTTTCTTGAAATGTAGGTGGAGGCTTTTTGAAAATAATTTCCTTGGCATCTTCCTCACCTAACTTTAGTTTCTTCCTTGATCTTGATGTCTTTCTTGTGAACACAATTGTAGATGACTTAGTAGGTATGGTTATGATAACCTTACCTTTCTTCCTTATGGGTTCTTCTTCCTTAAACTTGGTTTCTTCTACTTCATCCTTTGCTTCATCTTCTTCCACATCATCTCATTTTCCTCCGGTCAACAGGAGAGTAGAAATTAATTGCCTTATTTTTTCTATCCTCTTCTTTCCTTTGTTAACTGCTAAGCTTAATTTCAAGTTATATTCTTTCTTTGGATTCTTCATAAGTACCAAAATATATGGCCTTGGTTCATTCATTAGTGCTTCAATAATATCCTTGGTGTCATCAATGTTAACCTCATAGTTTAGAGGCTTAACCTACACCAATCTAGGTTTGATTTCTTGAATGTACACTTTGTCATAGTCTACCATGAAACTAATATCATCCTTGTAGTCTTCTATAAGTTTCTTAGGTATTCTATATCTATTATTCATCTTTTCTTGGAATGAATCAAAATAGTTGTCCATGATACTGAAAAATTTCTCACCCATCTCTACTATGTATTCATTAATCTGATATAAAATTGATACATCTTTCCTCCATATGACTGAACCTTTAGAAGGTAAGAATTTTTTCACATAGTAGAATAAAAAAGTTAAGAGTGAACCAAACTTACATAGATTGTTCTTTTAATTCCTAATGCTCTCCATGTTCTTGTTTAACTGATTTAGCATTAACTTGGCAAGGTTGAAGGATGAGTTGTTCTTCACTACCTTGAGAACTAGATCAACTACCTCACACAACACACTATTGAGATGACTGGAGCTATAGATCTTATGAGTGATCACATGAATTCCAAATTTCAATTCTATTTCTATGACATTTATGATCTTCATTCCTCTCTTATCCCATTCTGCAAGTCTTGTTTTCTAGTTCTACCCTACTTATGGTTTTGGTAGTCTTTGTTTTGTTTAACATTGGGAGCCTTGTGACCCTATGAATCATTTTCTTTGTGATTTGAATAGGCTGCTCCAACCATAATTTTCCATTGTGTACATGGTTGAGGATAAACCTTATCCATTTTATTTGAAAGTCTCGGGGCATATGCAGAATGTCTATTAAACCCTTGGTCTCCAAATGTTGATGCTCGGGTTTCAACACACCATTCACACATAACTTCGCTAGAGTCTCATCCATCTTTAGGGTTTCAAGTTATTGTGTCAAAAAATAAAAATTTGAATGAATATTTTTAGTGAGTAATACCTTGGGTGAAATCTGTGATTGAGCTCCAGTTGGGTCAAGCACTTCTACAATTATCAGACTCTACTTGAAGTCTGGTGCCTTCCAATCGACTCCTTGAACCAACATCTTAGATCCTTTCCTCATTTTTCCATTGGAAGATGCCATGCTCAATAGGGTTTATGAAAACATTAAAATCTTCAACAAAAAACACATAGATCACTTGGAATCCCATAAATTGCTCTTTATAAATAGGTTCTTAAAAATTCACGATGAAAAATGAATTTGATTTCTTTCCTGTCAACAAATTTTCATTTTTCAAACACCATAAATGCTTGGTATGTTCACTTATTTGATGACAGACTGTCTTCCACTTAGCTCAACCTTAATGCTCAGTAGAGTCATTCATAGCTTGGTGAACTCATCATTACTCAATGTCCACACAATGTTTCAGTGCAACTTGACCTTGCTCGGCAAGGTCTCGCAACCCGACCTAGCTTGGTAAGGTCTTGAATTTTTGCAATCACTCAGTGATCCCTTTCCATCTTGAATGCTGATATGGAACTTGTCTATTGGTTGGAACTGATGTGAGATTTTTGCTTCAGAGTCTTAGTTCTAGTTATCCCTATGGCAGTTTAATTTGAGATGCTTGAGTCACCCATTTCTTGAGTGACATCTACTTCATGACTCAAACTTGCATTCTTAGAAGATTTTGGAATCCATTACTACTTCATCTACTTTTTGAGATTATCAGCTTCAGCTTTCTTTTCATCTTTAAGTCTTCCAGTGTTCATACAATTCTTGCCAAGATGTCCAAGTTCCGTAAAAATCAAACATCTTCTAGTGGTGTCTCTTTTTCTCATGTGATGTTTCACACAATTTTCTCCAATGTGTCAAAATTATCCATAGTAGTAGCATCTACACCATGTTTTGTAGTTCCATCCAAATATAGCTTTTACAATTTGTTCTGTTGGATTCAATATCTTGGTTTTACATTCAAAATATTTGTGTCCTTGTTTCTTTCACTTGTGACATTTACCTTTAAACTTACGTTTTTCCTTTCATTCACTTGCTCTATGACCATGCTTATTTCTATTGTAACACTTTCCATTGAATTTTGTTGTACCATTACTTCAACATTTGTTTGATGTATGACCTAACTTACCATAATGACTTTAAGTAGGCCTTTGATTCTTTTGAGCTCCTTACTTAGATGATTCACCTTCTTCTGTGTATCCTATTCCTACTTTGCCTTTGTGTCTGTACTAACTTTTCTCATTCAATGGACTCATGCTTTCTTGAGGTTTCAAAATTCTTTCATTGGTTTGCTTTTTAGTATCTAGATCATTCTACAGTCTTTCATTCTCTGACCTTAGATTCATGAGCTTTTCATTTGCATTAGTGATTTGATCAATGAAGTTTTCTTGTTGAAGGGATAGATGTTGAATTTCATTGCTCTTTTCTTCTATATCTTCTTTGGTTTTGTCTTTTTCTTCCATGCCTTCACATAGTCTTACTAACTAGATTAATTGTTTTCTTTTTAGCTTTCTAACTTCTTCTTGAAGATTTGAATTCTTTTCTAATAGTTCTTTGATTTCATCATCAGCTTCATCTGAATTTATTTTAAGACAAAGATCTTCCATTCTTTCTTCAGTGTAGATATTGTCATTCATTTGTACTACAAGATCTTTCCTTCTTTTCAATGATTGAGAGAGTTTATCCTTTGCTTTCTTTAGTTGCCCAACAGCCAATTCAAGACCCAACTTTTCATTTTCAATAGCCTTATCTAGCCTATATACCTCCATTTCCCTTGATCTTTGCTCAAGCTGCTAAAATTCATCTCTTAGAATCACAAAGATTTGATACCAATTGTTGGAACTATTAGATAGGAAAGGTTACTAAGAGGGGAGGGTGAATTAGGAACTAATAAAACTTAATCTTATTTCACCAATTAATCCTTCATATAATATTCTTGATCTAATTGCATTCATGAAAGAATGAAAGTAGTAAAACATTCATAATACTTTGACACAAGATATGGTGACCTAGAAACCTTCCAAATAGAAAGTAAAACTAGGGTGGGGACGATACTCACAAGCTTTAATATTGTAGTATAAATTTGGTTGGTTAAGGCTTACAATTTATCACTTATAATGATCTTCCATGTTAGGAGAAATAAGGACTACCAGGTCATCTTGTTAAAGGATTTACAAAACACACAATGAAGTATACACTCAATAAAGAGATTTGTCAAAGACTGTTAAGTCTACCCTGTTAAAGGATTTGGCTGATACACCTATTAGGATGAACCAGTGGCTAATCTTTCATATGCAACTCTAATTTGTTGGTTGAGATACCTTTGAAATGTAAAGATCACCTTGTTGTGATAAATAAATTTTTGGTGTCCCTTATACTGCTTGTAGCCTTCTCAATTCAAACTTATGCTCTTTTTATTTGCTTCTTATTCATATTTAGATGTGATAAAATTCATTACATATATACAAATCCAAAATAGAGTTCATCAAAGTTAGCTACAACATAGATCTTCATCAATATCACTAAGTTAGCTCAACTACTAGTACTTAGGTTCTGAAGAAAAACTTAATGAGGTTTTGATACTTGGTAACCATTGTCAACACTCAACATCAAGCTCTTGGTATATGTAGAAGCTTGGTTCATACTAATCACTTCCAAGTAGCTTGAACTCAATTAGAACTTGTGTGACTTAGTGAACATTGTAAAACTTGGCATATAAACTAAATCACTTGGTTGAAACTTTGTGGCTCAGTCAACACTAACACTACGAGCTTGGTATAAAATGAATCACTTGGTTGACACTCCTTGGCTCAGTCAACACTAGATTTTCATCACTAACACTACGAGCTCAGTAGACACTAGACAACATGGTTGACACTATGCAACTCGCTTAACACTGTGAAGCTCCTGTCACTGATCAACTTGGTAGATACTACTCAGCATGAACTAAATGGACATTCTAAAACTTGGTAGCAACTATAGAACTTGATAACAACTGTATTACTCAATAACTTAACTATAGCACTCGATTAACACTACAAACTAAAAGATAAGCTCAGTAGCAGCTTAATCAATTGACTAAGTGTGAGTCACTAATAAACAAACTTTGACCTTAATGTTAACAGCAGCTTGCAAAGTAATTGTTCCCCATTGAATGGTTACACCACAATCAGTTGCTTGTAGGATGAGGCTATTTATATGAGTTTCCACTTCTTCAATGCAACCACACATGGAGTCAAAACCATGTATATCATTTATTTCTATTTTACCACACAAGGAGTCAAATTCTTATATGTGATTAGTAGAATAGTCATAATGTAGTGCATTAGATGTGGAATCTTGGCTGGCATTGTTTGTATTATTATTTCAATTATTGTTATTGTCATTATTGTGGTTGTGAAATAGCTTTTGAAATATCTTTAATTTGGCATTTTTAGAGGGTGGTCCTCCTTCAACCTCGATTTCCCCATCATTGAGAAGATTTTGAATGAATATTTTGAGCTTGATACACTTATTAGTGTCATTTCCTTTGATGCAGTGGTACTTATTCATTTTCCCTATACCATTTAGATTTGGGTTGATTTTCATCAAAAGGCCATGTGTTGGGAAAAATCATCAAATGATGATCCACTAGCTTCTAGAATATGGCATCCAAAGGTTCACAAAAGCTAGTGAACTTTCTATTTCATTCATAATCATAATTGTAGTTGTTATTATTGTTATTTAAAGGAAAGAATTGTGTTTTATTGTGAGATTATTGGTTTTCCTAATTGTTGTTTTGATTTTGATTCTGATTGTCATGGTTTGAAATATTGTTGTTTTTATTGTTTCCACCTTGAATGTTTTGTACACTTTTGACATCAATGACACCATCATGAGTGACACCTTTATTTTTAGACCATAATATGGGTTTTTTGTTGTTGTTCATGTCATTTTTTGAGGATGAAGAGCTATAATGTTTAATGGAACCCTTGTCTAAGAGTCTATTTTCAATTTTCTTTTCTTCCTTGACTAATGTTGCAAAGTCTTTAGGACTAGCCATCTTCATTTGGAAAGACATCTCTAGGATCAAATTCTTAATAAATATATCTACAAGGTGGGAATCTTCAATTTTGTAGGGCATGCGATTAGAAAGGTGTTGTCACCATTGTAGAAAGTTAGCAAATGTTTCACTCGTTCATTGTTTCATATTGCATAGATCACTGAATGAGGCATGATATTCAATGTTGTAGGAATATTGTGCTATGAATTTTCTCGTCAAGTCATTGAAGGAGGTGATGGGGCCTCTGGGTAAATTCATTAGCCACTCGAGTGTGAGACCTCCAAGGCTTCTTGTGAAGAGCCTCTTAAGATAATCCTCATTGTAGGAAACTTCTTGACACGATGGAAAATTCTTTGAGATGTGTGATGGGACATGTTTCTTTCGTGTATTTGTCAAATTTAGGGATCTCAAAGTTTGGCATAAATAGTATCATGTTCATAGATTTTTCAATTGGAAAGGGAAAAATTTTCTCAAAAGAGAAATATTTTATCCCTTTGTTACTCATATTGTGGACCAAACTTTAGAGTACATGCAACTATTGGGATAGATCTTGGTTTGGTTGCATTTGTAATTGTTGGGAATTGATGAACCCACCTCCAAAGTTGTATGGATTCCCAAATGTATTATGAGGTGGTGGAGGTGGCGGTGCACCACTTTGGCCTATGTATTGATATGCAGTCATTGGAATTAGCACAGATGTTTTCATCATACTTGTTGTCATTTGTAAATAAAAGGAATACATCAATTGTGTTAGGATTGCCATTTGTTCTATAGGTACTTTCCCAATGTTTAAGCATCCTATAGCTAGACCTATCAAGGTTGACTACAGAATACTAGCATGTGTAGTTGTGTTGGGCATGCACTAATGATTTTTTGAATGTGTTTGCACTTAATTGAAACATGGGTTACATTAAAACACTTGATGTAGGTACAGAACTAGTTCCCACTATAGGTTCTTTTCCCTTGCTAGATGTTTGTGCTATAGTGGAATTTGGCAATACAAGAGCACCATCCTTGGTAATTTGTCTAGGCAAAGTGCTCTCATCAAAACTCATAGGGACATTAATACCATCTTTGAAAAGGTTTAGGAAAATATTTGTCTTGTTACCTGTAATAGATATTTCCAACATTTATAATTTTTATGGACCTATAATTAATGTTTGGACATCACTAGGAATGTTATTATTGTCAATGGTGTCTTCATCTTGAAAGACTTTGTCCTCATCATGTGTGTTACTCCCTAGATTGGTGTTTCAAAAAGGACTCTTTGGTTCATGTGTGGGTGTTGAGCTAGGCATACCCAAGTTCATATTAGGGGGAAATGGGTTCCCCAATGAGGCTGATTGAGGAGGAAAAGGATTCTCCATCTCTTGTTGTCTTAGTGATTCCAATAAATGTGACATAGAATTAAATGTGATTTTTCTAGATCGTGTTTGTACCATACAATTGTGACCAAACCAATGGGTGGAAGATTTTGAATGAAGGAGATGTGAGAGAGAAACTAAAACTTATGTGATAAAAGGGAAAATAAGTTAAATGTAAAAAAAAGACCTTTTTTATTTGGTAAACCAAGTGTGATATAGGATAAAAGTATCTTTCTCCTACCAAATATGGACAAGTGATCTTTGGGCAAGATAGGACATCAAATAGATTGCTCAATATTTGGAGATCGAATTGTCATCTCAAATGAGTGAGTGAAAATATGATAAACATTTTCTTGTAGATAAAGGTCTAGTGTTGTAATCTCAAAAGTTTTGTAACTGAGATTTTCATAGCCCAAAGGATTAAGGTTCAAATGGTCAAGCTCTCTAGAGAAAATTTTACAAAATGGAAGACTAGAAATTTTCAAAATGGATTGAGTGGAAAATGAGGGTGATATGGTCACTACGTGGATAGCTTATCCTCTCTCACTAGAAAAAAAAATCTCATGTTTACTCTAGGAAAAATAGACCAATTTTGAAGTTTAGCATTGTATAAGATTCTGTCATAACAATAATGTTCAGCTACTTCCTTCTTGATATCTTTGATTGTGTATCAAAAAAAATTCTCACTATGTGCTAAGCTTTTCCTTTACTTATAGAAAAATGGTTTGGATAGTTTCACCTTCTTAAGTTTGACTTTGTCGGACATGGCAGGAATAAAATAACCCCAATTAAAAGACCAAGTACAAGAACCTTACAAAAAAATATTGCAAATAACAAGACCCAATGAATTTCAAATGCTAGACCAAGTACAAGGACTTATGAAAACAATTGTAGGTTAGAAGGACCCACTTACAACCATTTTGCTCACTGAATATTTAGCTCACCATTTCACTCATTTTTAGATATCTTTGATGTTTGCTATTGATTTTTGGATGTTTAAGCACTCAAGCACTTTGAACACGTCAATAATCCTAATATGGCTTCAACTAGGATGTAAAAAGATCAATTAGAGGGCATCCTAAATATACGCAAGGTACATGAGGCCCAAATCTATAGATGAAAGAAAATAGTGTCACACAATTGGGAGGAGATAGTAATCCAAATCTCCACCTTCACTTCCCAAAGGTATAAAGTTATTTGGGGCTTAGCCAAGAGTGACAAAATTTTACTTCCAAGAGAGATGTCTTTCGATTCACCTCTTGATATTTATACTCCACCAGAACACTGGAGTTGAGGTCATCCTAAGGGGTGATGAAATCCCCAAGTAGACCTCCTAAAAATAAAAACACGACCACTTATTTCTTGTGCACTCAAGATCACCCAAAGGCACAAGAGGAGAGAATGCATAAGTGGCCTTGGGGTTTAAAAGATACTTGTTCTTTTCCAATGATGCTTTAGATTTTCTATCTATTCTTGAAGACACTCGTGTTTAAGTATACATTGTTCTTTCCAACTTGACCGCTTCGTCAACATAATAAAAGCAAGGATTCTTCAACAAAAATAAATTTCTCACCATCAACATAAGAAAATTGATGAAAGTAGAACAAATTCCCCTAAGTCATTCAAGATTGAGTGTATTCATTTTAAGCACCAAGTCCAATTGTTTCATAGCAAGTTTTTTTGTCCCTTAAGCATTCAAGATTGTATGAGCATGTTTTCAACCCAAATTGAAATATTTTATCATATTCTTCTTTGATCTTTAAACATTCAAGAGTGTATATTCTATCTAACCATTCATTCCAATGAAAAGCATGTCAATTTCTTAAAGAACCCAAGATTGCATTTTGCTACTCTACACATTCATTCCAATGAAAAGCTTGTGCATTCCTTAAAGAATTCAAGAGTGTGTTTGAACAATATTCATCCCAATGAAATGTGTAATGTTACCTTTAAATGCATTCAAGAGTTTTTTTGGTTTTTGGTATTAGTTGCAACATCCATTCCAAGGACAATTGATTAATTCATACAAGTTCATTTGTCATTTAAATCCTACAAGTGATAAAAATCACTATAAATTTCTCAAGTGATTAAAATCATTATAAATCTCCCAAGTGATGAAAATCACCAAAAATAATCCAAGGTTTGTCTCCTATCATAAAAAAAATAAATTAACAATCCCTATATGTCAAGTAATTAGCAAGTTAGGCATAAAAACCATAACTCAATGTGCAAATAATCAAAGACAATAGATACGGGCAGAGATGAGAAAATCATAGATGATAGAACACATACCAATATGATATACTTTTCACTTACACCTTGCAGTCATAGATGCAAAAACTTAGAGATGCCAGAATATTGAAGATGATAAACTACTACAAATATTGACTTTTTGATGCCCACAACACAGATGATAAAACACTGACAGTGGAAATGATAGTTTAATAAAATGATAGGTTAAAGTCTGCCCACAACATAGATGACAGTCTACTACTAAATTTTGGAGATGATAGTTTGTGATTCTACAAATATAAACCATTTAGAATGGAGACGAGAATCTACTACTAAATTTTGGAGATGACAGTTTATGATTCTACAAATATAGGTCGCCCACAACAAAGACCAAAATCTAGTAAAATAGCTCAGGCGATAGTCAAAACTATGGAGACATCGATATGAAATGAAGATGACATAATGGGTTTGACTTGCAATATGCAATAGTTTTGGAAAAAAAGGTCTCAGTCAGAGACGTTGATCTATGTAGACGATAAAGTGTATTCGCAAATGATACTATGTCCTAACAAAGACAATAGTGCATTATTTCTTATAGAAAAATCTAAGCTTTTGACCAAATTTTGGAAGTGGAAGAGGGACGTGGGTCCCACCGGGCATGCCAAAATGTATGTGTAAAAACCTAATCTATCATGAGCATGCATAAACAAGAAAATGTTAGTAGCATGTACATTTATCAAGATCTAAATCAAACAAAGAACTACTAACTATCCTTGCATTTTACTACACTAATAGAACCAAAAGAAAAGACTCCCTACGCAACCTTGGAGCAGCTCAACAAGGGTGCCCACAAGAGGCCTTGTCAGTGTGCTCTAGTTGGAGGAATGTGGATGTGCTCTCCCCAAACACAACTATGATGAATCCTAAACTGATTAAAATGAAAATGCAATATGAAATATGAATCTAAACTAAGATTAGTGTAGAGTACCTTCGAGAAATGGCTCTAAGTAAGCCAACCTCAAAGGATTCTAAAGATGTGAATAAGGAAATGAAGTAAACTAATAATAATCAGCTATCATGAAATATGAAAGCATAAATGAAATAAATCTAACATCCACCAAAGGGTTAGTAATAAGCATGAAAATCTCTAAGCAAGCTCTAACTCTATACTGGCATGATAGCAATGCAAATGGAGGAGATGGAAAATTTTGGAGACAAGGGCTCTATTTATAGGTTTGAGAGAGGCTTTGGGGAGGTGTAATCTATGTGGCATTCACATAGGTGCCACAAGGGAGACACATGGGCTATGGAGACAAGTCATGCAAAGGTCAACATAAGCCTTTTTGGTGAAATGAAAGGAGGACAAGTGTGTAAGAGTGGAAGAGGCTTTGAATAAAATAAATGGAAGCTTTCTTGGATCTTGAGTTGCTCACACATGTGTGAGAAAATACATAAGAACTAAGATGTGTTTACAAAGGTGTTTATGATTAATTAAGTGGGATTAATTAATGGGTAGGCTTAGAAGGATGAGAGTTATGAGTGTAGAGTAGGTTTTAAGATGGGATTAGGATTACATTAAATAAGATTTAACTTAATCATAAGAATAAAAAATCTAATAAAGTGGAGGGAATTAAATAAATTGAGATTTATTTAAAAGGGGATTTATGGAGCACTATGCATGAAATAAATTTAATACATTAGAGGGGATACATTTAGATTAAATTTGAATACATTAGGGAAGTGAACCTATTTAATTAAATAAGTAGAATAACATGATAAATATAATTAATTAATTAATAATCAATTATAATGTCAAAGGAAATATTAAATTAATTAATTTAGCATATGGGATGATTTTAAGCATCTACACTTACATATTCACTCCTACATATTCCGTCAAGACAAAAATCTGACTAGACCTTCCAAATTTGCAAGAAAAGTTGCTCGACAACAATATTTGTTGCATGAGAAATTTTTTGTCATTTTTTGCAATTTTTCCATATTTCTAATCAAATTCCTTCCAATTCCTACCAAAACTTGATAAATCATGCAAGAACTCTAAAAAACATAAAATTGAAGAATATTAGTCTACTCATAGCGTTGACCAATGTTGACTGACCTATAACTTGCCCATAGGCCTTGTTAAAATATGCATGAAATTTGCATAAATGCATTCCACGGATGCTTGAGATTGATTTATTTCCTTGTGTCAACTTGGACACTTATAAACCACCTAATCTATCCAAAATTTAGGTTTGACCACCTTGTTTAGGACCTTGAGCCCCTATACCATACTCCCACAATTTGAAAAACTCAAGTCCCATGAGTTGCTAGGTGTTGAAGAGTGGTGCCATGTTTCACAATATCGTACTTTTTCATCCAGATTGCTTCCATCTCAAGTAAGCCTTGCCACTTCACCAAGTACTCCTTGTAGGTTTTTCTTCTTCTCTTCTTGACTGTCTTAGTGTACAGTATGCATTCTAACTGTAATAGCTTGTTGGGTGGTAAGCCCTTCATCCATTCTACTTCAGAATCTACCATGTTATTTCTATTGGGACTCATGTTAATATTATCCCCTTTGTACAATGTGAGGTATGCTACATTGAAAATATGTGATATACCTATCCCTTATGGTAGTTCCAACTGGTATGCATTATTTCCATTTTTATGCAAAATCTTGCAAGGACTAATCCTTTTCATTTATAGTTTATTTCCTAGACCTTTAGGTAACCTGTCTTTGTTTAGAAATGGCATCACTAGGTCACCAATTTTGAATTGAATCTCTTTAGTCATCTAATCTGCTCTATCTTTATACTTGGTTACTAACTTTTCCAAGTGATCCTTCACTTGATCATGGACTATAATCATCAATTATGCAAGTAGATCCCCTATGGAACTTACTAATTTCATATCTTGTAAATCCCTTAGTTTTATGGGTCCCTTTGGATGAAACCCATATACTGCCTCAAAAGGTGTCTCGCATGTTGACCTACTAATAGAGCCATTATATGCATATTATGCTTGACTAATTACTTGATCCCAAACCATACCATGTTGTTTTTTTAGGCACCAAAGTAGATTTCCTAAAGACCTATTCACTACCTTAGTTTTGCCATTAGCCTGAGGGTGGTAGGTTGATGAATAGGCCAAATGTGTGCCAAGTTTCTTCCATAAGGTTCTCCAAAAATTTACAATGAATTTGGTGTCTCTATTAGTCACTATTATTATAGGGAGTCCATGAATTCTCACTATTTATTTGAAGAAGAAGTTTGCAATTTGAGATGCATCATGCTTTCTTCTATAGGGGATGAAGTGAGCCATTTTTGTGAACCTATCAACTATGACAAATACCATATCTATTCCTCTAGCATTTTTAGGTAACCCAAGCACAAAGTCCATGCTTATGCTATCCCAAGCTTTTGTAAGTACTGGCAAAGGTTGATATAACCCTACATTAGATAATGTTCCTATGGCCCTTTAACAAATCAAACAACTTTCTACATATCTCCTTTACCTCATTATATAATCTAGGTTAATAATAAAACCTTTTCGCTTGTTCTAGTGTCTTATCTTCTCCAAAATGACCTCCAAGAGCACCATTGTGCTTTTCTCTGATAATTTTTTCCCTTATTGATGACTTAGGGGTGCATAATTTATTGCTTTTTTGAATAATAAGTCAACTTGCAATACATAATCAGAGAATTCACCATGAAAAGTGTTAACATACTTCAAACAAGTTTTATAAGTCTCTCTAAAATCATAATCTTCCTTATACAAATCCTTGATCTACTCCATTCCCACACTTTGTAGGTTGACTTATTGGATTGCAAGTATCCTCATGCTTAAAGCATTAGCCACCTTGTTGGTAGTTCCCTTTTTGTGTTTTATTGAGAAGGTAAATGCTTGAATCTACTCCACCTATTTAACATGTCTATGATTGAATTTATCTTGTCTATTTAGGAAGATGAGGGCATGATTATCAGTATACACTATAAACTCCTTTGGCATGAGGTAGTGTTTCCATTTCTTTAGGGCTTTAACCATGGAGTACAATTCAAGGTCATAAGGGGAATACTTCTTCTTAGCTTCATTCAACTTCTCTGAGAAAAATGAAATGGGATGATTCTCTTGACTAAGGACTACTCCTATAGCATGCTTACTAGAAACACACTCCACAAACACCTTATCAAAACTAGGTAGAATTAGGGTGGGGAATTTTGTCACTTTTTTTTTCAAAAGTTGAGAACTCCTCTCTATTGTTTTAGTCCATCTAAACTTACATTTGATTCCCCCTTTGATGGTATCTAGTATGAAAGCTACTATCCCATCGAATCGCCTAATAAACTTCCTATAAAAGGTAGCTATTCCATGAAATCTCCTAACATCTTCCACTACCTTAGGACTAGGCCAATTCACAATAGCTTCTACCTTACTAGGATCCATCTTTAGACACTCTTTTGAAATCACAAAAACAAGGTAAACTAATTTAGACTTAAAGAACCACATTTTTCCAAATTGATGTGTAGCTTCTCCTCGTGTAATCTCTTCATCACCATTCTAAGATGCTCCAAGTGTTCTTCTTTGTTCCTACTAAATATTAGAATGTCATCTAAATAGACTATTACAAATTGTCCAATGAATTCTACTAATACCTCATTCATTAACCTCATAAATGTGCTAGGTGCATTGCTCAAGCCAAATGGCATCACTGCCACTCATATAGTCCTTCATTAGTCTTGAAATTTTTTTTCCACTCATCCCCTTATCTAATCCTAATTTGGTGATATCTTGATTTCAAGTCCAATTTAGAATATACATATGATCCTCCTAGATAATCCATTAGGTCTTCAATTCTAGGCACGGGAAACCTATACCTAATTGTAATCTTATTGATTTCCCTTGAATCAATACAAAGTCTCCATTTACAATCCTTCTTAGGTGTTAAAACCAAAGGACATGCACATGGGCTCAAACTCTTCCTCACCAATTATTTATTCAGTAATTCCAAAACTTGTCTACTTACCTCTTCATTTTTCTAGGGTGTGAACTTGTAGGTAGGTTTATTGGGAAATGTTGCAACAGGCACTAAATCAATCTGATGGCTTATACTTATGATAGGTGGTAGTGCTTCTAGTTTCTCCTCTACAACTAGTGAAGGGTATTGTCTTAGTAATTCTTCAACCTCTACAGGTAGTGGTTGTAATGCTAAAAACCTAGCATGCTACAAATAGTAATAACAAATTTAACATTTACAATACTAAATAATAGCAACACTTATGATAAGATGAGGTGAACACCATGAAGGAAGGAAAACCAAGAATGATAAGCTCTTTGGGAGTGACTTGTGATAACATAGATGTGTCTAAATAGATAGGGGATGTGTGCTCGATTGTGCTCAAGATTCAAGTGATGGGTTGTTATCCAACATGGAGATGAGTGGAGGATTCAACAATGGATGTGTAGATGGGTTTTGACATGTTAATCATGTAAAATAGCTATATTGTAGTGGTTAGTGGGGCATTAGAAGTTTGCATTGGTAGATGATGGATTGTGAGAGGGTAAGGGCTCAATTTATAGGATAAGGGGTAGTGAGATGGAGGTTTAGGATGTGAGGATAGAGAGAAGGTGAGGAAGTGTTAGGATGCAATGAGAGGAGAGCACATGGATTGTGCTTGTTTGGAGCCAATCAGGGAGTGACACTTGTCACAAGGAGGATGAGTGTGACAAGATGGGAAAAATGGATGTTCAAAAGGAGTAATGAGGGAGGAACAGTGTGTAAGAGGGGTGTAAGAGGCATTAATGGCATGTAAGAGTCATTAATGTTCTTGGATAGGGATGGAAGAGGACAAGGGAGACCATTAACTTTAGCTTGGGTTAGCAAGTCTTAACCCTTGCTTAAAGTTGTGCACATGTTTAGGAGGGAGATTAGGCTTAGTTTAAGAAAGGGGGTTAGGAGGCAAGTGGCTTATATTTGATGGGATGGGTTAGTTAGGTGGCTAAGTGAGGTTAGTATGGGTAAATGGGATGGATTAGGGGTAAAGATAGAGTTTTAAGGATGGTTTAGGGGTTTAGTATGATCTATTAAATGATTTATTTAATAAAAGGGGGTTTCAAAAATTAAATCAAATACATTTTGGTATTTATTTAATTTAATAGAGGAATAGGGATTTAATTGATAAATTGATTTTGGATTATCATTTGATTTCATCAATTGGACTATAATTAATTAAATAAATAAATTAGCTAGGGGATGATGATTAATTAATTAAATAACTAATATTTAATCAATAATGTCCTAGGAGATGACAAAATAAGATTACCTAATGTTGCAATCAGATTTAGGTGTCTACATTTTGCCCCTCTTTGACATAGTGTTGGGACAACACTATTTCAAAGAAATTTGAATATAAATGACATGAAGAAGAATTTTTAAACCAACATGGATGTCTTGGTTTTGAATAGAAGAAGATAGAATGGATTGCATGATTCCCCCTCAAGAAGGTGGTGGGGAGAGAAAATGAAACTCGGTGACTTATTAAAAAGTTATAACAAAGTGACGGGAGCAGGGGGATAGAGAAGGGCAAAAGAAGTGTGAAAAAGATAATTATGGGGTAAGAATAATAGGATTGGAGGAAAAGATGGGTGCAAGAGGGGTCAATGAATGAAAAAGGGTGCTCTAGGGGTCTATAAGGGAGGCTAGGAGGGGTAGAAAGGGTCATTTTATCTCATATTGACATCATGATGTTATTGTTGGAAACTCTGAGTTTTATGATGCGATGATTGTGCAGGGATGACCGAAGCATTGAGAGGATGTGATACAGAGAGTACAAGTGTGGAAAACACTAGATCGATCAGTAGGGTCAAAAAGCTTTTCTTTTTCATTTATGCATTTTATTTTGTGCATTTTGCAATTTAGAAAATGCATTCCCACAGGTATGATCCAGCAGGATCGCTAACAAGATTTTTGAGATCGGGATCCTGCAAAGTCATCTAGAGGGTAGGGATAAAATTTTGGGTTGGAAACCATTTTTTTGATATCACAAATTTGGCAAGTAGTTATAGCGAGAATGCATATCTACCAACAATTTTATGTAGGGTAGCGAGTTTGTGAATGAAAATGTATTCCTGTTGGTAGGAATGGAGTCTAGCAGTGAATGGTAGGTTTAAGAAAATGTCAATAGGGGAACAGGGAAAGTTTAACCAGTAGGGTTCAATGGGTTTAGCACATTCCCATGGTAAGATGGGGCTATAGGAATATGAGGGGCATCTAGGATAGTAGGAATGTTAAATAGGGTTTTGGGGGTAGGTAAAATTCAAAGAGTGATCTCATGGTAAAATGTATCTACAAGATCACAGTTGGTGATCATTTGTGGGAATGCTTCGACAAGAACATGTGGAAAGGGTAAAGTACAAAATTTGGTGGGGAAAAAGGACTTAGGGAGGGGGTGTTGAGTTTTTGAATCATGGTTATACTATGTAGAAAACAAAAATTGACATGTTTTTTGCTTGGATGCAGTTGTCCCCAGATGCCTTGGTGTCACAAGAGAAACAGGTAGTTATACTATGCATTGGAGAGTAGTTCACACCTATATATTGGGCTAGGATTGACGGTATCATCCTAGGTTACCTAGCTAGATTACTACATACACAAACATATATGGAGATGGTGACAACCTTATGTGAGCGATGGCATAGTGAGACCAACACTTTCCACTTGCCGACAAGGGAGATGACAGTGACCTTAGAGGATGTTTATAGGATCTTTTAGTTACCTGTATGGGGGATGCTAGTAATGACTACTAGGGAGATGATAGGAGAGGTGGCGGTATAGTGAATGGTGGGGCCTAGTGCTCAGTACTGTATTCGGAGTGGTCAATTTCCTTTAGATGAGCACTTGGATCGAGTATTCATGGAGAGGAAGATATATTTCTATGTATGTGGGCTAGTTTTGGATATATTACCCCAGATATTGGTGGCACAAGAGTTATGTTGGCATTGATATTGATGATTATGCAGATTGTGGATGCCGGAGTCCTTGCGGCATGGGGCTCATTAATGTTAGTTGAGCTATACCAATATCTCCATTAGATAGTATACCATGGTGCAAGGCATTAGGGGAGGAGTTTGGGATTCCTGACATTATTACAAGTGTAGGCTTGGGAGATTCTTGCGTTGTTTAGGCTGATTGGATAGAGATATAGGCAGGTAGAGGAATCGATTGTGTACAGCTTGGGTGATTCATTGACTTATCATCATACAGACGAGGTCAACTACTAGCGAGTCTAGATAGATGAGATCCATGTTGTCACATTGAGGCCATTTATGGGTCTTGGGTCTTGGGTAGAGGAGAAGCAACATTTACCATACACCATTTCACCATGTTTTACTTTTGGGTGGTGGGAGTAAATTATTGAGTAGCACCAACCATATAGGGCCCTTTGACAATTTAGATGGCCACAATTTTCCCCAGGGGAGCCGAACTAGTATCAGCACATGATGTGAGAGCTAGTCACTATTTTTGGGCCTGCACTTCAGAGGGAGGAGTTGTTATAGGCATGGTGAGACTTAGCACCATAGGAGTGGGATTGGTTTGGGGGTGTTGCAGATGCATGCTTGGCTCAAGAGTACTAAGATGGTTTTGAGAACCCTATGCCAGTAGGCTGGGCCCAGGTTACTAGAGCAATGGTAGTGGTAGGAGAGATTTCTCAAGTAGTGAGGCAAGAGAAATATGCTACTAGGGGGTTACAATAGCAGGCAAAGGTGATTGTACAAAACAAGGTGCCACTAAAGTAGAGGCAAAGGGTTGTGAGGGAGGATGCAAGGCTATAGCCTGAGAGGGGAGTGGATAGGCTAGCAGAGGAGAGGAGACCATAGGAGGAGGGTGAGCAGGAGCTGCAGGGACCAATAGGTGGAGGGGGAGGTGGAGGTGGATCATCATCAGGGGGAGGGGATGATGGATTAGCTAGCAGGTATGCATCCCTATAGTAGACACAAGAGGTGACTAGCCATTTGCTACGAGATACATAGGAGGAGAGGGATCAACTCAAGAAAGAGAAAGATCAGTTCAGACATGAGCATGATGTGGCATAGGGATAGGCAGATAGAGAAAGGGTAGAGTTGGGGATGCTACATGTGGAGATTAGTCATTTGGAGGGGAGGTTGGAGGTGATGTCTTTAGAGAGACAAATGTTGTAGGGGAAGATGGACACCATCCATGAGGACAGGGATAGATTGGTGGTGGAGGTGGTGACCTTTAGGGCACATGTGGTGGTAGGTGGGGGATTGGAGGAGTTGAGGAGGTTGCAGGGGGAGGTGGAGGATCTAAGGGAGAGAGTAGGATTCTATTATAGGAGATATCATGCAGTGGTGTCAGCTGATTAGATAGAGCATTATAGATAGCCAACATGGTCAGGTACATCTGGGACCCATACAGGAATGCATGGAGGAGGAGAGAGTGGATGGAGCACTGGGGTCTTGCAGAGGATTGGTGTGTCTTAGTGCACAAGGCAAAGCCACATGATAGGGTAGAGATAGAGGTGAGATAGGGGGGCTAGTGGGAGGAGGGTTGAGGCAGAGAGCTCAGGTACTGGAGGATGACATATGAGGCCACCACCTCTACCAGTGTCAATACTAGATGGAGAGAGGGACATCTATGAGTCTCTTGGTGAGGAGGTAATGGATGAGGAGGATCAATTATATGCTACATTTTGCATAGTATTTTTGGATCTATTTATGCGGGCATAGACCTAATGTATTGATATGAACATTTGTACTATATGGATATTGGATATTTGGGCTATGATGGATGTTGGTATTTTTGTTGGGATGGGTGATTTATTCTTTATTCTTTACAAGTGTGATATATAGATATGATCATTCTTTGGGGTGGGATATGGATATATGGAGTTTTTATGTTGTGTTTGTATGAGATGTATATGGTTTAGATATACTAACATGGATTTATGCAGGATGTGATTTTGATGAGATGTATGATTTTACTTGTGCCTTGTGATGTAGGATGTAATGTGTTTATGATGAGATCATGGATGGTATTGATGCTCTGTGATGCAAGATGTGATGTGCTTTATGACGAGATTTGGGAAATTATTTTAGGATTATGTTTATGATAGCTAAAACAAATGGACATGAGTCTAAGATATGGTAATGGATGTAATGTGTTTAATCTTTATGATGAGAAATATAAAATTGAATGGACTTTTTAAATGATGATGATGAAACATAATAAAAGATAAACTAGGATGATAAAATACGAGAAATGAGTGTAAACTATGATGATGAAATATGATAAAATGGACTCAAACTATGATGGTAAAACATGATAAATGAACTTAAACTATGATGGTGAAACATGATAAATGAACTTAAGACTATGATGATGAAACATGATAAATGAACTTAAGACTATGATGATGAAAAATGATAAAATGAACTTAAAACTATGATGATAAAACCTAATAAAATGAACTCAGACTTATGATGGTGAAATATGATAAATGAATGGAAGACTATGATGGTAAAACATGATAAAATGAACTCGAACTTATGATGGTGAAATATGATAAATGAACTTAGGACTATGATGGTGAAAAATGGTAAATGAACTTAAGACTATGATGGTGAAATATGATAAATGAACTTAAGACTATGATGATCAAACATGATAAATGAACTTGAGACTATGATGGTGAACTATGATAAATGAACTTAAGACTATGATGGTGAAACATGATAAATGAACTTAAAGCCTATAATGTTGAAATATGATAAAATGAACATAAAACTATGATGGTGAAACATGATAAATGAACTTAATACTATGATGGTGAAATATGATAAATGAACTTAAGATTATGATGATGAAACATGATAAATGAACTTAAGACTATGATGGTGAAACATGATAAATTAACTTAAAGCTTGTGCTGATGAAATATGATAAAATGAACATAAACTATGATGATGAAATATGATAAAATGAATATTAAATTATGACGGTGAACATGATGAACATACAACTATGATGATGAAACATGAGCCTAGGGTTTATGATTCTTAAGTTTATGATAATGAAGAAGAACTTAATGTTTAGGATAGGGAAAGTGAATTGAGAGATTCTGATAATGGCAGGATCTAAAGCTATGGTAGTACAAAGATGACCAAAAAATGAACATAAAGAGCAAGATGAGTGAAAAAGATGAGCGACATGGGATTTAAAGAATTAAGATGATGTAAATGATGACTAAAAAATAGGAAAAGAGATTAGGGGAGATGCATGTAGAGATGAGTGGACATGGTATGAAATATAAGTAGAGTGATAGGGAAACACATGTGGTTGGTAAGAAGGTGGTATAGCATATCATTGATCGACCATAAGCTTGGTCTGGAGGCAGAAATAATATGCACAACTTTAAACACAACATTGGTAGGAGACTCAAGGAGATGAAATTGGGTAGGATATTGGGACAAAGTGAAGAGGTGATAATGTGGTAGAATGGAGCTTGTGAAGGAATGGGAAAGTATAAAGGATAGATGTGTAGGATAGGAGGAGAACATGTAGGATGTGGATAGTATAGATGTGTGAAAAATAGGTATGAACAAGTAGCTTTATGTATGAAACAAAATGGCAAGGGTGACGGGAGACAATTGAAGCTTGAGGGTGAGGTACTTCATAAAGAAGTACCACCATGTAGTGTAAGCACTTTATTTGATATAAGAATATTAGGGATATGCCAAGGTTACTAAGAACATCAAGGCCTTCTCCCTAATATTACATAGGACTTACTCGAACAAGCATGCAAGGATTGCCCCAGCATCACACGAGTCCCAAAGAAATTAGCATGGAAACAATGTCGGGTGATCCACAAGCAAATGATATTTCCCAACTACATCATGTGATCACGAATGAAAACATGTTTTGAATATGCAAGGGTTATATCTGAATGACTCACAAGAAAAAATAAAAACCTTGATCAAAACCTTACTTTCGAATTTTCCTAATTAGAGTGCACCATGATATAAAGGACCGTGGTGACCATGAGGAGGGAACAACTAAATTACTTGGAAAAAATCCTTTTGAAGAAACTACCAAAAACCCATCATCAAAAGAAATAATAAATCCATGAAAAAGTAACCTTTTTCCAAATAGATTGGTATGACTGGATACTAATGGGCCAATGTTAGGTATGAGAAAGGATGCATCCTATAAGAACCTAGCAATAGTATTTGTGACTATGACACAATTGGAAACTATAAATTTCTATAAACAACTTTCTAGTGGTGTGGGGTCTCACTATATCATTTGAAAATGTACAAGTGGGACTATACAACATTCAAACGATGCGGATATTGTGGTAAAATATGGTAGTGGGTTTCATATAATAGGGAAAAGCTCAAGATGAGGAGGTAGCATGATACATGTAGTATTTATTATGTTTACAAGGGTATGATACATATAGTACTATTATTGTTAAAAGGATATGATACATATAGTACTATTATTGTTACAAGGGTATGATACATATATTATTGTTATTGTTACAAGGGTATGATACATATAGTATTGTTATTGTTACAAAGGTATGATACATATAGTATTGTTATTGTTACAAGGGTATGACACAAATGATAAGAGAAACTAATATGATACACGTGGTAAGGTATAGGGGCAAGATAGATGTGTGAACCATGGCAGAACACACAGTCTCGATGGTTTTCCCAAGCCAAGGGATAATGATAATATGTCAAGAGTTGTGGGAGTGCGAGGATGAAGCTCTTGGAACACCTTTAGAAAATGGGGAGATGGGTGATGAGATGTGGAGGGGTGATGGGGGAGGTGTAGGTTGTTGATAGATAATCAATAGGCTAAGTACGCATGGCACCTATTTACTAGGTTTTCACTAGGGTACCTATCCAATGCGCTTGAATTGCCAAGTTTTCACCATTGGACGTTTATTTTTCTTTACTATTTTTATCTTAGGTAAACATTGAGGATCTTAGACATAGAATTTCTTGAGGTGAATGATTTTGGTGGGATCATTCAGTACTTCACCTTCAAGTGTTGATAGTTGTTAGGCACTTGAGCCAATAGATGTTGTGACCAAGTAAGGACCAAGCCATGTGGGTTTGAACTTGCCTTTCTTTTCTCAGTCTATTTGGACCTTCATGTTTTCTTTGAGGACCATGTCTCCTTCCTAAAATTGGTGTAGATGGACCTTCCTATTGAAGTTGTGCTTGACATGATTTTGATAGACCATGAGATGGTCATAGGCTTGTTGCCTTTTTTCATCAAGTAAGTCTAGCTAGGTGAGTCTAGTGACTCTGTAATCCTCATCTAATATTTGGCCTTGCAAAGAAATGCACAAGGATGGGAGTTCAACCTCAATGGATAATACTACCTCAGCACCATCAACCAGTGAGTATGGGGTTGTGCATATGGATGTATGGAATGAGGTGTGGTAGGCCCATAGGGCAGGATTGATTTACAAATACCAATCACAGCCAGAATCATTGACAACTTTCTTTAGGATTTTGAGTAGGGATTTATTAGTTTCATCCACCTCACCATTATCTTGTGGGAAGTATGGGTAGAAAAATGGTGATGGATATGAAGGGAGTTGCACAATTCTTCCATGTTGAGGTTTTCAAAGTTACCTCCATGGTCAGTGAAAATGGTAGCCAATATTCCAAAGCAACATATGATATGATAGAGGATAAACTTGGAGACTTGAACTCTTGTGGCATTGATAAGTGGGATTGACTCCACCCACTTTATGAAGTAATCAGTTGCAGTGATTATCCACTTGTGTCCTTTTGAAGATAGAGGTTCTATAACACCAACAAGGTCAAACCCACAACATGCAAATGACCATGGCAGTGCAATAGGTTGAATATCTTGAGCTAGGGCTCGGATTATATTGGCATATTTTTGAGTGGGTAGACACCTTTTGACAAAGTTGCATGAATAATTCTCTAGAGTAGCCCAATAATATCTTGCTTGAAGTATCCATTTAGCTAGAACTATTCTACTCATGTGAGCACCACAGTTCGGCATGTACCTCTTTAAGAGCCATTGCAGCCTCATTTTGGTCTTAAAACTAAGAGAGAGTTTCATGATAGCCACAACAACATAGAGTGTTAGCTATGATAGTGTAATGGGATGCTCTAGGAATAAGGTTATGGTGTTGGGTTCATGTGATATGGGAAGATATGATACCACTTAGTAGGTAAGTGTGAATTTTGTGGTAACATGGGGATTAGGGACCAACCAAGACACATACTCGTGTTGATTCATCATTCTCATATGCAGGCTCATGTAGCTTCTTAACTAAGAATTCATATTGTGTAGCATCCTGAGGGATCTCCAAAAGTGAACCAATAGTAGCCATGGAATTGGCAACCTTGTTTTGTAATCTAGGTATTTGTGTGAATTAAATCTGAGTAAAGTGTTGCTTCAACTAATCTATCAATTCTTTGTAAGGTTAAAGCTTGTCATCTTTAGTTTGATATTCATCCAGAACCTACTTGATAATAAGTTTTCAATCTTTGAAGACATATAACTTTGTGATGTTCCATTCAACTACAATTTTGAGCCCTGCAATAAGGGCCTCATACTCTAAGATGTTATAGGTACATTGGAACTAGAGTATAAAAGAATTAGGAATGTAATCACCTTGAGGGGTGACCAGGAGTATGCCTACTCTAGAGCCATGGAATGTGTAAGATCCATCAAAGTATAACTTCCAGGATGGTTTTTCCTCGATTAGGTAGAGGTGTTCATTTAGGAATTCCATATGAGAGGTTGATCAGCAACCAAAGGTGCATTAGCCAAGTGATCTACTATAGCTTGACCTTTGATAGCTTTCTGTCAACATATTGGATGTTGAATTTGTTGAGAAGCATGACCCATTTAGTCAGACACCCTATGAGTATTGTGTGTGACAACATATATTTTAATGGATCAATCTTGGATATTAGTTGTAGAGTATGGCTTAATATATAATGATGGAGCTTCTAAGTGGCAAAGACCAAAGCTAAGAAAGACTTTTCCATTGGTGTTTAATTGAGTTCATACCTAACTAGAGTATGGTTGATGTAGTAAATAGCCCTCTCTTTCCCTTCATCATCAAGTTGTGCTACAAGAGTGCCTAATGTTGTTGGGGTCACTATGATGTATAAGATGAGTGGGTGTCTTGAAACTATAGGAACCAAGATAGGTGGATTAGCCAAGTATTGCTTGATCAATTCAACGTTACATTGGAAAATAGGATCCCACCTGAATTTTTGATCCTTTTTGAGTAAATGTGTAAATGGTTGACACTTATCAACTAGTTGGGAGATGAATCTCCTGACTAGTTGTAGTTTCCCTTGGAGAGAGCGAAGCTATCTGAGTTCTTAGGAGGAGCCATGTCCATGATGGCTTTGATTTTTTTAGGGTCAATCTCAATACCACACCTTGATACAATGAACCCCAGGAGTATTCTAGATGTAACATTGAAGACACATTTCTCAAGGTTGAGCGTGAGATAGTACTTACCTAGCCGATCGAATACTTCCTCAAGGTGAGATAAGTGATCAAGCAAATTAAGAGACTTGACTAGAATATAATCCACATAATCCTCAAGAGTTTTGTGGATTAGGTCATGGAAGATGACCATTAGGGCATGTAGATATGTTTCCTTAGCATTCTTTAATTTGAATAGCATCATGTTATAACAAAATTTCCCCCAAGGGGTGGTAAATGTTGTCTTATGTTGATCTGCCTCTACCATCTAGATCTGATTGTATGTTGAGAAACCATCCATGAGTGATAAGAGCTCATGGCCTATCATGAGATCAACAATCATGTCTATGTTTGGTAATAGGAAATCATCCTTTGGGCAAGATTTTTTGAGATCTCTAAAGTCTGTGCAAATCCTAATATCCCCAGAAGGCTTCATTATAGGTACCATGTTGGAGATCCATTCTAAATAGTCAATCGGGCGAATGATCTTCACCTCTAACAGTTTTTCTAGATCTGTGTTAACCAATAAAGCAACTTTAGAATGCATGTTATGGAGTTTTTTCTTGATAGGCTTAGCCTTTGGATCCATGGCCAAATGGTGTACCACTAACTTGGTGTCCAACCTCGGCATGTCTTGATAGGACCATGCAAAGTGACCAACATTTTCACGAAGGACTTCGATGAGAAGTTATGCCTATTTAGGTGGTAGAGATGCTACAATGTATATGATTTTTGGTATCTCTATTAGACTGATGTTGACTAGCCTGATTTCTTCTGTCAAGAATGATGATATTGTAGGCATGTGATCCTATGGGGGAAGGATGAAATATCCATCCTCGGGTGTCTCAAAGAGGCTTTCACCATTGGATGTGTCATTTATTTTATTTTAATTTTTTGATTCATTCAATGGTGCTCCAGAAGAGTTTTCACCAAAGGATGCCTTTGCTTTTCCTTTTCACTTTTTAGTTTTATTTTTCTATTCAATTTTGTGATTGGATATTTCCTCCTCCCTGAATTAACCTTTTGGATCCAACTTGTAGACATATGTTGACTGTGGTGGCAACTTTTTATGTGGTCTTTTTTCTCCTATAAATCTAGGGAGTGCATGCTTTCTGGAGAATTTGTCAACACGGACAACACTTAATTAGTCCCAATCAATGAGTCTAGGGTGAGCAAGTGGTAAGTCTATAAGATTTAGGGATAATTTGTAGATCACAAAGGCTCCTGGGATAATTTCATCAATGAAGATATTGTCATAGGTTTTCTTTTCTACTTCCTCATGAATGTCTTTGACTTCAAAAAGACTTTTTTGGATGTTTATGAAGGCATGGCCATCTTTTGTAGTGCCCCCAGTTGCGAGAAGTCTGTAACCTAAGCCTTTCTTTTTATTTTCTTTGTATGCTTCCATAGGTTTCCTAATGTCTAACTTCTGATGGCCTAGACCACATCCTTGATAATCACATTGCTTAGTAGCAAGACGATGTGACCATAGGTATTTTTGTTTGAAGTGATCAAGAAGTTCTTCACTTTTTTGAGGTGGCTCTTTGTATATCCATGTACTAATGTCAAAAGTTGTTTCCTCTCTATCAAGGATACCCTTGGTAAAAAATGTGATAGGTCCAAGTTGTCTGAGCTAAGGGGTTGTATCTAGCCTTGACCCCTAATATGCCAGGTGCCCTTGAGTATGTGGATCAAGTGGTAAAGCATCTACAACAAAAGCATCTGAAAGATTGTATTCTTTACAACTATGGTAGTTGATCTTAACCTTGGAAAGGGTGGAGGCTAAAATGGTATCTGGATTGTGGTAGGTGCTAGAGGAACTAGCCATGGTGTGGCCAATATTGATTCTAGGACAATGGTTGGTGTATGAAGCTTTTACCACATTGCAATAAGAAAAGGGTTCAAGATCTGCGTGGATTGTTATCCCAGTGTCATTATGCAAAAACTTGATGCACTAACAAAAAAGTGGATGGAATGGCCTTTATGGCATGAATCTATGGTTGACCAAGGAGGATGTTGTATGGAAGGTTAAGATAAACTATGTAACAAACTGTCTCTTGAGTGGTTGGGCCAACTCTGAGAGGTAGCAGGATGGTTCCTTCAATGGTGCGCTCTAAGTTGTCATATGCTTTGATGGTGATAACCACATTGAGGATATTTTCCTCAGTGTATCCTTCCTATTTGATGAATTTTAAAGTGCATAGATTCAAAGCTGATCCATCATCTATCATGACCCATTTAACTGCAAAGTTAGAAACCATGATAGTTATGTGAAGTAGAAATATATGATCGGGTTTGACTATTGAGATGTCAAAAGTTTTAAAGGATAAAGCACATGATGTGGATAGGTGGCTGACCAAGTTGTAGAATTTGATGGCGTTAATGTCGGTAGGGACACGTGACTCATGGAGAGTATTGTCGAGGATGTCTTGATAAAGTGGACTCATGCAAAAGAGATCTAAAATGGAAATCTAAGCTAGTGTATTTCCAAGGTGTGCCATGATGTTATACGGTGGTTGTAACGAAGCTGGTCTTGATGGTGTAGATACAGATGGGCTAGTTATGTTTAGTCAAGCTCTTCGAGTGGTGGTCGCACATTGGGCTTCTAGGCCTTTGATATTTATAACATTTATTGAAGGATCAACTTGTGATATGCATCTAATGAGGTTTCCATAGTCCAAGTAGGTTGAGGTATAATTTTGAGACTTATCTCAATTATCAATTTGTTTGTTTTGAGCATTGTTGGGTTTTTTATTCACAAGAGTGTTTGTAGATTCTTTGCCTGTGTTTGTGTTGTGTGGAGGGAAAGCATTTTGGTATATTAGTAGCCCTACATTTGGTGAGGCTTGTACCCCCACTAAGATCTATTTTTGATTAATAAGGTCTTGGACATAGTCCTTGAGTTGCATGCATTTGAGGGTGGTATGCCCCTTGACATGATGGAATTTGAAAAACTCATTATCCTTATACCAGGATGCCCTAGACTGATTATGTTCTAAGGGTTCTATCTATGGATGTCGAATAAGGTTATCCTTGGCTAGTTTCTCAAAAATTCCATCAAGGGGTTTACCCAACAGGGTGTATACATGAGGTTGCCTCTAAATGCATGGTTTGGGTCCAGCCAAAAGGATGATAGCATTAGTATGATTTTGATGGTCGGGTATTTGGACATTATGTTGATTTTTTTGTACATGTTGTTGATAGATTGGTGGTTGTTTCTGATAAGGTTATTTTTGACAAAACATGATGGGTATGTTAGATGTTGCTTTGACGACATGAACATGTCAAGTGTTGGCGACTCCATCAGTAACTATGTTCTTTTTTTTTTCTAGTACTGTGGTTTATCATTACTTGGACCATGATCTTGGTTGTTTTCCTTGTAAGTCTTGATGACACCATCTTTAATGAGGCCTTTTTTGAGTCCCATCCCTTTTTCATTAATGTCTTTTAATGTTTGTAAGTAGTTCATAACCATGTGATGGGCAAGAGTAGGATGCATGTAGTTATTGAACATCTTGACAAGGTGACGTTTAGGGATGGTGCATGAGATTCAAGTAGTGAGATTTTTCCATTGCTGTAAGTATCATGTGAGGATCTCTCCTTCATTTTGTTTGGTATGTACTAGATCTACTACATATAACTTGGTCTCAACCAAATGAGCATACTGACCCACAAAGTCTTTAGAGAGATAGGCAAAAATTTTAATGGTGCCCTGGGGTATATGACAAAACCATTCAAGGGCGAGACCTCCTAAGATTTTTTATGAAAGAGTCACATGAGGAAAATGTCTATATAGGCTACTTCTTGGTAGTTCATATAGATCTCTTTGATGTGTGTGATGGGATCACCTTTGCCCCTGAATTTATCATATTTTAGGGTTTTAAAGTGTTTAGGAAAAGGCACCATCGTAATAGTCTTGTCAACTGGGTATGGAAAATCATTTTCAAACTTGAAATTTTTGGATTATGTTCCATATTTGAGGGATTTGAGATCATTTTTCATCTCTTCCCATTCAGAGCTTATAGGCACGATAACAGATTCCCCCAATTCTGGTACCCCCGGTGTGAGGTATGTAGCAGATAACGTAGGTTGATACAAAAAAACTTGGCTACCATATGATGATGGTTGAAATATGGGTTGTGAAACTATTGGGGTGGATTTTATTGGTTTTTGGAATGGGCTTTGGGCATACTGTAGCACCTGTTGGGTAGACTATTGATGGGAGAGTTGCGGTTGGGAGATATAGGTATGGGGTTGATGCCTAGCTAGATAACTTTGCATAGGTGCTTGGACATACTGTTGGTGTGAGGATTGTGGCTCAAAAGGTGGTAGCATGGATAGTACATGGGCCATGCTCTAAGAATGTAAACCTTTCCTAATATAGGTTGGTTTTGCTCCTACTTGAGGAAGCAACTAAGTGTTAACGAGTGCTAAGTAATTGATGTGGAGAAGGCTGTTTACAATCAGGTTTTGTGATGGAGGGATGACTTGGCTATTGCCTAAGGGTGGCATAGAAAAGTAGTTGGTAATGGGAGGTCATGAATATACTTGAGGTAGAAGGGATGGATGTGATTGGGACATAGGCATGGATGCAGTACTAAAGGGAATACCGATGGTAGACCCTCATGCCTAACCAAAACTCCAAGGTCCTAGTGGAAATTAGGCAGAGGTACTTTGGCTAGTGACAAATGGATTGATAGTGATATTGAGTGGGATGGAAGATGAAGTGCTCAACCCTAATGGAGGCATTCCTGTAGTGTACATGGATGTGGTTTGGTTGTTTGTGGCACTAGTGAATGAATTGGACGTGTTTTGTGATGGAAGGGAAAATGTAGTGTTGCTAGGTGGAAAAGGAGTATATTGTGAAGCAAGAATAGGGGTGGTAGAAGAACATGTAGATGGTATACTTTTTGTTGGTTGGGATGTGGTATGGACTAAGAGTTGAGTGATGATGGGTTGATTGCTTTGTGGAATAGGAGCATTGACTTGGGTTGAAGGGATATTTGAGTCTGTTGATTCTATTTGTGTTGGTTGGTATCCGCCCCTTGATATAAAGAAGGGATCATGAGGGGTAGATGACCCTATGGATGATGGTTTCCATCCAAATAGAGGATGCACAGGATTTGTAATGTTGGTAGGTGGTGGTCTTCCAAAATCAAAGGCATTGACATTATCCCTTAAGAAGTTTTCCATGATGGTCTCCCTGTTTCAAACTATGATGGCATTAACGATGGTTGCATGACTGGGTTGGTTCATGAAAGCATCAATATCTAGTGCAGAACCTAATTCTTCTATAATTTGCAGTAGTGGATATTGTGGTGTCATGGAGACTATGGGGTATGGTTGTGCTTGAGTCATACTACTAATTCTAGGATCCATGTCCTTTTTTTGTTTATTCTTACTGAGACATGTGGTAGGTAGCATGAAATAATTACTTCCCTAAGGATGGAATGCAAGATGTGGTGTGGAGAGAAGACCTAATGATATCTAGGGAACCTGAATGATATGGTGCTTAGTAAAAGAGAGTATGCTTCCTTTATGTGTGAACTCAAAATGTGATAGTGATATCAACCCTAAGGTAGCCTTGTAATATTTTGGAAGACAAATGATGATCAAGTGTGTGGCTCAACTTCTACTCAAGGTGATGAGGGACACAAACAAGAATGACAGCTTATCCTAAACAATTCTTAGTTAAAGGATAACTATGATAGTGTGATGGATGGAGGTTTCTAGGGTAAACAACTCTCAATGAGGTAATACCAAATGCTTAAGTGAGGATTAAATAATGGAGGATGTTTGGATCTATGATGCTTATGTTGGATGATTTTCAAAACCCTAAGATTTTGATGAAAAAGGGAGGGCATGAGTCTACAAAATACTTAAATAAGATGAGGAGCTATATAAAATACTAAGCCTATGAGGGGATAAGTGAATAAGTGTGTGTGGAAAAAGAAGGACCTAATCAAAGTAAGTAACACTAAAGTTGTTGATAAGGCTTTGGTTCACACCACGTCTATGAGTTAAGTTTTGAATTTTGTAATCCCACTTAGTTTGTAGTACTACGCCAGCACTGTCTTTCTCAATTTTATCTAGTTTAGCTATCCTTGGGTCAGGGGTATGCCTCTTGCATTTTGTTTCTATTTCTTTGTAAGCTGGTATTTGTGGAAGTTTAGCCTTTTTGAACTTGGTCTTGGGTAGGTCTGACATGAGATAACTTTATAGGGTTTATCACAACTGTGGTTTTCAAGGTAGTGACTATGCTAAGTATACCTTTTTACCTTAGGTTGGAAAACATAAATTGGTTGGGTAGTAACTAGTTCTCAAGAAATGGTGCTTTATATATAAAAAGGAGAAAGTGGTTTGGGTTAAGATATAAGTAGCAAAGTGGGATAAACTAGACCTAGGACCATTGCGAATAGACTTGCTAACAATCCTTTGAAAATGGTAAGGACAAACTTGGTTTGAAGATGAATGTTTTTTGAGTGCTCACAAAGAAAGTTTTCAACAAGAAAAATAGTTGAAGTGGCCAAAACCGGAGTTGTTGCTAATGGGTTTTCTAACAATTGTTTTTGAGATAACAAGGATATTTTGAAAAAGGTAAAGTTGAACCAATGAGAATAAAGTTGTTGTGAATAGACTTGCTAACAACAATTTTTGAGATAACAAGGATAAGAATTTTTTAGACGTAACGGATTATGAGCAAACAATCTCTCAAAGGACAAAGCAACATTGAGAGAGACAAACAAGTGATCTCTTTAGCAAAAGGATTTGATAGTAACCATAGAAATGTGTATGTTTTACAAATATTTTCATGGGTCTTTTGCACAAATAAGATAATTTAAACACACTTGTTATCCTAAGTTCAATTTTTGGTTGCAATATGTCATTCAATGGCCCACAACTTGATGTCTCTTGATTATAGTGCAATATGTCCCTCTAATCAAAGAGATGGGTTGATACAAGAGTTGATCAAAAAATGATACACATCAAAGAATCTTCAAGGCATGGCAAATAGAAGTCCCCCTTTTGTGGGGACAATGACTCTTGGAGATAAAACCCAATTAGCCTTATGCCTTTACCAGGGGAGCACAATGGTGAATAATCTTGAGGGATGTCGTTTCCCTTGCACCTAAATTAACATACCAAGGATAAAATCATGATGACTAAATGGGGTTATAAATAGGTCTGTAGAGTCAGCCAATCGGTTGTTACATATGTGATCCAATTAAGGATCTATTCCAGACATGCTGAAATTGTGGAAAAATTTTCCCACCTCAGGCTACCCCCAGAAACACACCACCCAAAATTTCTTGATAGAGCAAGAAAGTTTACCTTTCCCCTCATTTATATACTAGCTAGATTTTTACTAGTTTGAGCTTCTCATCAAAGGAAATGCGACTTTCAAAGGTGGATGAACTCACTAGAAGCACTCCTAGGTTGTTGCAAATGATATTGCTAACAACCTTTGGTACATGCATCACATAATTTAAGGTCTTAATTTGCAAAAAATAGAGAAGATGAAGATGTGCTAAAGGGCATAATCTCAAGACACACAAGGTACTTGGTTCATTTCTATTTTGGACACTTAGTGTATCTTAATAGCTTAATCTTGAAAACACGTGTTATTTTAACATACAATGTTCATTTCCAACTTACAGTGATGGCTAACAAAATAAATTGTGTCAACAAAAGAAATCATGCACAAAAGCTTTGAAAAGTAGGAAATAAGGACGAGTTTGTTTCTAGAGCATTCGAGATTGAATGAATTCTTTTTAAGCCCCAAAAGCTTAAGTGTTTTCACATAATGTTCATTTGCAACTTAAACTAAATGTTCATCGCATTGGTTAATTTTTAAAGCTCAACACTCGAGATTTGGTTTCGTAAATTATCTAATCAAGCAATATTCCAATAAAAAATGTTTTAATGCATAAACATTCATTCCATCAGGAAATAATATAAGTTTTCCTTTAAGCATTCAAGAGTGATTTTCTAATGAGTATACTAGGAAAATCTACAAAAGGTAAATGTTAGGATTCCAACGAGATATCCCTGCGACAAAAAATAGTAAAAATTCAAAGTCGGCCTGTCAAACTAGTGAACCTGTGGGTGGTAACCTGTGATCATGCAATGCGAGAAAGTAGTTTTAAAAGTGCAAGATCGTGGTACATAAACTAGTGAAACTTTAGGAAAAAGTAGGTCATGAGAAGAGAAATCACAAAGCGGTCTCGCAACAACGTGATCCCATGGGTTTTTGGGTGTGGCATTCTCACTGATAAATGTATCTGCAAGTTCGAGGATGGGAGACAAAGTGGGATTTTAGGTTTTGATTATTCTGGTCAAGCATTCTCACAAGCTTTTACAGTAATCCTGCTAATAAAATATTACGTTCCCACGAGATGATTGGTCGGAGAGAATGTTAAGGGGTGATTTTAATGCCATGTGGTGAATGAGGTTTAAGATAAACATGATCCCACCTATGCAGGTTTGCAATCCCACTAGTCTAAGATCGTGAATTCACAACACAAGTTCATGAATAAAAGGTGTTTGCAAGGTGCTTGAACAGGGATTTGATTGGATGGTCGGGAGCACACTTCCTAGTTGGGGATTTTGGTACCTACAAAAAAAGTTAAGAAACCAAATACCTATATAAACAAGCACAATGCATCAATTTAGTTAGTTAACAAAATAAATAAAAAGACATGATAAGAATGACCCGAATGCGAGCTCCCATTGGGCATGCCAATATGTAATGCTAAAAACCTAGCATGCTACAAATATTAATAACAAATTTAACATTTACGATACTAAATAATTGAAATACTTATGATAAGACGAGGTGAACACCACGAAGGAAGGAAAAATAAGAATAGTAAGCTCATTGGGTGTGACTTGTGATAACATAGATGTGTCCAAATAGATAGGGGATGTGTGCTTGGTTGTGCTCTTCAAGTGATGGGTTGTTATCTAGCATGGAGATGAGTGGAGGATTCAACCATGGATGTGTAGATGGATTTTTGACATGGTAATGGTGTGAAATAGCTATACTATAGTGGCTAGTGGGGCATTATAAGTTTGCATTGGTTGATGATGGATTGTGAGAGGAGAAGGACTCAATTTATAGGCTAAGGGGTAGTGAGATGGAGGGTCAGGATGTGAGAATGGAGAGAAGGTGAGGAAGGGCTAGGATGCAATGAGAGGAGAGAACATGGATTGTGCTTCTTTGGAGCCAATTAGGGAGTGACACTTGTCACAAGGAGGATGAGTGTGAAAAGATGGGAAAAATGGATGGTCAAAGGGAGTAATGAGGGAGGAACAGTATGTAACAGGGGTGTACAAGGCATTAATGACATGTAAGAGCTATTAATGCTCTTGGATAGGGATAGAGGAGGACAAGGGAGACCGTTGACTTTGAGTTGGGTTAGCTAGTCTCAACCCTTTCTTAAAGTTGTGCACATGTTTAGGAGGGGGATTAGGCTTAGTTTAAGAAAGGGGGTTAAGAGGCAAGTGGCTTAGCTTTGATGGGATGGGCTAGTTAGGTGGCTAGGTGCGGTTAGTATTGGTGAATGGGTTGGGTTAGGGATAAAGATAGGGTTTTAGGGATGGTTTAGGGGTTTAGGATTATCTGTTAAATGATTTATTTAATAAAAGGGGGTTTGCAAAATTAAATCAAATAGATTTGGCATTTATTTTATTTGATAGAGGGATAGGGATTTAATTGATAAATTGATTTTGGGTTATCGTTTAATTTCATCAATTGGACTATAGTTAATTAAATAAATAAATTAGCTAGGGGATGACAATTAATTAATTAATTAACCAATATTTAATCAATAATGTCCTAGAAGATGACTAAATAAGATTACCTAATGGTGTAATCAAATTTAGGTTTCTACAGTGGTTCCATGATCCTAACTTCCTCTTTTGGTTTAGCTATCTTGGGGAAGATTGTGAGGTGAAAAGTGACATGTTGTGATGCTGACAAGGGTCCTATCATGGCCATAAACTGAGCAACATCCATGTTATTGTGAACGATAGACTTTTTCAATGCTTGGTTAAAAATATTCTAGTGTTGAGGGGATGAGTGTAGCAAATCAAGAATAGATGTTTGTGTGGAATTTTTGCTAAGATGGTCAACAAGGTTATAATCATAAGTAGCTATAGGTCAAGAGGAAGTTGTAGGTCTAAGAGGAGCTAAAGGTCTAGAAGGAGCTTGTGGTAAGGTAAGTTTGGTATGATGGGTAGTAACATCACAGCGAGGATCTTGGTTCTTGATGGTAAATGTGGATGCATGTGCATCAATCTCCTCAAAGTAATTGATATTATAGTCATATTCAGTGCGGGTGTAGTTAACATTGGATTTTTCATTTGAATTTGAACTAGAGGTTTTCCCTTTATCATGGTCCACCAAAAGATTTTTGAAAATGGTGTGATTAGTATTGGAGGATAATAATGATCGATCTACGTCAACCAATCCTTGGTCTGTCAAGGCTTGAACTGCATGTTTAATTTGAAAACAAGAAGTTGTCTTATTTCCTTTTGTTTGATGGTAATCATAAAATTCTTTTTCATCCCACCAAGAAGGTTTTACCTCTAGTTCATCTCTGACTACTTATAACTATAGAAAGTTGTTTTTGATCAATTGTTGTAGGAAAACATCAAGTGGTAACCCTAATGGTGTAAATGTTTGGTTCTTATTTATTGTTTGAATCGATTCTGAGTTGAGGTATCAAAGGTTTGTGTTTGGGGTATTGTTTTCTATGTAGTTTGTGTGTTTGTTGTACTAGGACCCTTGATAGTGAACTTGGGTTGTGTATCACTAATCATTCAAGCAACAACAATACCATCATTTTTGACATTCTTGTTCTTAGAAAAGAACTTCTCTTTATCAGTATATGTGCATGCATTATTGTTATCCTTGTTGATCTTTAGGATCCCTTTGCGAATAAGTGCATTTTCAATGCTTACTCATTTTTTCATTAACTTGGAAATGTTGTTAGGACTCTTGATCTTAAGTTCATACATCAATTCAAGAAATAGGTTCTCAATGGATAAGTTCACTTGTTGTTGTTCTAGGATATCCATTGGAATTTGACTAGCAAGATTTCTCCAATGTAATAAGAATGTTATAAATGGTTCTCCCATCTTTTTCTTTGTTGTGCATAAATCAAATAATATCACTTCATTTTTTATGTTTAAAAAAAATGGCATATAAAATTTTCTGCCAATTTTTTCTAAGATTTGATATTTCCAAATAGTTTAGAGTGCCATTCAAGTGTTGGTCCACCAAGGCTTTGAGGAAAAAATATCATAAGACACATTTTTTCTTGACCTATTTCTCAAAGTGTTTAGGAAATGGAAGCATGTATAGACTTTTATCAAAGGGATTAGAACATAAATCACGTTCAGTGTATAAAAAATTATTACATTGAAATTCCAATGCCTCAACTTGCTTAGTCAATTGTTTGAGCTTTTGGACCATCTCATCATTAGGTGTGGGATCAATAGTTTTTGTTTGCTCTTTTTGCTTCTGATTTTACCTTTTACTTCAATGAGACTCATATCAGCTATGTTCTAATGTATTTGAATCTGAAGCATATGAGGATGCATCACTAGGTGGCAGTGGTATGTGAGCACCATGATACGAAATGGTTGTTTTTGTGGTTGTGTAATTTTTTGTACATGTTGTTGGGGTATATCCACTTGTTGTTAGATCTAGGAAATGCATGACATTTTTGTTTTGGAGGTATTTGTTGAAACTATTGTGGCACATACTACTTTTTGGTAGCATTTTTTGTTGGTATTCTTGTTTCTTTTCTAATTGTTCTTGTCATGTCATGTGTCTTTGTAAGTATTCATTTTGTGTTCACAATTGTTGCTCATAAATTGTTTTTTTTGGGGATGTATGTTGTGTAGGTTTTGATTATGTTGTGTAATAGGAGGATTGGATGTTTGACCAACATGTTGTTCTCATTTCTTTGGTCGATGACTATGTCCCAAAGGTATAAATAGTATCTTAAGATCTTGAACCTTATACTTTTGAGGCTTTGAGGTGCTACCTTGGGACATCATATACACTTGGTTTTGTTGGAAAAAAAAAAAATTGTTTAGGTTTTATGGTCTTTGGTGGAATAGGCATAATGTCAATGAGACTCTTATGTTTTAGTTCAATAGGTGCACTTGCAACAATAGTTATGGTTACACAGGATGCATCCATAGTCAACCCCATATTAGTTGATATTTTCATAGTTGGTAATGTTAAAAGAAAAGGGATACTTTGTTAAATTTCTTCCAAAGAAGGTATGTTAGGCATTTCTATTGTATATGTATCCTTAGGTATCTCTTGTTGATGGATCATTTGATTAAGGTCAATCTATAATGTTCTACTAGGATACCTTTGTGGGACTTTGTTGAGATCATTTTCTTCTTGAAGTGTGGGAGGTGCATCAAAAAGGGGATTGTTATTGATTTTTCCAAAGGTAGTTCTTGGTGGAACCTCAATGGTTAATTCTTTTTGAGGTCTTTTAGATGTTACTTTTTTAGTTGATGGGTCCAAAAGTTGTTTCCCTTTGTCTAAGTCTAAGTTGATCATAGGTAGAAGTTCTTCGAAGATCAGATTGTCTTGATTCTTAGACTTATGCTCCTCTAGTGTAGGATTAAATCTTAATACTTCTTGAGCCACAATGTGTTTGATGTTATTTCGAAAAGATTTTTCTTGAAATGCTTTGTCCACTTGTTCAATATGGATTCCAAACTCATCATCAAAAGAGTCATCATATGCATTTGCCAAAGTTTGTAAAAATTTTGAAGGTTCCATTTGTGGGTTTGCATAATGAAAGGTTCTTGTGTTAGGTTTTTTTCAAACTCAAAGGAACCACTTTGTTCATTTTGAGGTGTTGTGTGTGCACTTCCAAATCTTGGTTGTATAGGTAAAAATATAGGTTCAAAGTCTAGTGTACCCAATTGGACTAGTCCATATGAAGGTGAATTGTTAGGTGCAAAACTCAAGTTACACATGTCATTTGAAAAGAATGAAGTGTCTATTGAATTTCTTGAAAAAGTAGGTTTTTGAAATTCTTGGGTGTTGTCCATTGGAGGATACATGTTTATAGGATCGACTTGTTGAGGTTGTTGTTTTTTCTTTCATCTTGTCTTAGGAGGTTTGTTGTGTTTCTTTTGAGATGTGGGCATAGGTTGATATTGACTTTGTGGTTCTTTGGATAATGGAGCCCTTGTGAAAACTAGCATGATATCCTAGTATGCACCTTAGTGAGAGGAATGTATGCAAACTAAGGTGTGCAAGATTTTTTTATTATTTTTGGGATATAAGGTATGAAAATGAAACTAAGGTATGATTGTGCAAAGGTTAAAAATGAAAATTGTATTTGAGTTTTTACTAAGGGATATAAGTGAAAACTAATACTGATGAAGGGTACTCCCCTTAATACCATAAACACATAATAGAAATAAAGAAATAACAATAATTTGTGAGAACAAGATATGGGCTTCTTATTATCACTGCAAATGTGGAATTACATAATTCATAATTACAATATGCTAGCCCACATGGGTGCCTTCATTAAAGTAATCTACAAGACAAAGCTGCAAACTATCATCCAGAGTTATCCTAGACAATGTTCGGGCATTTCTTAAATAGGCAATTTTATGTCATCTAAGAAGGTTCTAGATACTCAAACTTAATACCTAGGGATGACAAACCCTAATAATACGTATAGAGTTGGCCAAATACATTATTAACATTTATTTTGGAAGTTTTGGTTGGCCCAACTTTGGAAGGCCATAACTCTCGAACTATTTCTCTAATTAGCTATTATCACCACTTTTTTGAATCCTCAACTCCTAATCTACAGGCTTAGATTAGCGCAAACACCCATCTGTCAAGTTTTTGAGCCTCATCCAAGCACATTTAGGCCTTCAACAGTGATACTAAATTTTTTATACCAAAATTACACACCACAAACCCACAATAAATCCATGACTACGCATGATATGGCACTGAGCCTCAATTGGTAGGCTGATATATCCAAGATGAATATCCACCTCTAAAATTAGGATATTCTAAGTTTTTAATGAATGACTTACTAAGTAGAAATCCTCCATAGACAGCAACTCTGCATTAAGAGAACCCATATTCAAACAATTGAAAAGAAATATGGTCGGTTGATGCAAGATTGCTCTTACACCCTGGATGCTCTTGCATCAGACACCCAAGGTAATTTGAGAAGTAACCCCATCACGTCTCAGGAATTTAGAGAAAAACCAAGATGGTTAACCTCCTCCCTTTCCATCCATGATGAATCTTCTACTAGTCTCCCTTTCCATTTCACTAGGTATTCTTCATAAATTTTGTTCCTTGTACTTTTGCCAACACAACTACCTAGTATCTCCTCAATCTCCTTTGTATCTAAACTAGCTGCTAGAATATTCCACTATGCTTTTGAAACTTCATCTCTATCACCTCCTTCATAATACTTTGTTAAATCTTAAATGTTAAATACTGGTGAAATATTCAGTTCAGCGGGAAACTCCACTGCATAGGCATTTCCAGAATCATAGCTTTTCACTATCTTGCATGGTCTTAACTTCTTCATTTTCAACTTATTATATGTACCTAATGGAAAATGTTCCTTTCTCAAATGAACCATGACTTCATCTCCAAATATGAAATTCCTTATACCTCATTTTCACATATGCCTTAGCCTTGTACTGTATATTCATCTTTGTAATGTGCTTCCTCACATCCTCGTGGATATTCTTCAAATGTTCAGCAAATTCTTTTTCTTTAGTGTTACTTATCTCTCCTTTATCTAACTGCCTCAGTTCAGAAGCATTTCTAGGACTTCTCCCATATACAATCTGGAATGATGATTTACTAGTCCTCCTATTGAAAGAATTATTATATGCAAATTTTGCATGTAGTAAAATCAGATCTCGTCCTTTTGGTTTATCTCCAACCAAACATCTCAACAAGTTTCCCAAATTGTGATTCACAACATCTATCTAACCATTAGTCTATGGATGATGTGATGAACTAAACTTCAAATTCATCTTCAATTTCTTTCGCAATGTATGCCATAAATACCCAACAAATTTGGTATTATGATCTGAAACTATACTCTTTGAAAAACCATGTAGTCTCGCCACTTCTCTGAAAAAACAACTATGCCACATGAATAGCATCACTAGTTTTCTTGCAAGGAATGAAATGTGTCATCTTTGAAAACCTGTCAAAAAATAGAATCATTCCCTCGTTGAGTCCTTGGTAATCCAAGAACGAAATCCATTCTGACATCCTCCCATGAATTCTCTAGTATAGGTAATGGCTAATACAACCTTGTATTCCACTTCACTCCTTTATCCATTTGACATACTCTACAACTCTATACAGACTTCTTCACATCTAATTGCAACTCTGGCCAGCAATAATTCTTACCAACCAAAGCAATGGTCTTATCTCTCCCAAAGTGTTCAGCTAATCCTCCACTATGCTTCTCCTTGATGAGATTCTCTCTCATTTAACTTCTTGAAATGCACAACTGGCTCCCTTTGAATAGCATACCATCTTGGATTATGAAATCCAACCACTTCATCCTTTCAAGAGTAATAGGTTTTACAAGCCTTCCACACTTTGCCAAAATCAGGATCCTCTAGATACAAATTACTGAGCTCCTTGAACTCAACCACCTTAATCTATATTTTTGTTAGCAAAAGTTGTCTTCTACTAAGAGTATCTACAACTCTATTAGACTTCCCACTCCTATTTTTCAAAACAAATGTATAACTTTGCAAAAAATCAACCCACTTCAAATGTCTCTGGTTTAATTTTCCTTGACTATTCAAATATTACAAAGCTTGATGATCAACATACAAAAAAGAATCTTTAGGAAGAAGATAGTGTCTCCACTTCTTCAATGCCTAAACTATAGCATAAAATTTCTAATCATAAACAAATTATTATCTTTTGGCATCATTCAACTTCTCACTAAAATAAGCAAAAGGTCTACCTTCTTGGCTCAAAATAGTTCCTATTGCGATACCACTAGCATCACAATCTACTTGAAACACCTTGTTAAAATTTGGACGTGTTAAAACATGTTGCTCTATAACTTTTTGTTTCAACAAATTAAAACTCTTATCTGCTCCTACAGTCCACTTAAATTCTTTCCTATCCCCTCTCATTGTTTCAATCAAGAGTTGACAAATATTGCTAAAACCTCTTATGAACTTTCTACAAAAACTAGTCATTCTATGAAAATATATTACCTCTGTAGTACTCTTTGGATTAGGTCATTCAAGGATAGCCTTCACTTTCTCTGGGTACATTTTTAGACCCTCTATTGAAACTACAAATCCCAGGTAAACCAACTCCTTCTTCACAAAATTGCACTTCTTCAGGGTTATCAACAACTTTTCTTCCCTCAACTTATCAAACACCTTTTGAATATGCATCAAATGCTCCTCCAATTTCTTACTAAAGATTAATATATCATCTAAGTAAACAATGACAAACTTACCCAGGAACTCCTTCAATATCTCATTCACAAGCCATATGAAAGTGCTTAGTGCATTGGCTAGCCCAAAAGGCATGACTAACCACTGGTACAGTCCTTCCCTTATCTTGAAAGTAGTCTTCCACTCGTCTCCTTCTCTTATGTGAATCTGATGGTATCCACTCTTCATATTTATCTTTGTGAAATACACAGTTCTACTCAAACAGTCTATAATATCATCCATCCTTGGCAATGAAAATATATACTTGATTGTGATCTTGTTGATAACACGAGAATCTATGCACATCCTCCATTGTCCATTCTTCTTTAGTGCTAATATTGCTCGTATAGAATATGGACGTGGAATCTCCCAATCAACCCCTTTTGCAACAACTCATGCACTTGTTTGTTCAACTCTTCACTTTATGTTGGTGTCATTCTGTGTATTGCCTTGTTTGGAAAACTGGCTCTTGGAATCAAATCCATCTGGTAACTAATCTTCCTCACTGGGGGTAATCCATCAGGTACAATATTTGACACAATATCAAAAAACTCTCTCAACAAATCTACAACTTCTGTTGGTACCTCCTCTACTTCTTCTTTACCATATTTTGGGATTATAGTAAAACACATATGGTCATGCTTCATACCTTGGATAAACTCATGTCCATCAACAAAACATATTCTAGCATCAATACATACCTTTTCTCTTTCTCCTTCAATGGCTTCAACTTATGTTTCACTCCATCCTTTGTCAGAGTGTAGGTATTTTTGCTTGCCAATCATGTACAACACACTTGTAAAACTGCCACGGCCTACCCAAAAACATATGACATATGTCCATAGGTATGATATCACACAACACCTCATCCTGGTAGCTTCCAATCTTGAACTTCACTAAGCATTTCTCATTGACCATGACCTTGTGGTCATCTTGCACCCAAGAAATATGGTATGGACACGGGTGTTTCTGCCTCTTCAGCTTGATCAACTCTGTGACCATCTTTTTTTATACCATATTTGCAGTTCTTCCACCATCAATGATCACATAACAACACTTATCTTCACATTTGTACCTAGTGCAAAACAAGCTCCTTCTTTGATCAGGGTCATTCTCCCCACTCAACAAGACTCTTCTGTTAACTAGGACTTCTCCTCTTTCACCATCTTTAGAATGTGATAATTTGGAATCTTCGTCAACATGCACAACTCTAGCCTATCCTTTGGTTCTCTGATCTATCCTTCCTTGGCACTGGGAACACTGAAATGCTTTATGCCCTTCTTCTTTGCAGTGAAAACATTTTCTACAGAAACTCCCTCTTCCTCTTCCTCTCTAAGCTCTATTGTTATGATCTTAGAAAAGAGTGGAATTGTTTCCCCTTTGGTTCTAACTACTACTTCTAACCTCATCCTTGTTCTTTTAATCATCATTTTGACCTCCATAAGATCATTCGTCAGATCTTCCACTACAACCTCTACCATTATATTTGTTATCAAAAATTTTTGCTTAGATTCTCCTCTATTCTTAGGGCAAACTAGTACGCCTCCTCAATACTAGTCATTAGAACCAGAGTCATCTCCTCCTAAATGCTTGGCCTTAACCCATTAAGATAATGAGCAACTTTCTCCTTATTAGCTTTTGCATGGTGTGTTCTAATGAGAACTTGGTAGAACTCTTCAATATCCTCTTGAGCAGATCTTCCTACTTGCTTCAACCCTTGCATTTTCTTTAGTAGATCCAACTCATAATCCATGGGAATGAATTGTCTCTTCAATTTAGCTATCATCTGGTCCCATCTAGTGATCTTTTCCTTTCCTCTTCTATTTAGCTCCAATTGGATCTCCTGCCACCAAATCTTTGCATGACCCTTCAGTTTGGCCTTTGCAAAATTCACCCTATCCAGATCTTTAATATCTTCATATTCAAAGTACTCTTCCAATTCATTGATCCAATCAATTAATTCCTCTAGGTTCAAATTTCCTGAAAAATGTTGGAACATAAAACTTTGGTATTTTTCCAATCTTAGAAATGGCCTTGAAAATATTTTCCTCCTATGGGTTAAGTACTTCATGTACTACCCTTGGATCATCATTTCCTTCTTCCCTTTCATCCTCACTTTAATCATCTCCTATAGAAAGATTCATTCCTTTGCACATTTGTTCTTGTAATGCTTGCATTTTCCTCTAGGCTCTAGAACCCCCGGGTGTAACACCTACGACTCACCCACCATGCTCTCTTCGTGGAGGCATCTTCGCACTTCCACTGAAACCCTAGTGCAAACTGCCTCAAAATTGGTAATCTATCTACACACTCAGCCCAAACCACGATCATGGTACGAACTGCCTCATAGTCGGTGATCTGTCCACACACTTAAGAACTCCAGCTCTAATACCACTTGATGAAGGGTGCTCCCCTTAATACCACAAACACATAACAGAAACAAAAAAATAACAACAATTTGCGAGAACAAAATATGGGCTTCTTATTATCACCACAAATGTGGAATTATAGAATTCAAAATTACAATAAGCTAAGCCACATGGGTGCCTTCATTATAGTAATCTACAAGACACGGCTGTGAACTATCACCCAGTGTTGTCCTAGACAATGTTCAGGCATTTCTTAAATAGGCAATGTTATATCGCCCAAGAAGGTTCTAGACACTCAAACTTAATACCTAGGGCCAACAAACCCTAATACTACATATAGAGTCAGCCAAATACACTTTTGACATTTATTTTGGAAGTTCTGGTCGACCCAACTTTTGAAGGCAATAATTCTCAAACCGTTGCTCTAATTGGCTATTATAACCACTTTCCAGATTCCTCAACTTCTAATCTACAGCATCAAGTTGGCACAAGCGCCCATCCATCAAGTTTTCAAGCCTCATCTGGGCACATTTAGGTCTTCAATACTAAGCCTAAAGTTTTTATACCAAAATTGCACACCACAAATCCGTAATAAATCCATGATATGGCACTAAGACTCAACTAGTAGGCTAATATATCCAAGATGAATATCCACCTCTAAAATTAGGACATTCTGAGCTCGTGTGACTGACTTACTAAGTAGCAAGCCTCCACAGATGACAACTCTACATTAAGATAACCCTTATTCAAACAACTGAAATAAAATATTTTTGGTTGATGCAAGATTGCTCTTACACCCAGGATGCTCCTACATCAAAGACATGGTAAGGTCTAAATGCATGCAAATGTTGGTTGAATTTTGGACTAAGGTATGAAATGTAAAATTTTTTTGGATTTTTGGAATTTTGAAATGCAAACTAGGGATATATATGCAAAATGTTTGGAATTTGGACTTGGATTTATGCAACATGCAACTAAGTGACTATGCAAAATGTTTTCTTTTTAGATTTTTGATTTTTGGAAAATGAAAATAACGTTTAAGTATGCAAGTATGCAAAGGGTTGATGTTGTTGGGATATGAAAAGTTGTGCAAGGGTTAACCTATGCAAAGTGATGTTGGTTTTTGAAAGGATTGGAATTGACAAAGTTTGATACTTGAGATGTTTGGATATGGTTGATTATGGAAAATGCACTCGTTTTTTGGATTTTCAAAGGATAATTAAAATGATATGAAAACTAAGAGGGTATGAACCAATGTTTATGCAACTAGAGGCTAAGGTGATTATTAAGTTTGTATGCAAACTAAGATGACGGATCAAAATGAGGTTATACAAAGTGAGGATGACAAAGCTAAGGATATGCAAACTAAAGTTTGGCAAAATGAGGTTTATGCAAAGTGCAAACTAAGGTTATGCAAAATGCAACTAAGGATATGCAAAGGTTCAAATTAAGGTTATGCAAAGGTTTTGAATTTTGAAGAAAAATATTTGGAAATATTAATCAAAGAGTGTAACCTTATAAGGATGAGCAACGGATCTTGACCAAGAAAGAAAGATCAAAAGGACAAAATGACAAAAAGGACCAAGTCAAGTTTATCAAGACATGGATAAAATTTGACTCAAAAAAAGAATGATAAAAGATAAATGACAAAGACTGAGGTCAAGATCCTTTACTCATCCATACAAGGAAATGCTCTAAGACCCATATGTCGTTCGTATTTTTCTACCAAATTCAAAGGTCCTAGGTTCAAAGTGAGGACTAAAATGAAGATTATGAGAGCTATGCAAGGACTTAGGTGCAAAAAAAATGGAGGATATGGTATGGTTAAAATGAGGACTAAGGAAAATGCAAGGAACCTAGGTGCTAAATGCAAGTTATGAGAGGATCAAAATGAGGAATAAGGAGTAAGGGATGCAAAATAAAAGTGAAGGATAAGCCATGTAAGATATCCTAAGTGCAATAGAATGATGATTATGCAAGATGAAAATGAGTCCTAAGGGTCATGCCAATGAACACTAAGGCTACAAGTTTCCATGTTTGCAATTGTTTCAAATGTTGACAATTGTATGTTTGCAAGAATGTTTCAAGGCCCTCAATGTGTTTTGTGAGAGTGTAATTTTTTTTGGCATTTATCTTGATTAATGAAAACACTCTGGAAACATAGTACAAGTTGAATGGTTGTTGTTAAAGTGAACAAACACACCACAACTTAGGTTGAAAGGACAATATCCACTAAATTCTCACTAGAACCAAAGTTCAATCCCGCTTATCCAGAGCGAACAACCTAGAAACTTGGTAGCATAGGATCCCCCTTAGAGTGCACTCACTTCTCAGGCATACCAAGATCCACTTCCCAAGGGGCATCACTTCCCAAGGGAATGTTGTCTCTATTAAGGATCGCAAAAGTGTGAAGTCTTCATGAGCATGGGTGACCCGTTGAGCTAGTGGATAGAAGATTTTCGGCGACTAAAACATGATTTTTAGTACAGGACACTTTGTTCAGTAGGTGGATGATAAAGTCTAGCAATAGGTCTCCCAGCCTTGAGAACCAAGGTTTGACGCACCTCTAAGGGTACTGGAGGAGAGCTATCACCCAGTGATACTGTCGATTGGGCATTACCCACAACCGAACCTTTATATAGCAGTTAGAGTGGAGACCTGGCTTTGACCTATTACCACTCTGAAGTCGTCCCATGGCATACTCAATATCAGATATATTGGTCCAAGGCAGGCTTCTCTAAAAGAATTACACAGATTTCTCTTACACCCAAGATCCACGAAGGCAAGGGGAGAGGATACATCCATATAATCCTTGGGGATTTTTTTAATGCTGCTAAAATGCCAAACAAAATAGAAAAGTTTATTTTAGAGCACCCAAACTAGGTGTTTGCTAATCTATTAAAAACCACACATAATGTTTTGACAAACACACGAGGTCTTCATCATACGTCCTGCATCAAATGCATTAGTAGTTTTTAGTTTTTGTCTTCATTAATCGAAAATGGACATCTCCTCCTTCTTGCATATAAAAACACAATTTTTTGTCTCTAAAAGTTAAAAATTAGTTTCTAACAACAAAATAAAAACAAAACAAAACAAAGCTTTTCATTTCTTAGAAGTATCAAATACATCAGATGTCGTGGGAGTGAAATAACTCACTTTTTAAGTTTTAGCATCACTATAAGTATCATAATAGTAGAAGATGCCAAGATATCATACATGAGCCAGTCCATATACCTCTGAGTGCACAAGCTCTAAGTTTTCACTATCATTTTCTTTCCCTACTCTAGAAATCTTGAATCTCTTATTTTTCATAAACACAATTTTCACAAAACTCTAAACCAACTTGATTCTAACCTAGAAATAAATTCCTTGAATGGAGGATTTTCACACTCTACTTACAAGCCCAAGCTTATTATTCGATAACATTGTATCTATTCTTATGGAAGCTAATCTAGTCTAGAATTACCTTGAGCGTAGTCTAGAAAATTTTTTTTTTTGAGTGTGGCTTAAAAAGAAGCCCATGAATCTAATACCTAAGAATCAATAAAATTTTCCAAAGAAGGGACAAAATCATATTGCGACAAATCACTACTACATTTGCTTCTTCTTTTTTTCTTGTTATCTGACTCATTTTTTGTTTGGAGACCAATAATCTTTCTTGAAGTGTCTATTCTCCCAACAATGTCAAAACCTTAACCTTACTCCACATTTGGATTTGGCCTTCTTAGATCTCTCATGTTTTATTGGGCTCTTTCTTCTTTCTTTGTCTTCCCCTCTTCTCAATGAAGTATTACCTGATGTGCCACATATGTCTTTTAGTCACATTTCATCAATAGCACCAACAATGTTATCAAATTTTAAAGTATTTGAACCCATAACCAAATTATTCCAACTTTCTGGCAATTACAACAAAATCAAGAAAGCCTTGTCTCATTATCAAAAGTGCATTTTACCAAAAATAACTAAAAAGTAACCATGCTAACCATTCAATTGGTCAACTGCATATCCACCTTCTGGTGTCTTCATATAAATAAACGCTTCATAATAAATGCATTATTGGAAGCTAAAGGATTTTCATTTAGTTTGTCTAATGTCAACATTAAATCTATTGTTCTTTATTTTCTATATTGAAAGTCATCAATGATGTTAGGCATAATTGTATTATCAATCCTAATGCCTCTAATGAGAACCCTCCAGTATGGACTTGCTATAGTTGTCACCATCTTTTCTTCTTCCCACAATGGTAAGTAAAATATCCTTCTAATATAGATAATCCTCCATTTGTATCTTCCACAACTAGTAATTTTGGTCACTGAACTTCTCACTCTTAATTCTCCTTTTTCCATGGCTCCCACTTGAATCTAAAAATTCATGTCAAAATACTAAAACATAAACACCTATAATACCAATTATTAGAGTTTAAGCAGACTATAGTAACAAACAAGATTAAATGTAGTATAGAATTAACGAGGCTATAAGAAAAATTCACAATAACACAGATTTAGAATGGTTCACCTAATGTGGGCTACATCCAAGAGAAACAATTTTCCTTTTTAGTATTATCTAGTGAAAGATCATATTACAATCTAGTGATCATTCACATTACATGGCTACTTATTCATTAGACCCTGTTGACAATATACATGCCAAAACAATATGATTCCTTTACTAATAACGTACATTTTTGTCTTCAAGGATGTGCCTTGATTCCTTGGTTGAAGGCATTACCCCTAGCATTCCCCACTAATGGGATAATAATCCCCCCTCCTAGAACCCCACAACAGGGGTTCCATCCACCCTTGCACTTTCTCATTAATTGATTTGTGAGGAAAACGTGGCTAAAAATGTCACCAAAATTTAAGCCCAACAAAATTGATTAAGTGTCACATACCAACAGATATATCTTCATTGTTGTGTACCATGTACTTATGAGACATTCATAATATTGGTATGTAGTTGAGATGTACTTATTGGTGTGCCTCCCCATTGTACTACTTATGTTATATAATGTAAGTAGTATTAAATAAATGGAAGTCATATACAATGTAATTAGCATCCAACAAGATTTACATTATATATAACTTCCATCATTTTTTTGTCAACTTCCTTATTGTACTACTTGATGGAAGTCATAAATTTTGACTTCCTTATTGTACTACTTCATGGAAGTCGTATATTTTGATAGAAGTTGCATATTTTAAATTATTAATCAAAATAAACTTTCAGCATTTTTCATAAACTTTCTTAGTGCACTACATATTGGAAGTTATTGGTGTCTCCTTTATAGACTCCATGTTCTCTAATCTCGTCAAATAACTTTGCAACTAGATCATAGTCTATGTCAGAATGGCCTAGGCCTCGAGCAATACAATCCCATATGGCACTTAAGATTTTATCTTTTAGATATGATTGATTAAATGTTCCTTTAATCTCTCTGTATCTTCACTTTCTTTTTGATATGTTGCTATCCCAAATTTCACACCCAGATAATACCACTAAAATTGCTAGCATCCCAAAAAGGACACTCGTATAGTACCACTAAAATTGCTACCATCGCAAAGAGGGTTTTTTAAGTTTTCTAGTACCTTGGATCATCTCCTTTGCATCTAATTTCTAGCAAGTAGAAGGCTACTCTATATTATTCTAGAGTTCTCGATTCCTCCATAATTTGCTTAACATACCAAAGTTTTCTTAAAGTCAACAAAGTAATAGAAGACCTCAACTCATTGTTCACCACAAGCATTCTCAATCAAAGTCACTAAGAGTAAGGGAATGGTCAAAGGTAGAATATTTTAGTATAAAGCCTACTTGATCATTTGCCCTCTTCCCCTCCTTTCTAGCCCAAATATTGGTCTATTTTTTATAAGCTCCTAAAAAGTTAGGAAAAAGAGGATTGATCATTATAGTGTACAATTTGCAGGTTTGATGATATCTTCACTTGTGGACAAAGGGAGCCCATTTTGAATTTGTTCCCATTAAATATTCTTTTGATGTGCGATGTGAGGTCTCATCCTTTACCCACTGCAAGGTTTTCAATTCCTTTAATGTCTTTCGAAGAAGATAGGTTAGCCCTTGAATTGATTATCAAGGGGATGTAATTAACTTGATCTTACATAGTTGTTTGGTCCACTTCAACCATTGAAGTGAAGATATATAATACTGTAGAATCTTTTAGCCTTGAGCTCAATTGACCTTTCACCCTTCCTCTTGCTTTTAGCCAAATAGTGATTCATTTTTCTATCATGTTCCTTAAAATTTAAAAAAAAGGATTGGAACATTATATTGTGGTAGTTTGCAGGGTTGAAGAAATCGAACTTCTGAACAAAGGGATGACTCTATTCGTCTAATTTGTCGGTGACCCATTTTGAATTACCCCCTGCAAATATTCTTTTAATGTGGGATGTGAGAACTTACAAGCCCCATAAAAGTATTTTTCTTGTAGACCATGTTTGTCATGTGCTTTACCCACTGCAAGGTTTTTAATTCCTCTTTTAACATCTTCCGATGAGGAGTTTAACCATTGAATTTAATTAACAAAGGGGATGTCGTTATCTTACTCTCTTACGCAATTGCTTTGTATACTCCAACCACCGAAGATACGTGATATCGTTCTCTTTATTTGTGTTTTTCTGCTACAGTTCTTTCCAAACGCCTCTTGAGTGGTGTCCACCCAGCAAAATCAACTCTTCACTAATTGTTTCGTTCTTCCTACTTTACCATTTTCCCTATTATTACCTCATATTTTAATCATTCTATTTGCAATTTTGCAATATTCAACAAACCAGAGGTTTGTCAGAAAACTGTGTTGCTTATTTAGACCTATATCTTTTGGATGAATCGAAGTCTCCATGGGTAATTGAGCACAGTTTGAAGTGCTCTCCTGGTTTTCTGTTCATACTAGCCATCGTGTCGGTTCCCATTTCGTTCAGCTGTTTTTCAAACATTTGCTAAAAGTTTGTTGGTTTTCATGCGTCAAAAGAATTGTGTTAAGTAGCCTATTTATTTTCAATTTGTTGATTGCCGTTTTGCATACTTATCTTTACTTCATATCACAGGTTCTAATCTGATTTGGCTTAGTCCTCCCCTTCTAAATCTATTACTCTTGGCAAATTAAAAAACTGAGCTGCAAATGCTCCTCGCGTTACAGAATTCGGAGCAACTGAATTTGTCAAACTAAAAAACCGCTCTCGAGAGCAATCTACTCCGTCTAAAATTCCTTTAATCTCTTCCTCGACTCAAGATTACGTTCGCCCATTAAATGATGAAAGCCCTGCTCAATACTTCGCTCTTTGAAGCTGAGCTCTATTCAGCGCTCTAACTACTAATGTGCGCGGTGGAAACTGTAACAGGAATATTGTTCACCTGTCATCTTGCTCTCTCATTCTCAGTTGCACATTATATTGATGATGCTCAAACATCTTTATCCCACCAAGAAGAAATTGAATTGAACCATACGCATGCTAATGTTACAATTTTGGCCATAAATTGTACAAAACAACTGGCCATGGGCAAGATCTTGGGAGACTGTCAATAAGTACACATTTTTCCCAGAACGTTGGAGCCCACAATCTTGCGTTCAATTAATCGTATCACCCATATGCCTACACAGAGGAAAACGGATCTCAAACATTTTCATTATATACGAAAATATTTATAAATTTTTTGGAAGTTTGTAAACTTAAGACCTCCGAAAGATGCCCATATTGTTGCACAATCTAACATATACGGTCAAGACCATTATAACGATAGATACAATAATATTATACTAATTTAATCAAAAACAGCAGGTTTATAAAAATGCCAAAAGCTTGATATTATCTAAATTGACTACACAAAGTTGGCAAAAGGATTTCAACCTGATAGCCCGTCAAGTTCTTACTGATTTGTTTGTTAAATAATTATTCCATTATAACAAAAACGAATAAATACCGTATGATAAATGTAGCTACCGTTAAATAATTACAAAAATATCAAATGAAATCATCATTAACTAAATTATGAAAAAATTCATCTAAAATTGAAAATAAGTCTTTTCGCTTCATGTATAGGTGAATTAAGGAATGATAATTGTTTCCTCGGTCTCTCGTGCATATCATTGTCTAAAATCTAACAATATTGAATGACAAGAATTGTTTCTGTGACTTGGTCTCTTACACAAGAAATTCATGACAGTGAATTGGTTTCATAATTGATTTTATCTAGAACACTCTGCATCATGAAAGAGAAAATGGACCCATAAAAAACTCAAGATAATTAGTTGAGCATCACTAGCTGCTTGGACGACCATATATGTGCTGTAAAAATTATTGTTGGAAAATTAATTACAAATTTCAAGCATTTACTATTCCCAAAGTGATTTTTATACGATAGCGGTTTGACTACATTCCGTATTTGCCAAGAAAGTATCACTTCGTACATTTCATAAAAGATATTCTTTAATACAGCTTAAAGAATGGATAATTTAACCTACCTACCAAGCAAGCTACAGCAACAATAGAAAAAGATTCTGGTAAAGATTTACATGTTTAGCTTAAATGGCAGTTTTTCCAAAGAAATCAAACTGCATTTATTCGACTGGGTACACGGCAGCAATCTTAAAGCAATCACTCAATTATTAGATCTAAAATCTCAGACTGTTCTAACAGAGCAGTCCCATACTCTGATCCAATCTTACCAGCCATGCCAAAGCATGTTGCATAGTTAGGCAACTCATGCAACTATAGTTGCATCTCTCCGGTACGTTGAGTACTTTAATTTGGATGTTAAATCATATACACAGCTTGAACTTGCAAACCCTCATATTGAGTGACTTATACAATGGCAACCATACTTCTTAACGTGTGTAGCAGCTTTGCTTCCTATATTTTGACAGAGCCTTTTCTAACAAACAGAACTGCTTGCCCAATTTTTCAGAGGCCTTTCGCATTTTTATATTCTAATATGCAGAGTCATATGTGACAGCTTCATTTATCTATGGCCACACACACTCCAAAGTGGATATTTTCAAATTCAAGCTTGATTTTGTGAGCCTCTATCCCGCTGTTGTTCCATTTCACCAGCAGTTTCAGTTGCTGTTTCGCTTGAATCATTGATTTCATGCTTGCAGAGAGGACAAGTTGCATTAATTTTTAGCCATTTATCAACACAATCTACATGAAAATGGTGTAAGCATGGAAGTTCCCTCAGCTCTGCACCGTCCTTGTATTTGCCAAGGCAAATGCAACAAATCTGTTTTTAAGGGAAAACAAAATATTGAAATTAGCACCCAGACACAACATTACCTTACTAAGAGCCCCACAAAAAGAATTTTTTGAGGTAAGAACAACACAAACCGCATCTTCTGCTGAAACAGCTCTTTCATTTTCTGTGCCAGCTGCTACAACCCCACCCATGCATGAACTCTCTGAGTCAGATTCACTGTCATCTTTTGGAACAGGTTTTTCACTTCTGCCTTTTCCTTTAAACTTGTATGTTGGCAAGGAATTAATGGCTTCCGATGAAGCACCCTTTGTGTGGGTCTGATCCTCTCGAAATCCAAGAAGAGATATGATGCAAGGAAGGCAACAGCATATTGTTGCACATAAAATGAAAGGCATGGCATAAGCTATACAGCTGAATGTAAGGAATACAATGCATAACCTGCAATAAAGAGCCAACATTTTGGATGAAGTTTCACCCACTTTTTGGAGTATTTATTATGACAACATTGTACACATCTAATCATAAACGAGAAAAATAATGAAAAAGCTACAATGACAAGAACAATACAAATATGTAGTTCAGATGTGTGAAATATACTGAACAAGCTAAAATGAATAGATATTATAGAATGCATAAGTAACAAGGCTATGTCCAAACCTGTACAAATTTGGAGCCTCACTTGAAGATGAATGCCCTCCAAATATCCAAACATTGCCAACAACAAACCAAATGGCAAAGAAGCAGTCTAAAGCCATCTTGAACCTTTCAACAAGTATGTGAATTCTGCACATCACAAGAAGAATCAAGACATCTTTAATGTTGATACAGATCTTCATAAACCAGAACACTAAGCCAAAAAACAACAAATATGTGCTTCCCCAGAAATGAAACTTCAAGAATTTCGTGGATATAGAGACAGGCCCATTTTAAGGAGATAAGCCTAGTTCAAAGTCTTAAACAATGTGCATAATCCATGAATCAACTTTCTTTAATGGCTATGAATGTGTAGGCTTCTTACACTTATTTGTGTTTCTCAGAATAAAATTAAATTAAATCTAGATATGTAATATCTTCTGGTTATGAAATCTAGTAAGGTAGATCCCAGTTTGCATATCATAGCTTTCATTAGGGGCAACTTGCAAAAGATATATGCCCTCACAAATTATATTTATAACAGTCATAGTTTAAACAGCTCAAGTAAACTAAAATATTTAACCCTCACGGCAGATAAATTACGAATCAAGAAAAACCAATCCAACATATTGTGTACTCTAAGAATGGTGTCCCATGAAACATGAGCTTAACATATCATGCAACAGATGCTTAAACGAATCATGGAAGTTGGTGAAATCTAACCTTCCACCTACACTAGCAATGAACAGAAAAATGTAAATTAAATTTACTTTTTGTTTGATCCTCACCATCAAGAATAGTGCCTATTCATTCCACTAAAAAGCTCAAAACATATGTTTTGGAGGGAGTAATCAAACCTAATCTACCACCTACACTAGCAATGAACAGACGAATGTAATTTAAATTATTATTTGTTTGATCCTCACCTGCATGAACCAGCAATAGAACTGAAGATGTACATAAGCACAAACTACAGACAATAGACACCATATGGTAGGCTTTCTTAGAAATCCATCTCCAATCATTAAATCCCATTTGTGTTGAAGACACACATAAATCCTTTGCAACACTGATGCCAACTAATCCATAACTCATTCAAACCAAAAAATGTGGTCCACAACTTTGTAGCACAAAAATCCCATAACAAAATTCTCTCAGCCAAGGAGATATCTAGTCTCAAATGATTATAATGTCATTCGGTGTCCAATATCGAGCAACTAAGCTTCTTGCCTCTCTTGTGGAAAGATCATCTTTGGTTTTGTAAGTGATTTTAGGAGATTGCATCCATTGTCAACTCTAATAATGAATCCATAGAAAACAAAATACATGCACATAAGCATGGCGATGGAAGATAGGCCAGCACAAAAAATTGCATTGGCTTCAGTTTGGACATCTGCCTCTTGCAGGCACAAGAAGAAATTAGGACATTTCCAATAGCACAGGCCGAAGCCATACAGAACATGGCAAAGCACAAGCAAGACACACGAACAAATTCATGCAAGGGAAAACAAGACAAGAACAGAAACACTTACCACAAATGCAGAAACAAGAATGCACAGGGGATTAAAAATTGTTTTGTGGCCTTAACATGCATGGACAACTAGGAAAAATTGCACTTAATAAGCAGTTGCAAATACTTTTCTAGATAATTAGTGGAGGTCAAACACTGCAGGGAATTTTATGGCCTTGCCAAAGGGAAAAGAAAAATTCACGTTTGCCCCAATAAAATATCATATACTCACATAAGTTACCTCTGCTTGACATGGTGATGCATTCATTTCTCAGTCACAACATGAGAAACCTTGCATAACAGAAACAAAAACACAAATGCAGAAACAAGAATACATGGGATTAAACTTTGTTTGCAGCCTTAACATGCATGGACAAGCAGGGAAAAGCGCAGTGGATAAGGAGCTGCACTAAGTCACAAGATTTGGCAAATTTCATCCATGAAGTTCGAATTTCAGCGAATTTTTGCCCTTTCTGAACTTCTTCCAAATTTTATGATACTTAATATAATATTTATTATTTTATTTTAATATAAAGTTTACTTATTTAGTTTAATTATTTAGCAATGCCAAACAATTTTGACAGTTTTGTGGATATATTACTTATATTTAAAAATATACAACTTTATATAGGTAAAAATTTAATGTTGATTTTTTGTCAAAATTTTTACCTTAGCCGAATTTTGTCCAAATTTTATGCTTGACGAACTCGAATTCGAATTCGAACCTTGTCACTTAGGAGCTGCACATCTAGAGATTTGGCTGAGGTCAAACGCTACAGGGAACCTTATGGCCCAAGGCCAGAGCAAAAAGGGAAATTCATGTTGGCCCCAATAAAATATTACATACTTGCACAAGTTGCCCCTTCTTGACATACTGATGTATTCATTACTTGGCAAAAACATGAGAAACCTCATACCCACTGGCACAAACATGACATTGCTAAAGAGGCAAGGGCAAAACTGACCTTAAGCCTCCAAGCAACCACACAGCCCAAAGCATAGTGAACATGAAGCATGACTAATCACATTGCCATAATCACCTTCAATATTCAAGGAAACAGCATATGACTCATGAATATCTAGATAGCTATCTTGACCAAGGACGCAGGAAAAAAACCATCATAAACCAATCTCACAATATCAATTTGGTGATTTGCCCCTTCAAGTGAGTGTTAAAAGCCTCAAGTTCACTAGGTCAAGAAAAGCACCTGATTGAACACTTGTTCTGCACATGAAGTTCCACACACATCAAACTAAAATATTTCAAAGCTTAATCATGCCCTCAAGATGACCATATCAAGCACCAAACTGCTTGTCAACACTACGCAAAAATGATATACTTCAATTTTCATACACGCATCTAGGTCCCAAACAAAAGTTTCTTACTCAGATGCAACACTACCGTCTTCAACAATGAAGAAATTCACCTTCAACAGAGAGAAAAGCCTCGTATTTGAGATGTATATTGTTTTCTAAAGGACTCAGAACTTGGCTTCAGCATGCTTACAAAGATTGACATTTTATCATTCACATCATTAGATGGGAAATTTAGAAAACATAAACTCTCCTCAGTGCGAGCGAAGGGTTGTCCAACCCGCAGAGCCAGGAAAGCTATCTCCAATGAATAAGATGTTGCGGTAAAATTTACCACTGATGCAACCACCTCATTTGACCTCTTCCTTGCGCCTCTTCCTTTCTATTATCTTCTCCTCATAGCAAGAAAGTAGGGCATTCTTGTCTTATCACTACTTCCTGCTCCTACAGAGCTAGACATCTAAGCCAGCAATTTGAACCGGGATGTATCTCAATCAATTAATACCTCCTCTCATATTAAATCCAGAATAATTGTAGGTCACGGCACCCTTGACCCTAGTTGATGTGCCATACTTCCGTGAAAGGTCTCTTCCATCAACTCCTTCCATTGTAAACTTTAGACATAGAAAAGAGATAAATTTTCAACATGACAGAAGGATTTTCATTCTTTTGAATTTGGAATTTCGAATAAGAAAGGGGGAAAATGAAACAAAAAGAAAAACAAGCACCACTCCAAATGCACTTGAATAGGTAACAAATCCTTCAAATTGCACTCCAACTCAATCAACAATCAGTTCATGCAATTGAGATTGTAATTGCTCAAGGCGAAATGATAAAAAAATGAGGATAATGAAAAAAAATCTGTGGCTAACTTGCACACATAAACTCACCAAGTTACTAATGAAAAACTAACGAGTGTGGTGCATAGCTCCTTGCACAAGTCTGCTGCAAGTTAGTTATTCAACCTGCAAAAAATCTCACAAATCAGACAAGAAATCACCATGTCTCCAACCTATGGTGTGCATGCTAACTATTTGTTCATTAACAAAACTATGTAACACACATCCTATAACAAAATGACTAAGCAACTTGCAGCAGTCTTGTGCATGGGCTTTACACACACACACACAAATTTGTACGTATGTATGTACATATATTCAAGCACGTACATAAATGTGTATGGATGGGTGGTATGCATACATGCATCTACATAAACATATGTAAACATAGATTCTATGGTAATAACAATAATCATCATGGGACAAGCATATTTATATGTATTTATATATGCATAAAAATAGATTCTATGGTAATGTAACTTTTCATTATAGGACAAACATATATATGCACACGTGTAGATATGATATAGATATACAAACAGGATATATGCACAAAATGCAATTAAGCATTCATGTACCTTTGCCTACCATTCACTCGCTTTAATAGGAATTCAATTGACAAATAGATGTTTACAAATGGTGAACTTACAAGGTCTGCAACCATGAATGACGAGACCCTAGGCACTAATCAGAATATTCATTTGATTACCCTCCAGGCTCTTAGAAATGCCATTTTTTTTTTTGGCAAAACAATTGCAACATTAATTCCTTCAAAAGTTATCTTATGGTGACAACTTATTTTAAAGTAGCTCACAAATGTCATGGTACAGAGATATTAACATTCTATTCAAACTAATAATATTCTTTCCATTTTTTCCCAGACTGAACAAGACCAATTTCATCTGACTAAAAAGTTCAATCTCAACCAATACTTGCCCTAATTTGGCAGAACCTGTTGTCTATGTGTTTTCCACAAACGCCTAAAATTTCAACCCAGCAACAGATCTAGACAGGGTACCAAAGTCTGTAAAATCTGTATGATCTCCAAATTCCATATGCATGTACATTGGTAATAAATATCATTTAATAATCTGATTCATAAACCTCCATTTTGATAATAAAATGTAAAAGGCAGCCACACCATAAACATGACATACATTTCATCTAGAGAAGACTCAAATAGGTAAACAACTCTAGGAAGTGTATACACATTATTCGCTGTGATGGTATCAATACATGAAGATTGCTAATTTTAATGATCTTATTGGGACTATAATCAATTCTTAGGATCACCTCTATTCTCTACTCAACTCTATACAATTCTCTATCTTCTCTTATTCCTTTCTGTTTTTCTTACCAAGGAAAATGACTATTAGCATTGTTTGTCTTAGCAATCTGGAAAATGATTATTTGCCATGCTGGTGTCAATACATGAAGATTGCCAATTTTAATGATCTTATCGGGACTATAATCAATTATTATGATCACCTCTATTCTCCACTCAACTCTCCTAGAACCCTTTTCTCTCCTCTTTACCTTGGCAATCTGGAAAATTTGGACTATATTTTGGCATTCAACTTCCCTATCTTCTCTTATTCCTTTTTGTTTTCCTTACCAAGAAAAAGGGCTATTAACTTTGTTTGCCTTGGCAATCTGGAAAATGAGCTACAGCCAACTGACAATCTTTTAGCATTCAACTTCCATATCTTCTCTTATTTGTTTTTGTTTTTCTTACCAAGGAAGATGACTATTAACTTAAAAATGGTAAATGAAAAACCTTTCCATCTGCCCACCCTTAGAATGCAAGATTGTGTTGTAAGATGCAAAATGTGCTCTTCCTACACTTACCACAAAAAAAGAGATAATGTGCAACATTTCAACTAGCCACATAATTACAAGAAAACAAACACAAGAAACATATCATAACAAAATGGCTTAGATAGAGAAATCCCATTTGAGAGTAAAACCCCATGCTCCAAAGCAACTCAATATATTATTTAGAAATCAAAAGTTGCAATTGTAATGTTCCCTTTTTAATATAGCCTTAAATCTTGCTCGCTATACTCGTAGAATATAGAATTATTGCAGATTATATATATTTTCCAGACAACAGTTGTGATTTAGACAGATCTGATTTAATATTGCTTCAACTAATTGCTGCTCTTTGGATACACACTTCTGCTCCTTAATTTGATCTTCCTTGATCGAAGCCTTGTGGTACGAGAGAATGATAATTGGTAAGGTCCCCATGGATTATCCTTTATACATTTTGTTGAGGGGCAGGTCACCATCTTTCATATGAAAGGACACTACTTTTCATTGTTACCTTTGAGAATAATGTTATTACCCAAATAAATCTCCCCTTTTTAACCCTTCCTCAAATGAAACCTTCTGCCCTCCATATCCTCCAATGTGAGGGAGGAGCGCACCTCTAAATAATTGATCACAAACTTTCATAATTACCACTTTTCGAAAACAACCCTTCATCATTACTGCCCCTTTGAAAGAGTCAGCTCATTATCTTCTTCAATTAATGCTTCCTTAAGTCCTTTTCTCTATTCTTTCTTACTTCCTATCCTCATCCCAAATGAAGTTCTCTTCTCCTCTTCCTTTTATATCTCATGTTTGAGGGAGTCAAAACTTCTCATCCCATCCCTTATGATCATTCATGGAACTTAACTAAAATTTTAATTATATCAAATTTATTTTCGTTCGTTTTTTAATTATTTTTTATAAGTAAATTTCATTTCAACAAGGGGGCATTACAACAATGCACTTGTAACATCTAAGCCTTTATAGAAGTATCACCAACCAAAGATCTAGAGTGTTTCTACTAGCATAACAATACCTAAAAATTTCACTATCAAAACATCCATCTCAAGTGCAAAATAAATAGGACGCAATACACAAAACCATTAAATGATAATCATAAAATTGTGAAGCACCCACATGGGGCAGCCTAACCCAAAAGGCAAAAATTGTATATTCCTTCCACCTGCTATAAGCATCATAATCCACTTGCCAACTTGGACAAAGTAGTTTGACTATATTATCTGTATTCAACAATGCCTTATAACAAGTCATTATATATGTCACGTCTATTGGTCTTGTTTTTGCCTCATGTTTTTATGAGTATGCCACTCTGATTTTTCTTGGTTTTTATAAGCAACTTAGGGTTTGATTCCTTTTAAAATTGTTAACCCTGAGAAAAACCCTAGCTGGTATCTTGCATGTTGTGCCCTAAGTAAGCCCTATTACAATAATAGATAAGACGTCTATTATTAGTTAATGGTTATCTTGTAAATATCTTTAGCTTTAGTTTGCTTTCGGGTCTCTGTTATTAATAAGCAAGTATTTACCAATTACCTTGTAATATGGTATCAGAGCTAAATACTTAAATTTTTTTAGAAAAATTTATAATTTCTTCTTGAAATTATTTGTTTAAATTTTTCCAAAACTATTTCAGCTAATTTCTCCAAAACCCACCTAGGGTTTTTCTGCTTGGAGAAATTCCCGAATTACGAGTCTGCAAATCGCGTGGAAATCGTGGCCATTTTTTGGAGACTCGCGTTTTTGGGGTGGAAATCTGCATGTTTCTATATCAAATCTTCATGCTCTTAGCCGTCTCAGTCTGTCATCGTGCTCTGGGAAGCAGATTCGACCATTTTTCATCAAGAAATCTTAAGTTTTTTCAAGCTTTTTTCAGCTAGGGCCGTTTTTTTTCGAAACCCTAATTTTTGGGGTCGAAAAAAATTTTTGTTTGCAGATTCTTGGTGGGTTTTTCGAGAGCTCAACTGGGTTGTCGTCCGTTTTTTCTGGGTGCCTCAATTTTTGTGCCTCGATTTTCAAGCCAGCGGATTCAAAAAACGACAGCAGATTCCTTCTAGGTTTTTCGAGCTCTCTTTTGGGTCATTCTCTGATTTTTTTGGGTCTTCCGTATTTTTGCCTCGAAGAACGTGCCTTCACAGATTTTCACAATTTTTCATTGAAAAACGTGCCATGGCATCTCTGACAAATATTCTGCTCGAGCATAATTCCAAATTCAATGGTCGCAATTATGGAACCTGGAAGCAGCGCATCATCGCAATCTTCGAATATCGAAACACCGATCAACTTGTTCTGGGTGTTAAGCAGCGTCCGACTTCTCCGGGTCCTGATCAAGATACATGGGATCTGAACAATCGAGAGGCAGTAATGCTTCTCAAACTCTCCGTAGCTGATGACCAGCTTTCTCAGATTCCATCTGGCAAGACAGCGGCCGAAATCTGGACACATCTAAAAGGTCTTCATGAGATTTCCGACAAGAGCAGAGCCTTCTTTCTGAAAAACACTCTGTTTTCTATTGTCATGGATGAGCGCACCTCGCTCCAGGAACACCTGAATCGGATTCAAGAAATCCGTGATCAGTTACTTGCCATCGGTCGCAAGATGGAGGAAGAGGATATTGTGGTAATCACTCTTCGGAGTTTACCAAATTCCTATGAGCATTTTATCGAGACTCTCAACATCACATCTACTGGTGTTGATCTAAAGTTCACTGATCTCTGCACCCTGCTACTTCAGCAAGATCGGTGGAAACAACAGTTCGATAGCAGCTCCAGTTCCACCTCCACTGAGCAAGCCTTTGCTGCGAAATCCTTTCAGAAGGATAAGGGCAAGTTTCAGCAACCATCTCAGCAGAAGTCTTCTGCTCCAACATCCGATGGTACCAAAAAGAAGAACATTCAATGCAACTATTGCCACAAGTATGGTCACATGAAGGTTGCATGTCGGAAACGCTTAGCTGCCCAGTCTAAGCAATCAGGTTCGCAACCCAAAGCGAACAATGCAGAGCACACTGAGCAGGTGGAATCTGCCTTTTATGCCTTCATGGCTAAAAGACCTGCAGATCATGTACAGTCATCTGCCTGGTACATTGATTCAGGTGCCTCTCGACATTTCACTCATCGCAGAGACTGGTTTACTGACTACCAGCCTTATTCAGATTCTGTTATCTTTGGTGGTGGAGAAGAGTACACGGTTGTTGGTAAAGGCAACATTCAAATTCAGTCTATTGGGAGGAAGCTCATATTCCTTGATGTGTACTACGTTCCAGGGATGGAACTAAATCTACTCTCGGTCAGTCAGTTGCTGCGACATTCTCCACACTTGGCAGTCACCTTCAGTTCACATCAGTGCACCATCACTGATCGGGCGACTAAGTCTACTATTGCAGTTGGTCTTGAGGATCATGGTCTTTTCAGACTTATTGATTCTGGTGATTCTCAAGACTTAGCTATGGCTGCTCGGCGATCTTCCATCAGCTCACTTTGGCATCAGCGATATGGGCACTTAAATGTGCATTATCTCTCACAACTTGCTCGAGATGAGCTTGTTCTTGGTTTGCCAGAGATTCAAACCCAACACCTTGGAGTTTGTGACGCATGTCAAGCTGGGAAGCAACATCGCACACCTTTCCCCAGTGGCGATTCTTGGTGAGCTTCTCAAGTACTTCAGCTTGTTCATGCTGATATCTGCGGCCCTATGGCCACTCCTTCTGTTCTTGGGTACAGGTATTTTTTGTTGTTTGTAGATGATTTCAGTAGAAAAATGTGGGTGTATTTCCTTAAAAAGAAATCCGATGCATTTATTTTATTTCAGAAGTTTAAACCCTTAGTTCAAAAAGAGTCTGGGAAATCTATTATTACTCTTAGATCAGACAATGGGGGGGAATTTTGTTCTAATGTTTTCTCCAGCTTCTTGGATACACATGGCATCCAACGCCAGTTCACCACACCCCACACGCCACAACAGAACAGTGTAGTTGAACGTCGGAACAGGACAATCACCGAGATGGCTCGTTCCATGCTCGAACACAGACATGTTCCGAAGCATTTTTTGGCAGAAGCAGTTAACACTGCAGTTTATCTGTTGAACCGGTCACCCACAGTGGCGGTCAAAGGTAAAACTCCGGAAGAGGCCTGGTCAGGTCGCAAGCCCAGAATCAGTCACCTGAAGGTTTTTGGCTCTCTTGCTTTTGTTTGGATCCCTGATGCTTCACGCACCAAGTTGGATGCCAAGAGTCAAAAACTGATGCTTGCTGGATATAGCAGTCTTCACAAAGCCTACCGCCTTATTGATGTTGAGACATCTCGTCTCATATACAGCCGCGATGTAGTCTTTGATGAGCAGCGAGGACCATTCATGCCTGTTTCTCCTGTTCCTAATCTAGCAGACCAACCTATGCAGGTTCATGATTTGGGAGTTCGGCTTCCATTAGGTCCACCTGATGGGAGGGCTCCAATAGCTCCTACAGCTCCAGTCCTGCCAGTGATACCTGTACAGCCACCTCCGGCTTCTCCTGCAGGATCACCTCGTTTTGAAGATGCTTCACCTGAGTTTGATCCAGATTCTTCTGATTAGGATCCTGCTGATCAAGCATCTCCTAGTACTACTGTTGATCATTCTCCTCTCCGGCCTAAGTGGTGGGCTAAGACACTTGCTGATCTTCATGATGATGAGCTCATTGATGGGAGAACTACTCGGAAAAAGAGCAAAACTATAGATTCTGTTAACTTTGCTCTTATGGCCAACATTCACAGTGTGTTTGAACCTCAAACATATTCCGAGGCTAAAGGAATTCCAGAGTGGGAACAGGCCATGCAATCTGAACACCAAAGCCTGCTGAAGAACAACACTTGGGTCTTTTCTGATCTTCCCCCAGGGAAGAAACCCATTAGCTGCAAATGGGTCTACAAAATCAAATACAAATCAGATGGTACTTTGGATAAGTACAAAGCTCGTTTAGTGGCAAAGGGCTTTTCTCAGCGTCAGGGCATTGATTATGAAGAGACCTTTGCTCCTACTGCAAAGATGAGCACCATCAGATTAGTCCTAGCCATGGCAGCACAGTTTGGCTGGAAGGTCCATCAGATGGACGTAAAGAGTGCTTTCCTGAATGGTGATCTCCATGAAGAGGTCTACATGACGCAACCTCCTGGTTTCAAAGTTGTTGGTAAAGACCATCAGGTTCTCAGATTGGTAAAAGCTCTCTATGGTTTGAAGCAGGCCCCTCGGGCATGGTACATCAAGATTGATACGTACCTCAGTGATCAAGGCTTCAAGAGGAGTTCTTCAGACTCAAATCTGTACATCAAGACTACTGACAGTGACATCATCCTTCTGATTGTCTATGTGGATGATCTTATCATCACTGGCAGTTCGGCATCTTTGATTCAGGGAATCAAACAACACTTATGCCAGTCTTTTGATATGACTGACCTTGGGCTCATGCATTATTGCTTAGGTGTTGAAGTTTGGCAACAGTCTTCTGGTATATTCATCTCTCAATCCAAATATGCCAGAGCTTTGTTAGACAAATTTTGAATGCAGGATTGCAAACCTGCATCTACACCTATGGAGAAAGGTCTCAAGTTATCAGCCAAGTCTGATTCTCCTTCCGTTGATGATACTACGTATAGGCAACTAGTAGGCAGCCTCATCTACCTATCTGCTAGTAGGCCTGATATCAACTTCGCAGTCAGCTATATTTCACGCTTTATGACAGCTCCTAAGGCTGATCATTGGATGGCAGCAAAGCGTGTGCTTCGTTATGTGAAAGGCACTTCTGATTATGGACTTCTGTATTCTCGGAGTTCTAATCCTAAACTCAGTGGGTTCACAGATTCAGATTGGGCAGGCTCTGTTGATGATAAAAAGTCAACATCTGGATATGTGTTCAGTTTGGGATCCGGTGCAGTCACATGGACCAGCAAGAAGCAGCAGGCAGTTTCTCTCTCTTCTACAGAGGCTGAATATAGAGGGACTGTTAAGGCAGGATGTGAAGCTGTCTGGCTTCGTCGGATGCTTGGGGATATGCAGATGTCACCAGCAGGACCGACTACTCTATTTGTTGATAACGAAGGCGTTATCAAGTTAGCACGAAATCCAGTCTTCCATGAACGAACCAAGCATGTGGATGTTCATTGTCATTACATACGACAGCTGGTTGAAGACGGGACTATAGATCTGCAGTATGTTCCTACCTCAGATCAGATTGCAGACATTCTCACCAAGCCTCTTGGTCCTGATAAGTTTGTCAAATTCAAAGGACAGCTTGGTGTGTTAGATAGATTAACCATTAAGGGAGGGTATTACAATAATAGATAAGACGTCTATTATTAGTTAATGGTTATCTTGTAAATATCTTTAGCTTTAGTTTGCTTTCGGATCTCTGTTATTAATAAGCAAGTATTTACCAATTACCTTGTAATAAGCCCTTTAGGTCGTATGCCTTTACTTTGGAGATTGAACGAGAAAAACATTTTTGAAATATTATATATTTCTCGGGTGCCTTATAAAAGTTTTTCATTTTGTTTCACTTTTCCCCAAAAAAAACCTCAGCATCAGATCTTTTTAAGATCTACTGTGGTCGTCTTGTCACTATGGAAACCTGCAATCACTTTATCTCATGCGACATGGCGACCTCCTATGAAGGGAAAACACGGTAGGCCAAAACTGAAAATTGGTGCCAAAATTTATGCCTGTCATTAATGAACCATGTTAACACAACAGAATGTTAGATGCGTCAGAAGAGCAGTAAATTAAGACATAATGAGATCATGTGTTATTTTCAGGATTCGGATTTTTCAAGAATTACGGTGGTCACTATGTCGTTATAGGAATGTGTAAGAGTTTCGCCGGTCGCGACATGGCGACCTTCGAAGAAAGTGAAAAACACGACGAGGCCAACATTGAAAACGGGCGCTGTAAAGTTTCTTTGTCATTTACTAAGCGGTGTCATCATTACGAAACATTAGAAGGTGCATTAAATAAGGTATCCTAATAAGAACATGCTTTTTCATGAGGCCGGATTTTGTTGAAATATACGGTGGTTGCTATGTCACCACCGGAAGTTGCAAGATTTTCGCCAATAGCGACATGACAATCTCTCGTGAATTAAAAAACACGGTGGGACTTGATTTCAAGAAACAACACCAAAAGGGTTACCTGTTATAAATGACTATGCCAGCGTGTCAAGGTGGTCTGATGTCACATGCTACGTAGATCTACACTCATAAAAGGATACATGTTGATTAAAGTCATCAAATTGAAGACGCATCAACGGTAGGCGCCATGTCGCTATGGAAACTTGCTCAATGTTTAGTGCATGCAACATGGCGACCAAAGGAAAAATAGGACCCACCACAGTTGCATTAAAACCCTCGTGAAATACACATCGTCAGATCAGAGATATATCAACAATGGTCGCTATGTCACATGCAGAAGTTGCTTGATGTTTATGCATAGCAACATAGCGAGAGTATGACACGTGTCTGCGAGCGCCAATGGGTCCAAAATAAGTTGCCAGCAATGGAAGGAAAAGCTTATGTGGAAAAACTTGATTGGTTTGACTGCCAACCTAGCAAATCGAAAATGAGTCACTTGTGCTTTTATTCCTAGATCGTCAGATTTTTTTAGAATCAACGGTGTGTTTTCAAAATTAAAAGGTAGTGCCACCCTGTTTCTCCTTATAGTTCATTTATGAAAATTGAAGGCTCCCCATGTGAACCAGAACCAGAGATACATTGCAAGATTTCGCCATTTTTTCTCTACGCAGACGAATTTCAGAATTACAGAGAACAAAGAGCAAGCTGAAGAATTGTTCCTTGCACATTTGAAATTGCAAAAGATTTTCAGTATCCACCATTTGTTGCAAAATTTCAAGAAGGATAACTAAAGAGCCAGGTAAGCATCTGAATCCGTTAGACAATGAAGAGTTCCGGTATTTCTATGTCACTGGTAAACATGCCTCCCAGGAAAGTTTTCTCAAGAAAGGTAGATTATGCGAGTAGGAACATACATGATGACCACCTTGAATTATTGCCTGAATGTACAACCGAGTCTGCCCAAATGAAAACACTAATTTGTGTAAACCCTAGGCTCAAGATTGTCGATGGCATATATGATAGAGTGAATTGGGTTAGGGATGCTACCACTACTAAAATAGGGCTCAATCTTTTAAGAAGTGGTTCTCAGAAAGACAATTGTTTGCTCCCCATCGAAATATTTGAAATTTTGATTTGGGAAAACTTGTGGTCCCTAGTGTTTTTATGGATTCTGACCTACTCATGGCCATTGGCCAAAATTATGACCTAGCTGCCAAGATAGTGAGAAGAATGGATGGGGAATGCCTGTTAAGAATAAATCCTAAAGAAATTCAAGAAGTTTTTGGTCTAGAACCATTTTCAAATTATCATGTAACCATTGACTTGCTAGGATTGGCAAAAGAATACTTATCAAAGGATAAGATCAGGCAGGGTGCATTGAGGGCACACATAGGTTCAATTGGAAATTTGCCAGTAGTCACAGCATCTACTAAAGAGCACTTTAAAAAGGAATTTTTCACTTCTAGGGCCATAGAAATATATATGACTCTGTGTAGGGTTTTTGGTGAGGATGAGGAAAATTTTGTGCCAATAAAATTTATGTATATGTTGATTCAGATTTCCTCTTTTGGTGTTGATATTATTTTTTATTTTGCATCCTATATAGCAGAGGAAATTTATATAGGGTTAGTTGGAATCGCGAAGAGTAAGGTGGAGAAAACTTTTGGCCATCATTCATTGTTAAGGCACATGTTCCTTTTTAAAGGGGTTACATATTTCGAAAAGAAGATGGTTTTAAACCGAAAGTATGAAAAAGAAGATCTGCCAGTCCAGTTGTGGAGTGACATGAACTAGGATGCAGGGGAGGCTAGTTTTGTCAAGTTTGATAGGTACTTTGCATCTAGGTTAAGATGCCTCATATTAAGGGACAATCCCAGAATCCCCAAGGCACTGATGGATTTTATCAAACCCATGGATGATCCTTCTTTGACAAAATTGGCCTCCCCTGCATCCCAGGTCATGTCCGCACTCCACAACTGGATTGGCAGATCTTCTTCTTCATACTTTCAGTTTAAAACCATCTCCTTTTCGAAATATGTAACCCCTTTAAAAAGGAACATGTGCATTAATTGTGAATAATGGCCAAAAGTTTTTTCCACCTTACCCTTCGCGATTCCAACTAACCTTATCTAAGAAGGATAAGATCAGGCAAGGTGCACTAAGGGCACACATAGGTTCAATTGGAAATTTGCCAGTAGTCACAGCATCTACTAAAGAGCACTTTAAAAAGGAATTTTTCACTTCTAGGGCCATAGAAATATATATGACTCTATGTAGGGTTTTTGGTGAGGATGAGGAAAATTTTGTGCCAATAAAATTCATAAAATTCATGTATATGTTGATTCAAATTTCCTCTTTTGGTGTTGATATTATTTTTTATTTTGCATCCTATATAGCGGAGGAAATTCATATAGGGTTAGTTGGAATCGCGAAGAGTACGGTGGAAAAAACTTTTGGCCATTATTCATTGTTAATGCACATGTTCCCTTTTAAAGGGGTTACATATTTTGAAAAGGAAACGGTTTTAAACTGAAAGTATGAAGAAGAAGATCGGCCAATCCAATTGTGGAGTGCAAACATGACCTAGGATGCAGGGGAGGCCAGTTTTGTCAGGTTTGATAAGTACTTTGCATCTAGGTTAAGATGCCTCATATTAAGGGACAATCCCAGAATCCCCAAGGCACTGATGGATTTTATCAAACCCATGGATAATCCTTCAAATTTGAAAGAATCACATAATTGGGCAGATATCATACCATACCCTGTTTCAACCATTTTTAAGGTTTATGGTTTCCAAAGGACTCCCCATGTACTGCCCTACCAGGTGCCTTTGAAGGTAGGGATAGCTGAGATGTTGTGGCAGCTAGGAGGATTGGAGGAAGCACAATTGGCTAGAAGAAACAGAGACTCAATTTTCCCAACTTGTACTGTGGCCCGTCATTTCATAATCACAAAGGGTGGTTGGTTGTTCTTGTATAAATTCCTAGACCAGTACAAGATGGTTGTGTCTCATCCAAATTTTTGTGATACTGAAGGATTTTTTGATGTGTTCAGAAAAAGGGCCAAGGTGGGTGCAAAAGACCACCAATTCTATTTCCCTGAAGACATAATAAGGAATGAGTTCTCTCTACAAGAGCAAGAGATCAAAAAGGAAAAATGGAGGGTGTACTCTAGGGTTTTAGAATTTATTCATTGTTTTGATAATAATTTAAGCCTCTATAAGATGTAAAAACAAAGGCAAACAGATTAAATAAACTCATGACTACTTTTTCTGAAATCATAGAAGTCATGAATGAGAAGAAGTTATTCTTTATTAATTCTTTTCCTGAGAAGGCCAAAGAGGTCATGAGGAGGTTATCTTTTACTCCTACAATAGGGTTAGGGCAGTTAGTTGTTCAAAGAAGACCTGGCTACAATATAATTGAAAATAAAAGGGCCACTGCAGATAAGGGAAAACAGATTATGGGTTCAACCAATGTAGTTCTTGAGGAAAGACCTAATGAGCCCTCACCCAAAAGGCAGAAAATAATAAAGGAACAAACACCTCAGATAGAGGAATATTCACCTACTCAGTCCCCACTATAAATAGGAGATGAACAGCTCACTAGGGAGCAAGTTGAACAATTGGGATCCCAAAGGGGAGCGTTCATTACTCAAGCAGAGTTAGAAGAGGGAAATCCTCAGGAACCTCCAATGCCAAGCCTTGAATTAACAGTGGCAAACTACAGAGGAAGAGAATTGGACTCTGTAATGGAACAAGCCAACCATGAATTCATCTCTGATGATAATTTTGTCAAATACAGAGCTTTCTACCAATTTGCTTGGAGAACAAACACGGGAATGTTTGAAGAAAGATGCAATAAGTTGAAAACAGAGCACCCAGAAATGGAGGAGGCAGATGTTCAAAATCAAATAAAGGAAGAAATGATGCAAGAATTCAAGAGCTTGACCCCTGAAGAAGGGAGACAAATGATAAAAGCATCTGGTGTTTTGCTGCTACCCAATTGGGATATTGCAGATGCTTTGGTTTTTAACTCTATTGTAGATAAAATGAGTATAGAGGATCAAGGGAAGAAAGGTGCCAAATTTAGTGAGGACCAGGCTACATTGGTCATTTGGTCAGTAAGGAAAGGATCTAGGACTGGCTCTTCCCAACCTGATGATGTTGGGTTGATAGGCAACCTAATTGTGAAAAGAGTTGAAGAAACTACGAGTGTTGAAGCTGCACATCTGGGTGTTGGATCAGCCCACTTTACCTTGGCCACAACTCTAAGAGATGAAAGGGAAAGGTTAGAGTTACAAGACAAGTATGAGAAAGTTCTGGATGCATACAATAAAGAAGTTCAAAAAAGGATTGAACTTGAAAATAAAGTTATGGGACAATCCACTAGGCCAAGAATCACCTACCCTCATCCACCAGTGGCACCTTTTAAATCCACTCCCCTCATTGAGATCCCAGACACACCACAGAGGCCACAGTATTATACTACAGAAGATTTTGAAGAAGAAAAGAGCAAATTGTGGGCATTACATGTGGAACTGAATGTACAATATGAAGATAAGCTAAGAAAGGCCCTCATGTATTTAATTGATAAAATTGATTGGCCCTCATTTTATGAGCAACTAACAAAGGCAGTAAATATATGGTATGAAATAAAGGCAAATGATGAAGCCTTGAAACCAATTGTCAACAAGTGGAGTAAGAGGTGAAAAGAGGTCACCTTTTTGTGTTTTTCTATCATTAATTTATCACATGATCATATAGAAAAGACTTATGATGTTGCCAATGATCTTTCCGAATTTGATGATAAAAGAGTTGGGCTACAAAGGAGAATTCTCAATTATCTGGACAAGTACAAGAGTGTTAAATTTGATTTGTTCCCACATGCTTTAAATAAAAAGAATAAATTGAAAAATAAGGAGGAATGGGCCCAAGAATTAAATGACCTATTTTGTCTAAGGATGAATAGAGTCATAAATGAAAAAGGAAAAGTCATAAATGAAAAAGGAAATGCATGTTGGGCAGCTACTACAGAACAAATTGTAAAAGTTCAGTTATTCTTTGATTCTTTAAGACATGATTTTGTTAAAATTGACAAAATTGTTGAATATGTGATTAAGAAACAACATGATATTCTACAATCTAATTGGCCAGATGACACACTTTTTGAAAAGTGGATGGCAGATATCGCTCATGGTGAGCAGTTAGAAGATGTTGAAACTGATGATGATGAGGAAATGGAACAAGATGAGGTACAGATAACTAACACATCAGCAAGAGATCAAAAAGAAGAAGAGGACAAAGGTGAGCAACCAATTGTAGTTGCTAGCACAGAAATCCAAATTGATGACTTGGCAGAAGATAAAATAGACATAACTGTAGTCTTATCAGTTCATGATGATATACATGGAGAGCCTCGAGTGGAAGTCAATCTACAACAAGCAAAGCCAGATATGTCACTATTAATCCCATTGGCTACAACCTCCGAGGAGCAACAACAATAATAAGGCCAATCATCAAAATTTTCACAAAGAAAATGCAACAAAAGGTGTAACAGAAAATGGTCCCACCAAAAGATGTTATGATGTAAAGTTTTTCTTGTTGCACATTTCTTTGTCTCTTACGATAGTAGCATTATAAATATTTTTCTGTCTCAAGGTCAGCTGTCAGTTCCTCTATGCCTGAAGCTTGTTGCATCTCACACTATATAAGTGAGATTCCAAGGCTAGAGGAAGGGTCCGAGTCATTTACAATTTTAGTATTATTCAGTATTGTTCGGTCCAATTTCTTGATGCAAACTTTATGATGTTTTCTCTGCAAATATCTAAGAATACATTGATGTTATAGGATTTAATGTCTTATCTTGAGTCATTTTTGAGTTATGTCACAATTGTCATATAATTTTCAAAGGAAATTAATACAAAGATGAACTGTCCCCATATCTTTTCTTCTTGAATCTTGTTTCCATCTTCATTAGCTGGTCCTCTTGAAATTATATGAGCAAAGCTTATTCAATTGAGTGCAATTAAATCAAACTGTATGTCATTTCACTATTTCTTTTAGTTCAATGAATTAAGTAAATGCTTCAATGAAGTTGATAAGATTTCCATGGTAATAGGAAGGATGTGTAAAAGAATAAGTTTTAGTGGGAATTGCTGATAATATCGATTGTAATGCAGTCAATTAGGTCTGAAAATTGGATAAACTTTGAATCCCAATGGATAAGGCATTGATCTATTAGTTCAGTCTACAGATGGAGAAATCATGAATAAGCATCAAGCTTAAAATCAAAAAGAGTGTCAAAGCTGGTCAGCACTTGTTTACATTTAACCTCTGAGTCTTAGTTAGCTGGTATTTCTCAAAATTACTTGTAGATCTAAGAAGAATTGTGACCAATCTGCTGTAAGGGGTGTGAATTGTTATAGAATGTCATGGAATGAGTGAAATATATGTGTAGTATCATGTCATAAATCTTTCATCCTTCAGGTGCACCCGCCTTGGTTTTGCAGAGCCTAAAGAGTAGAAAATCTCTCTAATTTTGTTAAAGTTGGGTCCAGATCTGAAGCACATATAACTGTTTATGGGAATTAGCTAATCTTTAGGTTGTTGTGATCTTTTTATCTTGGTATTAAGTATTTTGTTGCTTAATAGTGTAAAAACACCAACAAATTTGATCAAAAATATTAAGTCCCTCTTATAGCTCTTTTATGTGCACGTGTTTTTGCATTTCCAATGTGAATTGGTCAACTTCCAAGAGGCCATAACTTTTGATCCAAAAGGCTGTTTGAGATCTGTTTTTCCAATTGTAGAGTTCAAAATCAAAAACGCCATTGTTGAACAACTCCACATTTATTTTGGCCAAAAATAACCTATGAGGCACAACTGAGTTTTTTATTTTTTAAGAATTGATTTTTTTTATGTTTGACCATTAAGAACAACATTAAAACATTTTTGCTAAGATTCCCCACTAGACAGGCACCTTGCAACAGAAAGTACCAGTGCTATCAATTAATAATTTAATTGCCAAGAGGCAAAGGCCAAATTATTTTGTGCTCACTTTATTAATGAATCTACAACATTCTACATAGTGTTAACTTTCTGCAACATTACCACTTGCCCTTGTATTGTTGCATGAACAAACTATTACTGGACGTCAATATGCTTCGCCCTCACTTAGAAGGTTGGACTCATTTCCAAACATTTGGAACTCAACTTGTTATATAGAACTATAATAGTTCTTGGAGTTAGCCTTGCAATGAATGGCTACCATATACTCTACTTCTGTACTTAACAAACCAATCATAGCCTATTTCTTACTCATCCAACTAGCTACATAACCAATACATACTAAGAACGTATCCATCAATGATGTGTTGCTATCGACGTCCCCAAACCAACTTGATTCCACAAGCAGTCACCAATTGTAGATCCCTTATATAATTACCATGATAACAAATAGACACTCAACGGTACCTTACAAATATCTAAAGGTACTCTTCAGTAGATCCCCATGTACTTGTCCAAGACTAGCTATGGATTGGATCAAAAATATTGCTACTTGGGTGATGTCTAGTCTACTACAAACCAAAACATACATTAAATTCCCAATGGCAATAGCATAAAATAATTGAGCCATATCCTCCATCTCATAGGGAAAGTTGAACAATGATTTATGATAACCAAGTCCCCATCCAAACAAGAACACACAATAGTTTGCAAGTTGTCATCTTGAACCTCTCCAACACCAAATTCGCATACATGTTTTGGCCCAATCAAAATCTTTTTGTTTAATATCTTTCAACGTCAATTCCCAAGATGATCTTACCCAAAGAATAAGTCTTTCATCACAAATTCCCAAACTCCATGCAAGAGGAATCAAATTTTAAGTACATCTTGGTAATTGTTTAAGAACACACAAAGACTTTCTTCAACTTATATAATGTTCTATTTGTGTCGTAAATTTCTTCCTCCAAATCACCATTAAGGACAGTTGTTTCCATATGCTCAATCTCAAGGTGAAAAGTTACTACGATAGGTAATTAGAACTAAATGGATGTCAGTTTAGCAACTAGGGAGAAAATATCACCATAATCAATCACTGCAACCTAGGAATATCTCTTTGCAATCGATCTAGCTTTGTACTTCTCAACTTCATCGTCAAAGTTTGTTTTCCTTATTGTTCTAAGTATTTCGCACCATCGCCCCATTGGAAAGACAACTTGCATTTGGATTGATCATGGTCCTTGTGAATTGCCCCAACCATTCATCTTAAACGATAATTTTCTTGAGTTTGAATATGAGATGATAAAAAAAACTCAAAGTACAAGGATAAGTCTGCCAAGTTGAGAACCATCACCCAAGACTTAATGCTCTTGAACATTTTGAAACCCCATGTCAGGTCATGTGTATATATCAGTCTTTTTTAGTGTCATCCCTTGAGAGTTCTTGTACATAGTTAGTATAGGTTCGTCTTAAGCCATTTGGTTTAAGAGTGTTAGCGTAGGTTTCCCTTTCATTTGTTTTAGTTTAGTTGCCTTGTTGAGCCAAGGAATTAATTTGCCTCGAGTCACTTGACTTGAGATTCTTTTGAGGGGCTTAGTCAATTGTTCAATTACTTTGCATTAAATGCCAATTTGTAGGTTTGACTTGAGTCTTCTAACCCAAGTTGTTTAGTGATTTAGTTGTTTAGTATGATTTAATTTAGGTGTCTTCTTTGGTTGGATTAGTTTGAGCAATCCCAATTTGTAAGATGGGTGTGGTATCATACAACACACTAGTATTTTCCTAGTGGATTTGTTGGATTTATTTCCTAGATATCTATCTATGAGGATTCCATGAATTGGAGATTGTTCCTAATAACCTTGTCTTTCGAAAAGGATTTGTCCTAAATTTGGAAGGGGCCATAATTGTGTTTATAGTACTTGAGTTTTTCATTTCAGCATTTACTCACACTTATTTGCTCCAAGTTCTTTAGTTCTCAAGGTGAAGTTGGAATTACTAAAAATTTTACATCTACTTCAACACCAATATTGTTTTACCAAACCCATTACAAGCTTCACTGCTTGTAAGCCAAAATAAAATATTAAAGGAAAACGAAAGTATATTCAAAAGAAAAGAAAGAAAAAGAAAAAAGGGAAAAAAAATTAAAGAAAGGCAATTTGCCTCTAGCTGTGTGGATATCTCTACTGGTGATACTCAATAAAAATCACTAAAAGTAGAGCCATGTTCGTGGTGGACCACAGTGATAACCTCATCAAGGTTGTGGACACCTAACTAGCAACAAGTCTCTATCCAAGATGCTTTTGGAGTATGGAGATAAAAATTAGTTTGAGTTCAATGGATCTAAAAAGCTTTTCATGTTCTTGTCAAGCGATACACTTGTACACACGAGTATTGAGGATGAAGGCTCTCTTTGCTCAATTCATGGTTCTTCCATGTTGAGTGCATTTCCTACTTGTTTTATAGGTAAAAGTAGAAACGATCAAAGGTTCTTGGTTCCCGTGTTGGTTCGAAGCAAGTTTTATCCTTGAAATGTTCAGGAGCATTTCTTTCAATGGGTGCTAGATGTGGTGAGGTTTTCACATCAACACCACATTGCAAAAGGGGACCCCCTGTTTTTTCTTTGGTAGTAGGAGTTAGTTGTCTTAGCTGGTCTTGGTAGCAATTTTCAAGTCTCCAAGTCAAAGAGACGAGTTTGAGCAATTTTGGCCCACTAGGAAGTCAAGTATGTCAAGAAAATGGGTGAGAGTTAGCTAAACTAGTCAAAGTTATGGAGTTGAAACCAAGACATTTGTGATTAAATGAGTTGGAATCATTAGAAAATCCTTGTTCCAGTTTGAATTTCATCTTAGAACGTCAAGAAAGGTTGTGTGAGGTAACATTGTTGAAAGCGTGATGGATCCTGAAATTTGATCGAGTTTTTGATTCTTTAGAAATTCCCAAAATCTAGAATCTTTATTATAACTCCTACGAAGCTAAAACCTATCTCAAACATCTTGACAGTATTTATATAAAAAATAACAATGTTATATTCTATATTAATCCTCTCACTCTTTGAGCTAATGAAACTAACTTGCAGTTTATTTGGTTAAAAGAAGTTTAGTCAAGTTGATATCTATTGATTAAATAGTGTAAGTCCCTTTATGATAACCAGCATATCAGGTCATTAAAACCAAGTGAAAGTCCACAATAAGGAGCCTTGAGGTTGCCTCGTTTGATCATACAGTCTATATTCATTGTTTAGCATATGAGCATCCTTATTCAAGAGAGTTCAAATTTGGTGTTTCATCTTGGAAAATTAAATATTCAATTTTGCAAGTTACAATGGATCAAAATTCATATAAGCATCTATGAACACCAATTCGTAACCAATAGGTTTTAAAAATAAAGCAAATGTCATTAGTTCCATGTCTTATTTTTCTTACATGCAATTATCCCCACATCCATAGCTCCTCTCCAAAACTTAAATCATTCATACCCAATGCCTTTTTCCCAATTCTAGCCTAATCTATGTTAGCAATGTAGAAAAAAAAAAAACCTCCAATCAAGCAGATTGTATTTATCTAGTTGATGTCTATGTCAAGTAAACATCCTTAAGAACTAAGGTGGAGATTCTACTTTCACTTGAGAACTATCTAAGCTCTCATCTTCAAGTCATTTATGTGCTTTTAGATCAACCCTCCAATCTTTGGGGGAAGTTAAACCACATCTTCCTTTTCACCCTTATATGTTTGCAATATTGTAGAAGGTTTAACTTCTCTAGAAATAACACTTATGTTGTAGAATATTATTTTGATCACAAGATCCCAAAACTTGTACTCATTCACAACAACACCATAGCCAAATTAAGGTTCATTTTATTAAAAAAATCACCAATCTAGACCACTTCTCCATCAACAAATCTACATATGTTGTGAACCAAAATCTCAAAGATGTCTTAGTGAAGATTCATTTTTCAATCACAACTCTATAGATTTCTTCTCCATAAGAGTTGATGTAGGAGACTTCTTAAACTAGCAACAAGCCATGGTAATTGCTTTTACCCAAACCTTTTGCTCTTAGTTAAATTCACTAGGACGCTTCTAGCTCTCTCCATCAATGCCATGCTCCATTCTACAACTCCAAGTTTTTATGGGATAAACAGTCATCTTATCCCATTATTCTTAGAAATTGTGTTAAGATCTGTTGAACAAAACTGACAACCATTATCAATCATCAAATCTTAACCCTGGTGAATAAAAATAGTATAATTATTTACCAATACCAAGACCAAATACATTGAAATGGATTAAGTCCAACATCCCAAAAGATTTATGAGAACTGAACTAAAACACTCACAAAATTAAATTCATGATTATAAATCATTTAAACCCTTGAAATATTTTTATTTTCAAACAACAAATCAACCCTTCTCATTGTGGTTTATTTTATGCTATCATAAGCTTCCTACACTGATCTATGAGAAAACATATGTGCAAATATAAAACTAATTACACAATTACAAAGAAGTAAACACAATAAATATGCCATGCCACAATGATCTATGCAAGACTAACGTTACATCCCAAATTTGTTATCTTTAAAAAATAATATTATAGCCATTGTAAGGGTTAGTTAGAAGCTCTTGGATATCATGATCTTGTGAAAAGGAAGTTATGATTAACCGTTTTGATTCATGTATAAATGACTTGTTAGTTAATAACTGTTATTTTATGTATAAATGACTTGTTAATTGATGATTGTTATTTTCACTGAAAATGAATGCTTATATTTTAAGACGAAAGATAGTGGTGGTTAGTCGTTGTGATAGTTATCAATTATTTTATTTCTTGATATCTTAATTTATATGGAGGAACATGTTATTATTGTGGAATATGCATTTTGGTTGCAGAAGCAGACGAAGGAGGGAAGCATTACTAAACGGGAATCAAGGAATGGATCACCAATTTAGTCCATTGTCAAATCACCAAGTATGGGCTCTACACTACCTTGATGAAGGATTTATCGACTCTACAACAGAGCATACCTTGGACAAGTCATGAGCTATTTGGTCAACTTTGATAAAGGCTATAAGAATTTTAAACACTTAATATCATGAAAAGAACTATTACCTCTCCTTCTTATCTAACTCTATGGAAGTGATCAACATTATGAATTTTACATATATGTATATACATGTGTGTGTGTGTATACATATATATATATATATATATATATATATGATGCCACCATGATACTCTGATAATATCTAAGAATTGCACCTATGTATGTATGTGTACATATACACATATTTATAGAGAGAGAGAAAGAATAATAATAGTTATGCATACTCTCAAAAAATACACACGTATATAGATATATGTATATATGTTGGTACAATATAGATAGCATTCAATAAGCTAGTGACATTGTATTTATATATATACATATATAGATATATGTAAAAACATAATAACTTAAATCATGATAAAATATAATCTATATGTTTTTATATGACTCCAAGTGGTGAGTTTTGCCACGTTTCCTATCAGCACCTACCTTTTAAAAATTATATTGGAATTCTTGAAACTATTACTAAGCTCCTTTCTTGTAACCGAACAAGAGACTATATTTCTCTTAGAGGTCGAAGGATTCTTGGTTATTATATGATCTTGTCTCACTCCACTATGCTTGTCTTCTTCTCAAAAAGCTGGTATATTCACACCTCTTCGCCCATGACCTAGAGCATGGTAGCAGATCACTCCGCAATGCTGAGCCGAACATGCCAAAATCATAGAGTGCACAGTGGCATTGCCACAGAGATTGCATTTGTAATCATTCTCAAGTCGTAAATATTTCACATGCCACTCTCATTTTCTTTGCTATGTTGTTTTTCTTGTTATTGTGACACTTATGAAAGTCACAGTATCATGTTACATGCTCAATATCATTTCTGAGAAGCATTGGTTTTGCTCTCTTTTTCATAGTTTACAAACTATCATGTTCATATGTTCGATTGCATATCTGAGAAGCAACAAATCCACTCTATTCTATAGATTTGACATAGTATCATGTTCACATACACAATTTTACATCTGAGATGCATACGGTCCTGCACTTTCTTTATAAATGAAAAGTTCACATCCATGCATATCAGGTATCTGCCCGTGGGAATTGGAACTGTTATAATCCCATGAGGAAGAAGTTTTCAGTAAATGATAATGCATAATCAGTCTTTCATTGTAAATGATTGGCTAGGACAAACCGAAGTATTCTTTTTGATATCCACGTAACTAGATACACACCAGCAGTCTCCTAGGATGCACCCAAGGCCGATAGAGCCAAGAACAACTGGGTGAAGAGGAAAGATATACTGCAAGAAATAAAATCTATTAATCAGTGTCTTTTATTATATGAACATAATAAGAAAGAAAATGCTTAGGACCAAGTAAGAGCTCATGGTTGTCCAAGATATAATCAGTTGTCAAGTCGAGTGGTGGTGATCAGGCTGATTAATGCCCATCTAAATCCTTGGCCAAGGTAGATTAGAGACATGCTTGCCACAAAATGATCACTAGAGGTCAAGAGTGCTAGCTGACAAAGGGAAGGTTGACAAAGGAATTCCTCAACCTTGTCTATTGCTTAGCTGACACTCTAACACTAGTATGCTCAGGATGGCAAGACTATGGTGACCCAAGCCTAACCCGGGGTAGGGAAGGCCTTTCTTGTAAGAGATTGTGTGGGGATATTGTAAGGTCCATGGTTGGGAGGTTAAGCCCATGTCAATGTTTCTCCTCTTCACCAAATGTCGAGGCTTGCACAACTTGTCAACAGTTATTTTAGTTCATGTATGCGTTATAAATCTTTTACTTCAAGTACCTTTATTTTCTTTACTTTGAAATGAATAGATATATATGTAGTTAGCTCTCAATTGAAATCATAGAATTTAGTTATGGAAGTTAATTCAATTGTTTTCATATGAAATGGATGTAGTCGTTATTTAATGTAGTTTCCATGTATTGTTTCCAAACTACTTATGTCATTCTATTATGATACTTGGTTATAGTTTTAGAATACGTTCGTTATTTTCAGTTTAGTAAAATTGGAATGTTACAAATAATCTTTCAAGAGAGAAAATCCCACACTCAACCAATCTAATGCATTACTCAATAAACAAAGGTTACAATACACTTGCAAATATTATGCCTTTACCAAAGTATCACCAAATAGAGATGTAGAATGACAGCATAATATTACCTTAAAAACTCAATATCAAAGCCACTATTCCAAGCACCTAATAAATAAAAGATGAATATAAATAACCTTGAAATGATAAATATGAAACCATGAGTTAAAACCACCCAATATAACACCTGAATCCCAAGATAAGTTCTTGGGCTAGAAATTGCATATTCATTCCACTTCTCAAATAATTTTCATTATCCATTCACCCCAACTTGGGCACATTATTTTGGATCCAATATCTCCAATCAAAGACTCCTTGTGACATTTTCAAAACAAACTCTGCACGTTGATCAACAAGTGTAATCCCCTAATACAACTCTCTTATGTGTCATAGATGTTTTTACATTTCCAATGTAGGCCTTAACTTCTAGAGGTCATAATCCAAGATGTTGTTTGAGTCATCTTTTTAATTGTTGAGACCAAAAAAATTGTCAAGCATCTAGAATCAATGCTTAACAGCCAAAAACATTTATTTTTGTTGAACATAACATCCACACCCTAAAATGCCAAAGCTTGTTCCTCTTCTACAACCTAAAAATTGTTTTTTTGCGCTCTGCTTATTAGGAGCAATATTGAGATGCTACACATAGAAAGCCAACAAAAATATGCTCTCAATATCATAACATTCCAATACCCATAACATTGCTCAAAACAATAGGTTGTGTTTTTAATTGTTGAGCCCAAAAAAACTGCAAGCATCAAGAATTAATGCTTAGCAGCCCAAAACATTTATTTTTGTTGAACATAGCATCCACAACCTAAGGGCCCGTTTGGCAGCGAGAATGAGTAGAATAGGCATATATAAAATTCTTCTAATTTTGAATTCTCTGTTTGGGTGCACCAAATCAAAATTTGGGAATAGGAATACGTATTCCAATTTTAGCCCAAAAATAATATTGGAATACGTATTCCTATTCCAATTTTATTTATTTAAGAAAACATAAAATTTTGAGTTTGTGAATTCCCCATCAAATTCTCATTAAACCAAACAAGAATAGGTATATGTATCCCCATTTTCTATTCTCGAATAACAATTCCAAAATCCTATATTTCTATTCCTGCAGCCAAACGAACTCTGAAAGACAAGGTTTTTATTCACTTCTATTTACTGGTAAAAATGGGGTAGGGTTAATGAGTTTGTAATAAAAACTATGTGAGGTGAATTCATTAACTAACCATTTCCACACTAACATTCAATGCAAGAGAAAAAGGGGCTTCCAAACATAACCCTCGATATAGCCCAAGTTAGATTAGCAAAACCCAAAGGAATAAAGGGATGCTAATGCTAAACTCAAATTATATCAAGGAAGTACGTATGCAAGTCCTCTTACATGCAATGTAGGAGTTCACTAAAGAAGTAAAATTATAAAAGTGCAATTGAGCTAATTGATTTAATGAGAAGTGTAAGATAGATCTAAGTGATAAATGTAAGCAATCGACCCAATTAAGATATGAGCTCTAGACTAAAAAGTAAAATGAATGATAGAGTACTCACCTTGAAATGTGTAGAGGAATGTGCCTTTTCGCTCCAAAAATCACAGATTTGAACCGGTGACAAAACTACCAACCACAAATTCGCAATCAAAACAGAAAACCCAAAGCATGTTGCTTTTTTTCAGGGCCTCAGGAAGACATCAACCTGGTGCAACATATTTTGGACGCTTTGCAACGTAATCACCGTGTTCTTAAAACACAAGAGCAAAGTCAACCCAACTTCTTTGAAAATGGTTCAACGAATGGTTTTTAGATGTGCAGTCGCAATACTACTATCCTACTCCTGCATAGAGTTAAAACTTGTTTTTTGTTGAGTAGATGAGGGCTTCCCTTGGTCAAGCCCTAAATTGAGGAATCAACCTTGAAATTGAAATGTAAATATGTAAAGAAGAGCACGACAAATGTAAGCAATCTCCTTGCTTGTAGAAAGCCTTGTCAATCATTTTTCGCAATGCTTGTATGTTGCAAATGTTGAATTCACAATGAAGGATGTAGGAAATCTCCACAAATGTAATGTATCTACCAAAACCACACCATGGAGCCATGGATGCAAATGTGCATCAATGAAGAAGACGATGAATACCTCAATTTAGATTGCCTCCCTTGATGACCAACAAAACGCTAGATCTTGAAGAGAGGAAATGCTCACAAAGGATTCTTGAATCTTTGAATGCTTGATTAGAATCTGCCTTCTTGGATGCTTGAATGCTTGAGCTTGCACGTGTAATTGCTATAATGATTATGGATAGCTTGTGGATGTGAAAATGAGGTGCCTAGGCTTCCTTTTATAATAGTTTTTAGACGCAAAAACAAAGCAAGTTGTCGACATGACTACTCTATTATTAGATTTACAACCCCGAGACAAAACTAGAACCGAGATTTAAAATCCCCAAGGAACAAGTGAATCTTGGTCAACCTATTCCAAGGTTGGCCCACATGGATCCAACCCTAAGGTCTCAAAAATTGCATTGGTGAAAGTGAAAAATACGGGCAAAATAGGATAAAGAGATGATTGAGCACAAATCTATTCATGGTCCATAAGTTCACTAAAGGAAAGGAGTTGAAAGGTCTTCAATAATAAGCGAGTCCATTTTAAGACTGTGCAACTTCTATAGCCTAAAAATTGTAGTTCTTGCCCTCTACATGTTAGGGCTAAGGTTGAGATGCTACATACAGTAAAGTCAAGAACAATCTACTCACTCTCATATCGTTCCACTACCATAACATTGTTCAAAACAATATGAATTACCTAGACTAGCAATTAAAACAAAAGCCAACGCTTCCAATTTATCCTCTTCAAAATCTCATGCTAACTGGAAATCATATGAACACCTACAACATCCCACCGACACACGTATGGCACTTAAACTATTCTTCACCTAGAGCAATCTATTAATGTTTGCAATAGGCTATAACACACCTACAAGGCTACAATAGCTGATTGGACTCCACTAGCAACTTTGTGACCACCTATAACATTGATACTACTAACCTAACCCTTGCCAACAATGTGCTTGCATTCTCCTTCAATAGTATTTGACTAGGAAACCATAAGATCCAAACTTCTCAAACAAGTTTTTTTGTCATCACTACCTTAATGTAATTGTTGGAGCATATCTCCCCCCAAAATGGCCTCAAATTTATGAAAAGTACAAAACATATGTGGTCAGGAGTAAGAGATGCATGCCAATGCCAAGATGCCTTAGTAACATCAAACCTTTGTCAATAACCAAAAATGAGAAGGGTTAATTACATTAATTGTTCCCATGTCGTTTGCTCAAATAATTTTCTCCAAAGCAAAGGAAACTAACATTCATAGTTAGCCCTTGGGCAAGTGTAATTCAAAATCTAAAACTCCTTTACAAAACTTCATCATTTTTAGCCCAAAGCAAAGGAAACTAACATTCATAGTTGGTCCTTGTGCAAGTGTAATTCAAAATCTAAAACTCATTTACAAAACTTCGTCATTTTTAGCCCATGAAACTCAAGAAAATTTAGACTTTTGTACATTGTGCCATAATAATTAAAAAAAGAAAAATCTCTAGATATATTGGGTAACCACCAAAATTTCAATATTTAGATTATCATATCGCTTTGTAAATAAACTCACATCAATTGTATTCACGCAATCAAAGTTAACTACCTATGCGTCCAATGTTGCATTTTTATGCCTAACTCAAGTCATACTCACAAAAGAGAAAAATCATAAAGCATATTATTCAAAGGAAAACTCAAATAAATTTCCAATAAGCATGCTTATTTGAGGCTCAAGCTATGTAGAATCACTGTCTCATGGTGTTTGTGGTTGTTACATAAGATACAGGGTGTGTCAAACTTAATTTCCAATGTGTAAACTTCCTCAACTACTACAATTCCATATTTTTTACTTAAGCTGTCTATCTTTTTGTTGAGTTTTTCAAACTAGAATATAAAAGATGTAATAATCAGAAACACAATAACAGATGACACAATTCTTATCTTGGGAAAACCCTCCTACTTGAGGGACAAACCCAGCCACACGCAAAAAAACAGATCCTTTACTAAAATATCAAAACCAGTACAATGGTCTCAAGCTTTCTCAGATGAATCAGAACAACTCCAAGATTGTTAGCACAGAATAATCAATAGTAGAGACCTGGCAACAATTCAAGCATAGCTTGCTTAGCATTTACAAAATGCAAAGAGCCTTATAAATCTCACAAATTACAGAATATAAAAAAGTCATACATCAAGAATGATCTTCTACAATCATACATCACAATATGTTCAAAAAGTGTAGTACACTAATAAGCAGAGATTATTATATATGAAACAAACACTGTAATCATCACAACACCGATGTCATGATGCCCTTTTTTATATTTCCACTCATTAACAGTTCTCAAGTCTCTAATATTAATGTCCCTCTAGTGTTATTCAATGAACACGACACTCCACAAAATTGCATATCTAAGTCACTGCCCAAAAAGACAACTATTGGTAATCGAAGAGTCATTGGTCAATAGTTACAATTCCATTATGTTTTGAGTCCACCGAAGGTCACATGAGTTAACACAATCGTTATAAATTGGTGTCACTTAAAATTCCTCTGTAAATGACATGAATGCTAAAGACAATGAATGGCAAGAGTTGTAGACAACTTTTGATGCCACAAATGTGACAATCACAAAAAGACGTGACACATATGGGCTAGACACCTAGATGGAATATATTGTGGCTCTAATAACTCCAACGGAGAGTCACATAGAATAGTAAACAGACACAAAAACATTCATTGAGGCTAATCCCCGAGGGTGAATAAACAAAAATACATCATGGCTACTCCTAGAGGCTGAATAAGAAAAACATCATGGCTACTCCCAGAGGGTGAAAAAAACAAAAGTACTACATCATTGTGGCTACTCACAGAGAGTGGATCCACCATACCTACTACCAAAGGGTGGAACAAGGGCTTTCACCTCAAACTTCTCTCAAAGAAGAATTTATCTCCACCATGTCTACTCGCAAAGAGGTGGATCCACCATACCTACTCATAGAGGTTGGAACAAGGAATTTCACCTCAGACTCTCACAAAGAAGAATTCATTAACAAGGGATTTCACCTCAAACTTCTCTTGTAGAGAAGAACTCATTAACAAGGGGTTTCACCTCGAACTTCTCTTGCAGAGAAGAACTCATTAACAAGGGGTTTCACCTTGAACTTCTCTTACAAAGAACTCATTAACAAGGGATTTCACCTCAAAGTTCTCCCTCGCATAGCAGAACTCCTTAACATGTATAAGAATGGTTGAGACTCTCTCGACAAAGAATCCCCCTTGGCAATAGCAGGATTCTCACTGATTTGATTATCACAAAAAGGGAGTTGATTCCATGTTTGACCAAACAGGGAGCTTTAGCAGTCACACTACCACACGAATTTGCACAAAATTAGGCATTCTCTCGATCACACATGCTCCTTCTGAATCTAATTTTTGCAGCTGAATACTCTCCCTCTAAATGTCATTTCTTCCTCTAATGATAATCTGAATAGGTTCTTCCTTTTTAATGAAGTTTGATAACCAATTCAATCCCATGACACAAGCAACATTTCCCAAGTTCATAACTTTGCATGTAATCTCTCATCATCTTGTTGCTTCTTGATCCATCCTAGATGCATTTTAAAAAGATTAATAATAGAATCAAATAGACTAATGTTAGAAGCATACGTGATTCATTACTTTTAATTTTATTGCACGAATTAAATATATAAAATTCATGATAAATATAAAATACTTCTCTTCTAGTTTAAAACTTCAAACTTTCTCACAATATGCCAATAGATCTATCATCATCACACAGTTACAGTGCAAACAAAGAATGCAAAATCAAACCCTGGTACAAAAGATTGCATGAGAAGCCTCAACAGCTGATTGAAACACTCACAATGAATTATTAAACTACGTTTTCAACACCCATTAAACGTTAAGATTGTTCTAGAATCCAAAAGTCCTATTCTGGCTTATAGATTGTTTCCTTCAAACTTGTTCTGGTAGCATGTTGAGATTTTCAAACCAGAATATAAGAATGTAATAATCAGAAATAAAATTACATATGACACAATTATTATCCTGGGAAACCTTCCTATTCGAGGAAAAAACCAGCCACACTCGAAAAAAAAGATTCTTTGTTGAAATATCAAAATTAGTACAATGATCTCAAGCTTTCCCAGAGGGATCAAAACAACTACAAGATTGTTAGCATATAACAATCAATAGTAGAGACCTGACAACAGTTCAAGCATAGCTTGCTTAGCATTTACAAAATGCACATAACCTTATAAATGTCACAAATTACAAAATATAAGAAATTCACACATCAAGAATGATGATATACAATCATACATCACAGTCTGTTCAAAAAGCACAGTATACTAATAAGTAGAGATTATAATACATAATATAGACATCGTAATCACCATGTCATCAATGCCATGATGCCCGTTTAATATTTCCACTCAATAATAGTTCTCGAGTCTTTAATATTAATGTCCCTCTAACTTTGTTCAATGAACACAACACTAAACAAAATCATTTATCTAAGTCACCACCCAGAAAGACAATTGTTGATAGTCAAAGAGTCATTGCTTGGTAGTTACAATTCCATGATACTCAATCCACCAAAGGTCACATGAGTTACACGATCATTATAAATTGACGACACTTAATCTTCCTCCATAAATGACATTAATGATAAAGACAATGAATGGTGTAAACTGTAGAAAACTTTTGATGCCACAAATGTAACAATCACAAAAATACAAGACATATGGGTTGGATGGAATACATCAATGTGTCTCTGAAAACACCAATAGAGCGTCACATAGAATAATAAACACACACGACATAACCTTTGCAAGTGTAAGAAATAACTCCTACAGCTACAAACATTAACACTTTTTACGACAAATTCACCTCACTATTAAGTACAACAAGGGAGCAACAATAAGGTAGCAAGATGGGATAGAATAATAAACACACACGACATAACCTTTGCAAGTGTGAGAAGTAACTCCTACAACTACAAACATTAACACTTTTTACAACAAATTCACCTCACTATTAAGTACAAGGGAGCAAGAATAAGGTAGCAAGATGTGGACACCTAAATTTAGTCAATTACACTAGTTAAATTTAGTTATCTTGGAGTCCCATTATTGATTAAATAACATATTATTTAATTGATCAATGCCATCCCTATATTAGTCCTTTAGGGTCCGTTTGGTTCCTGGAAGATGACAAGAATTGGCTTTTTCAAAATCCAAATTTGAAATTTTTTGTGTTTGTTTCAAAATTGGCAAAATGGAATTAGCATACCGGACTTCCAATTTTGCCTCAAAACCAGGTTTTCCAACTTCCTACTAGCAAGTAGGAATTGAAAATCAAAACTAGTTTTTTTTTAAGGAGTGTAAAAACAATAGATTGGACTACTTTTTGAAATTTGCCTTCAACTCCAAGCTTACGCATAAAAATGTGTCTTCACACGCACCTTCCAAGTGAAACAAATGGTTCAAGTAAAATCCCAAAAATCGGAATGAAGATTTGCAAAACCTTGATTTGACTAAACCAAGGTTTGTAGAAATCCCGATTTTTTAAATTCCACGAACCAAATGGACCCTTAATTAATTAATGGGAAACCATACCCATGTAATTAATTAATTTGTCCATGTTTCCTCTATTGAATGAAACAAATGAAATCTATTTGAGTTATTTAATTCACCTTTTGTCCTTTTGCTCTTTTGCTCCAATTTGAAATAAATAAAATATTTAATTTTTAATTAAGCATATGGCACATATCCTTAACCACCCCCAACCATTCCTCTAAACTAACCCACGCTTGGTTCTAACCAACCTTATCCCCTTTAGCGTCTATCTAACCCCTAACCCACAAACCAACCCGCCAGCTAACCCTTGCTTCAAACCAACCTTATCCTTCCAAACCTCTAAATTAACCAAACCTATCCTAACTTCCCCAAATATGTGCACATTCCTAATTTTAATAAATAAGAGAAGAATCTCAATTTTGGGTGTCAACTCCCTAAAATTGGCACATGGCCTCCCCTCCCTATGTCACCCCTTTGCATTACCAATTGTCATCAATGAAGACAAGTGTTGCATTTTGGAGACCCCTCACATTTCCTAATTAATGGATTCGTTTTCCTTCACAAATCATCCACTTCTATTTTAAGAAAAGTGATAATGTTATTTTATCTTTAAAATTTTCATCCGCTTTCATGCAAAGCAAATTCATAGTGCCAAATTGACTCCACACTTGTACCATCACAAATCCAGAGTTTAGTCTTTCCATCCATTATCTTGTCTATCATCATCATTCTAGTCATTATCTCAACCATCTTAAAATTATCATTCTTCCATCTCATCATCTAGATCATCATCATAGCCATTTTGCATACTCACGGAGCTACATTGAGCACTCTTGAAGGCGAAGTAGTGAACACATATATCAAACTACCAAATCAAAAGACAAATTCTCAATAAAGAAGACTTGAAAGTTTGTGTTTATTGATTTCTTTGTTTTCTAATTTGTCCAATTTTAGCGCCTTATTGTGAGTGTGTGTTTACATTTGTGTAGTTCAGATTGTTAACTTAGAATTTCAATCATTTTTATTTACTCACATTTTCACACACAAACAAAAACATATTATCATTCAAACAAAACCCCTTATACATGTCATTCTAGCATATCCCAAAATAAATTGGGGTAACTAAAAAGTTACAAAAAAAATATATCCACATCGTACACCCAATTCATGCAAATTTTCTAGCAACTAATTTTCTATCCAGATACATATCCATTTTTACAAATTCCTAGCAGCCAAAGATTTTACCGAAGACAACATTCTTGGACAATACCTTTAGGATAGGTTGTTCAGAGCTTATTTAGTTAATTAACTTTATTATAGTATATAGTCAACGCTCCCACAAAGTTTTTGCTAAAAAAGGCACATAATGCCCTACTAAGTTCAACACTCTAAGATCCACATTGATTCTTGAAAATGCACAAAGTTTTTCATTATTCATTAAATTTTCTTTGCCTGATCAGTTCAAACCTTCCAACAAGATGCTTTGCATAAATCACCACCTATCAGTAACCTCTCATGCACACAAAAATGTTAGTTGTTGGTTCACACCTTCAATCTACACAGAAACCAATTTCCAATGATTTCATTAGCTGTCCACCTATGGTAATCAACCTACTGTTGCAATGATTGTATAATTACCATTCCATAATGGCTGCCCTTATCTCCTGCAATGAAACCCCATGCATGTATGATGTATATATCATTGAAGAGAAAAACTATGGATATAATTTTTTAAATTACTTGGCATCACATTTTTCTCACCCATTCACCACCTTTTGATGTCTATTAAAAAGTTTATGCCCCTTAACAACATATTAAGTCATCATCACCCTCTCTACTTCCAAGTTGCAAAAATCTAAGGAGCAAGACATGGCTACTCTCTGGTTAAGCACTTGACACAGATTCTGCCAAAGCGATTCCTCTTGACATTAAGGATGATGAGTAGTGCTTAAGTTGAAGAATCTAAATCTAACTTTCACTGCAGCACAGGAGATTAAAGTCCCGCCACTTATTACACCAGCTACTATTCAAGAAACAAAACTGCCATATCACTTAATCCAATTAGATGAAACTTATATACAATCATGCCAGCAAATAATGCAAATGCTTTCCACATTTAGATTCTAGCTCAACTACAATGAAAATCATTCTTTGGCATTAGCAGACTCAAAAATGTACATGAGAAATTGCACTGAAAAAGGCAGGTCCATGCGGTCGATCCTTGGCACACCATCACCAACTCCAAACCACATCTCCTTAAAGACTCCTACTCGACATCAAGATAAGGAGCACTCACAACAAGCAGACTATAGTGTTGACACAAGGAATCTTACCTTCATAAGCTAAATAAATATCTAAACCAAATACATCGAGTTTGCTAAGTCTTGGAGAAAAGGTGTTTGTCATTAGCTTCTACAGCTTTTAGGATTGATGTCTTAAATACCACACCTAACATATTTGTCAACAGAGAGGTAATTTGGGAAGAAAATTTTGCTTTCAAGCTAAATTATATAAAATTTTGTAACTCACATCATACTTCATGTTACAATTGTGGAAAAAACACAAAATGTTTAAGAAGTATATTTTAAAACTGGTCTAGCTTTTAAGTTTCAAGTTCAGCACATCCACAATGCTTAAATTACCATGATAACAAATCCTATACCCTTCATAGTAAAGCTGGTAACATAAAAATGCACTTTTTGTTTTATGGATGTGGAAGAAAATACAAGTTCAGGAAAACCAAGGACAAAAAAGGGTTGCCAAGGCATCAGCATCTAGCCAAATCTATAAAGGTCAATATTTTTTTAATAAACAATTTAAACACCAAAGAAACAAATGGGGATTGGTTGTAACTTGTATACATGTATAGATACAATGCGAAATCAAATTTGCTACAAATATTACACAATTGGCATGCAAACATCAACAAACTGCAGAAAAGGTATTTGGTCATTCCCAGCCACTCAACAGTTGCCACAATATTCAGAGTGTGGTTGAGAAAATCAGTAACCGCAAAACTAGTATGGAACAGGAAACCTGTAAAAGATCATTAAAAAGAGGAAAACCATTTAAACACATTTTGGAACACATCTTCGAAGCAAGCCTGCCATAAGACTTCAGCTGATAGATGGCACTAACAATTTTAACTCAACCTTGAATGTGAGCATGCAACACATATTTCAAAGACCTCAACCTTGAATATGAGCATGCAACACATATTTCAAAGACTAGAAACCCATAGAATACATTCACCATGCTCGTAGTATTTCAAATTTTATATGGATGGCCAAAAGCAATCCCCATTGTGACCATCTAAAGTTTCAAAATTGCAATAAAATATGACATAGCAAACAGGGGCATGATCAAAATGTTGAAAGCATAAAAACTGAATCTCTTTTAGTCCAGTGCAAGTATGAAATAAGCAGAAATCATATTTAAATAAGTAGCGCATACATGAGAAACAGAATGCATTGAAATAAAAGTTCATTAAATACCTTGCATCAGACATAGATGTATCTTGAGTGCTCCTTGCAGACTGAAATGTATCATTAGCTGCTTCTTCTTGAGAAAACTGGGGTGCTGAGGTTACTATGTAAGAGGAAGCCCGAGTAGGACCACTCGAATGTGAAGCACCTGAAGAAGAAAGAGGATCTTGCTCTGCCATGTGGGTGTAACGGTGTGCATAGCGCCAATATAGAAGAGGAAGAGTGGCGAAACAACCTATTGCGTAGCCCAGAACCCAAACATGCAAAGGAGCTTGTGGATTTTCATGCCTTGAAAATGACAACACAATAATTGAAGCTATTATCTGGCTTACAGTGATAGTAAGTTCCATTGATATCCAGAATCCTGAGTTCAACGGACTCGTTCTTGGTCTTCCTGCCCCATAGCTGTTAAAATCATCAGTCCTACCAAAAGAAGCGTTTCTGCCGAAGGAACTATTTCTCAATGACGACGATGAAGGTGGCAGCCGAGGATGCACTTCTGCCGTTGATATAGTCCTCTCAAGAGAACTCACGGGAATGGCAACGTCACACTCAGATGATGCAGACAATGGAGGACTCTCTGTGACAAGACTTTGATAATTTCCCCCTCCGTCTGTTGGCATTGCTAAAGGACTTGATGAACTCGGAACATTGACAACAACATGATCTGCATCCGGTGACCTTGGTGGGTGTTCCATCAGCAAAGGATGTCGATCGCAATCAGTTCGGCTTTCACATTCCAAAACAGCGCAACCAGCAGCCATGGAACTCCCTCAATACCCCAAGGGGAAACTGTAAAAACTGTTATCTATAGAGATATTCAAGTTTTTAAACAAAGCCGTGAATTTATTTCCACCTAGGTCCAATGCTCTGTATACCGTACAGTGCAGTTCCCTTTACATATCAGTATCCAACAACAACGATATAGAGAATGGCTTTCCTGCAAAATGCAGTACAAATCTTGACTATTTGTGGGTTACGAAAGAACGCAACTGCGAATCTTGAAGTTTTCAAAAAAAGACCTTACGGATGAAACCCTATAAAACTATTTCTTTCAAAGCGTATCACTAGATCGTCTGAATTGTTCAGGCAAATCTCTTAAGTCTCCTTTCAATGCCGAGCCCTCAAAGCGGAAAATACCCTTTCAATCAATTTTCCATCCGAGACCAATAATCAAACCTCTCAATCACCACGGATTATTTCACACTACTAGTCTACGAGATATCCAATAAAATAAACATCAAAAGCTTTCAACTCCAGACTTAACTTTTGAAACTCCAAGGCATTCTTTACTACTGGCACGCTTCCAAAACGTTCCAGAACAATCTGCTTACAATTCCAGCCCAACTTTGTCCACAAATGCCGCAAAACCTTCAAAACCACTCTCCCTCGTCCAATAGTCCAGTTTCTCAATTTCTCTTAAGCTCAAAAAATCCATCAAATTCCAAAACTAATGCAGCTAAACACCGTCTAGAAATAGCCATAGCGAGGAATTCAACAACACTTACCATAAAATCCTCAAAACAGGTCAAAGCTGCACATTTTCCCGCAAACCCTGCTTTTAAACCCTTGCGAAAGGGCAATTATTCTAGTCTTAACCAATTTGACCGTTTCAGAACTCAGAAGACTTGTGGAAGCACTGATTGGGTAGATTTACATCGCCATTGCAGATCGAACGAGTCTAACTATTATAGCATTTTTCTATGAAATCCTTTTCACGCCATAGTTGAGAATGAACCACACGATGAGCATGTCGTTTACATAGTCCAGCAGCTTGTCGAAACTGGAAATTAAGGTAAGTTCGACTGACACGTGTCCGTACTGCTGAGATTTCCCGTATGTTTGCCCTAAAATGAGCAAACTAAATTTATTCAACTGACAATTAAATGGGGATGACTTTTTACAAATATTTTTTTCTTATTTTAATACTGTTGTAATGTTGTACAGGGAAGTTTTGAATTATTCCAGACTTGTGATCATAATTAAATACCTTTTTAAGGTTTTGAAAACGAAAAGCTTGTGTTGAAAGATGGAAAGTAGTTCAATAACATCATTAAAAGATAGGCATGTGCTGTCGCTTGGCAGCCACTCCATGTAAACAAACCTTACAATGACTTTGTAGCTTGTTCTAAACCTTATTATATTGATTTTAATGCTTCTTATAAATCATCTTTGTAAAAGTGGAAAAAGTCACTTTAGGAACAAGAGACGCACTGCGTCAAAGTTCCTGCCAATAGTTAGGAAATAAGGAAATTAGAGAGTAAAATATATGAAAAGAGAGTTAAAAGAGATATATTCGTTGTAATAGTTAGAAAAGAAGGAAAATGGAGATTTATATATATGAAGACATATTGAAAAGAGAGATAATGATAATAGAGATTTATAGATAGAAATGAAGGATACGAAGGATATGAAGATATTTAAAAGAGAGAGAATGACATGTTATTTTAGGAACACTAAATAGAGATAGTTGGAAGAGAATTTTAAAAAATAATTAAGGATTATGTTATTTTAAGAAATATTTAAATGACAATTATAAATTTGAGTTAAATCAATGAAGTATTTGTTTCTACATTTTCCAATATAAATTCAAATATTAAATTTTTAAAAATAAATTGTTGACTACTTGATCCAAACCAACAAAAGAGTTAGTAATTTTGAAGAATACTATTAATTTTACAAATTTTAAAATGCAAAAAATAATTAAAACAAGATTGGAAAAACTAACTAGTTAAACATAGTGTGAAAAAAGTTAGCATTTTATGATTGACAAAAGTAAGGAACAATGTAAAACTAATAAATATATTTAAAATAGAAAATATAAACATTTAAAACTAAATTTATTTATTTTTGTAACAAAATTTATAAATATTTTTAGTAAAAATATATCAAATAATTATATTCTTAAAATTTTATTTTATTTTTATTAATTTAATTATAATTTAGAATAAAAAATTAATTTTAAAATTAGAATGAAATAATTTTAAATTATTGTGAAGAAAAAATTAAATAAATGTATTTTAAAATGATATGATAATTAGATTTTAAGTAAGATTTTAAATAAACTTAAACTTACAAGATGTTAAAAATAGTAGATTAATATATTTACAATCTTTGGTAAAAAAGAATGATTTAGTTATTATTGTTGATTAGACATGCATTTATGTCTTAGAGAGTGAGGTGGAAGATAAAATAATTATTTTTGGAAATTCTAATTAATTTGTCACAATTGTGAAAAAGATAAAGCTATCATTAATGTATGACATCATTGTGTTGGAAAAACAAATATGTGAATTTTTGTAAAGGAAAATTAATTTTTCTCCCTACCAAAAATAGTATGGACCAATAGAATGAGCACATAATGTCATTTATAAAATAAGAAAAAATGAAAAATAGATATACACATTGTAAATTGTATATAAACTTTTAAATTCTTTGATTTGATTGGTCAAGTTAATGTCATATCAGCACTCACATGAATGCATAAGTATTCCTGCCCATGGCAGGAACTAATAAATCTCTTTTCGATTATTTTCCTTTCTTCAATTCTTCTTCTTTTTTTAATGAATAGTCCTTTTCTAGTAATAAAATATTATACTTGTTACAAATTTACAAAAAAGGACCGAGATACAAGATCACCCCGCAAGAGTGTGTCAAGCTGAGAGGGGAGGTTCATCTAGATCATTGAAACTTAGATTAGAGTATAAATAACTTTGGATTTTAAATAGTTAGTTGGAGATTTGCAATTAAGATTTTGAAATTAAAAAGGTAAATAGTTTTTAGATTAATGTATAAATAAATTTAGTTGGAGATTTGCAATCAATGTTTTGAAATTAATAAAAAGGTAGATGGTCTTGAGTTTAAAGTATAAACTAGCACTTGTTCCAGAAAGAGGTGCAAGCGGTACACTGATAGTTTTTTTTTTAAAAGACAAATTCAAAAGACGTAAATTTAAAAACAAATATTTCTAATTGGTAGTGTAGATTATATATATAGAATAGAGGCATATATATTTGACATTTCTCTTTGGAGGTGAAAAAAAATGTAAAACTATATTATTTGATTTAATGCAAAACATCGAGTTCAAAAGTTGATTTGAATTGCACTTTTTTTTTATTGAAATTGTAAATAGAAATGTAACAATACACATAAATCTCATCAAGGTGGCACATCAAATACATAAATACGTACCGAAGAATAAGAAGAGAAGATAGAACAAGTCGCAAAAGATAAATCATAATGATGTAACTACAAGGATCATTCAACGCTAGAATAGATAGTCTTGAAACATATCTCAATGGTATAGTTCACATTATTTTTTGACTTATGGAACCCAAAAATGTCCACTCCCTCAGTGTTGAGGATATAAAAATAGACTTCATACTTGATTTGAATTGCACATTTTTTGAATTTTTATGAAATTGTAAGTAGAAATGTAATAGGAGTCTTATTTGTTGCAAGGCAACAAAGACCTGTATGTAAGGGAAAAAAAATAGGATTAATTATTTATAAGAAGTAGATATGAGGCAATTGTAGGAAATGTAGTATTAGTGAAATTCTAGAAGCAATCAAAACATACCTGAAAGTTTTTTGAGCATTTTTTTGTGTGTGAACACCTTTTTTGAATCTAACAAGTGTCAACCTGTAGAAAAGAGTAGTGAATTACTTAGGAAGCCACACAAGCACACAAGTAAATGGAAAAAATAGATATTTGTAGAATGATAGACATTACCATTTTCTGTAGAAGTAACTTCAAAGTCATGGTTTTGATGCGAGATTGAGTGCAAACGTGCTTCTTCTTTCTTTCTAAGAATATTGTACGGATTCTTTTTCATCTTACAAAAGTGCTCAAAAGAAAAGGAGGGCTCTATATGAAGGCCTTGGATGGATTTGACTCTAGAGATTATTGTGAAGGTGAGGCCTTGTCTTTCAGTTTTACCTATATCAATGGTAGTCATGCCTAAGGTTAAACCCTATGATTTGTGTATAGTGATAGCCTAGACTATGGCAAGAGGTATTTGTGTACGATTGCCTTAGGAAATGGGTTGTATCAGAATGGTTTTTGGGTTTCTAGGATCCCAAGGTGGACTAGTATAACTACTGAACTCTACCGTGACATATGAAGGCAAGAAAGGAGGTTTACATCCTATTGGATACACTATATCTTTGACCTCTCCAAGAGACCCATTAACAAGACCAGCAGCGACCCAGAGGTTCGTTGTAAGCATGACACGTTGAAGTTTACATAGTAAAACTTCTCTGGGTAATTAGTCATCATCAATCGTTTCCTCAAGCCTATGATGTGTATTTATTGCAGTGCACAGTGCAATAGGGACATTGAGCTCTTTTAGCATTTTTTTGTTGTGAAGTGAAACTTGTTCATTGGTAGCAAACAAATGTGTTTCATGGTCAAAGTCAATCTATTCATTTCGAGTGAGGTTCTTGTTTGTGCGAGTCATTAACAAATCCCAATCATGTAGCATTGGTTCAACATTGCAAATATTGTGTAGTGCTCTGCAAACTCTGCGAAATTGTATTTGAAGCGGATCATCACCTTCCTGTCTAAATATCATTTCTAATGTTACCACTGTGTTAAAACTATGCCATAATTGTTTTGCATTTGTGTGAGATGCATAGACCTGTTTATCCATAACTAGTGGAAGAATCAGCGGCATGCCACCAAAGAAAAGGTGTTGTTTTTGGGGTATAGCTTCACATAGCCTGGAATCAATTTTAAGAAGTAGTTTGGGACCAATGAAGCTCATTTCATCTATTAAAATGTATTGAATATTTTTCATGTCTTCTTGGTATTTTGTTAATGCTTGACTTTGAAGTGATTTCACTTCTCGAATTGGGATTTTGAGGGCTACATGTATGGTTGATGCATGAATATTGAAAGTTGCAATGCCTGTGGGTGCAAGAACAAGGAGTGGATTTATTATATTTGGCATTGAGTTGTGTAGTGCATTTTTTATGTAGCTGGTAAGGTATGATTTACCAGTTCCAGCAGTTCCTTGTATAACCATGTATAAAGGTTCCATGGAGAAATTAGATGAAGAGTGGTTTCTAATGATAGAAAGTGCAATTTGTTGATGTCGTGATAAAGTGTAACTATTGGCAGAGACAAAAGTAGAAGGGTCAATGACTGAGCCAACATTTTTCTGTCTATGTATAAATTGAATGGCATGGTCATGCAAATTCAAAGGAATGTTATGGTCTTCCCATGGATGGTTGTTGTCAAAGTCATGTTTTCCCAACATGTCAAGATCATCTAGGCTAGAACTACTGGCAAGGCCTAGTTGGGACATAAATTCCCACTCATTTAGTTGCAATGAATCTTGTATATCCATGTCACCATCTGAATCATTCTCCTCTTCCAAGATCTCATCATCTTGATCAGTGTGGTCTACATGCCAAACATTATATGTTTATGTTTATAATTGCTTCCAATGTTTAATAATGTCATCTTTGTCCACACCTATATCTACATGGATATCACGAAAGTGTTTGTACAAGAGCAATTTAGTCCAACAAAAGGTTTCAAGATGCTCAAAGTCTTCATTGGGAATTGAAAAATATTTTGGATACACTTGTACTATTGATGTTTCCTTTCTTATTCTTCATTTATCTCATTTGCGAGATGTAGCATATGTGTATGATCTTGTTGATTCAATTAGCATAAGTTGTTGAAGCTCAGTTGGGCGTTCCATGTATGCTTGTATGTAGCTAGATTTGATTCTTCTACCAACACTTGTTTGTTTAAGGTGGTGCAAAACTTTTTGCCCCACATTCAAAGACATAAATTGATGATTACAATTCACAAGGGGCAATTTTTGAAGCATGTACATGTTTCTTGTGCACTAATGTCTCTCTCGGCAATAATTTCAGCCATAAACTTATGGTATGCTTTGACAGCATTGTTGTTTACATTTGAATTAGAGCAAATTCTAGCCAACATTTGAACATAGTTTTCACTTTTTCTTTCAGATTTGGATGCATACTTAGCAATGTATTTGAGAACTAATGCTCGAGATGTAATAGGTTGGCAATCTATATTTGCTCTCCATATTGATAGCATATATGGGTTATGAATGTTCGACCTATCATCATTTCTAACTAGTTCAAAGCATTTGTTCCTTGTTTCATTACGGTATAATGATGCTTGTTCACATTCTTTCCAAGGTGCTTTATATTTGCATTTTATTTCTTACCTTTCACATGTAGGCACATCCTCTCAGTACATCGAGTGTGGCTTTGAACACAATTAACCAACTCTTCATAATCAATTAAAGGATCAGTAGAAGTTATTTCAATTGTATTTAAAAGACATGGATCTTCTGTTGGAGCCCTATGTTGAAAGTTGTCCATTTCTACTTTTGTGTGAGGGTTCATAGCTGAAACATATTTCTCAAAGAATTGTTTGGCCTTTTCTACTGCTTTAGGGTTTTCCCAATCAAGTGTGTCCATATTTTGAGCATTTTTAATCCAAATGACACCATGTATGTGCGCAAATCCTCTTCCCTGCCATTCAGAGTGATACCAATAATTAGTTGCCTCCATGAGCTTCTCAATTATCTCTTCACAAAAATTTTTGAAATGCTGGTGTAGATATAGTGATGTTGTATGTGGGTTATTAATCACATTATCAATACGTTGTTTGTTGGTAAGCAATGAAGATGGTACATTTGGGGAAAGAACACTATGCAAATCAAGCCATTTTGTGTCTATTGCACTCATTGTAAAGAAGAATGTTGGAGATCCTATTTGTGTTATCAAACTTGTCAACTCTATACGATGTGTATTCCATAATGCTCTTGTCCCTCGTAAAGTAGACCTGAAGTGCATCAATTCTTCTGCGAGTTGATTGTCAAGCAGGTTAGTTAGGTGGGAGCGAGGGTCTTCTATGGTGGATGGTGTATTGTCTTCCACTTTTTGTTTAATAAATACAAATGCAGCAGACTAGCTATGATGATGCATCATAAGATTCAAGAGGAAGTATCTAAAGCGTGGATGTTGGCCAAACCTATTATCATGGTAATAAATAAGATGCACAACATATTCATGGATTTTGACTTCTCTAATGTGAGGTTGCATGGGTAGTGGAGTACCATTTGGGAAAAGTGTGGGAAAGGCCATGTCAAACAAGCCCTCAGTAGTATACTCATTAATGGGGGTTGAACCTATTGATGGCCAAACTGCGATGGCATCTATCTCTTGTTCTAATTGCAAAGAATCTTTTATGATCTGTAGCTGATGACGTTTGTTTGGTAGGCTCATCATAAATGATGTTGAATATTGGGAGGCATCTTCCATGTCACATTATATGTTTTCAACTGAAGCAATTGTCGAAGGTAGAGGTTCACTGCAATCATCAATTGTATGTAGTATTTGCAAAATATCGGTAGTGCAAGTAGGAAGCATTGATAATGCCAAACTGTCTATTTCTACATCTTTGTAGTAAGGGTCAAACTTGATCTTGTATGAGAGTGCATTGTGAACATGGCTTCTACTAACATAGCAATCATAATGCTTTCCACTTGTATTTAGTCTTCAAACCATTAAGACATCTAGTTGGTCAATTGTAAGTGGTAAATATTTTGTAATTGTTTGAATATCCTGGGGAAAGCTTATTGTGTGGTCACTATATTTGTATTGCCCACCATGAGCATGGGTTACTTGCAAGATGGGAGTAACACGTGCAATAAGCATCTCCTCTACCTGGGGGAGAACCCTTAACATAGTTGGTTGCTCAGAGGGGTCCATGTTGTTGGCTTCTAAGAAGAAATGTATTCCCCTTTCAGAAAAACATCTCTTACAAGTGATAACTCCATTTGATGTACACACATTCATACCTGGTTAGCACTCCTTACAGGTAGTACATGTTTTTAGTTGTGAGAGGGCATCTACCCTAGTTCTAAATCTATGGGTTGCATCTATATATTTAGAGGAAAATTGGAAATCGATGTGGTTCATTAATTGTTGACAAGGAGGGATTTTCTCATTAGGATTTGGCGGTGTATTCATGGAAAGTTGTGGTGTAGGAGAACCTGTAGAACCTTGTAGGTGGTAGGAGAATGGTTGGTTAAATGTTGATTGCAAATGTTGGTAGTGTTGAATGCAATGATGTGCTCTAATTTCTTCTCTATTGCGGCCATAGTATACACAACTTCTCTTACATGATTGCATAGCAACACTATTACTATGGATGGGTTGTCTATCTTGATTAGGAACAACGGGAGCCATATCATGAATTGTATAGTAAGAAGAAAAGTGTATTTCTATCACCAATATAAAATTACAAAATCAAGGAACTGTAAGAACAATAACAATAATATCAAAAGAGTATCCACCCTTCAATGCAAGTTGTATAGGTGGAAAAAATAAGTATGTTGAAGAGTATGAGTAGTAGTTGTGTTGAACCTCTTTCTACAAACGTTAAATTAGCCTAAGTAAAGGGTTGATTATTGTTTTAGAATGTATTTGGTATTACCAAATGTAAAACATATTAGATAATAATGAAGTTGCAAACACAAATCAAACATTGAGTACAAGCATAACAAAGAGTGCATAATTTGCAGAGAAAATAAAGTCATTGAAAGACGTTAAATAATAGATATAATAAAAAAACATCAACTATAAATGTTTTCTAGCAAAAGGTTAAAAGACAAGTTTTGAAGGGGTCTTGAAACCCTATTAACGAGCATACAATATTGGGGATAGTAGTCAATACAACAAAGAGAAGGCGATAAGCATAGAGAATGGATATTAAGGAGAACCAACAAAGATTGTGATTCATATAAAATATACTTATATGAAAAAGATGTCATTTTCATGTATGGATAGTAGTTTGAAAAAATGGAAGTCATGTGCATTCATGTGTGATGCATTATCTATTTAGTTGCAGCTAGCATAGGGGCTATAATTCCATCAAAGAGTGAGGTGCACTCACTTCTGAAGTCCAACCTAGCAACTTCCAGGATCGTTGAGTTCAAATGCAATTCGTCATTATATGATTTCATTTTGCTTGTAACTGTGAAAAAAAATTGGTTGTATTGAGCAATTCGTATAGCAAACTCTGCACGGTCAGGTTCAATATCATCATACTGTAGCATATAGAGTTCTTTTGCAGGCATGCCAACGAGTTTAGTTGTAGTTTCATCGAAAGCAATTGCCCACAATGATCCAGTATGGTCTTCAATCTTGACTTGAAGTACATATCTATAATCACAATTTGAAAAGATGGTTAGACACTTTGGGCAATACCACCTGGAGTCACTATTTTTTTCAACCATTTTCTTGTATTGCTTTCCTGCTATGACAAGGGGACAAGTTGGATAACAATATTTCTTCCTTATGGCAAAAACAAGGGTTGCTTTAACAATGTATTGGAGAGGTTTTGAGGAAGTTGGACATTCCTCTTCAATCTTGGTAATGGTTTTCCATGCTAAAATTAGAGGTGAATCTAGTAGGGTGGTTATTGTTGCAAGAAACGTATGCCCATGTTTAGAAAACCAAGATTATAGTTGATTGGCTTCATCAATATTAGGATTTATAAGTATCTGTGAAGTGGCAAGTGTGCTTACAACCCTACTTTGTATTCTACCAGACAACCACCTTTTATAACAAGCACAGTTGACTTTTGTAGATGATACATTTCTTGTCGTTGTGCACCTTCTTTCATAGTTGTCTGTCCCCAAAAAGTTACATTAATAGTGGACGTAGAAACATCAACCATCTTAAGACTCCATCTTACAACCTCGATTCCATCTCACCTTCTTATTGTAGAGGCAAGATCCACATAAATGACAATTCCAATGAGATTAAGAGTAGAATTAATATTTATATTCATAATCTCTGCAATGGGTGTAAAAGTGTATCGAAGTGTTGGAATTAAGAGGTCATCGTCACATAGTGAAAGTGTTGAATCCTCTCTTAAGGTGATTTCAAAATCACTGTTCAATTTATTGTAGAACTTGTTTACAGATTTTATGGTACCACCAGACAATGTGTAGACACTCCCAACTTGGACTTTATCAAAGTGGAGGTCTGCAACATCATTAAAGAAAGTTAGCTTGACTTCAGTCCTTTCAGTATCAATAATGTCAAAACTAAACATATGACCATTCCCATTCTTTGAGTTGAATTGGTATTTTTCCTTTTTCATGGTCACATGACCTTTAATAGTCCACATTGTTTGATATGGGTTCAAACTTCTAAATATGTGCAACATTTTTTTCGTAGAGATGCATCGAGGCCAAACATCAATTTAGTATGAGTCATATGTGCTGATGTTTCTATCTAATCAACATTTGTTCCAGTGCTCAATGGACTAACAAAGGAGTGGTTTATAGTTTTCTCTGGTTCTTTGAATAAGAAGATGGGAACACCAACGATATCATGTTTTGTGCATAAAACCTCTAAGTCAGAGATTATAATCCACCTTAAAGGGTAGGTAAAACAATAATATTAGTAAGGGTACATATTTGCATAATAAAACATGAAGGGATTCATTAAATAGAAGTGGAGTGGAAGTGGAGTTACCTCGACTCGCAAATGGTGGGAATAGAATAGTGGGTGACATGTATTATAGAACCTTTTTGGATTTCATCTGAAAGTATAAGACCATTAAATTTCCTTGGCAAGGTTGATTTTTGTAGGTGAAGGCCATCAAAGAGCTCTAACTTGTATCTATTTGTTGCTTGAGTTCCTTGTCTAAGCAATGCAATGCCAAATACTTGGAGATGTGGTTGCAAATGATTATTTTCATTGTTGATAAGTCTGATTGCATCTTTCATAAGAGTTTGAGACATTACTTGGGGAGATTGAATTTACCCTATAAACTGAGACATATAACTATTATTATCTTGTTCATATTTACAAACATAGTAGTCAGAAAAAGTGGTAAACTTAGAGAAGCATGTGTTTGTCAATGTCATAACAGGCCACAGTACATTAGTAGGGTTGGACCTAAGAATTATATTATGGCACTACTTTGCATGGGAACATAGTGGTCATAGTATAACAAGAGTAGTTATAGGTGACTTTGATATGGTTGAAAGAATGCTTATGGTGAAGTGTAGGAGGGAAATGAATTAGTAACTATAGTGGACTCCCACTATGAATATAAGCCAAATAAAATGGAAGGTAACATCAATTTAACTCTATGCTAAAACAATGAATACTCGGATATTCTTACTTGTATAGAAAAACATGTACATGTGCAAAAAGAATATAGGTAAGAAAGCATACCAGGAATGTGCAATCCAAAAGTAATTTCTTTAGATACACGTTTTTTGTTGCCAAGCATTTTCCTAGACGAGGAGTAATGTTTTCCATAAGTGGTTAGTACGATAAAAAATAATAGTTAGTTTTTAGAAATGGTAGAATATCTTTTATTGATGTTAGTATATAGAACTACTTAGGAACATGGTGTTAATTTATATTAAAGAGATAGTTCTAATCGTATCTATTGACTTTATTTTCAAACCAAAGCATATATGCAAGGCAATTTTCTAAACATAAGAGGACATACAAGGAAACGATAAACCAAAATTGCTTTGGTAAGCACAAGTTTGTCGACTAAAGTGTGAGAATAGATTGAAAAGAGTGCTCAAACTTGTAGTCTAAAGCATGCAAACATAAACATAAGACAAAAGTGTGCAAAGATGCATGAAGATGTGACATACATAATATCGTATAAAATATTGTGCCATGAAAAAAATCATTCTAGTTAAATATATATGAGCTATTTCATAGACATTATAGCTCACTTTATATTATTAAACAAATGTGGCATCTCTTTAAGAAAAGTAAACTATGTAAGGGTAAAGGAAGAAGAAAAGTGAATAGTTGTTGGAGATATATGCAATGCATAGTTGTATTCAAAATAGAACCAAGTGTGTATAAATTAAACTTCAATCAACATACGACATAATAGAGGAGGAACATAAGGCCGACTCGTGTATTATAGTAATAGAAGTATCAAAAACCCTCATTTTTTGGAGAGTTGTATTATAGGTAACCACTAATAATCACCAAAAATGGATAACACAAGTGAAGCATGCTCTATGGACGATTAAGATAGTCTTGAAAAGCACAACGAATAACAGGTGCATTCCCTTGTCTATAATACATGCCAGCATGAATATCCCTTAGATAATTGCAATAATGATAGGAATCAAGTTGTTGTAAATTGATTTCTTGCAAAACTTCCTCAACCCTAATGATATCAAATTCTTGAACATCACATGTATGTATGCTTGCCACTTTCATCTGTGCCTATAGTTGAGCACAATTTTGAGAAGCACAATTTGTAAGACTTTGTATTTCAGTTTGGGGATACCCATTCCAATTGATAATCCCATTAGATCCTGTAGATGGTTGTGGAGTATTGACCTTTGATGTATTGCTTGAGATGTATATTATGTGGTGAGGTTAGGGAGGATTATCTATGACCTAAAAAATCAAAACAAATGTTAAATATGAAAAAGAGAACCAATAGGAACATTGATAGTATTGAATGGTAGTTAATTTTATCCATATATTATAACTAATTTGCATGAGTATCTTTTTTAATGAAAGATAAGTGTAAACGCATGAATAAATGTTATTCTAAAGAGTTGGGTTGAAATGTATAAGTACTGAAATTAATAGTTTGAGTCCCCTATTTGTGGTTGGTGAGCAAAAAACATGTACGTAAAAGGAAAATGGTTAAGACTGAAACTAAATGCTTTACAATGGTAATATTTGAACAAGAATTCAAATTTATCAAAATAACTTGAACTAATTTATTAAAAAACTCAAACTATAACAATTTGCAAACAAACACAAACCCCAGCTGTATCTATAAACAAAACAAAACAAAGTAAATTACTAATTTTACATTTATTTTATCCATATCGATTATATATAATGAAAATATGATGTAAGAAAATAAAAGTCCTACATGAGATGTACACATTAATGCATGAAAAGGACCACATTTTGTGAGTCAGTGGGTGTAGAGACAACCCTATCCCTATATTTGCAAAAGTACTTATTGAGGAAATAAAGAAAGAGAAAAGAAACTATTAAAAATCTTATTCTTATCATTTATTGAATAAATGAAAAAAGAGGTAAGTAAATTTGATATATTTTATACCCCAACTAATACTCTCTATTAATACAATGAAAAACTCTTTATTAATATAAATAAATAAAATTCTATATTAATGTAAAAAAAAATACAATTAACTCCCTAATGCAAAAGATTAAAGATATACATTTCATGAAAAAAATATTCCTACTAATTAAAACAAATGATAAAATATCTTTTCCTTTATATTATTATTATATTCTCTAAATTTCATATAAGAAGAACAATAGTAATAAATTTTAAAAAAAAATCATCTTAATCTATTGAAATAGCATAAAATGAAAAGGTGTAGTAGTGTATCGTAATAGTTTGTTGACTGCTTGACATAAAATCATAACTATACAATCAGGAACTAGTATAATTATATTAAAAAAATCACTTGTATGAGTAATCTAGTGTGTCTCATAATATCAATTTGAATGGTGTGCAATTCAAATGAAGTAGAGAACAAAACACATTATGTCTTAGCTTTAGCATGATAAATTGAGGGTACAATAAAACAAGAAAACCAAACAAATCTACATGGATATGTATATTGGCAATCGTAAATCTGATTCTCCACTAAAATGTAGCAATGGGAACACACCTTTAATTATTCAAGAAAGCTTTAATGCATTCAATTGTAAAATGTTTGAATGGTATTTGGGTTTTTGATAACATGGAATATTAGCTTTACCTTATTTTAAAAATTCAATAAAAATCTAACGCATCTTAGAAAGCAATCCTGACTGATGGATGTCACTCACATGGTAAACAAAACCAAAAATTACAGATTTTAAAATTCAAAGCATAACATTGTAATTTAAGTTCTGTAGCTCAAAATTATAACAAGTATAACTTCCTTCTTTGAATGTATCATAGTTATCTATCCATAGCATGCTCAAAACGTGGAGAATTTTGTTATTCCATCAAATCATGTCCATATCCAATTCTATTTTGGTGTGGGCTAGGAGTAGTTGCACATTTGACAGGCAGGAATAATAGTTTAAAAAAAAAAAAATTTAAGCAGGAATAAACGGGGCAACGAAAGGGAAATGGTGAACAAACAGGCTAGCGGGGCCCACATTAACTACCCAACCCAAGCGGTCAAATGCTCGAGTGTGCTAGTTAAGCTGGCCACAATTGGATGAGAAACATCTTAACATTTCATAGTCTAAGTCAATAATAAAAATCTAACATTATCTTGGGCTCCTTAACAAACTGTTATCAGCTAATTAAGATCATTATCTTGGGCTCCTTAATAAATATATTTGAAAATGTATGATTATTTTTTCATGAATAATATTTTTTCATTTTTAAGTATATGATATTTATTGACTAAGAACTAATTTTTCAATCTATTAAATATTTCCATTTCTAAAAATATTTCAAATAGTCAAGTATAATGATTTTAAAATGAATACTTTTATTATCACAAATTATAACATTATCTAACATTATCTTTTGCATTGTTTCACTGTTGAAAATTTTAACCAGGAATAGGTCATTAACAAAATTTAGAGAACACCTATAAGCAGAGGGATGACTATGATGGTCTTCTCTACACAACTCATTCTACCATTGCCTTCTCCTTTCGTGTAAGAGCGGGTGAAATTACCCTCCAAGTTTAGACATGTTCCCTTTGATGGTTTAATGTAGTCATTTAGATTCGAATCAACACATTCATTAATATCTACAACAAGATTTAATTTTTAGGCAAGATTAACTACAATCAAATTGCAAAGTCTGGTGAATAATTCACCCCTCGACTCGGTGAGATTGTTTATTTATTTAATTAGGTGAATTCCCCCTTTTTGGTTCACATTTTGTGTATTGAAGATTTTTTTCCCCTTTAACACATATTTGTACCAATTTCCATCGGTTATGGTGAGTTGCAACTACCATGTTGAAAGTATTTCAAACACATTTGGAAGCCCATTTTTTATGTTTAGTAGTTAGCACTTTTATATCTATTTGTGAGTTGTAATGAATGGAATTGTTTTGCAGTTCCAATCCATCATACAAGAAATTAGATCAGCGAGAAGTTTTGGCAAATAACAACAGTAAACACAGCCACAACAACAAAGGGAAAGGTGAGAGCTTTAAATCTTCAAATGGAGAAACCCCTGGTTGGTTTCCTTCATAACTTTTCATGCCTAATTTAAGGGAAAAGAAAAACAATTTTAACCTAAAAATGTTATAAGTCATGTCAATGGTTCACCAAACTAAAAGACCTGACCAAAATGTTTCTTTCTTAATCCTTTCCATCTGGAGTAAAGAATTTATGACATATACTGAACAACAAATTAAAAAATCATGAAATAACTGATCAGAAAAGAAGTTTCTATTTACATAAATGTTGTGTAACTAATGATATCAAACTGCTACAATTATATTAAGAAAGATGATGTAAAAAAATAGAAATGAAAAACATAAACCCGAAGCACAAAAAACAAAGAGTGAAAAACTAAAACATAAACCTGAGCTGTAGTATTTAGTTTCCAGAAGTACCTGTAAGAAGTTGAGCTCGATTGTTTGATGTAGATATGAACAAGAACAATTATTGTGGATTTGGGAAGTATAAATAGAGAGTGATCACTATTTAAAGATGCAATATGTAGCCCAAGTAAGATATCTGCTTGCAAGCATGTCAAATCATGATCACATAACATTAATGAGTTAAAACAAAATCATTTACAAATCATTAAGTGGATGTTTCTGACAGCCCATAAGAAGTCGGTTACTTTACAGTCTCGAAAAATATTAACTCACAATCTGAAACCATTTACTCACAAACTCGGTGGGCACCTTCCACCTTGTCGGCAGTCCAAGACCCTAATATTATCATCATGCCATAAACAAATCTTTCATCAGTGAGCCTTTCTCCTAGTCATTATTTGCTAACAATTTTCTTGACTCTTCTAAAAGATGGTGATAATAAAAAACTAAAAGGTCAAGCCTCACAGATATCTACCAGATCATACTTCAATGATAACTAAAATATCACATTATTGATGCAGTTTGTGTAAGATCATTACGTGATAAATGATGTTTGCAGATCTTTCATACCATCATCGTTGTTAAATGCCCTAAAATCAGAGAAGCTTGGGATATTAATGTTTCCCAGGAGTTTGATAAATTAGCTTAATCCAACTCGGTTCAACATCGCATTGAGATTAATTATGTCAAGAATTTTGTCAAACAATATCTATTTACTTATGACGCCCATAAATGAAATTGAGTTGTATCTCAATTACAGATTGTATTGCAAATTTTAGCAGATTTTTAAGTAAACTATTTTTGACTGCCTGATACCCATTTTTGGTCACCTAATACCATTTTTCGACAGTCATATTTCTGGTGTGAGACAAATTGCGATTGTAGGCAATCTCAATGGGAAAGCCTATCGGCTAATAAGAGTTGCGATATAACTAGAACCACATGTAATATAAAATAGTTTTTTATTTTATAAACAAGGATGTAAAGCGTCTAGTTCTTGTCATCATGTCTTGTGAATTGAAGCTTATAGTGTCCAAATAAAATATCTTGTTGAATTGGCCACATATTTGATTTGTTTGTATTCATTAAGTTCAATTATTAAAAAAGCATGACTTTATTTTGTAGTAAATTATGCATTGTGTTAGTTTCAAATATAATGTATTTTAAAAAAAAATTAGACAATTCTTTTTAATTTTTAGCATAGATTATATTAAGAGGCAATTGACTTTTAATTGAAACTTTAAGCTTACAATGCTTTGTAAGTGCTTAAATTACTACATTCTAAAAAGTTGTAAAAAATGACAACACGTATTCTAATAGCTAATAAGATGTAGTAATAGTCAATCACACATGTAGTCATAGCTTATTATTTTTTAGCTTTCTTTGTTGTTGATTGGTTCATTAGTGCAAAAAGTACTATTCTATTTGTATGAACCACTATTTGTTTTCATATTTACTATTTTTTTCATATCATAGAGCGCTTGATCTTTGTTAACAAATCTGTATTTCTATTTTTTAATGGTAAAAATGTCGTTATCATCAATATAAAACATGTTCTACTAACATAACCATTGTGCCACATTCTACAACTACTGTTACTTGCAGATCCATGCCAAGATGTTGGAAATCATTAGAGGAAGGTGGAATGACATCTATGTTATTTTTATTGTTTTCATCATTTACAAAAATGTTATCTATTTTGGCTCTATATTTTGTTTGAGCTTTTGGTTGTATTTGTGAAGTAAATTGTATCTTTTGTTTTATTTATGAGTTTCTATCACTGCCTGTGTGGTCTTCCATATTTAGCTGGAAAGTCTTTATTCTTGCCTATCTCAAGCTTATCGCTTCTTATTTACATCTTTGACCTTATGTTGGAGATGTGTTAGCTAGTCTAGTTATTGTCAGTGGCATTTAGTAAAAATTCTTTTGCAAGTTCTTGAATGGGATATCTAATGTGTAACTATTTCCATTATATTCATGTGTTTGTGTATCAACAATCAAATTTATGCATACATATCACATCAAACTCAGAAAATAGTTGTCTCATTTTTTAATCTACTTCATACTATGTAAAATTACTAATTTAATAGGTTCGATGCTATACAGAATTACAAAGAAGTTAACCCTAAGTAACCATTAAAAAGCATGTCTGAAAGTATGATCAATAGTTATAGTAATCGTTGCTATATTATTTAACATAAGCTATTAGCAGTCTATTTTTACTAAGCATATCAGTAATATAGCATTATGGTTTCTAAGGCTTGGAAGCATTTTCTAGCAAAGGTTCTTTTGATATGGTAGGCTACAGTTTATTCATTCTTCTTTAACTTGCAATATCACCAAAAAATTAATGTTACATAGTTGTTGCTAACATATGAAACATATCTCCGGTAATTCCTATTTGTAATGGTTTTTTCAATGTATTTGTTAGATTACTTGTTGTTAGGAACCTGTGTGTTCCTTCTGTTTATTTTGTTAGAGTAGAGTTGTTGGACGCATATGCTTTGTAAGTCGTCCCGTGAGTTTATTTTATTATCCCACATGCATAGGTAGTATTACTTTTCTAGATCGTACCCAGTATATAAGAATAGGTTGAGGCCCTTGATGGGCACGGACGAATTTATTGTATTGAGCTTGCTCAAAGGAGGTTACCCCCTCGAAGTGGCCTGCGATCAGTAGATTTATTCTGAGTTCTGCTATCACTTTGTATTCTGTTATTTCGAGCATTCTCACGATATTGCTATAAGGAGGTTCTTCTCATCTGGTATCAGAGCACTCTCTTGGGCTCGCTGGGTGGAAATTACATCAAATTTTTTCTGTCGTGGCCTTCAGGTTCCTCTCACTTCTAATATCTCTTGTTATTGCAATAACTCTTTTCAGTTGTTCTGTCTGTGCGTGAATTTTTCTAAGTCGACTGTTCAGAAAAAAAAAAAAAAAAAAAAAAAAAAAAAAACCTTGTTTTATGGTTGTTACGCGTACAGGAGCAAAAATCATGGAAGAGGAAATTGCATCCCTCAAAACCAGACTTCAAGATCTGGATGACAAAATTCTGGGTCTTAACTTTCAGCAGTCAGCCATGAGCCGAAACCATTCAGGAGATACTGGGTCCTCTTCTGGCAATTTCCGTGGACCAAAGCTTGATTTTCCACGCTTCGATGGTTCTGATCCGACTGGATGGATCTATAGGGCAGAGCAGTATTTCAGCTTGCATAATACTTTGGATAACCACAAAGTCTCCCTTGCATCTTTTCATTTGGAACATGAAGCTCTTCAATGGTTCCGTTGGTACATCAAGGCTAATGTAGGCCCAACGTGGAGCGAATTGTGCACCCTCATTTTGGAGCGCTTTGGCCCTAGTTCCTTTGATGATTTCATAGGAGCACTCACTAAACTGCGTCAAACAGGCACTGTAAGAGAATACCAGACAGAGTTTGAAAAATTAGCTAATCACACAGAGGGCTTGTCTGATGAATTCTTCCGTAGTTGTTTTGTCAGTGGTCTGAAGGATGCACTTCACTCAGAAGTCAAAATGTTTCGACCTACTACAATGATGGAAGCCCTTGGGTTGGCTAAGTTAGCGGAAGACAAGATTAGTGCTCTACAACGCTCCAGATCTAATTTTGTTCCATTCAGAAATACAGGTTCTCACAACCCTCCAGTCATACCAGCTCCCAGAACTACTCCGATCAAGCACTTGTCTGAAACAGAGATGCGAGTTAGGCGAGACAAAGGGCTTTGTTATAATTGTGATGAGAAATGGTCTCGGGGCCATAAATGTGTTCAGCAAAAGCTCTATCTCTTGGATGTGGATTCTCCACCGGAACTGCAAGAATATGTAGATGCTCAGGAAACAGTGGATGCTGAGGTTGAGCCTCACCAGCCTGAACCTCCTTCCCCAGAAGCTCCACCAGAGATATCTGTCCATGCTTTGGCAGGAGTCACTACTCCACAAACCATGCGGGTCCAGGGTTTCTTCAAGAAGATCCCTCTTACTATACTCATTGATTCTGGTAGCACTCATAACTTCATTGATCCACGAATAGCCAAACAGGCTGATTGCTTTATCCATCCCTGCTCTAGCTTTGAAGTCATGATTGCCAATGGGGGCACTTTACCTTGTAAAGGGAAATGTCGCAATGTGCGTCTCTCTATTGGAGATTATAACATGCGCTCTGACATGTTTGCCTTACCCTTAGGTGGCTGTGATGTGGTTTTGGGTGCCCAATGGTTACGCACTCTTGGCCCCATTCTCTGGGATTTTGCTGAACTTTGGATGCAGTTTTCGGCCGAGGGGCACCAACACACTTTGAAAGGCTTACAACCAGGGTCTCTCAGCATCATCAGTTCACACCGTATGGAAAAACTTCTTAAGAAGAATTCACATGGTGTCATCGCTCAGCTCCATTCCATTCAGATGCAGCCATCAGCAGTCTCTAGCACTCCTGCCGATCTCCAACACATTTTGGACAAGTATTCTGGTATATTTGCTAAACCTGTGGGATTACCTCCTTCTCGTCCAGAGGACCACCGTATTCAGCTCCTTCCTGGCAGTGTTCCGCCCAACATCAGGCCCTACCGCTACCCATTTCATCAGAAGACCGAAATCGAGATACTTGTCCGTGACTTACTGAAGCAAGGTATTATTCGCCCTAGTACCAGTTCCTTTTCTTCTCCAGTTCTGCTTGTTCGCAAAAAAGATGGGTCATGGCGACTCTGCATTGATTTCCGAGCACTTAATCATCTCACTATAAAGGACAAGTTTCCCATTCCAGTTGTTGATGAACTTCTTGATGAACTTCATGGGGCTCATTTTTTCTCCAAGTTAGATCTTCGTTCTGGGTATCATCAAATTCGGGTTAATGAGGAGGATATACCTAAAACTGCCTTCCGCACACATGATGGTCACTATGAATTTTTAGTCATGCCCTTTGGCCTCACGAATGCTCCTTCAACATTTCAGGCAGTGATGAATAACATATTTCGACCATACCTCCGGAAATTCATTCTGGTCTTCTTTGATGATATCCTCATATATAGCAAAACTTGGGCTGAGCATCTCCATCATCTGGAGCTTGTCTTGCAACTTCTCTCTGATCATCAACTCTGTGCAAAACTATCTAAATGTGTGTTTGGCCAGGAGGAAGTGGAGTATCTCGGGCATATTGTTGCACACCATGGAGTGCGGGTGGATCCTACAAAAATAGATGCCATGAAAACTTGGCCGCATCCTAAAACTCTCAAGAGCCTTCGGGGTTTTTTGGGGTTGACTGGCTACTACCGCAAGTTTGTCAAAGATTACGGAAAAATTGCAGCACCATTGACAGCTCTGTTAAAAAAGGATGCCTTCTCCTGGACCCCTGTTGCTGAGACTGCATTTGAACAACTGAAACAGGCTATGTGCAGTACACCTGTTCTCGCGATGCCAGATTTTTCCAAACCCTTCACTATTGAGAGTGATGCTTGCGGCAATGGATTGGGTGCTGTTCTCCTCCAAGATGACCATCCTATTGCGTTCACTAGCAAAGCCCTCTCTGGTAAGAATCTAGCCCTCTCTACTTATGAAAAAGAAATGATGGCTATTTTGCATGCTGTACAGAAGTGGCGGCCATACCTCTTAGGGAGTCATTTTTGCATCAGAACCGATCACCAAAGTCTGAAATACTTCCTGGAACAACGGGTATCCTCTCCTACACAACAGAAATGGGTCAGCAAACTCATGGGGTATGATTATGAGATCACCTACAAGAAGGGTAAGGAGAATATTGTGGCAGATGCTCTTTCTCGCACATTTGATAATCAAGCTTCCCTTTCCGCTATTTCTAAGCCCATTCCCAATTGGTTAGCGTCTGTTCAGCAGGGCTATGACAGTGACTCTTCTTTATCTCAAATCATTCACCAGCTAGCCAATAATCCTTCTGCTATACCACATTACTCTTGGGATGGTGCTTCTCTTCGATACAAGGGTCGGCTAGTGCTTCCTCAGAACCCAGCTCTACATCAGGCTATTTTTTATGAACTCCATGCTTCTCCTTCAGCAGGGCACTCAGGCTTCCTCAAAACTTATGAGCGAGCAAGGAGAAACTTCTTTTGGAAAGGAATGAAACAGACGATTCAACAGATGGTGGCTGAATGTGATACTTGCCAACGCCACAAGGGTGAAACGACCCTCCTTCCTGGCTTGCTCGAACCATTGCCCATCCCTACACGGATTTGGACTGATATTTCTATGGATTTCATTGAAGGGCTTCCTAAATCCGGTGGCAAGACAGTGATCTTGGTTGTGGTTGATCGTCTCTCGAAATATAGTCATTTTTGTGCCCTCAGCCACCCCTATACTGCTTCCTCTGTTGCACAAATCTTCATGGACCAGATATTTCGTCTTCATGGACTCCCTTCTTCCATTGTCTCTGATCGTGATGCAACTTTTACCAGTCATTTTTGGACTGAACTGTTTCAGAAAACTGGCACCAAACTGAAGATGAGTTCGGGCTATCACCCACAAACTGATGGTCAAACGGAAATTGTCAATAAATGCTTGGAAACTTATCTTCGTTGCTTCACTTCCGAACAGCAACATCAGTGGGCCAAGTGGCTCCCTTTAGCTGAATGGTGGTACAATACCTCTTACCACACTGCCTCTAAAATGACTCCATATGAAGCAGTCTATGGTCAGGCACCTCCAGTGCTCCTTCCCTACACTCCCAACAGCTCACCAGTCCAGGCAGTTGACATAGTTCTCCGCAGCAGGGATCAGATTCTTCGTACCTTACAGGATAATCTTCACATGGCCCGTAATCGGATGAAACAGCAAGCAGATCAACACCGTTCTGAGCGCTCATTTCAAGTTGGGGATATGGTTTTTCTTCGTCTACAGCCATACAAACAATCCTCCCTAAAGCTGAAAGGGCGTCATAAGCTGGCCCCAAAATTTTATGGGCCTTATCAGGTTCTGCAGAAGATTGGTTCAGTTGCTTATAAACTGGAACTTCCTCCTTCTTCCCGCATTCATCCAGTTTTTCATGTTTCTTGTCTAAAGAAAGTTCTGGGTACCACTGTCAGAGCACAAACTACTCTCCCTGAAATGGATACGGAAGGATCCATTATCCTGGAGCCGGTGGCAATCATTGACCAGCGCACTCGCCAGCTTCGCTCTCGCTCCATCTCTGAGGTCTTGATTCAGTGGCATGGCATGCAACCAGAGGATGCTACCTGGGAACCCCTTCTTCAGATTCAACAACAATTTCCACACCTTAAGCTTTGAGGACAAAGCTTTTTTCTAAGGGAGAGGGGATGTTAGGAACCTGTGTGTTCCTTCTGTTTATTTTGTTAGAGTAGAGTTGTTGGACGCATATGCTTTGTAAGTCGTCCCGTGAGTTTATTTTACTATCCCACATGCATAGGTAGTATTACTTTTCTAGATCGTACCCAGTATATAAGAATAGGTTGAGGCCCTTGATGGGCACGGACGAATTTATTGTATTGAGCTTGCTCAAAGGAGGTTACCCCCTCGAAGTGGCCTGCGATCAGTAGATTTATTCTGAGTTCTGCTATCACTTTGTATTCTGTTATTTCGAGCATTCTCACGATATTGCTATAAGGAGGTTCTTCTCACTTGTTGACCTACCTGAGTGTTCTGCAATAGATTGACATGCATAATTGCATTGGCTTGGGTTAGGGTGAAAGTGCCCTTAATGCAAAGCTCTCTAAGCATGAATACAGAATTGGATTTCTGCTGCATATATTCCTCATACTTGATGCTGCAGAATCGTGGGATTAACTGGTCAATCAATGTGTTGTCAATGAAGCATTGGATTGGCTATTTATTTTTAGTAAAAAGCAATGTCTTCAAGTGTAACTTGCGCATATAGTTGACATCCTTCTTGCATCCAATACAATGTGTAGTTTCTTCATCAAGGATTCCATATCCTTCAAATTTGTGTTGGCAATGTGGACAAGATGTAGCAAATGGACTGGAGAATGGATTTGCAATCTTCAATTTCTCATGTACCTGTTGCAAAGTGTAGGTTGTAAGTGTTGGTTACATTTTCACATTGGTTATATATATATATATATATATAAAGCAAAAGTGGCAAGCCACTTTAATATTTTATTAATCTGATTCAACGAGGTCAACTGGGAAAGAATTAGTGAAGAAAACCCAACATCGTCCCTAATGTATACATAGTTTTAGATGTTTTGAACAAATAATTACAAAGGGTGAATCAAGTACCACCCATCAGTATATCTAGAACTGAATATCACCTTCCTTCAAACTGGTATACATGAGCACGATCCAACAAACTTATCTTCCTGAATTAATTTTTTGAGGCCAACATGTTTCTCAATTATGGATAAAGGTTGAAGTGAATCCAAATTCGAAAGAAAATCTGCAACATGGTTTCCTTCCCTATAGGTGTGTGAAATACAAACACCCAAGCACTCATCTAAGAGCCTCCAAATTTGAATAAGAATATATTTTAAATTCCAAGAGAAGATAGTCCTATGAATACATGCATTAATAATGACAGAGGAGTCTCCTTCAATATGTAGCAACCGAAAATTACCTTGTTTTGCTAAAATAAGACCAACTAACAGAGCTTGTGCCTTTGCCATGTTATTTGTATTAATAGGCAAAGGGGATACTGTAATTGCCACAACATCTCCATCTGAATTTCTGATACATGCACCAAAATCAGAAGGGCCAAGATTACCTCTTGATGCGCCATCAAAATTCAATTTCCAATATCCCTCATCCGGTGGCCTCCATCCTGTTTGCTTATGGGATAATGAAGAAGTGGAAGAATTACCAATTTTCCAACCATTTGGAATGAATAAATGTTTCCATCTTTGAATAATTTGAGAGTCCCAAGAACTAACAATAGGATTAAATTTTGTCTTTTGCAAACTTGAATTTGTCACCTCTGAGATAGATCTTTCAATTCCCTCCAAAACAATTTCTAAGGAATGGCTCTCTTTTCTAAAAATGCATTTGTTATGTTCCCACTAAATAGCCCAAACAACCAATGCCAGGATACATTTCCAAAGGTTTGCAAATAATGATTTGGGTTAAAGGACTGGCCAAGCTTGAAAAAGATGCCACAAATTATTTTGGAGAGGAGTACTATAGTGCAGCTTATTCAAGACAAAACTCCAGCATTGATAAGCAAATGAGCATGAGACAAAAAGATGATCCATTGATTCTTCACACTCATCACAAAAAACACAGTTAAAAGAGGAGGCAATGTGCAATCTAGCCAATCTATCACTGGTCAAATTCCTATGTTTTAGTGCAAGCCAAGTGAAACAACCTGCCTTTGGAAGTACAATATGATTCCAACAAAAGGAAAATGCCCTACAGGTAACTTTATGTGAAACATTTTGCTACAAAATTTGATAACCCTCTTTTATTGAATAATTGCCATCCTTAGCTAGAGCCCATAAAATCCTATCTTGAGATCCAGAAAAGAAGACTTACCTGGAAGAAAAAATATCTTTGAATTGTCTAATTTCCTGAGATGAAAGTGGTAAAACCACTGAATCCTTCCAAAACACTTTCCCTGAAAGTTCACAAACATATGCCACATACTAATAAAGTTGAGTACCCCAATGTAGTTCTGACACTTCAATAATATTCAGAGAAATCAAATTATTGGAAAGTGGAATTTGACCATTCCAAGAATCTCTCCAAAAGTTAACTTTAGTACCATCATTAACTTCCCAAGAAACATAATTAACCACAATATTACGAGAAGTTGTCATGAAATCCCATATAACTGAACCTTTAGGAGGATCCAAAATAGAGAGAATTCTAGAAGAATCATTATTATCCAGATATTTTTGTTGCATAATTTTGCACCAAGTGGATTGAGGTTTAGTGTACATTTGCCAAACCAATTTCCCACCAAATGCTTCATTTCTTTTAGTAAGGTCATGCACACCTGCCCCTCCTACTGTTGGAATCTCTGACATGTCCTATAATGAAATAAGTGGGATCTTATGAGAATCATCCATATTAATTGTCCATAAGAAGCCCTTAATCATTTTATGAATTTGAACTAGAATTTTGGGGGGGAGCTTTAAGAACAACAAAAAATTAATTTGGAATTGTAGCTAATACTGATTTAATCAGCAAGACTTTCCCAGCCAAGGATAACCATCTAACTTTCTAAGCAGTGATTCTACTCTGAATACGTTGAATGATAGAGTCCCAGTATGAAGATTTATTTGAACCCATAAAGAAAGGGATGCCCAAATATATAGAAGGTAATAAATCTTCTGAGAAACCCAATATTTGTTTAATTTTATCAGAAATCACTTTGTTTGTGTTAAAAAAATAGATTTTTGATTTCTGAGCATTAATGGCTTGACCTGACACTGCTGAATATAGATTGAGAACATGAAGAATATGCCTAGCTTCTTGAACATTTGACAATCCAAATAAAAGTGTATCATCTACAAATAGAGAATGTGTTATAGCAATATGTGTACCCGAAATAAGCGTGCCATGCCAATTACTGAGCTTATGTTGATGTGAAATGGTCCTACTAAAGGCTTCAGCCATAATGATGAAAAGAACTGGGGATAGGGAGTCTCCTTGCCTAATCCCTTGAGTAGAAGAGAAGAAGCCCGCCCGTTTACCATTTATTAATATTGAAAACCAAGCACCCGAAATACATGCCTTAATCCATTTGCACCAATTCTTTGAAAAACCCATTTTGGAAAGCACTTGCAGCAAAAATTTCCAACAAACCCTGTCATAAGCTTTCATCATATCAAGTTTTATTACAAAATTTGAGGAATGATTTGATACATTGGTTATATATTACCTCTCTAGTTTTATGCATTATCTCATGTAACATTTGCAATGTCATTATATCATTTAACTTGCAAATAAATGTGGAGAGGCCTGTACGAAGTGTTTTTTTTTTTGTTCGTCTTTGTTACAATGTTTCTAAAAAGCAATGTTGGTGTTTTATTTTGAGCAAGATGTTCTTCTATTAAGATGTAGTGCTGAATAAAATTTGGATGGATTTCTAGCTACATAAAATATACAGATACATAGTTGAAATCATTACATGGATTATTTGCATCATAAAGGCTCTATTGATTAGAATAAGTATAATTTGAGAAATAATTGCCACTAATTCTTACCTATGCTCTATCTTCCTCAGAATGTTCATCCTTTATTTCTGGAATGTTGAGATTGTGTTTCTTTTTTGTCACAACCACTAATGCACCTATTGTTCCAATAGGGTAGTTGCTTGTGCTATTCAGCAAGCTCCTTATTGTACTATTGGGGATGAAATTGTAGTCTTTACATATGCAATTGATTGTTTCCACTACGCTTGTCTCTTTTAGTACAAGAATGCAGTCACAACCACCTCTATCAAAGTTTGTTTTTGGTTCAATGTCAAATTCAGTAATAGAAACACCCATGCCTGGGATTATTTTGTCTTCATATTGGTGTACTAAGTTTGCATTAACACTCACTGTTATTGTCATCTCTGCTTTATGATCTGTCAGATCTGCTCATAGCACTTCTCGTGTTTTGTTGACTTTTTTAAGGTTGACTTTGTAGACAACTAAAACATCTCCTTCAAACGTGTTACCTCCTTTTCTTGCATTCAACCTTTTATAGTAATGTAGCCAACAATTTTCACTTTTGTCCTGCATTGGCATGTATGTTAGTACATTTTCCATGTGAGTATAGAATTCTAAAATTCATGAGAGCAAATAGAGATTACCTTTTTGTAGATTGTTCTTGCCTCATTTGTGTAGCCATTCCTGCTCTTTTGTTTGCATCCATTGATTCCTGTGCATAAATTATGGGTAGGAGAAATTGGCTTAGTGCATCAAATTTCTTCTTATCGTGGACATTTTTCATAATTTGTAGAATGCAATTATTGAAATTTAGAGTTTAATGTTCATATAGTAGTGAATAAAATTTGTTATGTGAAATTGTTTGACATGCAAAAAATGATTTATGTGAGTAAATTTTGATTACATAGAAAAATGTCAATGTAATATTTAAAGTTTTATGATATAATGAAGAAAATGTCAATTTTTTTATAGTCATTGTGTCTAGTAAATGTATTTTAAGAAACATAGAGAAATGATCTGACCAATATACCTTTGTTTTAGGGATAAAGCATACATTTGATGTTGCATTTGACCAGATGTGATCTATGAGTGGCTTATTCATGGTATGCCTATGTTCGAGTAGAAATTTGTATTTCATATATTGCATATGATTGTTTATTTCTTTTGTATTTTTTGTATTGGCTAACATGTCAACGTTAAAATCTCCTAGAATATAGGTGAGTGCAGTTGAATGCATTTTGCAAGTTAGAGTGTCTAATACATTTTTTTATGTCTGTGAAGGGAGTATTTGGCCTTGAATAGATATTGCAAATATTCAATATATTGCTAGATTTTGCTATGGTCAATGTTATTCCCTCTACATATTTTGATGTGTGACTTGATGATTTTGTTACATTGATGTTGTTTCTTACCAATGTCATAATGCCATGGATTGCATGGTTGACGTGAACAATGAAGTGTTTTAAAATGAAATTTTGCTTAATTGAATTCATGTGAATTTCTTGCAAACATATAATATTCGATGACATAATTTCAATGTCATCGAATAAATCATTCTCATGAGCATGTAGCCTTCATGTGTTTAATGTGCATAATAGTAAATGTTCAGTATTATTTGTGCATGAAGCCTCATTGTCAAGTTTTCAACAAGCATTTGTTTGCAAGCGTTCCATTTCCATGTTTATTTTTGGTTTTATGTGAAAATGTTTGGGAGTGAGTGGTTTAACAAGATATAGGTTTTCTATTGTTTTTGTACGTGATAATGCAATATATGCTATTCCATGTTGTCTTATACTTGTTGGATCAAAGGCTAATCTTTCCATTGTCAATCCTTGAGATCTATGAATTGTGCGTGCACACACTAATTGTATTGGAAATTGTTTTCTAATAGTAATTTTTTTGCTTGTTGAGATTGTTTGGATTGGTCTTGCAATTCGTACAATAGGGATCCATGCTTTCTCAATGCACTGGTTGTAGTATTGTGCATATTTTATTTCTAGGAGATTTCCAATATTAGAACCATTAAATTTGATCCAAACAATCTCTAAATTGTTATGGTTTGTGTAATCTTTGAATATTCCATTTGAACCATTGACTAATTCATCACTTGTATTGTAGTTTCCTGAGTATAACTCTATCAACATGTTTCATTTTAGTTGTATTTCAATTGGGAGAGTTGTCTTATGGTTGTAGAGTCTTATGCCATTTATGTTGTCCTCATATTCATCTATGACCCTTAGAACAATAACTTCTCTAGACATATTTGCTAGCATTTTTTGGTTATGTACATATACGTCATTTTTCGTATAGAAAAGGAAAGGAAGTGTGGGGTCATTTGGTATTGGCCGTAAGCATTACTAGTTAAGATAAGTTATATCATCCATTGTCTTTTTTTCCAATCAAATTCTATTAAGTATATGTATAAAATTTTGATCTTTTTGATGCATTGTGGTATGTAATGTATAGCATTTGATGTTATCATTTCAGAAGTTGTAAGGCATCAAGTTTTTGTTTGTAGTCCTATTTTCAAATACTGAAGAGTCAAGAACTGGTTGGGTTTGATATAGGTCACCACAAAAAATTGTGTCCAAATTGCCAAAATAAGATGTTGGTGTGCGCATTATTTTTCTTAGTCATTTGTCTATGTAGCGCAGAATCAATATAACTCTAAGTTGTTCATAATGTTTGGACATTTTGTCTAGTGTGTCACTATTTAGTGAAAGAAATTCTAATTTATTGAAAGGAATATGAAATGTAGAATGTATAGTCATCCCACAGATGTTGTATGTTGTTTTTCCTATATAAACTACAACTATTCCTTTTGGTTTATCTGGGTTGTTGTTAATTGTGTTGTTATATATACACAAGAGTGCTTGATAGATCATATTTTCCATAGAGGTCTTACTAGTGCCTGCTCGACATGTAAGGAATAAGTGAAGTGGTGTTTTTTTTTTTGAACTTTTTGCACACAATGTCTTTCGCTATTGCCTATTGTTCTGTTTTTAGCATTTGTCTAATTTTAAAGTATTCGTCATTAGCAATTATTTTAGGGTGCTTTCCTATTTCAAAACCTACATATTTTGTATTTGTAATTTTGTTATATGTTTTAATTTGAATATCGTCGTGAATGTCATATACATCATCTATGACAATTGTTTTATTTGTTTTATTATTGTGATTGTTTTCTAACATTCGATTATTGATTTCTATAGCCTCTTTATCAATGTCACCCCATGTTTGATTTAATTTGTAGTAGAATTTTGAACTATTTTGTCTTATTGTATCTTCATGAAAAGTAAATGCACTTTCCCAAGTTTTAAATTTTTCTTTCAGTTGAGATTCATTACTTGTAAATGGTACAAAAAGAAGTAGTTGTTCTCTACAATAGTTTTCTATATCATTGTGTTTATTATAACTAGTAAACTGTATAATACTTGCTTTCTATTTTACCTTTTTCTTTTTTCCTCTAACGTTATATTTTGAGATGTACTCAGCTAGGCATATGTTTTGTATACTTTCATGCCAATTTTTGTAGTAGTCTATTAATGATTTTGCTAATACATTTTCTGAGTCATCTGCTTCTTGGTTTAATTTTGAGGTAGATTTGAGTACAAATATTCGATCATTATCTGATCTTGTATCAATAAAAATATGTTTTCATGAAATCTTATTAAGGGGAAGTGATAGAACTAAATGTGCAGCTTGTTGTGCTAACATTTGTTGCAAATTTAGTAAAGCATTTCCTAATTTTGTTATCATTTTAATAGCATCTATATTTTCACTTTGGTGATCATCTCTTATTGTTTTGAATGCATGCATCATGGACTTGTCAACCTTTGTTGTGTATGAACTACAATACATGGCAGCAACATATGCATTTAACACATATTGGACATCAGTGTTAGCTCTCCATAATTTTGGCATTTGTTTGTAGAAACTGTTGTTCCATATTTGTGAAGGATTTCTTCGAAAGAATATGGTTGGCTTGTCTATTGTTGATCGTAGTGAAATGATGTACTCACTCTCAGTTATTTGCAATTCATCAATTAAAATTTTAAATGTGAAGGAGCTATTAAAGTCTCTTTTTTCCAAAGATTGGAAAATTTGATTGGCAATTTTGTTAACAATGGATTCTTTATCAGGCAATGGGTCCAAAATCATTGTATTTGGCAAAGGGGGGTTGGAAAATTATATCTACATTTTTTGTACAAAGTTCTTTTGCATTGTCTAGTATGGTGATGTTTGTGCAAATTAGCATATTCTGATTTTAAGTTATTAGTATTGCATGTTATGTGCATATTGACAAAGTGTACTATTTCATCATTTGTTTACTTTCCATAGATAGGTGCATTTTCAACCTAAATTAACATGTGGTCATGTTCATTTCCCCTATTTTGAAATTCAGTCACCGAAAAATAATCTACAACTTTTCCAAATAGTGAATTTTCCACAAATAGTAGTTTTCTCAAAGCATTGATCCTATGTCTATAGTGTTGGAATTATTTTAGAATAACAAAAGGGGGGGGGGGGGGGAGGCAGGTTGAATCAATTATTCAAGGTCCAGATGTACAAATAAAACTTTTCATAATTCAATGAACCCATAAAACATTCTTAACCATGCATGCATTCATTGTGTGTCAACTAAAACTTATATGTTACTGTCAAATCAACTTGCAAAAAAGTAAAGCATGAAACCCAACACATCCATCAATATATTTGACACAATAATTTAACGTGGAAATCCAATTTGGGAAAAACCACCAGTAACATGCTACTCCTTTTTCACTCTTCTAAAGTGATGACCTATTAAAGGCCAACCCTGTTAAAGGTTACAATACACACTGTTAAATGTGACCCGGTTAAGGGTCTTCAGTCACCCTACTAAAAGTGAGCCTTGTTAGAGGACTTTAGGCCATTCACTTGGAATGCCACCCTGTTAAAGGATTTTCCAATGACTATTAAGTCAACCTTACTCCAAAGGATTTACCCTAGGTTGATACAATTGTTTGAAAGTAACAGTAGAGCTTTGATATGATACAACTTACAACCTTACTTGTAGATTACAGATCTCTATTTAGTCCTCAACTTTTCTTGGCTTCCAATCTTTGCAACTCTAACAACTTGTTCACCATTCAAGCATTCATCCTTTTAAGCCTTCTTTCTCAATACACCATTGCATACTTCTTCACTTAGGTCACTTAATAAAGCAAAACCCCTTTCCTTCTCCTTATCAAATTTTCGCATCAAACTCTCAAACTCTTTGCTTCATGACCAGACATTCCTATATATAGGAAATTAGAACTTCTTTTTTTTTGCTCATTATCTATCATCAAAATTAGGGTTTTTGATGGATTAGGTAGGATACAATGTATCTACCTCATATCTTGTCTTCTCTAGAAACTTCTCTTAGAACCTATTCGAATTTGCTTCCAACATGATTTACATAAGATTTTGTGCCACCAGCTCATCAATCTTATCTTCCTCCTGATTCAAAAGTTCCAAGAAAACAAACTTGTCAGCTTTTATTTGGTGAATCTTGGATCTTTGTCATAATGCATTAGATCGACATTATCAATCTTCTAATGCTTGGCACATACTGCGTTACTCGGCATCAATTGTAAAATCACTCGACATCAATTGGATTTTACTGGTGCTCAGCATCAACTGAAAATTACTTGGCATCTACTAACTTTCTCGACATCCACTAGAATTTGCTTTCACTTAGCTCCAACATAATTTTTTCTCGGCTTGAACTAATTTTGCTTGGCACCTACTATCCACTTGGTCAAGCTTGGCAAATGAATTTTGTTTAACTTTATTCTTTTGAACTTTCTAAGTGTAGCCAGTCATTTTGTAACCTCAAGTAGATCATCAATACATTATGTTATCACTATCTTAACTGATTCTTGTACTTCATTACATAATCATAACTCAACCTTTCCTCTAGGTACTTTTGTTACATCTTGTTGATCAAATCCTCCTCATCAATCAACTAAGTGATAGTACTTGAAACATATAAGCGATTGTTGCACCAACAAATAACAGGTTTGACATTAGTGATAACACAATGATTGAAACACACAGTCTTCTTCAGCAATTGTTCTAATCAAATGATCTTTTCAATCAGATATCAACAATCTTCCTCTTTGGCATTGATGGCAAACCAAACTAATCAACCAAGTCAAAAAAATGATGAACATCTTGTTCCATTGAACTGACTAGGTTAAAATAGTAAGACAATACCAAAAAAGAAAACTTGTATTTGAAATTTCTCCCTCTATCAACAACTTCATCTTCTGATTAGGTTACAAAATATAACTCCCTCTGAGTTCCTTCTATATCTTTTCTCTTTCATACTGAGTTGATCTACATAATATCTCCCTCTTTTTGTTCTGATCCTTCTTGTTCTGATTGCTTTATGTTTTCTCCCTTTTTCTTTCTTTTGGTCTTCTAATCTTCTGATGATGTACTCTCTCCATTGTTCCTCATGCACTTGATCAGTTTAATGTACTTTCTCCCTCTTTGACAACAATTCCAAAGACATATACTCAACACTTTGGAATCTTTAATATATGCAAATATAGGCTTTTGTAGGTTCTTCAATTTTCTCCCTCTGTCACCTTGCTTGTGACTAATTTTGCAGTTCCAGTTCTGTGATTACTTTAGGAAATTCCTAAAGTAAGATCCACTGCATCAATTTGTATTAAATGAGTGTCAACTTGTTTGATGCAGGGCACTCCCTTCGTCTTTTACATAGCCTTTGATAGGGGTATCACCCCTAGTTTACCTCTTAGATACTCATGAGAATCCTTAGGTAATGTTTTTGTGAAGATATCAACAATCTGCTCCTTTGTGTTAATATATTCCATCTTCACCTCTTTATCTTGAACCAATTCCCTTACATAATGATACTTGATTGCAATGTGCTTTATCTTTGTATGCATCACAAGATTCTTTGATATATTGATAACACTTGTATTATCACAATAAAGCATCACTAGTTCTGTGATTTCTTCCTTCATTCCCTTAAGTAGTTGTTTGATGCATATAATGTTTGTGTAGTTAATAGCAACAACAAAATACTCTGCTTCAACAGTAGATTGGGAAGTACAACTCTGCTTCTCGTTAGTCCATGTAACAAGTCTTTTGCCTAAGAAGAATGTTCCTCCACTAGTGCTCTTTCTGTTATCAATATTTCTAGCCTAATTAGCATTAGTGTAGGCTCTCAACTCAAACTTTTCATTCTTCTTATAGTATAAACTAAACTCTTTTGTTCCTTTTAAGTATCTCATTATCCTTTTCATAGCCATCAAGTGATTCTCTCTGGGATTGGCAGAGAATATTGCAACTATCCCCATAGCTAATGTAATATCAGGTTTGTTGTGTACTACATATTGCAATTTGCCAATCATGGATCTGTATAATGTTCAATTTACCTCAGCTGAATCATCATTCTTTGATAGCTTGAGTGTTTTCACCATAGGTGTACTTAATGGTTTGGAATTCTCTAGTCTAAATGGCTTCAATATCTCTTTAACATATTTTGACTGAGTGATATATACACCATATTTCATTTGATATACTTGTAATCCCACAAAGAATTTGATCTCACCAAACATTGACATTTCAAATTCTTGCTTCATCTATTTTGCAAAATCCTTACACAATGCATCTTGTCCTACAAATATGATATCATCAACAAATATTTTAGATAATAGTATACCTTTTTCTTTATCTATCTTAATGTACAAATTGTTGTTATCATCCATCCTTTCAAATCCAATCTTCACAAGATAAGTTTGAAGTCCCTCATACCATGCTCTTGGTGCTTGTTTCAATCCATATAGGGCTTTGTGTAGTCTATATACGATGTTCTTATTATTTTTATCAACAAAACCTTCTAGCTATTCTATGTAGACTTCTTCTTCTAATATGTCACTAAAAAATGCAGACTTGACATCCATATGATAAACTTTGAATCCATTTTATACAACATAAGCAAGCCAAATTCTTAGTCCTTCCATTCTTGCAATAGGGGCAAATGTTTCACCATAGTCAATTCCTTCTTCTTATGCATACCCTTTGCAAACTAGTCTTGCTTTGTTTCTTATCACTTTACCATTCTTATCTAACTTGTTTCTAAATACCCATTTTGTGCCCATCATATTCTTCTCTCCTGGTCTTGGAACTAGACTCCAAGTCTTGTTCTTCTCTATCTGCTGAATTTTTTCTTCCATAGCTTTGTACCAGTCATCATCTTCCAATGCATCTTTCACTGTCTTAGGTTCCTTCATGCTTAACAAACATGATTCACTTCTCAATCTATTTCTTGTCATTGGCATTACATCTTTGTCTCCAATGATTTGATTTGCAAGATGACGTCTTTTGACATATTTGGATAGTCTAGGCTCAGTTCTTGTAACTACATGCTATCTCTTAGCTTCAATGTCATCATGTACATCTCTATCAAGTGTTTCAACATCTCTTTCATGTGTACTAATCTTAGAATCAAAATATGTATTTTCCTCATTCTACAACTCGACATCTGAATACAACTCAACATTCATAGGTTGTGACTTGGCAGTTATTGAGACTTGTTGTTGGTTTGCAACATGATTTGTAGCATCTTCTTCAGCAGATTTTCCTTCATTATAGTATACAAATGATTTGTATTCTTCTGGTTCCTTTGTAGGTTCAGCCTCATCTACTTTTGTAAACTCATCAAAATTCACATTTGCACTTTCCACAATTTTGTTAGTGTTAGCATTGAAACATTTGCAAGCTTTATTTCTTGTGGAGTAACCAAAGAATATACCTTCTTCACTTTTTGCATCAAACTTTCCACTCCTAACATCTTTAAGAATATAGCATTTGCTTCCAAATACCTTAAAGTATTTCACATTAGGTGGATATCCATACCATAGTTCAAAAGGTGTTGAATGATTACCTTTCATGACTTGCACATAGTTCAAGGTATATACAACAATACTTATAGCTTCTCTCAAGCATTTTAAAGCAACATTCTTCTCCATCATGAGTGTTCTAGCACAATCCATTATAAATCTATTTCTTCTTTCAACAATTCCATTTTATGGAGGGGTCCTAGGTGCAGATGTCTGTCTTTTGATTCCTCTATCATTACAAAACATTTCAAACTCATTTGAAATGAATTCTCCTCCTCTGTCTGATCTCAAGCATTTCAGACTCTTACCTATTTATTTTTCAACTCTTGCTAAGTACTACTAAACATTTGAAAAACATCTAATTTTTGTTTTAGAAACATGACTATCATCATCCTAGAGTAATCGTCAACAAATAACATTATGTACTTATCTCCTTTGTAGCTTTTCACTTAAATAGGTCCACATAAGTCAGTGTGAACAATTTCAAGTATTTCCTTAGAGGTATAAGCTTTACTTTGAAAGCTTATCTTTGTCATCTTGCCTAGCTAACATTGTTTGCATATTATATTATATGGTTTCTTCAACTTAGGCAAACCTCTAACTCTTTCCATGTTACTGATACTAATTAGATTATCAAAATTAACATGACATAATCTCTTGTGCCAAAGCCATACATCATCAAATTTTGCAATAAGACAAGTAACATCTTCTATATCCAGATATAACATATTACTTCTAGTTTGATCACCTTTTCCAATCAAGTTTTCATTTGTGTCATATATCTTCGCAGATTTATTTTCAAACTCAACTTTGCATCCCAAATTTTTCAATTGTGACACACTTAACAAGTTATAATTCAATCCTTCAACATAATAAGCATTGTCACATGAAATCTTGTCTGTGATTTTGATAGACCCTTTTCCTTTTATCAAACATGGTGCATCATTACCAAACCTTACACTATTTCCGTCATAATAGGTTAAGGTAATGAACTTACTTTCGTCTTTAGTCATGTGATGTGAGAATCCACTGTCAATGATCCATTTGTCATTCTTGTTCCCACAAGTCATAAGTGTAGTTGCCTCATCCTCATCAAATTCATCCTTCATTGCAACATATACCACTTCATCCTCATTTTCATCAGAGTCATGTTCATCAGCAATGTACCATGACTTCTTGCCTCTGTCTCTATAGTCTCTTTCATCATATTCTCTTTTGTTTTTGTGCTTGTTTCCTTCTCTGTAGTTCTTCTGTGTACATCTTGTAGCACCATGACCAAATTCATTGCAATTGAAACAAATGATAGGTAACTTACCTTTGAGCTTGTCTTTTCCTTTATGAAATCTTCTAGCCAACAATGCTTCCAATTGTTCAATATCTTCCTCATCTGTGTTACTGTCACTGGATGCATACCTTACCTTTCTTTTCTTCTTCTTCTTCTACTTTACCTCCTTAGAATCCTTCAATAAAAATTTTGCTTTGAAAACTGATTCAATACTCTCTAGTTTGTAGTTGTCAAAATTAGATAGCTCAAAAGTAGTGAGTCTTCCTACTAGACCTTCAAGGGTTAAATCATTTCTTGGTATACATCTTAACTCTTGGATTGCAAAAACTCTAATGTCATAAATAGGCAACAATATCCTCAAGACTTTACTTAACACAGTATCATCATCTATTTTACCAGTAGCATCTTTTATTGCACTGACAACTTATTTTATTCTAGCAACATATTGAGCAATATTCTCACCTTCTTCCATTCTCATGCCATCAAACTTACCTCTGAGGCTCTCTGACTTGGATCTTTGAACATTTTTGTCTCCTCCATAGATGGTGTCTAGGGCATCCCACATGTTCTTTGCACTATTAAGGCCTTTGATATCATCAAATTCAGCACAGCTTAGGGCAGAAGCAATCTCCAACATCACCTAATTGTGTTCTTTCTTTTTCTTCATATCTTTAGCAGTTAGGGATCCTATTGGATCAACTTGAAATGCAAGATTGTGCATAATCTCCAAGTCCTCCAAGGTGTAGCTTCATCAAAATTTGTCATGCAGGAAAGTTATATCTATTGAGCTTGGGTACATCTCTCTTTGACATCTTGATCTTTGTGCTTCTTGTACCTTAAAACTAATCCTCTTAAGTAGATGACTCTGATACCAATTGTTGGAATTTTTTTAGAATAACTTGGTGGGGAGGGGGGGGGGGGAATCAGTTATTCAAGGTCCAAATGTACAAATAAAACTTTTCACAATTCAGTAAAAACATAAAACATTCTTAACCATGCATGCATTCATTGTGTGTCAACTAAAACTTATATTTTACTATCAAATCAACTTGTAAAAAAGTAAAGCATGAAACATAACACATCCATCAGCATATTTGACACAATGATTTAATGTGGAAACCCAATTTGGCAAAAACTACCAGTAACATGCTAATCCTTTTTCACTCTTTAGAAGTGATGCCCTGTTAAAGGTTACAATACACACTATTAAATGTGACTCGATTAAGGGATTTCAGTGACCCTGCTAGAAGTGAGTCTTGTTAGAGGACTTTAGGCCATTCACTTGGAATGCCACCCTATTAAAGGATTTTCCAATGATTGTTAAGTCAACCTTACTCCAAAGGATTTACCCTAGGCTAATACAATTGTTAGAAAATAACAGTAAAGCTTTGATTTGATACAACTTACAACCTTACTTGTAGATTACAGATCTCTATTCAGTCCTCAACTCTGCTTGGCTTCCAATCTTTGTAGTTCTGATAGCTTGTTCACCCTTCAAGCATTCACCCTTTTGAGCCTTCTTGCTTAGTACACCATTGCAGACTTCTTCACTTGGGTCACTTGATGAAGCAAAACCCCTTTCCTTCTCCTTATCAGATTTCACATCAAACTCTCTAACTCTTTGCTTCATTACTAGAGATTCCTATATATAGGAAATTAGAACATTTTTCCTGCTTATTATCCATCATCAAAATTAGGGTTTTTGATGTATTAGGTAGGATACAATGTATCTACCCCATATCTTGTCTTCTCTAGAAACTTCTCTTAGAACCCATTTGAATTTGCCTCCAAAATGGTTTACATAAGATTCTATGCCACCAGCTCATCAATCTTATCTTCCTCCTGATTCACAAGTTCCAAGAAAACAAACTTGTCAGCTTTTATTTGATGAATCTTTGTTCTTTGTCATAATATAGTAGCTCGACATTATCAATCTTTTGATGCTCAACACATACTGCGTTACTCGGCATCAGCTATAAAATCACTTGGCATCAACTAGCTCGACATCAACTAAAAATTACTCAACATCTACTAACTTGCTCGACATCCACTAGAATTTGCTTTCACTCAGCTCCAACTGACTTTTTTGCTTAGCTTGAAATAATTTTGCTCGGAACCTACTATCCACTTGGTCAAGCTTGGCAAATGAACTTTGTTTAACTTTATTCTTCTGAACTTTCTAAGTGTAGCCAGTCATTTTGTAACCTCAAGTAGATCATCAATACATTATGTTATCACTGTCTTAACTGATTCTTGTACTTAATTACATAATCATAACTCAACCTTTCCTCTAGGTACTTTTGTTACATCTTGTTGATCAAATCCTCCTCATCAATCAACTAAGTGATAGTACTTGAAACATATAAGCAATTATCTTACCAACAAATAGTAGGTTTGACATCAGTGACAAAATAATGATTGAAACACATAACCTTCTTTAGCAATCTTTCTAATCAAATGATCTTTTCAATCAGATATCAATAGATAGTACCTTGCACATGTTATTGGGTCTTTCTTGAGAAGTATTATTTTGTTAGTGTCATTGCATTGAAATGTATCTCTTGTTTTTGTTTTTTCTTGATGTAATTTATGCAAATACTGGAGAGTCAACATTAGGGGCTCCCAGTTCTCTTCACACTTGTAAAATTGAGGAAAAATGTAGGTGGTCCAAGTTGTTGAATCATAGCAAATATGTTTTTTTTTCAATTGATGCATATAGTCTAGGGATATTTAGATTCTTTTGAAATCTACATATCCAATGTCTGATTTTAAGATTTTTTCCAAATTTGGTTTTTGCTTTGCATCTTTTGCAAGTAACTTGCGTCCTTTTCTAATTTGTATCCATAGTGTTGATAAGACCTGATGTATAAGTATTTTTATGGCCTTGAAAAAAGATTTGTTCTATGAAGTGAAAAATCTTGGTCGTAATGAAGTAGTTCCCATTGTGCCATTTTTTGATAACTAAAATTTTCCATTATGTCAATATTGTGTGGCTCATCGAAGAAAAGGGTTGGGAAATTCATTTCTTCTGCATACTTTGAAAATACCAATAGGATAACAATTATTAATAGGAGCAATTTGAATGATTTTGTCATCCATATTATGGATACACATAGAGTCTGTGTATCCAGGCATTAGAGAACCAGTTGGATTGTCATATTTAAGATTGCTTTCACTTTCACTTTTAGAACAACTTTTGTTTTCGTAGGCATTCTCATCATTGTTGATGTCTAATGTTTCTATCCACTTTTCATTTATTTTTACATTTTGCATTTGGTAAAGGGTTATCTTTCTTAAATCAAATAAATCTTACATTATTAAATATGGTCGTACCATGCCTTTTTGAAATGCATTTTTATATTGCAATTGTCTTTTAAGAGCCACTGCAATTGTTGTCGTGTTTGATAGTGATAGTGGTAGAGAATTTTGAATATTGTATACTTTTACAGGGATATTTATGATGAAACCAGTTAGATCATGTTGATACTTTTTATATCCTAATTCCCAAATTTGTGCAAATGCAATTCTTAGTGAAACTAAACGTTCCTCTACTTGTGTCATTTTTTGTATAGTTAGTAATGGCTTATTTTTGCGTATGTTGTGGGGAACAACATATTTAAGTTTTTTTTTAAAAGAGAATCGTTATATATTTTACATATGTACTCGGTGAGTAGTGACAAGTAAGATTTTGTCAAATTTTGGTATACAACTCTATGTTCCTCTTTGAATTGTTTTATATCGTTCTTGAAATTAAGAAGTTGACAAATTGTGCAAGGATATTTTGGTGTGTCTTCTACTATGGAATTTTTTTTATCAATTGGTGTCAAAGTTGTCTTAGTTGATTTTCATTTACTATTTATTGTTCTTGTGGATTGTTTTGTGCTTTTATATAATTTTGGTTATTCGTTAAGAAAATATTAATGTTTTCATTTGTAATTGTTTGTTGATTAATGTTGCAAGCTTTATTCCTAATTAATATTTTCATTGCACGCAAGGTTATATTGTCTTGGTTGTTTGCAATATTATGCTTATCATTGGTAGACAAATTGTAGCTCTTTGATGTTTTTTTTTCCTTCTCTGAGTTGTCTTGCCATTGTTTCTTGTCATATTTTTAAAATTTGTGAAATTTAATATTATGTTGATTTTTTTTTAAGATTGCATTGGTTAGCAATGGTTCAAAGTGCCTTGACAAAGGATTTGCATTATGAAATAGGATATTGAATGGAGTAGAATCAAGTTGATTGTTGAAATCTAGATATCATTTTCCATAAGATGCAGACCAAATACATATACAAATATTGAGCCACTTTGATATCCAATGTATGCAAAATATATCACCCCACAAACCATTTTGTTCTATCTTATTTGATGGCTTTGTGGATAGTCGTATTCTCTGCAAATAAGTGGTAATGTCTTCTACATTGTGGAGCTCTTTCAAGCTTTGAGGGTGGAGTTCATGGTTATAGGAATCAATAGCTTGCTCATCACCATTTTCGAGGCAAGTAATGAAGAAATCTATTGTTTCATTATCGATTTCGTTTGATGTATATCAAAATTTTAGTAGATATTCAAATGTATCAAATAAACAATCACCGACATTGTATTTGAAGTCATGAGGCCTATATAAGCCATGCTTTAGAAGAGTTTTGTCAATGTCACTTGTACGTAAATTACAGTTGCATTTCTTTTGGTCTCCCTTCATTATTTTTAGATGTCAAATTTTGCAATTTGTTGATATAATGAAGTCTTCTACTAATGAGTTTGATTTTTATGTTTGCTAGATTGTTAAATTGCAAGTTCTACTTGTTTGTTTGTTTCAAACGTATTATGTTGATACTTATGTTCTAAATTATAATTGTACACCATATGCTATAGGTTGGCATCCCACATTGATTAGAAATCAATGTTCAGATTAATGTTTCATTTATATTGGCTCACTTTACAATAAAATAGTTTTCGTAGATAATTTTGTTAGTTTACTCGAAAGCTCCTATCATTTAGATATTGCTATTATACTATTTCAACCAATATTACTAGATATATAGGATGTTTCCAATTATAGACAATAGTAATTTGCAAATCCTCTCATTTACACATGACCTATTACACTATTGAAAGCAATTGTAGGTAGCAAGAGTTTATTTTCATAAGCTTCCATAGTATTCTTATATCATAGAAAATATTTCTTAATATATTTATTACATGTTGAACAAACATCTTTTATTGTTCCTATATTGTAAAATACACTAATTGTAATATTCTACAACTTTGATAATCGAAGAAATATAGGCATGTACCAAAAACCAATGTGATCTAAGATATATTTGCTAACACTATTTTTGAATTTTTTTTTTAAGAAATATTTTTTTCAATCTTGGAAAACAATGACTAGTTATAAGATTGGTTAATAATCAAATAAATTTGATAATCTAAGTAACAAAATAATAACATTTCTAAATAAATTATATGTCAAAGACATTGGAACAATATTTTTTTACACACTTGTAGATAAATAAATACTTTTTATGAATAGTGTTTTCTATACTCTCCAAATAATCATTGTTGAAGTTTTAAATATTATTGAATTCTCTTTGAAAAGCTAGATTCAAGTAAATCCATTATATTGTCACTAAATAAGAAAGCCACATGTAACAATGAGAATTCTATTATGTTGTCAACTTCAATTTGCAAATTCACTTTTATGTTTGTACACCATTGTCCTCCTACATCATATGTATTTAATTTGTTAAATAACAAGACCTATTATATAAATGTCTCAAGACATTTCATAGTGGGTGGATACTTCCATTGAGACCATTAAATAGACAATTTTTAATATTAGTTACAATGCTCTCAATTTCTGATACCTTGCACTTTATAACGTTCATTTCCAAAATAATTTTCTCATACAATGCAAGGTGTTTATTGTCAAGATTGTCTGAGGTGTGCAAATCACCATATGTTGAGCATATTCTTTTTTTGTCTGTTGCATAGGTAGAACCGCTTCTATGGTGCATACTATGTTCAAGGTTTGTTAAACTCAAGTCATAATTGTATGCATTTGACTAGATGAGTGGGCTAGTTGGGTTCCATGGTAGTATTTCTTGTCTTGTAGGCCTTGTCATAGTATCATTTCCTACATTAGATTGTGGAATGATACAATTAGATAAAGTAGTAGATAGAAATGAGGATATGTATTGAGCCAATGTTCTCATTATACTAACTATTTGTTTATATATATAAATGTTGATCAATTAATTTATCAATATAAAATGTAGCAAAAGGTTCGAGGACATACCAATGCTACCTTGTACTTTCATCCATTTTGAATCTTCAGATTTGAGAATTCCAACAACTGCTTGGTGAAAATTTGAATCTCCAACAGTGGAATTGTATGTTAATGTTGGCTTTCTGGTGAGAACTTTATGAATGGTTGAAGTACTATATGGCTAAGATATGGGTTCTTGTTGTTATGTTTATTTTGGATTCTGGGTATCCATGATGTATAATGGTTCTTGTTGAGGATAACTACATTGTGTCCACTAGTTGGGTTCATACGAGTTAGATAATTTTGTTGGACACTATAACTATTGAGTATGCCAAGATTGACAATGATTCATATTTGTAGATGTTAGTAAACATTGTGCATTAGGGACTAGTATACTGTCAAATGTGATATCATAAAGGCATGGTGAGTGGAAAAAGTTTGCTTAAGGGATATCAGTCAGCTCTCCATAAATATGGCTTTCCATGTTTGTTGAAATATGCTTCCTTTGACTAAGAGATTCTATCATTGTCATTATGTCACCGCTAGGAATTACCTCATTGTTTGCTCCCAACAAATTTATATGACAATCTATACACTTTGTTACACCTTTCATGAAGAGAGTTGCTTCTCTGTATGCATTTGCAACTTTCTCAGGAGTTCAAAATGTTCCAAGCCATTGTTGACATTTAGTCTCTGGGTTTGTTATCTCTACAGCATAGCGACCCCAAGGTCATCTCCTCACATCCTTGTACTTTTTATGCTTGGAACATTTTCTTCTTTCTCAAGAGGTCTGCTTATTTTTTTCAAAAGTTGATGTCTCTTCATTGTCTAAATCAACAATTGGTATTGATGTCAAAGTAGTCATGGTTTTTACTGCTTTTGTGAAGAGAATAAACAATTTACATAAACAAGATTATTTCAATAGATGAAATAGAGAGAAGTCATTATTTTCAAACATTGTCAGCACCCTTTGTTATAACAACTACACAGTTAGTTTGTTATTACAAAGGGGATTTTTTATCAATATCATATAGAAAACATGAATGAATATACAATTATGCTTTAAAATTTAAGACACATTATAAACAAGTAATAACAATTTATTTACCATCATACTTTATAATTTTTAATTACTTTAACTACAACTTGCACTTATTCATTAGATTTGTGATGTAGTCATGTCATGACATCATCAACATTTACTACATTTGAATGTTATAATGTTTACTTTATTGTTTGTGAATTTGTTCTTGTCTATGGACATTACATATATTTCTCCAATACATAGAGAATTGCATAGAAGAGTACTACATTCAAAGCCAAAAAAGAAATGAGAGTAGGTGTTTCATTCAAAATGAAAAATAGAACCAAGAGAGAGCATAATCCAACTCCCAATACTATTTCAAGAAGTTCCATTGTCCTCTAAGAATTTCACACAGTGACTTGTGAACAACTTGAATGGCTCTCGATGTGAAACTAAAATTTATATAGAATAGACGTGTCCCTCAAATGTGTCAACCCTACCACATGAATATATTCACTTCAACTTGCCACTGAAAAGCAGATTATGGCTCAATGTGAAATGGATGAACAAATTTATTTTATATATTCCATCCTACATCTTGCTCTTCAAATTCTCCATGTGGTTCAATAAGGGAAGAATTTGAAAGATTTGTTTAAAATAAAATTCTTAATTCACAAAAGTTGAAAGATATAAATGTTAATTTATCTATAGTAATATACATGAGTAGGCGTGGACAATATTACGACTATGTATACAAGGGAACTTTACATGCTTCTACTTTAATTATAACAAGACATTGTTGCAACTATCTTAAATTAGAGAATTTCAATCAGATCCATCATAAGTTGAACTACTAACATTCACCCTTTCAATGCATTCATTATTTTGAGTTGCTCCTCATAGCTTCGTAATGGAACTAATAGTGCATTATTCATAGACTGTGAGATTTCTAATGAAGAAATTTATGTATTGAAAAAAGATCACAAACTTCCAAGAGGAGATTATTAGCCTTCCATGTCAAATGCAATTGATGAAATTGCTACTAGTTCATAGTAGTAAAAGACATAGTTAGGTAAACTTAGATATGCACATATTATTGAGATGCAAATGAGAAGATACATATTGTTCTAGATTTTTTAACTATTGAAAAATGGAGGCTAATCTTATACATCATAAGTATTTGCTTGTGGCAATTTTCATGACGTAACAATTAATTCATCCATTTAGGATGCACCATCTTCTAATATTTGCTACAAGATGAATGCCAGGTGACATGCCACTATTTGCAAATTCAAACAAATAATGGTATGAGTAATGGTGCTTTATGGTTTTAGTTGCTAGGGTTCCTGTATCATCATCATACCATTGTCCTACAAGCTCTATATTATCATATCTTATAATCCATTCAAGTGAAAGAGTTTGATATGATTTGAGAAGGTTTATTATGCATATAAGTGTGTCGCTTTCATTAGTTTCTCTAAATGGTGATAGTTGACAAAACAATGTTTTGCATGTTGGATTGAAAATGGTAGTCAATTCTTCTACAGTACGATTTTTGTAAGAGAAATAGACTAAAATATCTTGACAACGAATTATTATATGAACTTCCCTATATACTTGCACTAGAGATATTTTAGGTAAATTAATTCTCCATTTGTCATGAATAGAGATAGAACATGAATTTCATTGGTCTCTTGTATCGGCTCAACGTTTCCCCATCCATTGTATTGAAACGTTGTAGCATGGTTGTCATAAAAATAGCTTTCCAATATTTTTCTTTGGCATTCACTTGGGAGTTGTAGGATTTTTTCAAGGACACTAGATTGTGGAATTTTAGAGAATTCATCTATTGGAGGGTATGTTATAGCAGATGCATTTAGAGTATTCAGACTCATGTAATGTGGAGAGAGGAAAACCTGTCGACAACGAGCAACATTTCTTAGTTTTTGCTATGAATAATTGAATTCGAAGATATAACTTAACTTCAATGTTATCTATTTTTCTAGAGATATTCTTCGTGGGATAGTAATATGTATCTAATTAAAGTGTAGATTTCTATACATAGTTGACACAAAAAATTAAGATTTGTACAATATGACTAAGATGATGCAAGAGGAGCTTGTGCATTGTTACTATTTACATATGTTTAGTAGTAGAGTGCATTGTGCTCAAGAATGTCATGGATACATATTATGAAACTAGAATGGGACACATATGCATTTGGAGTAATATCAATACATTGCAAACATCTGAGAAACCACAAACTATAAATGCATTTGAATTCAATGACATGTGATAGTAGAGTTTTCAACTGGCTAAAAAAAATCTTCTTATCACTTTTTATTTATTCATTTATTAAGTTCTAATTTTTAAAATTAAATCTAAATTATAAATTTTCAACAAGAGTTGTGTTATTTTGTGAGCATAAAAAGATGAAAACATATAAGTCAATTATCAATTATTTTTGAGATGTTATTTCAATTTCACAATCCTCAGTGTCTCTTTCACAACCTCTACACTTGAAAAACAAATAAAGGACAACAATTAATTACATACTTCACAAAATGATTCCTTACAAATCTATTATATTTATTTTGATAAATATTACTGAACCAAAAATTGTACAAAATATAAACAATAAGAAATTTTATATAAAGTATTCAATTATGGAATGCATTATGCAATATGTGAAAATGAAGAGGAATATGTACTGAATAATATTAACTTATAAACAAAAATATAGTAGAAATATGTCTCATATTACTTTATTGATATTCATTTTGAAATTTTATGGTAATACTCAGATGCCTAGTTTTTTTTTCTTTTTTCCTAACCATGGATCTCTTAATATTAAACTAAATTGTATCAAGTTGTGATTAAATTTCAAATTAATTTGGTTTATGAATTATACATTGTGATAATCTAAATGAAAATAAATACAATGCATCCAAAACAAAACAATTATATGTATTTTTGGTGCAAAGGTTATGAAACATTTTCATTTATCCATTGCATATGTTCTTTACTATGTACATATATGTATAATATGCTCATCCATTTCAATTCCTTATAGATGAATGCCTAATAGGTTATATAACATCCCCAGTAGGTGGAACTTTTGTTGAGAAAATGGTTCTTACATAAGGTGGAATTACAAGAGGAGAAATATGTAGTTGTAGAAGTATCATTGCATTGCAAACATCTGAGATTCTTGATGTGCTAACCTTAGAAAAATGACTTTGGTGAACAAGTAATGCATGGTCCACCAAAGGTTTGTACTTACTGCTTATTACAATTTTTAGGGAATAATAGACACAATTCGTAACATCACAAGAGCTCAAAGATTCAAAAGAGAACAAGCCACCTATGAGGCTAGTACTCATCTCTATAACATATGCATTAATGTATGCATCATAGTCTTCAACAGGTTTGAAGCATGGCTTCACATATGCATTTTCCATTTGCTTTACAATTTCACAATTTTCTAAAAGATCCATACAATTGGTGAGGAATTCAGAAACAATATCTGCATAAACTATTGACCCAAATTTATTTTCCAAGAATTCTTCACCAAGTACATTGCACAATACTTTCTCAACGTTTATGCATTCTATGACAAATACAGGCTCCAAAGTTGCATATTGAATTGCACCAATCATTAGACAATCCCGCTGAGGACTTAGACTTGGAATATAAATTCATTCACACTTTTTGATAACATAATATCTGTCACATATTCAAAATGAATAAACATTTTTTTCTTCAAAAAGTCACATGGTTGTCCTAAAATTCTAAAATTAAAACATAATTATAAAATGTACCAAATAATTGGTTATTTTTGGTAGACAAAGATACTAATAATTAATCACATCTGTTGTCCAACTTGAATGAGATGCCAACTTTTTATCTCTTTTGCTATTATTTCTGTCCCAAGTCAAGCATTGACTTTGATGGTATTCCTCATTGGCTCATTGTATGATCTCCTTGACAATTCAATTTAAAGAAGGCCACTTTTAGTTTTAAACATTTTATTTTTTAAGGTGTAAGGAGGACGATGGGATAGGAGGGTTAGGGGCATGTCCATTAAATGGTACCTAATTGCTTTAAGGTATCTTTGTTTCCAATGCCGTGAGTTCATGTAGAAATTTGGATTCGTAGGATTTAAACCAAAAGTCCTATGCCTTTGTATGATTTGGTTAGTATTGAGCTAACTCTCCCTTTCATGATGGGATTCTTAGGCTCCCTTATGAAGGGCTAATTCTAATTTGCAATAAAGTTTCACTGCAGAACTGGAGGATGATACAGGATGGTTGATATTGATTGCATAAGTTATCTGCATTGGAGAAGATAACTTTTATTATCAAGGGCATGAAAGAAGAAAGAAAGGAAATGTACAAAATCACAAGGCTTTCTTTGTCTGATTTTTACAAAATCGAGAACCACACCAAATATTTGTAGGATGAGTTGAGTAGGCTAGGTTTTAATAAAAGGATTGCATATGTGAGAATTGTGGTATTCACGCTTGTTATTCCACCACAAAAGAAATTTGGAGTGGGAAAATAGAGCCATTGCTCCTTTTACTCAATAATTATTTTCTAGATCAATAAGACAATGTCTATTGCTTATAAAATGTTATTATTTTATTAACAAATTATATGAATAAATAGAGTTTACAAATGCCATAAAAAAAAAAAAACTAAAAAGAAAAGTAGTTTAAGTAAAGATATGTCTAAAAGCAAAATTAATTGAGAAGGCTGAAAATAAATCCTAAATGATGATTAACTAAGAATTAAAATAACAAGAGCTCTACTACATCTAGACCATTGGTTATATACAATTGTTTAAGAAGTGATTGTACATAAGATTGTGTAAATGATAAATAGTCTTTAAATTTAGGATTTATGAAACTAAACCAAACACTTTAGTTTACAATCTAGTTTGAATTCACTTAAAGTTTGCATGTTATGCTTGTATACAATTTGTTCACAGCTCATTTTAGTTTTAACATTTATAATAAGAATTTATTATTTACAAAATATAAAATGCTTTTTGGTAAAAAATTTATAAATGGATGAAAAAGTTTAAAATAGAAAATAATTTTAGGTAAAAAATTATAAATGGATGAAAAAGTTTACTATTTAGTTGTTTTAGTTTTCAAAATTAAAATTTACATATATAAATATAAAAATGTTTGTAACAAAATTATAATGTATACATAGAATGCATATTAGAAGTCATTTTCACACTAAAAGAGACATTCTCAATATCTAATTCAATCCTCATTTAACAACTATCACATTTGTTAACATTTTTTAAATTATAATTTTTGAATATCATATTATTTTTTATATGAAATTATAATATTTTCAAATCATATTAATCCAAAATTAATAAGTAACCTAATATATATTTAAATTTATTTTAATTTTTAATCCTATTAGTACCCTAAGCTCACTGCATTAAAGATTTCCTCCTGCCATAGCGAAAGCTGAAAACTACCACACAACCTTCATTGATGAAGTGTTCCTGTGTTTAGAGTGGAGTCGACCCTACATGATTATTAAGAGGCAGAGGAAAAAGAAAACCGGACCTAGCTTCTCCTACTTTTTAAATACTATAATTCATGTTTTCTCAAACAAGAGCTACATTCATGCTTTTTCAATTGGTAATATACAGATTAATAGAATTAAGAGTTGAATTCATGGTTTTTTTGATTAACTAGCTAATAAACTTTTTTTCAGTGTGTTCCCATGATCAGTATTATTGTACCAAAAGCTCGAGGAAGAGGTCCATCATCCATGTGTTCCCATCCCTAAAACTCTATGGGTTACTGGATCTAGACTTAGTGAATCTACTGTTGTTGTTAGATACATTGCTAAGTATGTTATTAGGCATTCTACAGACCCCGTAGAAAAAGGCCAAAATCTACACTGTGAAGAGTTCTCAGATTTTGGCCGCGAACACTGTTAAAGTGAATTTATAATGTTTATTTGCTTCCAAAGCATGTCATATATAATATGTGAGGTTTTTACCATTCAGTTTGTGCTCTTCTTAAGAAGAAGCTTAAGAAGGCATATAGTGCGAGCCTCAGTGTTTTGATTCTAATTCGTTCAGTATGATTTACTTTTGTTGTTTAATCCTCTTCAGTCTGAGACTTCGTTGGAATATTTAAGTTTTATAAAATGTTATTAGTTATTGCACATGGGGTTTGTACTCATTATGCTTGATGATAAATACCGGGGAAGACGTGGTTAGGAGGAACAAATATATACTATCTTCTAATTGATGATCAGAGTGGTTGGCATGCCTTGATAAGCAAAATAAAATCTTTACTACCACTGAGAGTTTCTCTACCAAATATACCAAATCATGATTGAGAGACAATGGCCTCTAATAAAGCAAGCAGATGTGTACACTTTGGAGTAAAACAAGAGGACAAGTCACATAGGTTTGCTTACAATGATATGACACTGCTTTAACCAATCATTTCCTTCCTAATATTACTTCATGCCAGGTGTTGTAAGCCTCAAAGTACTAAATAAAAGCGGACATGCAATGCATGAGTGAGTGAACGCGACACCAGCCACCAATCTGTCCTCCATTGGAACAAAAACATATGTCCACAAACACTTATTAACTCATGCATCTACCTACAAAACTCTTCATCCATCTCATTAGAAGAAGAAAATAGATCACAAACCTTCAATTAATGCTAGAACTTCTATAAAAACAGTAACGATTCCACCAATTTATTTACAATTCTCTTCTATTAGAGGGTTTGATAGCAATTATAGTTTGAGCTTGCCATTTTCTAAATCAATTTTAGTCTGGAATGATGGATTTTGGAGAATTTATGGCATTGATTTGTTAATTGATCGAAAAATGAATGCACATACAAAGATGAGGCCTCCAACTTTCAAGCTTGTTCTTCTGGGCGATGGGTTTGTTCTTTTTCCCTTTTTATTATCCCTTTTCCAATTCACGTGATTTAGCTATAGTCAAAGTTTACCCTCCTATGTAGAAAAATTTAAAACCTAGGTATGAGAATCGCTAAAATTTTTCAATTTTGGTGAAATTATTAATTAGCTTCAAGGCTGTGGGTTTTGATGGAATTTGCAAAGAAAGTCAAGCTAGAATTGATGAGTCATAAGATTATGATGCCTGGAGGTGAATTCTTGTGTCACTGGGATCAAGATTAAGGAGATTCTCCTCTAGTTTACTATTTTGTTCCTAGGGGTGTGTCTATAATCTATTGAGTATATCCTTTGTCAGTTTTGGGTTCTGCCTACAAATCAAATAAATGCATGAATACTAATAGAAAAGTAATCTTTGTCTATAATGACTGATATTTTACCTTAATAGAATACAATCTCATTCACATTAGATGTCATTCATTTCATTACCTTTTCCAATTTAGAATATAATTCACCTTACGTATTCTGATCCACTGTATTATGTTGGGAATTCAACTCCTATGCATGTTTAATGCAAAGTCACAATTTTAGTATATAAAATTCACATGTAGTTGCTATCACTGTCATGCATCAATAGATGACAATTTGCTAATTTCCAGCCAATGATATGTAGAGGATATTTTATTTTTGTAAGGATAATCTTAGCTATAAAACAATAGAGCATTTAGGGCTTTTTAAAAACCCCTCTTTTTTTGAGTTTTTCAAGTGTGCACAATAATGATTGCAAAATTATCTTGAATCTAAATTTTTTATATATTTTATGTAGTTGGGTTCTATATTTTTGTACTAATTAGACTTACTGTTGTTTCCTTTTGAGTTTTATCTTCTTTGGGCTTAAAGAACTACCAACATCGACTACCCTTTCGTGGTGGGGTAAACTTTGGCAAATTTTTGAATCCATTTTGAGAGCAGTTAAGCTATCAAGGGTTTTAGTAGACATGTCAGGTAATATTTACTACGTTCTTGGATGGTTTTTGGCTTGATGATTGTGGAGATATTTTGAGCAGAGCAGTTTGCCAAAGACATGAAAAGTGTTCTTTTCTTTGCTAAGTTTAGCAAATAGTATATTAAAAGAGTCCACTCTTTGTTGTATTTTTAGGCAATAAGGCAAGTATGCCCTTGATCCCTTTCTGATTGTATTCTACCATACTATTTTGGGACTCTCTTGCATCTTGTAAAAATATTCTTATATTGATATAACATCCCTGTCTTCTTCCATAATGAATTTCAATCTTCTCCTTAAACAAATTCATTTGTAGAGAATTTGACATACATAATTGGATTGTACTCAGTTTTTTTCTAGTTTTACCTAGCCTTCACTACCCAAGAATTTTCTTAGAGTAGTTGCTAGAGCCCAACAACTTTTTTCACTATAAGATTCTCCTTCTTCAACTTACATAGTTCAAAATTTTGACTACTGAATTTGTCAATTTTAGATCTCGACATGCTAGCCATAGATTTAATATTATTTTACTTTCTCACAAATCTTTCAAAGTCTTCCTTCCTTTCTAGATATACAACCATCGATAATTGTTCCCCTCCATTTTAGTTTATCACTGGGCCTCCTTATTTATACAAGCAAATTCCTTCTCTACTTCACATCCTAGAGTTCCTGAAATTTAGTGCACACAGGATTGGACAGGTTGTACAAGATGACGATTTTAGTTGGTTTGATTGTTTTGATCTTGGTATATTTTTCTTCTCAAAAGTCACTATATTATTTTGTTATTATTTAATTTTATTTCTATTCCAATTGTTGTTTCTAGGTTTGGTTATGTGTATCATTTATATCGATGTTTCAAATCACACACTAAAATTCATCTACCAAATGAAAAAGATAGAAAGAACAAATAAGTTATATTGAATCTTTCAAATTACATACTAAGATTTATCAAGAGAATGAAAAAGATCAAAAGAATAAATAAGTTAAGTTATGCTATTGAATACTAATTTGTATTAAATGTTTCAAATCACACACTGAGATCTATCAATGAAGGAATGAAAAAATGAAAAGAACAAATAAGATCCATTAAAAAAAGATGTGAAAAATCCTTTTGTTAGAAAACTACTAAAAATATTTTATGGTTGGGTAGTATAGACTGGTTAGTGTACAAGGGTATCTATTTATTCAAGTGCATTGTAAATTTTGTTAAACCCTCCCATTTTCTTGACATGCCATAGTTAAATGTAAATTTGAGAAAAAATTAATTTTTACATTTTTCAAATTTTGAGAACTCATAAATATAGCAAGATAAAAAATAATGTGTGCAGCTTCCAGAATGAAAGATTATTTAATAAATGTATTCTTATATAAAAAAAACCCTAGGCAAAATATGTTACCAGATGAATACAAAATTGGGAAAAAAAAATCTACCGGAGAAAAATACCCAATCTTTGCAACTTTCACAAACATTGAAAGCCAAAAATGGGTCTCCAACAAAACTACTTCTAAAAAGCACTCATAAGGGAATGTCTAATTTTCTTGATGCCTACAAAATCAACAATTTCTAATAAATAGAAATTCTAGATGACCAAAATTCAACAATCCAATTGAATGCAGTCAACAGACAACCGAAAAACATTCCCCAAGATAATAAGTAAAAGATGGACAAAAGAATTATGACAACATTTTCTACAAAAATTGACATGTTCTCTGACAATATGACAACTGTACAGTGCACGTTATAAATCCAAATCAAAATACGGTAGAGTTGCTAAAGATTTAGGTCTGACAATTTGCTGAGAATAGTTGTTTGGATAAGACATTTGAGGGAAAAAAAAAGCAAAGCAATAAAGACAACAAAGAAAAAAATGTCATTGACAATACCAAAAAATAATTTTAGATCATATCCCAAATTTATAAACACTAAATGTTGTCGAATTTTGCTAGATATTTTTTAGAAGATAGGTCAATACTATTAATGAAATCACCGTTGCTATGTTTGATAGGCCACCTCTGCCACAATTCTTTTTTAACAAAATGGGAAAAAAAAAATACTGGATACTCTACTGTTCACAACAACATCCAATGGGAAATTCAAATTTAACATTTTTTCACAAATTAAAATAATAAACAAAATTGGAAAACATTATGAAATAGGTTGGAATGTATTAATAAAACATTCAGATTGGTCAAAACTTATTTCAAAATTTGCATCCACTTGGATGCTACAGTATCCTGCCATTCGGCAAGAACTAATAATAATAATAGGTACTAAAGCTAGTTATATATCTATTATATATTATAAGAAAGCAGAGAGATACAAGACTTTAATATCAATGTTTTCTTTATATATATTATATAATAGATATATAGCAAGTAGCTTCAGGAGGGGAAAGTCTTTGAAGTAAATCACAAATTGACTTTGTATTCATATCTAGATTATATATTTTTTATTTTATTTTTATAAGATCACACATAGAACCAAACTTTGTGTTTTAGATTAAATTAGATTTTTAATATATGAGTTAAGGTTCCATATGGTATAATATTCAAATATGGTTAGGGTTAGTGTTCAAATTAGTTTATTATTCAATTAGTTGTTGTTATGTTCAATTTTTTAATAATGTTATTTCATGTTCTAGTTACCTCATATCTCTCATCCTCCCTCTTTTCTCCCTACCTCATCTTTTTCTCTCCCCTTCTAATCATATCTTCCTTCTATTAACAAATATCTCCAATTAGTGTTGAGTTTTGTTTTATATATAATTTTTTTAAATGAGTCATTTTCTATTTATTTTTTATGAAATCACTTCATTTGGTGTTATGATATGATGTCTCTGAAATTTATTGCAACATTTGTGTTTGTCTACTAATAACAATATAGTTCAATTATCTTTTATGACTAAATATATTCAGAATTACAACTAAAAATAGTGGAGGGTATGAATTTCTATATGATATATATAAGGGTGTAACTTTACTCATGTTTAAATGAGATTATAGACTTGCACTAAATTTTGGGTTGATATTTATAATTAGGTCTAAGAATCTATCAATAATATAAATGAGAGTATGCTTACAAATTATATTTTAAAAGGTAATATATTCTTGTAAATTAGGGACGACCCCAATTTTTAGTAATAGGTTGGAAAACCTTTGAAGTCAATGTTCTTAAAGTTTGTAACTCAATATTTAAAAAACTACAAATTGAAATAGTATATTACATTATAGGCTAATTCTTAGTCAATATGTATACCTAGGGTTAAGGTTCTACCAATAAAAGTGACACTATTTAAGTTTTCCTACAACCGGGTCAAAGATTATGTATGAAGCAATTGTTTGGAGAGAACTATATTTAAAAATTAAATTTTTTTTTTACTTGATTGATAGTTTTTATAAACTTCCTTCAATAATCAATATGGTTGTGATTTTTGTGTAATTTAATATAATATACATTTCACTTAAGTTTGATTAATTATATAATGGTCCGGACTCAAGCGATTTTATATGATATATAGTGGGATCTATATAGTTGCTACCAAAACAATTATAACTTAACAATGTATAATATAGAAGTGGGGTGAGTGTTAAAATAAGTATAACATTGACATTTTATTTATTTTAATGTTGGCTTTGTTTATGTTTATGATAAAAGTATAAGTTGACATAATAATTTAAAAATGTATGCATATAGTCACATAGATATTATATAAAACACCACCTATATATTCAAAGAAGGCATTTTTTCAAATATTAAATTAAAATTAATTTCTATTTTTTATATTGGCATGATAACACAAAAAAAATAGTATAAATATTATTTGATTTGTTTGACTGAAATTATTTGCAATCACATAAAAGATTTCAACAATTTATTTAAATTTTAGTAAACACAAAGCAATAAAAATTACTTGTTCAATACATTTAGTGCTAAAGATTACAATAAAAAAAGAACACACTTATCGCTTGTTTATTTTTATAATTATTGCCTAGAAAAAATTTCATTCGAAATATGATAGATATTTGTTAGAAATAATTATTATTTTAAACTTGTATAAAAATAAATTATATCTATTTATTACAATACTTTCAACCAAAAAAAAATTTATGAGGATGTTTTAAAAAATACACACGAGTCAAATTGAATCTATATGACAATCCAACATAGAATACCTAATATAAACTTCAATGACTATATATATACTTCAACACAATGTCCTTTTCTATTAAGTTTGTATCCCAATTTTATATAAAAATGTCAACAAATCAAAAAGAAAAATACTAACAACATATATTAATTGTTACGATGTAGCGACCTAATGAAATAATCATCAATGAGAATATTGTTTCATCCTTCATTTTCATGATGATCATGTTGGACTTCTTCCATATATTTTAGAAATCAAGAAACTCAATTACACATCTCCTTTACCTTATCCACAACAATTTGCATTCACAAAATATCGTTATCAGAAACATAATCTATTGACAATGTTGGAGTTTCAAAATATTGAATCATTTGGTAACAACATTGCAGTACATAATTTTCACATTTATCAATTGGTGTTTGAGGGGAGTCATCCAAGTTCACAGAAACAACAGGACTTAGCATGATAATTTCATATTCAATTTCTGAATATGTGTGTGTGTGTGTGTGTGTGTGTGTGTGCGTGCGTGCATGTGCATGTGCAAATGTAAATGTATACATGTATATATGTATATATATATATGTGTGTGTGTGTGTATATATATATGTATATATGTGTATATATATGTGTGTGTATATATATATGTATATGTACACACACACACACACACACACACACACACACACACACACACACAGACACACACACACACACACACACACACACACACACACACACACACACACACACACACACACACACACACACACACACACAATCTTTCTTGAAATGAAAATATTTTTAAAAAGAATGATATTTGATTATAATTTATTAGTTTGAGAGGAAAACAAAGATATAATCTAGATATAGAAAAATCCAATGAATACTAGCAATAAAATATGACACAATTATATTGAGTTACAAACATCGACTAAAGAATATATTATTTTCTTTGCAATGTATTAGGGGTCTCCCTTATTTGCCAATTTAGAAATAGTTAGATAAAAAATATGTACATTATATATTTGAAAAGACGAATCTGATGTATGACATATTTCAATTCAAAAGTTAATGGAAAATAATTTCAAGTAGATATATTTAACCCTTATGTAAAAAATCAATAAGTTCACGAAAAAAAATCAACACCATACTTACATTGTTTTACAAAAACAACAAAGATTCAAATTTTTAAATTAGAATCACAATCATCATCACAATGAACAATGTTTCATTGAAACACGTCAGAATTTGTGAGATATAAAATAGAAAACATAGAACATATAAAATTTCCAATATTTAGTACCAAATTATTTTTAAAAAAATGAAAACATTTATGTAATCTTTTAATGCGAAAAGAAAATAGTTTAAACTTTCAAATTCTCAAATCGTTACACAAACAAAAATTAAAAATTATATATTAGTAAAAATTAATTTGACATTTAACATATGTGAATGTAAATCATAATGAATCTTTTTTAACTAAAATGAATAATTCTTGTATTAAACTTTCAAAAGTTCACTAATTTTATTTTAACATCATATTTACATTGCTTTAGGAAAGAAAGAAAGAGTTAAATATTCTAATTAGAATCAATCATCATGACATCGAACAATGTTTCATTGAAACAAATCATAATCTGTCAAATCCAAAATGTCAAACCAATAGAGATGTTCATAAGTTCCACATCACAAATACCATGTGTCTATAATTCCACACCTTATTCTTTAAAAGTCACAAGTAGTTTGTGTCCATGTACATATTTGTCCTATGAAAATCTTCCTTATTCGTTCAAAAATCAGAAGAGTTGGGAAGATTCCTTGAGGTCCCCATCTATCTACCACAACTTGATTCCATGGGGCATTTTGTAATCCACCAAACTGCAATCTAAAAATTTGACCATGATAATGATAACTTGATAGAACTTGAGTACTAGTTTGTGGAGATCGATTAATTTTTCTAACCAGTCAAGACCATTTTCTACAGACTATATGGGATAAGGAGATTTCTCAATCCAAACCTCTACATGAACAAAATAAAGCTTTGCAGGATCACAATCTTCGTAGCAAACTAGTTGTGAAAAAATAGGATCTCGGTAGAAGTGATCAAACTTTCAAAGAGTCGATGGATAAAATTTCAACAAACTTGCTTCTAAGAGACATCTTTTAGAAGACAAATAATTTGTTCTTTCTTTAACGTGTATTATTTGAAGATCAAATTGATGAAATGTGTCATCAACTTTAATTGTTCTTTGTCTCAAAATTTTTGTTCCCTTCTAATATATAGAAACAAAAAATAAAAGAGACAAAATATATATTCTATCTATTTCAATAAATCTTATGGGTTCAATCAACTTGATTTCTCATAGCATAATAACTATAAAAAATTGATTGACAAGAATATAACATTATCCAATGAGAACAATAAACTTTTGAAGAGCAATTATTATTTTTGTATATTTTTCTTATTTTCTCATAATATTGCAACTTCACAAAGATTTTTTTTAAAACAATTTGCAATTAGAAGGATGAACATCGAAGTAGAACAATCTTTTTTTACAATTTTTTGGCCGATTTTTTGAAATTGTTATTTCATGAAATATAATAAGTCATAAGTTTATAACACGTCAATATATAAATGTATATAACTCAAGTGTTGTAAAAAGGACCATATTATACTATACAACAATAATTTTTTATTTCATGATGTTTTGTTAGTCTATTCCTAAAGTCTTCAATCTTTTTTCTTTAGCTTTTCTTTTTTCTAATTGTTTCCCCTTCTTCATTTTCTCATAATGCTCATAAGAAAATGGTGGCATTATCCTTAGGCCCTATACTGACTTTACATGAGAAATTGTAACAAATGTCATTCCTATTCTTTATTTTGGTCTGATATTAATTATTGCTTTATCATGTGTCAAACCCTAAGTTTTTTGTATTGTCAATGCTCACACCAATCTCAAAGGCATTTGAGTGGTAGGACCTCTTTGTACAACACTAATAGGTATTGTTTTAGAATGTCCATTATCGAATGGCAAGCTAGAGTAGGCATCAAATTTTACCATGACATACAAGGGTAGTTCAGGTGATGTACTACCCAGCATGTACAATATTTCCTCAACATAACCCAAAGCTTCATTTACAAGACCTACTTCTATCCACAAGTTTGACATGAGCATAACTCTTGCTCTCCTTGAAATCAATAATTCAATATCAGGTTCATCTACACAATTATCGTATACTGAACTATAGTTTGACAATTTTGTAGCAACAACACGTGCAACTGGTTCTCTCAATGAATGTAGTTTCTTTTTTAATGTTTTGGTAACATTATCATTTGTTGAAAATAAACGAACATTTTTGTCAAAATCTTCATTTATTATTGTTGGAATATTGCATTTTGTTAGTGACATCAGTAATTTCCAATCCTCTATTGTTGGGCGAGCATCTCTAATATTTGTGAGAAAATGGTAGAATTTATTTTGTTCTAAATTGTCTCCATCTTGTCTATAAACTTTTTCCAATGTGATTACAACCTTGAAATCTTCCCACAGTAGCTTTGCATGTCTCCTCTTGTCATATGCTACTCTATCTTTTATGGGAGGAAGTGACCAAGATCACCAACTAAAATCACTAAGATTCCTAAAACAAATGCAAAATATAATTAGCAACAATTTAGTAAATCAAATATTTAATTTGCAGGTTAATTTTTTTTGCTTGTAGTATATTCAATATAAATTTGAAATAAGAATACCTCCAAAGTTAAGATTGGAATTCTGAGGAAATGTTTGACGAAGTCTGGAGTCTATATTCTCAAGAAGCTTCTCCCCAATAAAGCTTATTTCATCTATTAATATATATCTTATATGACTTAGTTCTTCTTGGAAACTTGGAAAACATGTTCCTTCTAATTGTCTAAAATCAATTACTTGAATCTTCAACTTTGAATGTATAGTTGAACCACACATATTGTATGAGCCCACTCTTGTTGGTGCTAGTAATAAAAGTGGACAACAATTAGGCAATGCAGATTCTTTTGAACATTTATTGATTGCACCAATTAGATATGACTTTACTGTACCAGTTATACCCTAAATTATCATATACAAGGGTGCTAAATTATTACCACCATTGTAGTGTGTCGTAATAACATCAAATTCCCTTTTTTAATTTTTCACCCAATTTATTGCTACTGATTTTTTGTTGACACTAAAGATTTATAGTGCATCCATTTTCTCTCATTCTACCAATAAAATTGATTGCATCTGAAGTATATTCATTTGACTTGTCTTGATTTGACCAATTATGTGTTAGACTAATAAATTATTTTCTTATTAATTAAATCATATTGATTTAATTATTAAGTCACTTGTTATCTCTAGTTTACTTAAGCTAAACTTTGGGCATATAATAATTAATTCTTTTATTAATTATTATAATGCAACCTAGGTTAATTACCTATTAGGTTTTTTATCTCCTTTTATAAGGATTGATCTCTTTGTAATCTATTAATTCACTTTTGATAATAGCAATTTTTTTTTGCTCATCAAGAATGTCTCATCCATGGATCTAGGAATTCCAGCCTCCATAGCTTTTGCTTCTCTCTTTCTATGATATGTGTATGCATGGAGGTGATTCTTGGGAGCTATGGGGTTGATCTTTCATCAACTTCAACATGGTATTAGAGCTTTAGATATTCATGCCCCTTGTTTTGTTTATGATAGGTCTGGCTTGGCTTTCAGATCTGTGTTTTTTTATAGAGGGTTCCATTTTGTAGAGTTATTTTGTATTGAATCTGGGGGGTCACTAATTTTTGGGTCACTTTGAGTCCAAACGGACATCACCGTTGAGCTCAAAGCACCCAAAAACTCTTATTTTCATATAAAATTTGTCTGATTTGGACATAGTTGGAATCTTAGGCAAAATAATATTGCTTCTAGATTTGGCACATTTCTCGAGGTGGTGATTTTCTTTTTGTGTCTTTTTTGCACATGAATCAAGATTTTTTGAAACAAAAATTGATATTTTTGGCACGTAAATCAAGATTTTTGGTATGCAAATCAAGATTTTTAGCACACAAACCAAGATTTTTTGGTGCACAAATCGAGCTTTTTTGCTACACAAATCAAGATTTTTGGTACGCATCCTAAGGTTTTTGGGTCATGAATCAAGATTTTTGCGAAACTCAAGTTTTCTCACATAAATTGAGGTAATTTTATACGGTGATAAAAATATTTTAGCACAAATCCCAATGTAATTTCTAGTACTTGTGGGCACTCTTCCTTATGCATTCTGGTACAGATCCTGAGGTAGTTGATTTTTTTCTTTTCCAATGCTTTTTTGATCTATCTATGGTTTTTTTGCTATAACTTGCTCATCTGGACTCCATTTTTAGCAAATAAAATATCATCAGAAAGTTGGTTCTGAGCCCATTCCAATGGTGTAGTTTATTTGGAATTTTGATTCTTTTTGGTTCTTGGTTTATGTTGTCAAAGTTAGAGGTTCTATTTTGCACTTTGGGAGACATATTTTGAGACATTATATATTTTTAGGTTCTACTCCAAGCACATCTCATTCAATTTTTTTGCTTTTTTGCATTCTGGTGGATATCTTGGTTGTTTCAAGTCTAATGATTGAATATGTTTCTTTAGATTATTTTCCATGGGTTTTACTATCTCTTGTATCAATCTTATGTCTCTTTTGATCTTTGTTGACATCCTTTTGTATTATTTTTGCAAACGCACTGAGATAAAATGCCACTCTATTGCATTTCAAGATCTTGGACATCTTCATGTTTTATTGTACTCACACTACATTATAAAGTGCCTTGAGGGGTTTCATGTTGGTCATATTTGCCATCTTCCTTTGTCAAGTGAGTGTTCCTTCCACAACATTAGCATCATGATGTGTCGATGACACATACCATTATAGGTTTTTGTACTCCTTTTGCACTCTCGATGTTCCTAGTTCTTCTTTTTGTAGGAGATATTGCATTTAGTTTCAATATTCATGTCTTACCTCTTAGCATTATAGGGGGGTTATGTTGGTTTTATTGCTCTCTTGGTTCGATGGAGTGAGCTATGTATTCAATATTTGATCCTATGTATTAGGCAATTGCAATGGTTGGATACCTATTCTTTTTGGTGAGATGGATCATTTATCATATAAACATTCTTTCATTCCTATTTTTGAAGGCCATGAAGATACCTTCCATCTTTGATTGATCATCTCTTCAGACTTAGTCTTCTCTACTTGATAATGTTTTATATAGTGGAGGTTTTTTAGATCAGTAGTTTGGCAGTGTTTGTAGCTTCATGCTTCAATGGTGTTCTTCATGATCACCTTTTGTTCCTATCTTCTGGGACATTCCCTAGTTTGGAGGCTTTTTCGGTCATTCACTAGTTCTTTTTAGCATTATTTTGTTAGGAACCTGTGTGTTCCTTCTGTTTATTTTGTTAGAGTAGTGTTGTTGGACGCATATGCTTTGTAAGTCATCCCGTGAGTATATTTTATTATCCCACATGCATAGGTAGTATTACTTTTCTAGATCGTACTCAGTATATAAGAATAGGTTGAGGCCCTTGATGGGCACGGACGAATTTATTGTATTGAGCTTGCTCAAAGGAGGTTACCCCCTCGAAGTGGCCTGCGATCAGTAGATTCATTCTGAGTTCTGCTATCACTTTGTATTCTGTTATTTCGAGCATTCTCACGATATTGCTATAAGGAGGTTCTTCACATCTGGTATCAGAGCACTCTCTTGGGCTCGCTGGGTGGAAATTACATCAAATTTTTTTTTCTGTCGTGGCCTTCAGGTTCCTCTCACTTCTAATATCTCTTGTTATTGCAATAACTCTTTTCAGTTGTTCTGTCTGTGAGTGAATTTTTCTAAGTCGACTGTTTAAAAAAAAAAAAAAAAAAAAAAAAAAAAAAATTTCTGTTTTTTAGTCGTAGCTTCCTTGTTTGCTTTCTGTTTCTGCTCATACTTCCGCAGAACGTCTGCAATATCATTTCGCATACTTCCTTCCTTGGCGACCCAACCCCAAATTTTACATATCAAAGCCCTAAATCCCTCATTTATCTAATTTTAGGATTTGCCCTATCTTTTTCACCTCTCATCCAATCGCCACCAAACTGAGCCACAAGATTCAATTCCTCATTTTGCTCCCTTATCCCTCTTGGACTGTTCGCCTCATTTCGCCTCCCTACCCTTGAAACCCTCATTTTTCTTTTTCCCTTGTCCCCAGATAGTCTCCCACCACCCGTCGAACACCCATTTCCTATATGAGTTTTACCCAACTCCAAGTTTGCCGTAACTAAAAAAGTTTTTGTTTCTCATCTTCTACCCATTCCAAAAAAAAAAAAAAAAAAAAAAAAAACCTTGCTTTATGGTTGTTACGCGTACAGGAGCAAAAATCATGGAAGAGGAAATTGCATCCCTCAAAACCAAACTTCAAGATCTGGATGACAAAATTCTGGGTCTTAACTTTCAGCAGTCAGCCATGAGCCGAAACCATTCAGGAGATACTGGGTCCTCTTCTGGCAATTTTCGTGGACCAAAGCTTGATTTTCCACGCTTCGATGGTTCTGATCCGACTGGATGGATCTATAGGGCAGAGCAGTATTTCAGCTTGCATAATACTTTGGATAACCACAAAGTCCCCCTTGCATCTTTTCATTTGGAACATGAAGCTCTTCAATGGTTCCGTTGGTACATCAAGGCTAATGTAGGCCCAACGTGGAGAGAATTGTGCACCCTCATTTTGGAGCGCTTTGGCCCTAGTTCCTTTGATGATTTCACAGGAGCACTCACTAAACTGCGTCAAACAGGCACTATAAGAGAATACCAGACAGAGTTTGAAAAATTAGCTAATTACACAGAGGGCTTATCTGATGAATTCTTCTGTAGTTGTTTTGTCAGTGGTCTGAAGGATGCACTTCGCTCAGAAGTCAAAATGTTTCGACCTACTACAATGATGGAAGCCCTTGGGTTGGCTAAGTTAGCGGAAGACAAGATTAGTGCTCTACAACGCTCCAGATCTAATTTTGTTCCATTCAGAAATACAGGTTCTCACAACCCTCCAGTCATACCAGCTCCCAGAACTACTCCGATCAAGCACTTGTCTGAAACAGAGATGCGAGTCAGGCGAGACAAAGGGCTTTGTTATAATTGTGATGAGAAATGGTCTCGGGGCCATAGATGTGTTCAGCAAAAGCTCTATCTCTTGGATGTGGATTCTCCACCGGAACTGGAAGAATATGTAGATGCTCAGGAAACAGTGGATGATGAGATTGAGCCTCACCAGCCTGAACCTCCTTCACCAGAAGCTCCACCAGAGATATCTGTCCATGCTTTGGCAGGAGTCACTACTCCACAAACCATGCGGGTCCAGGGTTTCTTCAAGAAGATCCCTCTTACTATACTCATTGATTCTGGTAGCACTCATAACTTCATTGATCCACGAATAGCCAAACAGGCTGATTGCTTTATCCATCCCTGCTCTAGCTTTGAAGTCATGATTGCCAATGGGGGCACTTTACCTTGTAAAGGGAAATGTCGCAATGTGCGTCTCTCTATTGGAGATTATAACATGCGCTCTGACATGTTTGCCTTACCCTTAGGTGGCTGTGATGTGGTTTTGGGTGCCCAATGGTTACGCACTCTTGGCCCCATTCTCTGGGATTTTGCTGAACTTTGGATGCAGTTTTCAGCCGAGGGGCACCAACACACTTTGAAAGGCTTACAACCAGGGTCTCTCAGCATCATCAGTTCACACCGTATGGAAAAACTTCTTAAGAAGAATTCACATGGTGTCATCGCTCAGCTCCATTCCATTCAGATGCAGCCATCAGCAGTCTCTAGCACTCCTGCCGATCTCCAACACATTTTGGACAAGTATTCTGGTGTATTTGCTGAACCTGTGGGATTACCTCCTTCTCGTCCAGAGGACCACCGTATTCAGCTCCTTCCTGGCAGTGTTCCGCCCAACATCAGGCCCTACCGCTACCCATTTCATCAGAAGACCGAAATCGAGATACTTGTCCGTGACTTACTGAAGCAAGGTATTATTCGCCCTAGTACCAGTTCCTTTTCTTCTCCAGTTCTGCTTGTTCGCAAAAAAGATGGGTCATGGCGACTCTGCATTGATTTCTGAGCACTTAATCATCTCACTATAAAGGACAAGTTTCCCATTCCAGTTGTTGATGAACTTCTTGATGAACTTCATGGGGCTCATTTTTTCTCCAAGTTAGATCTTCGTTCTGGGTATCATCAAATTCAGGTTAATGAGGAGGATATACCTAAAACTGCCTTCCGCACACATGATGGTCACTATGAATTTTTAGTCATGCCCTTTGGCCTCACGAATGCTCCTTCAACATTTCAGGCAGCGATGAATAACATATTTCGACCATACCTCCGGAAATTCATTCTGGTCTTCTTTGATGATATCCTCATATATAGCAAAACTTGGGCTGAGCATCTCCATCATCTGGAGCTTGTCTTGCAACTTCTCTCTGATCATCAACTTTGTGCAAAACTATCTAAATGTGTGTTTGGCCAGGAGGAAGTGGAGTATCTCGGGCATATTGTTGCACACCATGGAGTGCGGGTGGATCCTACAAAAATAGATGCCATGAAAACTTGGCCGCATCCTAAAACTCTCAAGAGCCTTCGGGGTTTTTTGGGGTTGACTGGCTACTACCGCAAGTTTGTCAAAGATTACGGGAAAATTGTAGCACCATTGACAGCTCTGTTAAAAAAGGATGCCTTCTCCTGGACCCCTGTTGCTGAGACTGCATTTGAACAACTGAAACAGGCTATGTGCAGTACACCTGTTCTCGCGATGCCAAATTTTTCCAAACCCTTCACTATTGAGAGTGATGCTTGCGGCAATGGATTGGGTGCTGTTCTCCTGCAAGATGACCATCCTATTACGTTCACTAGCAAAGCCCTCTCTGGTAAGAATCTAGCCCTCTCTACTTATGAAAAAGAAATGATGGCTATTTTGCATGCTGTACAGAAGTGGCGGCCATACCTCTTAGGGAGTCATTTTTGCATCAGAACCGATCACCAAAGTCTGAAATACTTCCTGGAACAACGGGTATCCTCTCCTACACAACAGAAATGGGTCAGCAAACTCATGGGGTATGATTATGAGATCACCTACAAGAAGGGTAAGGAGAATATTGTGGCAGATGCTCTTTCTCGCACATTTGATAATCAAGCTTCCCTTTCCGCTATTTCTATGCCCATTCCCAATTGGTTAGCGTCTGTTCAGTAGGGCTATGACAGTGACTCTTCTTTATCTCAAATCATTCACCAGCTAGCCAATAATCCTTCTGCTATACCACATTACTCTTGGGATGGTGCTTCTCTTCGATACAAGGGTCGGCTAGTGCTTCCTCAGAACCCAGCTCTACATCAGGCTATTTTTTATGAACTCCATGCTTCTCCTTCAGCAGGGCACTCAGGCTTCCTCAAAACTTATGAGCGAGCAAGGAGAAACTTCTTTTGGAAACGGATGAAACAGACGATTCAACAGATGGTGGCTGAATGTGATACTTGCCAACGCCACAAGGGTGAAACGACCCTCCTTCCTGGCTTGCTCGAACCATTGCCCATCCCTACACGGATTTGGACTGATATTTCTATGGATTTCATTGAAGGGCTTCCTAAATCCGATGGCAAGACAGTGATCTTGGTTGTGGTTGATCGTCTCTCGAAATATAGTCATTTTTGTGCCCTCAGCCACCCCTATACTGCCTCCTCTGTTGCACAAATCTTCATGGACCAGATATTTCGTCTTCATGGACTCCCTTCTTCCATTGTCTCTGATCGTGATGCAACTTTTACCAGTCATTTTTGGACTGAACTGTTTCAGAAAACTGGCACCAAACTGAAGATGAGTTCAGGCTATCACCCACAAACTGATGGTCAAACTGAAATTATCAATAAATGCTTGGAAACTTATCTTCGTTGCTTCACTTCCGAACAGCAACATCAGTGGGCCAAGTGGCTCCCTTTAGCTGAATGGTGGTACAATACCTCTTACCACACTGCCTCTAAAATGACTCCATATGAAGCAGTCTATGGTCAGGCACCTCCAGTGCTCCTTCCCTACACTCCCAACAGCTCACCAGTCCAGGCAGTTGACATAGTTCTCCGCAGCAGGGATCAGATTCTTCGTACCTTACAGGATAATCTTCACATGGCCCGTAATCGGATGAAACAGCAAGCAGATCAACACCGTTCTGAGCGCTCATTTCAAGTTGGGGATATGGTTTTTCTTCGTCTACAGCCATACAAACAATCCTCCCTAAAGCTGAAAGGGCGTCATAAGCTGGCCCCAAAATTTTATGGGCCTTATAAGGTTCTGCAGAAGATTGGTTCAATTGCTTATAAACTGGAACTTCCTCCTTCTTCCCGCATTCATCCAGTCTTTCATGTTTCTTGTCTAAAGAAAGTTCTGGGTACCACTGTCAGAGCACAAACTACTCTCCCTGAAATGGATACGGAAGGATCCATTATCCTGGAGCCGGTGGCAATCATTGACCAGCACACTCGCCAGCTTCGCTCTCGCTCCATCTCTGAGGTCTTGATTCAGTGGCATGGCATGCAACCAGAGGATGCTACCTGGGAACCCCTTCTTCAGATTCAACAACAATTTCCACACCTTAAGCTTTGAGGACAAAGCTTTTTTCTAAGGGAGAGGGGATGTTAGGAACCTGTGTGTTCCTTCTGTTTATTTTGTTAGAGTAGTGTTGTTGGACGCATATGCTTTGTAAGTCGTCCCGTGAGTATATTTTATTATCCCACATGCATAGGTAGTATTACTTTTCTAGATCGTACTCAGTATATAAGAATAGGTTGAGGCCCTTGATGGGCACGGACGAATTTATTGTATTGAGCTTGCTCAAAAGAGGTTACCCCCTTGAAGTGGCCTGCGATCAGTAGATTCATTCTGAGTTCTGCTATCACTTTGTATTCTGTTATTTCGAGCATTCTCACGATATTGCTATAAGGAGGTTCTTCACATATTTCCATGTCTCTTTGGAGTAGGGTTTTTCCCATGTGGTTTTTTCTATTTCTCCTCTTTTTAGAGATTTGGTTGTGCTTGGGTACCTCATCAAGCCTTTGTTGTTGGGACCCAAATTTACTTTTAGTAGTAATTTCTAGGTTCTTAGCTACTCCCTAAGTTTATCTTAAGGGGGTTGTTAGAGTAAAGAAAGTATTTTCTTATTAATTAAATCATATTGATTTAATTATTAAGCCAATTATTATCTCTAGTTTACTTAAGTTAAACTTCGGGCATATAATAATTAATTCTTTTATTAATTATTATAATGCAACCTAGGTTAGTTACCTATTAGATTTTTGATCTCCTTTTATAAGGATTGATCTCTTTGTAATTTATTAATTTACTTTTGATAATAGCAATCTTTTTTTATTGCTCATTAAGAATGTCTCATCCATGGATCTGGGAATTCCAACCTCCATAGCTTTTGCTTCTCTCTTTTTGTGACAAGTGTTTACATGCAAGTGAATCTTGGGAGCTATGGGGTTGATCTTTCATCAACTTCAACATTATGGTGTCTATCCATATCCCTTCTTCCTAGCATATCAACTTTACAAATCTCCATTTTTTGACCACCATGCATCCGTGAGATGATTTCCCATTCATGCTCTATAATGTTACCAAGGCCTATTGCATTGTTATCACTTTCAAATTTAGAACTGCTATCACTATTTTCTACATCCACTCTTGTTTTGGCATGCCATGGAATATAATCTAATGTCTCCCAATTTGAAACTATTGTGATACTATCATCACCAATGTCAACTTCAATGTCATGAAATGATTTATATAACAACAACTCTAAGAAGCAAAAATCAATAATCTTATCTTATGCACGTGGTGGAATCAAAACAAAAATTGGATACACTTTAACAATTGCAAATTTTTGCCTATGGTGCCACTTATTATCTTTCTTTCTATTTTTATTATATATCCATGATCTACATGCATCAATCAAAGAGATGGATTCTATAGAAATAGGTCTTCTTCTACATGAATCTATGAATGATGCTTTCTTCTCTTCAATATTTGTGCTAATAGGTTTGAATATTTTTTGGGAAATAATAAGATTAGCATATATTCTACTACATTCCACCAACAGAAGTTCAAGGAGCATGTGACATGTTTCTTGAGCTCCAACATCTCTTTTAGTAATAGTTTTAGTTAAAAAATTTATGTATACTTTGGATGCAAAGTCATCAGGAATCTCTATATTTGCCAACCTTGTCAACATTTGGTGGTAGGCCTCAAAGCTTTTCTCTACCTTGGATGTAGATTTTGCAATATATGTAATAACATCATGTGCTAACAAAATTGGTTGCCAATCTAGGAGTAGAAAAGACATTCATCTCGACAAATACAATATTAATAATGATAATATTCTTTATTTTATTTTTTATAGAAAAATCTTATTCATACTGTATTTGTTGCACAAAATAAGAGGGCGGGTATAATTGTGAAGCATGCATATTCCTCCATCAGGATTGTGGACTCATTCATGGTAGAGCATAAACAAATGTTCATTTGTACTTGATATCATTGTAAAGCAAGGTCTAGCAAAGGGAAACACTAATGAACAAAAAGAGAAAGAGTTTCTAATGAAGTTGGGAATCATAGGGCATGTGTACCATCCCAATGCAACCTCATTAATAGGATGTTGCATTGAGAATGGACTTCATCTTATATTCCATTTCTATGTAAATGATAGCTTGGCTTTAGTTCTTCATGGTAAGTTTCATCATCTCAAAATGGTTGTAAGATCTAGGGCTACTAAATTTCCTTGTTTGACTAGTTGGGGCAATGTTATTTAGCTAATATATAATCATACAGTAGATCATAAGAGATTGATAAGAGAATAGAAAGTGACAAGTGTTGAATAATTGTTAATTTTTTTGTGCAAAAATCTAGATTTTACAGTTATTGTTGAAAATAATTATATTTAGGTTTTCCTACCAAAATTGAAGGATTTGAAATTTTGCAACAAAAATCTTCAATTTTTTTCCACCAAATGTTTTTCAATTGAGCATTTCTTGAGTTTTTTCTCACTTTCAAGGCAATTAATGTAACATTGGTTTAATTACCATGGTATAGAGAGAAACAATGCAATAAAGATCTAAATCTCAAAAATATATTGGAAACAAGCACTAAGACTCCAGTACTGGAATGGTCAATTAGTTATAACTTAGCAATTGGAACAACAAGGGGTTGTATTATCTAAACAAATGTTGCCAATGACGTATCATACACAGAGACATAAAGGCTTCAACTATTTTTCTAGGGATGGGTTTTAAACCCTAGGTGAGGAAACACATATTCATTGTTGCAATGAAATGGAACTTTGTGGGATTCTGTTGATGTGTAACTTAAAAAACTCTTAGTAGCTTTATTTCTCAATTTTAAAGATAGTTCTCCATGTATCTTAGAATGATATATGTTTATGGATTTTCACACAATGATTGTTTGGATTCCAATAAGATATTGATAAATATTTCATCTCAATTCAAAAATATTTCTTTATGAATAACTTTTGTTGTTTTTGGGTTATTAATCTAATATGTGGTTGGGATAGTGCATATATCATATTTTGGTTTAGCAAAATGGCTTCCAACACAATGGACTCATCATTCTATCACACCAATTGAAAGAACATTTGGGTATGCAATTTCTTTTTCTTATTTACTAGACTCTTGTGATAAGGTTCTCATAATTGCTAGTCTTCTTTTTAAGATTTTTGTTCAATGAGTTCAAATGTCTTAAACAAGTACTTGGCACCAAAATATTTCCTACATGGCATTGTTGACGAGGAAACTAATGTTTTTGCATTTTTGGTACTTTTTCTTGAGATTATCTCAAGTCGTAGACCTATTGATGCTTGGGTGAGTGAAAGTATTCATCTAAATATTTTTTTGCCCATATCTAAGTCCAAGCCTCCCTTTCCTAGCCTAAACCCAAAGAAAACAAGTTCTATTTAACCACTTCATGTTGTAAAGAAGGGCACAAGCTGACTCTTTTATGACATGTCTAAGAAAAGTTTCTACTAAGCACTAGCATTAAGAAAATAGGTTTCAAAATGCAACCATGAATTTTTATCAAAAATTTCTTGTCCTTGACTTGAATTAAAGGACACATAATTCATATGTTCTTTCATAGATCCCTTACCCATTTTTGTTAAACACACATGAAAAATAGACCAAATGAAACAAATTGATTGTTATTCGAAGAGTATGCTTAATATTTATGCAAAACTTTGTTATGTTTGCTTGAGGCCAAGCACCTATTGGAGTCTGGAAACATTCATGAGCTTGTAGACCCTCAATTTTGGGGGCAATATGATTCACCAGATGCAAAAGATGGTATTCACTACATCATGGTGTATAAGGGATTCAACATTCTAGCGTCCATCGAGGATTAAAGGTCTTTGGTTTTTACCTTAACAAATCCAACTTCTTATGAAAACACCTCTTATATTAGCATGTATTAGTAATTAAATAATTGTGAATTAGTTGATAATATTAATGCTTGGCTTTTATTTTCAAGTTCTACAACTATTGATTGAAGGTCAAAATCACGAGGCAACGGATAATTGGAAAATACCACCATCCCTTATGGATGAAGATGATGATGACTTATGGTAATGAATAGAGTACAATATTATTGATATAACATTCATGTAGTCAAACATAATTTTATTCAAGCAATGGTCTATCGAGTATCCCTTCAAAAATAAACTCAAGATTTCAGTATCTTCAATTTTGAATTTGAGAGGGTGCACTAAAATGAAGGGAAGAATGAAAGGTGTGACAGTACATTTGGAACAACACTCACCAAATCAACCCATAAGACTCATTCAAGCCTGTGGCAATGGAAATTTTGGAATGAAGTTTCAGTAATGGATATCCAACATAGAATAAAGGTAGAGGGCCATGAGTTTCTCTAAGAAATTATTCTAAGGTTTGATTTTTTTTAAATCTGCGGAGATTTAATGAAAAGAAATTAAAGCTTTAACAATTAATCAATATCAATCCATGTAGGGGATGACCCCGCAACGTGACGGTATGTCACGAGCCTCACTTATGGGAGGTGAAATGTTTGAATATGAGTGGAGTGTGTGGTGTGAATATTTTGGTTGGGGTCAATGTTGTGATTACCCTCAACGATGGTGGTCTGTTGGTGATGCCTGGATGTGAGGTGGAGTTAACACAAATTGTAGTGGAGAATGTGTTCCTGTGTTGATGTGCAATGAAGTTGACACAGATTGCAATGAAGCATGTGTCCCCATGTCGATGTCTGTGTCAATGAGATGGTGGTGGTCCCCAACTTGTTGCCCGTGAACAAAATTATGGAGGTGGAGTGATAAGGTGTATTAAGGAGTTATAAGGTGTAGAGTTGTAGTCATCTCAGGAGTCATAAGGAGTGAAATAATGAAGGAGATTGGAGTGATAAGGTAATGGAGGGATAAGGTGGATAGAGTGATATGGAGTTAGAGTGATAAGGATTGAGGTGGTATAAGGTATATGGCACAGTGGTGGTAGAGGATGACAAAAAGATTGAAATGTCGACAAAATTTGAGGATGAGGTCCCTCAAGAATGTGGCCTCACTTGTTCAAAGCTCTAGTCAAAAGTGATTACCGACCAAAAAAATAAAAAAAATATCAATCAATGTCATGGTTACCCAACTGGCACATTGGATGGGTGGTTTGTTCAATAAACAATATATATTTCTTAATGAATACTATCAAGGGATTTGATATGGTCATATCTCATGCAACATCGCCAAGAAGGATCTTTGCAATCAACAAGCTTATAAGTAATGGTAGAACATTTGTAGCTATTTTTTCTAATATAATTTTTAGAGTATTTTCTATTTTCTTATTTTCCAATTGTTGACTTGGTGTATAGGGCTTTGGCAATGGCAGTTCCCAATTTGAAATAATTTTCAGAGGCAACCATTGCTAAGTTTCATATTTCTAAAATAATCGACATAGTACTAGAGATCCATCAAACAAAGGAAGCATGGAATGTATTTTTAAAGGTTTATGGTGAAATCCAATTCAAAAATGTATAATTTATATATCCTTCCACAATTTAAAACTATATACAGAATCAATGCAGATACATACTAGAACATATTTTAATGAAATACAACCATGTACAAAGCTTCATCAAAAAGAAATATTGACAAGAAAACAAAAGAACTTAGTGATTACGATGGTTATCAGTTCACTTCTCCAATCCTTTCTCCAAAACTTTCTAGCTCTCCAGCCCAATCTTTGTGTCCCCTTCCCAAGCTTCAATAATACCATTTTAACTTCCTCGTGTGTAACTGACCCAACAAATTGGAGAACCATAACGAATTATTTGTTTTGGTAGGAAAAACTCTCATGATATTATTGACATGTAATATTTTAATTCATTCACATTTAAATTTTCAGAAATAATGAAATTCGCTGAAAATTGATGTTTTAAATTTAAAAAAATAACAAATTACACTAAAAAATTGTGTTGCATGGATTCAGGGTCTTCTTTTGAGACTGAAGAGCCTCTCAACTAATAAATGTAAACTATATAGATTTTTGATTTTATAAATAATAATAGGTACTAATATAAATGTAAAATAGAGTATATCTTAAGACAATATAATACATTTCTCTTGATTTATTCATTTTTGGGACAATTTATTAAATGTAAAAAAATAAAAAAACATAAGGAATTTTTATTTTTTATTGTGTTAGTATGTTCACTTTTATTTAAAAATTTCATAACCTTCTCGTGATAAGTAGCATTTTGATAAATAGATCCCAACAATGGTCAATCAATTTTCATTTTCAATCAACAACAAATATTTGATAATTATATATGTTTGTAGTCTATAAATAAATGCTTTAAAAGTATAATTAAGATAAACTTCTTCTTTTTTGTAATTTAGTAATCATAAGAATAGTACAAGTAATACAAGTCCTCCTTCTAATGTTGTTTTAAGAATAAGAATGATTTGAAGGAGGAGAAGAGGGCACTTCGATAAGTTTCACGAGTAAGCAACACTTTATATCCTAAACATTGTTTATCGTAACTTTATTTTTTAATGTATATATGTATATATGTATATATCTATGTATATATGTATGTATGTTACATATGTATGTTTATATGTATATATATACATATATACATATCTATATACATATATACATATATACATATATATATACATATATGTATATACATATGTATATATATGTATATACATACATGTATATATGTATATATATGTATAGGTATATATAATTTTCTATGATTTAACTTTGACATGATCATTCATATAGTTACAAAATATGATGAATTTCATACCATATGTATTATATATTCATTTATTTTTCTTTACTAAATAAAATCAAATATACACTATAATATATTTAATTAAATAAAGTTATTTATATTTTACATTTTAAATATATTAAAATATTATAAAATGCTAAGAAGAAATGACATGTTTTAAATTATTCATTTATTCACATCTTTTTGTAATTGATATTTTATTGTATGCATAGTTCATTCATAAACTATTTAAATACAAAGATTTAACTAAAACTTTCAAAAAGATATTTTACATGGAGTGTACATGAGGAACTCAAGAGGTTGACCATTATCATTACATATCAAGATATTATGGAAAACTTATTTGAAAATATAGTTAGAGCATCTTAAGATTAGAACTTTTTTAATTTGGAATATAGACAATGTTGCAAAACTCACCCACATAATAATTTTTTTTTTAATGTTAATTTATGAAAAGTTAATATTTAAATATATATTTTTATTTATTTAATACATAAATTTTATTTAATTATTATATATAGAAGTATACAAAAAATTTAAAAGCTAAGATATATTTTTAATAAATATTTTGTAAAGAAATAAAATATTAATTTTACAAAGTGTAATTTTATTATGATTTATAATAACAGTTATATTAGATTATTAAAATATAAATTAGGTTTTATAAAAAGTAAATTTTCATATTTATACTAGGCAAGAGCCTACAACACAACGGTAAATTGTGAGCTTCTTATCCGAGAGATCTTGGGTTTGACTCTACACAAGCTTAATAAATAATAATAATTAATCACATCACATAATAATAATAATGAATCTTGGCTTCGGTCTCTTACAAATCCAAAAAAATAAAAAAATCATATTCATATTAGAAAAATAATCCTTCTTTTAATTTATCTAAAAAATGCATACACCACAACAAACATCAACTTGATTAAAATGGAATAATTTTTCCTATATCTAATGAAGAAACATAGAATAATTTATTTTTGTTTGTTTAAAAATAATAATAATATAATACACACATTACAAATATACTTTAATATTTTTATAATACACACAAACAAAATGTAAAAAATGAGGTGAAAACACAAGTCTCCACCTATATAGGCGAGACTAACAAGGGTTGAGAGTCCATGTCTTATGTAGGCACATAAAAAAAAAAGTGGGGTAGGAAGACACGTAAGAGAGCAGTGTTGTCTTAATCAATCAATTACAATTATGAAGCATCTACTAAAAGACGTGAGATGGTTGCATGCAAAGGAGCAATGGGCAATGAAACTATTGTATTGCAAGTATCTCTAGATTTTGACATCTTCTCAAATCATATTTTGAAATAAAGAATCAAGGGCAATGCCATGATCCAACACTAAATATTTGTTGCTCTTAAATAGGAATAATCACAACAATACGAATGCGAACAATTATTTTTATATATGACTTGAACAAGCAACTGTTGGAAATACAATAGGAAAAGTAAACTCTAAGATGGGGGTGGGGTGTGGGGGGTGAATCAGTCCTTCAAAACTTTAACCATAAAATCATTCACCACACATCCATCTCACAATTTGCCTGTAAATTGAAACAACTAGCTAAACATATTCATCCATAGCATGAAGCAAATAACATTCAACATATATATGACACAAGATATTTGGTTACCTAGAAACCCTCCAATGAGAAGGTAAAACTGGGGTGGGGACGACACCCAAAAATCTCCACTACTACAGTTGTAAAGTGTATCCAATGAAGGTTACAATGTTTGATCATAAGCTATGATCTACCCTGTGAAAGGTCTGCCCTATTAAAGGCTTACAAGATTGTTAGATCTTACCCTGTTAAAGAATTTCAACACCCTGTTAGAAGTGTGTCTGATTAAAGGACTTAAACTTGCAATGAAGTAAGCACCCTGTTAAAGGATTTACAACAGCCTGTTAGGACTACTCTGTTAAGAGATTTAATTCATTCACCTATTAGAATGTCTCAACAATGATCCTGCAGTTAGCACTCTGCTACTAGATAACATATCACCTCTTTACATGTATCTTTGATCCTCTCTAATTAGATGTATCACTTCTGTCCTCTAACTTCTTTCCTTTGTTCTCCTCTAATTGATTTTGCAATTCATAAGTTGATTCTCAACCCCTTAGCCACCATGAATGCTCTGTTTGCACATGCAAACTTCTCTCTTCGCACATACAATATTTTAAGGTTTGCCTTCCTTAAGAATACCTAGGTGACTTAGGGTTAGGTATAAATCAACGATTGTGATTCATCCATTTTATCATTTAATCCATCCCTTTAACTGATTGGTTGCATGTACTACATAGGGATCCTCAATATAGATTTATCTTATCATCTAGAATTGTAAAAAAATCCTTAAGTTGGCTCAAAAATGGTTTACATAGAAGTTTGTGTCATTACAAACAACTATGTCCAAAATTATTTTACTTAGTACTTGAAGTCTCTGAGGCTTGACATCCACCATATCTTCCATGTTGTAACTCAACCTCTGAATGACTCGACATCCATTGATCACTCGACACCAACTATCTACTCCACACTTACTAGTTACTTGGCACATACTGTATATCTCACTCAACATACACTATTTGACAACTTATGCTCGACATACATTACTTGTTCAACATGAACTAAGTTCTATCTGGTAAATGACTTAAGTGTATTGTCACTCATATGCCAAAAATAATGAGATTAACAATCTTCCTTTGACATGAGTGGCAAAAACACTTGGTTATATTCAAATAACTTTAACTTATGAACATAACTTAGATAATCTTCATTTAGTACTCGACTTATATACAAAATTTCAAAACCTCAAAATTTTGCAAAACTTGTGACTTATCAATCATACCTAAAATTTTTATAATTCCCCTTGAGTTGATTGTCCTTTTCTGAATCTGAATATTCCCATTGAGTAAATCTGTCGTGTTGTTGTGCTGGCTCTATTTTTGTACCATCTCCCCCTTTGTTTGGTCTCCCCCAAAACTTGTTCATTCATTCTCTTTTGTATTAGTCAAAATTCATCATTCTCCAATTCATTCTCCCCTTTTTACCTCATTCTCCCCCTTTTTGACACTTATGTCATGGGTGGTACATGAATAGTGTGTTTGTCCAATAGTGATTTATGAACCCCCATTATGAGCTTTAGTGTTGCATCCCAGTTGTCACACACTACCTCTAGTTATTTGATTTGAATAGCTAACTCAACAACAAGGTTAACTAGACCTTCATGAGTAGAAACATTAGAATCTTTCTTCATCATTATTTTTGTAAAGGCTAGTTCCTTGTGTAACACCTCCATTTGAGGGGTCAACATGGATTGGATGTTGACTAGTGTAGCCCAAATGTTGGCATCTTGAGCTTGTAATGCTACTAATTGACCTTGGGCTGACATCAATTGTCTAAAATAAGACCAATTTTGACTAGGAGATTGTTGTAGGATGGTACATGTTTTCTTCAAATCTCCCTCTAGGTGGTCAATGTGTCCCTGCACTTCTTGTGTGAACAAGGGTACATCATAAAACTTGGTGTAAAGAGATAAAATGTTCTCCAACACTTTCTTCACACCATTAATTTTGGTTGCTAACTCTTGACCTGACTTAGTGCAATGGCACTAGATATCTTTTTAGTTACCTTGACTTGAAATTTCTTCTCAGACCATTATAATAATTTGACATTTGTGCCCAAGTCTTCATTATTTACCTTCTCCAAAATATTTTCCATATGCTCTCTTCTGAGCAGTTCTTGGTGTTTCTTTTTGGCTAGAGCATCTTGTAATATGCTCATTTTCTCTATAGTGATTTATGCAAAATCAAACTTTGGCAGTTCAATCACCTCATCTAAGTTGATATCACCATAAGATGTAACCTCATCAACCCTAGATGTACTAGGACTGGGCCTTGATGACTACAATGGTGTAGCTTCTACACTTGGCCTATGAAGTGCTTGACTAGGACTTGGAGTAGCAGTATCTGGTAGGGTAACCAATGTTTGAATTGCCATCACTTCCTTGGTTTCATAGTCAAAGACTAAATCTTTAGTCCTATCCTTCTCCTCTTTTGTGATCTCTCTATCACCTTGTGCTTGTGTTATAGGTGTAGGATTGGCTTCCTGACCTATTTGGACTAGTGTCTCATCTTTCTCAACTATTGAAACTATATGTGCTAAAACATTTTGCACCAATGTGTTGACATGTGATGACATTGTGTCCTTCCTTTGATATACTACAACAAACATTGTAGATTTCACTTCTATAGATTGAGGGGGGACAATAGATAATTCTTGAATTTTCTTCCCTATAGATGCCAATTCTGCCTTCTCAATCTCATCCACACTCACCAATACATGATAACTACATAGTTTTTCCTTGGTGGTGGTATCAATTAATATCTTCTTCATATCTTCCTATGTCAAGGGATTGATATTTTGAGTGGTGTTTTTAGAGACATCCTGGATCTTTGCTGTTTCTACTTGTTGATCCACTTTGTCCACATGAGGGGGACTGACACTCGACATATGTACCTCTAGTACATTATGAACTTGTTGTTGCTCTTCCTCAGTTGTAGCCTTTGTATCTACTTCTTTTACACTACCTTCCTCATGTCCTTCCCTTGCAAATTCAACATGTGTTATCTCAACTATCTCTTGTTCAAATTTTTCTTCACTTACTTCCACAGGTGCTTGCTTAATAGCTTGTTTTCTCTGCAACCCATAAATAACCTTCCATATCTGGGTGCTCTATTTGACAACTTCCTCAATGTTGTTTTGTAAAATATTGAAGGCTCTGTATTTTGGAGAAAATCTCCCCTTATAATTATTAATGGCCTTAGTCATAGATGACTTATCTAATTCAGACATTACTCTAGCAAGATTAGTCTCCCTAATATTCCTCTCAGTATTTAAACTTAATTGCCATCTTTGCTCAACTCTATCATATAGACTTTTGGGTAAAGAGTTGGAAAGCTCAATAGGGGTATTCTTGAATGTGGCCATCATTTTATACATAGATTCTTCTACCTTATTCATTTCTATTTTACTAAGTTTTTCAAACTCAACATGTGTGAACCCTAATAAATCAACATTATTTTTTATATTATCACACAAGTTGTCCAAATCAGAAGAGGGACTATGGCTTACCACTCAAAATTGACTATTGTCATCTGACTCGATCCTCTCCTGATCTGATTTAGTTGGAGCTATATATTTCCTCCTTTGCTTCTTCTTAGGTTCATCTTCCTTGGTAGCTATACTAGCCCTCTTGCCTTTAGGCTTCTCAACTTCTTGAGTCTTCTTAGTAGTAGCTCTTGTGCTAGCCTTGGTGACAAGAACTATAGGCTTTTGTTCTAAAGGTTTCACAACTTTCTTGGGTTTGCTTACTGCTAGCTTCTTTGCTTTTCTCTTTTTCTTTATTATAGCAATAGGTGCTTCATTGGCTTCTTCTCCCTCGACACCTTCATCAAATTCTGCTTCTTGTTCTCCTTGGTCCTCACCTTGACCCTGTGTGAGAGAAAGTGGTGCTTGGGTAGGTGTATCTTCATCATCATCCTCTTCTTCTTCATCTCCTTTCGCCTCTTCACCAAATTGTTCCTTGAGATTTTTCACAATTTTGTTCTTCTTCCTCATCACATAAGTTGTCTTCAAGTTTATTGTGATTTTAGACTTGGCTACATCATAGTTTCCACATGTAGTAGCCTTCTTATCTACTTCCTCTGCCAGTAAAGCAATGATGGCTATAGATGCCTCATCCACATTAATTTCATAAGGTAATGGCCTGAGCCATCTCACTCTTGGAACAATAGCTTGAACATATGTGAAATCAACATCAATAAGAAAAAAAACATCATTAAGTGTTTCTCTACTAGTGACATTGGTATTCTCTATCTTTGTTTCATTGACTTCTTAAAGTCTTCAAAATAACTTGTCATTATAGTCTCAAAATTATCTCCAAGTTGCTCTATGCATTCTCCATTCTGCACTACAATAGACCTGTTGGTCTTCCAAGCAACTTTGCCAAATGAGGGAAAAGTGTTCTGCACATAGAAAAATATACAAACAAGAATTGAACCAAATTTTCATTGTGCACCTTTTGTCTTTCTTATGGCTCCCAAGTTTCTAATAGTTGTTGGAGTTGTAACTCAACAAGATAATAAGAATGGTCCTTCTTTACTATCTTATAGCCTAAATCCACAACTATACATGGTATACTATTCTATCTGCTAGATTGAGAGAACTTATGTGCAATGACTCTAACTGCAAATGCAATTAGGGGATCAATGATTGTGTCTATGGTCATCCCTCTCTTATTCCATACTGCCCTTGTATTATTCTCAATTGCCTCTTTTACATCACTCCTCAAAATCTTTATCTATCTAGGGTAGGATACCTTGTTACTCTTTGGATAATCCTCTTTGTGATTTTGATAGGGCTGCCTTCTAACCATATAGAGTTGTCATGTATTCTGCTTAAAACTATCTTAATCCACTCTATCTTGAAAATTTTAGGAAAATCTAGGGCACAAATTAACCCTTTTCTCTGTACAATTTTTTTTCCCTCTTTCATCACTCCGTTTTCACACATTTCTTCATACAAGTCTCTGATTTCCATGTCTCCTATACTACCTACCTTACAAGTGTAGCAACACCTTACATCTTGTATCATTAAAACTTGTGGTGGTATCATAGATAACACACCAGACAGGTCTCCCTTGTATGCAATATCAAGAATTTCCTAGAAATGTGGTTGTTGTATCTCATTACTAATCAAATAAACATTTAAGACTTCTTTTCCTTCCTTAACCACAATAACAGAAGAGCTAGACACTATTACAACTAGCTAGGGTTTATGTAAATTCACATGTAGCTCGACACATGATAAATACCTTGAAAAATTTGACATTTGGTAGTGAGCAGCAATTGAATTCAGTTTGCAAATGCTTGAATCAATTTCTCCAATTCATCTTAAGCTGTTCGTGTTCTCTTCAATCTCAAATGATTGCAAATGAGTCAAAAATTGACCATATAGCCCTTAAAACTTCACAATAAATGCTTAGTGCTTACACAACTGTAAGCTCCACTCCAATAGAAATTTTGATTCACTCAGCAACCACAATGAGCTCGACCAAGACTATCACCTTCGATAGCTCGACATCAACTAAACTTTCACTCGATAATAACAGTAAAATTTTTCATGTTCGACAACAACGTGAAAACTTATAGATTTTTTGAAAGTTCTAACTAATACTTTGCATCTTACTTCATGCACAAATGATCTTTTTTAGAATTGAATCCTTGGAACTAATGTATAATTGACCTTTAAAATATCAATCTGACACATACCTTTTGATTGCCTAGTTGGGGGTGGTGTGATCACCTGATCCATTGGATGAAGTGATCCCATCTGAACTTGTGTTGCAATCTTCCTTTTTCTTCCATGTCTTGTTCATTTGCACTTTGACTTCTTCAACATCAACCTTTCCTTTGCCTTTATTGAATTCATTGCTAGGTGCTTTTGACCTTGTTGGACAATTTCTGTTGATGTGACCAGTCTTTAAATAGCTAAAACATATAGTTTGACTCAACCATCTACTGTAGTCACTTATGAAATGTTTTCTAATCCAATTCTTAGCAACATGTCCATACTCTTGACAATAGTGACAACTATACCTTATATTGTAATCCCAATTGTAGGATTTTCCATTGTGTTGTACCTTTGTCTGCTTGTTTGTTGACCAGTTAGGCTTGGATCTACACTCATATACTCTATGTCCATACTTCTTACAATTGTAGCAGTAACCTTGAAATCTTTGTGTGCTTGTAGTCTTGGTCTTACATTCATGTGCCTGATGTCCTTGATGTTGCACTTATGAAAATTACCCATGAATTTCTTCTTAGGGTTCTGATTTGCATTGTAGCTCCTACAAACATTTGTTGTATGACCTATCTTTCCACAATTATGACAAGTAGGTTTGTAGTTCTTACCTTTGTTATTTCTTTGTTCACCACTTTTAGATAATTCTCCTTCCTCAGTACTGGTGTATCCCAATCCAATAGTATCATCATTAGATCTAGGAGATATCATCAACTTCTCAAAGTACTTGATGGCTTCACTAGGTTTATTGAAACTTTCAACAAATTATTTTTCTCTTTTCAGATCATTTATTGGTTATTCATTCTGTAATTTCAGGGTTGTAATCTCAATATCCTTTCTATTCAATTAATGATTGGTAATCATCATTTGATTCATTATTTCTAGTTTTATGTGAGTAATCTTATTCACCTATGATGTCTTCTCTTCTAGTCTATTGGTAAGTATCCTTTTGTCATTTTCAATCATGACTTTATCTTCCTCAACTTTCTTTTTCTGCTCAGTCACCTCACATAGCAATATTGACTGGACTTCTTGTTCTATCTTAAGATTTCTAACCTCTTCAGTTAGCGCACCACTCTTTTCTATTAGATCTGCAATTGTTGCATTAAATTCACTTGAGTTACCTTATGAAAATAATTTAGTAGTGTCAATCTCTTGGTAATGTATGTCATTATCCTCAATAGCTATATCTTTCCTTCTCTTTAATGAGCGCTTAAACTCATCTCTTGGTTCATTCAACTGATGTAGGACAAGCTATATTTCAACCTTCTGGTTATCAATAACCTTTCCCAACTTGAGTAAAACCTTTGTGGGGGGGGGGGGGGGGTGTGGGGTGAATCAGTCCTTCAAAACTTTAACCATAAAATCATTCACCACACATCCATCTCTCAATTTGCATGTAAATTGAAATAGCTAGCTATACATATTCATCCATAGCATGGAAACAAATAACATTCAAAACATATATGACACAAGATATTTGGTTACCCAAAAACCCTCCAATGAGAAGGTAAAACTTGGGTGGGGATGACACCCACAAATCTTCACTAAAGTGTATCTAATGAAGTTTACAATGTTTGATCATAAACTATGATCTACTCTATGAAAGGTCTGCCCTATTAAAGGCTTACAAGATTGTTAGATCTTACCCTGTTAAAGGATTTATAATAGCCTATTAGGACTACTTTGTATCTTACAATGAAGTGTCTCTGATGCTCGACATCCACTATATCTTCCATGTTGTAACTCGACCTTTGAATGACTTGGCATCCATTGATCACTTAGCATCTAAATCACTTGGCATCAATTGTTTGCTCAACACTTGAGTGACTCAACACTTACTAGTTACTCGACACATACTGTATATCTCGCTCGACATACACTATCTAACAACTTATGCTTGACATACATTACTTGTTCAACATGAACTAAGTTTTATCTGCTAAATGACTTAAAAGTTTATTGTCACTCATATGTCAATTCAATATGAGATTAACAACAACAAACTAATATAAGAAAAAACCACATTGAAGTAGACAATATAACCAAAGGCATGGTAGATCGATACCAAGAACAAATAATGCACATGTGTCATGTATAATGTGCATATTATGATATGTATGATATTAGGGACTACTGACATGAACTACATAGACATGTATAAAATTGAGAAGAAATGGATGCCCTTGGTTGTGAACAATAATTGGAATAGAAAAATCAAATTCAATAATAACAAGTGTCACATAGTAGCATGTACTTGTCGTTATAGTTTTTATAGTAATTAGAAATTAGAATTTAATTTTGAATGTTGACACTTATAATTGGTCTTTTGAAAATCCCTTAAACATTCTTCAAGTATAATTAATAACTTCATTTTCTTCATTAATAGTCCATAGAGAAATTTAAAGTTGTGATAATTATATCTCTCACCAAAATATCTTAAGCATTAAGGGCTAAGTGGCATATACCCTTCTTTCAAATATGTTATCTTAAGTTAAAAGAGTTAGTATAATACTAGATGAGTATTATATAATAATATTTCTTAAGCATTCTATTGTCATATTTAAGTATTTTATTTATTATAAGTTTAATATAAGAAATATTTTAGAATGTATAATACTGATATATTATAATATTGTTTAAAATATAGCAATAATATATTATTTATCCTTCTATATATATTATAAATTTATATAATTAATTATGATACTTAAATTGTTAATTGAAATATTTATATAATTTTATGAAATATAAATATATATTTTAGTAAAAATAAATTAGCATACCAAAAATTTGGTTGAGACTTTATGAAAAAAGAGATCCTATAACACAATCTCCATTTGAGCCAACCATTTTGATATATTTAATTTGTATAATAAAAAAAAATTCATAAATAAACAATACAACTTTAGAAATATTTAAATTGACAAAAAATAATTATTTGATAGTATTATGACAAAAGAATATGATTAGAATCCTATTGAGCCCTTCTCAAATATTATTTGATAGGAAATCATGACTTCTTTGCAATTTCAAATATTTTCCTTTTATGGATCTCATTTGTTCTCTTGAGATATTGTATGTAGTTCACGATGCTGGCTTGTACTTGCATCAGATGGATTTTTACTAATATCACAGTCTCAATTGGAATTTTGGATGAAGATCAATGATGGAAACTTTTATGTCAGTTTTTGGCTTGACTCTTGGTGTTTCCTCCGACTCCAAATAATGATTGGATTAATAATTGTATTCGTATGAGTTTTGGGCTCTTCTGTAATCACAATGTTCTAGATTTGGATTTCACAATGACAAGAATCTTTAGTGTTGATGATTACTCTCTCTAGATGCAATCTTTCTTCTTCTACATCCTTTTTCTATCAGGCAATGACTAGAGTTTTTCTTTTCTGGTTCTTTTCTCCAGGACCTATTTTTGAACCAATTTTTATTAATATAAATATAAAGTTTCACTATAAATAAATAAATTTATTTGTAATTGATGAATATTAATTAAACAGTAAAAGTGAATACAATAAATAATTATTACAATGAATCATAGGAGAACTATGTGTTGATGATGTCATCTAAACCATTAATATTGACCATAATAATCTATGCGATAGCCCCCATATGAAAAGAGTAGGAACAACACAAGCTTGTTCTAAACAAGAAACAAACGGTTAAATTATCAATAGCCATGTTAACTATAATGAAAATGGATCATTTGCAATGTATACAGTTGGAGTTTTTTCCCCTAATATTCCTTTACAATTCCTTTATAAAAATGTTTGTTGAGATGTTCTATTATAAATTTTAAACAAATCAACTTTAAGTTTAGCGTTATTTTTTATTTCTATTATAATTTAGAGTTTTATTTATTGATTGTAAAAAAATATTTCTAATACAAATTTTTAAAAAATAACTTCTAAATATAATTTAAGATACCTTATGAATTTATTGATTTGTTTCTTTGTATATTTTATTATACTTTCTAATTTTAAAATAAAATTATAAAAATTAAATATTTTATCAAATACATCACATTTATTATTTGTACTTATTTATTTAAGATACTTTATTAATTTATTGATTTGCTTCTTTAAATATTTCATCATATTTTCTAATTTTAAAATAAATTCTAAAATAAATAAACATTTTATCTAAGATAAACACACACACACACACACACACACACACACACATATATATATATATATATATATATATATATATATATATATATATGTATGTATGTATGTATGTATGTATGTATGTATGTATGTATGTATGTATGTATGTATGTATGTATGTATGTATGTATATACATATACATATATAAACATAATTTTAAAGTTACTGTTTCAAATTAAGCTCTAAATCATATGCTTAATTATAACATAAAGATTAGAATTGTCTCTATTAGTGTAAAAAAACTAGTGTGAGTAAATTGTTGATTAGAATGTTTTTAAGACTCTAAAATACTTTACTAATAAAGGAAATCAAAACTTTATTGTTATATATTAAAACCCTCAATGTGTAAAATTATTTTCATCTTCTAAGTGAAAATGACTAGCCTTTTGTGGTGACATCATTCAATTTATTTGCACTAGTATTTACTAGTTTATACATCTCTCATTATTAAAATTATGGACTTACTAAAAAAAATTCCATGTGCACTTTTATCTACAACTAAAAAGATGCACCAACATTTTCATCCTTCAATTTTGACCTTTTGGACTCTTCTGCTAAAACATTTTTACTTCTAGACAAGAACACTTTATTTTGGAACACATAACTTGTCATCAATCTACTTTGTATGAAAGCATTTCTCTTTAGAAAAAAAGCTTCACCCTCTCCTTCATGCCCCTTGTTGATCAAAACATAGTCCAGGAAGATGCTGAGGATGTTTTCATAAGCAAAAATGCAAAAAATTAGATTTTTTAAAATTTTAATTATATATATATATATATATATATATATATATATATAAAATTTTTTAATTTAAAATTTTGTCTTTTTCTATGTTTTAGTATTTTTCATTTTCGGAGGCCTCTAGGGCATTTCTAGGCTTTGGTGTTGCCAACACTGAATGTAGAATTTAGAAGATCTTTCTAGAATTTCTGATGGTTTGTGATTTCGAGCCACAAGTAGAAAGTTATGACTTCTACAAGTAGATGTAATTTTTAATATAGATTTTTGTATTTTTTATAGTTATTAGAGTTTATTTTGTAATTAATTAGCTTGTGGACTTTTCATTTTCATTTCCAAGGGATAATGGTGACCCTTGGGATCCATCAAACTTGTATAAACTCTATTTTTGAAATGAATGGATCACTTTTTGGCTTGCAGAAACATCTACTGTTGCATTTTAATTGCTTTCAATTAAGTCACAATACCACACATTCTACACCAGGTATTGTAATCTGAATTCCTAATTCAGATCACTTGTGCTCATTTGTTTGTGGACATAGAACATTTCTCTATGAATTTTTTTGGGTCACATGTTATTTTTGTAATACATCACTGATTCATTGAGGGCACTAAAGAAGTAATTTCCATGTATTCATTACAATGAAAATATCATTATTTGTGATCTAATACCTCTCTAAAGAGCTACAATATATATGAGAGTACTGTCTTTATTGTATATAGTGAACCTAGTGGTTCACTAATGTAAAATAAAGACAAGTACAAAGATCACAAGAAGTAGAAATTGATAAAATAGAAAAGAAGAAATATTGACAATGTTGATACTAATGTTGATGTAGGATTTCATCATGATAAATAATAAAACATATTAGATCAAATATGGCGAATGTTGGGAGAGAGAACTCTTATCACTAGAGCCTTATCTTTAATTTGGTAGACAAGAGATTTATATTTTAGGTCCTTTTCCAAGTTACAATGTCTAGAGGCTAGAAGTAAAGTGAATTTGCTCCATTGAAAGAAAACTAGCTACAAATTGTTTTCTAGTGTGAAAGTACAAAATAAGGATTATCTATCTTCCTAAGAATAAAAATTTACATATCAAATTGAAATCATTATTAGTAATGCACTACCAAAGGGAACATATTTCAACAAAATAATTGAGGACAACTTTATTATTCTAAGCATTATATTCTACTTGCCTCATTTTGGGGGGAGGATTAAAAATGGCGAGTAAAAATTAGCTAGATTTGCAAATAGATTGAATACTTTAAGATCATAATTTTGTTTTGTTCTAGATTAAAATCTCTTTAAAGCTTTATCCCTTCAAGGAGTTTTCTTTTACTAATAAATAAATAAGTCAAGTTGAATTTTAATAGAATGTTCACATTCAATCTTTGAAAAACATTATAAAACATTTCTAACTATCAATAAGATTTGATTCATATAAACACTAAAAATAATCCATAATCCTTGACAAACTATTTATGTCATTCCAAAATGAAGTCCATATAATTATGGTAAGTGAGCCCAAAGGACACTGTGTGTTTAATTCAAAATAACCATGTGGATCCTAATACTACATTCACAACCTGCATCATGCAAGAAAATGTTTAGTGAATTAGAATTATTTTGTGCCAACAATGAATATAGGGATTTTATAAGGAGTAAATTTTAGGGTTTCATAAAAAGTCACCATTGAAATGAAATATAAGCTAGATTATTCTTAAAAATTATGTGATCTCCAAGCCAAAGATTAATAGATTTGTGTTAAAGTCGACCCCAATCAACCACATCATTCTAATAAATTTGATAAACATTTGCAATACTAGAAGTTATTACAAATGGTACTAGATATGATTCGTCACCACTCTCATATTAAATTCTCGTGAACATTGCTATGAGAGTAGAAAAATAATTTCCCCCATTTGTAATTTATGAACTTTCTTTCTCATCCACCTAGATTTTCATACACTGTATTATGATATTGGAAAAATAGTGGTTTGTATAGTTGATTTTGTTACTAGATTTAGAATACCCAATAATAATTTATTTTTTCAAACTTGCCTACATAAGCCTCCACCAATACGGAGGCACTAAAACAATGGATCAAAATGAAATAAAGAGGCTTGATGATCTAGAATAGTGAAACAAGTGGAAAATGTGCCCTAAATATCTCAGTATTATTATCTACAGAATAGTTTGGAATGTTATTTTATTAAAACAAGTAGAAGATACCTTCATGACATCTGCCTTCTCAAAGATATTAGCCAATTGCATAACAATCATTAATTATAAAATAAGGTTTTGAAAACATTAGTCCATGCCATATAGGCAAGGACTAATAAGTTTAGATTTTAAATAATTAGTTGGAGATTTGCAATCAATGTTTTGAAATTAAAAGGGTAGATAGTTTCAATTAGTGGTTAAACATTTTTATTGAATATGAGAATTGGAAATGTGCAAAATCAATTTGTAGATGTTTAAAAATTGATATGTTCAATGTGTTTATTATCTTGTAATTTGAATTGATTCAAAATTTTATGTGAGTTGATCAAAGAGTGATTTACAAACAATTCAAAAGTAATATATTTTTTGTCTTTATTGGGTCGAGGCTTTGAGGGTCCAATGAGATATTGAGAAGTCCAATCCTTGATTGAAATCCCATAAGTAAAAGGAAAAAAGTAAACCAAGGACAAATCAAACAAAGGAACAAGGAAAAACAAAAGGGGGGTCTCGTTACATCAAGTGAAAAAGTGGGGTGTGAGTTGTGAGGTGGGATAAAGATCTACTAACTAACTAATTGATACTCTCTAAGTAACCTCCCAACTCTAGTAGGGTCTAATATTTATACATGATTCTTGATAACTAGATAGTTTTTGGACTTGAAACAACTATCATAATGACACTCAAGTCTTGAATGATTATGAGGAGATGCCCTATTCTTTCATTTAACAATAAAGACCTACTTAAATGGATTTAAGAGTATCATAGTCCACTTCAAATTCATACAACATCAAAGAATATATAAAATATAAAACATGCAAGAATAGGTTATAATCATTATAAACCATGTTCTTCATTGTTTCACAAATTCTTCCTTATTTTGTGACCATGACTGTGACATTATGAGCTACAAGGGATAGTTATGCCACAAGTAATCACCTTTTAGCTACAAGTTAGCAATAGAAGTTGTTCCTACATGTTACCTTAAAAATATTCACACACATTAACCATAACTATTGACATGAAAAAAATCATAACATTCCATAAATATCATAAAGCCACATTCATTTATATCATCTTAACATATATATCATCCTTCTACTAATGGTGCAGGTTGGTTTGTAGATTTTTTGGTTTTAACCTTCTTTATTAGGTCTCCATCATTGGGCAAATCTTTCTTGGAGACTTTTAACTTTCAGTAACATTGCACTGTTGAAAAAATGTTTAGCACTTCCCCTAGGATTTGTGATAACGCATTAAACTCTTCCAATGTACTATAAGTTGAGTGGTTGTATCGGGAACTGACTGGTTATTCTTTTGGTGCAATGACAACCCCACTCTAACAAGTGGTATCAGAGCTTGGTCGCGAGTTCAAATCCTTAGACCCTCGGGTAACTCTGAGGGGGGGATTGTTGGAAAATTGTCCAGTGCTCCCCTTGAGATTTTTGACAAGGTCTTAACCATCTCATGTGTACTACAAGTTCTACTAGGCACTGATAGATTAGTCATTTGATGCAATGGAAACCCCGCTCTAACATGCACAAGTTTTCCCCTTGTACTAAGGGGTTTTATTGTTTTTTTTTATGATAGATATATGGTATTGAGAAAGTTGTGGGCTTATGGACTCACTCTCTTGGTCAAAACCTAGAAAATATCCTTTAACTCTCTTATTGAACCACTGAGTGTGTGTCAAATGTGGGCTCTTCATTAATATTGCTCTTCATTTGTGAGAAAATCCTTATTTTAAGCCATCAACAACTCTATTGCTTATTTATTAAAGATGAATGATACCACGAACTATGTGGTTCTCTCAACCTTTGCATGCATATTGGTCAAAATTGAAAATTTTCTGCCTCTTCCTAGGGATTTGGTTCTCATGGAGAGATAGTAGACTTGATCATTGGATTAAGAGTGTATTCCCTTTAATTGTTATTAGTGATTCTCTATTGGCCACTTGGTAATATAGTGTTGGCACTCACATCTTAAAGGTGCTGCCACTTGGTCGAAGGACACTAGGTGATTATTAGTTGATAGTTATAGCTTTTAAATCTTTCTTTGATGACTCTTTCTAGGATAATTATGACTAGGATGATGCTCATATTATTGATTTGGCCTTAGACTTCATGGATCCTATTTCATTTCTTTCTTTTAATGTGCCCCCCTTTGGTTGCATGGATCCTTCTGTATATGTTGCTCATGATTTATTTCAACCCTTGGTCAATTATATGTAACTTTTTAAACACTCTATGCATTGTGGTAACAATAAGATGGATCATGAGTGTTCATCTAAATGTAGAAGAATGAAAGGGATATAAGATCTACCACTAAATCCAAATTCCCAAAGGAGAGATCCAAATTGATTAACCAAAAAGACTAATGCATAAAAGAATTAATCTATGGAGAATATGAATAGAGAAGAAAACCTTATATCTTGTTATCAAAAGTATGTATTGAAATCTTAATTGAATTGAAAAAAAATACTAACCTTAAAGTAGAGTGAATCTAGAAAATGTTGTTTTCTGATGCTTGTGTACAATTTTTGGAAATTTTGCAACCAGATTTAGACTAGAAATGTAGAAATAGAGAAAACCCATAAACCTTTTATCTTTCTGAAGAAGGTCAACCTTGACCCAAAGCCAGGGTGAGATCTTAGCCCTTTATTTCTGACCTTGACCTGCACTGCTCTGATATAAATTTTGTTTGTAGATCTAATTTTTTTTCGAAAAGGGTACTCAAATCTACATTGATATTCGTTGTCCCGCACCTGCTCCTACAAGAAAAAGGGTTTTTTTGTTGGATGAGGGGTTTGCCTTGGTCAAATCCTAGTTTGGAATTAACCTTTAAAAATGGAATTGAAATTTTAATATAGATAAATAAAGTAAATGGAACTATTCACCTTGCTTATATTGAAATCCTTGTGGAGGATTTGAATCCTTACATCCGCAAGTATGGATGCTCCAAATAAATGTAGAATTGAGTGTAGGATGTATCAAATCAATTGCATTAGATCTTCAACACCACTCTTGAATGGATCTTGGAATAGAAAGAGGCTTGAATGAATGTGGATGTTAGAATCTTCAACAAGAGGGCTCTAAAGAGATTGAATCCTCCAATAGCTATCAATAGATCTCCTTGGTGAATTGAATGCTAGGATACTTGAAGAGGAATGAATTCTTGAATGCTTTCCTTCTCCTTACTTTCCTAATCACTTGATTGAATTTATGCTCAAATTCAATGGAAGGCAGATGCTTGATCATGGAAAATATTTGGCTTGTCTCCTCATGAAAAGTGGATGCGAAAATGAGAGAGAAAGGCTTCCTTTTATACTAATCTAGGACATAAACTTTAAGAGATGCTGACATAAGAGAATTAAATTCTAATTAAGCCTTAACCCTTATAAATGGACCTAAATTAAATACAATTTAAGAGTTTAAAGTTCTGAAATTTGAAACAACCGACTTGAAAGTGAGAAATGAAACTTTCCGAAGCTTGATATCCTGAAACCTCCAAAACTTGAAATTTAGACCTAGGGTCAAGGTCGAGGTCGACTCTAACCTAGGTTAGGGTCAAGGTCAACTCTGACCTAGGTCATGGTTAAGGTCGTCCTTGACCTAGATCAAAGTCAAGGTTGAGCTTGACCTAGAAGGTCATCCTTGATCTAGAAGGTCAAAGATCTTAGATCTTTAGAAAAGGTTGCCAAAAAAGGGCTAGAAATAGGGGAGAGAGAAGTAGAATAGGGGGAAAGAGAAAGATCAAGTAAAATACCCATTCAAGGAACTTGACATGACCCTAAACCACCTGCTTGGAGGGATAACCTAGTCCTAAATGGAAGTGCTTCCATTTTCTGACGATATAGTAACAATCTCACAAAGATGATTTATCTACTTGATACCCCTTGTGGTGAGATCCTAATAATAGTATTTCTCGAAACAATCATCCACTGCTATAACAAAGATTGTTCTTCAGTTTGTCATTATCTTCCCTATGTTGTGAGTGAATTGTTTATGCACTCTTGATGTGAGTTACTAGTTGTTCTACTGTTGTGTTAGTAATGGTGTATTTTTTTCCTTATGTTTTAGTATTAAGAAAAATGAGTTGGTTTTGATATGTGATAATTTAGTATGGTTTTCATTAATACCAACACATTAGTACATTAATTCAACAAACTCTATGTGTAATTTTGTTGAGAATATTATTGTATATATACTTTATGTTAAATATTTGATTATGAGTTTTTGGCACATTATTGAAAGATGGTTTAACTCAATAAATTAACATTTTCGTTCTTTTTATTGTAGAATAGTGGAATTGACATTTGTTTGAGTAACACTCTAATTGACATTTTTTTTGTAAAATGGATGGTCTATATTAGTTTTCATAATTTCTCTTTATGACATTGTTTTGGGACCAAGTTGTTAACATCCTTAACTTAATTTATTTAAGTTGGAACAAGAGTTTGAATTTTAGAGGCATAATTTTAATATTTATTAGTGTTCTTGCTCTAGGTTTGGCCGACCTCAAGGGTTTAGAATTGAATTAAATATCTCATAGAATGAAAATTGATATGTAATGTGTGTGATAATATTTTTGGTCCCACATAACACATGTTTTGGTCCACTTCTCAATCATGTCCACCATGAGATTCTTTAGTGTCGAGACCAATTCTAAATTATGTTCAATCAATTGAACAAGACTTTGCAATTTCAAGAATAGTATAAATAAAGGATGGATCATTCACAAATGGGTGTCGAATTATTAAATATGCAAGTTAACAGAGAGGAGACATGAATTAATTATCCACAAAATTTTATACTTAATAACATTGTTAATCAATTCTACCAAAATCACTTTTATCCTTAACTGTAGAAAGATGCTAACAAGAAAGCACATCGATTATGAAACATATCAAACAAAAGATTAATGTGGAGAACCATATTAAGAGAAAAATCATAAAGAAAATTATTCTTAAATATAAGAACTTTTATTAAAGGTGATTGCTATAGAGAAAGGCACACTTCCAAGGGCTCACTACCAAAGGACCTATTGTTCAAAGACATACAAATCACTGCCAAAGAAGAAAAATAAAAGATAATAATTAACCACTAGTAATACACATGAACTCAACCAATTAATATTCATTGTACTAATAGTTATAACACGTGAATGTCCACATTATTTTCAAATATACTCTTCATAGAAAATCAACCAGGGAGACAAATCATTTTCCATATGTCCTCTTCACATTAGTACACACTTGTACTTAAGTCTAGTTTATACAATTTCCACTCTCCACTTTCTCGATTATGCATGATCCATAATAAATTTTCTTCTATTTATATCAATCAATAACTTGTGAAGTCTTCTATAGTCAACCAAGCAACTAGTCGAATATAATTTGAAATAGGGTGGTGCTAAATAATCTTGTGGGGGGAATAAATGAGTAGTGGACCACAAAATGTTGTATTTGGGACCAAAAAATAACATTGTAAAAATTCTACTCCATCTTGCATTAACTGATATCAAATAATAAAGTGTAAATACCAAGGTTGACCAAACCTAGAGTAGAAACACCATCAAACTTTGAAACCAAATCTCCAAAATCCACAATCTCGTGCCAACTGAAAAGAATGAAGCTAAGGAGATCAATATCACATTTCTATAAGTGTACCATCAAAAAAATTCATGTGAAGAAATGTGAAGTTTGCATTTCACACAAAAACTAGAGTTAGTCATAACAAAATACATACAACTACTAAATCCATTGTACTACATTCTAAACCTCAAAAATTTGAAGTAGATTTCTCTAAAGAGTCTTCAACACAATGTCAACATCTCATCGATATATTATCAATCTACAAAGTATGCAGAGCAATATAATCAACACTAATTATAGAAAAATAATCACATATGACAGTAACTAGTTGAAATTAATGACAACCATACCAAAAAATCCTTAATGATTCCTTAATCACTTGTTATGCTTAATTATACAAAAATCTCCCCCTTTTCATTGATGGTTACACAATCTAAACACTTGAATCCGATTACACAATTTGTAATCCTATTTAGTTCTCTTATAGTATATTATTAATTAAATATTTGATATTAATTAGATTAATCACATAGTTATTTAACCTGATTAATTAACTACAATCCAATTAATTATTGAAATGATAACTTATAGTCAAATAATTAATTAAATCCCTATTCCTCTATTAAAGTGAATAAATAGATAATTATATTTAATTTAATTCCCATTTTACCATTTTTATTAAATAATTCCAATTTAATCAACTTTAGCCCAAGCTTGATCCTTAACCAAACCCAAGATCCTTGGTTCAGACTCAACCCAACCCATTAACTCATACTAAGCCCCCATTAATTAGTTAATTAACCCTAGTTAATTAATTGATCCACTTGCATTCTCTATAAACTCTCACCTTCCTCCTAATAAAATCCTAGTCCACTCCTAATCTCACCCTAATTATGTTCACAACCTTAAGTATAAGTATTAATAAATCCTAACTCAAAGCTAACTCAACTCTTGCCACATTCTCACATGTCTCAATCCTTAGATCTAATGTGACACTTAAATGCTCTTACATCCCTCTTACATATTCCATCCATATCATATAATTTTTTCCCTCATACCTCTTCCCAAAGTGGTTACATTCCTCAAGGGCTCATTTGGTTGCTAGAATTAGATAATGTTGAAACTATCAAATTCTAGTAGTTGACAATTCTGGAAGTTTTAAATCCCCATAAATGATTTTAAGAATATGGATGGACCCATTTTCTTCACCTATAATTCATAATGAGAAGATTTATTTTTTATATTTAGTTCCCTGGATTTGGAATACTAGCTAGAAAGATAGAGGAAATCACCCAAAATAATAGAAATAGGAGAAACATAGACTCAAATCCTTTCTATAAAATAAAGACTCAAATTCTACAAAGCCAAGAATCCACAACACATAGATCAGATTCATTTTTATTTTTCTATATAAAATACATTTTTAAGGTGGTCATCATCAGAGAGGATTTGGTGAACACACATATAAGACAAGATGAAAGTCAAGAAAATTGAAATAGCAACAATCAAACACAACAAAATTAAAATGAAAGGTTAATTACTTGTATGGGAAAATGAAAGGTGAATCCAATCCAATGTACCAATGAAGCCATGTGTGAGGTACAATTAATTTCTTTACTCTACTAATGTGTGGATTTAATGTTTGCTACCTATTTCTTGAGACTCTTAGGGCAAGGATTAGGGCTTGGGCTTCATTGAATTTAGAAAAAACTTGAAATGAAATAAGAAGTACAATATTTTTTATTCTAATTGTCACAATCTACCAGCACTAGGCAATGAAAGAATCGACCATGTAATACAAAATACTATTGATAACATTATAAAGTATAACATGGCAACAAGCAATAGAAGAATCAACCATATAATACAAAATACTATCGTTTTGATGTATGTTTATACATATAGATTTTAAAATGTTATAAAATTTGTGTTGTCCCTCCCTAATCCCTATTTAAATGGAATTGGAATCTATTTTCCAAATCCACCTATTTAGGTGGAAGATTAAAATGTTGGTTTTGGAGGTAAATGAGAATTAACAATACTTATTCCATTTTCAATTTTTGAGCATAGACACTATAAATCTCAATCCTTGATTTTGACAATCCTAATTCTACTCTAATTCTAATAATAAATTGGCCCCAAAGGATTTGATCTCTTCTCACAATCTCTCTCCTTGTGACACTTGTCTCAAGGCTATGAGTTTTAGAAAACAAAATCCATGTGCTCTCCCTTCCTTGCATGTGACCCTTCCTCAAGTTTTCATCTTGACCATCCATTTCATCTCTTCTTTTCTTAAATATTTAACCCTTCTCCCTTAACAAATAATCCACCATTGAAATAAAAGTTATAATTCCATTTGGTAGCTAAAATCATTCATCATATCCTTATGATTCCAAATTCCCCCCACAACCACTACCACATTTCCCTTGTGTTAGAAATATTCAGCATAACAGAGAGAAGAAAGGGGAAGAGGGGGGGGGGGGGGGGGGGGGGGTGGGGGTGGTGAAGTAGTTATCCTTAGGTCCATATGTACCAATTAACTTTTAACAATCTTCAAACAACTTATTCAAACTCATAAAATCACTTGACTAATATAACAACTTATTAGCAATGTAACATATTCATTCATCACTAACTCTTTGTTTTGTATATGCTGACTAATAGAAATAAAAAACAATGAATAACATGCACCACAAAACAACATTCACACATATATGACACCAAGATTTAACTTGGAAACCCAATGTGGGAAAAACCACCAAGTAACATGCTACCACTTTTCACTCTTTTAAAGTGATCTTGGTTAAGAGCCAACCCTATTAAAGGTTACAAAATACACCATTAGGCGTGACCCTATTAAATTATTTAATCACCCTCTTATGAGTGGCCTAGTTAGAGGACTTTGGATCATTTCATTAGAATATCACCTTGGTTAAAGGATTTATAAATTACTGTTAGGTTAACCTTGATTAAATGATTTTTATTGTCACAATGGTTAGAAAGTAACAACTAGGTTTGATCTGTCAAGATACATCTCACTTTGCAAATTCGGACCTCCATTTGGCTCAATTGTTGATTCATTGAATGGAATTCAATATACTCTCCATATCTAATCTTCTTTTCAATCCTTCAAGCAATCACACTTCACCAATCTTCACATTTTTCCTCTACTACTATGTTCTTCATAGGTTCTTCACAAAATCGCCAACCAACACTGGACCAACCTTAATAAAAATCTCGTGTGTCTCCTTAAATAGGTATCTATAATCTTTTTTCACTTAAACATCACCGTAGGTTTAGGGTTTGATCATATTCATTGAATTTGTCCATTATTTTTCCCTTCTTCTCCTTTCTTGAAACTACTAGAAAATTCTCTTTAAATCCTTTCCTTTGATTTCTTAACAAACTCAATTCATACATTAAATATGACACCTAATCAATCCTTATCATTCATGTGTTTTGACGAAACCAAAAATTCAACTATGTCGGCTTCAAAACTTGATTCTTCACAAACTGTCAAAATATTGACACTTGAGCATCATTGTGTTCTTTTGCTCAGTCCTTATAGGGTAGCTTGGTCTCTACTATTATGTCTCACTTGACTTACATTGTCTTGCTCAATCTTCACTATGCTTAGTTGCTACTGCATTTCCCTTCTTTATCTTGTTCCACCATACCTAACACTTAGCTAATACTACTTTCTCGACTACCTCTTAAGTTCCTTAATCTTCTACTTTATTGACCTAGTAAAAATATCACTTAGTCAAGCTTGGTTTTTTACTTAACATCTTGTCTTTTCTTCTATTCATTAACTCAATTGTCTTCTTCACTTCATATAATGACTGAACACCACACTATCTTTTCAAATACTAATTGATCAAGTACCCATTGTAATTCCAACATACTTACTCTTCTATACTCAACAACTTCACTAGTTCACCTAGTTATATCTCTTTTCAAATCCTCTTCATCAATCAACTGATATGGCACTCTACACTATTAACAAATATCTCACTCGTAAGGTTTGACATTAATGACAACATAACAATTGTTTCAATTGTAGTTTCCAATAATCTCCCTCTTTGGCATTGATAGAAATATCTATAGTTACCACAAAAATGCAAAATAATTTCATATGATTTTTCATAAAAATCTCCCTCTGTAATATTTATCAAATCTTTATTAATATCTTTAGTTTCATTTTGATTCTCATCCATAGCTGAATGGATGTTTGACACTAATTGTAATACCAATTGCATTGGTTGTTGGAATTCATATTGGGAAGCAAGATACCGAGAGGGGGACGGGGGTGGGGTGTTTGTGAATCAAGATCTATAAAACTTTTTAACTCTTTGAATAAAATAACATATTAACATAATTCACTCCTAATCCACCTCATATCTTAGATCATATACGATATAATCATAAACTATAAAATTGAAATAGATCTAACTATGCATCACATCGATCAACATGAAAATAAATGTAAACACATAATACAAATATTTTAGTTATCCAAAAATTCTCTAAATAGGAAGACAATGAAGGATTTGAGAAAATATGCAAATCAAATCCACGAAACCCTCAAATACCTGCATGTAGAAAACCTGTCACAGAGAAGAAAAAGACAAGAAGAGGCAAGGGTTTGCTTTGAAAAACATGCAAATTGTATATTCAGATGAAGAAAATATAAAGAATTAGAAATATATCAATCCTTATAAAAGGAGATCAAAACTTGAAAAGGGTAACCTAAAGGTGAAACCTATTTAATAATTACTAATTAATTATTAAATAGAAAAAGCAAAAAACACATAAAATGAAATCTTAAGAAGGGAGAAAAAGTAATTTAATTTATGAAATTAAATTAACCTTTATCTCTAACACCCTCCCTTAAGATGAGCAACAATGCAGTTACAAACAGTGTAGAAAGAGCAAGGAAACTACAATACAATGCTGAAAGCAAACTTGGGTCCTAACAACAAGGCTTGATGAGGTACCCAATCACAACAAAATCTTTATAAAATGAAGAAATAGAGAAAACCGAGTGGGAAAAACTCTACTCCAAAATAAGATAGCTGAAAACCTAATGAAGGATTGTAGAAGCCTCCAACTAGAGGAATGTTCTAGAAAATAGGAACAAAGAGTGGTCATGAAGAAAACCACTGAAGCATGAAGAAGCCACAAACTTTGTCAAAAGGAAACTGCTAATTTGTATAACCTTCTCTAAAATAGAACCTGACTAGGTAGAGAAGACTGTAATCTGCATCGAATCAAGAGGAAAACAACTGAACTCAAAAATATAGATGGCATGAAACACCAAAGCTTGTAGAGCTGATCAATCAAACCAAGGAAGGTTGCAACCAAAGTAGGAATGAAAAAAAAGAGTGTCTATATGGTAGATGATCCATCTCACCGAAATGCATAGGTATCTAGCCACTGCAATTGCATAGTACATAAGATCAAATAATAAATTCATAGCTCGCTCCAACAAACCAATGAAGCATTAGAAACAATAGAAGAACCCCCCCCCCCCCAATGTAGACAAGGGTGAGGTGATAGGTAGTTGAGAAAGTGGGCCAAAAATCTCCTGCAAAACAAAAAGAACCAAGAACATTGAGAGTGAGGAAGAGGTATAGACACCTATAAAGGCACAGGTCATCAACACATCATGGGGCTAATGTCATGGAAAGGACACTCACTTGATAAAGGAAGAGGGCACTAAAAAGAAAACAACTATCCCCCATGGCACTTTATAATGTAGTGCAAGTACAATAAATCACAATGATGAAAAAGGTCCTAAGAAGTAAGAAGTAACACTTTATCTCAATGCATTTGCATAAAAATGCTTACAAATGATATCAACAATGATCAAAAAGGGAAAAGAGCTGATACATCAAATAGTACAACCCAAAAGAAGAGATCCCATGCCAAAAAAATGATCCCTCCACCTAAAACATCCAAGATATCCACCATAGAGCAAAAAACCAAAAAACATTATAGAAAGAGCATGGAGTAGAATCTAGAAGAAATTATAGCATTTTTGAAAAGAGGACTAAACCAACTTTCCAAAAATATAACGTTTTCAAAAAATGGAGATGGGATGCTCAAGATATGCCCTCTAGAGTGAAAAATAGAACATCCAGCTTTGACTACCAAAATAGGAAACCAAACTACATCAAAACCAAAAAACTCCTACACCATTGTCTTTGTCTTAGAACCAGCTTTTCAATGCTTCTTTTGGATTGAAAAAAAGACCTCTATATGCACAAGTTATGGCCAAAAAATTGATAGTTGGTCAAAAAAGGACTTGAAGGGCATGTAGGAGAGTTGAAGCAGTGCTGACATCATGCTGATGTTAGTAAATCACTGCAAAAAATTTGACGACTTGCCAGCCATCACAGCAAAAGAGACTACCACATGGCAGTGCCATGTGGCAGTGGGCCCAAAAATGGTGACATGGCACCTGACACATGACAGGTGTCGATGTGGCACTAGTGCCACATGGCAAGTGCCTATTGCACCACATGGTTGAGGTAATGTAGGTGGTGACTAGGCTGTGGGGGTGGCAAAGATGGAATGGTTAGTAGAGGAGGAGCGATCGATGGAGGTGGAGCGGCCAGAGTGGCAACGATCAGGTGGGTTGTTGGTGGCTGGTGGTGCCGGGACTGCGGCGGTCGGTTGGACCACTAGCGATCATTGCTGGCAATTTTTGAGACCGCTAATGGTTTTGGTGACTGCTAGCTAGTTTTTAAACCATAGCAGCCAAAAAAATGGCATTTAAAAAAAAAAATCATCTTGAACTACGTGTAGAGGCCATATAGCCCTGTCGGACAATTTTTTTGCCTCTCGAATCAACATTGTCCAAAATGGATAAACTTTATATGGAAATAGGGGTTTTGACACCTTCTGGATCAATTTGTGAAGTCTGTTTGGCCTCAAACTACACTGAAAATTAGTGACCACTCTATTTTCTTAGGAAATACCCAAAAAAATTTAGATCTGATATGTTAAACCCTTGTTCTCCCTTTTTTTCCAAATACTAAACAAGCTACAATAGATCTGGCTTTGATATCATGAAGGATTTGAGAAAATATGCAAATCAAATCCATGGAGACCTCGAATACTTGCATGTAGAAAACTTGTCACAAAGAAGAAAAAGACAAGAAGAGGTAAGGTTTTGCTCTGAAAAACATGCAAATTATATATTTAGATGAAGAAAAGATAAAGAATTATAAATAGATCAATCCTTATAAAGGAGATCAAAACCTAAAAAGGGTAACCTAATAAGTTACAAAGGGTAACCTAAAGGTGAAAGCTATTTAATAATTACTAATTAATTATTAAATAGAGAAAGCAAAAAATGCATAAAGAAAAATCTTAATAAGGGAGAAAAGGTAATTTAATTTATGAAATTAAATTAACCTTTCTCTCTAACAGAAAATAAGACCTATCCTCAACCCGAATTCTCAAAGGGAATGATCCAAATTGATTAACCACAAGGAAGTGATCAATGCACAAATGGGTCAAGCAATGGAGAATACAAAGAAAGGAAGAGATTCTATAAGCTTTGGTATGGAAAAGTATGTACTTGAAATCTAGAATAAATGAAAGACAAATACTAATCTTAAAGTAGGATGAATCAGGAAATGTTGATTTTTGATGTCTGTGTATAGTTTCAAGGAATTCTACAACTTGTTATGGATTGAAAATGTCAAGACAAAGAAAACCCATAAAACTTTTGTCCTTTTGAAGGCAGGTCAACCTTGAATCAAATAAAGGGGCACAATCATAATCCTGCGCACAATTGTACCCTGCAAAGTTGACCTTGATCTATATGGCTTCGAAAAAATTTCTATTTACGGCTCTCGCAAGTTCGACAAAATGGGTATCCAAATCAACACTTTAATTCACTGTTCCACACCTGTGTCTATAAGAAAAAGGGTTTTTATTGTTTGGATGGGGGGTTTGCCTTGGTCATATTAATCTCAGATTGGTTTTGACATATGAGTGACAATATACTTAATTCATTTACTTAGTTCATACTAAACAAGTAATACATGTCGAGCATAGGTTGTTAGATAGTATATGTTGAGTGATAGATATTTAGTATGAGTTGAGTAACTAGTAAGTGCTGAGTCACTCAAGTGCCCAGAAAATGGTATGTGTCGAGCTATTCAGATACCAAGTGATCAGTGGATGTCAAGTCATTTAGAGGTCAAGTTACAAAATTGAGGTTATAGTTGATGCTGAGCATCAGGGACTTCAAGTGCCAACTTACACAATTTTGACATAGTTGTTTGTAATGGCACAAACTTCTACGAAAACCATTTTAGGGCTGACTTAAGGATTATTTTACTATCTTTTGATGATAAGCACAGATCTTAATTGTGAATCCCTATGCATTACATGCATCCAATCAGAAAAAGGGAAGGATTAAGTGACAATATGGGTGAATCACAATCGTTGATTCATACCTAACCCTAAGTCACCTAGGTCTTCTTAAGGAGGACAAACCCAAAACTTTCTAGGAATGCTTAAGGAAAATTAAAGAGAGTTTGTATGCACAAACAAGAGCATTCATGGTGATTAAGGTGTTATGATTTGAGTTATATTACAAAATTAGTTAAAGGAGAACATAGGAAAGGAATCAAAAGACAACAAAGTTACATCTGATCGGAAAGGATCAAGTACACATTAGTATAGAGGTGATATGACATCAAGAAATAGAGTGCTAACCAAAGGATCATTGCTGAAACATTTCTAATAGGTGACTTAGTTAAATCTCTTAATAGAGCAGTCCTAATATGCTATTGTAAATCCTTTAACATGGTGCTTACTTCATTGTAAGTTAAATTCCTATTACCAGGCACACTTCTAATACAATGTTGAAATCCTTTAACAGGGTAAGATCTAACAATCTTGTAAGCCTTAAATAGAGCAAAACTTTCACATGGTAGATCATGTTTCATGATCAAAACATCATAACCTTCATTAGATATAATTTATTAGTGTAGTAGAGAACATTTGTGGGTGTCAACCCCACCCTAGTTTTACCTTCTCCTTTGAGGGTTTCTGGGTAACCAAATATCCTGTGTCATATATGTGATTGAATGTTTTACTTTCATGCTATGGATGTATATGCTTAATTTGGTATTTTAGTTTATATACATAGATTATGAGATGGATGTGTGGTGAATTTTTTTTGAGGTTGAAAATTTTAAGTGTTGATTCACCCCCCCTCTTAGAGTTTACTTCCCTATTGTATTTCCAACCATTGGTATCAATGCTAGAGTTATTTGAAAGAAAAGCCTTACAACTTTGAGGAAAGATCTTGGAGATGGAAGTCTACGAGTTGGGAAATACTATTGAGAACTAGATAATTGAAATACAACTTGCCCTACATCAGCTAAATGAAGCAAGCGATGAGTTAAAGAGATCATTGAAAAGAAGAAAGGAAATAGCGATTGAAGAGAATGACACACAATACCAAGAGATTGACACTACTGAGTTGTTTGTAGATGAAAACACCAATAAATTTGATGTAACCATTGCAGATATGATGGAAAAGAATGGAACCCTAACTGAAGAGGTTAAAAGTCTTAGGAGATAACAAGAGATCCAATCAGTATTGCTTTGTGAAGTGACCGAGCAAGATGAAGAAGGAAAATTCATGATTGAAGATGACAAAATGATTTTGACCAATAGACTGGAAGAGAAAACATCATAGGTAAGTAGGATCACTAACATGCACTTGAAAACTTTGAGTCTAATGATGATTGCAAATCATGAACTAAATGCAAAGGATATTGACATCACCACATTGAAGTTGTAGAATGAACAATTAAGAAATGATCTGAAAAGAGAAAAAGAGTTTGCTGAAAGTTTCAATAAACCTAGTGAAGTCATCAAGTACTTTAAGCAATTGATGAGATCCCCTAGATCCAATATGACACTTCTGGATTGGGTTACACTAGTACTAAAGAAGGAGAATCATCCAAAAGTGGAAAAGAAAGAAGTAACAAAGGTAAGAACTCCAAACCCACTTGTCACAATTGTGGTAAGATAGGTCATACTGCTAATGTTTGTAGGAGAAAGATTGCAAATTAGAATCCTAAGCAGAAGTTCATGTGTCATTGCCACAAATGCAACAAACAAGGTCATCAAGCACATGAATGCAGAATCAAGACCACAAGCACACAAAGATTTGAAGGATACTACTATAACTATCAAAAGTATGGACATAGAGAATATGAGTGTAGATACAAGCCTAAATGGTCATAAAATATGTAGACAAAGGTAAAGTACAATGACAACTCTTATAATTGGGATTATAAGACTAGGTATAGTTGTCACTATTGTCAAGAGTATGGACATGTTGCTAAAAAATTCATAAGAACAAATTTTCAGAAGTGACTACAAAAGATGGTTGAGTCAAACTACATGTTTTAGCTATTTGAAGATTGATTACATAAGTAGGAATTATCCAACAAGGTCAAAGGCACCAAGCAGTAAGTTCAAAAAAGGAAAAGGAAAGGCAGATGTTGAGAATGTCAAAGATGAGATGAACAAGACATGGAAGAGAAAGGAAGTTTGCAACACATCAAGTTCAGATGGGATCACTTCACCCAATGGGTCAGGTGATCACACCACCTCCAATTAAGCAATCAAGAGGTATGTGTGGGATTGATATTTAAAATATATACTATACATTAGTTCCAAGGATTTAGTTCTAAAAATATTATGTTTGCATGAATAAAGATGCAAAGTGTTGTTAATAATCTAGAAGAAATTTTTAAGTTTTGTTAGTTTTCATGTTATTGCTGAGCATGAAAAGTTTCACTTTGGTTGTCGAGTGAAATGTTAGTTGATGCTAAGCTATCAAAAGTGATAGTGTTGACTAAGCTCATAGTGGTTGTCAAGCAAAAAAAAGAAACTTCATAGAAGCTGAGTGAGTCAAAATCTCTATTGAAGCCGAGCTTACAATTGTGTAAGTACTTAGCATTAATTGCAAGGTTTTAAGGTCTATATGATCAATTTCTACTCATTTGACATCATTAAAATTTGAAGGAGAGATTGAAGAGTGAAAGGAAAATTGAAGAGATAATTCCAAGTGTTTGCAAGTAGGATTCAATAGTCACTCGACACCATCTCAATAGATTTTCAAAGGTATTTATCATGTGCCAAGCTATGCAGTTTGAATTTTTGAAAACCCTAGTTTACATAATGGCATCTAGTTCTTTAGCTCCTAAGGTTAAATAGGGTAAAGAAGTTTTGAATGTGCAGGTGATAAGCAATGATATCAGACAATCAAACTTTAGAGCCATTCCTGATATTGCTTACAAGCAAGATACATTTGGTGCATTGCCGATGATACCACCTCTAGTTTTGATGATTCAAGATGTAATATGTTGCTACACATGCAAGGTGGGTAGCATAAAAGACATGGAGATTGGGGAAACCTATGGGGAATTATGTAAAAAATGGAGCATTGAAAGAAGAATTCAAAATTGTAGAGAGAAAAGGGTTAACCCATGCCTTGGATTTCCCTAATGTCTTCAAAATTGAATGGATAAAGATAGTTTTGAGTAGAATTCATGATAATTATATAGGGTTGGATAATGGACAAGCAAAAATCACAAAGAAAATTGTATATAGAGTAATAGGGTATCCAACACTTGACCAACCTAAAAGCATGGGGAGTGAATCTAAAGAGGTAATTGAGAAGGATACATGGGCAGTATGGAACAAATGAGGCATGACAATGGATACAATCTTAGATCCCCTAATTTATTTTGTAGTAAGGATAATAGCACATAAATTCTATCAATCCAACAGGCTCAACAGTGTACCATGTATTTTTGTTGACATGGGCTATAAGATAGTTAAGAAGGATCATATATATGACCTTGCCGAGTTTCAGATGCAACAGTTGTCAAAAAATTTGGGAGCAATAAGGAAGACCAAAAGTGCACAATGTAAATTTGGTTCAATTATTGTATGCATATTATTTTATATACATAATACATTCCCTACTTTTGGTAAAGTTGCATGGAAAGCAAACAGATCTATTGCAGTGCAAATAGGTGAATTTATTGAGCAACTTGGAAAAAACTTTGAGTCAGTTATGATCAGCTACTTTGAAGATTTCAAGTAGTTAATGAAGGAAAGATCGAGGATACTAGTTTAACTAGTTGACAATAATTTCAATGATGTTTTCTTTCTAGTTGACATTGATTTTACATATGTTCAAGCTGCAGTTCCAAGGGAAAGGTGACTAAGGCCACTAGGCTATGAAATCAATGTGGATGAGGCCTTTGCAACAATCACAACATTACTTGCAGAAGATGTAGATGCTAAGGCTACTACCTTTAGGAATTGTGATGTGGCTAAATCTAAGATAATGATGGATTTGAAGACTACCATAGTCATAAGAAAGAAAAACAAGATTATCAAGAAGCTTAAAGAGAAATTTGGTGAAGGAGAAGATGATGAAGAGGAAGAAGAAGAAGATGATGATGAAGAAGAAGATATACTTGCTCAAGCACCACTGGCCTTAACTCAAGGCCAAGGAGAAGATCAAGTAGAAGAGGTAGAAATTGAAGAAGGTGTTGAGGAAGAAGAAGCCTATGAATCACCTACGACAAAGAAGAGGAAATCTATAGCCCCAATAGCCAACAAACCAAGGAAGGTTGCAAAACCTAAGCCTACAATTCCCTCTACTAGAGCAAGCACAAGAGATATACCAAAAAGGATCAAGAAGTAGATAAACCAAAAGAGAAGAGGGCCAAATCAGCTACCAAAGAAGATGAGTTTGAGAAGAGATCGAGGAGAAAGTACATAGCTCCAGCTAAATCTGATGAAGAGAGGACTGGATCTAATGACAACAACCAATTCCAAGTGGTAAGTCACTGTCCTTCTTCAGATTTAGACAATATATGTGAGGATATAAGGAATAATTTTGATTTATCTCGTCTTGCACATATTGAGTTTGAAAAACTTGGAAAAGTTGAGATGAACCAAGTAGAGGAGTCAATATATGCCATGATGGAAACATTCAAACAAACTCCAATTGTGATTGCCAACTCTCTACCAAAGGAATTATCTAATAGAGTTGAGCAAAAGTGGCAATATACTCTCACAATAGAAAGACAAATCAAAGAGACTACACTTGAACAAGTGATGCCATAATTGGATAGGGAAACAATGGCCAAGGCAATAATGAAACACATTGGAAAATTTGCATTGAAATATAGGGCATTCTACATACTACAGAATGATATTAAGGATGTTGTACAGAAGACCACTCTGATTTGGAAATCATTATATGGTCTGACAACACCCAAGGCAATTAAACAAACACCTATTGAGATAGGCGAGGGAAAAGATGAACACCAACAAGTAACTGAGGTTACTACAGTTGACACTGAGATAGTTACACAAGAGGAAGGCACTAAGACACATGAAGAAACATAGGCACTAGCTGAGGATGAGAAATAGATAGAACGAAGTGTATAAGATATGCTAGTGCTGAGTTCCAATCCTCCACATGAGTTGAATATAAACAATGATACTATAAAGATAAAGGATGTTTCTAATACTATCACTTAGAACATCAATCCCCTTATAGAGGAAGACTTGAAAAAGATACTAGTAGAATCCACTGCCTAGGATAAACTTTTTGAAAATCCTGTACTGGTGAGTGTTGATAAAATTAAGAAGGCAAAAATGCATCTACAGGGGAGGAAGTACAAAAACAAGTGACATCTATAACCCCTCCTCAATTCAAATTTGTACAACCTACATGACCTAGTGTGGTATATCAAAGGAAGGAGATAGTAACTTCCACTATTAATACATTGGTGCAAGGTACTCCAGTCTCAGTCAATCTAAAGGAAAATGAAAATGAGAAGGATGAGACAATTATAGAGCATAAAGATGAAACATAAAAGAATGAAGGAACACAAATTCCAACAAGTCGGGTAGATACTCCTACACCTACAATACAAGATCAAGGTGCATCTATGAATAAAGAGCAAGCAAAGGATAAGACTGAAGAGCTAGGTATGACTATAAAACTTGAGGAGAAATTAGCAATATAAACATTGGTGAATTTGCTAGAATCTTCTACTCCTCCAAGTCAAGATCTTTATAGGTTGAGTATAGAAGCTATACCCATACAATCATCAAGGATGAATCCAAGCACATCTAAGGGAGAGGATGTTACATCATTTGTTGATATGAACTTGGATAAATTGATTGAATTTCCCTAAACCAAGAACTGCTTAGACAAGAGAATACGTAGAAGCAAGCTTTGAAAGATATCAAGGAAATTTTTCTTGATGCATTTAGTCTACCAATGCCTAAAGAAACCAAGCTAATCATAGAGTAGTTAACCAACATAGTGGAGAAGGTAAATGATGTAGACCTAGATTCAAATACAAAATTACTTGAATAGTCTAAAAGAAAGTTTCATAAAAAGATATCAAGTGTTATTGCACTATCATAGGTTGAGCTAGCAACAAAAAATGATAGCATGAAGAAAGTACTAGAGAACATTTTCTCTTTGTACACAAAATTGTGCAATCCAACACTCTTCACACAAGAAATAAGGAGCCACATACTGAGTTTAGAGAGTCATAAACAGTCATCTAGTATAACTCTGCCAAAATTTCTAGCCCAAAGTGAGAAACATTTTAGGAACCTCATGAAATCCCAGAGTTAGTTAGTAGTTTTACATGTAGATGAAGCAAACATTAAGGCTAAGTTGATCAAAATCTAGTCTATCCTAACTCCACATATGGAGATATTGCACAAGGAACTAGCTTTTTCTGAAACACTCATGAAGAAAGATCTATATCTTTCTACTCATGAAGGCTTGGTTCACCTTGCTACCAAGCTGGCCATTCAAATCAAGTCATTAGAGGTAGCTTGTGACAATTGAGATGTTGCTTTGAAAATTATTCTTGAGGTCCACAATTTTTTTTGGACAAATACACTCTAAGTGCATAACCCTTTGACATAAGTGTCAAAATGGGGGAGAAATAAGATATAAGAAGAATGGGGGAGTAGTCAATGACAAGAAATAGAGTACCCAGATAAGCTTATGCAAATCTACTCAACAAGAGGAATGATTTTGGTTTAGATACAAAACAACATGCTCAACTCAAGGGGAGTTATTGAATTTTGAGGTATGACTAATAAGTCATAAGTTTTTGGAAAATTTTGAAGGTTTGAAGTTTTGTATGCAAGTGGATATTATATGAATTATTCTTGAAAGGCTAAAGGTTATTCATGTGTGAATACGTATTTTGCTAGTCATGTAAAAGGGAGAGATTGTTAGTCTCATATTGGTTTTGACATATGAGTGATAATATACTAAGTCATTTACATAGTTCATGTAGAACAAGTAATACATGCTGAGCATAAGTTGTCAGATAGTATATCCCAAGCAACAAATATTTAGTATGAGCCAAGTAACTAGTAAGTGCCAAGTAAATGGTATGTGCTGAGCTATTCAGATGCCAAGTGATTAGTGGATGCCGAGTCATTTAGAGGTTGAGTTGCAATATTGAAGTTATAATTGATGTCGAGCATAAGGTACTTCAAGTGCCAAGTTACATAGTTTTGACATAGTTGTTTGTAATGGCACAAAATTCTATGTAAACTATTTTTGGGCCAACTTAAGGATTTTTTTATGATATTTTGATGATAACAACAAATCTTAATTGTGAATCCCTATGCATTACATGCATCCAATCAAAAAAGGGAAGGATTAAGCGTCAATATGAGTGAATTACCATCGTTGATTCATACCTTACCCTAAGTCACCTAGGTCTTCTTAAGGAGGACAAACCCAAAACTTTCTAGGAATGCTTAAGGAGAATCAAAGAGAGTTTGCATTGACAAACAAGAGCAGTCATGGTGATTAAGGTGTTATGATTTGTGTTACATTGCAAAATCAGTTAAAGGAGAACAAAGGAAAGGAATCAGAAGACAATAGAGTTACATCTGATCGGAAAGGATCAACTACACATCAGTATAGAGGTGATATGACATCAAGCAATACAGTGCTAATCGAAGGATCATTTCTAAGTGAGGTTAGTATGGGTGTATGGGTTGGATTAGGGGTAAAGATAGGTTGTAGGGATGGTTTAGGGGTTTAGGAAAATTTATTCAATAAAAGGGGTTTTGAGAAATTAAATCAGATGTATTTTGATATTTGTTTAATTTAATAAAGGAATGAGGATTTAATTGATAAGTTGATTTTGGGTTATCATTTGATTTTATCAATTTGACTATAGTTAATTAAATAAATAAATTAACTAGAGGATGATGATTAATTAATTAAATAATAAATATTTAATCAATAATGTCTTAGAAGATGACTAAATAAGATTACCTAATGGTAAAATCAAATTTAAATGTCTACATTTTGCCCCTCTTTGACATAGGGTTGGGACAACACTATTTCAAAGAAGTTTTGAATATAAATGATGTGAAGAAGACTTTTTCAAAGCAACATGGTTGGCTTCATTTTGAAAAGAAAAAGATAGACTATACTGCATGATGCCCCCTCAAGAGGGTGACAAGGAAAAAGAACAAATTGTGATGACTTATTAAAAAGTTAAAAAAAAGTGGTAGGAGTAGGGGGAAGTTGAATGACAAAAGGAGTGCAAAAAAGACAATTAAAATGGTAAAAATAACATGTCCAAAGGAAACAATGGGTGCGGGAGGAGTTAGAAATTGAAGAAGGGCACCACCCGAGGTCTATAAGGGGGGCTAGGAGGGGTAGAAAGGGTCATTGGCTCTCATACTAATGTTGATATATTGTTGTTTGGAGCTTTGATTTGGATGACATGATGGCTATGCAGGGACAACCAGAGCATCAAGTAGATGTGGTAGAATGAGTATGAGTGTGACAGATACCAGATTGATCAGTAGGGTCAAAGAAATTTTCTTTTTCATTTATGCATTTACTTTTGTAGCATTCCCACAAGTGATAAAATGCATTCCTGCAGGCACGAGTCCAGTGGGATCACTTTAGGGATTGACAAGAACACAATCCTGCAAAAACCAGTTAGAGGGTAGGGCTAAAAATTGGTGTCAAAAACTATTTTTTTGAGATCATGAATTTGGTAAGAAGGTCTTGCAAGAACACGAATATGCTTGTAATATTTTGTGGGGCAGCGACTTCGCTAGCGAAAACATGTTCTTGTTTGTGGGAGCATAGTCTCACAGTTAAGGGAAGTGTTTAAGAAAAGGTCAATGTGGGAACGGGGAAAAGTTTGACCAATAGGGGTAATGGGTTGAGCATGTTACTGCAATAAGCTAGCAGTACGAGAATGTGGGGGTACATCTAGGATAGCGAGAATGCTAGAAAGGTTTTTGGGGGTAGAAAAAAAGTCAAAGAGCGATCCCACTGTAAAATGTAATAGCAAGATTATGAATGCTAATTGCTCACAGGAACAATCTAGTGGAAATGCTAGAAAAGGGTAAGTACAATTTTTGTGGGAAGAAAAAAGACTTGGAGAGGGGGGTGGGTTTTTGGGTTTTTGAATCATGGTTATATTGAGTAAAAAAGGGAAACTAACATGCTGTTCATTTGTATGCAGTGGTCATTAGATGCGTTGGTGTTACGAGAGTGACAGATGGCTATACTACATGCTAGAGAGTAGTTCATGCCTATAGACTGGGCTAGGATTGATGGTATTGGCCTAGCATACCTAGCTAGGTTATCACATACACATACATATATGGGGATGGTGACAACCTTATCTGAGCAATGACATAGTGAGACCGAAACTTTCCACCTATCAATAGGGGAGATTATAGTGACCTTAGAGGATGTTTATAAGATCTTTCGATTACCTGTGCGGGGGATGCCGGTGAAGGCTACCAGAGAGATGAGAGGAGAGGCAACCGTACAATAATTGGTGGGGCCTAGAGTGTAGTATTGTATTTGGAGTGGCTAGTTTCCTTTAGATGAGCACTTGGATCGAGTAGTCATGGAGAGGAGGATCTATTTCTATGTATGTGGGTTAGTTTTAGGATGCATTGCCACAGATATTGGTAGTAAAAGAGTTACATTGGAATTGATACGATGATTATGAAAATTGTGGATGCTAGAGTCCCTATGGTATGGGGCTCATTTATGCTTGTGGGGTTGTATTTTGATCTCCATCAAATAGTATAGTAGGGTGCAGGGCACTAGGGCAGGAGTGTGGAGTTCTCAATATTGTTATAGGTGTGGGCCTGGAAGAATATTATGGTTTTTAGGCTGATTGGGTGAAGGGATAGATAGACATAGGAGCTAGTTGTGTATAGTTGGGGTGATCTACTTACTCATCATCATATAAAAGAGGTAGAGTAATGGTGAGTCCAGATAGATGAGATTCAGGTTGTTACATGGAGGCCATATATGGGTCTTAGGCCATGGGCAGAGGAGAGGCAATATTTGCCATACAACATTTCACCATGTTTTATTTTTGGGTGGTGGGAGTACATTAGAGAATAGTACCAACCAAATAAGGCCCTTCAGCAGTTTAGATGGCCACAATGTTCCCCAAGGGAGTTGAACTGGTATTAGCATGTGACATGAGAACTAGTCACTATTTTGGGCCTACACTTCAGAGGGAGGGGTTGCTATAGGATTGTAGAGACTTAGTGCCACATGATTGGGATTGATTTGGAGATGTCATAGATGTGGGCTCAATTTAGGCATACCGAGATGGTTTTGAGCACCCTAGGCTAGTAAGCTGGGCCTAGGTCACTAGAGTAGCAGTAGTGGTAGGAGAGATTGCCCAAGCGTTGAGGTAGGGGATATATGTTGCTAGGGGGTTACAACAGTGGGTAGAGGTGGATATATAGGAGGAGGCATCACTAAGGGGGAGGAAAAAGGTTGTGAGGGAGGAGAGGCCAGAGGATATTAGACCACAGCCAAAGAGGGTAGAGGATAAATTGGTAGAGGAGAGAAGACTATAGGAGGAGGGTGGATAGGGGCTACAAGGGCTAGTAGGTGGAGGGGGAGGTGGGGGGGTGGAGGTGGCTCATCATCAGGGAGAGGGGATGATGGATTGACTGATAGGTATGCATCCCTACAACAGACACATGAGGCAACTAGCCAGCTGCTATAAGATACACAATGGGAGAGGGTTTAGCTCAGGATAGAGCAAGACCAGTTTAGACATGAGTGTAATGTGGCATAGGGACATGCAAATAGAGCAGGGGTAGAGTTGGGGACACTACAAGTGGAGGCCAAGCATTTGGAGGGGAGATTGTAGGTGGTGGTTTTAGAGAGATAGATGTTGTAGGGGAGGATGGACACCATTTGGGAGGAGAGGGATAGATTGGTGGTGGAGTTGGTGACCCTAAGGGCATAGGTGGAGGGTTAGAGGAATTGAGGAGGTTGCAGGGGGAGGTGGAGGATCTAAGGGAGAGAGCATGATTCTATCACAAGAGATATCATGTGGCCGTGCTAGCTGAGTAGATAGAGAATTATAGATGACCAACATGGTCAGGTACAATTGGGACCCATACAAGTATGCATGGAAGGGGAGAGAGTGGATGGAGCACTGGGGGCTCATAGAGGATTGGTGGGTCTCAACACATAGGGTAGAGCCAGAGGTGAGATAGGGGGCTAGTGATGCATGAGCATCCTAGGTGTAAGAGCAATCTTGCATCACCAAAAATATTTTCATTCCAACCTTTTCTATTTTAATAAGAACTAGTAGACAAGGTGGTTACTATTTATGGGAACTTGCTATTTTTAGTAAGTTTGTCATATGAGCTCAAAATGTTCTCATTTTCTATAGGAAGGTTCATTTTAGAGTTATAAGCCTACCATAAAAATCTCATTGCTCCAATTTAAGTATTAGAGAAGTTATTGTGGATTTTTAGTCGAAAATTTTGTAGAAAAATCTTTAGGCTCACCATTGGAGGCCTTAGAGTGCTCGAATGAGGTTCGAAAGCTCGATGAAAGGGCATTCCAAGCCTATAGATTAGGAGCTAGCATTTCCTAAAAGTGGTTATAATAGCCAATTGGAGCAACGATTCAAGAGTTATGGCCTTCTAAAGTTGGGCTACTTGAAATATATAAAATAATTGTCAAAGATGTATTTGGCCAACACTATATGTATTCTTAGGGTCTGTCGGTCCTAGCTATTAAGTTTCAATGTCTAGAATCTTCTTGGGCGACATAAAATTTCCTATTTAAGAAAGACCCAAACATTGTTTAAGATAGCTCTGGGTAGTAGTTTGCAGCTTAGTCTTGCAGATTACTGTAATGAAGGCCCCCATGTGGGTTAACATATTGTACATATGAATTCTATAATTCTGCATTTGCAACACAAATAAGAAGTCTATATTTTGTTCTCGCATTTGCTATTATTTCTTTGTTTCTATTATGAGTTTATGGTTTTGAGAGGAGCACCCTTCATCACTTCCAAAGATTGCACCTGTGCCTATTCTGCATTCACCATCACTTGGAGCCATCTAGCTTCTATTTGCACTCCATCCTCATGATATTTATCCATCAAACCAACAAAAATGTGACTTATTGTTCTGCATTATCCACCTAGAATCTCTCTACGACTAATGCCTTCCCTAGTTCCTCCACATCATGTGTTGCTTGTGCCATACCCTCACCCTTTGGCTTTGGCTCAACCACACCCAATTTGGTCATCTCCTCACTCATAAACCCTTGTACTAGGATTTCCTCTGAGGCTAATCAACTGACTTGCTACACTCGGCACCTCACCCCCCCTAACATCCTCCCTTTTTCTCTAGACTTTTCCTATGGTCTTCCCAGGAGAGTCCATCTCCCCCACACCCATCGCTACTTCTAGCATTCTTTTTGTCACCCTTGGAGGGCTACCTTCTACTCACATCATAGGACCACCACCCAAATCCTCTTCCAATGCCTACTGCACTGCACTCCTTAACAACATTAAGAACATTGACAAAGGAGATTCTTCCACCTTGACTTCTAAGTCCCTAGGATGCACTAGTACATTTGATCCCAATTTTCGACCAAAAATTTCAACCATGTAATAAATTGGGGTCAATTTGGTTGAAATGTGCAAGGAAACATCATGACTTTTGTTAAATGTGAGCCCGTGTTGGTCAAAATATTGACCAACACACGTAGGTTGAATTGGGTTTGTCAAAATTTTGACCAACATGGGGAGATGTTAAAAAAAATGCATTTTGTGTTTGTTGTTTTTCCCGCGCGTGGGATCATTTGCATTTTGTCGGAGGTGGAAACTTGATGCGCTCACCAGACAAAAAAACCTAATGCCCTGGTTTTGTCATAGCTTGCTCAAGGCTCTTCCCTAGCTTGCTAGCTTGCTGATACATTTGGTCGCTCATCGAAAATGGCTACAAAACAAGAAGGAAAATGGGTGTGAAGAATTCTGGTAATGCTCGATATACACAATCTTAAGAGGCAAAAAAATTGAAAGTCATATCTGAATCCATTCAACAATCTGTTGTCAAATTATTAAGATCTTGTGATCCAACAAGCTTGTGGGCATTCAAGCTTTTTGATTCTTCACTCTCATTGTATCATTCAAGATTGCTTATCGAGCAGAGTGTTAGAAAATGGGCTACTCATATCTGCTTCGACTCTGTTTAGAAGATCTAGATGTTTGTTTCAGCTCTCAAATTCCTTGCTCTTAGTGTAGACTCTCTGCAACCCTCTGCTCATTTGTGGGCTGAATTTGTGGCACAGTCAATGCAGGAGCTTATACATGATTATGTGTGGGAGCCTGCCATTATTGACAGGAACACTCCAGGAGGGCATTTAAAAATTAAAGAATTATTTCTCATGTAAATTGCAAAAATCATTTAAATTGTCACCTCCGTTGAGAATTATTTAAAGTGTCCTCCAGTTGCTATAATTAACTCATTAATACCCTTTAGTTTGATGTGAGAATTCACTAAAAATTACATATAGATTGGGTGCAACAATTTTTTTTAGGGCTTGAAATACAAAGCCTCTAGATTAAGATACAAAGTCTTTCAAATATTTGAACCCAGACCTTTTTAAACACTGGGGACCCTGTATAAACTGAAAGGTTGTAGTAGAGTTCTTGAGATGCTTTATTTGGGAAACCTACATTTCATGGGTTTTGTGACCTATATGAAACCAAAGGTTGTAGTTTTATGCTCTTAAATGGTGTTACAGTTCTTGAAATGCATTCTCTAGAAAACCTAAAAGCACCAGAACTCTGATTTTGTGGATATTGCACACCAAAGATTGCTCTAAAAGGCCCTATTTTTTATAGCTAAAATGATGATCTCAACCCATTGCTTCTCCAGAGGCCCAGAGAAAAACTAAATTTCCCTTTTGTGTAACCAGTCGAGAGATCTATTCTAGTCATAGGGCTCAATAGGCCTTGAGACCATAGGAAACTAGTGTTTTTCATCATAATATCCTCATTGCTATATAGTTGAGCTAAGAAAAGATCCTCCAACTTAGCTGGATGAACACTACAATTGTGGAAAGTCAAAAAAAGTGCAAGCTCTATCATTAATTTTACATTCCATTCTTGCAGGAAGCTCAACTATTTTATCACAACTCTGCTTCCACATTGAAACATCCCACAGACACTTTATGCCTTGCTTCTTCTGCATAATTTTCTATTGCTGTCATAAAAGCTTTAGTTGTGTATACTCTTGCTCAAATTACCATTACTTGCCCTTAAATTACCATGCTCAAAATTAGTGAGAACCTCCAATTCCTGGTAAAGATTAGACATGATGCTAATGTGTATGTTCATTTTTTCAACATCATCCCTATCGTTGATTAGAACTTTTTTCTAGACAAATTAAGTGGACTACATTACAGGGAAACATATTCATTTTCTCTATGATAGATTCTTATTAAGGTTGCACAGGGATGAGGTATTTGGGTATTTAGGGTAGGGGTACAACTATTTTTCAAAATAGGGGACAGGAGTACTTGATTACATTAAACTTTATTTTATATAATGTTTGCAAATATAATATATTGTTTTCAGTTTCAGATTTACAAGATGTTTGTAATAAAAATAAATGATAAATATTTAGATACTCAATAGAGAAGGCAGATTTTAAACATGAAATAGAAGATTATAAATCATATAACATTGACATATTGCAAATGATAAAATTTTGTATGAACAATGACAAAAATTTAGTGTTAATCAGATTTGTATCAAGATTTCAAATTGAATAAGTATTGAATTAAGCTTGATAAACAATAAATCAATACAAAATAAAAATCAAGAAAATTGGTTTAGTGCTTGAATTCATTCTAATGGATAGGTAAACAAGATATCTTCAACAAACACATGAGCTCAAATTTGGTAGTATTGTTTTCTTCAGTACCAAGGAGCAGAACTGGTTTTGCAGAGTTTATTAAGGATGAAAAGTCCTGCATGGATTTTTTTTCATTGTCAGATGAACAATTAATGAAGCTTTTCAGCTTGAAGTTTAGGTCTATAATTGAAACCTTTGGATCTCATGATATTCATTTTTGTTGGATTGACATTCCTCCAATTGTTTCTCAAATGAGAGACTGTCCAAATGAAATAAGTTAGGGAAAAATCTTTGAAGTATTTAGAAAAATAGGATGGAGCTTTACAACTATTAATGTTGTTATTTTGGCTTCAAGATTTGTGCCCTTTTTCCTAATCTGGCCTACACTTGCATATCCTATCATTTCTTCACCACAATGCAGCGCTCTGGCAGAAGTGGATCTAGAGTTGAAAGATGTTGATGGAAAAGCTTTGGTGTGTAGAACTTGTGAAGTGCAATGGATTGATCTCACTCAGGTCAAAACTCTGAATTTACCTGAAGATGAAAACTTTTACATGGGAGGAATTAATTTTTCTCTCCTGATTCAAAAGCATTTGGGAAAAAATTGTAGTGGTGGTCACATGAAAATTAATTTTGTTTTTCCTTTTCTAAAGGAGAAATTCCTAAATTTGAGAAATATCATTTCTAGTTGTGTTTTGCTTTCTGGGATTTCTGGTAAGAAGAAATATAAAATAGATCATAATCATGAACAAAATGAACCTATAGGAAATGTTGTCAAGGACAAAATGGATAGTGACTTACTTGGTGATGAAGTGCTTATGAGATTAGAACAAAAAAGTGGAGAATTCCAATGTGGAAAGCCTGCTTGGCAGCTGCTTTTGGTGTTTCTTGCATGCAAGAGCTTCATGGCATTGGTTAACATTTCTGACAAAAATAAGCATTCTTTTGATGTTGTTCTTGAGCCTTTGACTATGCACATGTCTCTTCTTCATGTTTTGGGAAGTAAATTTTCATTTACATCTAACGTACCACCGAAGGACACTAGCTTTGGAGGAGATTGCTGTAAACTAGTTTGTGCTACAACCCTTGAAACTGAACTAACGAAACCTAACACTAGTACATTTGACCCCATTTTTAGACCAAAATTTTCTACCATCTATTAAATTGTGGTTAAATTGGTCAGAATAGACAAGGAAAAATGTGTTTCTTTTTAAATCCATGCCCGTGTTGGTCAAAATTTCAAACAACACGGGCTTCATATTGTTTTGAAAATGAAAAAGGTCATGCCCTATTTAATTGTTATGTAATTATTTTTAAAGCGGGAATTCCCTTTGGCTGTAGTTTGGAAGCTCGAAATCTTTGATTTTCTGTAAAAATGGGGAAGAGAAAGTCGTCAAAGAAGGCTCTGCCAAAGAAAAAGTAGGAGAAGCTAGGTATAGTCTTCAACTATCCTTTCTGCAACTATGGCGCTAGCGTCGAGTGCAAAATGTAAGTTTTCCATTCGCTATTTTTTTCCAGCTTTATCTGTTTAGCCCTAATTTCTCTGTTAAGGCATTCCATGAGCTTAGGAACCCTGATGTTGTGGATTATTTCGAATGAATTTGAATATTTCATGCTATTGAGGTATAGAGCAAGTATTTAGAGTGAGTATTTGTTCTGCAAATATCCATTCTTGAATCGTCGATAACTTGCCCCAAAATCATGTGTGTTCATTGTCTGTTCGCCCAAGCAAATGCTTTGCTATCTGCACCCATCTGCATAGAGATCAATGTTTGAGGTTACAGGATAAAGCTATTATCCCTCAAATAGATAGAACCACATGATTTGATATAGTAAGAGTATGGCTCCCAAAGTGCTGATTATTAAAACAAAGGATTTGAATGGGTGCTTTAGCCCATTGTAAGTAGGCATCTCACACAAAATTTTAACCATCATAGAAAGAATCTAGGTATAATAAAACTTCTACATGAATTAAATCCCAATAAGTAGTCTGATGTAGATATAAAACCCAATTATACCACACTATTCTCTTTTACTTCTTCCTTAAATATGCTACATGTAATATACAAACTACTTAATGAGTGTTACAAGTGTAGTTGTTTTTGTATCAAAAGATCGACCTGTCATTGCTTGATACAAATATTAGACTTATTGAACATAAGAGATGATTAAGCCATCTCACAAATTTCAAAAGAAAATGTTGATAGTTAGTCCAACAATAAGATGCTACTCTAACTAAGTGCAAAGAAAAGAAGGTTATTCACGATATTCAAAGAATGAGTTTGATGAGAAAAACAAGTGCAGAGATACGAATCTGAAGAACATAGAGTAAATCATACAGGCCTCTAGAAATTCAAGAAATAATACAGCTCACAATTAATATTTTATATCTTCTATACATGCTAGGCTGGAATGCTTTTTCCTTTATGGAATTGTTTTTGGGCTTCTACATGCCTTAAAATTATGTTTACCTATTTCCAAGGATTCTATGAAGCTCAATAATGAGCCTTTCTTCTTGGAGAGAGAGAAGCAACCACGCTTGAGATCTAGTCTGAGATAGTTGATCCATCTTAGCGTGCAACTCTTTCCACAACATTGTAGACTTGCATATATATATATATATATATATATATATATATATATATATATATATATATATATATATATATATATATATATATATATTCTTAAGTTATTTCCCCCAAACATTCATATCAAACATGCACTATTAAGTTGATGAACGAGCTTCCAAACATGCATTGTTAAGTTGATCAAACACTTAGCAGCTGTTTGAAAACTAGATTGTTCTATCATGAACATCTACTACATTGAAAAAAAGTAACACCCAGATCAATAGCGAAGTGGCCACAAAAGACCAATCATTCAATTGATCTACCATGTAGCAACTCATGCCTTTAATGTTTGCAAAATGAATTACTCTATCATGAAGAATGAAGTTTTTTCTAAAAACCTATAAACTAACCTACAATTACCTAAGGATCTTTAAGGAATTCAAAAATAAAATTGGACATGATACAATCATCTTAACATGCTCTTATGCCTATAACATGTTTCCTTTGACATGATAACTTGTGATGTATTTGGCACGTGTTTATGAAAAATACATAAGAAACAATTGTCATGTTCTAGCATAATCAGACTTAAAACACATTAAAAATTCTTGTTTTAGCAAGGCATTCCATACTCCTCAAACTTCTCCAATTCACCCAACACTATCTGTTCAATGAGACCATCCTTGTTAGCAAAAATGTTACTACATGGTGGGCATTACTCAAGGTGGGCACCATATATTTTCAAAAGTTATGAGAAAAGATCCAAAAATTTATGTTGTGGAAAACATAAAACCTGCTTGCTTGGGAACTGAGCTCCAATAGCCATGACCAAGGGTGGTAACATATTTAACCAAATTTTCATCTTCTTTAGGAGACCAAAATCTCCTTCTCACCTTCTATTTGCTGCAGCAAGAATGGTGTCCCATTAATCCCTCTTTCAAAATCCACACTCCCTCAGGACTTTCAGAGCAAACCAATAAGCTCGAAGTAGCAGACAACCTACAGAAAATACTCCAGTTACTCTTAAGCAATATTATTAAAGTAGTACAAGTGCCAGATATTAATGAGGGTCATGTGCCTTGAGCACTCTATATGCTTAATTATATCTAGCTATTAATAATGATTTGCCCCTTTTTTGGAATAAATTCTAGTGAGAAACATAAGTAGGTAGAATAACAAGCATTCCTACTAGCAACATATCATCCAATCGTCTTCCTCACAGCCTAGAAATGCTCAGACTCCCTCTACAGGAAACCACTATATTTATTTATGCCCTCAGATGAGAGACCTTGTAGACAATGGCCCACCAAACCACGCTCACCTCATACAACAAGGACTATGAGAGAAACACACATAAGAGAGGCTTAAAATTTATATGCTAAAGTTAGGCCATTGACTTAGCAACAAGTTTCACCTAGCTTAGGATTTGTTATTGCTAAGCTTCTAAGATCTTAGTGGCTCACAAGTTTGCAATCAGTGGGATATATTCTTTGTAGACTTCTATGATCTTAGTGGCTATAAATTTACAACCTTTGGCATTTAAAATGCTTTTAAAACAAATTTGTTTAAAATCCTTTGTTTCTTGTGGCATGGAAACATGAACTGCCAGTGACATAAGAAAGCGCAGTGCTAACAATGTGTGAAAGAGACCTAAAAATGGGTATCACCCTTAGAAATGCTTATTGTCCCATCTGTTACGTTTATATATTATATTAATTGTTTACATAGTCATATAGTTTTTTGATGGAGGATTTAGATTACTTATGAATTTGTTTTATAGTTTTTTGATGGAGGATTTAGATTACTTATGAATTTGTTTTGTTATCTGATATGAAGCATTAGTTTATATAAATATCTTGTTATTTGAGAGTCAAGAACCTAGCAATACTGAGTTATATCAAAATTGTTCACATAATATTTTTGTCTTATCTATCTTGTAAGGATCTTGTTGTTGCTCTTGGTTTTCTTTTGGGATTGGTCAGTTGGTTCTTAGGTCATTGTGCTCTCAAATTTGGCCCCATTGACTGTTTGGTCTTGTAGATGTCATTAAAATCTTTAAAGATTTGAATCTTGATGATAAAAACTTAATACTATACATCTCAATTTTGTTTAACTTTCATAATTGAACTAACTACTCGTATGAATGAACACCTATATAAAACTATTTGAATGTTCATAAAGAATTGTAGTTCAAACTCTAGTGTACACCGCTAGTATTTGTGAGGGTGTTGCAATTATCTTGGCCAGAGAGAAATCCATTCTAACCATCTTGAATAATTTGAAGCTAATCTTAGAAAAATTAAGTGGACAGTTTAAGGAGTTTTAGGTTTAGGTACTTTGTATAAATAGTAGCAACATCTCCTGTTGACTTGGACCTGGTAACTAGGGTTTAAATTCTTGTCTAATGATCAAACATGTTGGGGTTTCTAATAATAGATACCCTATGCCTTCTTGGGCTAAATCACCATCTACTCTATTTTGATAAAAGTAAAAAGAAAATGTGCTGACTGTTAAAACTCTTGTAAGATGAGTAAATCATTAACCACATGGATTGGGCAAAAAAATGATTACTTTCCCAAATGGAAGTGTTGTGATGTGCGAACACCCATTGTCATGAAACCTCAAACAAGAAAGTGATAGAAATCTGTGGGTGAAAGAGGAAAAAAATGGTAGTAATACCCATTTTTCTTCTGACAATATACAGAGGTAGTTAAGCCTTTGTCACAAATTCTGAAGGGAGTGCTTAGCATTTTCCTATAGCTGAACTGAGATGGAGATGGGCTTCATGGGATTAAGTGGCAGTATTTAGGCCAGATTGGCTTCTATTTTTAGTTTTTCTACTTGCCTACAACATCCTCATGCTAAGTCCCTTTTTTAGCAAAAGGAGGGCGGTTACCTTTTTGCTGCCTGCCCAATACCTAGCTCAGGAGTTTGGAACTAGTTTAGAGGTTTTTTTGGTAGAGCCTTTTGGGTTGTAGAGCTTTTGGGCCCAAAATGGAGATGGAATTCATGGGATTAGGTGGCGCTAGCAACAACAGTGAGATGGAGAGGAAGTGGAATAAACAAGGCCCATAAAATGAAAGTGATAAAAGCCCAAGCCTTAGTCTTATTCAAGAAGCTTACAACAATAGCCATGGAAAGCTTACAACAACAACCATGGAAGTGGGCTTCAACTTTCCTTATCAGGCAAGGCTAAGATTTGTAACATTGAAGATGGCGATCAAGTATCTCTGAATTTGGGGACTAGTGGTTGTTCATTGAGTAGTCATGTTGTCAAGGTTGGAAATGTTACTGGATCTCCTAGTAAGAGTTTCTTTTCCGCATATAACCCTGAGAAGAAGCCCTTCTTGGTAAGGTTTCATAGTCTCCCCAAGGAAAATATTTAGTGTAGAAGTGAGAATCTTCCCTTGAATGGCAAGACTAAAGCTGTCACTATGGTAATGACAGGCAAGCAGCCTGGCGACCTTCCTAAAGATAAAGGTATGTTAATGAGAAAGGATTTCCACAATTTATGATAATTATCTATAAGAATTTTTGGGATTGATTGTGTTTGGATTTTTGCATTAACTTTTCAAATCACACTCCATGCTCCATCATCAGAATTTGTCCTTCTCTCTTGCTTTGCTTCATCCTTATGATGATGGATCATTGAGATTTCTTCTTGCGTTCTCTTACTTTGCTTCCATCTTCATCAGGATTTTTCCTTGCTTTCTTACTTTGCTTCATCCTGATGATGGATCACAGAGTGTGATTCGAAATGTTAATACACAAATCTAAACACCATCAATCCCATAAATTATTGCAGATAAAGATATGTCATTCAATTACTTTTGGAAAAAGTGGATCATTTAATGTATTCCTTTTTTCCATTTTGTTTTCCCTAAATCTAACTTCAAGATTAATGAAATTCTCCTAACAATACCAACCAATTTTTTTTTGGTTTAACTTGTATCTACAATTTTAGGTTCTTTCTCTCAATTATCTATATTGATCTAAATATAATGTTGAGGTTGCAGTACCTACGCCAAACATGGCCATCGAGTGGTTAAATTGGACCAAGGCTTCTACATTGCAACAGCTCGTGGATATGAAAAGTGAAGAGGAAGAAAGACCTGCCAAAAGGAAATTTGATTGGTTGGTAACGTCTAGTGTAAAGTCCATTCCACATGCAGATGCTTTTAAATCAAGCAAGAGAAGTCCAATTGCTTCTCAGGTAGTTAGTTCTTCCCCAAATTTCATTTTTTATGTTGTGGCAACTCTTATTCTTACTTGCCAATGATAATCTGATCTCCTTCAAGTTGAATAAATTTATTTCACCTATAGATTGTTGTAGTGATATTCTTGCATCAAATCCATTCAGTTCTATCTCCTTGCTTTCTTTCCCTCTCTATACATGTAAAAGTTAATTATTCATTTTCTTTAAGTTAATCTCACGATGAATAAACATAGTATTCTTGAAAGACTTTTGTATTGCTTACTGCCTTAGCACGATATTTGAAGAATCATTTAGAGATGCTAATGCCCTTGCTAAAAAATCTCTATGATTATTGAAAATTGTTGATTGGATCTAATACTTTCAACTCTTTAATGAACCTAGACCAGCCAGTTGTGTGATGCCTTCTTCCCTTTATCTTCAAAGGATAGCTCAGTATCATATTTTACTACCCCAACCTACAAGTTAGTTTTCAATGTTTACCTAAGCTTCTAGTTTTCTTTGGCTAAAAACACCATCCTTCATTGAAGAAGTAGTTAGTAAAGATTAAGAAACAAGAAGATTTCCACAATCCATATGAAACTGCCAAATTTTATGCTTCTAAATTCAATTGATGCTTTCTTTCTCTTATCTGGATGTTTGATGAGAGAATGAAATTTGAAAAGTTGATGCAAAATAAAACACACAATCAAATCCTGAAACATAAAATTTGATAGTCTAGATTCTTCAGTCCAAGACAAGAAACTCATTTCATTACTATATGAATCTGTATAAACAACATCCATGATAGCATAAACTTTTATACATCCATGATAGAATAAAATTTCATGTTCTAATAAAATATGATTCACGATACTTTGGTAAAGATCACTATAAAGATTCCAAGTGCCTTCTTACAACCATTAGGAGCGTATTCCTACAATGTTCCTTTGTAGGAGAAGGAATAACTCTACTCATTTCTTTCCATTAAAGTAAGGTATTGGGCATATCTTTTTTCTAGTGTTAGTAGGGATATTTTTCCAAATGAACAGAAGGTATTCAATATCTTTTACTCCCTTTTTGACATGTCTCTTTTTTTCTCCTCTTTTAATGGAGGCTACATCTTTTTTTGTGGAACCAATTCCTATTAACTAGGACAAGAATAATTCTCTTTTTGCCTTATCAAGTCCTATGATTAACGTCTTTGGTATTATTTACTGTGTGTTAAAAGGAACTAGCAGGCAAGTGTTTAGCTATGACTATTGAAAGATTCAATATGTATGAATATTTTTTTACTTAAAAACACAAAAGTTATTCTATTTAAATGGCTCTCTATATATTATAACATGAAATGTTTTTGCATTTGACTATGAGGTTGTTTCATAAATAGTCAGGGTTAACTCCATTAACCACCATAACGAATTGATAGCAAAGAAGATAATTTCTCTTAATATCCAAGTGAGATAGGTTATCCTGCCAGCCTATGAGGTTTTATGAGTAAACAAAGAAAAGTTTGATTAATCTAAAGGAAGAAATTGTTAGAGTAATTAGTTGTTCACACTTATTAATTACATCACTTTGGTTTAATTAATTAAGTTGCCTATTACTCTTGTTTTCTTAAGCTATCTTGTAGGTGCATATAATTAATATTTTATTAATTATATTGTGCAACCTAGCTTTTTTTAGGATTTAGTTTCCCTTTTCAGGTTTCGTGATTCCTTTATAAGGATTCACCTCTTTGTAATTATTAATTCCATTTTTAGTTCACTTATTGGATTATATGAGATATTGCTCTTTACATGTCCATAAGATGGATCTGGCTTTTTGGCCTCCATAATTTTTTCTTGCTTCTATTCTTTGCTTCATCCATGTGACAGGGTTATGCATGCAGGTGTTCTTGGGAGATTAGTTTTTCACCTAATCTAACATAAATTACCAAGTGAGTACCAAACATCAGCAAGGACTGTTGTGTGGGAGGTAGTTTTTTGCATGATATATGCTGGGAGCTTTTTGTAGATGCAACTGATCCTCTCCTCTGACCAAAGATGTCTCAGGTAAGGTTGTTAGGGTTGTAAACATATCTAGAGGGGAGCAATGCATCTACTAGCTACACAGCTATGAAACCTTGCTTTGTTAAGCCTGCCCGAGATGTACAAAGTTTTACCACAATTGGAAGAGAGATTTCTTGGTAGTGGAGCCAAAAAGACAAGGATAATAAAATGTGTATCATCTAACAGCTCACTGAGAAACTGACTTCAATAGATTGCTGGTATTCTGATTAAGAAGAAGCTAAACAAGGAAACATTACATTGATAGAAGAAGCAATCCTTGAACTCTGCAAATGTTTTGAAGATTAAACCATGTATATTTAGTGCGATGAGAATCAAATATGATATTATTGGTGTCAACACATATTGCTTATAGGAAATGGTTCTTCTATCAGAACTAATGGGTATTAGACAAAGGCCATTAGGGAGATGGGTTGCAGAGATAGAAGACAACATTCAAAAGATTAGACTATTGTTGGGCACCTTTGACACTACAGAGGATGAAGCAGCCTACCTTTTGAGGGGCAAAGAGACTGCTAGGATGCTTCTCCTCAGGTTCAAGGATGCCCATGCCAGAAAGAAGACTATCAACTCTAATTCAAGTCCCAATTTTCTCTCTGATTCTGAGCCAAATTGTCTTAAGAATCATTTCATACAGTCAAAAGTCAATGGGAACATAGTATTTCAACTCTAATGCCCATCTCCAAAATGTTGAACTTACCTTCAGAGAAGTCCTCTTGCATTGGAAGTAGGATTTCTAGCCTGACAAACGTGCACATTACTCCAAGTAAGTCCATGGGTGAGGGGAAGTTTGAAGGTAAAGACAATGACTCAACTAGTTTTTCTCACAACTCTGTACAATAGAGACATAGTAATGGTGAAAGACAATGGCTGTAAACGTTAGTGAACCATAATTTGGTAAAATTTTAGTTTTCCATCCCCTGTCTCTCTTCTATTTAAAAATGTTATTTGTTTTGATTTACAGTTCCAATGCACAATGATATTCAATATTATTGGTTCATGGTTAAAGTGTTTGATAGTGAAAACTTGTAGTGACCAATCAAGTATATCTCATGACTCTTGACAAGTTCTTTTTATAATTTAGGCATTGTGTATGAACTATTATCATTTTTTCCTCTATAAGTTTAAATAACTCTTTCTTCTATTATCTAAGCCACGTATTGTGTCTAACCTATTATTGTTTTGTGCTTTATAAGTTGAAATAGTTCTTTCTCCTCTATATAATCTTGTGTTTACACATTTGCTTTATATTTTTAATACTGTGTTAAATAAGCCTATCAAAATAGGGTCACCCTATTCCATCCCACACCCTACTTTGACATAAAATCTTGGCATATTATTAATGGGTCTTTACGACACTCAAAGGTTTGCATAATTAAATTGGAAAGAGATGCAATACCTCCATCCCACTTATTGGATTCTTTATAATGATATTGTTTTGATCATCTGTTGATGCATTAAATTTTTTTACCAATTACTTCTTAGTAATAGAAAACAACTTATTTCTGCCTTTAAAGTTTGTATGGGGTGCAAGAGCAGCATTGTCCATTTCTTTAATTACCTTGTTGAAAAGTTCTCTAAGCTACTTTCAGCAGTATGGATGCTTGTACTTTTTCAAATTGTAGAAATAAAGGATTAAGCAAGGAAACTAAACTAATTTTGGAGATTGAAGCATGTACTATATATGTATTCTATATAATTACTAAGAAATCTCATGTTTTAGAGTCATGTCTTGCAATTATATAGGACTATATGAGATGATTGGTGTAATTGAATGTAAGAACTACCTGTAGCTTGAAGAATACAAGTCACCCTTTAATGCAAGAGAATTAGTCTTCCCATTGTGGGAAGCTATTTTCTTATCATGATATCATTGGCTACTAATTTAGTGTTGTTTACCACATATATAGAATTGTTTAGTGTAAGGAATTAATTATGTTGGCCACTAGTATTTCTCAATGCCATTCTCCTAATTAAAAGAACTTAGCTAGGGCATAATATTTGCATGCTGTTCTAATGATATATTGTAGCTCATTTGATGAATACAAGCAAGTGAACACAAGGTTTTTTATTTCCTTATGAAGCACTGTATGCTTTGTTATTTGTAAAATAATTCACACCTTTTGGTTCATCTATTTGATTATGTTTACATTATTGCTTCGCATTTTCCCTCGTACATATGGAAGTGTTTGTTCAATTATTTTTAAAGCTTCAAATCTTTGGTCAATCAAAGTGAGTTTCCTTGTACATGATTACACAATTCTAGAATTCATTTTTTCTTTCCAAAAATGAGAAGTTTGAGATCATGATTTTTGAATCACTTTAAGTGTAGTTTTACTGGATATAGGAGACAGAGACTTGATGAGATGTGTGTACAAAGATTTCCACAGTACTCAAGGACCATGATACAATCCTGGATACTTAGAGGTAAAAACTTAATATTTGACATCTTTGATTCTGAGAGTGGCTAATATTCAAGGACAAAGATCAATATACTGGGAAGATAAAATGCTCTTATATCGAATATTTGAAAAAAAATGCATGTAAAAGTTTACAGCAAGCAAAATTTTAAGGAAATTAACGACATCTAATGTTTGATCTCTTATCACTGTTGAAGCTTGAAGTTCAAGCAAAATGAATGATCTTGTGTAGGATGGCATCCATAAACTGAAATTGATCATTCTCTACCCTATTTAAATGTGAAGTGAAGTCTTTTCAGTAGAATTACATAATGAATTATCCTAATTTTATTCTTTGATAGTTAAATTTGACTCATTTCTGAATAGTGCTTAACATAAAAGTTACTTTGACAGGTCCCTTTTACAACGCATATTGATCATGGAACTGAAAAGCATGACTTGATTGAGACTTTGGAGATGATATTTTATATGCAATGGTATCACAAATTTTTTCATATTTAAAACATCTCTCAATATCTGAATAAATGATTCAGTGACCTTATAGAAAGAAACGAATCATATAGTAGCATGCTTGTGATATCACCTGTTCCATGGTGAGATAATTATAGTTGCTACATTTTTTTCTTACAATGTAATTATGTCCATCATAACTTATGAAGGCTTTTGGAGGTATCAGAAATAAATCCTCACAGTACATTGAATGATTATCTCTGTATGTGCAAAAACATTCATAGGAATGCTGTTGTGTATGTGATTGTTTATTAGGGTGTTGACTCTGTAATGGTGGATGGTTCACATCTATCTTTCAATGACAATATTTCATATACTAAATACATAACAACCATGGCCCATGCAAAGAACATTACAGTGGAAGCTGAACTACGATGACTATCATTTTTCATACATTATAATTATTATTAGTAAATATGAGTCAACCTACATTTGTCAGAAGATGTTTTGAGTTTTAATATCTGGTATTCTATCTTGTAGAGAATATCTTGGATGTTCAATTGACAAAATCAGCGATCTCAGGGAAAGTATGGAGGTTAAGGTACTTATTATCTCTTGAAAAGTTTAATTAATGATATTTGTTTATTTGTAAAAAATGATGTGTTTTAACTAGGAAATGTATTTGATAGACCTGGGTTTCAAAATCCAGATAAAAGGTGGCTGTGATATCCAGAAAACATCCGATATGAAGTACTTATCTTTTGTACAGTCACCTTTTCTGGTTTAGATTATGTCTCATTGCTTGTCAGTTGTTCACAGTGACACTGTGTAGATCTATTCTAATGGATCTTAATGTGTTTAGTTTACCTTATGAAAACCTTCTCTGCTCAAATATACAAATGATTCCCTGTATTTTAGGACTTAAATATCAATCTAGATAGGGATATAGAGTACGTGTTGTGCTTTATTAGGCATCGACCAGAAGGTTATGGCCTATTTTTTTAGCCTCAATATTTAATGTATAGAAAACACTTTCTATGTAGAATATTCTTGAACTCCAACCTATCTCATCTTGGATAAGTAAACTTTTTGTTTTCATTTCACTAATTAGATATGGCTAAGTTGTGATATGTCAAGATAGTTTTGTCCATCTTCCAATATTTTGTCTTCCATACAAATAATCTCTTATGCTAAATGTTTTGGCATAATTAGATTTTGCTATATCCAAAACATTGATGCTAAAAACACATACACGATCTAAACCAGAAGTTTCTCAATTTAATATCAATGGATTGTGGAAATCATATAACACTGAGATACTAGCAGAGTTATTTTGGTTTAGAAGAAGATTTATTTTAATAAAAAAATGAGTACATTATAATACCATGCTTAGATCTTGAAATGCATATGGGACAAAGACAACCCATTGCTCTTAATGATCAAGGTATCAGATAAAAAATAACAAGTTTTACATCTTTTAATAGTATAAAATCCAGAAGAAAACTGCAGAATTGAAATAGGGATAATACCCCATATAAAAACTAATACCATTAGTACTATATCTTAATATATCTGCATTGAATTTTTTTTGCAAAGCTAAAGATAGTAGACAACTAATATTCAACCCACTCCAGAAGTCTTTTAGTGATGGACTTATGGTAGTTTTTTGAATAAAGAACCCACAAATTTACTGTAGCAGACAGAAACATTGTCAAAATACTAGTATGCTGTAGAGATCCTTAGCCTTGAGAAGGTAGTGTGAGCAGCTGCATCATCTAATAATTTCTCCAAACTTCTTAGCTAGTTATTCATTATTTGCACTTATCTAAAAAAGTGCTCAATTATTATGTTCATCCCTTTGGATAACTCTAATGATTCCAAACATTGTGAGTACTCCCCAATATTAACTGCTTGTTTATTAAAACCATTATGCCTTAACCATGCTCGTTGAACACAATAGTTGTCCTGGTGCCCTACATACTTAAACATTGTTTAGGCTTGCATTAAAAACTCTAAATTTTCTTCATAGCATGCTATTATAGATTCTAATGGATTTTATGACCTACAAACTATTTTTAACAATATAAACATCATTACAAGATGGCTAGTGTTTTCCAGAACCAAGTGGAAACATGGGGGACTTCCAAAACATCTTCCCGAGGTTGTGCTGTAACAATTATTTGTCAAGATTGAGAAAATTTGATTGGTTATGGCTAGGGAATGTTTCTTAACCATCATCACATATAAGAAACCCAATTTAGACCAATTTTTTGTAATTTTGTCAACTAAGTTGAAATATATCTTCGTTATCCAAGACATCCTTGTGACCCTCCTTTTATTCTATGCAATAAAGATGCATCTTCTTTCAATCCTTTGTTTTGCACATGGCCTTGCAGGGCTCTTCTCCAATGCGGTCTCATGTGTGCAAGCACTTGTCATGATGGTAAGCATTCACTTTGTGTCGAACAATTTTGATGTAACAAGCCTAAATTATAAAGGCAATGTAATAGAGGTTAAGGCACTATAAGGTTAAAATGTACCTAGGAGGCTCATAAGGGGTCAATTTGTTAATCCTAGTTTAGTTTAGGTGGCCCCGACCCTTATGGAAGTGGCCCCCCTCCTCCCACAGGGCCTTCTAGGCCATTCCCCAATCTACCCCAAGCTGCTCAATAGCCTTATCAACAGGAATAGGCTGCAACAACACTAGTATAGTCCTTTGCTCCATAGTTCCTTTTGTCGGTTGAATCTAGCAGTGGGGCTGAACCTGTTATTGAAGCTGGAGTTGGTGAAGTTGTGGAAAAGATGGAGCACGTCACTTTGCAGGCTCCTTCAGGCCCTAATGTGCCTGGGCAATTTGAGATTGTAGCAGCTAGAACAACACCATTGTCAAGCAAGGGAGTGTGATTCCCATTGCTATGGAACTTAAGTGATTTAATCTAGACTAGTTTTTGTTACGTTTAGAACACATAGTGAATAATAAAGGAGGGAATTGAACCCTCCTTGAGGCTCACACTTGTTGAGGTCCACTTCAGCAATGGCCCTTCCTGTGAAATTGTTGTCTGAAACCTTTCTAATGAGATAATGTGTTATGAGCTCTTCATCAATGGGATGGAACGTTAATCCAAGAGGCAGTTGTGCATCACCCATATCATGACTGTAACTAAAGTTAAGAGCCTCTATTATTGAATTCTCTTCCCTATCACCCATATTCATTTCCTTTGCTATTCATGCTTCACATGGGAGTCTTTTTATATGATGATTTATCGTCAATCATGTCCATTCACTACCAAATAATTCATATTCTACAAATTTGAGATGCTGGAACTTTTGTGGATGTGCAAGCCATTGGAACATACTGTCGGGAGGATGACGAACTTATTCTCAACTACCAGACTTAGGCAAGTGATACAAATTGTAGAATCTTAACATATGGTTGTTCAAATTTTGTATTTGCTAAATGATTTCCTTTTAGCGTATAACTTGTTGTACATAGTTACCAAGTTTGCTTATTATATCGGGCATATTAATGAAGAAGCATATTAGTTATTGTCAATATTTTTCAGGCATTCTATAAAATAGTTCACATGCCTTGCATATGATATGAGATTTTGCATGCATCCTGCACTCTCTCATCTGACTGATGATGGATTACGTAGAGTGATTTGAAACGATGATGCTAAAAAACACACAATCAAATAAAAAATGAACTTGCATTACAAATGGATTGTGGAAATCTGATATTGTTGATTTTGTGATTGTCTTGGTAGACATGCATGCAAAATCAACAATATCAGATTTCCACAATCCATTTTGTAATGCAAGTTCATTTTGGATTTGATTGTGTGTTTTTTAGCGTCATCATTTCAAATCACTCTCTGTAATCCATCATCAGTTGGATGAGAGAGTGCAGGATGCATGCAAAATCTCATATCATACGCAAGACATGTGAACTATTTTATAGAATGCTTGAAAAAAATTTTACACCTAGGCATTGGTAGAAATTTCTACCTTCATTGGTCAAAATTTCTACCTTCAATGGTCAAAATTTTTGACCTTCATTGGTCAAAATTTGTACCTTCAATGGTCAAAATTTTTGACCTTCATTGTTCAAAATTTCTACCTTCAATGGTCAAATTTTTTGACCTTCATTGGTTGAAATTTCTACCTTTCTTGGTCAAGATTTTCTACCTTCTTTGGTCAAAATTTCTATCTTTATTGGTTGAAATTTCCACCTTTCTTGGCTAATATTTTCTACCTACATTGGTCAAATTTTCTACCTTTATTGGTCGAAAATTTCTTCCTTATTTGGTCAAAATTTTGACCAATTCCTGACAAAACTTGCACAATTACTATGGAAGTTTTTCGACCAAAGTATTGGTCAAAATTTCAACCAACTAGCAGGTTGGTCAAAATTTTGACCAAATTTTTTTTGACCAATGAGTTGGTCAAAGTTTGGTCAAAAAATGGGTCAAAATTTTGACCAATAATGGTCAAAAAATGGCCTCAAATGTAGTAGTGATGTGTCTACACCAAGCCTATCTGACTTGACTCACCATGCTCATGAACCAACACCTGGAGCTCAGATTGATACACCAGTTCATTGATGTACAATGGGCTTACTTTCCCCTCTATCATTACCTCACCCACCCTCCTTGACTGACATCCCCCATCTCTGCACCTTGCTGTGATTAGTCTAGTGAGCCCTCCATGCTAACAACCTTACACTCACTTTGTCTCTCTGATGATCAAATATCCCACCACTGCAATACTTATTCCTTTACCATGCTTCATTTCACATTCGCATACTCACCTATTTATTGCCATCACTCAACTAGCCTTACTCTTTTTTAGCCTTGCCACACATTCACTCTATGTAATCCACTGCACCAATACCAAGTACACCTGACAATGTACTTAGGCATTCCTATGCCATGGTACACCTACTAATTCACCACTGGCACACATCTTCCAATGCAATCTCCATTCATCTCATTGCAAAATTGCCACTGTTACACTCCATGACTTGTTACGAGAATCATAAAATTACTTTAATCCATGGAGAATTGAACAAATTTGACACTAATGCATACAACTATTGGCATAATGGTCTAAAAATATTGGTTTTTTCACTATCATGTGTTTCTAGTACCTCGATGATATATTTGACTAAGGGGACCGGGATGAAACCATGACATTTTATTTGCCTTCTTCTTTCAATATTCTAATCTAGTGATCCTTTGATTTTATGTATTATTGATGTCCACTTATAAGTGCCTCCCCTTGATTGGAAGGCCATGTGTACCTTGACTAGTTTGGCATAACATCTGAGGTGAGGTTCCTTATCTGATATGTGTTTACATGCATGTGTACTCAATTTATCTATATGTTTTCTTGTACTCTAACATACTTTTGTTATTGGTTACCATATTTTTCATGTACATTATTCACTTTATTTGACAATGCTTGACATGATAGAGTATTCATAATTACCATAGCTGATCTAGTGGTGATTTTATTATATCTCTTTTATTTAAATGCTCAATGATGATATTTAATTTGTGTCTCTTTACACAATGTGATAGTTAGCTACATTCATGTAGATTGTATTTCCTATGGGATCCCTTAAAACAAACATTTGGCACACAAATGGAGAATAAATAGGAAATCTTACATAACACCATCCAATGGATTGGTAACAAAATTGAGATATGGCAGAAAATAACCAACAACAACACCACCATCATAATGAGCTTTCACCATTTTAGCATTAGGGACTTTGTTTTTCATCAACACATCACCACATTTGATCACACTTCAATATTCATGCCATATTGCATTCCATGGCCTTTGAATCTCAAAAGCCGCGGTCACAATTTCCTCTCATTACCTTTCTTTTTCTTCCATCATCAATCATGTTCTATTCATTCACTACTTCACATTTCTCATTAGTTTCATCACTAGTGCCTCGAGAATTCTTTGTGGCCTTTGAATCTCAAACATTTGAGTTGCACTTCTATCCAATTACACTCATTTTCATCTTTCATTATTCCATATCATTTTATTCATCCCTTCATTTAATTATCATTTCATTAACCCATTTTTTTCTCATCCTTATTTTAACATTTTAATCATTTTATTCTCTTTTTATTAATCTATTTCATTCCATTTCATCTTCTCATATCATTTTATTTCTCATCACATTTTAATCTCATCATCCTTTTATCATTTTCATTAGATTCATTTTTATTTCATCACATCATTTTCATGTCATTATATTACCTCACTTTCATTTCCTTTTTTCTTTTTCTCACATCATCTCATATTTATTTTATATATCATATTTCATTACATTCATTCTTAATTATTCTAAATCATCTTCATCTCATCATATTAAATCATTTCATATTCATCCAATAATTCATTTTGATTCCATCTTCATTTCATCATACTGCATCATTCTATGTCAAAGATTAAACCATTGCTTTTTACCATTTCCTTTCATTTTTCACCTCATTCCACTATAACCATTCTGAATCATTTTCTATTCATTCCATTTCATCATGTTAACCATTTCATTTTCCTATCATTAACTCATTTCATTACATTTCCTTTTCTTTATTCATTATTCCTCAATTTCTTTCAATTCATTTCCATCTCATTTCCATTTTTATTCTTTTTTGGTTAATCATACCATCTTCATTTTTTCATTTTACATTGTGTTCATTTCATCACATCTTTTCCTTCATTCATTTCATGTTATCACATTCATATTTTCTTAATTATTTTCCATTATTCTTATCATTTCCTATCATCATATTACACCATTGCATTGATTATCTCATTCTCATTTCATCATTACATTGAACCATCTTAATATCTCTAAATTACCACCTATTCCATTATCCTATTTTCACTATCATGTAATTACATTACATTTCACTTCATTCACCCATGTCACTTCTATATTCATCCTCTAAATATCATTTCACTACATTAAGCATCTATTCATCTACACATTAACTACATTACGCATCCACATTACATCCACATATAAAAACATTATAAAAATAAAATAACATATGAATATCATATAAAATCATCCATACCATCACTGCATGCCAGTGTCAAACATATAAAGTCCATGATACAATGACACAAAAGTCGAACATAAACACAAATGCCAAAAACTCCTAAATAGTCATATATCAAAAGGTCACCATCCAAAAAAAAGATACATCTAATAATCCAATATGTACAATACAAAATGATACATAGGATCAATCCCGTGTCTCACCACTTGCAACATCTATCTGTGTTTGATTGGGAGGTGCTTGATCATTGGAGGCACTCATCCCATTTCTCTAAGCTTGATTTGATGAACCTATACCCTATGTCCCTAGAATGGTTGGGAAATTTGACTAGTGGTCCCCCCATCTATGCTCAGTGGCGAAGGTGGAGCTGGTGGCTTGGACATCATTGATGCTATGAATTCTTGCACCATACTCATCAACTAACTAATCTATGTGCCAGTCAATCCAACTTGTGCCTCCATGGCACTCATACGGGCCTCCATATTAGATGAACACCCAATATCATTTTTGCTAGCAATAGAGCTATGGACACCTTTGGGTATATCTATGGGTGTGAGCTTAGTACCCCTATAGAGGGATCCTATACTCAAGACCTCTGTCTCCTCACAAACTAGACATCATCTAGTAGCATGGCCCTATGCTAAACTATTCTACCCCAATATATATCACCAACCCTCATGCTCAGCCCTACAGCGCTACTTGTGCTTGCTCCCATCATAATGCCACCTCACCCACAAAACCCTCTAGGCCCATTGCTTACCACATCCCCTGGTCTCTGTGCTGGCATCTACCTTTATACCAAAACCTATTGGTGAACTCTATGTTGCAACAACACCACTACCCTACTCCTACCTCCATACCTCCCTCACATTCTGGCTCTACCTCTAGCTTTGCCTCTAGCCCTGCGTTTCCCTTGCCCACCCTCATCATCATCATCCTCCCACCCGCTCGACTACTCCTCTATCCTAGGTATCAGTTTTAATGGATCTGTATACCTCAGAAAGGGATGCTCTTTGAACCACTGAGCATAGTCTCCTTCCATCCTCTAAGGAGTCCATCTCATCTACACAATATCCTCTTAGCATGCCTCATACTCTAGTATCAAACCCCATATTGGTCTCTCTCTCTGAACATAGGCATAGTATGCTACTCCCTGTGGCATTCCCTATTGACAACCAAATTGTCTAACTACCCTCATAAAAAATATCTCTCAATCATTGAGGGGATCTGGCCAAGTAAATACCATGGAAAAGATAAGTACACTATCTCATCATCATCCTTTGTCCATGGCTTCATAAACCTATAAGGCCTCCATAGGACCTCATCAATATTTTTCAACATGTGTCTCCAATACTCTATCTTGCCCAAATGGGGCTAGACAATAACACTTGAATACACACACACACACACACACAAGGCATACCCTACGATCTCTGCTACACACATATAGGTCGGGTAATGGGAAGATGCTCACATGTCCATATCTATAATAATATCATGCCTACCAAAAGTGATGCTGCCCTTGAATATACAACCTAATGCAAATCATGATACAAGTGGGATAAAGTGCAGCTAACCCATGAAAATATCCATGGTTGGTCAATCATATCCTGAATAATGCAGCCCCATCCAACTGGATATCTGTGCCCTTGTCTATCTAGAAACAAAAGAAATCCTCCTATCAATTTGACTAACACAATGGGTAAAGGATCATATTGTAGCATCTGGAATGGCACACTATCATCCCTAATGTCATCATCTGCAAATGGATCTCTGAAGGTTGTCCTATCATCTGTTTGATCATAATACACTAGATTTCCCACTATAGAGATCCTAAGAATCCTATATATATATCCTTTGAGGTTATCATCATCTCCCGTAGTGGCATTTGAAAGGTGTTGCAGTCTGAGTGCCACCGCTCAACCACAATTGTCAATAATCCTTAGTTCATCCAAAACTAAGACATTTGTAGAATATATGTGAATTTGCATCTATAAATAACTTGAGGATTAGTCACTGATAATCTACCAATGGAATCCAATCGCCATAAATATAATCCCAAAACCATGAGCTTCTTCCCATGTGCTTGTTTGTTTCACACAATAATTGAACAATGGCATTAGTTTTTCATTACAAGTGATCTTCCTACGTCAATCTAAGTCAACACCTAGATATCTAGCTCACAATTTGATCCTAAGCCTATTATTTGTCTCACTCTATATCTTGAGATGGACATGTTAGTTTTCCCTAATTTGTATCTTGAAGGGGCACCTTTTCTATCTATCTAAGATACTTGATTGATCCTACATATTGATTTATGATTACACAACCCTATTATTTCAATTATTATCTATGAACAAGTTTACAAGTTGACATCAACCTTATCAATTATCTGTTTGACATCAAGATTCTATCTTAGACTCTGATCGATATTGCACATGTTCATATTTATCTATCTAGGCACTTTACTATTAAAAAAGCCCTATATTAGCCCTTGCCATATTAATTTGACCCTCCTGACCCCATCCACTACTAAAAAGTGCTCAATCAGAGCATGAATGCAATGCCAAACTCAAAAGTGTCATTATACTAATCAAATTTTTTATCTAATTCCAGAGATGCACTATATCAAAACGAAGGCACTATCATATATTGCAAAAGTGTTAAACTACACATAAGCATTATTAGTTTTGACATATGTGCTATGATACTACATGGATGTGATACACTATATCAATTCTCTATAGAGCATTAAATAAGAACTATTGACCTCCAATTCTTTAGACCTATGTTCATTACCCAAGCACAAGTCATCCCAAAAATCAAATGTGCTATTTTGACCCATGTTTGCACTACAAGAAGATACATATGCACTAGAACATGTAGACGCACTATGATTATTTTCATATACACTAGAATATGAACATATGCACTCTATTATGACCCTAGGGAATTTTTAAAAGTGTTATTACACATTATGGATTTGCTATTACTTTCTACAGATGCATCACATAATTTTTAATGCACTAAGAAAATCACTAAATGCACAACAATGTGAAACCCAAATATTTACTGGTTAAAATCATGCAAAAATCCAAAAATTCCTAGAAAAAATTCAAATAATGAATAACAGAGGATCTCAACGACTTACTGGGGCTCCATAGTCAGTTGGATGCTTGTACCTACAGGCTCTCTCAAATTTGTGCTCTCATAATGGGACCACCATCTTCGTAGGACCAAAGCTCAAAATGGAGGGTGAAAGGGGCATGCAAACATGAAAAGGTTAAAGGGTCTTTTGACCTATTTAACCCTCACTAGGGGAATTTTATACCATTTTGAACATTATTCATCCTATTTAATGCCTTTAGACCCATTTTCTTGACCTAGGTATTGATCCATCCAATTTAATGATATACCTACTGTCCAATTCATCTTCAAACTTTTTCATTGACATTTTTAAGAAATAAAATTGGATTCTCCATATCTCTCAAATCAACATTTTCTAATTTTATTTTCGAGGGGGGAAATATACCTATATCAAATTGCAACATCAAAATTTCTTAAAAATGATCTACCCTAGCCAAATTCAATTTCAATCAAAATTAAGTGGGGCATCCAAGAAAACTTTTCTAAGTGAAGAGTTTAAACATTGCAATATCAAGATCAGACATTAAATCATCAATAATCAAGCATCATACCAAATTTGAATTAGAAGAACATGAGTGATCAGACATAATCATTCAAATTTGGCTAAAAATAAGAAATTTGAGACATTCTTTGAACTAATATGCTGTGCATATTAGCTCAAAGAGGGGCATTTGTAAACACCCTAAAATTGGCAAAGACCTAGAACAACGTGAATTTTGATCAAAAAACAAAAAATAAAGATAAAATCAAATAAATGAGGAAAATAAAAAAGTTTCAAATCAATTACAACATCAAGTTATTTGAGTGGTTATTACCTAAACCTTTGATCAAATCCAAAAAGACCAAAATCACTTTTAAAAGATGAAAACAAATTCATAAAATCAAATCAAATAAAAAGGAAGAAGGTAAAGACAAAATTGAAAATAAATGTAACATTTAATAAATCAATAAAAATCATTTATCCTCTCAAAAGTGAAATCCACTCTTTTTGGAGTTCAAAACAATTGAAAATCCCTATTTATCCTCATAAACCAAGTCTGTTGGACTATTCCTCTTGGGGTTTTGTGAGATATTTTCAGGTTCACTCTTACTCCCACTAAAAGGTAAAATCCATATCTTTACCCTGACCACCTTTTAAAATCTTATAAATAGAAGGGAAAATCAAGAGAAAAAAAACCCAAGTTTATGCATCCATATTATAGACATATTAGAGCTATCATTGTAATAATCTATTTTAGCATCATTGTAATAGAGATTTTAGCATCATTTTAGTATCATTTAGTGTTACTTAGCATTATTTAGCATTCTTTTAGTCTCATGCATACACATATTTAGCACTTTCATACTCTTATCTTGCACTTCATATAGATCCCATATAGACTTTCATAGATATGCACTAATAGCATACTCCAATTCTAGAATTGTCACTAAGATGCTGGTCTAAGAGCAATTTTAGTAGTTGTAGTTAGGGAAGCATGAGATGTTCATAGAGGCTTTTATTTGGTAGTTGTTTCTTGGGTCTAGTTTAGTTTATTGTTATTTTAATTGCACTGTAGACTAAGGTCTCATGAATGCACAATTCCACTGTGTGCATTTCCTTACAAGGTTCCCACCAAATTCTTTGATGTTGGGTTAGTAGTTCCAAGTAAAACAGGCCTAATTCCATTAGGTATCCCTTAGTGGTTTTTTGGGGCTTCAAGCCAATCTTCCTATTAGCCAAAAGTTCCCTCCCATTAAAAAATCAAATTCAAATAATAATCCATTCAATGGTCACCTAGATTTTTATGAAATAATATAACATTGGCTATATCCTTTATTTCATGTCATGCCTTAGAACATTTCAAGTCTTGATTGTGTGATTTGCATGGTCGTGATACTACAATTCTAGAATTGTCACTAAGATGCTAGTCTAAGAGTGATTTTAGTAGTTGTAGTTAGGGAAACATGAGATGTTCATAGAGGCTTTTATTTGGCAATTCTTTCTTGGGTCTAGTTTAGTTTATTGCTATTCTGATTGCACTCTACACTAAGGTCTCATGAATACATGATTTCACTATGTAGGCTTCCTTACAAGGTTCACAACAAATTCTTTGATGTTGGGTTAGTAGTTCCAAGAAAAATAGGCCTAATTCCATTAGGTATCCCTTAGCATTTTTTTGGGGCTTCAAGCCAATCTTCCTATTAGCCAAAAGTTCCCTCCCATTAGAAAATCAAATTCAAATAATAATCCATTCAATGGTCACCTAGGGTTTTTTATGAAATAATATAACATTGGCTATATCCTTTGTTTCATGTCATACCTTAGAAAATTTCAAGTCTTGACTGTGCAATTTGCATGGTTGTCAACTAAGGTCAAAATGGGGGAAGCATGATTGCTTTATGTTTGCATCATCACAGAGTTAGTGGGCTTAACCAAGGTTAGGGTGATGAAGGCACACTATTCTTTGTTTTCACTTGATCTCAAGATTATATTAACATACTATGGTTTAAGTCACGACAACACAAAAAAGGCAAGCCTTTAGTGTTTTAAAGATAAATTTCACACTATTAGATCTTTTGGATCTAGCATGGTTGCAGTAGGTTAAGAGGAGGCTAAGGTTTGAGTTGTGATCAAGTGATTCCTCTTGTTTTTCTTGGTTACAAAGATTAGAAGGTGAACCTGAGGTCAAGGTAGTGAGGGCATGATTGCCTTGTGTTCTCTTTATCACAAGGATAAGAGGTGAGCCTTGGGTTAAGGCGGCAATGGTGTCTATGCAAATAGGATCTTAATCTTTGTAGGGTCACAACAGTTAATGGAAAAAGCTAGAGGTGGGTTGCGAAGAAACGATAATCAATGGGTCATGGTTTCACAAGCAAGAACTATTAGTGAAGAAAGGTGGTGGTGAGGTTGCAATCACAAGTGATCAAACATAAGATATAAAGTTAAATACTAACATATTGATAAAATATTAAGAGATGTTTGGTCCATGTGGTAAGGCTTGATGGATAACTCTAGTTGACCAAATAACACAACTAATTTGGCAAGTTGATGACAGTAGAAGCAACTTCTTGATGATGAATCTAATATTTTAGATCTCCCTCAACCACTTTCATCATTCCCTAGATCTAATAAATGTAGAGACACACTCCACCACCACCTGTTGATTCATCCATTCACTCAGAAGTTAATAACTATCATTCTTGACCTCTCAAATCTTTTTTTGGTGAGGAAGTGATCTTCTCATGTATATATTTACACTGTGATAAGATCTTTTCTAGTTTTGTAGTGATTATTCTTTGTAGATTTGGTTATAGTAGTTGAATTCTATCTTAGGATAGAAGTTATCTATGTTATGCTTTCATTATAAAGGCAGATGTGGTACTCTTTCTTAGGATCAAATCTTCTTTTTTTCTCTGGCATTGTCTTGGCATGCTACTATAAATTCCCTCTTTGCCTCTGAATTATATGACATCCTATCTTATCTCCTTCAGCCGTCAATGTATTATGCAAGATTTGTCTGCCTCTCTTTGATACATTGTGGATATCTATAATCGGCATTTCTATATCTCTGTTGGCCCAGGAATGATAATAAGTGAAGCATTTTTCCTTGTGTCACTTATGTGATTGTCTAATCTCTATGTAGTTAATAAATTAAAGCAAGTATGAATCTGTATATCTTTGGACTATCATGATAATGGTATTGTGCATGTATGGGTAAAGATTGGTCTAAACACCTCTTTAGAATAGATTAGGTAGTTAATTTCATGTATTCCTTCTCCCTTTTCTCCTCAAGAATAGTTTGAGTGCATCCTAATGGTAGAGGAAGCCAACCTTCTTTGAAGACTCAATCTCATAGTTCAAGTCCCATAGCTTGGAGGTTTTTTCCATGTTTCACAAGGTTATCCTTAGGTAAAAACTTTGGACAAGGATGTAAGCTTTTGTGACAATTTTTTTTGGCATACCCGATGGGACCATATATTAAAACATTTCAAGTTCACTGGTGTCAAAGAAAGATTCCATGTTCATGCTAAGGAGATAGTATTGCCTTCAATATAAAGCCTTCAAGAGGCCCATAATCTGGTTTCTAGACCAAAGTTGTTGTGATTCATGCCCAAGATACACAAGGGAATATTCTAGAGGTAATTTCCAATATTAAGAGCTTTCTTTTTCTAATCTAAGAAGAAAGGCTAGGGTATCTCTATCACCAGTTAGGGGTGCAGTAGTAACACATACCCATGGAAGATCTATCTCCACTCCTCCTATTGTTAGGTCTCAACCTAGAATACCATTTTCTCATATCAATCGATCACTTTCTTACATGTCTAGAGCTCATGCTTTCGCCACCTTTAATAGTGGGAGCCCCCTCCTATTAGCCCAAAGGTATGAAATACCAGTATTAGCTCTTAAAATTAAGCATATTCAGGAAGTGTCTAACATCTACAATATTCATGGCATCATTGAGGATGATTTAGCAGTCAGGCTTCTAGCTTCATTCTTGAAGGGAAAGACACTACAATGGTATAGAAGTTTTCCTCATAACTTTATTACTAATTGGGATAGGTTAGGGCGGCCCTATGCAAAAATTTTGAGGAAAAAAGTGATCACCTATCACTTTTAGAACAATTGACAACTATCAAGAGGCCCCTCCATGAATGTATGACTTATTTCAATTATATATTTTAGAATACATGGGACAAAATATCTATTGTAGTGAAACCCTCTCTTGGTAATGCATTCTTGTATTATCTCATAGCCTTCAATAGTGATATTGCTACCACTCTACAATCTATGAGAGGGGACACTCTACCAAATGCTTATGAGGTTTCCATAAGAGCAAAAAATATTTTGATATAGGGAGGGAAGTTAGCTCCAAAGCACCAATGCCCTTCTTCCCTAACATGCCTAATCATCAGCCTACTATAGCCCCTATTCATGTCTCCTTTGTAAGTTAGCCTCTTGCGATGGTCCCAATAGCCTCCACATCTTGTAATGGAATTGATAGGATTGAGGTCATGACGTAAACACTGATGTAGAATGTAGATAAAAGGATGCTAGATGAAGAAAAGAAGATGGAGGACAATAGTGCAGGAGTAAAAAATATGGGAAATGAGTTGGTGACTATGAAGAGGTAACAAACTCAAAATAATAAGCCTCGCCAACTCTAGAGTCAAGGTCCTATTCATGGTAGACCCCCAAACTAGAGTCATGTCCCCTATAATTAGAATAGACCTATCAACCACCCTCACAATAAGAATAGACCTATTGACCACCCTAGTCTTCAAACACCAACCTAAATAGGGCTTTAGTCCCTCAAAACAACCTTGCTCAAGATCAAGATTTCTACCCTGCTTGTAACTAATCATATGGATATTACTTGTGTCAGAAAGCAAAATCTTAGTTGGCTTTAACTAAACTAGAATTAGCAGTTGCTCAACAACACAATGGTAATCAATCTATTGATACCTTTCAACAAGATGGTTGTTCTTTCATGAACTATATGGTGGAAGAGCATGCATGGTAATGTAAACTAGGATTCCTGTTCTTACAATACCAGGAGCAAGAGAAAAGATGTGGAAGAGGTTTCTCCTCAACCTCCTTAGCAGTCTTCAACATCAAGTGCAATGCCTCATGTACAAATACTTTCCCGGCAATACAATATTAATCAACCTGCCAATGTCCCTTGGCAGCAAAGGTAGAATGAAAGCAAAGGAGATGTGAATAAACCTCAGGTTGTTCCACCTCAAGCTTCTACTTCTAGGGCTTCTACTAGAACATCTAATGCCTCTTTTAGTGTGGTAGATCAGATGAGGAAGACCAATGTGAACATTTCTTTGTGGGACATTATTGCTACTATACCATCACAAAAGAGGCTACTACAATAGGAGTTGGAAAGCATTGAACTTAGAGATTAGTTTCCTAGCATGGATAATGTCATGAGTTTGATACAACCATCAGAGGAGATAGAAATAAGCAAAAAGGTTAGACCTCCTCCATTTTATGTTTCTCTGATTATAGGAGATAAGCTAGTCCACAACTGCATGATTGATTCAGAGGCTAGTAGTTTAGCAATGCCCAAATGTGTTGCTGATATTTTAGAAATGAAATATGAACCCATTGTTAAGGATGTATTCCAATTAGATGTTAGTACTATCAAGACTATGGGAATCCTTAGAAATGTCAAAATGGCTTTACATGCACACCTGGGTTGTATTGTAATTCAAGATATATCAATTGATGAAGTCAAATCACACTTTTCCATTTGCCTTTCAAGAGATTTTACTGCCCAAATAGGTGGTTACATATCTTTTGATTGGTCATATATGTTTTTTAGAACTAGATATGGAACCAAAGCTTTAATAAGAGAAGAACCATTATCCCTCCATCATATTGAGCCTTACACTCCTAATCTCATCAATATAAACTACACTATCTTAGAGATAGATGAAAATGACATAGCAAATGAGCCTGCCACTCCTTTAGCAGAGGTACCTGATTTCCTCTTAGATGAATGGGCTATTGAATATCAATTTCATCCTATATTAGAAACCTTGGAGATAGGTATTGGTACCTATTATGTATCAGAAAAGGATGCTCTTGTCCCCAACTTAATGAAAACCAAACAAGACACAAGTGGGATATGGAGTATGTATTTTGATGGATCAAGAAATAAAAATAGATTAGGGGCTAGTGTGGCATTGGTTTCTCCTACACTAGAAAGTTACCATGTCTCATTTAGGCTTCAATTTAGTTGTATCAATAATGTGGCTGACTATGAGACATTAATTCAAGGTCTCTTACTTGCTAAAAAAAGAGGAATTCTAGCATAACTATATATGGAGATAGTGAGTTTGTGGTCAATTAGGTGAAGGATCAAAATGTTACTAAGAATGGTTTGCTAAGCTCTTATCAACACGAAGTATGAGATTTTCTTGAAGGTTTCAATGAATTTAATATTCAGAGCATCCTTAGAAGAGGAAATAAACATGTTGACAAACTTGTAGTAGTGGGTGCATCTTATGATGTCCCAAGGAGCCTTGAAGATGAGAGGAGGCAAAAGATCAAAGTAGTGGTTAGACCCATTGCCCCTGATAATAATATCAATTGACAAGTCTTTGAATTTGATGCACAAATTGTGAGTTTCTTGTAGAATGAAGTATAGTTCTTAGATAGAAATTAGTTGGGATTGCATGGCCAATATGCTAATCAAATCATCAACCTCAGCTCCAACAAGTTGCCTAAGGGTCTCATTATCTTAGATAATGTCTTCAATCCAGATGACCAAGCAAGGGATAGAGGCATGAATCTTGCTGCAAACAAAGGAGATCATATGCTAGTTATAGTTTCTAATGGAAGGATGTTAAACATGGAAAAGGTATGTTTTGAAACGAAGCAAGAAATTTTTGTCCATCTATGTCAAGAATTTAATGATACATTTTCTTGGACATATGATGATTTAAAGGGTTTTGACCCTAGTGTCTTTCAACATACTATAGACCTAGTGGATAATGTCAAGCTTGTTAGGAAAAAAAAGAGACTAGTAAATCCCAAGTTGAGCCACTAATGAGAAATGAGCTGTCCAAATTAATTGAGGCCAATATCATTTTCCCTATCACACACTCCTTTTGGGTGGCAAACCTTGTCCTTATTAGGAAAAAGAATATTAGGGATCTTTACCAAGCCTCCCTTAAAGATCATCATCCTCTCCCTTCCATGGAACAAATATTATCTAAAGTTAGTACTTTAGAGAGATTCTCCTTCTTGGATGGATTCTTGGGTTATAATCAAGTGTTAGTCAAAGAAGTTGATAGATATAAAACTGCTTTCACTACCAAATGGGACACCTATGCCTATAGTAAAATTCCTTATAGACAAACAAATGTAGGTGCCACATTTTACAAGGCAATGGAGATAGCCTTCAAAAATATGATTGAAAGGTTTGTGTTGGTCTACATTGATGATATCACAATATATTCAAAAGATGTAGCAAAACATTCAGTCATCTTAGACAAGTGTTTATAAGATGTAGAGAGTATGGAGTATCTTTGAATCCAAGCAAGTGTTTATTTTCCACTAATCAAGGAAAATTATTAGGATATATTGTATCTAAAGTTGGTTTGACTATTGATCTAGAAAGAACAAAGGCAATGCTTGTCCTTTCTCTTCCTAGCCACAAGAACGGTCTGCAAAGTTTTCTTGGTAGAATAAATTTTGTGAGAAGATTTATTCCTAATCTAGCTACCATGGTGAAACCTCTTACAACAATGCTTAAAAATAATATGGTCTTCTCATGGACCAAGGAAGGGAAAACAAGTTTTGAAGAGATCAAAGTGGCCATAGCTTCAGCTCTTGCTCTCATCAATCCAAGTTTTGATAAGGATTTCATTCTTTACACCTTAGGAAGTGAGTTAAGTATTTCTACTATTTTGACTCAATCAAATGAAAAAATGAAGAGCAACCTATTGCTTTCTTTAGTGAATGGCTAAAATAATATGAAAATAAGTACAATTACATGGAAAAGCAAGCCCTTGCAGTCATAAGAGCCTTGAAGAAATTCAGACACATGCTGTCTCATAACAAAATTCATTTGCTGGTTCCTCATGCAAGTGTTAAGGATTTCTTGTTGAGTAGAGATATTAGTGTGAAAAGGGCTGGTTGGATCATTAAGGTGATGGAGTATGATGTGGAAATCCTGATTACCAAGCTAGTAAGGGGGAAGGGGTTGTGCAAATAGATGATCTCATCTCATGAGCCTGATGAGGAAGTTGTCTTGGTGTTGATAGAACAATAGAAGGCAAAGAATGATAATCCAAGGAGTTGGATAGATGATATGAAAATCTTCTTAGCCAGGAATGGATGTCCTCAAGGATTTGATAAAGCCAAAAGAAGATAGTTTAGACTATAGTTGATTCTTTATGCTATAATTGATGATGTTCTTTTTAGGAGGGACTTCAATGGAACCTTGCTGAGATGTATCAACATAAATCAAGTAGAGAGAATGATTAAGGAGCTTCATGATGGTCCTTATGGTGGCCACTTTTCAGCAAGGACCACTACAATGAAGATCATGAGAGTCGGTTACTACTGGCCATCATTGTTCCATGACTACCACAAACATGTAAGGAAGTGTGAAAAGTATGCTTTCTTTTGAGGAAAATAGAGACTTGTAGCCATTCCACTTCACCCTATCTAGGTTGATCAACCTTTTTCTCAATGGGGATTAGATTTATCGGTCCCATTAATCCACCTTCTAGTTCTAGTCGTAGGTGGATTTTGGCTGCAACAAATTATTTTACAAGGTGGATAGAGGCAATAGCTTTGGAGGATTCTACAGAGGCTTTAGTTGTAGAATTCCTTAATGGAATTTTTACCAAATTTGGTGCTCCTTCCACTATAATATTAGATAATTCAAAATCATTCATAGGAGCCCAAATTTGTGCATGGGCAATTGATCATGGTATTTACTTAGGCATATCTTCTAACTACTATCCTTAGGGTAATGGCTTGGCTGGGTCATCCAATAAGAATTTGGTCAGAATCATCAAGAGGACTATTGAAGATAGTCAAAGGTGTTGGCACTAGAAATTGAAGACTACCCTTTGGGCTAATAGAATAACACCTAAAATTGCCATTGGAAATTGTCCTTTCATATTAGTGTATGGTAGGGAAGCTAGGCTTCCTATCTCATTGGAATTTATAGCTCTTGAGTTTTCTCATCAGTTGGAGCTAATAAAAAATGATGCTATGTATGTAAGAATGTTAGATTTGATAGAGCTAGAGGAGAAAAGAAGTCAAGCAATGTGGACCTTAGAGATACATCAACAACAGATAAAGAGGAGCTTTGGTAAGAAGGCTAAAGTCAAAAGTTTCAAGGAGGGAAATCTTGTGCTGAAGTGGGATGCAGATAGAGAAAAATCAAGGAGGCACTCAAAATTTGATATCTTATGGAGTGGTCCCTACATAATCATCAGTTGCAAGCAGGTCAATGCTTTTAAGTTAAGTAGACCTGATGGTGAAATCCTGTCTATTGCAGTAAATGGGATATATCTCAAGCCCTATTTTTGATGAAGATAAATGTTCTTGTATAAATTATAGTAGTTTTTCTTCTTGTCCTTTCCTATTTTCCAAGAAGTGCATGGGCACATGTTTTTTCTTTTTTGCAGCAGTGAGTTTTGGTTCCAATTTTTTACAAAGTTACAGAGGTAGAAAGACATGTTTTATAGCTCAGAATGCAGCAAGAGTGATAAATTTGATGAGTTTCATGGTTTCAGAGGTTCCATAGCCAAATGGATCTTTTTGTGGTCACTAGTCATATGCCAAGAAGGCTTGCATCCCCCTCGAGTTACCATAAATGTTAGCCAAAAGTTCCCTTCCATCAAAAAATCAAATTCAAATAATAATCTATCCAGTGGTCACCTAGGGTTTTTATGAAATAATATAACATTGGCTATATCCTTTATTTCATGTCATGCCTTAGAACATTTCAAGTTGTGACCGTGTAATTCATTTGGTCCTAGGTGGTTAAGTGATAACTAAGATCAGAATGGTGGAAGCATGATTGCTTTCTATTTACATCATTGTAGAGTTAGTGGATGTAACCAAGGTCAGGGTGGTGAAGGTGCACTTTTCTTTGTTTTCACTTGATCGAAAGATCATATTAACATACTATGGTTTAAGTTATGACACCATGAAAAGGGAAAGCCTTCAATGTTTTAAAGATACATTTTTCACTGTTAGATCTTTTAGATCTACAACCAACACATGGTCACAACAGGTTAAGAGGAGGCTAATGTTTGAGTTGCAATCAAGTGATTCCTCTTTTTTTTCTTGGTTGCAAAGATTAGAAGGTGAACTTAAGGTCAAGGCAATGAGGGCACAATTGGCTTGTGTTTATTTAGTCACAAGGATAGGAGGTGAGCCTTGGGTTAAGGTGGTGGCAATGCAGATGCAGTCTTCGCAAGGTTGCGACGTTTAATGGAAAATGCTAGAGGTAGGTTGCGAAGCAATGATAATCAATGGGTCATAGTTTCATAAGAAATAACTGTTATTGAAGAAAGGTGGTGGTGAGACTGCGATCATAGGTGGTCCAACATAAGATATATAAAGTTGAATACTGATAGAGTGGTAAAATGTTAAGAGATGTTTGGTCCACGTGGCAAGGCTTGATGGATAACTATAGTCAACTAAATAACATGGCTGATTTGGAAATTTGATAATAGTGGAAGCAAATCCTTGATGATCAATTTGGTCTTTTCAATCTCCTACAACCACTTTCATCATTCCCTAGGTCTGATAAATGCAAAGTGACACTCCACTACTACTTGTTGATCCATCCATTCAGTTAGAAGTTAATAGCCACTGTTCCTAACCTCTTAAAGCTTTTTTTATTGAGGAAGTGATATTCTCATGTATGGATTTTCACTGTGATCATATGTTTTCCAGTTTTGCAATGATTATTCTCTATAGATTTGGTTGTAGTAGTTTAATTCTATCTTAAGGTGGAAGTTAGCTAAGTTATGCTTGCACTATAAAGGCAAATGTTGTACTCTTTCTTAGGATCAGATCTTCTCTATTTCTCTAGCATTGCATTGGCATGCTACTATAAATTCCCTCTTTTCCTTTGAATTATATGACATCATGTCTTATCTCCTTCACTCATCAATGTACCTTGCAAGATTTGTCTACCTCTCTTTGATGTACTATGGATATCTATAATCTACATTTTTGTATCTCTGTTGGCTTGTGAATGATAGGAAGTGAAGCATTTTTCCTTGTGTCACTCATGTAGTTGTTTGATCTCTATGTAGTTAATAGATTAAAGCAAGTCTGAATTTGTATATCTTTGGACTATCATGATAATGGTACTGTGCATGTATGGGCAAAGATTGGTTTGAACACCTCTTTGGAATAGATTAGGTAGTTACTTTCATGTATTCCTGCTCCCTTTTCTCTTCAATAATAGTTTGAGCGCATCCTAATAGTAGAGGAAGCCAACCTTCTCCGAAGACTTAACCTCATAGTTCAAGTGCCATAGCTTGGAGGTTGTTTCCATGTTTCACAATGTTGTCCTTCGGTAAAAACTTTAGACAAGGGTGCAATCTTTTGTGACAACACTTCCCTTAACTAACATTATGAAAAATCATAGTTTTGAGTATCCATTTGGACATTTTATCAAACCCCAAGATACCAAGACTCAATTCCAAGTCTGGTCCACCAAATCCTAATAAGGCTTAAATGAATAATAGGCCTAATTAGGGACATTTCACAAAGAAAATACAAAGAAAAGACTCTTCATACTCTTTCCAACCATTGGAACACCTTTGTATCAATCCACCTTCATCAAATCCATGCTCAACTTTGACCCATCTACTCCTTGTCCACCTCTACAACTAAATTTGTAGTATGTCTCTACTTGTGCACATAGAGATGCAAGGCTAGAGCATCAAAATTATTTCAAATACCATGTGTTCTCCATCCTAAAAAATTTCTATCTCAAATTACACCCTCATTACTCAATATGCCTAGGTGGTTGTGACATTCCAACCATGGATCATCAAGCAAGAGGTATTTTCATTCAAAACCCTAGCTATCGACAAGAAAATACTATAACTTATAAACTAAAAAAATTTAGAAGATAAAAATAGTTATGTTGGGACAAGGAAACAAAAATCTAACTAAACATAACAAGAATCCATTCCTTCCAAAGGCCTTTTAACATGTTTTATTAACTTCCTCAACCGATCCAACCACTTGAATAAGCATGTGATTGTTGTTTGCAAGAAATTACAAAGTTACAACTTTTGGAACAAAAATTGCAAAAGTTGCTTAACAAACTTTTGTCAATATTTTAACAACATGACAATATTTGAACATAAGATCTTACATGAAAGTCTTGTTGGTATGTTTCTCTAGAGTTTTTTGTTAATATACTACCAATAGGGTTTTTTTGATCTTTTTTAGTGGCAGTGGATTCCCCTTGTTAGGCAAAACCCTAGTTGCAAAGGGTTTTAGGTGGAAACCCTAGGTGAAATTAAGAAGATCCCTCAACCTTTTATTTCTTTGTTACTTTTTTTTTATTAAAGGGACGGGTCTTTTCTATGCGTAATATTTTAAGCGCCTAGGTTTTATCAACTTAATTCTTGACTTTGCAACCTTTTTATTTTAATATGCCTATGATTTTTAAATCACTTAAGTAAGGGTTGTCTCTACGTGAAGGGGGTCCCAAAGTTCACACCCAAGGGATTAATATCTTTATCACTTGTGGTCTTTTCCTTTTAATCAAATGTTGAGGCTTCATTTTAATAATCTTTGGCACTTCCCATTTTAAGTACATAAAAAATGATGGATTCCTAAATCATTAAAATGTGTATCTGCATTGAACCTAACCTCTATGTTAGTGAAGATGCACTATTATGCCACATGGAGAAGGCAAGACTAGGTACCTCTCATCATAGCCAACACTTATTGATTGAAATAAAGCCATCATTGTTGCCTTCCTCAAATGGCATTATAATATGGTGGTGATACGCATCCTACCAGTTGCCCATGTGCTAGTAAATTTAAAAGAACAGATGGATGAATTGTGTTAGCTCACTATCTTTAGTTGCTTGCTTAGAGATTAAAAGAGCTATTGAAATGTGGAATAAAACTTGGCCCAATGTTTCCAGTGGATCCAATGATAGGTTTCCTTTTCATATCACATGTGGGTATATTTCCTTGATGAGTTAGCGATGTCATGGATTCTTAAGATTTGATAAGGGTTATGGAAAATAAGTGAGATTATGACACATATCTTATGCTTTGAGTAAGATTTCTAGTGGGACCTGAGGAGTTAGTGGGGACTTGATAAATGATTGGACCATGGGAACTGTGTCAGCAATATTAGTCACAAAGTACTCACACTCAGTTTTCAAAAGAAATAGTCTAATGGTCTGTGTTGTTTCACTAAAGATCGGCTCTCCCATAGCAACATAGTGCGATGCTTCCACATGTCCCACTCACACCAAAGTAAATGTAGCCACTTAAAAGAGATACATCACATGAGCAATACAAAAATGACGGGGACTTAATCACTTAGTGGGGATTAGTCATCCATATATTTGAGAAGGAAATGGTGAATCGATGGTTTTTGTGTTATCACAAGGTGATGGAAGTTGTATGGAGATGAAGCATGATGCTTCCACATATCCCTCCTGCTCATAAGTGTTGAATTTTCAAACAATCTTATGTAATCAAATCCTTGGATCCTCATTGGCTTGTTTTGGGTCCCAAATGATGAATCAACAAGTTAACAAAAGTCAAGAGGAGATCTCAACCATTTGATAATAGACAAGAGATGATCAATGATGGGTTTTCAAATTTGATAATAGAGCTAAGAAAATAAGTTTTCTTCAACATGGTGAATTGATAGATATTTTTCACAAGATTATGTTTTAAATGTTGATATAACAGGTTTAAAGGTTGTCATCTCACCTTAGTTGTCACCAACTATATGTTGAATTTTGAAGAAGAAAAATTATCAAGTTTGAGGGATTTCATAATCAAAATTGAAGTGCTATAAAAATCATAGATTAAACAAGTAAGTGTTGCATTATCCCCTATGTTCTGAATTTGATATTTGGGTTCCCAAAGATTTTCACTTTGATACAAGTAGGCTCTAGTTATATCCTTGAACCCTAGATAAAACCTAGTTGTGTGGATCCTCTGTTAAGATAAAAATGCTTCCAAAGTACCTTGATAAATTTAATTATGAAGATATGAGGCTTAAAAATAATTTTATTGAATTATTACCTTTGTCAAAAGAGGGTAGAGAGGCTACTAAGGGTGGAAGATATTGAAAAATGAAGTGCGGCTATGTTTGAAAGACAAATATGGAAATGTCTGTGACACAAACATGCCCACTAAAGACCTAGATATTTTTAGATGGTGGTACAACCGGGCCAATGTAGGAAGCCCACTTAGCAATGTGTAGTAGTATGACCTAGGCAAATTGGTAATGCCTATAGTTTTCCTTGATGTCAACCTACTTTTCGAGTAAGTGGATAAGTATGATCCGGTGTCATGAGTAATTAGGGATATAAATGGAGATACCTTGTTAAGAATAGATGATGACTCTATAAGAGAAGCCTTTGGTCTCCACCCTACTGAAGATGTGACTGATGGTATAGGTTTTAAGATGTTTGAAGAAGCCTTTGATAGAGCATGGAAGATGTGCAACAAAATTTGATAATTTCTTTCTTGAAAGAAGTAGATGGCACAAAATTGACCCCTGACCATTTCATATACAATAGGCAATTGTGAACACTATAATGACACTCTTGGGAATACCCACACTACACTCTATCAGGTATTAGGATTGACCAATAGGAGAAAATTTGGTAAGAAAACAATGTGGATATATTTAGGAATTCAAAAATATGGGAATGTAGTGATTTATGATTTCTCAAAGTATTTGGAGAAGAACATTAATGAAGGATTGATAGTTTTGAAGAAAGGAGTGTCTACAAATTTCAGGTGGTTCTCATTGTTGATGCTTATGGTTCTTTTCCATAATGAAGATTATTTTGTAGAGGATATGGATTTGGAGTTTGAAAGAGATGGAGATAAATTGCATGTTAATTTTTAGTCAACTATTTTGTCTATAGATTGGGAAGGTTCAAGTTTTATGTTGTCTAAAAACCAATTTGGAATTTCCCTAAAAAGAAGAAGTCTACACGTGGTTGATAATTTTCCCTAATATTTAAAAATATTATTGAGCCCTATTGACTTTAATTCAGTGCCAAAGATATGTCATAGGTTGGGGGATATCTATTTTATCCTTTCACTATAGTCATAACGATATATGGATTGTCATGAAGGCCTTTTGTACTTCCAAAATATGTTCCACTAAGAATTGGCTTCCTTGAGTTTATGAGACAAATTTCTATATTGCAGGATACAAATTTTCCTCTAGAGAAGGCCATAGAAGCAACTTTCTTTCCTAATCTCATAGTCTTTCATTATTTTTCTATTATTAAGGATGGAAGGAACAATTTGATTCAATTTCTAAGACATTATAATATTAATGCGAGTTCAAAGAGGATGAATGACATTGATGGATTTTATGAAATATTGATGTACAATATAAATAAGGCTCCAAGAGGTAAGGATGAATTTGATTCCCCTAAAGACATTATTAGAAATGAAGAAGATTTGAAGTCTCAGAGAAGAAAGAAAACATATTGGTGTATGTATCATTAGATCCTAGAAGAAACTAGAGAAAAGGACCCCAAATATGATCCACTCTCAGATTGCAAGAGTCTAGAGAAAATATTGAGAATACTTTTGGGGAGTTTCCAAAGTATATATGACACTATGACTAAGAAGTTGGGGAGGGGAAGAAAAACAAAATTAACTTGTGTAGATTATGAAGAAAGTTTGAATATATTGTTGCAATCTACTGATATAGTCCCAAATGAAAAAAGAGGAAAAAAGAGGGTTAGGGAAGAATCACAAGCACATGATGTTGAGTTAGAAAAAGTCCTCAAGACTCCAAAGGGATTGAGGTTGTATTAAATAAGAAGAATGGGAGAAAGGGATATTAATCTAGGAATAGTAGAAATACCAAGTGTGGAGGCAATAGCGCCCAATGATGTAGCACAAAGATCTCCATCTCCTGAATTTCTTAGACCATCTCCTATAGATTCCCCAGTGGAAAGGCATGGTGAAGACATACATGAAGAAAATGAGGGAGAGAATGATAAAGGAGAGGCTATAATAGAGGCAAAGTATATTCAAAGTGTAGAGAAATTTGGGTAATTAAATTTTCCCTATGGAGACGATGATGATGAAGAAGAGGAAGAGTCTTGTAAGGTGGATGTTTCTAATGATGATTTTGATAAATTATTCCCCTTCAAGAAATTACTATGATAGTATTGAAGATAAGATTTTCATAGGATGGTTGATGAGAAAAGGAAATAAAAACCAGATGATGATCCTGATGACATTGTTATAAAGTTTAACATGAGATGATGATCAAGTTTGGTTTTATCAGCCCTGAGGAGGGGAGAAAGATTATAAAAGAATTAGGAGTCCAGTTACTATCAAATCTTAACATTGCTAATGCAATTGCATTTGTCTCTATAATGAAAGATACGAGGTTAAAGAAACCTAAGAGGGATAAATATCCACTTCTTCGATGTATTATAGTGAAGACCTAGTTAGTTTGTTATTAGTGACAACACTAATTCAGATTTTGTATGGCTACCAAGCTCATTGAATAGTCTACAGTGTTTGCCATGCATTTCAATAGCCATCAAGCACTATAGTTCCTACTGAGCATTTTGGTGGTTACCAAGTGAATTCAGTTAGTGTAAACTGTAGTAGTTCAAACCAAACAAAATTAGGTAGTGTGAAGTCCAAGAGTTCAACCCAAGTAGTTCAGTGGTTACCAAGCTTTGTAGTTTCTACCAAGCTAGTAGTTCATGTAAAGCAAAGTTAGTGTTAACTGAGCTATATGGAGATTAGTGTTTATCGAGTGTAGTCATGGTAATGAGTAATTCAGTTTATATCAAGTTACAAAGTATCTATTGAGTCACCAGTGCAGACCGAGTTTAAGACTACTCTAAAATGATTAGTATGGACCAAGCTTTTACTTCTACTGAATGCATGATGATACTGAGTAGTGACAGTGGGCATCAAGTATTAGAATTTCATGAAGTTAGTCTTCAGAACCTGAGTATCTACATATGGGCCAACTTTGTAACATTGATGTTAACTTGTATATGTAATTATGTAAATTGGATTGATATATATGTAATGTATTGTATCATATCCAAGGTAGTATGACAGTGTGATAGTAATGTGAAATAGAAGCATGCAAATGCGAATCAATAGAAGACATAGTGTATTGTAGGGCCATATCTAAAAAGGAGTAGTAGAGTCATATCTATCAAATAAAGGTGATCAATACTTCAAGGAATCTCTATAAGCAAATTAGTTGTGAGTCAAAGATCTATTGTTTCATCCTAATAGGTGAACCAGTCCAAGTCCTTTAACAAGGTAGACTTAATAGTATTTTCTCAAATCTCTTTACTAAGTGCATACTTCATTCTGTGTTTGTATAACCTCTAACAAGGTGGACCTAGCAGTCCTAATTGCTCCTAACAGGGCAGATCATCAAAAGTGATCATTGTAAGCCTTAATAGGCCAACTTTATGTTGCAATATTGAAGTTTTGTGGGTATCATCCCCACCCCAGTTTTACTTTCTATTTGGAAGGTTTCTAAATCACCAAATTATTGTGTTCAAGTGTTATGATTGTTTTATGTTTTCAGTTTCTCATGCATGTAGTTAGATCTAATTTAATGAACTAAATGATAATTAGATTATTGTAATTAAGATATGAATTTGGTAAAGTTTTTGAGGTTACTAATTCACCCCTCCCCTCTCAGTAACCTAGCTAGTCTTGAATATTTCCAACAATTGGTATCAGAGCTTTGTGGTTCTTAGGATTAAGTTTGACATCTTGAGAAAAGATCAAGGACAATGGAGATATTCAAACTTGATAAGGAAATTGACAATGAAAATTTGGATCTAGAAATGGCCATTGCACAACTCAAGAAAGCTAAGGAGAAACTTTCCAAATCCTTGAAAAGAAGGAAAGAACTTGCAAATCAAATGAATGATCATTAGTACATTGAAGAAAGAATTGAAGACATTTTCCCTTCAAGTAGTTCAGATGAAGCAAATGATACAATCAAAGAACTCTTAGAGAAGAATGGTTCCCTACAAGAAGAAGTAAGGAAACTCAAAAGAGAACAAGAAATTCAGTTAGTAAGGCTATGTGAAATCTTGGAGCAAAGGAACAAGATGAAAGAAGAAATGGATGGAAGAAATAATGAGATCCAGAACCAATCTTTTCAGCATGTAGATCTTATGGATCAAATCTCCAATGCAAATGAGGAAATCACGAGCCAAAGATAGATCAATGGAAGATTAAGAAATGATCTAAATTTGGAAAGACAAATAAATGAAAGAATAAGAAATGAAATGAGATCTGAAAAGTAAATCAATGAAAGATTGAAAAATGACCTAAAATTGAAAAGAAAGTCAATGAAAGAAAGATGAAATTCCAATAATACATAAATCAATTGAATTAGCTAAATAAGTAGAATCTCTATAGACAAAAGGTAAAGTAGGAATTTGATACAAAGAAGAGGGTGAATCCTCCAAACAAGGTGCTCAAAGGAATCAAATACCTACTTGCAATCAATATGGTAAGATAGGTCATACATCAAATAGATGTTGGAGTAATGGTAAAGAAAAATTCAATGGTAAATGCTACAACTCCAATCAACATGGTCACAAGGATAATGAATGCAAAGAGAAACCAAAATTTGAAGGCAAGTGTCACAAATGCAAGAAATAAGGTCACAAGGCATCAGATTGCAGAACTAAGTCATTTAATCCAATATAGAAAATTGTGAAAGAAATATTTGGTTGGGACTACAACACTTGGTGTAGATGTCAGTACTATGGAGAATATGGACACATTGACATGAACTATGTTAAACATCACAAAAGGAAGAGAGATACCATCATAAGATGTTTCACTTGTACCGAACTTGGTCATATAGCTAATAATTGCATGAATACATGTAGAGTTGAAGATGAAAAGAAAGAAAAAGAAGATAACATTTGAAAGCAAATGAGGTAGCAATGGATTCCTAAATATACTGAGGAAGCTATTTCAAGTAATGGTGGTCATGTCACTCAATAAGTGGGTGAATCCACCATTTCCAACTAAGTTCTTGAGGAAGAACTGGAACCGCGTTGTCAAGATCACATCCAAACAGTTCCAATTGAAAGGAAGCAAAGATCCAAATTAGTATTCAAGATAGAAAAGGATCATAAAGTGAGATCAGTATTAGATATCACTAAGTTGACTTCTTTACTAAGTAAGGTGAGGTCATGGACTCTACTGAGAAAATTTAGGAGTAACATGAACATGGTTGATTACCAAGTTATGAAGCTTTTACCGAGCAATTTGAACAGATAGTGGATAATAGCCTGGTAGGCATGATGTCATCCCAACTACCTTCATACTAAGCATTAATGGTGAAGTTTTAATAAAAATCATGAAATCAAATTCATTTTCATCAAAAATTCTAAGTGTTATTGCAATCAAGTGAATTGTAGAGTGATCAAGCAACTTCGAGCAAAATTTGCAACTAAAATTCTTCAAAGTTCTTCATAGCTTACTGAGTAGCCATGGAAACATCAAGAAGTATTAGAAAAGCAAGGAAAGGGTTAGAGATGTTGGTTTGAGGAGTAGAATGGAAAGCACCTAATTTCAAACTTGTGCCGGTGGTTGCTAAAACCCTCGACCCAAACATAGTGCAATCACAAATCCCTCCAAAGGTACTTCTCATTAATGACATCCAAAATCATTTTAAGTGTGCTATTCAAAAAATTGGAACCCTAGAAATGGATGATGTCCTAGGAGAATTATGTGTTAATGGAGTTCTCAAACTTGAACTAAGCATTTGGAAGACAAGGGTTTAACCCACATTCTCCACTTGCCCTAAAGTTTTCATATAAAATGGATTAGATACATCTTTAGTTGAGTTCACAACTATCAGTTATGGCTTGAGCAACCAATTTTGATCACTAAGAAGATGATTCATCACATCATCGGCCTTCCCATGCTCTCCAATGCCAAAACCACTAAAACCCTAGGTCAGGTGGAGTTAGAAATGAAAACCCTAGCTGAGTGGGACGACAAAGGCATGAAGATTAGCAGTGTAACTAATGCAGAACTAAATTTGGCATACATGTGATAGCTCACAAGATCTAAAACTTTAGCCATCTTAACAATGTGTCATGTAAAGTAATAGACCTAGCATACAAGGTTGTGAAGAACAATCTATCATATGACCTTGCAGATTTGTTGTTGAAGCAGTTCAACAAAAACATGGAAAGTATTAGAACCTCCAAAAATAACAATTGCAAATTTGGTTCTTTGTTGACATGTTTATTTTTCTATGTTCAAAATTTTTTCCCTTTTAAAGGCATAGTAGTATGGAGAAAGGATGTGCCAGTGTTATATCAGGTTAATGAGTATATTGTAGAAATGGGAGAAACTTTTGTTAGTATAATGGATAATTATTTTGATGTCTTCAAGGAGAAAATGAATAATAGATTCAAGACACCCAAGAAATTGGTTGAGGATTATAAAGATGAAATTTGTTTCATGGTAGACTATGACAGAGTCTACATTTAGGTAGTGAAACCCAGAGTTGTATGGGTAAAACCTCTTCTCTATGAGGTGAACATTGATGAAGAAAATGACATAATTAAAGCCTTGATTAATGAGCCTGTTGATCCAAAGGAACCACACTTTGGAACATATGATGAGGCCAAGGCAAGGATAGATCTTGAAATGAAGCTTCCACAAGTGATTAACAAAGGTAAGAGGAGGATAACCAAACTAAAAAAAAGCACACCTCTTATGTTGATCGAGGGAAAAGGAGAAAATGCTGAAGAAGTGGAGGATGAAGAGGAGTCAGAAAATGAAAAAGAACTAGCAAAGAAGAAAAGAAAGATGATTATCACCAAGCCACCCAAGCCAACCACTGTAGTGTTCACCAGAAGATCAAGGAAGAAAGACAGTGAAGTTGTCTTTAGCAAACCTCCTCCCACCTTCCAAGAAAAATTGAAACAATTGGAAGAAGGTGTAGGAATAAGAAACTTAAAATTATTGAAGTATGAAACTAGGATAGAGGCTGAGAAGAAATAGGTTGAAGAACTAGTGTTAACCAAGATGGGAAAATGGAAGTATTCACTTGATCAGATAGCATCCCAAATCTCTAATGAATTATTAGAGAAAATAAAGCCAAGATGGGACTTTGCTATGAAAACAACAAAAGATATCTATGCACAAACCCTGAGGTAGTTGCTACCTAGCATGACAGATGCTGAGGTAAAAGAGTCCTTAAAGAAAAATGAAGATAAGATGACTCTTAGATTTAATACTTATTTAATTTTGATAAAGGATATAGAGCATGTGGTTAAGAATGCCACAAGTATGTGGAAGAATGTTTATCATTTGCATAAACAAAGTGACTTCCTAGTAGAAGTCAAGGATGATGACACTGATGATGAGGAAGAAGAAACTTATACTGAACACATTTTGATAATGAAGAAGTTGAAGAAGATAAAGAGGAAGAAGCTACCGAGGAAGACAAAGAAGATGTTGAGGAGACTGATCCTATTAAGATAGTAGCCATAGTCATTGCCTCACTTCCTTACTCTCCAAGCAAACTAGTAGCTACATCAAGCTCAGAGACAACTTCAACAAGTTTGATTATGAAAACTACAGGTACATCAAATGTCCAATCAATCTTCACTCCCTCATAGCTTAGCACATCATTGATAGAAGTGTCTAACACTTCATTTAATGAGTTATAGCCTCCCTCTTCTTTAGCTACCGAGTCAACATCATCAGGTGTGAGTACAATGGCTTCTACAATTTTGTGTTCATCTATAGTAAGTACTACAATTTTGGATTCTACAATTTTGACTACTAAAATTTTGGATACCTCTATAAGTACTTTAGTTCTAGACTCATCAAGCATTCCAATTAGTATTCCATCTATTGGCATTATATCAATTTTGTACAAGGATAGTTGAACCTAAGGTTGAACCAAGTACAAGAGTTTTGAGTAGAGGAAAGGAGATAGAGGAGGATGTAGACCTAGATGAGGAGATTGAAATTCCCAAATGGGATTTTGATAATATCACCATGGATCAAATGCATATAACTATTCAACTCCTCCAAAAGAAGGAAAAATAGAAGAAATTAAGAGAGGAGAGAGACAGAATATAAAATCATTGATGATGCCAAGAATATTTTGACTGAAGTGATAGGTGTTGAAGTTGATACTTCTCAATGCATTTTGTTGCAATTAGAAGAGGCAATCCAAAAATTTAATGAGGACTCTAGCAGTCAAGAAAAAATGATTGAGAAAGAAGAAAATAAATTTGATAATAAAGTTCTTGAGCACATTGCTTAGCAAATAGCTATCCAAAAAGTGGAGCTTTCCTCAATTTTGAGCAATCTTGAAACCTCTTGCACCAATGTAATATCACTTTTTGGAAAGTTGTGTGATGTTACTGAGTTGAAAAAGGAGATAAAGAGAAAAATGACAAAGATTGATGAAGATCTAAAAGCCAGTGCACAACAGTTGCAACTTGACCCTAGTTCAAGCTTTGCACATCATATGAAGAACAGATTCTTGTCAGATATGTAGGCAGAGTTGTTGAGAGAAGAAGAAAGGATCCGGTCTACACTGATAGATATTCAAAATATGATCCTTCCCATCATGGATACAATGCAAAAGCATATTGTTTATTAAAAAACATTGATCCACGAAAACAACTTCTCTATTGTAGATCACATGATAGAACTCTCTGTAGAAGTGCAAATTGCTCTACTTATGTGCAAAGTTTTGCAATAGAACTGGGATAAGACATTAGCACTTATACTTAAGGTACATTCCGATTTTCTTTCTCATATTGGTGTCTCCATGTAAATAAGTTTTGAATAAATCTTTGGCATTATTGTCAAAAAGGGGGAGAGACGCTTAGTATGCTATATATGGGGAGAGACACTTAGTATGCTATATATGGGGAGAGGCACTTATTATGCTATTTATAGTGAGATACTTGTTATGCTATGTATATTGTAGAGGGGAGAATCATGCAAAGGGAGAAGGTGTATATAATAGAGAATTTGTAGATATAGTATACTATATATACTTACAAAGATTTTTTTTGAAAAACCTCAAAAAATAGTATACCATACCGAGCCAGTACCACATTGTGATGTATATAAATTTTGGCTGATAAGTGTTTTTGTCACTAATGCCAAAGGGGGAGATTGTTGACATTCAACCAAGTTTGTTATTAGTGACAACACTTATTCAAATTCTATATAGCTACCAAGCTCATTAAACAGTCTATAGTGTATGCCATGCATTTTAGTAGCCACTAAGCACTACAGTTCCTACCGAGCATTCCAGTGGTTACCAAGTGAATTTAGTTAGTGTGAAGTCCAACAATTAAAATTGAGAGAAATTAGGTAGTGTGAAGTCCAACAGTTCAACCTGAGCAGTTCAGTGGTTACCAAGCTTTGCAGTTTCTATTGAGCTAGCAGTTCATGTAAAGCAAAGTTAGTGTTAACTAAGTTGTATGGATATTAGTGTTTACTGAGTGGAGTCATGGTAAACGAGTAATTCAATTTATACCGAGTTACATAGTATCTACTGAGTCACCAATGTAGACCAAGTTTGAGACTACTCTAAGATGATTAGTATGGACCAAGCTTTTACTTCTACCAAATGCATGATGATGCCGAGTAGTGACAATGGACGTCGAGTATCAGAACTTCACCAAGTCAGTCTTTAGAACCTGAGTATCTACATATGGGCTAACTTTGTAATTATGTAAATTGGATTGATAAATATGTAATGTATTATATCATATCCAAGGTAGTATGAAAGTGTGATAGTAATGTGAAATAGAAGCATGCGAATGTGAATTAGCAATAGACAAAGTGTATTGTAAGGCCATATTAGAAAAGGAGAAACATAGTCATATCTATCACATAAAGGTGATCAATAATTCAAGGAATCTCTATTAGAAAATTAGTTGTGAGTTAGAGATCTATTGTTTCATCCTAACAGGTGAACCAGTCCAAATCCTTTAACAAGGTAGACTTAACAATATTTTCTCAAATCTCTTTACGGAGTGCATACTTTATTGTGTGTTTTTAAAACCTCTAAAAAGGTGGACCTAGAAATCCTAATTGCTCCTAACAGGGTAGATCATTAGAAGTTTTCATTGTAAGCCTTAATATGCCAACTTTATGTTGCAATATTGAAATTTCGTGGGTATCATCCCCACCCCTGTTTTACTTTCTATTTGGAAGGTTTCTGGGTCACCAAATTATTGTGTTCAAGTGTTATGATTGTTTTATGTTTTGAGTTTCTCATGCATGCAGTTAGATTTGATTTAATGAACTAAATGGTAATTGGATTATTGCAATTAAGATCTAAATTTGGTAAAGATTTTGGGGTTATTGATTCACCCCTCCCCTCTTAGTAACCTAGCTAGTCTTGAATATTTCCAACAGTTCTACATAGAGTTCAAGATGCCAAGCTTTCCTAATCCACAAGGAATTCACAAGAACAAGTGGATATGTTCATAATGTGGTAGATGGAACAAAGAAGAAACATCGACAATTACAAGAAAAATCCAACCATGTGTATGTTGCCTATGAATAGAGAACAATGGAAAATGTTGGTTTGTAGAGCATCATAAGCTCGCTAGAAAGGAAAATAACTGAGCTTGAAGAAATACAAGCATCTAGTGTGGATTAGCCACCTATTCTAGGGGAAGCCATCTCATCAAGGCAACTAAGAATGGTTCCTTTTCTCCCATAGTTTTGTTGGTTCCTCCTAAGGAAACTCTTTCAAAGAAGTTCAAGAGTGATGATGTCCTAATAAAGGAGGTTGTGGATCTGTAGATGCAGTTGGAGAGTAAAAAGAGTTATTTTGAGTATAACTGTAAGAATTTGGTTTATGACAGAATTCACCCAAGAACTAAAGAACTCAACACAAGCACAAAGTAGACCAAAATAGATAGAGTATGATCAAAATTATGATATTCATTCAATATGACAACTTAGCCAACTTGAGAGTACACTAGGAGTGCTTGTATATAAAGGCCTTAGGAGAGCTTCTAGAATGCATAGAAGTTAGCAAAATGATAAGTCATACAACCAGGCACATGTCCCCCAGATATGGGTTATCCTTCATTGAGCACGGGATTAAGTGCGATGATGTGAGGATAAGCCTATAGTGGTGTAGCACACAAATCAGTGGTGTAGACAACATGTTCTAAATGAGGAGTGCAAATAACTATGTTGTCAACATGAAAACTTAGTGAATGATGCATACTCCTATGTTGTAGACACCATATGCATAATTAGAGTTGCGTAACTCAATGAGAGTACACAAACTCCTAAGTGTCTTGCCTAAAATAATAATTAAATAATGCATTAACCTAAGTAAACTTAAGTAAGTGTAATAAGTAAATACTTATTTACACCAACAATAACAAAGAATTTATAGTCTCAACTGAATTAATGGTTTTTTTTAGAGGATCAACTCAAAATTATTTATAATTCATGAGGTTTGCAAACTTCTTTATTTATCAATTAGTAAAATGGAGGATGATAGTAGGTTGGTGAAGCCAACATATCAAAAATGGAAGGAGAGAATTGAAAAAAAATAAGGTAGATTGAATTTTGTGTAAGATTGGACCCAAATCCTCCTCCAAATGCCATGACAATAGTAAAGATTGCTAAATCATTAAAACATTTTAAAGTTTGCTATATTTCACTAAAAATAAAATTATGGAATTAAAGGATATGATAGAAGGACTCAAAGATACCCTAGTGCCACCTATTTTGAATGATGCCAAATTAATTAAGGATTTTTCTAGTTGGAGAACAGAACCTATAACTATAATGAATGACTTGGTTAGAAAGATAGCTAAAGATGTGGACATGTCCTTTTTTCAAAAATGTATGTCCAAGTTGATTAATTTAGAAATATTATATGAAAATTTTGAGAAAGAAATCACCCAGGCCATAGTCAAATATATTCCTTATAGGCATGTGGTAGATCAAATCTTGGAGCATACATTGTCTTTTGATGATAAGTTTTAAGAGTAGATTAAGAAGTACATCCCATCAAACCCTAAAGATTCCCCACCACAAAAGAAATAACAAAGGAATATTTGAGATGAAACAAAGGGAAAGGAAAAGGAGACATAGTCATGTGACCACAAATTGTCACATCATCATGTTATGGATTAAATTTGTTAACAATTTTTATAACTAAAATGCCACATCATATGGTGACATGTCTATTGATCTCTATGCCCAAAGCTTGTAGCAACTCACTTATATAAGTGAGTTCCCAGGGCTAGAGAATGGTCCAAAATTTTGGTAATTGAATTTATTATCTCATTTTTTGGTTAGTCCATTTTCGTATATTGTTATCTAGGATTTCTTTAATGGAAACTAAAAGTAGGATGTGTTGAGTTTTTTTTTGAGTTTTTCTCATGAAAATTGATACCGAATTGTATATTCTCAAGAAAGATAATACAAAGGGCATACATATTGGTGACTCAATCTAGATTTAGTCTCTTTTTTGTGTTGCTTCCAATTTTTTGAGGTTTGATAACCAAGTTTATTGAATTCTCATTTGTAATTCATTTTGAATTATACCTTTTTCAAGTCTTTCTTATGATCAAATTGATTGTATAAATGCTTGATATGAATTAAGAGGATTGAGGGTTTCGTGGAAAGATTTTGATAAGAATGAGATTTAAGATTGAGTACTAATTTCTTCTTCATAAAGTGGGAAGGTAGATCTAATTTCATGTGTCAATTTTGTGAGTAAATAGCCCAATGGATAAAGCACTAGTCATATAAAAAGTTGTAGAATATGGATAAGCTATATAGTGTAAAATCCTTAAATCAAATCTTTTAAATCTTTATTGTTTTTAGATCTAAATTTTTTTCCTCCACTTGACTCGTGGAGTCTTAGGGTTTAAAGAATTAGTTGTTTTTCATCCCTTATAAAGTCCTTGAATTAGAAGAGTTAGAGGAAAATTTATCTGTTATGTTAGCATTTATGTTTGCATATAATAGTTGAGGAGAAAAGTAATAAATTCTAAGGTACACTCACCTAAATCTTACAAATTTCAAAGGGAAGAAGAATAAAAGGTCTTAATAGTTGGTCCTTGATTTTTTTTGAATACCCACTATGGCCTTTAGCTAATTCCTAGGTATTTCTTGCACTTTACTAAGGTATTTCAAATCCTGTCAAATTAGGAGCCAATAGGTGTAACCTTATTAAAACACAAATAGGGACATACAAAGGTCCTCTCACACCTTCTAAAACCCCTAGGAGCATTAACCATCCAAATTTAGCTCCAAAAAATGTTTATTGTAAAATGGCCTACGTGGTCCTTGAAAACTATATAAGTCATTTTAGGGAAAGATTCCATCGACTTCTACATGAAACATAAAAATCAACCTACTCAAGACCCACATGGTCTTTCAACATAACTTGAAACAAAAAAACAAGAACTAGGATGACCCCAAAAGGAAGGTAAAAAACCAAAGTTTGATCACCAATGAGGTGCTCGTACACTATACTCCCTTGACAAGAAAAAGTCTCCAGTCCTTTGAGAGGCAAGTTGTTCAATGTATCCTCATTTACTCTAATGATTTCCTCCTTCATCTAGGTAGCCTCTAAAAGGGGTTTTTCCTACCATTTAAAAAGGCATTCCTTAAACTCTCTCTCTCTGGTCCTCTTAGCAACTGTGCTATCCAAAATAGAATCCATCTTAGGTGCAATAGCTAAAGGAAAATAAAAGAACCACTCCTCCTTATCATGGCGATCCACTGCTATAATAGGGTCTAGTGGCCTGTAAGGTGCTAAATCCAACACATTGAAAATTGGGGAGAGATCAACATTAGTAGGAAGGTCCACCTTATAGGCATTGTGTCCATATTTTGACAGGACCTTTCAAGGGCCAAGCCTTCTCATCTTCATCTTTTTATAACTTCCTTTTGGTAGCTTGTCCTTATTCAAAAGGATCATTACAAGATATCCCTCCAAGAATTGGAAATATCTTCTAAACTTGTCCACTTTAGCTTTGGTCTTGAAGGCGTTGGTGCTTTAGTGTCTCTCTCACTTGTACATGGATATATTCTATAGATTCTAAAAATATGTCTGCATGTTCACTTATATTCTCTACTCCCTTAAGATCTCTAAGCTCCATGAATCCCCTTGGATGAGTCCCACACACAATCTCAAATGGAATTTCACATGTGATTCTATTGGTGGAGTCATTATAGGAAAATTCTTCTAGTGGCAATACCATATCCAAAATCTGATGGTTTTTCTTGATTAGACATCTAAGGAGGTTTTCCAATGATCTAATCACAACCTCAGTTAGCCCATCAGTTTTGGGGTGATAGGAAAAGCTAAAAGACAAACTTATGCTAAGCTTCTTCCATAGGGTCCTCCAACAATGGCCCATAAACATGAAATATCTATCTATGACAATAGATAAAGGCAAACCATGAATTCTGACAATATCTTTGAAAAATAATTGGGCAATATAAATGACATCATTGGTCTTCCTACAAGGGATGATGTGGGACATCTTGTTGAACTATTCCACCACAAAAAAGATGTTGTCATGGCCTATTTTGGTTCTTGGAAAACCCAAGACAAATTCCATACTCAAGTGCTCCCAGGGCCTATGAGAAATGGGAAAGGGTTGATACAATCCTGCATTGGTAGCCACTCCACTCCCTTAGATTTCTAAAAAATAATCTATGTCCCCACTATCTTTCTAACATGCTTATGTAACTTGGGTAGAAGTAATGCCTCCTCACTATATCTAGTATTTTTTTTAGGCTAAAGTAAACTGCAAGTCCTCCATAATGTTTTTCTTTAATAATATTTTCCCTCATTGAACATTTTAGAACACACAACTAGTTTTCGTTAAATAGTAGAACTTCTTGGAGAATATAATTTGAATAATTAGTATGAAAAATATTCTCAAACTCAGCACAAACCTCAAATGCCTCTTTGAAATCTTCATCTTCTAAATACATGTCCTTTAGAGTGTCCATGCCTACACTTTGGAATTGTACCTTTTGGACTGTGAGTGCCCCTCCCATTTAAAGCATCTTCTACCTTATTGGATTTTCCCTTCTTACGTTTGATGAAGAAATTGAAATCTTGAATTATTTCCACCCATTTTATGTGCCTGTAATTGAGCTTATTCAGTCCATTCCAAAAAATCAAAGCATGGTTATCAGAAAAATAATAAACTCTTTAGGGAGTAAGTAGTGGCTCCATGTATTAGGGCCTTGCACCATGGCATAGAGTTCCAAGTCATATTCTAGATACCATTTTTCTCACTGAAGAATTCTACTAACCTCCCTTCTTGGATCAACACTGCTCCAATAGAAGCTCCATTGGTGAAGAAGACTCTTGCCGAGTGGGATGGTAGAGGAATGAAGCTAAATGGTGTCACTGACATGGAGATCAAATTTGGTATCAATGTAATTGCACACAAAATATACAATTCCAGCCAATTGAATAGTGTCCCATGTGAAGTTGTGGACTTGGCTTACAAGGTGGTCAAGACCAATCTATCTTTTGACTTCATCGAGTTGTAGTTGAGCCAGTTGAGCAATAACATGGAGAGCATCTAAGCATCAAAGAAAAATCCATGTAAGTTTGGCTCACTTTTGGCATGTTTATTCTTTTATGTTCAAAAATTCTTTCTTTCTAAGGGAAATTTAGTATGGAAAAAGGATAGACCTATTGTATATCATATCCATGAGTTTATAACTAAAATGGGAGATAATTTTGAAGGCATCATGGATGCATATTTTGAAACCTTTAAGGATGCATATTAGGTTAAGAATAACCAAGCAACTAGTGGATGATTATGAACAAGATATATTTTTCCTTGTGGACTGTGACAAAGTACACATTCAAGTAGTTAGGCCTAGAGTTGCATGGGTAAGACCTCTTGGATATGAGGTAAACATTGATGATACTAAGGACATCATCGAGGCTATTTTCAATGAGCCTATGGATCCTAAAGAACCTTATTTTGGAACCTATGAAGAGGTAAAACTAGGATTTCCCTTGAAATCAAGATTCCTCATATTCTAAAGAGAGGAAAGAAGAAGGTAGAAAAGATTTAGAAGGAGAATGTGAAATCTAGTTCCCCTCTCCTACTCATAGAAGGCAAGAGAGATGACATTGAAGAAGAAGGAGTAGAGGAAAATAAAGAAGAAGAAGAGGAATCTCCAAAGAAAAAGGGGAAAGTAATTGTAATAATGAGAGCTACAAGGTACTCTCCTATATTCTTTACCAGAAGGCCTACTAGGTCAAGGAAGAAGCTTAGATTTCAAGATGAAGAAGAAGATGAAGAAGAAGAGAAAAAGGTAACTTTTCAAAAGCCTGCTCCTACCTTTGAAGAAAGATTAAGAAGACTCAAAGAAGGAGGAGGTGTGGCATATTTCAAATCTCTTAAATATGAAACAAGGAGTAAGGAAGAGAAAAAGAAGATAGAAGAAGGCTTAGTGGAAAAGATGGCTAAATGGAAATACTCTCTAAGTGAATCAAAAATTCACGTTCCAGATATCATACTTAAAGAAGCTACACCTTGATGGGACAATGTTGAAATAGTTGCCAAGGCTATCTAGGAACAAACCTTGAGGAGTGTTATGCCAAATATTTTAGACAAGGAAGTAAAGGAAGCATTGACCAAGCATGAACAAAAACTAACTCCTAAGTTCTATGCATTCCTAATTTTATCAAATGATATTGAATCTTTTGTACAATCCAACACAATTGCAATGAAGAATATTTATGGATTGCATGTGATTAAGCCCATTCAGGAAGTTGTGCAAGTTGACGATGTTGTTGATGATGAAGAGGAACAAGATTATCAAATAGTGAGTGAAGATCTAATTGACTTTCAGAATATCCAAGATTTAGATCTTGGAAAGATTGCAACATAGGTAATGGCCTCCCTCCCTAACTCTCCAAGAAAAGCCTTAGTGATATCTAACTTAGAGAAGGCTACAAATGAGTCATAGAAAATTGACTAAACATTTTTCAACCTTGCACTCAATTGACTGTTGGAGTTGTCTTACCTAGTTCAGTGATGAGTACTGTTACCACCATTCCATCTATTGAGAAGTAGGCTCTACTTTTTATAGCTCTAAGTTAGATCAAGTCATAGTAAGGCATTGTAAGTACTCCTGCTATTGTTGATGTTTCTACAATTAGTAATTTTTTTTCATGTATAAATGCTTCCACAATAAGTGTAATGATAGTTGAAGCCAAGCCTCAATCGAGCACTGAGGATTTGAGTAATGATAAGGAAATTGTTCCTTCACCTAAGAAAAAAGGTAGAGAGATAGAATTTTCTAGAGAGGAAGTCGATCTAGAAGAGAATATAGTAATTCTAGATTGGGATCTCTCCAATCTCACTCCTGATCAGATGGATACTCTTGGAGAACTTTGGAAGAAAAGGGCCAAAAAATAGAAGCTGAGAGCTGAGAAGAAGAAAAGGAATCAATTGCTTGAAGATATCAAAGGTATATTCATTGATGTACTTGGTATTGAAATTGATGATTAGAAGCCTACTTTGGACGAAATTATTGATATGGTTCACAAGTTCAATGAAGACTTGAATGGTCAAGAGAAGCTACTATAGAGGGAAGAGAGAAAATTTGATAACAAGGTTTTAGAAAAGGTGGCACAAAAAATTTCCATAGAACAAGTGGAACTGTCTATTATTCTTGTTAATTTTGAGAGTACTATAAATAGTGGTGTTTCCTTGTTTATAAAATTGAGCAATACTACTAATTTTACCAAGGAAGTAAAAGATAAGTTATCAAAGATTGGCACTGATTTGAAGGCAAGTGTAAACTAGTTGTCACTTGACCCTAGCACCAGCTCAACACATTTTGTAAAGATCAGGTATCTAATAGTCTTACAGGCAAAGTTACTAAGGGAAGAAGCAATAATTAGGGCCACACTAGTAGAGATACATAGTATGATAGTTCCAAACTTGGATATAATGCAGAAACACATTGTTCATGCAAAGACATTAATCCACGACAATAATTTTTCTATTGCTAGTCGTATGATGGAATTATTAGTTGAAGTACATATAGCTTTGCATACTTCAAAATTTTTACAAGAAAATTGGGACAAAAAATGTCTCTAGTTTTAAAGGTACATTGTGATTTCCTCTCACATTTTGGTGTTACCTTTTAATTATGCATTTTTGGAATTTTGTGTCAAAAATAAGGGGGAAATATATATGTGAAAAGGTGGAAATATAGTTGTGTAGTAGGAATCTATGTCTTATATATGTGAAAAGGGGGAAATATAGTTGTGCAATAGGAATCTATATATAGGAAAGCTACAAAAATAGAGTCAGTGCCAATCGAGTATCAACACAATAGTTAAAATTGAGTTACAGACCCATGTACATTGATAGGGGGAGTTTTGACTTATTACTTTTGAGCATTCATTTTTTTTGATATGATAAGTGTTTTTGTCACTAATGCTAAGGTGGGAGATTGTTGACCTTATGGTCAAATAATTTGTCAATTGGTGCCAAAACACTTGATCATTTGGTTCATCACATTGCTACTGAGCTTTATAGTGTTAATCAAGCTATTGCAATGTTAATTAAGCTTCACGGTGTTAACTGAGTGTTAGTGAATAGATTGTCCTCCAAAGAAGTACATACAAATTAACACTAAAAGGTTAGATAGGAAGACTGAATATACACTAATAGTTGGGCCACTTCACTATTGAAAAGCATAAATGCCCCCTAAAATAATTTGGGTAAAACTCGCCATATATGATTTATAATGAATCAACTAAACTATGATTGATAATGCTTTTAACTTGAAAGAAAGAAAGGTTTACAAACATCTATTTGTAAACACAATATAGATGCGGAAAAACTAAGTGACTAAAAAGGAAATAAATGACACAAAGTCCATTTATCCATATTTTACATAAAAAAGAGAATGAAAACAAGGAATGAACTTTCCATCCTGTTGAGAAAGTGAAGAATCAAAGATTCAAAAAAATCTTGAAATCAAAATGTATTCAAAAAATAGTGACACTAAAATTCATTTAGAGAAAACTAAAAGTTATAAAAAGATCATAATTAGTGGAAAGATAACTAACCAAACTCCAAATTTTGATGTGCAATTATCTCTCAAATCTCCCTTCTCTAAAATGTAAAATATTACACAAACCTCATTACATATTTGCATTAGAATCACCATCTAGAAGAAATAAAAATTCCCTCCCTTACATTATGCTTTAAATCAAAATTCCCCGTTTTCCTAACACAAAGTCCAAAAAAAGAACAAGAGCTCTACTCTTCCACAACCTACAGTCTGCTTTCTTTCCCCCCTCCTAAGAACTAGAACCTTTTTTTGCACTAAATAGAACACTAGGAAGTCTCTTTTCCATTTGTGTAATTGTTTCTTGAAGACTATCCCCATTTTTTGCTGCAGCAAGGTCTTTTTTAGTTATCAAAACTAATTTTTGGGAATATTCTTTTTTCATCCTCAGATTCTTATCAGTTTATTATGTCCTCATGTTTTTAAAATAACATTACATATCCTATTGTTGAGGAATGGTAAAGTATCAAGGGTAGTTATGTTGTTAAATAAAACATTATAATATTACTTATGTCTTTCCAAATTTTCATTCATGGACACCTATCACTATTTGATTCTGAACATTATAGAGTTCAATGCATCATATAAAATTGTTGACATGTGCTTTCATATGTGAGCATTTATATTTATGCCTTTCTTGGGTGAATGTTAACTCCATGGATGGTCACAACAATCAAACTTCTTTGACACAATTGTCTCGATGATCCACCATGTTAACACACAATCGAGTGAATGAAATGAGATGTTTTCGGTCTGCTACTTTCATTATTCTAATTGATCATCTGAGTGTCTCCTGTGGATTTGTATCATATCCATTCTATATGTTTGGGGAATTTTGAGACACATGGTGCACACTGGCCACTAGTAGAATGTCCATGTATCTCCATCTTTACATTTTAGGGGAAGAGGGAGGCATTATGTTGAACACTTTATGAGGCTCCCCCTTTTAACTTTCACTTTGAGTTTTCACTACAATCGGTTACCTTCATGTGAAACTATTTGCACTCATTTAGTTTGGCAAACCAAACAACATTCTTATCTCATCCATGGTGCTCGAATTGGTCATTGTTATTTCATCAAAATATGGGGAACATGATTTTAACATATGTTGTTCCCATTTTTGGGTTTTATCCCATAATCTATCTAAAAAATTACAATTTGAGTCTAATTTTAACCCATATAGAGTTGCCACTTGTTTGATACCATGAGCAGATGACTCCATACTCTTTCTTTTCTCATAGTTGTAGTATCCAATTCATTGCCTCTTTCCATTTGCGCATTCAATCAATATTTTGATTATTTCATCTGCATTTTGACAATGAATTCATCACAATTATACAAGTCTTATCACATCAACCCATGTCTCCTCTCAAGGAAACCCAAGATTGTATACTTTCTTATCAAGCTCTATTTTATTCTTTCATCATGGCAATGATTGGTGTAGAACTATAGATGAGCATAGAAGCATGGAGGCTTCAGCTTGGTATAGGGAACAATGGGGATATCATCCTCTATAGTTCAAAACTATTGAACTCATGGTTGACAGTAGGTTAAAGCATGGAGATCAAGCACTTTTCATGATGGGATTTGATTAGCCAATCATCATACTATGTTGGATTTGGTGACAAAGGTGCTTCTTATGTTTTCCACCCCTTCAAAAATCTTGAAATCTCACCTTTAATGTGCATCCACATGAGGCTTTCATGGTGGCATGCTCACTGGAATTTTTTCCAATAGTTCACATGTGTTGTCTATGTCTCTAAAATAAATCATATGCCCACTGTGATGGTCAAACTACTCCCATCAATGCCATGCACACAAACTCTTTCATTGACACTTTGTGTGCATGTGGAGAGCATGAGTTTAATCACAATAGTCTCCTTTTTACAACAACTAGTGCTTGATTAAAGGCTCGATGATGGAGATGAGGAATTAATCATTAAAACTCTCAAAATTTTGACAATTGCACTTTTTAGTAGATCAAGCATTCTGTCAAACAGATGGGAAATTCCTTACCATCTTTTACCATATGGATGGTTCGTTTGCCAATCTTGATGTCTTTGCATCATGCATTCACTTAATGAATACTCATCCCATGTTTTTTGTGGGCTTCTTTGAATTTACATTCTCATAGGTGTTTAAGAACTTAGAAATATGCACTCACAATCTTTGAAGACTAGCATCCTTCAAAATGCCTCAAATGCTCAAATTCTAAAGCTCAACATTTATGAATGTTCTATACTCTCGACAGCTAAATCATCAACTTGTATTATGAATGTGGGATCTGAATGAATTCTTAAACCTACATCTTAAATTTTGAACTTGTTGACCCTCTTGAATCTCTGAACCACTAAACTTCTGAAATGAACTTGGACCATGCATTATGAATCTTCAAACTTTTGAGCCCTTACTACCTTTGTTGAACCCAAACTTTAACTGAATATTTGAACCCATGGAACTCTTTATATCAATTGAACCAAAAGTACTTGAGAAAACCTAGAATCTAAATATTGCACTTTTGAAATCACCAGGTAGCCCATGATACTGGGCTTGTCAAGTCTTCGAACCAAATTCCAAATCTCTAAAACTTTAAAACTGTGACACTACTTATGCAAACTAAAGCACTTCAAACCAATTCAAACCTTAGTTCAAAGAGGTTCAATATTATAGATTGAGAATTTCAATAACTGGTTCTATATTGGGTACCAACACTGAGCTATTGTATTGTTAATTGAGCCTCATAGTATAAACTAAGTTGTTGTAGTATCAACCAAGTAGAAAGTAAGTGTTAACTGAGTAGAGCAGAAAGGCAATGTAAACTGAGCTAGTTGTGTTAACCAAGTAGAGGAAATGTACTATTGACTGAGCTTTAGCATGTTGGTTAATAGTTTGTTCTCCCTTGTGATTTATACCTTGACTCTTTATATGCTCAATATTTTAGAGAACAAAAGGATGCCACCAAAAATTGGGTCAGTGTACGAGAAATATCAATGCCCTCTAAATTATCATGTACAACTCCTTGAATACTTGCAATAATGTGCAATAAATGTGTCTCTCTTAGATCAACATTTATAGTAGAGTAAGCCCTTAACCTGAGAGGAGTAAAGGCTAACAAAATTTATTATAGACATAAACAATTAAGGAAAAATGGATTAGGAAAACCTATCACACCCAATGGAATGACTATAGTAGATTGCCTTGAATTTTTTTGACCCTTACTCCTATTCTAAATGTAGATTAATCATATAAATACAATAGAGGAAAGGAAGAAGAGATGTACATGAAGGAAAATAGAATTGCTCTAACTATTAGACTTAGGTGAAATAGAATCCAACAAGTTGCTAATAGACTCATCCACATTTATTCTTCAATTACCAATTAAACTACTTTTAATATGCCATGGAAAAAATAAGAGGAGGAGAAAAACCACATGTGAAAAAGTAAATGAAGTTACCTAATTATAAATACCATGGTGAAGTAGAATCCATAGGGTGATCACAAAATCACATGTAATCATTCTTCAAATATCAATGTAGAACTAATATATGAATTGAATGGGCAACAAAACATGAAGAGAAAATTAGGTAAATAGAATTACAAAGCCAATTCACCATCAAGTTTTCCAACCTCAATATTATTAGAAGAAATTTCATTTATAGTTTTTTGTCATTCCTTAGTTATGGTAATGCAATAGTCACACAATAGAAATAAAACATGAAAATATCTAATCTACAACATGGTATGGATGTGTGGCATGTTTCCCTGTGGTGATCCTTGTCCCATGGCACCTCTAAGAACACCTTCCAACCACTTATCTTCATGCAACTTTAGAAACTCTGCTAAAATCTTCATTTCCTTCATATTTTTCTATTGGCACCAATTCCATATAATTCATATCTCAACAGTCATAGTAGGTTTAAATCTCCACTGTCAATCTCAAATCGATGGTCACAATTAAAACATAGCTACTCCCTTTTACTTTTCCCTCTGATGAAATAAATGATCATCATATTTTTTCTTTCCCTTTGTGTTAGAGTTTTGATTAAACATAGGTCTTCAATCTTCCAAAGCTTAAGCACTACCTTTCTTCTCTGGAGGGTCTATCTGTGCACACGTTATGCCATCTCACAACATCTTGGGCCCACCTTCACTTCTGACATGTGACAAAACATGGTACCTTTGTGGGAGATTTTATGAGATGATCTTGTACTTGCAAGAAAACCTCATGAAATGAAAAAGTGTCTTTCTTGGTTTATAACTATAACACATAGTGATGTCTCATTTTCATCGCTTATTGCTACAATGTCTATCTACTCAATTTGACCTCTGATGGGATCATCACTATAGGATATAGTGATAAAATCTCTTTTGTGTACTATGAGCTCGATCATCACATCGCTATGACCTAAGTTGATAACTTCGTCATCCATTGGTATAACTAAGTTTTTCTCCTATACATGGCAATGATTAGTGAAGGTTGCGGCGATGGACATTTCTCATCACTCATTTCTATAACTAAGTTTTGTTTCCTATGTTTAGCGATAAGCTTGATCACTATGACCTATGATGATAAATTCATGGATCATCTATTCCTTATTGCTCTTCATTGTACCAAAATGTCATTTTGTCAATCTTTGATGATTCATTTCACTATAGTATACAATTAAAAAATCTATATTTAGCTTCCTTTACTCATTGCCATAACTATTATTGATAGCCTCATTGGTCATCACCACAACTAAATCCATGATGTCTTGACTGCCAATGATTGCCATAAGTTACATATACCTTCCTTTATCACTCATCATCATAATGAAAATGATCCTTCTCTACACAATGATCAACGCAATCACTATATGCTATAGTGATATCATACTTGACTTCCTAGATGCTGATGATCACCCTAAGTTACAACAATATCTAAGAATTTATTTAAGTCATGAACTTTAATCTAATCCTCATCTGATAGTCAGGAATCCATCTCTAGGGGTAATTGACCTTTCAACTAATGACATAGAGATTCTGATGCATTCTACACCATTGAATTGATTTCCATCTTTTTTCTTTCCTCCTTTGAGCAGGTCTTTTTGCTATTGCTGAATATTTGAGCTCTTCCTCTACATCAGATCCCAATGCTTTTCCTTCTAACTTGTTTCCATGATCTACATCAATCCTCTAGCCTGATCTCAATGTTCTTTGCTACCTTTCACTCTGAATATAAGTGTGATCTTATTTTTGAATGCATCATATCTTCACAATGAACACTTGATTAAAGCATTAGGGTTTGAGAACAACTTCCCTCATGTAGGAAATGCACAAACTTACCCTCCCTTTCCTAATCACCTAATGTGAACAAATGCATTAGATTTCTTTTGAATACCCACCTAGGTACACATAAAAGGATAGATGAGAGGAGAAGTTCCTTAAGGGAAATCTAGACACAAACATGGCATCACATTGACTCAACCCTAATCTTATAATTTTGAAAAATATAGGGGAACTAAAATCAGGGAAATAATTGACTTTCACTAGGGAACTAGGCATGTTAGTGCCTAGATAGCAACCTAGCAATCTATGGTTTCACAAAACAAGGTAAAAATTTCGTAACAAAAAGAATAGACTAATCTAAGAAAGCATCAACAACTAACTAAGAAAGTGAGAAACTAAGCTAAAGCAAAGAACATGAAAGAAAAACCTACCTAACTAGCTACCATGCAGGGGTTACCTACTTCAATTTTGCATTTGATACAACTTCAAATCCTACCCATTATAAGAACATGGTAGGGCTTATCCAATGGTATATTCCAACTTGAAGGAGTTGCTTTGGTTCACTTGCATGATTTGGAATGGTCCTTTCCACAAAGACTAAAACTTGGAGTGCATTCCTCTTGGTTCATGCCTCTTATCCCATACCAGGACCAAATCACCTTCCATGAATTTCCTTGGTCTAGATCTTTTATCAAATAACCTTTTAACTCTTCCTTGTTGTCGAGTAATTTTATCGACCATTTCTTCTCTTTTCTCTTGTAGTTTGGTGAGATACAAATTCTCTTTTCCAATCCATCTCTGAATGTGTCATCTTCAATTACATTCTTCAACTTACATGTATCAAGCTCCAAGGGCAATGGAAAGTTAGCTTCAACCCCATAAACTAACTCAAAAGGTGATATACCAATGGCTCTTTTAGGTGTAGTCCTATCTAATAAAGCATCACGTATCTTCTTGAGCCAACTTTTTTGATTATTTGAGACCAATTTCTTCAAGATATTAATAAGATTCTTATTACTAATTTCAGCTTGCCCCTTTCCTTGAGGGAAATAATTAGAGGAGTGAACAACTTGGATACCATTATTGTAATGAAACTCAATAATTTATAAGGAAGAAAAATAAGATGTGTTTTCCATTATCAATTTTATAGGAACTCCAAATCTGACCAATATATGTTCTTTGAGAAACTCACATACCACTTCTAATGAATTCTTCTTCATAGGTTTGGCTTCGACCCATTTATTGAAATAATCTATGGCAGTTAGGATATAAGAATGTCCTTGACTAGAAGGAGGATTAATTGGGCCTATAAAATGAAAACCCCATTGATGAAAAGGAGCTTCAATCACCACTGGCCTAAGGGGCAAGGTAGCTAGCTGGAGTTTACTAGTAAACATCCTACATTTCTCACAATTTTCAACCCACTTATATGCATCTTTAAACATACTAGGCCAATATTAACATTGCCTCAAAATATTGAATGTAGTGATAGTACAAGAAAAATTTCCTCCACATGCTTCATTATGAAAAGAAATTAAGAGTCCCTCTTGTTGCTCCTTATCAACACATCTTAGGAATGTACCATCAATAGCTCTCTTATACAAAACATCATAATGAATTACATACTTTAAGGCCTTTTTTAAAGATCTCTCCTTTGCTTAGCACTTAATCAATCAGGACACTCACCATAGATCAGAAAGTATGCAATATTTAAAAACCAAGGATCTTGAAAACTTACCATATGAACTTTTGTAGTATCTTCCTCTTCAACTTGCTGATCTTCTGCCAGGGCTTTAAAAAGTGCATTTCCTCTCACAAGTTTAATTGGATTAATCTCTATGTCATACTCTTAGACCTTTTCTATCCAAGCTCCTCTATTATTGCAACCAACATCTTGTTGTTTCAAAATTATTTTCACTACAGGATCTAGCATTTATATCACTAAATGAGAATGCAAGATATAAAACCTAAAATTCTTGAGAGCTCTCACCATTGCATATCCATGTTTCTCCATTTGTGAGCATCTCATTTCTTGATTCTTCAATGGCATACTCATGAAAGCAATTAGGGCTTGTATTCTTTCTTTTTTCCTACATCAATATGGCTAAGATGGTATGCTCTTATGCAAAACAAGAAATGATGAACTCCTTAGTATAGTCTAGATGAACAAGGACATGGGATTTGGCAATAGCACCTTTGATGTCTTCAAAATCTCTTTTTCCAATATCACTCCATTTGAAAGCTTTACTACCTTTCATCCTATCTACTATACACCTAACTGTCTTAGAGAAATAAGGCACAAACCTTCTTAAGAAAATTTCCTAGCCAAAGAAGGACTTTACTCTAGTTTTGTTCAATGGCAAACTTAATTGTTGAATGGCTTTAACTCTATCTAGATCAATCTTCACACCTTCTTGAGAGACAATGTGATCAATTAGTTTACCTTTTGCTACACAAAATACCAATTTCTTGGGATTCAATGAGACACCATGAACTCTACACCTTTGTAACACTCTTTCTAATTCCTTGATGTGATCCTCTCTTTTCTTGGAGAAGACTGTCAAATCATCTAGGTACACAAAAATGATTTTATCCTTCAAATCACCAAAAGCCAAATTCATTGCATGTTTAAATGTTGCACCTGCATTAATCAAACCAAAAGACATCCGATTATATGCAAAAGTAGGCCACGTTGTGGTGAATATTGTCTTGAACTGATCTACCTCATCTACTTGAATCTAATTATACCATGAAAAATCATCTAACCTAGACATCATCTATGACCCTTCAATAGTCTGCAAGAGGTGATCCATGTTGGGGAGTGAAGGGCCTCCAAAAAGCCATCATTCTAAGTTCTTTTTATCTTACTTTTAAGTAGTTATCTTGTAAACAGTTATAACTTTATGGTTTCAAACATACAAACTTATGGTTTATATATATATACATATATATACATATATACATATATATATATATATAGATATATACATATATATATATATATAGATATATACATATATACATATATACATATATATATATATATAGATATATACATATATATATATATATAGATATATACATATATACATATATACATATATATATATATATATATACATATATATATATACATATACATATATATATATACATATACATATATATATATATATATACATATATATATATATATATACATACATACATATATATATATATACATACATACATATATATATATATATACATACATACATACATACACACATATATATATATATATATATATATATATATATATATAATATTATCACCTCAACACTAAATTCAAAATCAACTGGATTGCTAAACCACCACAAGTGGATCAAATCATTATATGCAATTTGTTGTTGCAACACATGAATGTAGCTTCCATAAGTTGCTATATTCTTGGAGGATTTATTCATGATTAATGTTGTTTCTATTTCAAACTTTATGAGTCTGTAATTGATCCTCATTAATGGAGTAATCATAGAGTTAGGAAGTAGTTGTAGTTTCCTTTAAATAATGACTATTGTAGCTTTGAGCATAGTTATGAAAGAAGAATAGAATAAGTTGATTTTCATAGCAAAATAGTGAGATATTATTTTTAATCAAGTGTAACCTTTCACCATAAATGAATATAATGCACCGTTCAAGCTTATATCTCTTATCTTGATTGTTTTTTCTATTCACTCATCCAAGGGGGCCCACTTCATGAGTGAACTATTCTATTAGAATAGATTTTATTTCCTTATTTTTTTTCTGTTGGCACTTGTATAGACCCAATAATTAAAGTTTTTAATTTATGGCCTTGAACTCTTTTGAATGATGGTTTGAAATGGTTCAATTTTCTCATGCAGGTTCTATGGCTTGTTCTGATTCACCCTAGCTCATTTGGTTTGAGGTAGTTCACCCTACATGTTCCAGTTCTTTAGAGGGGGAAAAAAAAGTAGACTGTGGGCTATGGAAGAGCATGATTCTCATGATTATGGGAATGAATAGGTCATTGTAGACAATAGTTAGGAGGCTAATGGAGAATTTCTTGAATATTGTTCTCCTCAATTTGAGACCTTTCTTGATTGAAAAATGATATAGAAGAACCATTTGAAGATGAGGAATGCTTTGATGAGCTTTGGTTGTTTGGGAAAGAATGTTGGGTTGCCAATTAAAGATGAGGAACACTTTGATGAGCTTTGGTTGTTTAGGAAAGAATTTTGGGTTGCCAATTGAAGATGAGGAACACGTTGATGAGCTTTGGTTGCTTGGGAAAGAATGTTGGGTTGCCAATTAAAGATGAGGAACACTTTGATGAGCTTTGGTTGTTTGGGAAAGAATGTCGGGTTGCCAAATTTTTGCATACTATCAGCTTGAGTTTCAGCTTTAAAGAGATCGCCTAGAGGTAGTGGTCTGGAGCTGCTCCACTAAAGCACAACCTATTACTACAGAAGGGCTCTTACTTTTCCTAGCCAGTCAATGGATTCATGTGAGCTCTTATTTCTTCTATTTCTCATGGTAGGTTCTCTTCCTACCTTTGTATGTATTCTATAAATGTTCTTCTGGTGTGTTTAGCATTAGCTTGAATAATGTACAAGCTTTGTGCTTGCTAGTAGTTTAGGTGTTTTTCTGGTTGGATTTGCCTTGCTCCCCTCCACCCTCTTTGCAAGTAACTCAAAATTTTTCTCTTCTTGGTGACTCTATTCATCCAATGGATAAGACACTTGTCTTTTTCCAAAGATTGCTAGAGTTCTCTATTTTTGAGACAAAAATAGTCCCACAGTTAGAGCCCCTATTGGCACCCGTATAGACCTAGTAATTAAAATTTTTAATTAATGGCCTTGAACTCTTTTTAAAAATGGTTTGAAGTCATTTGAAATGGATCAATTTTTTCATGTATTTTCCATGGCTCATACTGATTCACCCTAGAGGTTCTAGTTCTTTGGAGAAGGAAAAAAAGTAGACTATGAGTTGTGGAAGAGTAGAGTTTTTTGTTCTTTTTTTTTGGACTTCGTGCTAGGGCAAGGGGTAAGTCTTGATTTTAAGCATAATGTAAGGGAGGGAATTTCTATTTCTTGTAGGTAATGATTCTGATGCAAATATGTAATAAGATTTGTGTAATCTTTTACACTTTAGAGAAGGGAGATTTGAGAGATAACTGCACATCAAAACTTAGAATTTGGATAGTTATTTTCTACTGATTATGATCTTTGTATAATTTTCAATTTTCTCTAGATGCATTTTAGTATCACTATTTCTTGGATACATTTGATTTCAAGGTTTTTGAAGCTTTGATTCTTCACTTTCTGAAGAGGATGGAAAGTTCATTCCTTGTTTTCATTCTCTTTGTTATGTAAAATTTGGATAAATGGACTTTGTGTCATTTATTTCCTTTTAGTTACTTAGTTTTTTCCACATATATATCGTGTTTATGGATAGATGTTTGTAAACCTTTCTTGCTTTCAGGTTAAAAACATTATCAATCACATTGTAGTTGATTTATTGTAAATCTTAAATAGGGAGTTGTACTTGGATAAATTTAGAGGGCAATTACATTTTTCAATAGCAAAGTGACCCAACTATTAGTGCATATCTAGTCTTCCTGTCTAGGATTTTTGGGGTCAATCTGTATGTATTTATTTCAAGGACAATCTGTTCACTAACAATTTTCTTGCAAGGTAGAATTCTATTCCTCCTGCAGCCATTGATAACAGAATCAATAAATTGTTCTGCAACATAGGTGCATAGAAAGGTTTACCATTTAAAGCATTACTTTAAGATTTGAGTTAAGTTGTTTTTTTAGTTTCTAGCATAGGTTCCCTTCAACATTGCCTTTACTCTAGTTATAATGACTTAAAGAAGAATTAGAGAAAATAATTTGCAGTCACCATCTCAAGTTTACGCTCCCAGGTTGACAAATTAAATGAAGTCAGTATACTATTTTAGGTAAAACACATGGTGATGTTTGATCATTGAATTACTATGAAAGGATGTCCAATCTTTTGTTACTAATGTATTAAGTTAACTGGATATTTTTGGTGTCATTGTTAGGGAAGGTGTCAATCTAGTTCGACCCTAAAGTCATTATGTTAATTTAAATTCTATACTATTTTGCATGCATAGAAGAAGAGACCTCCTTGGGAGATTTATTCCTCGTAATAATCAGGAAGAGATTTTTAATCCTAAGCCTGAAGAACCTCACAATGAGAATGAAGAAGAAGAACCTTTTAAAAATCCATTTGTTGTTGCTCAAGAGCAATTATTGTCATCCTTTGAAGAATCCTTGCATTTGAATGATCTTTTTGTTGAACTTGAATACCAAGACAATCCACTTGCCCTTGTTGTCTATCAACCACCACCACTAGGTCCTCCTTCAAGAATGGCTCAGCCACAACCTACATTTCTTTTTCATATCCCTCCTCAGCAAGGTAATCAAAACTTGAAGAACATACCTTCTACTACACTTCCCAAGTTTTATGGCCTAATTAATAAAGACCCTAAAACCTTCCTCTTTGAGTTTGACATCTTTTGTAGAAGTAATGACTATACAATTGATGCTCACAAGCTGAAGCTACTTCCATCCACCCTAAAGGAAGTTGCTCTGAGATAGTTCATGGGGTTGGGTGCCACCGCTATAGTAGATTGCCTTGCAATGAGTAGTTTTTTTCTTACAAAGTATAAGGAATATTATAGGGGTCAAGATTTAAAAGGGGGAGACATTTTCAAAATGTCTTAAAAGGAGGATGAAACCTTAGAAGACTATGTCTCCTAGTTCATGTTCAATCTACAGCCTAATAAACAACACCAGCCGAATTAGGAATCAAAGAAACATATTTTTCTAAGAGGTGTAAATGATGGAAGTATTTAGGCTCTAAATCTTATGGTGTGAGGAGATATCAATTAGAAAAATTGGACTAATATATAGAGTATATTTCTAAAATATTCCAGGGCCATTGTAAAGAAAGGTAGAGGACTTAGAGACCTACCACATAATTCTAATGGCAGTTTAGGAGTATCAAAGATGGAACTATCCAATTTGTTGTTAGATTTCAAACAAGGCATCATTAATGATGTAGCCACTTAGTTGGATGACATGTAGGCAAGAAGGAAGAAAGATGAAGCCGATGCCATGTTAGTTGAATATTGTCCACATTGTAGGGAGAAGAAAGGGAACTATAGATGCAAGTTTGTTGCAAGCTTGGAGACACAACCAATGCCTGCTAAGTTTAAAGCCATTGATGAAAATGGAGAGGTGCTCTATGTTACTCAATGAAGGCCATGGGCCCAAAGAAAAGGTATGCCACAATATCATCATCAAAATTATAATAGTAAAAATCAATGGAAAAATTCTCAAAATACTAGTTTTAGTGGAAAAAATAATTGGCAACAACCCTAGCAAGGTTGGCAGCAAGCCCAACAAGGTTGGTAGCAAACCCAAAATTAGAATACCCAACCTAGTTAGCAAGCCTTAATACCACCACCTCAGTAGTAGGTTCTAATGCCTCCTCCTATAGCTACTAATACTCCTCCCAAGCAGACTCAACTACTAGTTCAACCTAATCGTAATCCCAACAATACCAAATAGCTAACACAACAACAAAGCTATTCTATCTCCTTGAATGATATCCACTTAAGGTCAGACACTACTCTTCCTTCATCCCAAAAGCCTATAATAATTGAAGTTGAAGATTCCCCAATAGAATAGGAAAATGTGTCAAATCAGCAGACCTCTCCTATAGCCAAAGAACCTCCATTCCTCATAGGTTGATGGAACAAGGCCAACCTATAGAAAACCATGCAGTAATTGATTTTCTTATTTAGCTGAAGCAAATGAAAATACATATCACATTACTTGATGCTATCAAGGAAGTCCCTATCTATACTAAAGCCATCGAGGAAACATGTGTTAAACAACTAGGAAGAAAGAAGAAAGATCCAAAAACTATTCATGGCTTAGGACAATTATCTAATTTAATGTTAAAGAAATTAACTATTCCCAAATATTCTGACCCTGGGAGTCATGTGGTTACTATCACCATTCATGGGATGCAAGTTCAAAATGCTTTAGTTGACGTAGGAGCATCCATAAATGTCATGAAAAAGGAGATATTGTCTCAATTGCATATCATTGGTCTTAGAGAAAAACCAACCATACTTCAGCTTGTTGATAGTTCTACTATCAAGCCACATGGGATGATAGAAGATGTCATAGTCACCTTAAACTCTTGGGAGTATCTAGCAAAATTTTTTGTCCTCTCTCTAAAGGCTAACATGGGTGGATATCCTTTAATTTAAGGGAAACCATGATTAGCTGTTGTAGATGCCAATATAGCTTACCAGTCTAAGAAGATGACAATATCCAATTGTATCCATACTAAGAACCTAACTTTATAATCCCTTTCTTAGCCCCTATTGCTAGATGGCCAAGTAATCTGGCTAGACTTGGGTGATGATGATCCAGATCTCAATTCCATCCATCAACTAATGATGATAGGTTGAGAATATTTTGTTGCTTCTTGAGAAGTGTTGAGCTATCATTTTGCACAATGCTTAACAACAAGAATCCTTTCAAACTTCTCCCTTAAGAAGCTAATCCAAGGATTAACTCCAAGGTTTTGAGTGATCTTGTGACCTACTAGAATTTGCTTAGTTGAAGATAAATGCGAATGTTCATGAGGAGGCCTTTGTTGGTTTTGATAACTTCAAATAAGATGTAGAATCTATTTGCTATATTAAAAAGAATAACCACACAAAAATAATATATTTTTGTATTTTCTATTTTTAAGATGAATGCAATCTAACAATACAACTATATGAATTTATAATTTAACCAAGGGGTTAATAAAGAAAATAATGAAGATAAGGTGACAAGAAGTTTAAGAAAATAACATGAAAAGTAAATCCTAATGGACATAATCTATGAAAACAAAATGTCTACGAGTTAAGCTTTCAAAAATATTGGTGGGTAACCAATGAAAATAGGAGAAATGCTTCATTAATTCCACTCATGCAATCATTGATGGGAAATTTAGTAACTGTAAGATGTTTCACTTTTCATCAAATTTCAAGGCCATAGAGAGTATGCTCATGCGAGATGAAAAGTTATGTAGGAACAATATGATGATATCTTCTCAAACTAAGTACATCAGTGGAATTTTTAAACACATAGAAATACTAGAATTAAAAGATCACACAACTAGAAATAACACAATAAAATTTTGGCTCAATTACATTCCATGAACATACATCCGTAAAATATAACACACTTAGGCAAGATTCGCTACACTCCAAATGCAAGTACCAAAAGCATATATTATTATAAAATAATTGTGGCCTTGATTACATATTACAATCTTATATTTATAAGAAATCATCTCCTTAATTTGTGCTGAGAGTGAGAGATATCTTTATGCAATCTTATGCTTCTAAATAAAACAAATCTATTTATGTACAAATTATCTATTTAGCTAGTGATAAGTAGGACTCCAACCATTTTATATCATTAATTGGATGCATAAGCCTTTAGATGTCATAAAATAAAGAAATCATGAGAAACTAAGAAGAAGAGTGCCTTCAGTTCATCTAGGAGTGACTAAAAGTGCCAAAAAAAAGCTCCATCTTCACTAGGCATCCATAGAAGTTAAACTATTGTTAGAATGGATTTCTAATGTATGGAAAGCTCTAATTTTGGAACTAGTAATTAACTGTCAGTGCACCTCTGAATTCTTTAGAATCTTCCAAGATATTATTTCCAAAAGAGCACAGGTGCAAAAACACATCTAGCACACCTAGCACAGTAGGGCAACAACACATCTCAAAAAACAAACTCCAAAAATGCAAAATTTCACTAAGTATCAAAATTAAAATTCTGGCATTTGGGTTTTGTTCCCCTTTATCCCAAAGCTATGTTTGGATATTTTCCCTTGAATTTCTCTATTATCTCAATAACCTAAGCCACATCCAGTAAATCTAAGGCATTATATTTATCCTTTACTTTCTACTTGTAGTTATCCACTTCTATATGTGTTTCCACAAAATCCTCGAGTTTCGTATCAAGCTCTAAAAAAGCTTCTTTTTCTCTAAATACCTACCAAATATCCTCATCATTAGAAAATTCATCAAAAGTTTTCTGAAATCTCTAAGCTACTACCTCTACTAGTATTAGCTTTTCTCGTGCATCATCCTCAAAAATGTCCAGACATGCATCACTATAATGTTTCTCAACTTCCAAAATTCACTCTTGGGCTTGGTCCTTGAGCCTATGAATCTTTGCATGCAATGTTTCCATTACTTTATTACTATCTACAATCTTCTCAATCCAATCATCTACTTTATCTAGTTCCTTAGTTGTATATACATCCATTAGCATCTGATATCTCTAGCCTTTGATTGCCTATAATGCCTGCAAGTCTTTCCCCCAAATATGCACCTCATCCATTAAACCAAAATATTGATTCAAAATTGTTACCAACTTATCTACATTCTCTTGCATAACATGTAATAATTTAAGATTTCCTTGAATAGTTAACACACCTTTCTCCTCAAAACTTTCTTGCCATTGCTAACAAGCATTTATAAATGAGTCCAACTGTACTGCTCCCTTATCTCTTCTCTGAATTGTCACATTTAAAGTTTCCTTAGGGTTAATGGGATCCAAGGGGCCAATAACTTCTCTCAAATATCCCTTTAGGATTTCATTTTGCTGCTGAAGTGTTATCAATTCTACCCCATCCTGCTTTAAGCTCTTGAACACCTCCTTCATCCCTTTTGTAACCATTAGCTTTATGGTTTCCAAGGTCAGCTTCCCAAGCATAACTTCTTGGATCTAATAATCCCTTGGAGTAAATTCTTCAACATTTGATTCTGGAGGAGGGATAACTATGTGAGCAAACAAGTCCTAGCTCTGATCACTCATGATGAAGGCTAATGCTTGTACATCCCTTGGTGGTGATTCAAGTTTCCTTAGAACCTCTATCAATTCCATTCTATCCTCTCTTTAGTGGTGAATTGTTGTTTCTTATTTCTTATCACCTCTTTCCTTAGCCACCTTGGAATGCATTCTAATGGAGATTTTTTCTTCGAAGAAGAAGGGGTCTGTTCTGCAATGCCCTTCCCTTTATCACTCCTTTCTGGAGTCTTTTCCTTCTATGAGAGATCTGCATTGGGAGTCTTTGTATCTATGGAGCCAATAGTTATCACCTCAGTGTCTTGGGAAGTTTTTTGTGGTTGTTCACTTACCCATCCTTCTTTTGACACTTCATTAGTGGATACTTATTGTGGCTCTTGTCTTTGCTCTGTTTGGACCTGTTTGGCTTCTATACCTGGAGGAAGAGGGGTAGTTGAGCCCTTATCTACATAGAATGTGACTTGTATTTGGGATGATGGAACCATCTTGGGTCCTTGTGATTTGGGGGGCATCTGACTCCAATCCTCCTATTGAGGTTGATTAGTGGGAGTATCTCTTATCTTATCCCTGACCAACTTAATACCCATGGGCATACAGTCAAAATATGACATTTGAAAGAAATCAACGCCCATCACATCCTACTCATCTATCCATTGTTGCATTTGATCTTTTGATGTAGTGGTCTACAAGGGTTCATTAGGGATAGATGGCAATGTAACCATAGAGCTTCTCCTTCCTTCATCCTCTGTGGCTCTGGCTAGCCAAGTTCTTTGATTCAAATGTAGGTTATCCTCTTCATCCTCATCATACTCCTCTTCTATCTCTTCTAGAATAGGTTTGAGGATTGATGGGAAAAGGATTACTTTCTTGATCACCTTTTATATCCTCTTTATTGGAGGTGTGGAGGGGGAGGCTTGCTCTATTTTTTTAGGTGGGGAAACCTCTTGTACTTCTATTTCTATTTCCCCTTGGCTTGGTGTAGCTAGCGGAACTTGGGGATCAACTTGGGCTTGTGCGACCTCTAAATTGTTTGACCCTTATATGTTTTCCTCTCCTTGTTGTAGAGGTGCCTAAATTTGGCCCTCTTCTGGTTCAACTTGTTGAGGAGAATTCCTCTTCCTTTTACCCTTACCTTTACCCTTCTCAACCCAATAATAACCAACTGGCCTATCAAGTTGGTACATCATTTCTAGTCTTATTGGCGACTAATCTATAAATGTAGGCACAATGACCTTTGCTCCTCTACCTTTAGTTAGATGGGCTTGTGCATGCAAGACTACTGTTTGAGGAATTGGATCAAGTGTGAATGGTTTCTTGATCCAATCCTACATCAATTTGATGATGTGCCTCACCCTATGGTTGACATTTGAGTTTTCTTCTTTGTCTATCTCGGCATTCATATTGGGCCTATCACCAATCTTGTCCCTATTGAATAATGGGTCGAGCAACTCCTCTGAGTCTTGTTGTACAATCTATAATGAGATCTTTACCTTTAAAGCCTTCTTGGCTAAATAAAGAGTCATCCTACAATAATCCCTTATACAGACATTGTAGTCATCCATTACATTCATCTAGTGATCTTCAATTGCATCCTCATAGTAAAATGTTTGACCCACTAAATATTGGACTCTCCCAATATTGTCAATAAATGGGTGAGGAGAATTGTACTCTTCCAAGGGATATTGATCCCATTTGCATTCAAAATATGGAATGTTTTGTCTCCGATCCACTTGAAAAAGGTCCTATAGTCATAGGACACATTCAACAAATTTTGTGCCACTTTCTAACTCTATCATATGTAGACAAGAGTTATCGAGAAATCTCCAGGAGGATAAGTCTATCACTGGGATACCTAGGGAGCTTCTTAGGGTTGATAGTTGTACCTGCTACCCTCAAATATGTAAATGTTCAAAACTAGATATAATAAGCTTTGACTAATGATATCTGTGTAGCTGCCTCCTCTGATATTCTCTTCTCATAATCCCCTTTTATGAAATGGATTATCACAAATATGAAAGCATCATTTACAATTATGTATTCTTTTCTTTGTTATGACAACCTCTTCTTTAGTAGTTGAGGTTATAGAATATATGGCCATACATTTGCATCCTACATGCTACCTCTCTTGTAGAGCCCTCGATAATTTGCCCTTGTGACTAAGAAGTACAAAAAGTATGATGTCATGTAAAATTTCCTATTGTTCTTTGCCACCACCAACTTCTCACCATAATTTTGACTGAGAGTAGAAGTCCAATCCACTGGCATCTCTACTTTCTTTATCGTCTCAATAAAATGCACCATAAAAATATTCAGGTGTCCAACTGCCAACAAACCCATAACTCTACTCAAGAGTATGATTAAGTATCCAATATCCTCCTTCATGTACCCTCTTGTCATGTCTACTTTACTAGTTTTCTTTCCTAGGGGAGTCTTCTTTGTAAGGTATGAGGATTGGATAATCTCAGAGGCTTCATCAATGTGTTCCTAGTACCATCTATTTGCTTGCTCATAGGTTAGTCTAATAAACAGATCTACCCTTGGGAGATGGAATACTTTCTCAATGTTTCTGGGTCATAGATCAAGGATGATCTCTCCTATAATACTCTTGATTACCCTCTCTTTAGGAATAAAATTCTCTACAAGTGTCATAATTAGTTCTAAAATTGCACTGACACTGGGTGTGATGTTGCATTGAAAATCCTTGATCGAATTAATGCAAATATCATTTGGGACCTCTCGATTGGTTTTTTGCATATCTTTAAGAACTCCCCAAAAACTGTGTGACCCAAATCTATGTCTTGAATCTCTAAATAATCATCTTGAAACCACAATTTTGTAGGAATGTCTTGAAACTTGAATACTAGTAGTTCTAGTGCCATCTTTTTAACAAGGGGGGATGAGGAAGATGCCATTGTATCTGCAAAAATAGTATGTCATACCCCAATACTATTTGAACAAAACCCCTAAAAACTAGATGCTCCTAAAATATGAAAAACTAGATTTTAACCCTAGATGCCAAAAAAATACAAGATTCCAATTATAGGTGTGTATCAATGCAGCTCATGGGGTGTGCTGATGCACACCTCATTTTTCTCCTTGTGACTTTTTTCCAAAGTGTGCATAGTAGTGCACCTAATGAGGTGTGTTGATACACACCTTAGTTAGGTATTTTAATGTTTTTCTAAGTTTTAAATCAATAAAATAGGTGTACATTATTGCACCTAGGTAGGTGCACTGATGTGCACCTATTTTTTAGGTGTGTACTTTTATTTTTTGAAGGTTTTTACAATGTTTTAACAAAGTGAAAAGGTGTGCATCGATGCACCTAATGAGGTGCACTAATGCACACCTTTGGTAAGGTTTTTTTTAACTTTGTTTTATGCAGGGGAGATGTGGGGGATGCAGATCTTGTGAAGTATGGAGCTGTGATCAAGGAGAATTGGAGAATGATTAAAAAGAGAAAGGTGGTGAGGAAAAGGGGTTGAGGGATTATATAGACCCCACCTACCTTTGGTAGGTGCATAGCTATACAGTTGTGCATCTATGCAATATAAATACTTTTTCTTTCTTTTAAGGATTTGGTGAACTAGTACACCTCTTGAGGTGCATTGGTGGGCCTTTTATTTGCAAAAAAAAAACTATATCCTCCCAAATATCTAATTTTTGACAATAGGGTTTTCTCAGTCAGGACCTAGACACAAACTAGGAGACTAGATAAGACCTCAAAAAGACTCAGATCCTAAACTAGGGATCCGAAAAGAAAAAAAAGAAAATAGGAGGTCCCCATTTCTGATCAAAATGGGGCATACATTGTGGAACCACAACAAGAAGTAGATGAGATAATTTCATCCATTATCATGAATGAGTATGGAGTAGAGTCTCAAGTGTATCCTCAATCTGATTGTATCTTAGAAACCATATTACCACCTTTGAACATACCCCAATATTTAGAAGCGTCCCAATTCCTTCACTCATTATTACCTCATGAGATGGATTCTTCTCCTATTTTTAAGTTATTTATGATAGATAAGGTTATTAAGATGGAAGTTGGTCTAGAAAGAGAGTTGAATGTAAACAATACCTTGTCACCTTCCCATTAGAAAATTATGTTATAGTTACTATAGGAAAATCAAAATGCATTTGCTTGGGACTATATGGACATGAAAGGACTAGGTCCTATGCTTTGCACTCACAAGATCTACATCAGTCTTGACTTAAAACCTGTCTAACAGGCTAAAATGAGAGTTAACCCTATTTTGAAGGATATAGTTAAGAATGAACTGCATAAACTATTAAGTGTTAGTTTTATCTACCCCATCTCTTATAGCCAATGGGTTTGACCCCTGGTTATAGTATCAAAGAAGGGAGTAAAATGAAGAGTTTGTGTAGATTATAGGGATCTCAATTTAGCCACTAAGAAAGACCACTTTCCCTTTCCATTTATAGATCAAGTTCTTGACAACCTAGCTAGCAAGAAATATTTTTCTTTTCTAGATAGTTTTAGTGGTTACAATAAGATACAAATAGCTCTAGAGGATCAAGAAAAAATAACCTTCACACACCCATGGAGAACATTTGTCTACTCAATTTTACCTTTTGGCTTGTGCAACGCCCTAGCCATATTCCAACAAGCTATCATAAGTATATTTTCTGATATATCTATAGACTATATGGAGATCTACATGGATGATTTTATTGTTTATGGAACTACTTTTGAGGAAGCAAAAGCCAATTTCGAAACAATACTCAAGAGATGCCAAGACTATAACCTTTCTCTAAATAGTGAAAAATCTTTTATGATGATGGAAGGAGTAGTACTAGGTCATTTCATTTCATCGAAAGGCATCCAAGTAGATCCAACAAAGATTGAGGTCATTAGTACCTTTCCTATGCTAGAAAAGCAAAAGGATGTATGAAGTTTCCTAGGACATGCTGGATATTAAAGAAGATTCATCAAAAAATTAGTCAACTTGTAGCACCCATTTATAATTTGTTCAAAATAGATTCTAAATTTTCTTGGGGCTCTAAAAGTGCTACATCTTTCCTCCATCTTAAAGAAGTTCTTACCATAGCACCACTTTTAAGAGGACCCAATTGGGGACTACCTTTCAACATTCATACAGATGCCTCAGATTATGCTATAGGTGTAGTGCTACGATAGGAGGTAGACTTAGTTGAACATGCTATTTATTTCATTAGTAAATATTTGTAAGGTGCAAAGTTTAACTACATAGTCACTGAAAAGAAGTTGCTTGAAGTTATCTATGCACTGAATAAATTTAGGCACTATATTACTAGATATGAAATATTTTTTCATACTAACCACTTTGCTATCAAGTATTTGATGAATAAGCCTACAATATTAGGAATATTGGCTCGCTGGTTGCTACTTATGTAGGAATTTGATATCACGATAGTAAATAAACCTGACAAGGCCAATGTGGTAGCTGACATTCTCTCTTGATTGCATATCCCTGATGATCTTGCATCCATAGATGATAGTTTTCTAGATGAACATCTTTTTCTGTTGTTAGCACAAAATCCATAGTATTCAAATATTGAAAATTACCTAACCACAAGAAAGATGTGAGTTCACTTCTCTACCAAAGAAAGAAAGTTGCTAGTTGAAAAAAGCTTTAATTATTCATGGATTGTTGGATTTATGTTTTATATTGGTCATGATCAAGTAATGCGTTAGTGCATAAGGGAGGATAAAACATATGATATCTTGAGGGCATGCCATGATGAGCCCTATAGAAATCATTTTGCAGCCAAGTGGACAACCTTTAAAATATTGACAATTGGGTATTGTTGGCCGAGTTTACACAAGGATGCAGCTAGATACACAAAGAAATGTGATAAATGTCAATGCATGAGAAGACCCACTACAATAGATGAAATGCCCCCATAGCCTCAAATAGTTGTTACACCCTTTGAAAAATGAGGGATTGATTTTGTAGGTCCTATTGAACCCTCTTCACAAGGTAAATCTTATATCTTAGTTTGCATTGATTATGTAACTAAGTGGGTAGAGGCCAAACCCATGAAGCATCCAAGGGACAATAATGTTGCCATGTTTTTGTATGAATCCATATTTACACAATTTGGAGTCCTTAGGGAGTTGACATCTAATCAAGGAGCTCAGTTTACATCTAATTTCATAGCTACTCTCATGGAGGAATATACTATTTGCCATGATAAATCATCACCTTACCATCCAAAGGCTAACGACCAAGTAAAAAGTTACCAATAGGGAGCTAGAAGCCATTCTCACCAAAATAGTAGCACTTCATAGGAAGGATTGGGCCACATGCCTTCTTGAAGCTCTTTGGGCTTATCAAACCACCTAGAAATCTACAATAGGTTTCACTTCTTTTGAGATCATCTATGCTAGGTCAATTATAATGCCTATGGAGTTTGTATATAAGACATTAAGGACAACTTTGGAGCTTGGTATGGAACTTCTTATTTCACAACAAGACCAAATTCTAAGTTTAAATGACCTTGATGAATGGTGTAAATCTATTGAGATAATGGGTGTTGCACACATTGCATAATATTGTTATTTTATTATTTTATTTTTATTATGTAATGTTGTGCCTAGATGGACGTACAACATGTAAAGATTCCCATGGAATATTCTTGATGAGTTGTATTGTAACATTGTGATAATATTTCATGTAATTATTTAATATTGGGGAAAAAAATTAAATGCCCAATATTAAATGTGGGGTCAGTGGGTTAGGTAGGACATGGTTTTAGCACATGGTTTATGTAATACCACTTGGTGGTTTTGTGGGACTTGCTACTATATTAGCAGCCACAAGAGTAGTTGTTGTAGAGTGTAAAAGAGTGACAAGGAGAAGACAAAAGGCAAGAGTCAAGTGGGACAAGGCTTGACAGGTTAGCCAAGGGAGCATTTGTGAAGGTTGAAAGCATGGCATGGGATGTGTGGATTTATGCTTGTTCACATAGTTTGCTCGGTTGTGGCTATGGCCATGAAGGCTTCCATGGTTGTATGGCAATGGTATTTTTTCTGAATAATACATGGTGATGGATGCTTTTGGAGGCTGGGTTTTTCTCTCAATGAGGGTTTCCCAGGGTATATCTCGTGTCACAATTTTGTGGGTATGTTTTCTATTCTCTTGCATGTGGATTTTAATTCCGCATTTATTTTAAATCTATTATGGGTTATGTGGAAATGGTTACATTCTTTATTGCCAAGTTTCCTTACAAGTGGTATCAGAGCTATGGTTTTATTATTGTAACCCTAGATTGAATCCATGGGAATGCATGAGAGGATAAAAAAAAAGAAGAAAGGGCAAGATATATGAATGATTTATTGCAGATCTGAAGACTTTGGATTTGCTGTTATGATGGAATGTTAAAATATTTGGGCATGGGAAATTGTTGGACAAAAAGATTTTTTCGGATGTTTCATTTAAAATGAGGGTTTTGGGGGTAGCTTGCAAAAATGACCTCCTGGGTAAAAACAAACCTCACCATTGGATCCAGGTCGACATTTCCATAAAATTTGATATATAATATGCCCTAGTTTGGTCATGTTCAGAGGAAATGAAAGAGTTTTTTGGTTTCAGCCCATGATGGCCATCAAATTTAATCCCGTCGGAATTTTCGTCACTGAAAAAAAATTTAAAAATGAAAAATCGTACTGAAAATGGTAAAAAGACTATCTTAGTAAAATGGTCATAACTTTCTCTCAGAATATCGGATTTCAGAGTTCTTATAGGCGTTGGAAAGCTAATTCAGAGCACTACAAGATGGTGTAGGTTTGGTTCTATGATTTTAAAATTTTGTTAGGTTTTAAGAGCCCTAAAGTTAGATGTTATTTATTTTGAGCACGGATTAGGGCATAACTTGGGCATACGGAGTCAGATTTTGGACTTCGAGTAGTCAACAGAAAGCTCTTGGAGAGCTCTACACATTGGTTTAGATTTGGTGTAGGTTTCACATGATTTATTTATTGATATATTGATTTGAACAGTTTATTGATATATTTTGACTATGGTAACATTGTGAGTTTATGGCATTGGAAATTTAAGTTTTGATGTCATTGTATACTCAGTTCATATTTCAGATTGGTCTCATGATGATATGGTTATCAGTGTTTGGTTTGGATATGCATGATGACTTGTTGGATCTACAAGTTGTGCAGTGTTCTAAGCGGTCTATACTTATAGGTTGCATTTATAGCTTGGTTTTGGGTTGTCTTTGCCCATTGATCTTTCATTATTGATGCATATTCAGATTGGTGTCTTGGATTTGGGTTGTCTATGCCCTAAGTCACATGATTTTATGATTTTATCTTCATGTAGAAGGGATGAGATGTTGTTACCAGGTACAGTCATGGTGGAGGATTGTGGTTGACTATGCTGACAGGTTGGACATATTGAGAGCCAGATGTTCGGTTCATGGATGTGATCATGGTGTCATGAATTTTGGCATGACATGATTGGTTATACAGGTACATCCTTCATGTTCATTAGCTTGGATTTTCTGATTTGGTTATGGTGGTATATCTTCTTGCTTGAGGATCATGGTTATTTGGTTTTCTTTTGAGGAGCTCATGATGTGCACTTTGAGTTCTTTGATGGTTTGATGCCTTGGTTGATTCTCATGGTTAGAGGATGGATTTGTTCATCATATGTCATGGATAGCTTGGATACACAGTTTAGTGGGAGCTTGTGACAGTGATGGGGTGACAGTGCAGGATTAGTTCCTGATTTGGTTTATATCTTCTTAGTTTGGAGAGGATGGATTTTATGATGTCATAGGTGACTTGGTACCATGGTTGAGTGGGAGTTGTTGGCATTGATAAATTTATTGAGTGTTTGCAGATGTTGGAGGTTTGTCTTAGATCCTGTTGCTGCAGAAGCATCTTTGACATTTGCATGGTGCACTTGTTATCTTCATGGTGTTTGAAGATGGTTAGATCTTGAGGACTCATGAAGTTCTTGGTTATCTTCATGGTATGTGGAGATGGTTCTTCATAGTATGTGGAGATGGTTTTTCTTCATGGTGTGTGGAGATGGTTGCATCTTGAGGACTCACAAGGTTCTTGGCAAAGGTGTGGTTTATGCTTTTATTTGGCATGTTATCCTTGGTGTGAGGATGGTTTCATTATTATGTCATGGTATACTCTTGATATGCATTTAGAGTTGTGGTATGTTATGGTATGTTCATATGGAGCATGTTATCTCTTTGGTTGAGATGGTAAGATCATGTTGTCATGTTTATGTTCCTGAGGCCATGGTTGGAATTTTGACATTGATCTTGGTTTAGTTTCTTGGTATTGAGTACACTGATCATAAGCTAGATACTTCATGATATTTCTATGTTGCATTTGGAGTTGGCATGGATTGATTGGTTGTAGGTGCTCATGGATACTTAGATACGGTGGTGATGCTGATTTCTCTTGGATTAGAGAAGTATTTGTTGGGACGGTTGATGGTTTCAGAAAGAAGTCCGAGGGGTAGTCACCTGATATGGACTTGAGAGGAGATTGTTCTTAGATGAGTCTTGGTTGGAGACTTGGGTATCTTGATGAGCATTCTCATTCCCCACTCTTGGTCTACTCGGCAGTTTGCTACTTGAGAGGTATAGCCCATTGTTTTCTCTCAGTTGCATTATATTTATGCTTGTCTTTCATGGATATGGATCTTGAGCTACGACACATGAGTTAGTTCTGGAGGGTTCATTTGAGAGATGGTTTAGCATTGGTTATCTCCATGTGCATATGTTGTTATGTTGGTTGATTTTGGGAGATGGTTTTATATTGGGCATATTCTTTGGATTAGGAATGGTTATTCCTTGGTTTAGGAATGGTTTATGAGTTTGATCTTCTTGTGAGAGGCTTACATCCATGATTAGTTATATGGTATGGTTTGGGTGTTGTTGAGGCTTCTTGTTGGGGTTTTATGGAGGAGATCATACTTGCACAGTTTACATCTAGAGGTGTGTGTAGAAGGACATGATACAGGTTATAATTTGCATGGTTTCTCTAGTCTTGGTTATCTTCCTAGATGTTCAGTTTTGACTACATTGGATTTGAGATTGGTTAGAGATTGTGATCACTGGTTTGTGCTCATGTATTTCATGTGAGAGATGACATGGTTATTTCTTTATCTCTTTCCTTTGTTGGTTGTGGAGAATTTGGGAGACTATTGGAGACTTGTTATGAGAGTTGTTCTTGCAGAATATCAGTTTATGTATTGTGGATGTCCTTGATGCTACATGGATTCACTTCTTTGAGATGTGTTGAGTGGATTGGTTATAGATTTGACATTATCTTTTGCAGTGGGAGCTTCTTGGTATATATGTAGCAGGTATTGCTCTTGAGGCTTGTGATTGCAGGTTGCAGATTGGATATGTCGGTGATATAAGATTCACTTGTTATACCTTTGAGGTATGGATAGTTGGATGGGTTTGGCACTTTGTTGTGGGTGCTATTTCAGCTATGGATATTTTGACAACTACGGATACATGTGATTACCTTTGGATCAGGTTATTTGTGCTTGGAATTTCAGTTGGTACAGGATTTTATGATCTTCTAATTCGACAAGTTGGGTGGTTTTCTCTTTGGATGGCTTCTATGTATGTCTGGTGGGAGTGGCATAATAGGAGGTGAGATCATTCATGTTCGAGATGCTGGATACTTTGATTTTGTTGCGAGTACCAGGATGGAGCATTTGGTGTACTTTGATCCATGATGGTGGATGTGCTAGGAGGGATTGTTTCCTTGTTCATTTATGTGGCTACGGATTGACCCTATGCAATGTATACAACAAGTGGGAGATTGTTGAGATAATGGGTGTTGCACACATTTCATAATATTGTTATTTTATTATTTTATTTTTATTATGTAATGTTGTGCCTAGATGGACGTACAACATGTAAAGATTCCCATGGAATATTCTTGATGAGTTGTATTGTAACATTGTGATAATATTTCATGTAATTATTTAATATTGGGGAAAAAATTTAAATGCCCAATATTAAATGTGGGGTCAGTGGGTTAGGTAGCACATGGTTTTAGCACATGGTTTATGTAATACCACTTGGTGGTTTTGTGGGACTTGCTACTATATTAGCATCCACAAGGGTAGTTGTTGTAGAGTGTAAAAGAGTGACAAGGAGAAGACAAAAGGCAAGAGTCGAGTGGGACAAGGCTTGACAGGTTAGCCAAGGGAGCATTTGTGAAGGTTGAAAGCATGGCATGGGATGTGTGGATTTATGCTTGTTCACATAGTTTGCTCGGTTGTGGCTATGGCCATGAAGGCTTCCATGGTTGTATGGCAATGGTATTTTTGCTGAATAATACATGGTGATGGATGCTTTTGGAGGCTGGGTTTTTCCCTCAATGAGGGTTTCCTAGGGTATATCTTGTGTCACAATTTTGTGGGTATGTTTTCTATTCTCTTTCTTGTGGATTTTAATTCCGCGTTTATTTTAAATCTATTATGGGTTATGTGGAAATGGTTACATTCTTTATTGCCAAGTTTCCTTACAAAATCTGCATTGAATGACATAGAACTCATCTAACATCAATGGAAATAGTGGCATGATAAGTTTATCAAAGATAACACATTTTTTGTGGGATATTGGGCCCTTCTTTATGATTCCAAGTATCAACATAATCCATGAAAGTTTCAAACTCATTGTTTAGGACCATATGCAATTATTTTTATATTTACAAATGGAGTAGTCTAGTTGTCTACTATTGATCCTATTTGATTCAAGTTACTTGTCAATGGACATCGCCTAAAGATTTACAACAAACCAGTCAGTTGCGAGGAGTTCCTACAGTATTTTTAGCATAGTGAAGACATACTCGTTCCTACAACTGAGCAGTTTGGGTCTTCTACCCTGACTTATACTAATTCTTGATTCTATTCAAGAATTCCATAATAAATACTTTCTTCTTGAAATTAATTTCTCCTCCATATACTCCACCTCACCCTCTCTATTCAACATCTTTCCATCTCAATCCATCACTCCATCAATTCGATGATCTTTTCCAAAACACTTTTCTTGCAACACTTTCCAAGTGAGTGCCACATAACCTTGCATATATTTTATTTTATTCCTTCTTTATTAGAAATTCATGTTATTTGGATTTATTACTCTTGCATATCCTATCCTAGTGGGACCCATGCCCTTACTTAATTTGGGAGGATATTCATTATTTGCTATGGCATAGCTGTCATCACATGTTGATGACCTGTCCTTCCGTGATTATGCCATTAATAAAATCAAGGAGATTAAAGTTGAGCTTAACTTTTAATGATAATTAGCCATATGTTTAGGGTGGTAGGCCTATACACAAGAAAAAAATAATGAGACTTGATGTAAGGAAGGATATCATGAGATTTCATGCATTAAAAATATTTAAGAAGCATGTAGTAATTGTACATTGTTGTCTCTGTCTGTAAGATATGGTGCCATAACACCACAAATTTTGTTAATTTTCCATTGTTGAGCTTTAAGAACACCATGATTTTTTCAAAATTCTATTGTGCATAACAATGGGTGGAGGTCTTTAGAGATATGAGTTAGTCAATCACAGGGTTTTGTTGGGTGATGTGGCTAGTTCTGAGATGTTCAAGAGAAGAGGATGGTTAGATTACTGCATCAGTCGCAAGGAGTTTGATGAAGAGGTTTCTCTTCAATTTTTGAGCACCTTGAAGGATGGCTTTGCAATGGTTAAGGGGCTAAGAATTGAATTTTTAGAAAATGTGGTGGTCAAAGTCATAGGGTTACCCTAGGAAGGGGGGAATTGGGTAAAGGATTTTGACCTACATGCAACTAGGGCTTAGTTTAGTGTGCATCCTCTAGAAATAGACAAGAAGTAGGGTACCTCTAGATTATCTTTTCCCTTGAATTTTATCTATCCAAAAACATTTATCATTCAATACTTAACTTGTGAAGGTCATTACAAGTACTTGCATGCCCTACATTTCAAGATTTTGGCTCATTTGTGGCATGACTATAGACAGGTAAATCTTCTCAATTTCTTGTTTAACATTGTTAAGAAGAAAACTTATTTAGTATAATTAGGAAAGGATCAGTTTGTCTCCCATTATTTCTTGATAAAATTAGTTGTGGAAAGGGAATTAAACAAACAATCAATTGGGACACCGGAAGAGTTTTTGCAGTTAAATGAGGTAGAGCCTAGATTGGTTGGCCCTAGAGACTAGGGTGTTGGACAAAGGGAAAGGACATCCACTAGTTTTTGTAATGTTATTTCTAGGCCTAAAAACATTCTTGAAGCCTCTCCCTCCAATTCTAGACCAACTAAGAAGAGGATTTATAAAGTTGATGCCTCCATTTCTAGAAAAAAGAAAATAAAAAGTAGAGAAGCTGCTTGTGCCCCCAAGATGCTATCATTTGTAAAAACTAGGTCTACCATTAGGGAAGGCAAAGGTAAAGCTATGGAACTGGAAGAGGAAAAGTTAGAACAACAACCTGATAGTGAAATTAATACTAATGAAACCCCACACTTGCAAGAGGAAGAAGCTTCCACAAAACCTCTTAAAGCACCTATGATAGAAATGACTACAAGAAAGAGGAAATGAAAGAATCAGCCATGCATGTCTACCCTTCCTATGAGGCAAAGTGCGACGCTTTGTGAAGGAAATAGGGTTAATGAAACCTATGTTCCAATGGTTAACCTAGAGTCTTTTAAGTTTGAGAAGGAGTCCTTTTCAGAGGGAAAATTTCAACAAAACATAGTGAGTGATAATGAGTGTAATAATTAGAGTCCACAACCTAAAGTTGATCTTAGTGTTAACTATGTACTTGTTGATAGTGATAAGGAGTTTGGCAAGCCTGAAGCATCTGAGGAGTTTGAAGAAAGTCTTGATATGTAGGACATTGGTGAGAATTTAGAAGACCTTCCTTCTAAGGACTATCTAGAATTTAGGCAAGAAATTATTGAATAAGAAATGGAAAAGCTCAATTAGAATGGACTGGATACACTGGGTAAAGCAGTATCTGAATCTAGTAAGGAAGAGAATGTGGTGACAATGCTTGTTATAAGGAAAGGAGAATGCTCCATGCCATAGAGTGCCATGAAAGATCCTCACTTGACATCTAAATAGATAGATATTCTCAACTAGGAACCATTACAACCACCAAAATATTCTACACCCTTGTCCGTAGGGATCAATTTATTCCAACAATTGTTATGGGAAAGAGCACAATGGAAGCTGGAAAAAGAAAAATTGAAACATATCATTGATGAAAAAAGCTATCACTTGAAATAGAGCTCAGACCAAAATGAAAATTTAAAGAAAATGATTGAACAAGTCAAAGAATTGATTCTTGAATTGATGGAATGCAGATCACCATCACCCATGTATGCATTGCTTCTCAAAGAACAACTTGTAGATTTAAAATTGACTAGAATTATGGAAGGGCTTAATCCCTCCATTTCAACTCCACATGATTTTTATGATGCATTCCAATTTGTTCCAATGCCTTTGAAAAATTTATTGTGTGAATTATATATACATAATGGTAGTGCCTAATGACATAAAGTGGAACTCACTCCTTTATATAGGGGATGTGCAGCTGAGAGAAGTAATCTCCTGGATGTAGAATGAGATAAGTAGGGAATTTCAAGTTGTGCCATACTAGGACAATGAAATGATAGTTCCTCTACTCATGAGACCAAAAGTTCAACACTCTAGGCAACCATTTTTGGATTGGATTTCTATCCTAGGCAATCCTGGTAGAGCTAGTAAAGTATGCTTAGTCAAAGAACAAGTCTTTGCATATTGGAAACAACACTCATCTCAAGATATTGAGATAATAATTGTTGCTTCAAGACAAAGGTGGACATGAATGCCACATGACCTAAAAATAAGAGAACCCCACTCTCCTCAAAATTTAACACTTGCTACTATCATAATTCCATGGTATATTGATTTGGGAAGGATTCTATTCAAGTATTAGCTTCTATTAAGGTATCGACCTCCCATTATCCTACAAACATTACTAGTAATGAATGACAATGAAAAGGATCATGATATGAAAGAAAAATTTTGGTAGTGGAGAAGGCTCAAGGAAAATTATGGGTTCTTTGACTATGTTAAGAACAAGCTAGGGGAGAGAACAACTAGTGATTAGAGAGTTTGGGCTAGAATAAGAAATTTCATGGTTGCTAGAGACCAGCAATAACTTAGTTGGGGGGAATGATGGGCCTCCAAAAGGCCATCATTCAAAGTTATTTTTATCTTACTTTTAAGCAATTATCTTGCAAATAATTATAAATTTATGGTTTCAAACATATGAACTTATGGTTTTTATGGATATGCTATATAAATGTGTGTGTGTGTGTGTGTGTGTGTGTGTGTGTGTGTAAAAACATGAACTAGGAATATGGATAGTCTAAAGATGCTATGTTTGCTTGAATTCATGGACATAAATGATATAATGAAGTAATGATACATGTTGATAAATGTTTCCCCATCTATGCTATGTTTTGGGTAGTTTTCATCCTGTAGCCATAGGTTTGCAAGAGTGGTAATTTGAACTTTACACCTTTTCTCTAATATTTATGATGAAATAAATATATGTATGTAGAGTTTTTGTGCACATTTATTATTTTGTAGGTACTTTCTATGGATATTCAAGGATCAAGACCTCAACACTAAAGTTAAAGCCAACCGGATTGCTAAACTGCCGCAAGTGGAGCAAATCATTATATGCTTTATGTTGTTACAATGTACAAATGTAGCTTCCTCAACTTGATATATTCTTAGAGGATTTATTCATGATTAATGTTGTTTTTGTTTCAAACTTTATGTGTCTATAATTGATCCTCATTAATGGAGTGATCGTAGAGTTAGGAAGTAGTTATAGTTTCCTCTAAATAACATCTACTATAGCTTTGAGCACAGTTTTGAAAGAAGAATAAAATAAGTTAATTTTCATAGTAGCATAGTGAGATGTTATCTTTAATCAAGTGTAATATTTCACCAAGAAAGAACATAATGCATTGTTCAAGCTTATATCTCTTATCTTGATTGTCATTTATGTTCACTCATCCAAGGGGGCCCACTTAGTGAGTAAATTTTTTTGTTAGAATAGATTTTATTTCCTTGCAAGGTAGAATTTTTTTTCTCCTACAACTATTGATAATAGAATTAGTGAACTGTTCTTGCAGCATAGGGGCACATATAGGTTTACCATTTGCAACATTATTTTAGTTGTAATGAATTAAAGAAGAATTAGAGCATATACTTTGTAGTCACCATCTCAAGTTTATGCTCTTGGGTTGATAAATGAAATGAAGTCAATATACTATTTTAGGTAAAACACATGATGTTGTCTAATCATAGAATCACTATGAAAGGATGTCCAATCATTTGTTACTAAGCTATTAAGCTGACCAGACAGGGAGTGCAAAGTTATCTTTGAGAGAAGCCTGACTTAGATTTCTAATTTTTTTTAGAGTTGTTAGCATTTAAGTATTGAAACTTATACTCATTAATATTACATTATCATTGATCTGATTACATATCAAAGAATTTAGAAAGCAGGTTAACCTTGTGTTAAGTTTACAATAGACAATGATATGATTGTCTATGAAAGGGTTACATACCATCACACTTCTTGGGTTGTAGGATGATTCCATGTCCATTACTATGTTTATTATGGTCGTGTCTTCTATATCAAGATTATGTTATGTCGATTGCTAACTAACTAATCATATAAATTGATGTCAATACATATGGATATTGAGGCATGACCATGTAGATTCATGCCCCTACTTGGTGATGCTTTCAATATGTATATTTATTGACTTGTTATTGTATTTGAATATCATATCAATAAACATGATATACTGATTTTAGAGAAGAATAGTTATTACTACAACAAGAATAATTAAGTTTGATTTTGTATAAAGAAAAATAGTAGTCTACTATAAAGTATAATACAAGTAGAAACAATTTTGATAAGTCTACACCAACTAAGATCTATTAAAACATACGTGGTATTAGAGCCTACTTGGTAGAGAGACTATAAAAAGTGCTAGAAAATGTCAAATAACATAAGAGTAGAAGACATACTCAAAGGTGCTGTAAAAAAATTTCATGAAAATTTTAGATAACCACAATCCTTGAAGAACTAGAAATAGAATTCTTCATTGAATTTGATAATTTGATTCCTAAAGATGAAACATAAAAAACCACTTGGAAAAGGCAAAACAATAAAGCCAAGAAAATCATAGTAGACTCTGTAAAGGATCACATACTTCCTTCCATTGCAAATCTGAAGAAAGCCTTTGAAGTATTCACAACAATTAAAAATGCATTTGAATTCAACAACTCAAACAAATTGATTACTCTGAAGAATCAACTAATGAATACTAAAATGAATAAGGGAGAAACAATCTCATCTTATTTTGGAAGGATCTCTAAAATTAAGAATCACCTAAATTCTATTGGAAACAAAGTAGAAGATCAAGAACTCTCTATATTAGTACTTAGAGTATTACCACTATCATGGGAAGCATTTATTCAAGTTGTCAATAGACTTTAATTCCTTTATTTGATCAACTAAAAATTGATTTTACATTAGAAGAGTTAAGATTAATTTCCACAAGTATTGTATCAAATCAAGAGGGAGAAAATCAAGCTCTTTTCTTAGCTCCAAATCATCAAGGGAAAAATAAGAAATTTAAAGGAAAGAAATATGACTATAAGAAAAAGAATAATAAGTTCAACAATACTAATCTCTCCAAAGTTAAATGCTATAAATGTAAACTTGGACATGTCTTCAGTAAATGTCTTGAATGGGAAAGAATCTTAGCCTCATTAGTCTAAAGTAAGAAATATGAAAATCTAGTATTCTACTCTACTTTATCAAGTCAGATAAACTCAAACATAAGTGTGTGGATAATAGATAGTGGTGCTTCTTGAAATATAATAGGATTTAGGGACAAATTTGAAACACTTAAAAATTAAAAATCTAAAGGAGTTACTATTGGAGACAATTCCACTCATCTAGTCAAAGGTATTGGGACCTACTCTATTCAATTAAGGACCGAAGTTACATTAAATTTGAAAGATGTTCTATTTGTACCTAGAATAAAAAGAAATTTAATTTCAATCTCTAGATTAACGAATGAAGGGTTTTAAATCACATTCAATGAAGACAAAGTCTTGTATTGGCCTAAAAACTCAAGTCTAAAAAATGCTATCACCGTAGGGACTAGAGATGGGACCTTATATAAACTATGTAACATTCAAAGTCAAACTCTTAATCATAAAATTAAAACCTCTAATGAAATTTGGCATAGAACACTTGGGCATATTGGTTTCAATTCACTACCAAAGATAGGAAAAATCACTTCTAGAATTCCAAACCTAAACCCTAAACATATAAGTATATGTAAAGGTTGTGCTCTAGAAAAGAACATTAAAAAATCCTTTCCCTCCTAGTGAACACAAGTCTAAATCAATCTTGGAACTAATTCACTCTTATCTATGTAGACCCATGACAACTCTCTCTCTAGGAGGTTACTCCTATTACATAACTTTTATCGATGATTACTCTAGGAAGACTTGGATCTTCTTTCTAAAAGTTAAAGAAATAAATGAAGTGTTATCAAAATTCAAAGAGTTCAAAGAATTGGTGGAAAATCAAGTGTCAAAGAAAATTAAAACTCTAAGATCTAACAATGGGGGAGAATATAACTCTAAGAATTTCAAAGCTTTTTGTACATTTATTGGGATTAGGAGGGAGTATACAATACCTTATAATCCTCAACATAATGGGGTAACAGAAATAAAAAATATTACTATTGTTGAGGCAGCAAAAGCTATGCTTCATGATCAAAACCTACACTTTTCATTCTAGGAAAATGCCACTAATATTGTTGTATACATATAATAGATGTCCACACTCCATTCTAGAAAATATAATACTGAAGAAGCCTTTATAGGAAATAAACCTGACTTAAGTCATCTCAGGATTTTTGGTTGTCTTGTGTATATACATATACCTAAAGAAAGAAGAACTAAGTTAGAACCATCAAGAAAGAGAGGAATATTTGTTGGGTATAGTGAAAACTCAAAATGATATAGAGTCTATGTTCCTAGATAAAGATCAGTAGAAGTAAGTAGAGATGTCATATTTGAGAAAAATACTACCTTAAAACTATCTATAAGTGCAAATGATGAACATTCAATAAACTTAGATGAAAATCTACAATCTAGAATTTAGAGGGAGATCTCAAATATAAAAATGAGACCATTGTGGGCAAGAAAAATGAATCAATAAAATGATGTTGAACCAGATGAAATTACTAAGAAAGTCAAGAAAAATAGAAACAAATCATGTTATACCACACTAGTAATTGAATGCACTAAATATGAACCTACGTCTATTGAAGAAGCTCTAACTTGTCAAGCATGGAATGATGCTATGATTGAATAATATTAGTCAATACTACAAAATGATCTCTAGGACATTATACCTAGACCTAAAGTCAAATTTGTTGTCTCTTCTAAATGGATCTATAAAATCTAATATGTAGTAGATGGGAGCATTGAGAAACATAAAGAAAGGTTTGTTGCTTCAGTTTTTTCATAGAAGGTAGGTATTGATTATGAAGAAACCTTTTCCCTAGTTGCTCATTTTACTTCAGTCAAGATAGTTCTTGCATTAGCAGCAACAAAAGGATGGAAAGTGCATCAAATGGATGTGAAAAACACATTCTTAAATGGAGTCATAAATGAAGAATTTTATATTGAACAATTTGAAGGTTTTGTTATAAAATATGAAAATCTTTATGTATGTAAACTAAAGAAAGCATTGCATGGCCTAAAAAAAGCTCCTTGGGCTTGGTATTAAAGAATTGATAGCTATCTCAACAAACTAGGATATTCTAAAAAATGAAGCTAATCCTAATATCTATTTTAAAATTTCTAATGGAGATATGATCATTTTGGTTCTGTATGTTGATGATCTCTTAATAATAGGTAAAGATCATCTTATTACTAAATGCAAACAAGATCTTGCTGTTGAATTTGACATGAAAGACCTAGGCTTGCTACATTATTTTTTGGGCCTAGAAGTATGACAAAAGGAAGATTACTTATTCTTAAATCAAGGGAAATACATTTAGGATATTTTGAAAAAATTTGGGATGATGGACAACAAGCCACTTGCAATTCTAATGGAAACTAATCTACACGAGCTAAAAGATGAAGCAACACATTCAGAACCTATTGATCCTACCCTCTACAAACAAATTATTGGATCTCTCATGTTTTTGGTAAACACTAGATCTAATATCTATTATTCCATAAATGTTCTTAGTCACTTTACGTGTAAACCTAAGAAAATACACTTGATGGTGGCTAAACATGTTTTGAGATATCTACGTGGTACTATTGGTCTTGGACTAAAATACATAAATGTTGAAATAAAACTTGAAGGCTATACTAATTCTAATTGGGCTAGTTATGCCATAAATCAAAAGAGTACCACTGGATGTTGCTTCAGTCTTGGATCAGCAACAATATCATGGTTTAGCAGAAAACAACCTATAGTTGCCTTCAGTTCTACAAAAGTAGAATATATGGCAGCCTCCATGGGAGCACACAAAGCAGTTTGGTTAAGGAAACTATTATTTGGATTATTTGGAAATAAGTTATATTCCACTTTGATTCATCATGACAATCACAAGTTGTATCAAACTTTGAGCAAATTCAGTATTCCACAATCGGTCAAAGCACATTGAGACTCCTTACCACTATATCAGAGACATGGTTGATAGGATTATGATCAACTTGATCTATGTTAACACAAATGATCAAAATACTGACATTTTCACTAAACCTCTTGCAAGAGTGAAAATAGAGTATTTTAGCTCTAAATTTGGTATGACAAATATATAATTACATTTTTTGTAAATTTATTCATGAATATTGTTATATTTAATTATTTTTTGCAAACTTGTTAAATGGAAGGTGACGATCTTCCACATTTTGTTAAAGGTCTCTATTATAAGGTGACAATCTTATCAATAGATGACCAACATTTAATACCAAAAATATTGAAGGTTATTGGTGTCATTATTATAGGCTAGATTCTGCTAGACACATTGATATCCATGATGATTATAGGCCAGATCTTGCCGAACATCATTAAAATAATTGGTTTCATTGTTATAGGCTAGATTCTACTAGACACATTGATATCCATCATGATTATAGGTTAGATATTGCCAGACATCATGAAAAACAATTAGTGTCATTGTTATAGGCTGGATTCTGCTAGACACATTGATATACATCATGATTATAGGACATATCTTGCCAAACGTCATGAAAATAAGTTATTATGGTTCTTTAGACCAGACTTTGTCAGATACCATATTCTATCAGATATATTTGAGTCATGCTTACTTGTATGTAGAAGTTTCAATCCCTCATTGCTAAAGAGGGAGTTTTAAAGATGTTAGCATTTAAGTATTGAAACTTATACTCAGTAGATAGTAATATATATATATATATATATATATATATATATAATTACTATTTATTATCTACTACTAGTTCATCATTGATATTACATTATCATTGATCTAATTACATATGGGATAATTCAGAAAGTAGATTAACCTTGTGTTAAAGTTATGATAGGCAATGATATGATTGTCTATGAATGGGTTACATAACACATAGGGTCATGCTCCTACTTGGTGATGCTTTCAATATGTATATGTATTGACTTCTATTTGTATCTGAATATCATATCAATAAACATGACATATTGATTTCAGAGAAGAATAGTTATTACTACAACAAGCATAATTAAGTCTGATTTTGTATAAAGAAAAATACCAGTCTACTATAAAGTAGAATACAAACTAAAACAATTTTGATAAGTCTACACCAACTAAGATCTATTAAAACTTACAAAATCCACACAAATCCTTATCTCTCCATTTTTCTTCCTCATTAGCACAATGCTATCTACCCAAGTAGAGTGATGAATAGGATATATGATCCTAACCTTCAGCATTTTATCAATCTCTTTAAAGATTGATCCTTCAACTATGGGGTTGTAATTCCTTTGTTTATGTCCGAATGGTGTTGCTCCTTTCTTTAGGGGAATTTCATGTTTGAATTTCCCATCCATGAATTTTTTTAGATCTTCATAGCTCCAAGAAAATACATATTGATATTCAATAAGTAATTTCTTGATTTCTACCCTCTCCATTTGTGTTTATCAATTTTGGACTGATTTATATCCCTATATTTATTCCATAATACTCACCACAAGATTTTCCTTTCTTATCTCTTTCTCTTTTAATGTACACATCATGTCTATCAAAAAGTTTTTCCAAAGAAATGAGATGAGATGGGATGTTGCTACCTTTCAATTGGATCACATCTAGCTCTAGTTTCCTTCTATCATCTATCAATGGATAACCACATGAATTAATGCTTCCTTCAAAATATAGGCCTGCAAAAGGTTTTTCCTCTTCAATGAATTTTTTTATGTGTTTTTCATCATCAAACACCTGCCAAGACTTTTCATTATCAAGAACATTGGACCTAAATAGAACTTCCACTTTATAGATTTGATCTTTGAAGTTAGGATGTGGTAAGAGAAAAGATGCAGAGACTTCCAAAGAATCATCTCTTAAATTGAGTTCCCTTGGTACTACTATAACTGAGAAAGCATCCAAAATTTTAATCTCATCCCACACCTTATTATGGTAGTTTTTCAATCTTTGGTTCTTTACTACATATTGGTTCTTCACTTGCCTTACCACCAATTCTGCATCTCCTTAAGCTTTGAGTATCTCGACCCCTTTTTGTTTTTCTGCACTTATGCTAAGGAGAAGGGCTTCATACTCTATAGTATTGTTGGTATTCTTGATATCTAACTTGTATGCCAAATAAGTTTCTCCACTAGGTGATGTTGAAACCACTCCTACCCCTAAACCAGCATTGGCACAACTACCATGAAATTCTAAAGTCCACAACTATTCACCATTAGTCTACTCTAATTCTTCTTGAATATCAATGGTATTAGAAAATAACATATAGTTACCAAACTACATTTCTTGATATAGGATTTGAGACCTAGGATCATATGATTTCAGAACAACGAACTTTGCTTTTTCTTCTGGTCCTAATTTCTCCTTTTTGTCTCCAACTTGTATGATGGCATAGGACCAGTCCAATCTTATTTCTCCCCTCATGTCCTAGAAAAAAATTATACTTAGGAGAATTCCATAACTTGTAGGGATGTCTGCCACTAGGATGGTGAGTTTAAGTATTTTAGAAAGATAGGCATCTAGGGCAACTTGAGAATCCTTTATCTATCCAAGCAAGGGTACTTGTTTTGTATCCATTGAGTAACGACCAAAAGTTTTAGTTAGGGGTAGACCTAGAGCTTTAGCTATAGAGGTAGGAATTACATTATAAGAATCCCCTGACTTTATAATACAATTAATCAACCTATTCCCATTGATTAACAAGGAAATGCAAAAAGGATATGGTTTTTTATTGGGAGAAGTAGCTAAGACAATAGATTCTTCTTCTTGAAATAATTTAGGTAGTGTAAGATCTTCATTAGCCAAAGGAGTTGCACTAGTACTAGCTTTATTTTAATGATCAATGTTGGCATTAATACTAACATATCCTCCATCTTTATTATTATAGTGCTCAACTAACCTTTGTAATTGATTGAGATTAGACTTCAAGTAATCTAGTGGAGACATCTAAATTCTCACCTCTTCATGTATTGTATCATATCAAATGAATTAGGTGACTTACCTTTGTGCTTTTTTTGTGAAGTTGAAGGTACCATGCCACTGTCTTTATTTTCTTTGTCTGATGATGTATTATTTTTAGGAGGCGATGAATTGGAGGAATAATTCCTATTCTTCTGACTTCTAGTCATGACTATCAACTAAGGTACATCTAGAGTTGCAAAATAATCACCTCCTATCTCTAAATCTAATTCATACTCCAATAAAAAGTTTTTAGAGTCACCACAAGGAGCATGATCATCTTCACTTTCAAGATATTCTACTGTTTGTTCTTTTTTGTCTACCATCTACTTATATCTGATCATGTCAGCACATGTATCTCCATCATGATCCATCCTTAGGTGGAAAGTACACATATTTTGTCTCTTTGGAGTAGCCTCAATTGCTAACCTTTGTTGAGCAGGTGGAATTTGCAAAGTCTTACCTCCATTTGGATGTCTAGAACCTTCTTAATAAGGTTGGTCAAAAGAATGAATAGGCCTATTGATTTCTTTCTTTAATGAAATAACCCAATTAGACAAATTTTGGAGCATGGCATCTATATTATTTGAAGTTCTAGTTGTATTACTTATGGTTCTAGATTGAAGTTCTCTTTTCCACTTACTAGAGGCTATCATGTAATCTTCCATCTCCACAACTAGCATTTGGGTAGCTTGTAAATTTGCTACATTTTCTCTCCTAATTTGATATCCTAGATTAGGAGGCATAGAAATGATTTAGAAGGTCTTCTTATTGTCTTCTATTGGTGCACTTGTAGCAGGCATTCTCTTGATGAGTTTTTTAAACCTTGCATTAAAAACCTTAATAGAAATGAATGTTTCTTTCTTCATTTGTGCCAATTGTAGCAACAACACTTGTGCATCTTATGTACTTTTATAAAATTCTTCAAACCTTTGCTTCATGTGATTCCAATCTGTGATGCACCCTATAGGTAAATCTTGGAACCAATCAGCAACATTATCTACATGAGTATCCAAAAACATCCCGACTACCACATCTTCATGTTGAGGATTCACCACACTACACACTTTATGAAAATAACTTAGGTGTTTTTCTAAAAAGATTGTTCCATCACCATTAAACCTTGGGAAATTCTTTCTTGATGATCTTGGCAAGTCATTATTAGCTCTAAGGTTGAGAGGACTAATTGCATTTCACCAAGTTACTACCATAGTTACTGGTACAATGATAGGATTTTCTTGGAAAGTGATTGAAATAGGGAGTGCTACACCATGCAAAAATAAAGAATTAAAAATAGGAGAAATAGAAGTTCTAGAAATAGGAGAAGAAGAATATTAGCTTCTTGTTCTAGTAGAAATAACTGCAGACAAATGAGCTTCTTGGAGTCTCCTAGCCATAGATTGCCTTGTATGTTCTCTTCCTTTTCTAAAAATATCTTCCAGAATAAGAAGGTTGGCCTTCTTGAGTTCCTCATATACTAGGTCAATCCTTCCTCTTTCCTTGGCACTCCTAGTATATTTAGGATCTAGGATGAATCAACTACTTAGAAAATGGTGTTTTGAGTTTACCTTAATCTTGGTTATCAAGGAAACTTTACCAATATTCAACTTTGAGTTAGCTTCTCCTTTTCTAGTCGGTTGAGGCTGTAAAACTAGTATTAGGTTCTTATGGAAAACACCTTGCCTCCATAAGAGCTATCTTGAAACTCAAATTATATAGGGAATTAGAGTTCAAACTAATTATGAAGGGAAATTCTTTAGGGATTTTTCATTTTGAATTCTCCCTAGTAGAGTCACCAAAAACTTTTGGTTAACAGTTTGTTCTCCCTTTTGATTTATACCCTAACTCTTTATATGCCCAATATTTAGAGAACAAAAGGATGCCACCAAAAATTAGGTCAATGTATGGGTAATATCACTTCCCTCTAAATTATTAGGTACAACCCCCTAAAGACTTGCAATAATGTGCAATGAACGTGTCTTTCATAGATCAAAAGTTTGTGGTAGAGTAAGCTCTTAACCTGAGAGTAGTAAAGGATAACAAAATTGTTTATAGACATAGAAAATTTAGGAAAAATGGATTAGGACAACCTATCACACCCAATGGAATGTGTATAGTAGATTTCCTTGAAATTTTTTGACCCTTTCTCCTATTCTAAATGTAGATTAATCATCTAAATACAACAGAGGAAAGGAAGAAGGGATGCACATGAGGCCAAATGGAACCCAACAAGTTTCTAATAGATTCATCCACATTTATTCTTCAATTCCCAATGAAACTACTTTTAACATGCCATGGAAAAAATAAGAGGAAAAGTAGATCCACATGAGAAAAAGTAAATGGAATTGCCTATACTATAAATACCATGGTGAAATGGAATCCATAGGGTGATCATAGAATCACATGATATCATTCTTCAACTCTCATTATAGAACTAATATATGAATTGAATGGGCAAAAAAACATGAAGAGAAAATTAGGTTAATTGAATTATAGAGCCAATTCAACATCAAGTTTGTTGACCTCAACATTATCAGAATAAATTACATTTATAGTTTTCTGTTATTCCTTAGTTCTGGTAGTGCAACATTCACACAATAGAAATTAAATATGAATAAAACATGAAAATATCTAATCTGCAACATGGTATGGATGTATGGCATCTTTCCCAACAATGATCTTGATCCCATGGCACCTCTAAGAACACTGGTCGACCATTTATCTTCATGTGACTTCAAAAACCCTATGAAAATCTTCATTTGCTTCATATTTTTTTGTTAGTGCGAAATCCATATAATTTGTATCTCAATAGTCACAATAGGTTTAAATCTCCACCATCGATCTCATATTGACATTCACAATTAAAATGTAGCTACTCCCTTTTAAATTTCCCTCTAATGAAATCAATGATTGTTGCATTTTTGGTTTCCCTTTGTGTTAGAGTTGTAATTAAATGTGAACCGTCAATCTTCCAAAGCTTAAGTACTACATTTCTTCTTTGATGGGTCTACTTCTATAGTTGTGTCATCATCTCACAACATCTCGTGCCCACCTTCACTTCTAACATGTGACAATATGTGGTGCCTTTGTAGGAGATTTTTGAGATGAGCTTGTACTTGCAATAAAACCTCCTAAAATGAAAAAAGTATCTTGCTTGGTTTATCACTATAACACATAGTGATGTCTCATTTTCATCGCTCATCACCACAATATCTAACTACTCAATCCATCCTCCGATGGCATCATCACTATAGGATATAGTGATAAACTCTCTTTTGTGTACTGTGAGCTTGATCGTCATATCACTATTACCTATGTCGATAACTTCATCGTCCATCGATATAACTAATTTTTTCTCCTATGCTTGGTGATAATCACTAAGGTTGCGGTGATGGACATTTTGTGAGAAATAGGGATTATTGAGAGGTGGGGGGGGGGGGTTGTGAATCAGTAATCTACAAACTTTAGTCACCAATTGGATATTATTACTTACTTTGAACCATGCATAACAAAGCAATAAAGTAATGCTAAATAATAATAATAATTCACAAAGATAACTCATAACACCATATTGTGTTAACGAAAACCCTAGCCAATAGAAAACCCTGGTGGGGATGATACCTACTAGATAATATAGTAATATATAAGTTTCTTGTTAGAGGATGGACCCTATTAGCATTCAATGAGAAAATTTAGTATAAAGAGTCCTTATTAGGAGATTCCAACCCTAGTAGGAGTTTTGGTATAAAGTATGCAAGAAGAGCCCATTTCCCAAACATGCAATTTCAGCTACAAGAAGAGCTCACTACTCAAACAAGTAATTTACTATTATTTTCCTTCCTTTTTTGATATCTAATCTTCAACTTGATCTTAGATCACTAGATAGCTCATATAAAACTTTTCATATATTGCTTTCACAAAAGTTCACATATAATCACAATTACAAGATAACACTTGCAATTAAAACTCATCTCTTACACAATAGCACACTTCTTATTGCAAGAAGTCCTTTGCATAAATACCATGCCTTTACACAAATTACTATTGGGTTGACTAAGACCACAATTCACTTTTCCAAGTTAGAGTAAACATATATGATGTTGGCCCTAATTGGACAAGTAATTATTTTGTAAACAAGACAATTCTTTCCTTCAATTCCGTTGTCCTACTTCATCAAAACATGATTATCTCTATTATGTGCAGTTTGTATAGACTTTTGAGGTTATACATGTCATCACCAACATGTATACTACCTCCATGTAATGTTTCCAGTCATAATATGATGTTAGCAACATGTTATAAACAACACTACACTGTCGTAAACCAAATTCTATACTTAGACAATTTTCTAATTACCAAACACTAAGTATCTTTATTTCTGAGGTTTCCTATGAACATCTACATCATGTGTTGTGATAAATGAAAAAAATTACATATCACTGTTAGCCAATTGTCAACACATTTCTCATCGCTCATCAGTGTAACTGAGTTTTGTTTCCTATGCTTAGTGATAAGCTTGATCACTATGACCTATGCCAATAACTTCATCAATCGTCCATTCCTCATTGCTCATTGTTGTAACAAAATGTCATTTTTCTAATCTTTGATGATTCATTTTTCCATAGTGTATAGCAAAAAAATTCATATTTAGCTTCCTTTACTCATCACCATAACTATTATCGACATCCTCATCGGTCATCACCACAACTAAATCCACATCCTCCTTACTGTTGCTGATCATTATAAGTTACAACAATATACCTTCCTTTATAGTTTGTCATCATGATGAAAACAAGCTTTCTCTACACAATTATTAAGCCAATTACTATATGCTATAGCGGTATCATAATAGAATTCTCAACTGTTGATGATCACCATAAGTTATAGTGATGTCTAAGGATTTATTTAAGTCATGACCTTTGATGTGATCCTCATCTAATGGTTAGGAATCCATCTCCAAGGGAAATTGACCTTTCAACTAGTGACATGGAGATTTTGATGCATTTTGTGTCATTGATTTGATTTCCATCTTTGTTCTTGTCTCTTTTGACCAGGTCTTTTCACTATTGTTGAATATTTGAGGTCTTCCTCTGCACATATTTACCCTCCCTTTCCTAATCACCTAATATGAACAAATGCATTATATTTCATTCAAATGCCCACCTAGGTGCACACAAAGGGATATATAAGAGGAGAAGCTCCTTAAGGGTAATCTAGAAACAAGTATGACATCACATTGACTAAACCCTAATCCTAGAAGTTTGAAAAATATAGGGGACCTAAAATCATGGCAATACAGTGTCAACCAAGCTCTATAGTATCAACTAATTTCTATAGTGTTGTTTGAGTCATCAATGTTAATTGAGTCCATGTCTGCTCCTAAGTGACCAATGTGGACCAAGCACTAGTTTCAACCAAGTCCCAGAGTTTTCCAAGTTCATGATGTTTTTGAGTGTAAGAATATCACCTGAATGGTCTTCAGAACCTAAGTATCATCAATTAGTCAACTTGGTGAAGATTTTTGAATTTGGTATTGTAGCCAACCTTAGAAGATAGTTATTTGGATTGGTATATATATCAGATATCTTATCATATCTAAATGAGATTATGTGTAACAAGTATGAATGTGAATTAAAGAGTAAAGGCTACAAGAAGTATAAGGAAAAGAAGAGTCTCATCTATTACAGCAAGGTGATCATATCTACATCAAAGGAATCTCAATCAGCAAACCTAGTTACAGAGCATAGATTAGCTACCAATTCATCCTAATAGGTGTATCAGTCAAATCCTTTAACAAGGTGGACTTAACAATCTTATGCAAATTCTCCTAACTGAGTGAATACTTCAATGTATTGTATAAATCCTTTTACAAGGTAGACCTAATAGTCCTTATTGCTCCTAAAAGGATATATCATGAAAAGTGATCAATTGTAAGCCATAACATGCCAAGTTATATTGTAGTACTAAAGCTTTTGGGTATCATCCCCACCCCAATTTTACTTTCTATTTGGAAGTTTTCTGGGTTACCAGTTACTATTTCAAGTGTTATGAATGTTTTATTACTTTTAGTATTTCAAGCATGCAATTAGATTAGAATATCTTAAAAAGGATTAATTGGTGAATTGAAGTTAAAAAATTATTGGTTCTTGATTCAACCCTCCCCTCTCAGTCACCTAGCCTATTCTACATTTCCAACAATTCCCTTTAGAGTGTCCATGCCTACATTTTATTATTTTACCTCCTAGACTGTGAGTGCCCTTCTGCTTAAAGCATCTTCCACCTTATTGGCCTTTCCCTTCTTATGTTTGATGAAGAAATTGAAATCTTGAATTCTTTCCACTCATTTCATGTGCCTATATTGAACTTGTTCAATCCATTCCAAAAACTCAATGGTAAAGGCCTTGTTGAAATTAGGCAACACTAAAATAAGGTATTTTCCTACCTTCTCCTTTAGGTATTGGAAATTCTTCTTTGCTGCAGTTGTCCATACAAACTTCTCATTGTTTCCTCCCTTTATAGTGTCTAAAGTTGGAGCACAAACCTAACTAAAGTTCTCAATGAACTTCCTATAAAAGGTTGTTAGGCCATGGAAACTCCTCACTTCTCCACCTATCTTAGGTGATGGCCAATTCATAACAGCTTCCAAATTGAATGGATCCATCTTTAAATCCCCCTTGGATACTACAAAGCCCAAATATTCCAATTCTTGCTTCAATAACTCACACTTATTTAGGTTTATTAACAACTTTTGCTCCTACATCCTCTTCATGACCCTTTCTATGTGTTCAAGGTGTTCACTTCTAATTTTACTAATTAGGATGTCATCCAAATAGACCACCACAAATTTTCCTATGGAATCTTGCAAAACCTCATTCATTAATCTCTTAAATGTACTAGGGGTATTAGATAAACCAAATAGAATTGATAGCCACTCATAGAGGCCCTCATTGGTTTTAAATGTGGTTTTCCACCTACCCCTTTCCCTTATCCTTATTTTATGATATACACTCTTGAGGTCAATTTTGGAAAAATATGTGCCACCTCCTAAACAATCCATTAAGTCCTCAATTATAGGGAAAGGAAACCTATATCTAATGGTTATCCTATTGATGGCCCTAGATTCAATTCACAATCTCCATGTTCCACCCTTCTTAAGTTCCAAGACATTGGGTACAACACAAGGGCTCAAGCTCTTCCTAATTAAACCCTTATCAAGAAAATCTTGGACCTATTTGGCCACTTCCTCATTCTATTGTGGGATAAGTTTTTATGCAGATCTATTAGGTAGTATTGTTCCAAGGATGAGATCCTTCTAGTGTTTTATGTCCCTATTAGGAGTTAGGGAATCATGCATGTCTTTAGCAATGATGTCCTTATATTTATCCAATAGATCTTAGAATTCTTTTGGACCTACATCTTTCCTGATCTTGCTATCTTCAATAGGTTTCAAAACCAAAGCAAAACCTAGTCCCTCCTCCTTGAGATTCTTTAGGAATTATTTCTCACTTGTCAACATTACACTCTTGCTGATAGGTTATGAATTTCTTCCTAATTAAGGACTAAATCTCATAGATGACTCATCCTTTTGAAAACTATAGGAGTTCTTTTCTCCTTCCAAATGAGACTTCCTATCATATTGCCAAGGTCTTCTTATTAGTAGATGACATGCATCCATGGGCAGTATATCACACAAAATCATATCCTTATAACCCCCAATGCTAAATTCAACCATGCCTATTCATTGACAATCACATGTTATCCCTTATTTAACTAGGATACCCTATATGGATTCTCATGTGGTATCTTTTCCAAATTTTACCTATTTACTATTTCTAAATAAACTATGTTATCACTAGAACCAAAGTCTATGATCAATTTTCATACCCTATTTAGTATCTTACAATTGATCCTAAGCAAATATGTTCCTTGGTTGGCTCCTCCTTGGCTGGCTCCTTTAGAAAATTCCTCCTTAGCATCAAGTTCTCACCCACTTTTGAATCCAAAGAAACCTCGAGTGAGTTCACACTTCTAGCATCTTCTTACACCAAAGTATCTCTTTTATCTTGAGAAGTTGAATCCTTTTGTGGATACCTATATGCAAGATGCCCAATATGCCCATAGTTATAACACTTCATATTAGAGAACTTGGATCATCTACTTGACCTATTAAACCTTCCTCCACATGGTCCCCTTCCTTTATAGCCTCCTCTACTACTTAAGTCCCCTCTTTTCTCTTGAGGGATTGACTCAACTTGATACCCCTGGTTTTGTCCTCTACTTCAAAAGTTACCTCTTCCTCTATTATTTTTACCTCCTTTGGCTATATTACTCTAATCTCTTTTACATTTCAATTTCTCTTATTCCCTCATTTCTATTTGAAAACAATTATGTAGTATATAAGGTGATAAGAGGGTAATTTACTCTTCAATATTTCTCTTCAACCCATTTAGGTATCTTGCAACATTTTTTGCCTCTAATTCTTTCTTGTTAGACCTCAAAGTTAGATGATGGAACTCCTCTACGTAAGAGATCACATCCATATCCCTCTGCCTTAGATTTTGTAGCTTCTGATATAGATGAACCTCATAATTAGAGGGAAGGAATTGTTCCCTCACCTTGGCTTTTATCAACTCCCAAGATGTTATCATCTCCTTTTCTTATTTGACTCTTTCTCCTTTAATATAGTTCCACCAAGATAAGGTAGAACCCTTCAATCTTCCTTTCGCAAGCCTCAAGCTTTCCTTTCTAGGTGTTTGATTCACCTCAAATTTATTTTACAAGGCTTTTGTCCATTCAATGACTTCTTTAGGAGTCAGACTACCTCCATAGATAGGTAATTTATCAATACCAGCCCCTCTCATGGTCTTGATGGCATCCATGAGCATCTAATGATCTGCTAGAGTAGGGGTGACTACTTCATCTTCAGGCTCAACTAGGTCTTCCTCTATAGGAGTGCTGGCTTGATTTACATTCTTTTCTAAAATCTTCACTTAGTCTATGATTTTCTGTAGCTCATCCTTTAACCATTGATTGTTAGCCTCCTATTCTTGCACCTCCTTGGAAATTTACACATTATTCACCAATTTTTTCTCACCTTGTGATTCCTCATCTAACATAAACCCAAAATTAGTAGGGCTCTGATACCACTATGATGGGGAGCCTAGGATAATCACTCAAAATGTGGCAAGATAGGAATATTGCAAGTAGAGAGCTCTACTCTTTACTACTATATTCTATTAACTCTTTTAAAGACCCTGGAACACTCCAAGAACTTCCCACCACTTCAACATGCACAAATACCTTTCTTAGAGTCCAAAACTCCATATCCTTGTAGGGTGGGTCAACCACTAGTTTAGTTCCCCACCAACTACATGAGTGGATTAAGTCTCTTGATACAATGTCATATCTATTAGAATATTTAGAATAACTAAGAGGAGGGGTGAATCTTTTATCCAAGGTCTAGATGTACCAATTGAACAATTAAACACTTTAACTAATCCATATCTAAGCATCCAATAGCTTGGCCTCTATAGCAAATAATCAACAACATAAACTTGTAGTCTACTATCCTAATACTTATAGAACTTGTAGAATGTAAAAAATTAACAATAAAACATCACAAATGACATCCACACAAGTTGACACTAAGATTTAACATGGAAATCCAATTTAGGAAAAACCACCAGCAACATGTAACCAATATTTCACTCTTCTGAAGTGAGCTCTATTAGGAGAAAACTTTGTTAAAGATTACAAAAAAAACTATTAAATATGACCTTGTTAAAGGATTTAATCACCATATTAGGAGTAGCCTTTGTTAGAGGTCTTAAGAAAATTCTATTAGAATGCCACCTTTATTAAATGATTTATATATGATTGTTAGGTCAACCTTGATTAAAGGATCTCAATACTAATACAATGGTTAGAAAGTAATAGCAGGTTTGATCTGACAAATACAACTCACTTTACAAATATAGATCATAGTTTGGGTTACATGTTGATCCACTAACTAGCCTTCATTGTCATCTTTGTCTCTTATCTACTTGGAACTCATTCAAGAAATCACACTTTGACTCTTCACAACTCTTTTTAGCCTCTAGCTCAATTTTTCCAATCAATAGAATCAATAACTATTCCAACCTATCTAGGTATTTACAAGTTTTGCTAACCTCTCCCTCTTTTATTATTATTATCTCTTATGCCTCCTTAAATAGGTAATTATGATCTTTTAACACTTAAACACCACCATAGAGATTAAGTTTTGGTTAGATTCATTGAATCCTTCCAATATTTTGTCTCCTCTTTTCTCTTCTAGAAACTTCTCCAAACTTCACCTTGAATTCTTGCATATATATTCTCAAACATGGTTTTGCTCAAATTAAATGCTCTAGGTCATCCATCCTTATCTTCCACCTGTTTTACATATTCCATGAAATCAACTGTGTTGTCTGGAAATCATGATTTCTTCATAATTTATCAAATAGTGTCTCTTGGCCAATACTGTGTTTTGATGCTCAATCATCAAACAATTACTCAATCCCTACGAACCTTTCTATTCAACATATATACTGACACTCAATCAATACTAATGCTCAGTCAACACTAAATTTTCTCATCATATACTGACATTGGATTAACACTAGCATCACTCAACATTAACTTCAAGTTTCTTAGTCTTCTACTCTTTTTCTCACTCAAGCCTATGTATTTTCTCAATATTTGATCACTTCTTCAGGGATTCAGTACAATTATCTTCTTCACTTGTAGCATGATTTAAACATTCATTTTAATTTTTCAAAGTCTAATAATCAAGTTCCCATTGCAATTCCTCTCATAACTCAACCTTTTCTCTAGGTTGTTCTTTTATTATGTCCATATTCTCAAATCCTCTTCATCAATCATCTTGATATGACACTCTAATCATATAGAAAATTGTCTTACCAATTAGGTTTGACAACAATGACAACATAAAAAATGTCTCAATTGTCATTTCCAATAGTCTCCCTCTTTGGCATTAATGGAAACAATATAGTTACCATACAATCCAAAAAATGTACTACTTTGAAAAATCTCCCTCTGTGTTTAGTATCAAATATTTCATTAATATCCTTAGTTTCATTATGATTCTTAGCTTTATGTGCAACAATATCTTTCCTTTAGTTGCTGTTGAAAAGATATTGTTTGAAGTGTAGAACCTAACATGGATCAATCAATTTTTTGTCAATGATGTCAAACCTAATACTTGTTGGTGAGAAAATTACTTTTTGGTTTAAATGCTATCATTTTTTTGATTGATGAAGAGGATTTAAAAAGAAAAGATAACAAGAGCACCAAGAGAAAGGTTGAGTTATTTGGTGTACAAAAGGAACACTAAGACCAAGTAAGACATTGATGATATCATGTATTGTTGATCTACTTAAGGCTAAACTAAATAGTTACTTTATCTAAGCCAAGAAGAAGTGTTTTCATAAAAAGTATTTACCAAGCTTGGCTGAGAAAATAGTGTAAGCTAAGAAAACCTAGTTCACATCGAGTAGAAAGTTAATATGTGTCAAGCATCAAAAAAATATAGTGCATCAGAAAAATATAGTAAGTTTTGATCATTAGGGAAATAATAGCGATGACCGAGCATTAGTAAAACCTAGTTGATGTTGAGCAACCCAGTGTTGGGCAAGCATCATAAGATTGTTATTGCTGAGTGAACAGTGTAGATGCCAAGTGACAACAAAAAGTGTTAAATCAAAGATTTGATGAATATGGGCCGACCAATTTGATTTCTTGAATTGTGTGAAGCATGTGGAAGATTTCTATGATAAAATGGTGGCACAAAATTCAAGATAAACCATTTTGAGGCAAATTCAAAGAGGATTGTAGAAGAGGCTTCTAGAAGAGACTAAAATGTAAAAGTGGCTAGATTCATTGAAACTTACCTAACCCTAAAATGGATGATGTGGTTAAACAAAAAAAGACCTAAATTCTCTATTTATAGAGATAGTAGGCCAAAAGAAAAGGTTTTCATTTGTGGGAACCTAAGGAAGACAAGAAGTCTAGGATGTTGCTTCAAGTAATGGTCGAATAGAAGAGTCTGTAATTGGCATGCAAAGAAAGAAGGCTTAAGAGGATGAATGCTTGAAGGATGAACAAGTTGTTAGAGATGAAGAGTGTAAATGACAAGAAGAATGGAGGACTGAACTAGAGATCTGTAATCTACAAGTGAGTTGTGTTTATTATCAGATCAAGTTTTGTTGTTACTTTCTAACAATTGTATCAATCTAGATAAATCCTTTGGATTAAGGTTGACCTAATAGTCATTTGTAAATCCTTTTATTGGGTGAAATTCTAATGGAATGTTCTAAAGTCCTCTAACAAGGCTTGCTCCTAATAAGGTGATTGAAATCCTTTAACCAGGTCACATTTAATAGTGTGTATCATAACCTTTAACAAGGTTGGCCTTTAATAGGGCATCACTTCATAAGAGTGAAATTAGGTAGCATGTTACTGGTGGTTTTTTAAAATTGGGTTTCCATGTAAAATTCTTGTATTAAATTATGTGAATACTAAATGAGTTTTTAGTATTTCATGCTTACATTTCTGCAAAGTTATTTTGACCTAGGACAGTGACCTATTAAGGTATTGAATGTTCTAATGGATGCAAGAATAATATGGTTTTATGGATATGAATTTGTTAAGCACTGAAAATTTTTATTTATACATTTGGACCTTGGATAACTAATTCAACCCCCCCTCTTAGTTATTATAAAGAATTACATCAATAGGTATCAAAGCCCTTGGTTTTTGTGAGGAAATAGTTTGAAGGTACTAAAAGCTAAAGATCAAGATGTGTAGAAAGGAGGTGCCCAAACTGAACAAGGAAAACTTTCTTGCATGGAAAATTTTCATGAAGCTACATCTAAGAGGACTTGAAGATTATGAAAAATCTACCATTAACACTAAGAATGTTGATCCTACTGGAGCCCCTACTACTAATGATCTAAAAAGAAAGATAGAACACAATCATGCAATGTTAGAGCTTGCATCTTCCCTACGCTACTCAGATTTTAGTGACATCAAAGGATGTAATTCTGTTAAGAAGATGTGGGATGCTATAGAGATGATCTATGGAGGAGACAAGAATATTTTGGATCCAAAATAATTAACCTAAATTTTCACTAAGTTTGCCAAAAAAAAAAAAAATTTAATCATGAAAGATAATCCATTCACATCAAACACATAGTAACGGAAGCAATAACATACATACAACTAAAAGGATACATAAGCATACATAACATGTTACATTCCTCAAGGATACCAAGATGTTGTGTCACATTTAAATCTAATTAATACTAAGTCTAACAACTACCACATCCACATGAAAGAATAATTAAAAATTCCAATGTCCTTAATATACATTTTTCTGAATGTCTCTTGGCAATTAAAATTGAGAATGCTCTACCATCCATTGTACATGCCATAGGGTATGAAAGACATGAAAGATTATACATGTGTGAAATTAAGGTACATCCTCCTATTCTAACCCATGATGCAAATACGATAAAGTAAATGAAACCATATTCCATACATGATACATCATCATAGAAGATATAAACATCCACCATAAAAGATAGCCATAAATCATAAACACTACACATATTTATCTAAATGCACGTTTCCTCCCATCCATAAATAGCATCATTAGCCCATCATGAGCCCTGGCCATCCCTTTGCACATAACATCCCAAGTCATCGAGGAGATCATCGGCATTATCATAGTAGGAATGTCACTCCTAAATCATACTACATCATATGTAGAAAGAAATCTAAGATGCTACAACATAAGAAATCTAATCATGCAAAATAAAGCATAAGATATAACATCCATCATAATGATACAAGAACAAAATGAAGGTAAAAGCCAACAAATAATGTGCTAGAGGAGATAGGCTCAAGTCAAATTTCACATGTCAAAAGTATATCATTTGAGAATCACCAATCATCATCGATGAAAGTGAACAACTAAAATAAACACATCCAACAATAAGTACACCACCAGAGGTACAAAAAAACTCTACAGAGGATACTTAGGCTACATTCTAGGGAGTGTTATCACATGGCTACTTGAGTTACCCTGGACTGGTCTCTCAATAGACCTCAGACCCTCAAGCGTTGAGTTACTCTAGACTGGTTACTCTCAACCTCGGACCCTCAACATGGCACATGAGGAACCAGAAAGCCCTCTCATGAAGATGAGGCAATCATCACATTCCCATCCTTAGTCTATGCAAGCAGTCAAGGTATGGGTGGGACAAATGTCCCTAACTTATCTTTTTAACGTGTTTCCCCAAAATTATTAATTACTAGATTATCACTTATTATTTAACTTGCAATAGGTTACCCTGGTACTGACCACTTTGGGCCTCAGACCCCTACTGCAAGCCACTCCCAAAGACACGTACCTAGACAACCTCTTTTAAGAACATAAAACACAGTTGTGTCCCATACCACAACATTCACAATAATCAAACTTGGTTCCTTAATAGGCAACCTAAAACTAAGCTGGTACTTCCACCCAAATACACATTAATGCTCCACAAAATAAATATAAAAAATTAAACTTTTAATTTAAATCACAAGACATATCATGACATCCAACCACATGAATAGTATGAAAGAAATCTCACAAAACCTCTAGTATATCCTTATGAAATCGCAAATCAAGAGTCATATAAATCACTTCAGTTGTAAACAAACAACTGGAAAGTATCAAAAGATAATCCACACTATCTACAATAGTTCTATATGAGCAACTAAAAGCATCAAGAAGGTAATAACAATAATAACATCAAACCACCATGAGCAACATCAAATGATAATCATGTTCTTAGAAATTCTCCATAGGCAACTGAAGGCATCCCTGATTAATCATAATATTCGTTGGTCCTCCACGGGTAACCGTAAAGTATCTCAAATAAATCACAATATGCATTGGTTCTCAATGAGCAACGAAATGCATTCCAAAATAAGTCACAATACCCTTTGGTTCTTAACCAGCAACCAAAAACATCTCCATTGAACAAATCATCATTATAAATACTCATCAACTTTCGATTACTTAATTTATAATTTCCATAAGCACACCAAGGATGATCATTTGTCTAAAACAATCTTCATTAATTTTAAACAAGGTAACCGTCAACCTTTTTAAAAGTCAAACTCAATAATACTTCTATAATTATATAATTCCATTAGACATTTATATTAAGAACTCTTCTCTTTAAACTTTTCTCTCATTTAGAATCTACTTGTCTAAATTAGTTAATAATTAATTATACATCTTCTATTATTAACTAATCTTAATTTAATCTTCCCTTGCAATTTAACTCCCTTTTAACTCATATCATGATCCAATCATTTATTATTTTGTTATAATAATAGTTGATAACAATCGAGTTTGAAATGATAAATATAATTTATCATTAATTCATTTATATTACCAATTCAATAAATATTAAGAATCAACAACTACTATCAACAAATAATTAAATTAATCAACAATTTCAGCTCTATGATTGCCAATTGATTAACAATTAATGGTAATTTCGTAAATTAGAAAATCAACTATATCTCAACCAATAATACCCAATTTAATAATTTAATAATAGTTTGTTAATGACTATTAGCAAGTCATCTGCAATATCAGATTCGCTATTTTAAGAAAAGAATGTAGTATCTCTCTTCAATTTAATAATAATTCGAAATTAATATTACTAACACAAGAATTCTTAACATTTAAGTATAACATCAAATATTATCATTGATTAATGAATGTATATATCTATACATATATATATATATATATATAACAATACATAGTACTAATAAATCCTTACACATATATGATTTAAACATAATCAATTAGTAAACTTAGAATTACTAAAATTTATATAACTCTAAAACTTACAACGTGTATCAATTAATAAAATACGGCGATGATTTATTTAAAACCGGTGCGATTTGGGTTAATGGTGTCGTACGTTGTCAAGTCAGTCGGCTCATTTTTGTGAAGGCCATTCGAATACGATTTTCTTAACAACACTTAACATCATACAATGCTATTGTTATAATGATAATAAAAGACGCATATTACATCCTTAATTCAAATTGACTTTCATAGTTTTAATTGGCATACAACAAAGATTTTTTTTTTAAATGATATATAATCACTGGGTAATTTGAAAATGTTTAAGTAATTTATTAAATCGCTGGAAAGCAATACAAAGCTGGGTAATTTGACAATGTTTAAGCGATTTATTAAATCACTGGAAAGCAATACAGACACTGTGCGACAGTTAGGACAGGCTGTGCGGCCATTAAAACATTATTATTGTATAACAATCAACCAAAATAATGCAAGTGGGCTTTTATAAACCGTGTATAATATTAACCAGGGCCACACATAGATAGTAACCAAGATCCAACTAATTAGAATAACTTCAATACAATTTTATTAATATTTTTTTTATTTTTCATATGCGTAGGACCTTGTACCTGTTGTCGGTTATTAATATCAGGCCATGTGGCCCCTTAAGCACTTCCCACATCGCTGGTATATCGTAGGGCATATCTGCATCTCTTAGGGATTTGTTGTGCTAGTTCTCAATAACATTTTTTGGTCAATGGAGACGCTATAGATAGTGTGCACGTCTGCAACAAGGTGACTAATGAGTGGTTGCATAGGCCAAGATGAAGGTTAAGAGAAACAAATTTGAATGTGGGGGTGATCGAAAAACGTCTTTGTTTGGATTGTATGCTACAATTTCGATGCTGATAGCTTTGGTGATCAAGTTTGAATTATCATCATTGATGAGCAAAGATGGATAAAGTCTTGGAGAATAGAGGATTGCCAAAGGCATCGAATCAAAGTTTTGTTCCAAGTTATTGCCTTTTCCAATCCACGTCAAACATCTATGGTAGCTTCCTTCATAGTAAAGAGCTAGCAGTGGGGGGAGCATGGATGCCGGTAGTTGGCAATGTTGCTATAGGATACTCTTTCTTATTGCATCTCATACTAAATGTACATATAATAATATCACCTCTATTGAACTGTCAACAAGCCTATTTAGCAAAAGACGTGACATAGGTTTTAGTAAAAAGATATTGTAGTTTTGAGCGTTCAGATATATAGTATTTTCTCTTCATGTTTTCAGCAGTACGTGTTGGTGGATGAGTGAATTCAGATTGGATTTCTACCTTGTTGTTAAGGTAGTTTCTTGGGTGCAAAATCTACCGACCACTATCTGAAAGCTTTCAACTTAAGTATGCCACCTAGTTGTTTGTCTCAAACTACAGACAAATGGCTAAAATGTCATTGCAGAGAACAAGAACTCTGGGACCCATTCACACAGTCAGAACAACAACTAATCTTAGCTTTGGTTTACTGATAGCCCAATTTTTCTCTACATTAAATGTACACTACTAAGAATAGAATGGAGTGTTAATATAAAATTCCAAACTAAAAGAAAATGATACTGTGTACAAACTCAGGTCTATTACTATATGATATGACCTATGAATTTCAAGATTACTCAACCAAAAGTAACAACATACAATAAATTAATAAGACACAAAATTTCAGTGTTGTATGAGTTCGAGAGCTAGAGAGTGAGCTTCAAAAGAGAATCCTTATTTCCCCAAAATGTAATGAATTATATAAATTAAATATAATCCTATTTACAACATGCGGATATGACTACCCTGTGAGAAAGTTTCGGGTGCAAATCATGGGTGAATTTTCAACCGAAGTATGTATCAGCAAGTAAATAAATTAACCTACTAATAGTGATAACATAATTTAACTTGATAAACATCCAAGTTTCTTTTTCTTTTTATTTTCTTAAAAATCTCCATAAAAAGAATTATCCAAAACAAATATCATAACAATCAAACCCATTGACAGTAATGTCACTGTTACAATGTAAATTGCATTGGAACATATATTCACTGACCTCAAACCAGATCTTGCACAAATAAAAGTTATACATATCTATTTCAATATAATACGTGCTATTTGATCACATACAAAAACATTGATTCAAAGTTGCTACTCTCAAACTATAAACCAACAAAAGTTTATCATGAGTACTTACCCAGACACTGACGTTATTTTTCTATGCCTTAGAAATCTGTAGCAAATCCCTTCCTTCTCCAACCTTCGTAGTCCTTCCAAAAATTGAACCCCCCAAGCTACTAGGAGTGCTTGTAGAAGCATATGGGGATGTCCATAATCACTAGGAGAGCCTCTATATAAAGGCTTCTAAGATGCATCTAGAATGTGTCTAGAAAGAACTAAGAGATAAGCATTGACAACTCAGTGCAAGCCTTATCCCACCTTCTAGGTAATGGAATAAGAATAACAAGGTTGTAGACACCATGTGCTTAATTAGTGCACTAACTCTCGTGTCATAGACAACTCATGTATAAAAGAGGTGCACATACTCCTAGGTGAATAATTAGTAAAATAATTCACATTACTTTATTTAATATTTACTTGACCCCTTTTTTTTTAATTTTTAAATCTTATGCACTTACCATGCAATCATGACATTTTTAATAAATTAATTTATTTTCCACTTTAAAATTTATTTTTGGAAACTTAATTTAATAAAATATTCATTAACTTAAATGATATTATTTAACATTTATTTAAAAAATGGAAACTAAACATATTATTATTAAGTTAAATAAACATTACGACATTCCAACTTTGAACATACCATTTTCATCTCCAAATTTAATTCTTTTATTTAATTAATTTCTTGATTAATGAAATAAAATTAAATAATAAAATATCTTACTAATTTTCCATTTAATTAAGTCATTAATTAAATCTTTTAATTAGACCTAATTAATAGAAAATACACCAAGGATTTACAAAGTAAAATACGAACGTCCATGATAGTGAAATGCAAACTAGGGTAGGCACTACAACTTTCCTACATGGAAATTTTTGATGAAGCTACATCTAAGAGGACTTGAAGAGTATGAACAATCTACCATTAACACTGAGAGTGTTGATCCTACTGGAGGCCCTACTACTAATGATCTAAAAAGAAAGAAAGAACACAATCATGCAATGTTAGAGCTTACATTTGCCCTAAGCTACTCAGATTTCAGTGACATCAAATGATGTAATTCTGCTAAGAAGATGTGGGATGCTATAGAGATGATCTATGGAGGAGACAAGAATATTTTTAAAGCCAAAGCTGAAAGTCTAAGAGGAAAGTTCAATGACATTAGAATGCAAGAGGGTGAGACTATAGTCCAGTATTACACAAGAATAAAAAATATTGTGAATGCTAATAGAGGAGAAAATGGTGTTATTGAAGATGAGACTATAATAAAAAAAGGTATTGAGAACCTTTTTCCCTATATACACTATTATAGTTCCTACCATACAAGAATAAGGTGTGTTCCTAGTAGTAATATAACCCTTGAAGGACCGATGGGTAGACTCACTACTTTTGAACTTTCTAATTTTGATAATTTCAAAACTAAAAATGTTGAATCTACTTTCAAATCTAAATTGACACTGAAAGAACCTAAAGATAAGAAGAAAAAGGCCAAACATGTTTCTAGTGATACTGATACAGATGAAGAATATGTCGAAGAGCTTGAAGCATTATTGGCTAGGAGATTTCACAGAGGCAAAGGGAAATACAAAGGTAAGTTACATATCATGTGTTTTAATTGTAATGAGGTTGGTCATATTGTTACAAGGTGTCTAAAGAAGAAAACCAATAGGAGCGAAGATAAATAAAGAGGTAAAAGAGATGACAACAAAAAAGACTATAAAGACAAGGGAAAGAAGTCTTGCTATGTTGTTGAAGAGGAAACAAAAGATGGATCTGATGACCATGATGATGAATTTGTATATGTTGCTATGAAAGATGAGGCAATTGCATTAGTATCTTATGTGAGCAAAAGTGATAGATGGAGCATTGGTAGTGGATGTTCAAATCACATGACTAGAGATAAAAGTATGTTCATTACCCTTGAGTATTAAAATGGAAATAGTGTTAGATTTGGTAATAATGCACCATGTCTAATAAAAGGTAAAGGATTAATAAAATTTACTGAAAAGATCATGTGTGGCAATGTTGACTATGTAGAAGGACTTAAATATAACTTTTTGAGTGTGTCACAATTTAATAGTTTAAGTTGTAAAGTTGAATTTGATAACAAGAAGGCTAAGATCTATGGCATTGATGGAAAACTAAATGGAAATGGAGATCAGACTAGAGGTAATCTATAATATCTTGACATGAATGATGGTACTTGTCTTGTTGTAGAATTTGATGATCTATGGCTATGGCACAAGCGGTCATGTCATGTTAACTTTGATAACTTAGCCAGTATCACTAACATGAAAAAGAGTCAGGGGTTTGCCAAAATTGAAGAAACCTAATAATGTGATTTGTAAACAATGTCAGTTAGGCAAGACCAAAAAAATTAATTTTAAAAGTAAGACTCACTCCTCAAAAGAAATTTTGGAATTAGTTCATATTGATTAGCATGGACCAATTGATGTGAATATCTACAAAGGTGACAAGTACATTATCCTATTTGTTGATGATTATTCTAGGATGATGATAGATATGTTTTTGAAACAAAAATTTGATGCTTTTCAAGTGTTTAAGTGGTACTTGGCAAGAGTTGAAAATGAGACTGGCAAAAGCTTGGAATGTTTGAGATCTAACAGAGGTGTAGAATTTAAATCAAATGAGTTTGAGATATTTTGTAATGATAGAGGAATTAAAAGACAAACTTCTACACCTAGGACCCCTCTGCAAAATGGGATTGTTGAAAGGAGGAACATATCTGTAATGAATTGTGCTAGAACACTAATGATGGAGAAGAATGTTACTTTGAAATATTGGAGAGAATCTCTAAGCATAGTTGTCTATACCTTGAATTCAGTACAAGTCAAGAAAGGTACAAATTCCACACCTTTTGAACTATGGTATGGATACTCACTAAATGTAAAATATTTTAAGGTATTTGGAAGCAAGTGTTACATTCTTAAGGACAACATGAATGGTAAAATTGATGCTAAAAGTGAAGAAAGTATATTCCTAGGCTATTCCACAAGAAGTAAAGCTTATAAGTGTTTAAATACTAAAACTAACAAAGTCATGGAAAGTGAAAATGTGAAGTTTGTTGAATATACAAAGGTACATGAAGCTGAACCTAAGATGGAATCTGATGAGTACAAAATCTTCATATACTATTATGTGTTAGATTGTGGTGACTGATCAGGAAAGTATTGTACATACTTCATAAATAGTGGGAAATTTTTTTTTGGGAAGTGGCTGACATGGTAGCCGACATATTATGGCCAACATATGGCCGACATGTTATAACCCTAAAGTGGTTTAATACTTGTATAAAAGGGCTTAGGGTTGGGTATTTTTCATAATGTTGTGATGCAAAATTGGTTCTTGCGGCGGTATTGAGCTGTAAGGGATTACGGATTGTAATCAGGTTGTAATCACTGGATTGTAATAAGATTAGACTTGCTGTTTGGTGGATGTAGCCCAGGGATTGGGTGAACCACGTTAAATCTTGGTGCCTTGTGTTCATTTCTATGTGTTCTATTATTTTCTGTTATTGGTTATATTTACATGTACTTTTTTTTTAAATTTCTGTCCGTAGTTTATCCTAACAAGTGGTATCAGAGCAAGGTTGTCTTTCAGTTATCCTCTGTAGGAAAGTCTCACTGTTAAGTGGGAGTCTCACAGTTGAGTGGGAGCGATGGCAGATGAGGGTAAGCTGAGGATTGACAGGTTTAATGGGCAGAACTTCCAGTTATGGAAGATGCAAATGGAAGACTATTTATATCAAAAGGATTTATGGAAGCCATTCGAAGGAAAAACCAAGAATCAGGGAACTATGTAAGAGACTGAATGGGATCTCTTAGATAGAAAGGCACTCAGAAGCATTCGGTTATGCTTGGCACCATCGATGGCATTTAATATTACAAAAGCAAAGACGACAGAAGATTTGATGAAAACCCTAGTGACACTGTATGAAAAGTCCTCCGCTTCAAATAAGGTATTTTTCATGAAGCGTTTATTTAATATGAAAATGGCAGAAGGTGGATCTATTGCAGATCATTTAAATGAGTTTAATACTATTACTAGTCAATTATCTTCTGTGGGGATCAATTTTGACAAAGAAATTAGGGCTCTCTTGATTTTGTGTTCATTGCCTGAAAGCTGGAATGGCTTGGTAATGGCGGTGAGTAATTCTGTTCTTGGATCTAGTACCCTAAAATATGATGATGTGATTGGTGTTATTTTAAGTGAGAAAACTCGTAGAAAATCCTTAGGTGGATCTACATCAGGAAGTTCTTTAAATGCACAAAGCAGGGGCAGAATGACTGAAAGAGGAAGTAATTCTAGAAATCATGGGAAATCAAGAGGAAAGTCAAAGGGGAGGAGATCTCAATCACGAGGACCAAATGATTGCTGGTACTGTGGGAAACCAGGGCATAAAAAGAAAGATTGCTGGAATCGAAAGAAAAATGAAGGAGATAAATCAGATGGAGACAAGGAGGCAAATGTGGTAAGTGACAAATCCGAAGAGGATGCTTTGCTTCTGTCTTTAGAGAGTGTTGATGATTCATGGGTTTTAGATTCTGGTGCTTCATTTCATGCTACACCTCATAGAGGTTATTTCATTGATTATGTACAAGGGGATTTTGGGCTTTTTTATTTGGGGGATAATGAACCCTGTCAGATTGTTGGAAAGGGAAAAATTAAGATTAAGTTGCAGAATGGGAATCATTGGGTACTACATGAGGTAAGACATGTTCCACAACTAAGTAGGAATTTAATTTCAGCAAGGCAACTCGGTGATGAGGGTTGTGTAGTTACTTTTAATGATAAAAATTGGAAGGTTTCAAAATATTCCCTTGTAGTAGAAAAAGGTGTGAAAGTAGGCACCTTATATCTTTGTACAAGTCATATTGTTCCTTCTACTTTCATTGTTTCAGAGAAAATGAATATTCAGGAACAATTACTGCAGTTGAGCAGGGAGAACAAATAGCTGCTGTAGATTCTGATACAGCGTTGTGGCACAATAGACTTGGGCACATGAGTGAGAAAGGTATGAAAGTACTTCATTCAAGGAAAGTTTTACCAGTTCTAAAATGTGTGAATATGGATTTCTGTGAAAGTTGTGTGTATGGAAAACAAAAGAGAGTGAGTTTTGTAAAGACAAGGAAGGAAAACAAAAAGGAGAAATTAGAGCTTGTGCATACAGATATATGGGGACCGGCTCAGGTATCTTCCCTTGGTGGCTCTCATTATTATGTTACATTTATTGATGATGCAACTAGAAAATTATAGGTTTATTTCCTTAGACAGAAATCTGATGTATTTCAAACTTTTAAGAAATGGAAATGGCTGGTTGAAAATGAGACTGGTAAGAAATTAAAATGTCTCAAATCTGATAATGGTGGTGAGTATTGCAGTCATGAATTTGAAGATTATTTCTCCATTAATGGTATTCGTAGATAGAAAACTATTCCAAGGACTCCACAGGAAAATGGAGTGGTTGAACGCATGAACAGGACTATAATGGAGCGCGCAAGGAGCATGAGGTTGCATTCTAGGTTGCCCTTACACATGTGGGCGGAGGCTATCAATACTACAGTATATTTGATTAATAGAGGTCCCTCTACTCCTTTGGGCTATGGTATTCTAGAGGAAGCATGGACTGGTAAGAAGGTGAGTTATTCTTTTCTCAAGACCTTTGGTTGTGAAGCTTTTGCTCATATAGACTCTGAAAAAAGAACCAAGCTCAAAGCTAAATCAAAGAAATGTGTCTTTGTTGGATATGGCATTAATGAATTTGGTTATAGGCTTTGGAATTTTGAAAATCATAAAATTAAAATAAGTCAGGATGTCATATTCAATGAAAAAGTGTTGTACAAAGATCTGTTGCAGCAACATGAGAAGAAAGAAGATGATTATGTAGTGTTGTATAATACTCCAAAAGTTGATGTTCCAGCCATTCCTCATGATGTGCAACAACTGCAAAAACAAATACCACACACACCAGTAAATGTTAGACAGTCAACAAGGCAAATTAGACCTCCACAAAGGTTTTCTCCCTCTTTGTATTCTATTTTACTTACTGATGCTGGTGAACCTGAAGGTTATGATGAAGCTGTGCAGGTGGATACTAAGATTCAGTGGGAGTCTGCAATGAAAGATGAAATGGACTCTTTGTTAAAAAATAAGACATGGGATTTGTGCAAGTTGCCTGCAGGTAAAAAGGCTTTACAGAATAAATGGGTTTACAGGTTGAAAGAAGAGGAAGGAGGTAAGAAAAGATTTAAGGCCAGGTTACTTGTAAAAGGATTTGCACAAAAAAAGGGAATTGATTTTGATGAGATATTTTCTCCTGTTGTTAAAATGACTTCTATTCGTACTGTTTTAAGTCTTGTGGCTACTGAAGATTTGCATTTAGAGCAGATGGATGTTAAAATAGCCTTTCTTCATGGTGATTTGGATGAAGAAATATATATGGCTCAGCCACAGGGTTTTGAGGTCAAAGGTAAGGAGAACTTAGTGTGCAAATTGAAGAAAAGTTTATATGGCTTGAAGCAAGCACCTCGGCAATGGTATCTAAAATTTGACAGTTTTATGCGTGAGCATGGATATAATAGGTGTCATTTAGATTATTGTTTTTATTTTAAGAGGTTGGATGATTATAGCTACATTATTTTATGTCTATATTTTGATGATATGCTTATAGCTGGGTCTAACATGCATCATATTAAGGGGCTAAAACACCAGTTAGCACATGCATTTTCTATGAAGGATTTGGGGGCAGCAAAAAAAATCCTTGGTATGAAGATTTGCAGAGATAGGAAGAACAGAACCTTGACACTATCTCAGGTTGATTATGTTGAGAAGGTGTTGCAACGTTTCTGTATGGAGAATGCTAAATCTGTCAGCACACCTTTACCTGGTCATTTGAAATTGACTAAAGAGATGTGTCCCAAGATACAGGAAGAGGAGGATAAGATGTCCAAGGTACCCTATGCTTCAGCTATAGGAAGTTTGATGTATGCTATGGTATGCACTAGGCCAGATATTGCACATGCAGTGGGAGTCGTTAGCAGGTATATGAGTCATCCAGGATTTGAGCATTGAAATGCTGTCAAGTGGATTCTCAGATATTTGAGAGGGACATCCAATAAATGTTTACACTTTGGGGGCTCTACTATTGATTTACAGGGCTATGTTGTCTCAAATTTGGCAGGGGATATTGATACCAGGCAGAGTACTACAAGTTATGTCTTCACTGTTGGTGGGGCAGCCGTGAGCTGGGTTTCTAGGTTACAGAAGATTAATGTTTTATCCACTACATAGGCAGCCAAGGAGATGATATGGCTTCAGTTCTTCTTGGAAGAATTGGGACATTCTCAGAAGGATAATTATTTGTTTACAGATAGTCAGAGTGCCATTCATCTTGCTAAGAATTCAGCTCTGCATTCTAAGACCAAACACATACAATTGCGATACCATTTCATTCGGTCAGTTTTGGAGGATGGACAGTTAAAGCTAGAGAAGATAAATACCAATGACAATCCAGCAGATATGTTGACAAAGGTTGTAACAAGGGAGAAGCTGAACTCCTCTTCAGCTTTGGTTGGTCTTTTAGACTGAACATGAATAAAAGAACAGTAGAGTCCAGGATGGTTTGATCCAATGGGAGCCCCATGTGGTAGTGGTATTGCTATAGGATTAGTCTCCAAGTGGGAGATTTTTGTTTAGTGTGGAGCCTGATCAGTCCCCAAGTGGGAGATTGTTAGATTGTGGTGACTGATCAGGAAAGTACTGTACATACTTCATAAATAGTGGGAAAAAAAAATTTGGGCAGTGGCCGACATGGTAGCCGACATATTATGGCCGACATATGACCGACATGTTATAACCCTAAAGTGGTTTAATACTTGTATAAAAGGGCTTAGGGTTGGATATTTTTCATAATGTTGTGATGCGAAATTGGTTCTTGTGGCAGTATTGAGCTGTAAGGGATTACGGATTGTAATCAGGTTGTAATCACTGGATTGTAATAAGATCAGACTTGTTGTTTGGTGGACGTAGCCCAAGGATTGGGTGAACCACATTAAATCTTGGTGCCTTGTGTTCATTTCTGTGTGTTCTATTATTTTCTATTATTGGTTATATTTGCATATACTTTTCTTTTCTTTTCTGTCCATAGTTTATCCTAACACTATGAAGACATGAATGTTGATGAAGCTGTGAACCAAGTTGTAAATTAAAAAAACAACTATTAGCGACTATTGAGTCGCATAGAATGGATGTCAATTTTCATTTAGGATTTGAGTTATGGATATAAGCCAAGGTACATTTTGATACTCAGATTAGTATACATGAAAGGAATGCTAACTTATCTGATAGAGAAGTGCACAGTGACTCTGAATATGATAAACTCATTGAAGAAAGAAGAGTAGAACCAAGATTGTCAAAGTATGTCAGAAGACATCACCCTCGTCAAAAAATTATTGGAGATAAAGAAGCCAAACCAATGACAAGGAATAGGTTGAGAAGTGATAAATTTTTGTTGAGAATGCATGAGCCTAAGTTAGTGACCGATGCATTAGAGAATGAAGATTGGAGTAAAGCCTTGAAAGAAGAGATTGATTAGATTGAGAAGAACAAAACATGGACTATAGTACCCAAACCAGGGAACAAGAATGTGATCAAAACCTATTGGTTAATAGGTTTTCCTTCTTCTATAAACTCTCAAATGCCCAAATTTGCAAGAGATGATCATCTACTAGCAATTAGATAATCCATTGTTAGGTTGGTATATTTCTTCTAAATTGAAAGGTACAACTCCCTTATGAATGATATTCAATGAATTTTTTTAGTTCCTAAACTAATTGTGTACATTCTTTACCTTAGAATGGAAGAGAAAAACCAAGCCATCCCTAGACAAAACTAACTCAGGTAGTGAGTTTTAGATCCTAAAGCTAGCCAATCCCAGAAATCCATACATCCTATGACTCCTTGGCATTGGTAATGCAATAAAGTATGAGATGCAAAATGAAATGATTGAATTTTATATGCAAATTAATCCAACCTTAAACACCACACAAGGATATCTCTCTCAACCTCAACAAATACTCTGCTTCCTTTAGTTCATTGTATTAAAATAAAGAAACAAAACTCTATTTGTTCATTGATCTTAATCTAACTTCAGAGATGTATCCAACTTCACACATGCAATGGCATAGTAAATTATTGGCATAAAACACATTCAATCTTTTCTCTAAAACACAAAGTACTTCCCACCAAAAATTAGCTGACATTTCTATTTATTTTCAAAAGAATACATATAGAAATTATAGATGGAGCATTATAGAAAATAATCAAACTAATTCATCTTCTTTACTAGAATGACCCATAGCAAGAATCCATTTATCAGTTACAAAAGGTAGTAGCAATGATTGGGTTGAACTCTTTGTGTATATTAATATAGACCTTTGTATATCTAATGAGCTATCAAGAAAGACTCTGGCAATGTTCTTGATTGTATCTATCTGTTACTATAGTTCTTCGACACCTCAGAATGTCATTCATTGAGCTTTGCTACCCTTTTATAATTTATATCAGTTTATCTCTAAGCTCAAATGTTGAACACTAATCTTGTACAACATGGCAGCAAATCTTAGAGGACTGCAAGGGCCTTCATGTTCTTGCTCAAAAATTCCCACAATGAAAATAGTATTTTGTTGGTTTATCGCTATAACACATAGTGATCTCTCATTTTCATCGCTTATCTCCACAATGTCCTACTACTCAATCTATCCTTTGATAAAGTCATAATTTTAGGATATAGTGATACCCTCTCTCTTGTGTACCATGAGCTTGATCTCCACATTACTCTGACGTATGCCAAAAACTTCATTGTCCATTGATATGACTAAGTTTATCTCATTTGACTTATCAACCTTTGCTAAAGGTTATGGTGATGGACATTTCTCATCACTCATATGTAATAAAGTTTCATCTTCTACACTTAGTGTTAAGCCTAATCACTATGACCTATACCAAAAACTTCATCATCCATTGATATAACTAAGTTTTTCTCATCTAACTTGCCGATGATCATTGAAGGTTGTGGTGATGGACATTTCTCATCATTCATCATTGTAACAAAGTTTCATCTCTTGTGCTTAGTGATAAACTTGATCACTATGACCTATGATGATATTTATTTTGCATCATAAATAGCCTCCTTGTCATCATTGTAGGACAAATCTAAGCAACAACCTTAATCACTGTAGCTATAGTGATAAGAAGAAAAACTTAAGGCCATGCATGCTTGACCAATTTCTATGAATCACCAAGTATATTTGTAGCTTAATGGACATTTCTTGATGTATAAAACATTTATTGACCAAAAATATATTGGTAAACAAATTTTCCTTCTTCTATAAACTCTCGAATGCCCAAATTTGTTAGAGACAATCATCTACCAATAGTTGGATAATCCATTGTCAAGTTGATAGATTTTCTCTGAATTGAAGTAGCTCCCTTATGAATTTTATTCAATGAATTTGTTTAGTTCCTAAACTAATTGGGTACATTCTTGACCTAAGAATGGAAGAGTAAAACCAAGCCGACCCTAGACATAACTTAGGCAGTGAGTTTTAGATCCTAAACCTAGCCAATCACAAAAATCCAAATATCGTATGGCTCCCCAACATTGGTAAAATACAATAAAGTATGAGATGCATAATGAAATAATCAAATTTAATATGCAAATGAATCCAACCTTAAACACCACATACTGATATCTCCCTCAACCTCGAGAAATACTCTAATTTCCTTCAGTTCATTAAATTAAAATAAAGAAACAAAATTATGTTTTTCATTGATATTAATCTAACTTCAGAGAGATATTCAAATTCACACATGAAATGGCATGGTAAATTATTGGCATAAAACACATTGAATCTTATCTCTATACCATGAAGTACTTCACACAAAAAATTAACCAACATTTCTATTAATTTTCAAAAGAATACATATAGAAATTAGAGATGGAGCATTACACAAAATAGCCAAACTAATTCATCTTTTTTACTAGATCGACCCATAGCAAGAAGCCATTTATTGGTTACAAAAGGTAGCAGCAATGCTCAGGTTGAACTCTTTTTATTTGTTAATATGGACCTTTGTATATATAATGAGCTGTCAAGAAAGACTCGAGCAATGTTCTTGACTATATCTATTTGTTACTACAGTTCTTCGACACCTCATAATGTTGTTCATTGTGTTCTACCAACCTTTTATAATTTATATTAGTTCATCTTTGAGCTCAAATGTTGAACACTAATCTTGTACAATGTGGAAACAAATATTGGAGGATCGCAGAGGGTCTTCACATTCTTTCTCGAAAACTCCTCGAATGCAAATAGTCTTTTGTTGGTTAATTGGTATAGCACATAGTGATATCTCATTTTCACTACTCATTGACACAACCTCCTACTACTCAATCTAACCTCTGATAGGGTCATCACTATAGGATATAGTAATTGTAGACACCTAAATTTGATTACACTATTTTAGTAATCCTATTTAGTTATCTAAAAAGGCATTATTAATTAAATTTCTATTTAATTAATCCTTTGTCATCCCCTAGTTGATTAATTTAATTAATCATCTATAGTCCTAATTGATAAATCAAACAATCTATTATTTATCAATTAAATCCTATTCTTCTATCTAATTCCAAAAATCCCCATTTATTAAATAAATCTATTTGATAAATGAAATCCTCAAATTCAAAAACCCCTAACCTATCTCTAATCCTCCATTTAGCCTAATCCACCCCATCCACCCATACTAACCAAGCTTAGCCACTAACTCACCCACCCTCATTAATGCCATCCACTTGCACATCTCTAACATCCCTAATCTAATCCTAAACCCAAGCCTAATCCACCCCCTAATGTTGTCACATTCCTTAAACAAGTTTAAGACTTTCCTAATCCAAACCAAAGTCTCCCCTCAAAAAAACCCAACCACTAAGTCATGAGTGCTCTTACAAAACATAAAGACTCTTACAAGCCCACTCATGACTCTTACATCCATCTTACACACTCTTCCCTCTTCCACACTCATTTCTCTTACATCCCTCTTACATACTCAACCCCACTCATCATGACTTTAACCAACCCTTAACCCTACCCTCTCACACTCCTCCTCCTTGTGACAAGTGTCACCTTCCCATTGGTGCTAAACAAGCACAATCCATGTGCTCCCCTTTGAGTGCATCTTAGCCCTCCTTAAGCCTTCATCCATCCTTGCATCTAAGCCCTCCATCCCTCTACCCCTTAGCCTATAAATTGAATCCCATCCCAAGCCATTTCATCAACAATCTTTGAGCTAAAGTTACCATGCTATTTTGAGAACCAAAGCCATCAACCATACCCTTATAATGCCAAATTGAGAGCTCACAAAGCTACCAATTTGCCATTACCCATCTCCATTGAAGTAGCTTTTGAGCATCTTGAGCATACATCCACAGCAAAAGGACACATCTACAGAATCAAGAAAGCATGGAGTGTTTTCTCTTGTGAGGTTTGCACTTCTTATTTTCTTTCTTAGTCTAAGAATATATGTGAATTTAGTTTTTGGTTTGTGAATGTTTACTTCATTTGTTAATGTTCTTTGCATACTGATTCTGGTTCTACATTTTGGCACGCCCGGTGGGACCCCACTATGGGTCATTTAATCATCTATTTTTATCTATATGTCATTTTTCTAACCATCTAATGTTTGCTGTTGTTTGAGTGTGTTGTGAGGGTGTTTTGCTTGTTTTTGCAGGTTAAAGAACGCACTTAGGAAGAAGAAATACCATCTAAAAAAAAAAAATTCGCATTTTCAGCTTTTTTTGGCGCAGTTTTGGCGTCTGCAACCTGTTCTGTCTGCGAAAAAACAACAAAAAAAGTTAAAATTTTTTTTCCCATAGTTAAGCTCTCATTTTTTAAGATTTTGGCTAACTAACTAAATTGCTTTTTTTTTGTCTCATTGCAGGTTGGAGCACATATGGAACCACTAAACATGTTTCTTGCAGGTTTTCATGTTGCTAAAAAATGAACTTGAATGTTTAACCATTTGTCTTTGAATGCATGTTGCTAAAAAAAAAATGAACTTGAATGGTTAAACACATTTTTCATTGAATGAATGTTGCTCAAAAACACACTCTTGAATGTCATGGATTAAAATCAACTTTCTTTGGAATGCATGCTTAAAACAAAAAAATCCAATCTTGAATGCCAAGGATCAATTAACCATTACAAATCTCTTTTTCACATGCAATCTAGGTAAAGTTGGATTTTTGGACATTTAAGAAACTTTGTTAAGTTAAAATACAAATTTACAAAAATCAATTTGAGTAGTTCCTTGGACTCACCTCTTTTCTAATCACCCATCAAATATTAACCATTGGTTGCAATCTCAGCACCATTTATGGGGATGGGTCTACTTGAAAAAGGTGTTAAATGTTCCACAATCTAACTCACTCACTTGGTCTTTGAACATTTGCTTTAACTTTATCAAAATTCTTAAATGGTCAAAACTCTAGATTAAATCGATCACACTTCAAGTTTGGGCACTAAAATTGAACAACAACTGACGTGGAGAGCCTCCGGGCACGCGCTTGAAATCAAATCTCACACACTTTTGTTTTAGGCTTAAAACAAACTCACACTCAATCTTGAATGCCTTAAAGAAAATTAATCGATACTTGACGTGGAGGGCCTCCGGGCGCGCGAGTTTGCTTTTGTTGACCCTAACTCTTCTTATTGTGTGCATTCTTCGATCGATTTACTTTTGTTGGCGCTTCAAGTTGGAATTGAACATTGTCTCTTAAACATGAGTGCTTGCAAAGTATAGATTAGCACACATAAGAGTCAGTTGGTAAAAGAACAAGCGTGTTTTTTAGCCCAAGGTCATCTGAGTCTTCTCTCCCCTTGTCATCTTTCGAGGCCATCTTGGGTGCATAAGATTAGGATCCAAAACCTTGTTTCTTTTTTAGGAGGCCTGCTTGGGGATTTCATCACCCCTTGGATGACCTCAACTCCAGCGTTCCGGCGGAGCATAAGAATCGAGAGGTGAATCGAAAGACACCTCTCTTGGGATCAAGATTTTGTCATTCGGGCTAAGCCTCAAGGAACTTTATACCCTTGAGAAGTGAAAGAGGAGAAGTGGGTTACCGCTCCTCTCGGCTGTGTGACATCCTTTTGGTCTCATCTACGGATTTGGGCCTCACGTACCTTGCGTATATCGAGGACTCCCTAGCTAAACCAATTGTCTGCCTTGCAAAAAACCATCTAGGATGTTAATGTGTTTGGAGTGACTGATCGAAACATTTGTAGAACATACACACTTCTTGGCGCAAGTACCACATTCTGAGAACCACAAACTTCTATCTGGGTGTTCCTATCTATTGCTTGTTTTTACTTGTTGAATGAATGTTTGCCAAACTTGGTCAATCCTAGCTTAGGGCACACTTAGCGTAGTCACTACCTATTTTGGAAGTTGAACAAGTTGAAGCAAAACAACTGAGATTTTTCCCAAAGCCAAGCAGATTCAGGAATTTATGTCAGAAAAACCCAAACCCAAACCCAAACAGAAGTTTCACAAGGTCAAACTCAAGCCATCTCTAGCATACCAAGAACTTTCAGCCAAGAGAAAAGCAATAACACCAAGCCCATGAATTTCCAAACTCCACAAAGCAGAGGACAAAGCTACCGACGAAGCACTTCAAGAGGCCTAGTTAGAGCGCACCATCAAATTTAGCCAACATCCAGGAGTTAATCCTGCTTATGCCTTACCAACTAGGCATGATTTCTATGATTAGACACCCTTGTTTTTCCCCATCTTCTTGGATAAGCTTCACTTTAGAGTCATCTTTGTAGAAAAGCCAGCCATCTTAGGTTATCCCCTTAAGCATTATTAGCTCATCCATCTCATTTAGAATCATACCATCTAGCTAGTAATCAGAAATCTACACATCTAAGCTTTCAAAATTGTTGTCACCTTGCTAAAAGTTTGCCAATCCTAAAATCTTCCAAATCCACCAATCTCACCAAGGTTATCCCTTTGACAGAGCTTTGTCTAGGGTAATCCAGCTTTGTCACTTGTTATCCCTCATCACCTTGAGCTAAAGGTTGGGATTCACAAGTGGTCAATCTCATGTTCTTCCTAAAGGATCATCAGTCTATCCTTAAGTTGACACAATCACCACCAAGCTTCCACATAGGAAAGCAGACCTTTTGTACTTCGACAACATATCTTTGAAGTTAGAATCCCCAACCCAATCCTCCTTAGGTTTTGTCATATAGCTTTGCCTCAACCTAGGAAATCATTTGCATAGAAAAGCCTTCCCCTTTTGCATCCATCAGCATTATTGCATCTCATCCCTAGGAGCATTTTTTCATGCCACCCGTCACTCGCTTAGCCAAGAAGAAAGAAACAATGGAGCCCTATCATTTAGATCGAACAGCCTCACCCCCCTTGAGCACTCAGCCATCCTTCAGCCCAGAGCCAGCTATGCCATCACCTACTGACATTGAAGCTTTCATGAACCAACCAAGAAATGCAGTATTGGTAAACGCCATTATAGACAAAAACAAAGAGACAATCATGGCTAATTTTCAAAGGGACAATGTAGGAACCTTTGACTTTGGAAGACCCCCTCCATTATCAGATCCATCTCACCCATTGTTTGGGCAGCTGCCCCCACCCATAGGCTCTTATGATCCAAATTATCCTCAATATATTCCAAAAGAAGAGCCTCCAGCCAATCCATATGACCCAACAGACCCAAACATACCATCATCCACCCAAGTTGAAATCTCCATGCCGCAAGCCAACCCAGCCACCACCACTCCATCCTTGGTTCATACCTCTTCGCTCCAAACCCCCTTTACCCAAAACACCTCACCATTCACCCCCTTCACTATTGCTGCTGCTCCCGAACCTAGCCTTCCCAATCCACCCATCTCCCAAATCAGTGCTAGCATCTTTGGCCAACCTCAGCAATATACAACAGGGATGCCACCCATGGGGCCAAGTAATCAACCTTTCATCGCCCCCAGCTTGTTCACCACAGCCCAAAGCACAATCACATCATTTCCATTAGGTCTTGGGAGCTCAATACCACCAGCCACAAATCCACAAGCTACCACCTTCACTCCACAAAGCTATCAAAACCCACAAGCTACTGCCAGTCTTCTACCAAGCTCCCAAGTGACCCTAGCTCCCACCACCACTCTACCAAGCTTCCAAATCCAGCCACAAAGCTATCAAACCCCATCAGTTCCATTCCCAAGCTTTCAATTCAGACCACCTCCACCACCAACTAATCCATTACCTCCAATTACCAACTACTTTTCAATGCCACTTCTAGGAGGTAATCCACCACCCCAGCCAACCACCAATTATTTACAGATGCCATCCCAAATGGGGGCACAACCCACATATATTGGTCAAACCCCACAAGCCCTCCGATCCTTTCCCCAAGCCTCACAACCATCTTATACCTTACCTCCACAAAGCAATCCATTTAACCCACAGCCAGCTTATGTTCCTCAATCCCAACCTCAAATCCCATATCAACAGCAAGCCTCGCAGCACATGCAGCAATATGCGCCACCTCCCCCTCAACAACCCGTCATCCACCATGCAGCTGCCCAAACAATGTACAATCCCTATCAGCAAATCCCTCACAGCCATCCATATTCAATGGCCCCATCCAGCACATACCTACCTCAAGGCACTCCTACATTGGGGGCACCCCAACCATCACCTATCAATTCAGAGTGGGAGCAAATGAAGACAGCCCTGAAAGCCATCCAAGAAGGGAATGATCCAAAGACATTCAAGTTTGAGAATGTGTGTCCTTACCCATTTGACAGAGCCATTACCACAACACCATTTCCCAAACACTTTGAGGTACCTAAATTTGACAAATTCAGAGGAAAAGGAGACCCTGTCACACATATCAAAGAATTTTACATGCATTGCCAGGACGTGGCATACAATGATGTCTTCCTCTTGCGCCTTTTTCCCAAAAGCTTGGCTGGACCAGCTCTTGAATGGTTTTATAGAATCCCCTATGGAACAATTAAGAACTTTGCTGAATTATCTGAGGCATTTGTAGCCCAATATGCCCATCTTGTTGAAACAGAGCTATCAATAGTTGATCTTGTCCACACCAAGCAAAAAGGTGGAGAAAGTCTTGCCGAATACCTGCAAAGATGGAAAACCCTTACCACCCGCATATCCTGCACCTTGCCAGAATGCCATGTGGTGAAAATGTTTATTGATAATGCACATCCCAGCTTGGCTCACCACATGACCATGAACTGTTTGCAGACCTATAAGGATATCAAAGAGAAAGGAATGATCCTTGAGCAAGGACTCATCAAAGATGGTGTGGTAAAGATTTACAAAGAGGCCAACCAAAATCAATCACATTCCAATGACAAGTCTAGGTATTGGAACAAAAACAAGCATGTTGCAACAGATGGGGTTACTGACACCAGACATGTGAATATCATTGGTCCTTCTCGAAACCAGTCTAACCCACCATATCAAACAAACAACCAACAAGCTACCAATTACCAACAACCAAATAACCAAAGCTATCAAAACCACAATACAAGACCCAACTTTCAAGGGTCTAACAATCAAGCTAATGCCATCAATGTAGCTATAGGGCAAAAGCCCGGATTCCAACCTGCACCTAGAAACTATACACCCCTTGGTGAGCCATTGGATGTTATTTTTGAGAAATTGGCTAAGGAAAACCTTATCAAATTTCCTCCTACCCAGCAAATTGATCCAAGCCAATCCAAAGCTGCATGGTACAAGGACAATGAGTATTGCAAGTTCCATAGGGTAAATGGTCACACCACCCTCAGATGCATGAAACTGAAAGACTATGTGCAAGATCTCATTGATCAGAAGGAAATCACTGTTGGTGCCCAAAACTCTCCCAATGTAGGCTTACAAATTTATCAAAATGCTTTTCCTCCACACAACAACCAAAATCTTGGAAAAGCACCTATCCAAAACAACACCAACAACCGCCAGCCAAACCAACACCATGGGAAGAACAATGACCACACTTCATCCTATATAGACTATGGTAGCCTTATAGGTTGTATATCGAAGAAAGAGCCTTCAGTCAATGCTATCAATATCCGAGGACCAGACAATGAGTGTGCGGTCACCACTCGAAGAGCGTGATTTAACATCGCAGGCCCACCAGTTTCATCAACACCATCAGCTCCATCAAAAAGCCGGTACAATATCTTGGAACACCTTGGGAACATGCCAGCCCAAATATCCATTTTAGACCTTCTTCGCACTAGTCCTGTGTACAAAGACATCCTTGACAGTGCTCTCATAGAATCCAGTGTCCCTTCTGATATCAATGCTACTGATTTTTGTAATCTTGTTGGACACCTTTCATCCTCATGTGCCCTATCTTTCAAACCCACCGACATACCCGCGGTTGAGCCAGATCACACCCTTCCACTTCGCATAGCCATCATGGTATCCAATTTTGCCGTGAAAAGAGTAATGATAGATAATGGATCAGCCTTGAACATTTGCACCCTAAAATTCATAAAACAAGCTGGGTATACTGAGGCAGATATGATCAGTGAGGTTATCACCATCAAAGCTTATGACAACTTGGAAAGGACCACAGAAGGGACTATTTTGCTACCAATCAAGGTTGGGCCAGTCATTCAAGAGACAGTTTGCCATGTTGTTGATCTAAACCTACCATTTAACATCCTCCTCGATCGCCCATGGATTCATGCTATGAAGGCCGTTCCATCCACCTACCATCAGTGCATCAAATTTCCGCATCAAGGCACTGAGGTAACCATCCATGCCGATCCAGAACCCTTTGCTTACTGCAATGCGGTTGAAGCTTCATATACAAACCATTGCCCTGGAATAGACATTGGCACAGCCATCGCCAGCTCATCCCACACTTGTAATGACGCAAAAACCAGCCTTGCCTCCACCCTATCTACTGTAAAGATCAACAACAAAGGATGTGGAGAATATAGTCTATCAGATGCATTTGCTGTCGGAGCAATCCCACTTGATCCACATACCCATGGACGGCCAACATATCACAAAGCTAAGGATATTCCACCTCCTCGATACAAACAGTTTGGACCAACCACCTTTGTGTCCTCAAAAACCCCTCTTCATGAGGAGCTCACTCCAGATATCAACAATTGGCTACATAAGGATGCACCTCCAAGAAATCAAGCACGCCTTGATCACTTTAGCCAAAAGTATCCCCAACAACATAAGCTCGTCACTGAAAAATGGAACTATCAAGGAGGTGGACTAGGACCAGAAGAAAGGGGCATGCAATGTCCCATCGAAGCACATGATTGGGAAATAAAGTCAGGTCTTGGCTTTGGCATACCCACAACTGGGGGCACCAACGAGAACGGTCACGCTTTTTCAAACATCCACCGTGACCTTGTCAAAATCAAAGACATTCCTGAGGAAGTTGAAAAGAGAGCCTACGATGATATCCCAGACCAAATCTTCCTAGGAGACTCTGTTCTCCGAGAACTATCCATCCATCTCATTGACCTACCACTTGCTCATCCACAACTCATAGATTGGGACCAACCAAGTGTCATACATATTGATGAGTTTGCATCAGAGGAAGCGCTTCTAAGATTCATGGGAGCTGAAACTCCTCATAAGAAGACAAGGCCAGATTCTGCCTACATCTACAAGCAAGATCCCAAGGGGTATTTTGGAGAAAATCCCCAACCTAGTTTCGATACACCCAAAACTGGAACTAAGGTAAATCTAGGACTAGCTAAGGCAGCGAAGAGAACACCTCAGCAAGAAAATCCAGAGCCACAAGCAGAACATGAGGATTTAATATTGCCTCCTCAAGATAATCGACCAGAGGTGTCTTCTATTCTAATAGAGGATACTAGAGAATTCAACATTGGTTCTTCAGAGATCCCTAGAATTGTTCACATTGCTGCATCCCTATCACAAGACCAAGCTGACCTCCTCTTTGAGGTTTTACGAGAGAACATTGGCCGATTTGCATGGTCATATCAGGACATGCCAGGACTTGATCCAAAGCTTGTAGTTCACCATCTTGCAGTCAATCCAAAGATCAAGCTCGTCAGACAAAAGCTTAGAAAAATGCACCCCAAGGTGGCATTACTAGTCAAAGCTGAACTAGAAAGAATGTTAGCTGCTAAGGTTATCTGGCCTATTGACTACTCAGAATGGATCTCCAACATGGTCCCTGTCACTAAGCCTTCCGGTGACATCAGAATCTGCACTGATTTTAGAGATCTTAACAAAGCTTGTCCAAAGGATGATTTTCCCTTGCCCAACATAGATATGATTGTAGATCTCATAGCTGGACATGAAATTCTATCCCTTATGGATGGATTTTCTGGGTATAATCAGATCAAGATTGCAGAAGAGGACCAGCATAAGACAGCATTCACTACCCCTTGGGGAACCTTTTGCTACACCATGATGCCTTTTGGCCTAAAGAATGCTGGGGCTACCTATCAAAGAGCTATGATAGCCATTTTCCATGATCTTATCCATAGCATTTTGGAAGATTATGTGGACGATATCCTAGTCAAATCTCACACCTTCATGGATCATCTTGCTGACCTGGAAAAAGTCTTTGATAGGTTGGCCCAATATCATCTCAGGCTAAATCCCAAGAAGTGTGTCTTTGGGGTCACATCTGGCAAGCTTCTAGGCTTCATAGTTTCTAAACGAGGTATAGAGATTGACCCCAAAAAGGTCAAGGCTATCTTAGACATGCCTCCTCCCCAGACACTGCGACAGCTTCGCTCTCTTCAGGGGAAACTTCAATCTGTTCGGCGCTTCATCTCCCAACTTGCAGATAAGTGTACACCATTTTCACACTTGCTAAAGAAGAATGAGAACTTCAAGTGGGATCTTTTATGTTAGCGCAGCTTCGATCAGCTCAAGCAGTATCTCACCAATCCCCCTATCTTGGTTCCACCAGTTCCTGGTCGTCCCTTGATCTTGTATATATCAACAACACCTACTGCTCTAGGGGCACTTTTAGCACAACATGATGATTATAGCAGAGAGAGAGCCATCTACTATATCAGTAGAACCCTAGTTGGTTATGAAATCAATTACACTCCTATGGAAAAAGCTTGTTTGGCGGTTGTTTTCTCAACTCAAAAGCTTCGCCACTACATGCTAAGTCATACCATCCAACTAGTCTCCAAGATTGACCCTCTCAAGTATATGCTCTCCAGAACAGCACTTACAGGCCGTTTGGCCAAATGGGTTATGCTACTAAGTGAGTTTGACATCCAGTATGTGGACAGAAAGGCAATCAAAGGGCAAGCTATAGCAGATCACCTAGCTGATGCACCTCTAGTAGATGCATATCCTTTGCTCACAGAATTTCCAGATGAGCATATCTGCCTAATTGAAGAACAGCCCTCATGGAAGCTTTATTTTGATGGCTCATACACCTCTCATGGTTCAGGGGCAGGAATATTATTAGTTACACCTCAAGGAGATTACATTCCAAAAGCCTTCAAGCTACAATTCCCTAGCACCAACAATATAGCAGAATATGAAGCTCTTGTAGCAGGATTAAAGATAGCTGCAGAATGGAATATCATCGAGTTACAAGTCTTTGGTGATTCCCAACTCATCATCAAACAAGTCTTAAATGAATATCAAACCAAAGATGAAAAGCTATTACCCTACAAAGAGCTAGTTGATCAGCTGACCCAGCATTTTACAAAGCTTCAGTTTACACAAGTGCCTCGAATGCAGAACAAGGCAGCAGATGCCATGGCCACTATCGGCTCGCTCTTGGAAATTCCCCAAGAAGCTACACAGTATGAGTTTTTAGTTGAGCAGCTCCTCACACCTGCCTATGCGAATGAGGATTCAAACCGTGTTTGTATCTTGGTTGGTCCCCAATTCCCTTGGTACCATGAAATTCATGCTTACCTTAACGATGGTATCATATCCCCTCACCTCACACGTACCCAACACCAGAACCTCATCCAAAAATCATCCCGCTATGTTATCATAGCCAATACCCTATATCGTCGGGGTTATCACGATACTCTCTCTCGATGTTTAGATAAAAATGAGGCCGTGATGGCATTAAAAGAAGTACATTCCAAACTTTGCGGTGCCCACACGAGTGGTATTGTCCTAGCACGACAAATCCTTAGAGCAGGCTCCTATTGGCCTACCATTGAAGAAGACTCTTGTGACTTTGTCAGAAAGTGTCTCCCATGTCAGCAGCATGCAAATCTTGTGCACGCTCCAGCACAGGATCTACAGCCTATTGCACCACCTTGGCCTTTCGCTTGTTGGGGCCTTGATCTAGTTGGAACTATCACCCCTCTCTCATCTGATGGACATAAATGGATAATAACAGCTACAGACTATTTCACTAAGTGGGTGGAAGCAGTCCCCCTAGTCTCAGCTACAGGAGTTCAAGTCTCCAAGTTCATCTTGTACCACATTGTTTGCCGCTTCGGCATCCCATCCACCATCTTCACTGACCATGGAGGTAATTTTGAAAATCTCAACATGGAAGAATTATGCACGTCCCTCCGCATCCATCACCGCTTTTCTAGCCTATATTTCCCACAAGGTAACGGCCAGGCAGAGGCAACTAATAAAACCCTCCTCAAAATCCTAAAGAAAGTTGTCAATGATTCTGGCCGTGATTGGCACCTTCAAATAAATCCGGCTCTATGGGCCTATCGAACTTCCTTCCGTACATCCACAGGCACAACTCCATACTCCCTAGTCTATGGTGCCGAAGCGGTATTACCTATAGAAGTTGAACTTCCCTCACTACGCATATCTTTGCGAGGGCAAATCTCAGATGAAGAATACAAAGTAGCTCGACTCACCCAGCTAGATCTCTTAGACGAGAAGAGACAACAAGCCTATGACCATCTCACAGTCTATCAAACTCGTCTCAAAAGGAATTTCAACAAGAAGGTGCTCCCACGACACTTTCAACCAGGTGACATGGTCCTCAGAGAAAATATGAAAGTCCAAGCAGATCGAGAAAAGAAAGGCAAGTTTGAACCTACATGGCTTGGTCCCTATGTGGTTACTGCCTCCTTTGGCTTCGGAGCCTATCAATTATCTACACCAGAAGGAGAACTCTTGGATGATCCCACTAACATCATTCATCTCAAGAAGTTCTATGCTTGAAGATCCTTGGTATACCCAGCTTTTGAAAAAATACAAAAAAAAAATAGTAAAGAGAAATAAGCGTCCAATGGTGAAAACTTGGCAATTCAAGCGCCTTGGATAGGTACCTTGGTGAAAACTTGGTAATTCAGGCGCCTTGTGTACTAAAGACTAATCCATTATCTATCACTATCCTATCCCTCATCCATCCACCCACCATCCCATATAACACCTGCTTGTTCCCTTGGTGTTCCAATCAAATATCCAAAATCTGATGGAGCTTGTCAATACCTGCTGTACAACTTGTAAATCTTGTACCAAAGCTTGTATTATACCTTGTAAATCTTGTACCATACCTTGTATATATTCGAATCTTGTCCAAAGCTTGTACCATATTCCATCTTGTAAATAATCTTGTAGCCTAGCCTGTATCCTATCACATGCACACACAGAATCCCATTTTCCTTAAGTTTTTCACAAACCATCTACCTATCCACCTATCAACTATTATAGACATCCCATCCTTCACAAAAATTTCCATCTCACAGAAAAACCAAAACATGAACGAACTTGTACATTTGTAACATATCTTGGTCTGTCAGCTTATACATCCTCTTTAGCTTAGTATCATTGTATCTATCTAGCTTTCATGTTAGTTCATCCTTGGTCAACATCTTGCACACATCACACACCTTGGTTAGATATTCCAATGCATCCTTTAGCTAGATCTCCTATCACCAAAGTGTTATCCTTCTTAGTTCAGCTTGCCAGATGCATCACTCATCCAGATCCATCAGCTTAGGTGCTCTCTGATAGATTTTTACAGGATATAGTTTTCTTCATGTTTGATCTTGGTCCGTTAGTACCTCGTCCTACCCATCTTGTTGGCAAACAGTTCTCTTTTGGATTTTCACTTTCTTTTGATTTGGGATCTTCCCTTTTGGGTCTTGAAATATCTTTTCCAAGCAATCTCCTTGTTCCCTCCTCAAGGTTACCATGATCTTCCATATCATGGTATGCTGCGAATGGGGCAATTAGAGCGTAAGGTCTTGATCAGGTCTTTTGCTTGTTTTCTTTTTCTGCTTGTGGGTTACCTAGTGTCGTTTCCACACTGCTTCCTCTGGGATTCATGTGTGATACTGGGGCAATCTTTGTGTGTTTGTTTTGAGTCAGTTCGTCAGTCCTCTGGACGGTTGGTGAAAAGGCCTTGATGTTCTTGGTAACCTTGGCAATTAACCAACAGTCCTATAGAAAATCTAGTGCTCAACTACATGGTGGTACTTCTCTTTGAAGTATCCCCCCGCTCAAAAAGCTTCAATGGATTCCTTTTATAGCGCTCCGCTCCTCCATCTCCCCCCCAATCCTGGAAAGTCTTAAGCTTGCTTTACTATTGTGCCTCTGATTTCCCTTTATCATTCTCCTGTAGTGAGAGTTTGAGCTAATTCAGCCCCTTCTCTTCACCAACCTGCGTCTCAGCTCGTCTCAATTTCTTGTACTTTTCAAGAAGTCATCGAGCCTCATTTCTCTCCCCGCCGCCTTCTTGAGGGGGCATCATCTAAGTCTAGTCTCTCCTCTTCTTATCCAAGACTGGGGCAACCTTGTTGCTAAAACATCTTCTTCGTGTCATCTTCATTCGAACTTCTTTGAAATAGTGTTGTCTCAACACTATGTCAAAGAGGGGCAAAATGTAGACACCTAAATTTGATTACACTATTTTAGTAATCATATTTAGTTATCTAAAAAGGCATTATTAATTAAATTTCTATTTAATTAATCCTTTGTCATCCCCTAGTTGATTAATTTAATTAATCATCTATAGTCCTAATTGATAAATCAAACAATCTATTATTTATCAATTAAATCCTATTCTTCTATCTAATTCCAAAAATCCCCATTTATTAAATAAATCTATTTGATAAATGAAATCCTCAAATTCAAAAACCCCTAACCTATCTCTAATCCTCCATTTAGCCTAATCCACCCCATCCACCCATACTAACCAAGCTTAGCCACTAACTCACCCACCCTCATTAATGCCATCCACTTGCACATCTCTAACATCCCTAATCTAATCCTAAACCCAAGCCTAATCCACCCCCTAATGTTGTCACATTCCTTAAATAAGTTTAAGACTTTCCTAATCCAAACCAAAGTCTCCCCTCAAAAAAACCCAACCACTAAGTCATGAGTGCTCTTACAAAACATAAAGACTCTTACAAGCCCACTCATGACTCTTACATCCATCTTACACACTCTTCCCTCTTCCACACTCATTTCTCTTACATCCCTCTTACATACTCAACCCCACTCATCATGACTTTAACCAACCCCTAACCCTACCCTCTCACACTCCTCCTCCTTGTGACAAGTGTCACCTTCCCATTGGTGCTAAACAAGCACAATCCATGTGCTCCCCTTTGAGTGCATCTTAGCCCTCCTTAAGCCTTCATCCATCCTTGCATCTAAGCCCTCCATCCCTCTACCCCTTAGCCTATAAATTGAATCCCATCCCAAGCCATTTCATCAACAATCTTTGAGCTAAAGTTACCATGCTATTTTGAGAACCAAAGCCATCAACCATACCCTTATAATGCCAAATTGAGAGCTCACAAAGCTACCAATTTGCCATTACCCATCTCCATTGAAGCAGCTTTTGAGCATCTTGAGCATACATCCACAGCAAAAGGACACATCTACAGAATCAAGAAAGCATGGAGTGTTTTCTCTTGTGAGGTTTGCACTTCTTATTTTCTTTCTTAGTCTAAGCATATATGTGAATTTAGTTTTTGGTTTGTGAATTTTTACTTCATTTGTTAATGTTCTTTGCATACTGATTCTGGTTCTACAGTAATACCCTCTCTTTTGTGTACCACAAGGTCGATCTCCACATTATTGTGACCTATGCTGAAAACTTCATCGTCCATCGATATAGCTAAGTTTTTCTCATTTGACTTGTTGATGATTGTTGAAGGTTGTGGCAATGGATATTTCTCATCACTCGTTTCTATAACAAAGTTTCATCTTCTATGCTTAGTGTTAAGCCTAATCACTATGACCTATGCTAAAAACTTCATCGTCCATCGATATAACTAAGTTTTTCTCATTCAACTTGTCAATGATTGCTAAAGGTTGTGGCAATGGACATTTCTCATCACTCATCATTGTAACAAAGTTTCATCTCCTACACTTAGTAATAATCTCAATATGACCTATGGCGATATTTATTTTGCATTATAAATAGCCTCCTTGTCATCATTGTAGGACAAATCAAAGAAAAAACCTTCATCATTGTAGCTATAGTGATAAAAAGAAAAAATTAAAGCCATGCATGATTGACCAATTTCCATGAGTCTCCAGGTATATTTGCAACTTAGTGGTCATTTCTTAATGAAGAAAACTATGATATGACAATAGTTGGCTCTAAGTGAGGACTTAGACATGCAAATGTATAAGAAGGGACTTAGAATCTCTAGTTTTGCATGTGTATGACAAATTTTAGGGGAAAACTAAAGAAATGGGAAACACACAAATGAACAAGCTACTCACTTCTTTATTATAGACAAATGCACCTTGAGCTTGCAAAGGCCAGTGCCTTATCCATTAGGCTACAAGGTCATAAATTAGCATAGGCAATTGCAAAGAAATTGGATGGTGGAGATGAAGGGTAACCAACACAATAAAATAACATAGGAAAACAAGGGAAAAGGCAACTAAACTAAGAAAAAAAAATATAGGGACTAAACATAACTATCATACAATACAAGGATTACCTATTCTCAATTAGGAATCTGATATAATTTCAAATCCTGATCAATATAGGTCAAGGGTAGCACCTCACCACTTGGGTATGCTAGTTTGAAGGATTTTCTTTTAAAATCTTGATGAATAGTGAATAGCCCCTTCCAAAGTGTATCAAATTATTCATGCATACCTTTAGGTACTCTTCATCTATCCCATAGCAGTAGAGTATCTCCAACCATAAACTTCGAAGGTCTATTTCTTGTATCAAAAAAATTATTCACATGCATTTGATGTTGTGTAATGTGATCTACAATCTCCTCTCTTCCCTCTTCAAGTTTACTCAGATACAAGATCCACTTGTCCAAACCATCTCTGTAAATTTCATCTTCTATCACAATTCTCAATTTACTAGTAACTAATTCTAAAGGTAGGAGGAGACTTTTCTCAACTCCGTAAACCAATTCAAAGGGAGAAATGCCAATTGCCCTTTTGGAAGTCACCCTATCAGCCCAGAGTGCCTTGTGAATTTTCTTGTGCCATTCTTTTTTATTGTTTAACACAAGTTTTCTCACAATATTTACTAAGTTCTTGTTACTAGAATCATCTTGACCATTTCCTTGTGGAAAGCAATTAGATGAGTGGATGATTGTTATACCGCACTTTAAAAAAATAATCTAGTAATTTTAATCAAAGATAAATATGTTTCATTATCCATCACTATTTTAATGGGCACACCAAATCTTACTAAAATATTTTCTTTTATGAACTCGCATACCACTTTAGAGGTAGTCTTCTTTGTTGCTTTTGCCTCCACCCACTTCGTGAAGTAGTCTATCTTGGTAATTATACAAGTATGACTGACACTAGACACGAGATTTATAGGGCTAATAAAGTCAAGACCCCATTGCTGGAAAGGACCTTCAATTATCACTAGTCTAAGGGGAAATGAGGCCAATTAAGGTCTACCAGTGAATATTTTACACTTCTCGCATTTTGACACCCAATGGTAGGCATCTTTGAAAATTCTCGACCAGTAATGGCATTGTCTTAGTATCTTGAAGGTAGTAATTGAAGAGGAGAAGTGTCTACTACAAGATTTATCATGGAATGAATTTAACAATCTCTCTTGTTATTGTTTATCCATGCCTTTGAGGAATGTTTTGTCTATTGATCTTTTGTATAGTCTATCTTCCTAGATGACATATTTGGCAACTTTTAGTTTCAAGTCTCTTCTCTATTTCATTGTCAATCCTTCAAGGCGTTCACCATAAGTGAAGAAATATATAATATTTTCAAACCATGGGTCTTGTAGACTTACTCCCAGAACCAATTTTTTTTCTTTAGGCTTTTTATTTGCTTCTACCATAGCCTTGCACAATGCATTGCCTCTTATTAGCTTTGTAGCTTTGATTTCTATGTCATACTCATGTATCTTCACTACCCATGTTCCTCTATTATTACATCCCACATCCTTTTGGGTTAATATGCTCTTTACTATGACATCTAGCACATACACTATGGAATGAGAATGTAAAACATATAATCTAAATTTTTTTAATGCTTTTACCACAACAAAGGCATGTTTCTCATTTTGAGAATATTTCATCTCATGGTTCTTTAGAGGTATGCTCATAAAAGCAATGAGGGCTTGGACTCCTTCTTTATTCTCTTGCATAAGGATAGCTGATAGAGTATGTTCAAAACAATAACAGTAAATTGTGGAATCCTTTTTGTAATCTAGATGACATAAAATAGGGGCATTGGCTATTGCATTCTTTATGTCTCTGAAAGACTATTGCCCATAATCACTCTATTTGAAGTTCAAGTTTCCCTTCATCATGTCCATGATGCATTTAGTGATCTTAGAGAAAGTTGGGGTGAATATTCTAAGAGAATTTACCTAATTGAAAAATGATTTTACTCCAGTCTTATTTGCAGGCAAAATCAACCTTTGGATAGCTTTGTGATGCAGGAGCATCTTGTGTTTCCTTGTAATCCTACACTTTTTTTTTCATTCCACCAGTTTCTACCAAGTTCCAATTATTGTTGAGTGTTATTTTCTTCTGAGTTCCAGTTACTAATGAGTGCCAATTGTTGTTGAGTTCTAGTTATTGTCGAGTGCCAGTTGCTACCAAGTTCTAGTTATTACTGAGTTCTAGTTTCCAGTTGTTACTAAGTTCCAATTGCTATTGAGTTCCAATGTATGCCTAGTGACTCTTCATGTGCCAAGTTACTCAGTGTATGCCGAGTGACCCTTCATGTGCCAAGTTTTCCTATTTATGTCGAGCATCAACATTTGGACGTGATTTCTACAAGCTGATTTCTGAGATTTATTTCAATTGCAACATTGATGTTAAGATCTTTTCTTGGGATGTTTCTAGAAAATTTTTGGGTCAACCTTCCTCTTATGTAATGTTCTAGAATGATCTATAAGCCATTTTGGCAAGTATATATAGAGTGTTTAGGCTTAGAGTTAGGCAAGTTTTTGGAAGAGGATTGTGGAGCAGAATTGGAAAGCGTGAATTTGTTGTTGGATCTTTGAATGTGAATGTATTTGTATTTGGTCGTAACCCAGAAGGCCTTACAGCTGGGCATGTATGAAGAAACTTTGATGAATCAATAAAAGTATTTCACTCTTCTTCCTCCTTTGGTTGTTGTTCTTTGTGTTTTCTTCTATTGTGTAAACTCTTGCAAGGTGGTTTGTATAGCTGGGTGAGCCTTTGGCCCTAGTTATTCACCCCTTACCTACATCAGGTGGTATCAAAGCTTGAGGTTCATCCTTGTGGAGATTGGATATTGTAGAACCCTAATTTGGATTTGGTTGTAGGGTGATAGATCTATGGATTTGACCTATAACTTGCAGATGGTTATGATCTTGTAGGAACCTAATTTGTAAAGATGGTTCATGTTAGAGGAAATGTTGATAATGCCATATTGGATCAATTAAGATAAATTGTAGCTAGATTATATGTTGTGGAGACATCCCAAAGGATAGGATCACACCTTGATGATGTAAGTGATGATGAAGCAGCAACACCAAACCATAATCTAGAACCTAAAGAAGATCAAGATGAGGAAAGATTGTTGTGAATGTTGTCTAGGGAAAATTCAAAGCCTATTGTATAAGTTGTTCCTTATGGTGGAAAATTGGATACCAATGTTGTGTTAGATTGGATCTTAGATATGGAGAATTTCTTTGAGTATGAAAACACTCTTGATAATAGAAAGGTGAAGAATGCAATCACTATGGTGGGAACATTTGCAAACTGTTAGATAAAGGAGAGGAAAAGAGAAGATCATAACTTGGCCAAGGATGGTGAAAAAGGTAAAGAAAAAATTCCTTCCTATTGATTACCAAGTTAGCTTGCTAAGAAAGATGCAAAATTTGAAACAAAAGGACAGGACTGTGAAAGAGTATACCGAGGAATTCTATAGATTGGACATCAGATCTGGACATGTGGATGATGATGTTGAGAAAATTACAAGGTACATTAATGGATTGAGATATGGAATATAGGATGAAATAAGTTTTGTGAAGTTGGAAAGTGTTGAAGAAGCGTATCAATATGCCTTGAAAGCTGAGGAGATCTTGGCAAAGAATCATGAACAAAGACAAAGAGGTAGAGGTAGATCTTATGGTGAAGGTGGTAGATTTGATAATTTTGTGCAGGATAAAGGAAAATATGAATGGAAGAATGATGAAAAAGGAAAAACTGAATGGAAAAGTTGTAACTCTTACCAACGAGGTACTAATTCTTACAGAGGAAGAGGTAATTCTTATTCTAGAGGTCGATTTCATGGTAATTGTTTCAGATGTGGGAAAGAGGGACATAGATCTTTTGAATGTAGATCCTCTAAAAGTGGGCAAGGTAATAGAAATGATGTGATTCAAGGAGATGATAAGGGTTCACCAAGTGGACCTGAGGCTAGAAAAAATATGATGGTGAGAAGAACCTTATGTAATAAGGGAAGTGATGAGGAACTTGTTTTAAGGAGAAGTCTTTTTAAGACAAGATGTAAGATGGCTGGAAAATGTTACAAAGTGATCATTGATGGTGGAAGCTCTACGAATTTGGCATTAGAAGAGCTAGTTACAAAGTTGCAATTGTAGAGATTGAATTATCCTAAACCCTATCATATTTCATGGATCAAAGATGAGCATAAGATATTGGTAAGTGAGCAATGCCTTGTGAAGTTTAAAATTGGACATTACATTGATGAAGTTTTGTGTGATATTATGCCCATGGATTGTTGTCATTTTTTTTGGGTAGAACTTCATAATATGATAGATATGTTGTACATGATGGAAGATTGAATCAATATACTCTTTGGGTAAATGGGAAGAAACAAATATTGTTTCCCTTGATTGAAAGTCCAGATGAGGTTAGTTGTATTGTAATAAAAGTTTGCATGGTTAATGGAAAGCAATTTGAAAAAGAAGTAAAGAAGAATCAAGTTTGTTTTGCTATAGTTTCTAGAGGACCGAGTGTTGGTAGTAATGACCAAGCAATAGAAGTTGGTAATGATCGAGCAACAATAGATAGCGATAGCTAAGTACCAGTAGAAATTGCAAAATTGTTGAATGAATATAAGGATATTGTTGTTGATGATATTGTGATGGTTTACCTCTAGTAAGAAACATAAGTCATTGTATGGATCTAATTCCTAGAGCTAGTTTTCCAACCAAAGCACTGTACAGATTGAAACCTACAGAGAATGAAGAACTTAAAAGACAAGTGCATGATTTGTTGCAAAAAGGTTTGATCAGAGAAATCTTGAGTCCATGTGTTGAACCTACTATATTAGCACCTAAAAAGAATGGAGAATGGAGATGTGTACTAATTCTAGAGATATCAACAAGATAATAGTGAAATATAGGTTTCCTATACCAACGATGGATGACATAATGGATTGTTTGAGTGGAGCAAAGTATTTTACCAAGATTGATTTGAAGAGTGGTTATCAAAAAATTAGAATCAGAGAAGGTGATGAATGGAACACTGCTTTCAAGACAAAAGATGGTTTGTATGAATGGTTGGTTATGCCTTTTGGTTTGACTAATGCACCTAGTACTTTCATGAGGCTGATGAATGAAGTTCTAAAAAGATTTTTGGGTAAGTTTATAATTTTTTTATTTGGATGATATTTTGATATTAAGTAAGACCAAGGAAGAAAATCTTGAGCATATTAGACAAGTATTGTAGAGGTTGAAAGAGGAAAAGTTTCTAATTAATCTAAGAAAGTGTTCTTTTATGCAAGAGGAGATTGTGTAGTTGGGATTTTTGATTTCAACTGATGGATTGAAGATGGATCCTGAGAAGGTTCAAGCAATTTTTGGACTGGCCTACACCTAATAATGTGGGTGGGTAAGATCATTTCATGGTTTGGCTAGTCTTTACAGAAAGTTTATAAAGAATTTCAATGTTGTTTGTAATGCTATGATTGAGACAATGAGGGGAGATAAAAAGGAATTCAAGTGGACACATGGAGCTGATAAGAGTTTTGAGACTTTGAAACAAAAGGTTGATGAATTACCTGTATTGGCTTTGCCTAATTTCAACAAAGTATTTCAAGTTGAATGTGATGCAAGTGGTAATGCAATAGGAGCTATATTAAGTCAAGAAGGTAAACCTATTGCTTTCTTTAGTGAAAATTTGAATGATGCCAAAAGAAATTATTTTGTGTATGATCAAGAGTTTTATGCTATTGTTCAAGCATTGAAGAACTGGAAACATTATTTGATTCCTAAGGATTTTGTGTTGTATACTGATCATAAAGCTTTACAATACTTGAGAAATCAACATAAATTAAATGAGAGACATATGAAGTGGGTTGAGTACTTAGAGAGTTTCACATTTGTCATTAACCACAAGAGTGGAGTTACTAATAGAGTTGTTGATGCATTGAGTAGAAGACATTCTTTGTTGACTTAAATGAAGGTTGAAGTTCTTGGTTTTGATGAAATGAAAGAGTTGTATGATGTTGATCCTAATTTTTTTGAGGTGTGGAGAGAGTGCAGAGCACCAAATCTGATAGATCACATAAGTAAGTATGATGAATATTTCATTAAAGAAGGTATATTGTTCAAATGCATTCAATTGTGTATTACCAGAAGTTCTATGAGGTTGAATTTGATTAAGAAAAATCATAGTGATGGATTGGCTAGACATTTTGGAATAGATAAAACATTGAGTTTGCTGAAAGAAAAATATTATTGGCCACAAATGTATAAGGATGTTTAGAAATTTGTAAAGAGTTGTGAAATTTGTCAAATTGCAAAAGGAGTAAGTCAAAATACTAGTTTGTATACACCTCTTACTATTCCTAAGAAACTTTGGAGTGACATTAGTATGGATTTTGTTCTTGGATTACCTAAGACAGTGAAGGGGTATGATTACATATTTATTGTAGTTGAAAAATTTTCTAAGATGGCTCATTTCATAACATGCAAGAAGACATCAAATGTTGAGCATGATGCTGAACTTTTCTTTAAAGAGATTGTGAGATTACATGGATTACCAAGAGGCATTATTTCTAATAGAGATACTAAGTTTGTTGGTTATTTTTGGAAGACTTTGTGGAAGAAGATGGGTATTGAATTAAAGTTTAGCTCTACATTCCATCCACAAATAGATGGACAAATAGAGGTTGTGAATAGAAGCTTAGGTAATTTGCTAAGATGTTTAGTTGGGAATAAGTCAAGTAATTGGGAGATGGTATTAGCACAAGCTAAATTTTCATATAATAATGTTGTGAATAGGAGTATAGGGAAGACACCTTTTTAGATTTTTACTGGAATGAAGCTTAGAGGAGTATCAAATTTGAGAGATGTTGCTAGTGAAGAAAAGAGAAACACTGTAGGAGAAGAATTTGCTAATTTTATGAAGTCTTTGCATAAGGAACTGAAGTTGAGGTTCGAACAAAGTAATAAAAAGTATAAGGAGAATTCTGATAAGTCTAGAAGACATCATGCTTTTGAAGTTGGTGGTGAGTTTGGTTCATTTAAAGAAAGGAAGATTTCCTATTGGAACATACAGTAAGCTGAAGATGAAGAAATTTGGACCTTGTAAGATCTTGAAGAAGTTTGACAGTGGTAATGCTTATGAAGTGTAGTTACCTAATTACATGGATATATCTCCTATATTCAATGTTGCTAATTTATATAAGTATCATGAGTCAGATGATAATGTTGTTGTATCAAATGATTATCCTAAGAAGCAGATTGAAGAACTTGAATAGATATTGGATCAAAGAGTTGGCAAGAGCACAAGAGGAAAAGATTACTATGAATATTTGGTGAAGTGGAAGAATAGATCTATTGAAGATGCTTTATGGATTTCTCAATCTGAGTTGGATACAGCTTAGGTTGTGACATCTCAATGATTTAGGAGAATCATTTCTTCCAAACTTGGTTTTCTGATGCAGGAGCATCTTGGGTTTCCTTGTAATCCTACACTTTTTGTTCATTCTGCCAGTTACTATCGAGTGCCAATTTTTGTTGAGTTCCAGTTATTGCCGAGTGCTAGTTTTCAAGTTCTAGTTACTATCAAGTGCCAGTTGCTACCAAGTTCTAGTTATTACTGAGTTCTAGTTTCTAGTTGTTACCGAGTTCCAATTGTTGTCAAGTTCCAGTTGCTACCGAGTTCTAATGTATGCCTAGTGACTCTTCATGTGCCTAGTTACCCAGTGTATACTGAGTGACCCTTCATGTGTTGAGTTACCAAGTGTATGCTAAGTGACCCTTCATGTGTCGAGTTTTCCTATTTATGTCAAGTGTCAGCATTTGGACATGATTTTTGTGAGCCAACTTGTGGGATTTATTTTGATCATGACATTTATGTTAAGATATTTTCTTGGGATTTGTCCAGACCATTGTTGGGTTGGCATTCCTCTTATGTAATGTTCTAGAATGATCTATAAGCTATTTTTAGAAAGTATATATAGAGTGTTTAGGCTTAGAGTTAGGCAAGTTTTTGAAAGAGGATTGTGGAGCAGAATTGGAAAGTGTGAATTTGTTGTTGGATCTTTGAATATGAATGTATTTGTATTTGGATGTAACCTAGAAGGCCTTATAGCTAGGCATGTATGAAGATACTTTGATAAATCAATAAAAGTATTTCGCTCTTCTTCCTCCTTTGGTTTTTGTTCTTTGTGTTTGTTTTTGTTGTGTTAACTCTTGCAAGGTGGTTTGGATAGCTGGGTGAGCCTTTGGCCCTAGTTATTCACCCCTTACTTGCATCACCTTGACTCGTTCTAGGTTGATTCTTATGCCTTTTTGAGATACTATGTGGCCAATTAGTTTTCCTTCAATCACACAAAAGATTGACTTCTTAGGAATCAAGGAAATCCCATGTTATCGACACCTTTGCAACACTTTCTCCAAGTCCCCTATATGATCTTTTCTTTTCTTTGAGAACATTGTTAGGTCATCCAAATATATAACAATGATTGTATCTTTCATGTTAGCAAAAGATAGGTTTATACCTTGTTGGAAAGTGGCACTAACATTAATAAGGTTGAAAGACATTCTATGGTATGTGAACATGCCCCATCTAGTGGTGAAAGAAGTCTTATGTTGATCCTTCTTTTCTACTTCAAATTGGTTTTAGCCTAAATAATCATTGAGCATAGACATCATCTCAGCTCCCACTATTGTTTTTAACAGATGATCCATGTTGGGAAGAGTGTACGTAGTTGTCTTTCAAGGATGCTTGATTCAAGTTTTTGAAGTCCACACATATCCTTATTTCTCTGTTCTTTTTCCTAACATGTACAATGTTGGCTATCCATGTGGAATGGTGGATAGGATATATGATCTTTTCTTTGAGCATCTTATCAATTTCTTAGAATATTGCATTAGCCACCTTTGGATGGTAATTCCTTTGTTTCTATTGAAATGGAGTGACATTAGGCTTCAAGGGGATTTTATGTTTGAATTCCCCACCCATGAAACTTTTTAAGTCTTCATAACTCTAGGTGAACACAACATGGTACTCTAGAAAGAGTCTCTTAGTTTCTTCCTTCTCTTCTTTCGTAAAACACTTCCCAACCTTAATCATCCTAGGATTTTGCTCACATCCAATATTCATCTCCTCATATTCACTAGCAGTGGGACCCCTTCTTGTAATCTTCTCCTTAATATAGGTATCATGGTGATTAAACAATTTTTCCAATGATACAAAATAAGGAGGGATGGTATTACCCTATAACTAAATGATACTATATTCATCTTTCTTTTGATTCCTGGGATAGTTTTCTAGGTGCTTGACTAAATTATCTTCATGAAGGTTCCCAAAATTTTCCAAAAATAGTTGCAAGCTTTTATCATCTTTAAACACTTGCCAATATTGTACATTATCATGCACAAACAGTCTATACATAATCTCCACCTAATATCTTTTATCTTTAAATTCTAGATGAGGAAGTAGAAAAGATGTAGATATTTCTAATGAATCTACCTTGGCATTCAACCATCTTAGTATGAATTCTTTTGAGAAGGTGTCTAGTCCTTCAATCTTGTCCCATACTCTATTTAAGTAGTTCTTCAACCTATGGTTCTTCGCAGAGTATTGACCCTTTACTTGGCATACAATCATCTCGACATCACCTCAAACTCTTAGAGTCTTTACCCCCTTTTCTTTTGTAGCAATTATTTTGAGTAGTAAAGCTTCATATTCAGCTATGTTGTTTGTGTTTCCAAAATCTAGTTTGAATTCCATTAGTTTGTGTTAACCTTCCAGTGGTATCAATACTAGAGCTAGATGAAGAGCAACTTCCATCAAATTTCAATGTCCAAATTCGTGATGTCTCCCTTTCAGTGGAGGTTTGATTTTCCTCTTCTTCATCTTTTTATTTATCAACACTATCATCAGTGAATAACTTGTAGTTTCCAAATTTAAACTCTTGATATAGGATTTGGGCCTTGGGGTTATCAGATTTCAAAACTGTGAACTTTGCCTTCTCTTTTGGTTCTAATTTAACTTTCTTACCACCCACAGGGATTAAGGCTTGAAACCAATCCAATTTTATTCCTCCACCTAGATCTCTGCAAAAGCTTCTACTTAGTATAGTCCATAACTGGTAGGAATGTCAATAACCATTATAGTTAACAATAATTTCTTCTCTAGGTGGGTGGCTAGGACTACTTGAGCATCTTTAATCTGCCCAGGCAATGGGACTTTCTTAGAATCCATGGAGTAACACCTACCATGGATTTTTGTAAGAGTGATGCCTAAGGCTTTAGCTACAGGGGAAGGAATCATGTTATTAGAAGCACTTGAATCAATTATAAATTTACTCAACTTACAACCATTTATATATAAGGATACATAGAACAAATCAGATTTCTAACTTGGGAAGGTGGCCAAAATAAAAGACTCTCCTTATTCAAAAAGGTTGGACATCATGGACTCTTCCTCTACCATAGAAGTAAAATTGTGATTGAAATTTTCATTATCTTCCCTACAATGATCTATGAACCTTTTTAACTCAACAAGGTTAGATTTCAAGTAATCTATAGAGGAAACCTGAATTCTAGAGTCTTTATAGAATTGGATAAAATAGGAGGATTTTTTCTCCTTACCCAGCTGAAGAATTATCACTCCTTGGGTGTCATCTTTAGAACCTAAAGTAGACACATCATTAGTCCCTAAAGGAGGATTAGGCACTAGGATCTCTTTTTTTTTACTTTGATTTAGCACAGCGTATGAGATTTTATCTATGGTAGCATAGCATTCTCCTTATTTCTTTGAGTCAAATTCATACTCAAAAAATAAATTGCCAGAGTCTCCATTTGAGTACAAACCTATCTTAGCACTAGATAATGTAGTTTCTAACTCATTAATTGATAGTAACTGCATCATACTAGCTATCTTAGGGAAGCTTTCACCATCATGATTTGTTGTTAGGTGGAAGATACAAATGTTCCCCTTTTTAGGGGGGACTTCTATGGAAAGCCTATGTTGTTGACTAGGAGGTTGCCAAGTTCTTCCAATGACATTTCTTTCATCATTGTTCCTCCCAGGCTGATCTTGGAAATTTCATTGGTATGGATCATTGAATCTAGAAAGCTTTCTTTTTATGGCAACAAGTTCATTAGACAATTTATGTATCACTTTATCTGAGGATATAGCACTGCTAGTACTTTCCCTAGTTTGTATCTCATGTTTCCACTTACCCATAGAGATCATGTCATCTTCCAACTCCACAGCCTTTTTCTGTGCATCTTACAAATTAGTAGGACAAGCCTTTCTTAGATCATAATTAATTTTTGGTGGCATATCACTTATGAATAATGTCTTTAAGTTACCTATGGTGGGTTTATTAGCTATAGGGATCCTATTAGAAATTTTATTAAAGAGAGCAACAAAATCTCTCATGTTTATGGAAGTCTAAGCCCGCTCTCTCACCAGTATCTTGGCTCTCTACATGTAGACTAGTGGGTTACACAATAGCAATGAGCTTGCCACTTCAAGCTGCCCATCACCCTCGACTACAAGTTCTCCTACAAGAGTTACCTATGATAATAATGCATCTTCATCTTTGATTGTTTTAAATCTCACTTCAAATGTTGTCCTCATTGTCACCCAACTTGTAATTGTGGCATCATCTAAATGATAGAACCAATTGGCTGTAACTTCAACCCAAGTCTCAAAAAACAACCTGATAGCCACATCTTCGTGTCTAACTCTCAAAATATGAGTTACTACAAAGAAAGCCTTGATATGTCCATCTATAGAAATTTTCCCATCTCCTAAGAATTTGGAAAAATTCTTCCTAGAGCTTGAAGAAAGTGGATGATATGCTGCAAGTTGTAAAGGACCAGTCGCAACAGCCCAAGGAGCTGCATGACTAGTTGTGCAAGCTATTGTGGAAATTTAATTATATGAGTGACTACTCTATATAAGGTCAATACTTGACAAGTGGTAGATAATGGAGTTTGAGCCATGGGAGGTGAAGGTGGTCTACTTCTACTCTTCCTATCACTTCTTCTAATATGGGGAAGCCAAGTTCTACAAGCCTTTAAAATTTAGGATCTTTCCCACCTTTCTCTTTGGCACTCTTGAGAAATATTCTTTGATCTAGAACTTCAAATTAGTTTTTTTGTTGAGCTTTGTGTTCTGCTCTTCTCTGCACTCTTCAAAGTGTTTTCCTTTGGATTTCTCTTTCTCATGCTTCATCTCTAGAATCTTCTTGTTCAAGTGCTTGACTAGTATTCCTATAGTGCTCAGTGTTTCTTCTATATCTCTATACAAATATGTTCAGAGAAGAAACTATATCTTCTTGGTCATCTTGGAATCCAAGATTAGATTCAAGTATAGGAAACACATTCTCATGAGGTAGCAACATTTTTCCTCATTTTAAACCTTTTTCTATTCTAATGACTATTCAAGTTTCCCAATAGAGTCACCAAAAATATATTGGTAAATAGATTGTCCTTCTTCTATAAACTCTTGAATGTCCAAATTCACAAGAGACAATCATCTACAAGCAGTTGGATAATCCATCTTCAGATTGATAGATTTCCTCTGCATTGAAAGGTATATCTCCCTTATGAATGTTATTCAATGAATTTATTTATTTCCTAAACTAATTGGTACATTATTGACCTAAGAATGGAAGATGAAAACCAAACTAGTCCTAGATATAACCAACCTAGGTAGTGAGTTTTAGATCCTAAAGCTAGCCAATCCTAGAAATCCACACATCCTATGACTCCCTAGCATTGGTAATGCAAAAAAGTATGAGATGCAAAATGAAATGATCAAATTTTATATGCAAATGAATCCAACCTTAAACACCACAAGGATATCTCCCTCAACCTCAAGCAATACTTTGATTGCCTTCAGTTCGTTGTTTAAAATAAAGAAAAAAACTATGTTTGTTCATTTATCTTAATCTAACTTAAAAGAGATATTTGAATTCACACATGCAATGGCATAGTAAATTATTGGTATAAAACACATTCAATCTTGTCTTTGCAACACGAAGTGCTTCACACCAAAAACTAGCTGACATTTCTATTGATTTTCAAAAGAATACATATGGAAATCAGAGATAGAGAGTTACAAAAAATAGCCAAACTAATTCATCTTCTTTCCTAGAATGACCACAAAAAGAAGCCATTTATTGGTTACAAAAGGAAACAACAATGATTAGGTTGAACTCTTTGTGTCTATCAATATGGACCTTTGTGTATCAAATGAGCTATCAAGAAAGACTCTAGCAATGTTCTTAACTGTATCTGTCCATTACTATAGTTCTTTGACACCTCATAATGTCATTCATTCAGCTCTTCCACCCTTTTCTAATTTATATCAATTCATCTCTAAGCTCAAATGCTAAACATGAATCTTGTACAACATGGAAAAAAATCTTAGGGGATCACAAAGGGTCTTCACATTCTTGCTCAAAGACTCCTAGAATGAAAATTGCATTTTGTTGGTTAATCACTATAAGACATAGCAATGTCTCATTTTCATTACTCATTGCCTCAATGTCCTACTACTTAATCCAGCCTCCTCATCATTGTAGGATATAGTGATACCCTCTCTTTTGTGTATCATGAGCTCAATCTCCACATCACTATGACCTATGCAAAAAACTTCATCATCCATTGATATAACTAAGTTTTTCTCATTTGACTTGTCAATAATCATTGAAAGTTGTGGTGATGGAAATTTCTCATCAATCATCATTGTAACAAGGTTTTATCTCCTGTGCTTAGTGATAAGCCTGATCGCTATGACCTATGTTGAAAACTTCATCGTCCATCAATATAACTAAGTTTTTCTCATTTGACTTGTTGATGATCATTGAAGGTTGTGGCTATGGACATTTCTCATCACTCATCATTGTAACAAAGTTTCACCTCTTGTGCTTAGTGATAAGTGATGCAAAGATAGCACAATAGAAGTCAACAACAAGCCCAAACCCACACAACACTCAATGTGCTCACAAGAATTAGACAAGGGATTTGGTCTACTTCCACAGGTGTATACTCTTCCTAATGAACACTGAACAAGGTTTCTAGACTCACATTCCACAAATAAGACTCAAAGAAAATATGAACCAACTTGGGAAAATATGACCAAATTCCTCCATAATGGAAAAAATAAGGATATTTTTGTTCTAGACTTTTCAACCACCAGAAATGGCTTGGAACAACCTAGTCTCAACACAAATAAGGCAAACCAACCACTAGTTGTATTCCCAACAATGCACAACTCAATTTGCAACTTTAGACCTAGTAGCCTATTAGGTCTCCTAAAAGTGTTTTTGGTCAATTACTCTAAATCTCACCAAAGGACCTAGGAAATAAAATTCTGATTCAAGTACCATTTTCCAAGTTCTAACAAACTCCAAATTTTTAGAGACCAACTCCACTCCAACATATCTCAACCAACACCAAGTACACAAGCCTAATTAGCCACTTTAGGCTTGGTTTTCAAGGTAAATGGTCAAGAATGGGTGCATGAAATCAAATCTCCACTACCAAGCTATTCTTCAAACTCAAATAAGGGAACTTTTTTTTGACACCAAGTCCTCAAACTCTTTCCATCATCATATCCACTCTAATCTCTCCAAAACAAGGTCAAATACATGAAAATACTTGACCTAGGGCTTCCTTCCAAAATTTTCCAACTTTTCCTCTTGCTCCAAAACTACCAAAATCTGATAGAAGACATCCCTAACTTTGATGGGGACACGACCCAAGAACAGAATGGAACCAACAGAAAGGGAAAATTATATTAACTGAGAAAATAAGCTAGTACAAACAGTGCAGAGAAAATAAACTTCAAAACATGCCCTAAGGGCTTACAATAGCATAAATCTGGAGATAATTTATCCTTTTAGTACCTCCTCTCAAACTCCACTCCGAACTGCCTTTTACAATGCCAGAAATCTCCTTAAATAGACCTCGGAGGGTTAAGGACTAGGAGTACATTCTAGAAAGTTCTAGTAGGCATCCACCGACCAAATAGAAGGTTTTGGAAGTTGCGTTAGAAGTTGGTGCAAATCTAGAAGAATCCAGAAATGGTAACCGAACTTTCGGGAGGCATAACTTTTGAACCGTAGCTCCGATTGATGAACCGTTTACATTTTCAGAAAGCTCTCAAAGCGCTCTATAGCCCTATGGACAAGCTTTGCTCGTCCCCCATTTTTTAGCCCTTTTTGAGGTCATTTAATGCCCCTAACCTGACTTCAAAGCATTCTTAGGGGGTCTCCAAAACTCGAAAAATTGCAATAACTTTCAAACCGTGGGGCCTTTTGACTTGATTCTTTTTTTGGAATGCTCTAAATCACAATTATATTCATCTGGCCAATTCACACCTTCTAGGTCACCAAAATGATGGCCAAATTGCATGCTCCTATTTTTTTGGGATTTTCAAACACACTGATAGTGGAGCTATGAGAGTTGGAACCTTTATTTGACCCAAATGGGTATCCAAAAATGCAAAGACATGAAACAGAAACTAAGTCTAAGTACAATTTTTTTTTGGGGTGACATAGGATTGCCCTTATACCTTTGGATGCTCCTGCATCAAACTTGCTCCATACCTAAATGGAAGGAAATCCACTAGTGGAATCTCAAGTTAGAGACATTTTTGTAACAAAACCCTCAAATCAAGGGTTTCATAGACCAGGGAGCAATAAAATTTGATAACTTTTGCAAAACAGATGATGAGACCTCCAAATCAAAGAAAAAACCTTCTAAATAAATAACTTCAACTTTTTATTAAAAAATCATTCATCCTCCAATTAGTGGATCAGTACAACACGTGAAAAATAAAAATAAAAAGCTAGAATAACAGGAATTTTATTTATTTTTGGAAGCAATTACAACTAAAAATCCTATATCTATCCTTCTTTGAATTCTCAGAGCCTTTATAGGCTATTTACAACTGATTTAACCAACCTATGGATAGTTCTAGCCATTAGGAGTTACATTTTGAAAAGTTGTCAAGAAAATTGCAAAAGTTGCTAAGCAACTTTTTGCATTTTTTGCGCTAAGACAAGATTTATTGAGAATATGTTTTCCATTTGACTCTAGAAACTCCTAGGGACCCTACTAATGTTCTAAATACCTAGATTTTCCTAGAAAACATAGAATTAACCAAAAATCCACTTTATTGGACCAATTGATGCCCAACTTATAGTTGCACCATGGGGTCTTGTGTCCATTACAAAATGTGGATGGTCATAGGAAGATCATTAGATCTATTCCTAGAACTTATTACATCAAGAAAATAAAGAAGATTAGGTGCTCTACACCATACTTCCCTACATAAAAGAAACTCTAGTATCTAGAGTGTTGAAAAGTGAAGGATCAATACCATAGGCCTTAAGAGCCTTTTCAGTCATCCAAGTGGCATCTGCTACTATTTTCCCCTTCCACTGCAATAGATACTCATAATATGTTTTCCTCCTTGTTTGCTTATTGATCATCTTGTCCAAAATGGTTTTTACCACTGGTTTAGGCACAGGTGGCATGACTTTCTTAAACTCCTCCTTGGGTTCTTCAAGTGTACTTGCATCCACATCTGTTGAAAAAGTACCTTTGAAAGCATACAGGTTAGAAACATTAAATATAGGAGACAAGTTAATATCAGGAGGAAAATCAATTTGGTAAGCATTGTAGCCACATTTTTTGACTTTCTTGAATGGGCCAATTTTCTTCATTTGTACTTTTGTATGCTTCTTCTTTGGAAGCCTTGCCTTATTAAGGTGAACCATTACCATGTCCCCCAATTTGAACTGAAGTTCTTTCCTATTTTTATCTACCTGCTATTTGTACTTTATGGAAGAATCTTGCAATCTATCATGCACCTGCTGATGGACCTCTTTCATGACCTCTACAAAATCTTCAACTTGTGCACTCCTCTTCCGCATCTCCTTAACATCTCTGAGTTCCAATGTACCCCTAGGGTGAGTGCCATAAACTACTTGGAAAGGAGTTAGACTAGTGCTTCTATTGATTGAATCATTAAAGGAAATTTTTTCCTTAAACAACAATCCCATGAAACTTCATGCTATTTGGAAAGGCATCTTAACATGTTTCCTAAGGACCTATTAACTGCCTCTGTTTGCCCATCAGATTGAGGATGGTAGGTAGATGAAAAACACAAATTAGTTCCTAAATTTCTCCACAAAGTTCTCCAAAAATGCCCCAAAATTTTTGGATCCCTATCAGATATAATGGATAAGGGAAAACCATGAAGTCTAACAACCTCTTTGAAGAAAAACCTGCTATATGGGAGGCATCATGAGTAGTTTTGCAAGCTATGAAGTGAGCCATTTTGGAAATCCTATCCATAACTAAAAAAATGCTATCATGACCTAATTTGGTCCTTGGAAGTCAAACAAAAAAATCCATACTTATTGAATGCCAAGGCTGATGAGGTATTGGAAGTGGTATATAAAGTCCTTCATTTGATGTACCTCTCTTTGCTTGTTGACAAATCAAACATTCTTCCACAAATCTCCTGATATTAGTTTGCATTTTAGGCCAAAAATAAAACCTCCTAACCTACTCTAGAGTCTTGTCAACTCCAAAATGTCCTACCAAACTGCCACAGTGCTTCTCCTTTATAATTTTCTCTCTAATAGATCCCTTAGGAACACAAAGCTACCCACCTTTGAACAAAAGTTCTTCTTGTAAGATGTACTCACTAAATTCAGTATGATACCTCTCCCCCATGGATTTTTAGACTTGGTATGACTCCTTGAAGTCTTCATCTTGTTCATACATATCCTTCATTGCATGGATGCCAATGCTTTCTAACTAAACTTCTTGAATTGTCAAGTTTCTCCTACTAAGTACATTAGCAACCTTGTTACTTTACCACTTGTTATGCTTAATGGATAAGGTGTAGGCTTGTAAAAATTCTGTCCACTTCATATGCCTATGGTTCAATTTTTCCTACCTTTTCAAGAAGCTTAAGACATGGTTATTAGTGTACACAACAAATTCTTTAGGCAATAAATAATACCTCCATTTTCTAAGGGACTGCACCATAGCATAAAATTCAAGGTCATATGCTGAATATTTTTTCTTGCCCTCATTAAGCTTTTCACTAAAAAATGCCATAGGCCTACCCTCTTGGCTTAAAACACCTCCAATAACCTTGTTGCTGGCATCATACTCAACTATAAACAACTTGCAAAAATCAAGGAGCACTAAAACAGGTTGGTCTACAATATTTTTCTTCAAACATTCAAATGAATCATTAGCCTTCTTGGTCCAAGAAAACACACACTTCCTTCCTCCTTTTATGGTGTTGATCATAGGAGCACACACACCACTAAAATTTCTAATAATTTTTCTATAAAAACTGCACATACCATGAAAACTCTTTACCTTTGATGGTGTGGTGGGTGGTGGCTAGTTAAGGATGGCTTCAACTTTGGAAGGATCCATTTTCAACTTAGCTCCTGATATCACAAACCCCAAGAAGATCAACTCTGTCTACAAAAATGAACATTTCTCCAAGTTTATCATTAGTTTCTCCTCATGAAGTCTATTTAAAACCAAATCTAAGTGCCTTCAATGTTCATCCTTGTCCTTGTTGAATATTAGGATATCATCTAAATATACAACAACAAATGTATTCAAGAAAGGTTTTAAGACTTCATTCATTAATCTCATAAAGGTGCTAGGTGCATTTGATAAGCCAAGAGGCATCAAAAGCCATTCATAAAGGCCTTCTAAGGTCTTAAATGCTATTTTCCACTCATCTCCACCTCTGATCCTGATTTGATGGTATCCACTTTTGAGAGTCACCTTTCCATAAATACTTGCCTTCCCTAAACAATCCAATAGGTCTTCTATCCTTGGCATAGGAAACTTATATCTAATGGTTATCCTATTGATTGCTCTATAATCTATACACAATCTCCAAGTACCATCCTTCTTAGGGGCTAGGACTGCAAGGACTGCACATGGGCTTATAATTTTCCTAATGAACCCCTTAGCCAACAACTCTTCAATTTGTTTTGTTATTTCTTCATTTTTCTCAAGGCTCATCTTGTATGCTATTTTGTTTGGAAGTGTGGCTCCTAGGATGAAGTCTATGCAATGGCTGATATCTCTTTTAGGTGGTAATGTCTCTGGTTGGCTGCCAGCAACTATCCCTCTATACTTTTCCAACAAGTCTCTTACCTCCTTGGGTCCTATTTTGACAACCTTGGGTGGGCTTTGTGATTTCTTGATGGGATGTTTTTGAGGTCTGACAACCAATCCATTTCAAGGTGTGTCCTTTTCCTTAGTGATTCTGATAAACTCCTTTGCACCTACTAACATCACCCTATTTGTAGTAGGGTTCCCATCATCTGGTAAAGGTGGCATAGTATACTCTACCCCATCCTTGGTTATGGTATAAACATTTGTCTTGCCATCATGCTTAGCACACACATAATATTGCCATGGTCTCCCAAGAAGCAAATGACATGCATCCATTTCTACCACATCACACAAAACTCTATCATTGTACTCCCCAATCTTGAACTCCACCCATACTTATTCATTTATGAGTGTTTGTTTGTATTTTGTCAACCATGACACCTTATAGGGGTAAGGGTGGGTTCATGTGGTCAATTTCAATTTATCAACCATCTCCTTAGAGGCAACATTATCAGAGGAACCAGAATCCACTATAACCCTGCAGACCTTGTTATCCACCTTGCATAAAATTTTAAACAACAAATTTCTTTGAGGTGGTTCTACAGTTGTAGGGGCTTTTAGCATTGTTCTTTACATCATTAAGGACTCACCTTGCTCTGGAAGTGCAGGTCTAGAAGTGGTAGATTGATAAGAGGTAATACTTTGACTATCTTCCTCTTGGGTTAATTGAATTCTCCTATCTCCTTGTTTTCTTCTTTTTAGGGCACCTAGAGGACTAATGTCCTATTTGATTACAAGTAAAGGACTTCCCAGTGAACACACTAGGCCCTCTTCCCCTAGACCTTCCTCTACCATTAGATATTCTACCTCTAAATACCCCTCTATTAGAAAACTCATTTTCAACATTTGAAACGTTGGACTCTTCCTGATTTTTATTAAAAGATCCCCTTCCATGGAACCTACCTCTACCCATATTGTTGTATCCTCTACCCCTATTGCTTGTATCTCCCTATCTTTTATGTTTTTCATCTATTTTCAAAGCCATATTAAAACATGAATATATTGAACCAATAGTAATTAATGTCAATTCATCTTGAATACTATGCTTTAATCTATTCACATACCTTGCAAGTTTCTACTTCTCAATCTCATATACTTTGGCTTTGAGGGTCAAATTGTGGAACTCTTGTGTGTAGGTGCTAACATCCAAGTCCCTTTGCCTAATATTATGCAACCTTTTATGTACCAACACCTCATAATCTTCAGGTATCAACTGCTTTCTAATTTCTGCCTTCATTTTCTTCCAAGTGACAATTTGTTCCTTGTTCTCATCCAACCTCTCATTTTGCAAGAAATTCCACCAACTCAAGGCAAGGCCTTTGAGTCTGGCTTTAACAATCTTGACCTTCTAATTTTTAGGGGTCTTACCACAATCAAAATGATTATCTAAGGCCTCTATCCAATCTATACATTCATCAAGATCCAACTTACTATGGAAGGTGGGTAATTCCCCTTCTCCCTTCTTTCCAACCCTCTCCAATGCTGCAAGGAAGGGTCTCTAATCAATAGGAATGTTCTCTTGTTCTTCATTCCCTTCTATCTCCTTAGGTTCAGACTCTTCATCACTCACTTTTCTCATTTTTTTTTTAAGTCTATCCAACTCCCTCTTCATAGTCCTATTCTCTTCTTTATTTTCTTGGTGTAACAAGGTCTAGGGATAGATCTAATGATCTCCCTATGACCATCCACATTTTGTAATGGACACAAGACCCCATGGTGCAACTATAAGTTGGGCATCAATTGGTCCAATAAAGTGGATTATTGGTTAATTCTATGTTTTCTAGGAAAATCTAGGTGTTTATAACATTAGTAGGGTCCCTAGAAGTTTATAGAGTCAAATTGCAAGCATATTTGCAATAAATCTTGTCTTAGCATAAAAATTGTTTAGCAACTTTTGCAATTTTCTTGACAACTTTTCAAAATGTAACTCCTAATGGCTATAATTGTCCATGGGTTGGTTAAATTAGTTTTAAATAGCCTATAAAGGCTCTAAGCATTCGAAGAAGGATAGATATAGGAGCTTTAGTTGTAATTGCTTCCAAAAATCAATAAAATTCTTGTTGTTCTAGCATTTTTTTAAATTTTTCACATGCTGTATGGATCCACTGATTGGAGGATGAATGCTTCTGCACTAAAAAGTTGAAGTTGTTTATTTAGAATTTTTTGGCTTTGATTTTGAGGTCTCATCATTTTTTTTCCAAAAGTCATCAAATTTTATTCCTTGTTGGTCTGTGAAACCCTTGATTTGAGGGTTTTGTTACAAAAATGTCCCTAACTTGACATTCCACTAGTGTATTTGCTTGAGCAAGTTAGGGATGTCTTCTATCAGATTTTGGTAGTTTTGGAGTAGGAGGACAAGTTGGAAAATTTTGGAAGGAAGCCCTAGGTCAAGTATTTTCATGTATTTGACCTTGTTTTGGAGACATTAGAGTGGATAGGATGATGGAAAGAGTTTGAGGACTTGGTGTAAAAAAAAAGTGCCCATATTTGAGTCTGAAGAATGGCCTAGTAGTGGAGATTTGATTTCATGCACCCATTCTTGACCATTCACCTTGAAAACCAAGCCTAAAGTGGCTAATTACGCCTGTGCACTTGGTGTTGGTTGAGATATGTTGGAGTGGAGTTGGTCTTTGAAACTTTGGGGTTTGTTAGAACTTGGAAAAGGGTACTTGAATCAAAATTTTATTTCCTAGATCCTTTGGTGAGTTTTAGAATTATTGACCAAAAATAGTTTTAGGAGACCTAATGGGCTACTAGGTCTAAAGTTGCAAATCAAGTTGTAGGTTGTTGGGAATACAACCAGTGGTTGGTTTGACTTATTTGTGTTGAGACTAAGTTGTTCCAAGACCGTGCTAGTGGTTATAAAGTCTAGAACAACAAAAACTTTATTTTGCACATTGTGGAGGAATTTGGTTATATTTGCCCAAGTTGGTTCATATTTGCATTCAGTCTTATTTGTGGAAGGTGAATCTAGAAACCTTGTTCAATGTTTGTTAGGAAAAGTATACACCTATGGAAGTAGACCAAATCCCTAGTCCAATCCTTGTGAGCACATTGAGTGTTGTGTGGGTTTGGGCTATTTGTTGAAATCCATTGTGCTATCTCTGCATCAATAAGTGTGATCACTATGAACTATGGTGATATTTCCTTCGCATCATAAATACCCTCCTTTCCATCATTGTAGGACACATTGAAGCGACAACCTTCATCATTGTAGCTATAGCAATAAGAAGAATAACTTAAGTTCATGCATGATTGACCAATTTCCATGAGTTGCTAGGTATATTTGCAGCTTAGTGGACATTGCTTGATGTAGGAAACTATGATATGAAAATAGAACCAAGTGGGTGTACAGAAAAAAATGGATAAGAATGGTTATGCCACAAGGAATAAGGAAAGATTAGTTTGCAAGGGATATGCACAAGAAGAGGGAATTGACTATGGAGAGACATTTACCCTAGTTGCATGATTTGAAGGAGTAAGAACTCTTCTTGCTTACTTTGCATACAAAGGATTCAAAGTTTATCAAATGGATGTGAAGTTAGCATTTCTAATTGGTATACTAGAAGAGGAGGTCTACATTGAATAGCCTCAAGGATTTATTGATCCAAAACAACCATAACATGATATGTAGATTACAAAAAGCTTTATATGTTTAAAGAAAGCTCCAAGAGCATAGTATTAGAGGCTTCACAACTATCTTGTGAAGATTAGTTTTGAGAAGACTGATGATAACAATAATTTGTAATTGAAGATAGAAGGAGGTATAGGGATTTCACTAGCTCAAATATTTGTTGATGATATAATATTTGGAGGAAAAAATGCATTGTGTAGGACATTTGCAAATGAAATGAAGATAGAGTTTGAGATGTCTATGTTTGGAGACATATAGTTCTTTGTTGATTTATAAGTATATCAGATGAAATATGGTATTTACATCACTCAGTCCGAGTATGTGAAATAAATATTGAAAACTTTTGGTATGGAGGATTCAAAACCTATTAGTAATCCTATGGTGACCGGACACGGACTACCCAAAGTTGATGATTCTACTGAAGTAAATCAAACATTCTACATGTCTATGATTGGAAAATTGCAATATGTAGTTCGTAGCAGACCTAACATTTCATTAGTTGTTGGGATTGTTGCAAGGTTTTATGCAAATCCTAAGGAGAATCATTTGATGGCTGTTAAAATGATCATGAGATACTTGAAAGGAACAAAAGACTATGGTCTATACTAAAAGAAGAATGATAAGTTTGAATTAAGAGCCTATACAAATGTTGACTAGGCCAGTAAGAAACATAATTGTGTATCACAATCTACTGTTAAAGTTGAATATGTGGCTACTATAGTAAATTGTACAAATGTGGTATGGATCATACAGCCACTCAAAGGAATGAAGGAAGAAATTATTGAACCTATGGTAATTTAATGTGACAATACAAGTGTTATAAACATATCAAAGAGTCATGTGATGCACACAAAGAAAAAGAACATTGTAATCAAGTATCATTACTTAAGAAAGCTGGTTCAAGACAATGAAGTGAGAATGGAATATGTGAATACCAAAGAACAAATAGTTGATATATTCATAAAAGATTTACCTAAGGATGCACATGAATATCTTAGAGGTAAATGGGGGGTGATACCCCTATCCAAATCTACTTAAGGAGCAAGATTAGTGCCCTGCATCAACTAAATTGAATGTCATATTTTATAATTTGATGTAGTGGATCTTACTTTAGAAGCTACCTATAGTAATGAAGGAGCTAAATCAAATGATTTATAGTCACATGCAAGGTGACAGGGGAGAAACTAAATTGATTATATTTGCATGTCTAGATGAAAATTCTTTAGCGTTGTTGTCAAAGAGAGAGATAGTAGAGAGAGTACAAAGAAAAGAAAAAGATACATTGATAAGGAAGATATTGCTGATAGAATATTGTTGATAGAAGTCAAAGGGAGAAGATACATTGAAGGAGATTGTCAAAGCTTGCATTACCCTATACAGAGGAAGGACGCATTTTGATAGAGGGAGAGATTTCAATACAAGGTATTAAGTTTCTTTTGGGTATTGTTGTTGGTATTGGTTTTCCATCAATGCCAAAGAGGGAGATTGTTGAAAAGAGATTGTTTGAAGTGTAGAACCTATCATGGAACAATCATTATTTTGTCAAAGATGTCAAACCTACTAATTTCTGGTGAGACAATTTATTTTTGGTTTGAATGTTATCATTTTTTTGATTGATGAAGAGCATTTGAAAAGATAAGATAACAAGAGCACCTAGAGAAAGCTTGAGTTATTTGGTGTATAAAAGGACCACTAAGACCAATTAAGACATTGATGATATCAAGTATTGCTGATCTACTTAAGGTTAAAGTGAATGGTTACTTTAGCTAATCCAAGAAGTGGTGTTTTCATAAAAAGTGTCTGCCAAGCCTAGCCAAGCAAATAGTGTAAGCCAAGAAAACCTAGTTTAGGCTGAGTAGAAAGTTATTATGTGTTGAGTGTCAAAAAAATATAGTAAGTTTTTTGAGCATCAAGGAAATAATAGTGGTGATTGAGTGTCAGTAAAACTTAGTTGATGTTGAGCAACCCAATGTTGGTTGAGCATCAAAAGACTATTATTGCCAAGTGAATAGTGTAGATGTCGAGTGACAACAAAAATTGTTAAATCAAAGATTTGAAAAATCTGAGTTAACTAATTTGATTGATTCAATTATATGAAGCATGTGGAAGATTTCTATAATGAGTTGGTGGCACAGAATTCAAGATAAACCATCTTGAGGTGAATTCAAAGAGGATTGTACAAGAAGCTTCTAGAAGAAACTAAAATGAAAAAGTGGGTAGATTCATTGAATATTACCTAACCCTAAAATGATAAATGTGGTTAAATATAAAAAGTGTGTGAATGCCAAGCATAATCAAGGACTGAACTAGAGATCTATAATCTATAAGTGAGTTGATCAGATCAGGTCTTGTTGTTACTTTCTAACAATTGTATCAGTCTAGATAAATCCTTTGGATTAAGGTTGACCTAACAGTCATTTGTAAATCCTTTAACCCAATGACATTCTAATGCAATGTTCTAAAGTCCTCTAACAAGGCTCAATCCTAATAGGGTAATTGAAATTCTTTAACCAGGTCTCATTTATCAGTGTGTATTGTAACCTTTAACAAGGTTGGCTTTTAATAGGGCATCACTTCATAAGAGTGAAATTAGGTAGCATGTTACTGGTGGTTTTTCCCAAATTGGGTTTCCACTTAAAATCCTTGTGTCAAATTGTGTGAATGAGTTTATAGCATTTCATGCTTACATTTCTGCAAAGTTATTTTGACCTAGGACAGTGACCTACTAAGTTAAGGTATTGAATATTCTAATGGATGCATGCATAATATGGTTTTATAGATATGAATCTATTAAGTATTGAAATTTTTATTTGTACATTTGGACCTTGGATAACTAATTCACCCCCCTCCCCTCTCAGTTATTCTAAGGAATTCCAATAGTTTCATTATGATTCTCATTTATGCAACTTACATAAGCTCCTCAAATATTTAAATCAATCCCTTTCAATTATTTCTTGATTTATATAGTATTTGAACAATTTACAACTACTACCACATATTTAGCTTCAGTTATTGATTGTGAAATAATTTATTTATCTTATTTGTCCATGAGATTAGTTTCTTTCCTAGAAAGAAATCTTCACCACTTGTACTCTTTCTATCATCAACATTACCAAACCAATTAGAATTAGTGAACACTTTTAGTTCAAACAGGTCATTCTTCTTGTAATATAAGCCATAGTCTTCTATTCCTTTTCGATATCTCAGTATCCTTTTCACTACCATCATGTGGTTCTCTTTAGGGTTTGCTGAAAATACTACAACAATTCCAACTGGTAATGCAATATCAAGTCTACTATAAACAACATATTTTAGTTTCCCAATCATTGATCTATATAATGTCTAGCTCACATTAGTTGACACTTCATTCTTAGATAGATTATATCATGTAGCCATAGGCATACTAACTGGTCTTAAGTCTTCCATTCCAAAAGTTTTTTAGTATCTCCTTGATGTATTTTGATTGAGTAATAAAGATACCTTGCTTCACTTGATATACTTGTAAACCAAAAAATAATTTGATACACCAAACATAGGAATTTTAAATTCCTTCCTCATCTCATCTATGAATGATTTGCATGATAAATGCCTCCTTTCCTCCAAATCTGATATCATCAAAAAAAAATTAGATAGTAATATTTTATTTTTACCTCTAGTCTTCAAGTATAGATTGTTGTTGTCATTAGTTCTTGCAAATACAATCTTTACTAAATAATTATGCAGTCTTTCATACCATGCTCTAGGGGTTTGTTTCAAAACATATAGAGCCTTGTGCAGCTTACATAATACATTCTTCTTGTTGGGATTCACAAATCCTTCACGGTGTTTAGTGTAAAACTCTTCTTCAAGTATTCCATTCAAAAATGCAGATTTGACATCCATTTGGTAGACTTTCAATTCTTTATAAGAAGAATATGCAAGTAGTGTTCTAACTCCTTCCAATCTTGCAACTGGGGAAAATTTTTCCCCATAGTCAATTCTTTCTTCTTGTGCATATCCTTTGCATATTAGTCTAGCCTTATTCCTTGTGACTCCTCATTTTTCATTTATCTTGTTTCTAAATACCTACTTTGTTCCAATGATATTCTTTCCCTTTTGTCTAGGTACTAGTGTCGAGGTTTTGTTCTTCTTTATATACTCAATTTGTTCATTCATTGCATGAATTGAATCCTTATTCTCCAAAGCATCTTTTTCTGATTTAGGTTCAAACTCACAAAAAAACATGTATCACTTATGAGTCCTTTCCTTTTCACAACTCCAAATTCTTTGTCTCCAATGATTTTCTCAAGTGGATGATGTTTTCTAACATACTTTGCTAGTATAGGTTATTTCCTTCTTTCTTCTTGCATAGGTTCATCTTAAAAATTATTTCAAGGTCATTTTTTCTCTCTAGTTTAGGTTCATGTTCAAGTTTTTCTTTCTCAACATTATCTTCCTAATATTCAACATCTACTACATGTCCCTCGGCATCATTTTGTTGATGTTCAACAACTACAATTTGTTGCTTAGCAACTTGGTGCTACGACTCGACATTCATTGGTCTTTTCTTCATGGTAGCTTTACTGTCTTATAAAGGTAAGGTGTAGGGAGCATCTTCATCCACATTAATTGATTTTGATGTAGTCTTCATGTTGTTTCTTGAATTTAACTTCATTCTTTCTTGCATATTCATCAACTTTCACATTTGCACTCTCCACAACTATGTTTGTGTCAAAGTTCAAACACTTATAAGATTTGTTCTTAGTAGAATATCCTAGGAATATTTTGTTAGAGTAAATAATTAATTTACTAATTATTTATTCTATTTACTTAAGCTTACTTAGGTAAATGCATTTCATTAGTAGTTGTAGTCTAGGAGTTAGTTATAAGTTGTAGACAATACGAGAGTTTGTTCTCTCCTAAGTCATACTTATCCTCTCACCTTGTTCGAGGACTTTCCACCTCATGTGGATGTATGCTTAGTTGTCACACTTATCTCCTAGCATCTTCTAGATTGTTCTAGGAGATTCCTTGAGCTCTTTATATTCGAGGTCCCTCGTTGTATATCACAATACATTCTTATTGTAAATACATTTTTTCTTGTGTTTGAAATATCTTCTTGTCTCTCATGTCTGTTTAGGGTTTTTCCCTTGCTCCACGCTCTTCCTTCCTTGGCTTCCCTTTGATAGGTTTTCACATGTAGGTGATCTTGGGCATCTTCGGAGTTGGATTTCATCAACTCCAACATATGCCTTCATCACTCTTAGCATCAGGTTTTCCATTTCCTTTACTTTTAAGTATATAGCATTTTCTTACAAAAACTTTAAAATACTTTATATTAGGTGCACACCCATACCAAAATTAAAAGAGTGTAACATTTGTACCTTTCTTGACTTGTACTTTGTTCAAAGTATATATTAGTGTGCTTACAACTTCTCTCTAGTATTTTTGTGACACATTCTTCTCCATCATCAATGTTCTAGCACAATCCATGATTGATCTAATTCTCCTTTCAACTATTCTATTTTGGGGAGGGTTCCTAGGTGATGATATATGTCTTTTGATTCATATATCATTGTAGAATATATTAAATTCATTAGAGATAAACTTTCCTCCTCTATATCAAGAACTTCAGACACTTCATTGTTTCCTTTTCAACTTAGGCAAACTATCAGTTAGACATTTGAAAAGCATCAGATTTTTCTTTAACATACATCACAGTCATCATTCTAGAATAGTCATTAACAAATAGAATAAAAAAATTGTCTTGACAATAGCCTTGTACTCCAATAGGTTTGCATAGGTTAGTATAAACCAATTCCAAAATATCACTAGATGTTTATGTCTTTCTCTTGAAACTAGAATTTGTCATTTTTGCCAATTGACATTGTTTACACATCGCATTATCAGGTTTCTTCAATCTTGGTAACCCTCTTACTCTTTTCATCTTACTAATGTTTACCAAATTATCAAAGTTAACATGACATAACCTCTTATGCCATAACCATATATCTTCATTTTATGTAAACAAGCATGTCTCATCAAATAAATCTAGATAGAAAAAGTTAACTCTTGTATGATCACCACTTCTAATCAGTTCACCAATGGCATCAAACATCTTGGCCTTCTTGTGATGGAATTCAACCCAATAAAAATTGTCACACTTGATCTTATCAGTCAATTATATTGATCATTTACCTTTCACAAGACATGGTGCATCATTACCAAACTTAAGACAACTACCCCTGTATGGATCCATTATTTCAAATTTACTTTTATCACCAGTGATGTGATGTAAACAACCACTATCAATTATCCACCTATCAGCTTTACTCACATATGAAATTAATGTAATTTTCTCATTTTCGTTAGAATCTTATTTCATAGGAACATAGACAACTTATTCATCATTACTTTTAGACTCATTATCAGTTTCTTCTTCAAAAATGTAACAAAATCTCTTACTTTTTTCTTTGTAGTCCTTGTTTCTATTATTGTTTGGTTAATATCTTCTTCCTTTTTATTTTCTTTTCTTTTTCTCATCCTCGTCTTCTTTGTTAGGATATCTTGTAGCAATATGACCAACTTTGTTACATGAAAAATAAAGTATAGGAAGTTTACATTTATATTTTCCCTTGCTGCCAATAGTGGCATGTTGTAATGGTTAAGTTGTTGCATTTTTATCCTTTCCATCAAGGATAAAAATTAGATCTTATCAGTCAATTATATTGATCATTTACCTTTCACAAGACATGGTGCATCATTACCAAACTTAAGACAACTACCCCTGTATGGATCCATTATTTCAAATTTACTTTTATCACCAGTGATGTGATGTAAACAACCACTATCAATTATCCACCTATCAGCTTTACTCACATATGAAATTAATGTAATTTTCTCATTTTCGTTAGAATCTTATTTCATAGGAACATAGACAACTTATTCATCATTACTTTTAGACTCATTATCAGTTTCTTCTTCAAAAATGTAACAAAATCTCTTACTTTTTTCTTTGTAGTCCTTGTTTCTATTATTGTTTGGTTAATATCTTCTTCCTTTTTATTTTCTTTTCTTTTTCTCATCCTCGTCTTCTTTGTTAGGATATCTTGTAGCAATATGACCAACTTTGTTACATGAAAAATAAAGTATAGGAAGTTTACATTTATATTTTCCCTTGCTGCCAATAGTGGCATGTTGTAATGGTTAAGTTGTTGCATTTTTATCCTTTCCATCTGGGGATGTGGTCCCCTGTTTGTGGCCAGACTGGTTCATAGCTCCAGGTCAAAGCATTTACCCCTCTTTAAAATATATATATATATATATATTCCCTTGCTTCTTCAAAGTCTCCTTGTCCTTAGTGCTTCAACTTCATCAAGTTTGTCATCAAAAGCAGCACCGTCACTAGTCACACATTTTCCTTTCCTTGCTTACTAATAACCAATTGTGATTTGAAAGTAGATTCAACAAAAATAAGAGTGAAATTGCCAAAATTTGACATCTCAAAAGTAGTAAGCTTTCCAATTACACCTTCCAAGATTAGGTTGTTAGTAGGGGTACATCTCAATTCTTGTTTTAAAAAAACTCTAATAGCAAAAATAAAAATTAGAGTTCTCAATACCTTTTTTATCATAGTCTCATCATCAATTTTTACAATTTCTCCTCTTAAAGAATTTACAACCTCTTTGATTCTTTCACAATACTAAACAATATTCTAACCTTCCATCATTCTCATTTCATCAAACTTACCTTTCAAGGTTTTTTATTTTTCTTCAAAATGTTTGTTTCACCTCCATAGATGTTATATAGCATATCCCATATTTTCTTTATAGTAGTGCAATCTTTTCTATCATCAAAGTTGGCATAGCTAAGGGTCGATGAAATCTCCAACATAGCCTAGTTGTGTTCTTGCTTATCTTTCATCTACTGTGATGTCAAAGGAAGTTATATGCATTTTTCGTATAGTATATTGCACCATATCTAATTCCAACTAGCTACAACTTCATCAAATTCTACAATGCAGGGAAGTTCTCTTTGATCAACTTTGGCACCTCCTTTTTGTACATCTTGATATTTAGCTTCAGGTACCTTCAAACTTTTCTCTACAAGTAACTAAGATCTAACACCAATTTTTAGAATATTTAGAATAATTGAGAGGGGGGTGAATTAGTTATCCAAGCTCCTAATGTACCAAGTGGATAATTACTCACTTCAACTAATGTAGATCCAAGCATCCAAATTATCAAACTTCAAGAATGTAAGACATTAACAATGAAACATCACAAATGACATCCACATAAGTTAACACTAGTATTTAACATGGAAATCCAATTTGGGAAAAACCACCAATAGCATGTCACCAATCTTTCAATATTTTGAAGTGAGCTCTATTAGGACTCAACCATGTTAAAGGTTACAAAACACACATTTAAATGTGACATAATTAAAGGATTTAATCACCCTATTAGGAGTGGTCTTGTTAAAGGTCTTAAGAATATTCCATTAGAATGCAACCTTGATTAAAATATTTATGTATGACTTTTAGGTCAACCTTGATTACAGGATTTCAATACTAATACAATGGTTAGAAAGTAATAGTAGGTTTGATCTAAAAAATACAACTCACTTTGCAAATAAAAATCATAGTTTGGTTCATATGTTGATCCACTGATTGACCTTCCTTGTCATCTCTATCTCTAATCTACTAAGCACTCCTTCAAGAAATCACACTTAGACTCTTCACAACTCTTTTTAGCCTCCACCTTAATTTTTCCAATCAATAGCATCAACCATTGTTTCAACATCTCTAGGTCTTCGCCTATCCTGTTAACCTCTCCCTCATTTTTTTTATTAGCCCTTATGCTTCCTTAAATAGGTAATTATGATCTTTTTATAATTAAACACCATCATAGATCTTAGGTTTTGGTTAGATTCATTGAATCCTTCCAACATTTTATCTCCTCTTTTCTCTTCTAGAAACATCTCAAAACTTTGCCTTGAATTCTTGCATATAAATGTTCAAATATAGTTTTCCTTGAATTAAATACTCCAGGTCATCCATCCTTATCTTCCACACATTTTACATATTCCAAGAAATCAACTAAATCAGCTAGAAATCATGGTTTCCTCATAATTTATCAAATATTATGCCTTGACCAACACTTTGTTATGATGTTTGATTATCACTAGATTACTTGGTCACTACTAACCTCTTTGTTTGGCACATATATTGATACACAGTCAATATTGATGCTCGATCAAAACTAAATTTTCTTTGCTTATGGTAGTGCTCAATCAACGGTAGCATCACTTAGCATAAACTTCGAGTTTCTTGGTCTTCTACTTTTTTGCTTGATCAAGCCTATGTATTTGGTTGATCTTTGATCACTTCTTCAAGGTTTTAGTAGAACTATCTTCTTTACTTGTAGCATGATTTAAATAATCACTTTATCTTTTCAAAGTCTAACTAATTGATTTCCCATTTTAATTCCTCTCATAACTCTTCTCTGGGTGCTTTTGTTATGTATATATTCTCAAATCCTCTTGATCAATCATCTTGATATGGCACTCTAATTAAATAGAAAATTATCTTACCAATTGGGTTTTACATTAATGAAAATGTAAAAATTGTCTCAATTTTAGTTTCTAACAATATCCAAATAAAAGCACTCATCTTCCTTACAAGGTTCCCAACAAATTCTTTAAATTTGGGTTAGTAGTTCCAAGAAAAATAGGCCTAATTATATTAGGTATCCATTCGTATATTTTTGGGGCTTCAAGCCAATCTTCCCTTAAATATCCTTATGTAAAATCACATTTTTTGAGTACCCATTTGGACATTTTATCAAACCCCAAGATACCTAGACTCAGTTTCAAGTCTAGTCCACCAAATCCCAATAGGGATAAAAGGGCTAATAAGCTTAATTAGGGAAACTTTACAAAGAAACTTCAAAGAAAAGACTCTTCCCCCTCCTTCCAACCATTGGAAAAACCCTTTTAGTAATCTAACTTCATTAAATCCATGCTCTTTTTTTACCCATTCATTCCTTGTCCATCTCTGCAACTAAATTTGCAATATGTTTATGCTCATACACATAGAGATGCAGGGATAGGGCATCAAAATTATTGCAATTAAAATGTTTTATCCATCCCAAACCTTTTCCATCTTAAATTTCACCCTCTATACTTGATATCCCCTAGTGGTTATAAAATTCCAACCATGGATCATCAAGCAAGAGGCATTTTTATTCAAAACCCTAGTTATCAACAATTTACCAATCTAGTGAGAAAAAAAATACTATAACTTGTAAGCAACAAAATTTCAAAAGATAAAACTTGATGCATTGGGACAATGAAAAAAAATCTAACTGAATATAACAAGAATCCACTCCTACCAATCTAAAATTTGTACTCTAGCAGTCATATACAGTTAAAAAATGAAGGAAAATCTAACACAGTTTATTGCTCCTTCACCATCATACAATGACCAACCTCAAGCCCTCCTTCCAAAGGCCTTTTAACATGTTTTCTTAACTTCCTCAACTAATCCAACTACTTTAATAAGCATGTGGGAATTGTATAGAAGAAATTGCAAAGTTGCAACTATTTGTCAATATTTTGACAACATGAAAAAATTTGAACATAAGATCTTCCATGAAGGTCTAACCTTCTTAAAACACAAATAGGGACATATTAAGGTCCTCTCACACATTCTAGAATCCCTAGGACCCTTAAACATGAAAATTTAACTCCAAAAACAAGTTTATTGCAAAATAGCCTATGTGGTCCTTCAAAACTCTATAGGTCATTTTAAGGCAAAATTCCACATGAATTCTAGATGAAATGTAAAAATTAACATACTTAAGACCTAATGGTCTTTCAACACAACTTGAAACAACAAAACTAGAACAAGTCAAATACCAAATTTTGGTCACCAATGAGGTGCTCTTGCACCAAGGGACTAGGTCAAATTGAGGTCAGCCTAAGTCGACCTAGTCCTAGAGATCAATTCTGAAGTACCATAGAGAGAATAGGTAGATACTAGAAGAAGTAGGGTGGAAAGTGGGAAAAGATAGGAGAAAAGGACAGCAAGCATGGGTACACCCATGGTCCAAAGAAGGCATTATGAAAAAGGTTCTAAAATCTCTTAAAAGGAAAGTGCATCCATTTTAAGAAGGTATGGGTAGAATGACACACAAATAGAAAATTAAGTTTTTTGCAAATTTACACAGCTCAAGAATTCACATATACAAAGTGGTAAATGGTTATTTTTTAACCTATTTATGGTCTTCAATAAATAATGTTAAGTTATCATTAATATGCAATGTAAATAAAATGTTTACCTACCAGTTAACTTGCATTTAATGTCAATGATCCATGCAACAATGGTCATAATATCTTTAAGTTCCTACCTTGTCACAAGCTCTTTGTGCTTCACCAATCTACATGTTGTGTTACTAATGCATATTTTACCCTTCTAACTTTATCTATATTCACTATCTTATTCTTTCCTTTTTTCTTTGTGTTCTTCTTGTAGATTCCTCTTCTTGATTGGTAATCTCTTGCAAGATGACCTATCTTGCCATAGTAGTAATAGGTCATGCATGTTCCTCTCCAAGGTCCTAAATGATTTCCTTGACCAGTTTCTAGTTAGTAGTATTATGCAATATCTTTTATGATCTCACAAGTTGAGTATATCAGTGTAGTGAACTTTTTCTTTCATGCAAGAGTAGGCAATTTTTGGTACTACTGGGTAGATCTTCCCTTGGATCTTAATGTGAGAAAGTAAATTCCACCAATATAATTGAGAGGGGGTGTGAATATCTTATCCAACTATTATAAAAATTATTAACCTTCTTAATCCTTAACTATTTGAACAATATAATCAGCAACCATAACAAGATACTCATACATAATAACACCAGATATGTTAACTAGGGAAACCCTTGATCAGAGGGAAAACCCCCATGGGGATGGTACCCACAAAATGATGTACTAATAAAAATATTCCTTATTAGAGGATGGACTCTATTAGGATCCAATGAAATACATTCAATACATATCAGTCCCAATCAAAAGACTTTGAATCCATGTTAGGAGATTCCAACCCTGTTAGAAGTTGTGCCAACCCTATTAAGATTTGTAGAAGGCAGATGGACCCACTATCCAAACAACTTTAGGGGAAAGACCACTAAACTCACTATCCAAATGGTCTATGTATTATGCCTTGTATAATAATAGAAATGAGCTACACTTGTACTTCATCTTCCTCTATCCTATCAACCAGACTTCTCTTCTTTTGATCTCAATACCAGATCACCAACTTCACATCCAATAATCCCTCAGATCGCTTACTTGCATTTACCAAATACTCTACTCATGTTCACATAGTTCACACTTAATATGTATCTCAAATAAGGAGAATAGCATTCCTTTATACCATGTCCTCAAAATAATTCCTTGAGTCATCCTGTAGGCTTTCCCAATTAATTATAATAGGACCACATTAAGATAATTAATTGTATTACAATTACACAACAATTTCGGCTCATAGTCTTTACAACTTCTCACCTGTGTGACCTCAAACCTTGCACACTTGCTGGCATAACCATTAGATTGTATACTATTAGTGTCCAACCATGTATATCACAATTCTATCTCTATTAGGACACAATCCAAACATCAGAAAATGCTTCTCAAGAACCCTATCTTTATATTGTCCTCTACAAATCTTGAATATCTTTTACGTATCTTTTTCTTTCTATATGTGCACTTAGCCACTTCACCAAGATATAGTGTAGAATAAATTTGTAACTACACTTGACCTGATCATCAATTCTTTGTCTGTATGACCTTGTTTTATGTCTGCTACTCTGCTAGTCTTCACAAAAATACTGCTATGTTGACATCAATGACAAACATAGTCATGAATGCATATAAAAAAAAAAATATCCAATTCTTAGGATACTCCTCAAAATGAATATCAATGACATTCACGTGAATACTTAATACATTGGTCTTGTATTTATACTTGTGATAGATGTAACAATACCCATTGAATATTTTCTCATTCTAATGAGATATGCACTCTTGAGAAGAGTGATCATACCGGTGGCATATATTGCAATACCTATTGAACCTGCTCTGATTTGTGGATGTAACCTTTCAATGGAAAAATACATTGGAGATATGACCTACTTTACCACAATAATGACAAGTCAGTTTCTTAAGCTTATTACCTTAGATGGTGTTTTCCCTTATCTTTGTTGGTTCTAGTCCTGGTTTCTAGATGACTCACCTCTTTAAGTCTTGTTGTCCCCTTCATAACCAAGACCAAGTATGCTTTTGATATTCCTTTGGGATATGAATTGTTTTTCTATCTTTTCAAGGCTTTCATTTAACTTTTTTAGCTTCTCATTTCTTTCATTAATGCTCCTTATTTCCTCACTCATGTCTTGAATTTTCTCATCCTTTTGTTTAGAATTATCCCCAACCATTATTTTTGTCCAGTGCTTCTCATAGTGTAGTTTTAGCTTTATCTAATGCTTGTGCACTATTACCTTTCTCGTTATGTGCTTGACTTAGATTTTCTTATGTATCTTTTAGTTCTTTATTTAGCTGGGAGATAGATTTTCTTAGTTTCTCATTATCAGTCAAGATGTTAGAGATTATTTCTTTAGATCCATCTATGTCACATTGCTCTTCCATTTTCTCAATAATTTCATGGCTCTTCCTGAGTTTCTTTATTTTTTTATCATTATTGTCTCAACTTTTCTTTTAGATCTTCAATCGTGTTGAGAGCTTCCTGAAATTTCTTTTTATACTTCATAGTTGCTACCTAATCTTCCCTCTAGTTGTTAGGCTTGTCTTCACAAGGGTCCAAGATCTAATACCAATTTTTGGTCCAAACTAGTACTAAGAGGGGGAGTGAATTAGTATTGACACTAAAATCAATTACTTTCTTAACCATTCTAAATAAATTGAAGCATAGCCACTTAACTATCAACACAATGGTAAATGTAGTAAAGTAGAAGAATGTACACTTAGATACAAATGAATTTATCAAATTACACACATATTTGTGTGTGGAAACCCTTGATGAGATGATAAAAACCATGGTGGGGATATTATATCCACTAGCCTTTTACTGTAGATAAAAGGTTGTCCAATTAAAAGCTAAATAGTGTTCCTTCTAAGAACACATCCAGTTAAGAATTTCTACAACCTATTAGAATTACAATCAACCTGTTAAGAATACCTTGTTAAAATATTTAAGCACTCCTTCTGAGAGGCATCTTGTTAGATGATTTTATAATATGCTTTCTACTAAAATATGCTTGGTTAAGAGCAAATGAAAATGATTACAATGGTTAGAAAGAAATCAAATATAATATATACTATATGGAATACCTTTCCTGATAGATCTCTACTGTATATCTAGAAGATATCTTAATCTTCATTTTCCACATAGGTGATCTATGTGATAGATTTGGTATCATAACATTCTTTCTCTGCTTGGCCTTGTCTATAGTGCACAAAAATGTGTTGGCTTAATGTTCCTCTTCATTCTTTTTCTATTCAACAACACTTGTTCTTTTTTATCTCCCCTTCTTGTCTCCCTCTTCTTCTTTTTTCTCCTCTTTTTTTTCACATGCATTTTGATATATGCATCCTTGCATTTTTTGGTGTTTAAACCCCAAAAACATCCTACCCAAATTAACAAATTCAAGATTTGAATCACATCTTAGAGTAGTTCATGAATAGCCCATGACACTTATGTCATAGGATCTAGACTGGTAGCCCTACCAATCTATGTTAAGTGTAGCCTTAGCCTCTATGTCCTTTATTCTTTATGGTGATATAGTGAAATGCTAATTCTATCATAATGAAACTATGCCTTCTCTTGTTGTATCACTTAATGATTCATCATGCTGACTTTAACTATCATATTTGGTCTTCATCTCCATGCAAACCATTATGGATGTCTATCAATGATCATGAGATGGTATACTTCATACTTAACCACTTGACAATCAATGACAACACTTTGGTGTGCAGGATATTCACAACACCAACCACCCTTATTAATGCCAATGAGACTTTTAGGGTTAATAGAATAGGTAAAAGGTGAGTAAAATCCAACATTATTACTAGCTCCCTTAGTAGCTTGAAATTTTTTGCAACTCTTCACCATATTTTGAACATCTTTATATATGTTTGGTTGAATCAAACTTTCTCTCATCAAAACCTTCTCAAGAAATTAATGCACTTGTATATTCAATTCTACATTCTCTCAAGTGTCAATCTATGTAGTTCTTTATAAGGAAAACTAGCACTAGGTATCAAATCCACACAATGGTGTATACTTCTCACATGAGGTAAACCATAAGGTACATTATCAAATATAATATCTTGAAATTTTTTCAACAAATATCTAACCTCATATGCAAAGGTATGTACAATCCAACATTATAACTAGTTGCCTTAGCAACTTGAAATTTTTTGCAACTCTTCACCATCTTCTAAACATCTTTATATATGTTTGGCCAAAAGTATCTCTCTAATATTAACTTTAATGTCTTATCAATCCCAAAATGCCTTGCAAGTCCACCACTATATTTCTCTTTAATGATATTTTCTCTCATATATTCTCTAGGTACACACAACTAAATTCCCTTAAACAACATGTCTTCCTTAAAAAAATAGTCAACTGGCTTATCTTTCTCATTGATTATGTGATTATTACAAGCCTTCCAAGGTTATGTGAAATTAGGATAAATTTCATACAAGTTCTTAAAATCATCAAATCCAAGCACTTCAGTTCTCATCTATGTCAACAAGCTTATTCTCATTTTCAAAGCATCAACAACATTATTAGACTATGCACTTGTATGTTTCAACTCAAAAGAATATTTTTTCATATACTCAACTCATTTCATATGTATCTTCTTCAACTTGTTCTAACTCCCCCACTACAACATTTGGGATCAAATTCTGATGTTAATTTGTGATGGTAGGAAAATTTGTGGGTGATTTTCATGTTTTTTTGGCAATTCTCCATGATGTCATCACAATACAGATATTTGCATTGCAATTCTGACAACCGCATGAGTATAAATAAAAATAAATAAAACACAACATAAATCATTCCCCATTTTTTGGATCAATTCTAGAGAGTTTCGCAAGAAAGAAGGTGGAGAGCTCCAAACGAGGGTGGAGAGCTTTGAACGTTCGTGGAGATTTCATTTTCATGCCCTTGTGATCATTGCATTTCATTATCGTGCCCTTGCTTGTGATCTCTGCATTTTTTTTTGTGTCCTTGTGATCTTTGTGCCCTTTCTGTACAATTTTATTTCCATGTCATGCCCTTGTGATCTATGTGCCCTCGCTATGCAATTTTCTTCAAGGGGAGAAGAGGTACCTATATAAATATTATTTTCTTTTCCTTCTAAACATGTATTTCTTTATATTTCCCCTATTAGGTTATAAGAGATACTTCTCTTTATGTATATATATGTGTATATATATACATACACACACATATATGTGTGTCTATGTATGTATGTATATATAGAGAAGATTCTCTTTATATATATATGTATGTGTATATATACATACACACACATATGTGTGTGTCTATGTATGCATGTATGCATATATAGAGAGAGATATTTTTAAGGTTCTTATTACATCTTAGCATAATATAAAAATTGATCTAGCTACATAAATATTCTAGAATCTAAGTAATAAAACAATAAAACTCACTTAACCCATGCTAAGTGACTTAACTTAAAATCTTGCATACAAATAATGCAGACTAGGAAAAATGGGCAAAGTTCACAAGAAATTTTACAAAAACATATCATAGCAGATATTTTTAGAAAGAAACAAGCCATAACCTAGTTAAATGGGTCTATTTGTTCATTAGCTAGGTTGATTAAAAATTCCTACAGAACTGTCATTAGATTAGGTACAATAAAATGAACAATCAATTGTTCCTAGCTAGCAGGATCAAATATAGTTTTCTAAGGTGATAAAATTACATATGTAGATACATCACTTGCATGCCAAACATGAAGCACATTTCCTAACTTATAATGAATTGTTGGATGTAAAGGCTCCATATGCTAGCCCAATAATAGAAGCCAATGATGTAACCATGCATGTATTGGCACAGTCTCCCTCTGAGGATCCCAAGTATCTATTTTTGTGATTAATTTGGGCATCACTATATGATCCAAAATGTTATGAAGTAATGAAGCCAGTAGTAACTTCTCCCATTTCTTTAGAAACTATAGCATAGGTTCAGGGTCCCTTGGCTCCCAAGAATTTGTAGAAACTATTCTCACTGTTGGAATAATAACTTCAATCAAGAGTTGAGTGTAAGGAGTTGAAGAAGCAAGTTCTTCTTCTGTGTAAATGCCATAATCACAAGGCTCATTCCCTTGTAGAAGCCTCTACTACAATGGCATTACCTCTAAACCATGCAAAGGAGAATGAAGTGGTTCCCAACCTTGAAACACTCTTATAAGCAATGGAAAAGAAAATGTAGATGCAATAAATGAAAAATTGCACAACTTGTAGTCCTCCTAATATTTGGACTATAAATTCTCAAAGACACTTGTAGGTGATTCCAATGTCATAATACCTACCACAAAACTTTCCTAAATTCTATCCAATGCTTCCGTAATATCCTCTTTGTTGTCTAGTTTTTGTTTCTGTCATACAGTCTCTTTCTAAAGTTGCTCCTTCTCCTTCTGGTATATTTCCCAAAAATCTCTCATGCATTCAATTTTGATCAAACTTCTGAATATTTGTCTCTACCATATCTAAAATAAACTTCACATTTTTTTGTAACTCTAGCATAGATGTTTGATCCTCAATAGATTTCATTTCAGCATTCAAGTTTTCAAGATTGGTCAACACCCTCACTTGCCAACCTCTCATGTCAAGCACTTTCTATAATGTTTCAACACTATTTTGTTGCTTCTAAGTTAACAATTCCTCAAGTGCATTTTCTTGTAAAACGTTAATTTTTTTGAACAATTATAAACTCTTAGAAAGTGCATTGTTTTTTCTATTATCATTGACGGGCTTCCCTTGAACAAAATCAAAATGAAGAGGCATAAATGAAAGACAAATTATGAAATTTGTTTCATTGCACCCATATCTTCTCTTTATGTCCCTAAGATAGGCAATAATGTCTGTTGGTTCTAATCAAAAACTAAGATAATTAGTTCTCTGCCACTATCAAAACTTATTAATAGGAGAAAGATAGTCCAAATAAGTAATCAATATGAAATGGGAGTTCTATCGATGTGGTAGATATATGTGTGTGTGTGTGTGTGTGTGTGTGTGTGTGTGTGTGTGTGTGTGTGTGTGTGTGTGTGTGTGTGTGTGTGTGTGTGTGTATAGAGAGAAATCTTGGCACAACATAAAAATTAATCCAACTACATACATATTCTAGGATCCAAATAATAAAACAATAAAACTCACTCAACCTATGCTAAGTGACTTACCTCAAGATCCTACACAAAAATAATGCAGACCAGGAAAAGTGGGCAGAGTTCACAAGAAATTTTACAAAAACATATCATAGAAAATATTTTTAGAAAGAAACAAGCCATAACCCAGTTAAATTGGTCTAGTTATTGATTAATTGGGTTGATTACAAATTCTTGTAGAACTATCATCAAATTAGGTACAATAAAATGAACTATCAGTTATTCCCAACTAGTAGAATCAAATATAAATTTCCAAGGTGATAAAATTGCATATGCAGATGCATCACTTGCATGTCAGGCATGAAGCACATTTCCCAACTTATAATGAATGGTTGGATATAAAGGCTTCCATATGTTGGCCCAAAAATGGAAGGCAAGGATTAACCATGCATGTGTTGGCATAGTCTCCCTACGAGGATCCAAAGTATCTACTATTGTTGTTAATTTGGGCATTTCTATATGATCTAGAATGTTATGAAGTACCAAAGTTGGTAATAACTTCTCCCATGTCTCCAAAAAATATAGCATAATTTCGGGGTCCCTTGGCTCCCAAGAATTTGTAGCATCTATTCTCATTGCTAGAAGAACAACTTTAGTGAAGAGTTAAGTGTAAGGAGTTGAAGAATCAAGTTCTTCTTTTGTGTAAATTCCATAATCATGAGTCATTCCCTTGCAGAAGCCTCTACCACAAAGAAATTACCTCTAAACCATGCAAAGGATGTTGAAGTTGTTCCCAACCTTGAAACACTCTTATAAGCAATGGAAAAGCAAATGCAGATGCAACACATATATTGCTATTATTTATGTATATGTATATATATGTATCTATATACATGTGTGTGTGTGTGTGTGTGTGTGTGTGTGTGTGTGTGTGTGTGTGTACATACATAAACACACATATGTGTGTGTCTATGTATGTATCTATGTACATATATAGAGAGATCTTGGCATAATAGAAAAATTGATCCAACTACATACATATTCTAGAATCCAAATAATAAAATAATAAAACTCACTCAACCCATGCTAAGTGACTTACCTCAAGGTCTTGCACAAAAATAATGCACACCACAAAAAATGGGCAGAGTTCACAAGAAATTTTACAAAAATGTATCATAGCAAATATTTTTAGAAAGAAACAAGTCATGACCCAGTTAATTGGTCTAGTTACTGACTAGTTGGGCTGATTACAAATTCTTGTGGAACTGTCATCAGATTAGGTACAATAAAACAAACAATCAATTGTTCCTAGCTAGCAGGATCAAATATAGTTTTCCAAGGTAATAAAATTACATATCCAGATGTGTGTGTGTATGTATGTGTGTGTGTATGTATGTATGTATGTATGTATGTATGTATGTGTGTATGTATGTATGTATGTATGTCATGCCCTTGTGATCAATCCATTTAGTTATCATTCCCTTGTGATCTTTGCATTTCATTATCGTGCCCTTGTGATCTTTGTATGTGTATGTATATATGTATGTATGTATGTATGTATATACATATGTATATATACATATGCATATGTATAAATGTGTATATATACATACATACACACACATATGTGTATGTCTATATATGTATGTATGTATGTATGTATAGAGAGAGATCTTGGCATAATAGAAAAATTAATCCAAATGCATACATATTCTAGAATCCAAATAATAAAACAATAAAACTCACTCAACATGTAGCATGGCCATAGATGCGATGGAAATGCCTATTGGTAAGTATATTTCTCTTTTTCTCTCTCATTTTTCATGTATTTATTTCACTTGAACTATTATTTCTTAGGGGACATTTTTATAATATTGGATTCATTTTATGCAGGAGGCAATGAGGACATTTCTGGATGTACCCATGTTAGATGTATGAGAATGCTAAATAATTATGATGAATTTCTTGTGAGAAATGAAGATGGACTTCCACTACGAGTAGTTGAAGAACTTAGATAAAAGTTAGAACACAACCAAGAAATGTTGGAGATTGTCTTAGCCCTAAGTTTTGCTGAGTTTGATGACTTAAAATATTGCAATACTGTAAAGAATATGTGGAATAGATTGAAGATCATATATGGAGGTGATGACAATGTTCTAAGAGCTAAATCAAAAAGTGTGAGAGGTAAATTTGATAACATGATAATGATGGAAGGTGAGAACATAGTACAATATTGCACAAGAGTTAAAGAGGTTGTTAATTCTATTCAAGGTGCAAATGGAGAAATCAAAGATGAAACAGTGATAAGATATTGAGGACTCTACTCCCTATCTATGTCATTAGAGTCTCTGCAATCCAAGAACTAAGATGCACATGAGGTAACAACTTGACCTTAGAAGGTATAATTAGTATACTTACTACTTTTGAGATGTCTAATTTTGACAACTACACACCTACTACCATTGAATCTACTTTCAAGTCACAACTGGTTCTTAGTAAAAAGAAAGAAAAACATGTAAAGAGTGAAAGTGATAGTTCTGATGATGAGATTGATGAACTTGAATCCTTCATTGCAAAAATGTTTGGAAGAGGAAGAGGTAAATATAAAGGTAAAGTACCTATCATTTTTTTTCATGCAATAAAGTTGGTTATATTGCTTCTAGATGCCCTAACAGAGAAGATAAAGTTGAAAGGAAGGAAATCAAGTACAAAGGAAGAAAAGATGACAAAGATTACATGAGGAGAAAGGATGAAAAAGGTAAGAAATCTTGATATATTGTTGAAGAAAATACTAGTAATTAATCTAAGAGTAATGATGATGATGTTGTTTATGCTACTATGAAAGAAGATTCTTGTGAAGATGAGAAAACTACATTAATTTCTTATGTGAACAAAAGTGATAGATGGATAATTGATAGTGGATGTTCCAATCATATGACTAGTGATAAAGATAAATTTAAAGATATTGGTCCATACAATGGTGGATGTATTAAATTTGGTAATGATATCCCATGTGTTATAAAAGGTAAACGCAGTATTCATCTGACTAACAAGATAACATGTGATAATGTTTAGTGGGTTGAAGGACTTAACTACAATTTGTTGAGTGTTTCACAAATGAAGAAATTAGGTTAAAGACTTGAATTTCACAATAGAAAGGCCAAGATACATGATGATAATGGTAAGATAATTGGAATTGGTGAGCAGACAAGAGGTAACTAATTCTATCTAGACCTATGAAATGAGACACGTATGTTTACACAACATGAAGATGTTTGGTTATGGCACAAAATATTATTTCATGTGAATTTTGAAAATTTGGTGAATATTATTGAGATGAAGAAAGTAAGAGGATTGCCTAAACTAAAGAAACTTGACAATGTTATGTGTAAACAGTGCCAATTAGGGAAGATGACAAAGTCTAGTTTTAAAAGAAAAATATATACTACTAGTGATATTTTAGAATTGGTTCATACTGACCTATGTAAACTCATTGGTGGTAAAAGTTACTATGGAGATCAATGTTTCATTCTATTTGTAGATGAATCTTCTAGAATGATGGTTGTGATGTTTCTTAAAGCTAAATCTGATGCTTTTTAGATATTCAAGTGGTATTTAGCTAGATTTGAAAAAGAAATAGGGAAGAGTCTGAAGTGTTTGAGATCTGACAGAGGTGGCTAATTCATCTCACATGACTTCAATACATTTTAAAATGATAGAGGAATCAACATATAGATGTGAGCACAAAGGAACCCTCCTTAGAATGGAATAGTTGAAAGGAGAAATAGATTAATAATGGACTATGCAAGGACACTAATGATGGAGAAGAACTTGTCATAGAAATATTGTAGAGAAGTGGTTAGTACTATTATCTATACCCTGAATAAAGTTCAAGTCAAGAAAGGATCAAATGCTACACCTTTTGAACTATGGTATGATTATGCTCCAAACGTTAAATATTTTAAAATCTTTGGTAGTAGATGTTATATACTAAAAGATAATAGGAATGGAAAGCTTGATGCAAAAAGTGATGAAGGCATATTCCTAGGTTACTCCACTAAAAGAAAATCTTATAAGTGTTTAAATTATATCACTAAAAAAGTTGTGGAAAGTGTAAATATGAGAGTTGATGAGTTTGCAAAAAGAGATGGTATTTCATGTAATGAAGAACCTAAAGACAATAGTACATTAATCTATGTTGATGATGATGCTCCTAGCACTCAAAATGAATAGACAAGCCAAGTTGCAAGTTTCCATTAGACATGAAATGATGGAGTACAAATACAAATTGTTGAACAAAAAAGAGTGGGTGTTAAGCAACAGACTAAAGATTCTTAGTCACAGACATGCAATGTTGACCATCAGATAGTGAATGATGAGCATTTAGAACCTAAACAAGAACCAACATAAAGAAGAGGAAATGAGCCTGAGGTTATTTTTCAAGATGAACCTAAAGAAGAACCAAGAAGGAAACTACATGTGTTAGAAAAATATGTGAGAAGATATCATTAACCTGATCAAATCATTGGTGATGTTGAATCAAGTGTAATGACAAGAAAAAGACACAAAGGTGACACATTCTTATTATGTGAGTTTGATCCCAAGACAATAAAAGATGCTTTAGACAATAAAGATTGGATACAAGCAACAAATGAAGAAATTGTCCAGATTGAGAAGAACAATACTTGGACCTTAGTGCCAAGACCTTAAGATAAAAATGTTATTGGTATGAAGTAGGTTTTAGGAACAAGCTCAATTAAAATGATGGAGTAACAAGAAAAAATGCAAGATTGGTATGCAAGGGTTATGCACAAGAATGAGTCAATTATGGAGAAACTCTTGCTCATGTGGCCAGACTTGAAGGAGTTAAAACTCTGCTTGCATACTTAGCTTACAAGAATTTCAAGGTATATCAAATGGATGTCAAAACTATATTTTTAAATGGTATACTTGAGGAAGAAGTATACATTGAACAACCTAAAGGATTTGCAGATCCAAACAAAAGGAACATGGTATGTGAACCAAACAAAGCTCTTTATGGTTTGAAGCAAGCCCCAAGAGCATGGTTGAAAGACTACATAATTACTTAGTGAAAATTAGTTTTGAAAGGGAAAATGATAACAACAAATTATATTTGAAGAATGGTAAGGACAATGAAGTACTATTATCTGATATATTTGTTGATGATATCATATTTGGAGGAAGAAAAGCATTATGTAAATCATTTGTTGATGAAATCAAAAAGGAATTTGAAATGTCTATGTTTAGTGAAATCAAATTATGTGTTGGATTACAAGTATGTCAAATGAAGTTTGGTATTTTCATTTCACAATCCAAATACATCACAGAAATATTAAATACTTTTAGTATGGAATATTTAAGGCCAGTGAGTACACCTATGTCTAGAGGACATAAGCTATCTAAGAATGATGATTTTGCTGATGTGAAAAAGATCCTATGCAAATCCATGATAGGAAAACTATAATATGTTGTTCACGGCAAGCCAAATATTGCTCTGGTAATTGGAATAGTTTCTATATTTTTAGAAAATCCTAAAGAAAATCACATGATGGTTGTGAAAAGGATATTAAGATATATGAAAGGTATAGAAGACTATGGATTGTATTATAAGAGAAGTGATAGATTTGAACTAAAGGTTTTCATTGACTCAGATTGGGCTAGAAATATTGATGATAGAAAAAGCACAAGTGGAGGTGCACTCCTTCTAGGAAAGAGATTGGTGGCATGGACAAGCAAGAAGAAGAATTGTAATTCCTAATCAATAGTTGAAGTCGAGTATGTGGCAATTATAGTGAATTGTTCAAACATAATGTGGATTAAGAAATTATTGAAAGGTGTGAAAGAAGAGATTATAGATCTCATAGTTATCTATTATGATAGCACAAGTGCTATCAACATTTCAAAGAATCCAGTGATGCACGCTAAGACAAAGCACATTGCTATCAAGTATCACTACTTGAGAGAATTAGTTCAAGAAAAAGAAGTGAAGCTAGAATATGTAAATATAAAGGAACAAATTAGTGACATATTCAAAAAACCATTACCCAAAGATGCTCATGAATATCTTAGAGGTAAACTAGGGCTGATTCTCCTAAATAAAGCTACTTAAGAAGACAAGGTGCATTATATCACATGTGTTAATCAAAACATTCTACATAGTGGTGCAATATAGATCTAATTTGGGACATTCCTAAGGTAGAATACTTTAGTACAACATAAACAGATCAATCATAGACAAATGACAACTATCAGCCAGACATGCAAAATCTACATAATTTAGATGTATGAAGAGTTTGAAGTTGAGAGAGCTACATGTCTTTGGCATTATTTTCAAAGAGGGATAGATTACTAAGACTTCAAATATAAGGAGAGATTATTGATAAAAGGAGTAAGATAAGCCTCAGAGGGAATTTTCAAAAGAATGATGATACAGAGAGTTTCCATAAATTGCATGGATGAGAATTAGAATGAAACTAAGGATATTGGTCACTCATGGAAGTGAAATTTTTTGGATTGTATTGTGACTTAGCTACTACAAGTATTTAGATGTGTGAGATGTTGTCATCAATTCCAAAGAGGGAGATTGTTGGAAACTTACAATTGGAACAATTATTATTTTGTTATTGATGTCAAATCTATGGATGAGACATATGCTTCCTAATCTAAATGTCATATCTATTTGATTGATGAAAAGGATTTGAGAAGTTACTCATAACTATAGCACCTAGAGGAAAGGTTGAAGTTATGAAAAGGAAGCTACAATAGACATTTGATTGGATAGACTTTGATAAAGCAAAGTAATTATTTATGTCAAGAAAGCTAAGACAAACTGAGAAAAAGAGTAATTTACTAAGGAGTTTCGAGTAATTCTAGTTTCAAGTGAGCTATAGTTAGTTCCGAGAAAATATAGTGTTGACCGAGAATTAGCATCGACTGAGAAAGTTAGTTTATGCAAAGCCAGAAAGCTTTACAATGACCAAGTATTTCAGTGTTGAATGATTTTCAAAATTTAGAGTTTGTCAAGCGATGGTAAGAGAAAAAATTCAAAGAAATCATAAGATCAAGCCAACTAAGTCTATTTCTTGGGAGATGTAAAATGTGTTGAAGATAAGATTGATGAGTTGAATCATTAAATTCAAGAAGGAGATTAGGTAAAGACCTAACAAATGAATTCTAGAGAAGTTTCTAGAGGATGATCAAAAAGATGGATAGATACATTGAACTGAATTAAATCTAATCATAAATCCTAAGATATATAGTGGATGTAGAAAATGGTAAAGCACAAATTGCCTATTTAAAGAGATACATAACCAAAAATTTAATGCCATGTCCAGTCAAGCCAAGCCAAGCCTAGCCAGTGTATGTATGTGTGAGATTTTATGTAGAGAGACACATACAAAGAAAGGTTGATCAAAAATACACAAGAGTGTGAATGCAAAGCTAAAGGAGAAATCTTGTAGATATGATGTTGTTATTGATATATGAATTAGAGCAAAATACTTAAGTGTTTATGAGAAGAGTGGACTAATTGCTTGAAAGGTGTTCGCGTAGATCAAGATTTGAGATGACAATGAAAGGCTTACAAGTGAATAGTATAAGGACTGAACAAAGATTTGAACCTACAAAAGTGAGTTATAATCACATAGATCAAACCTGCTATTTTATTTCTTATCATTGTAAATAGTATGTATTAAAATCTTATTTACAGAGGTTGACCTAATATTCATTTGAAGACTTAACAGTCTGTGTAAATCCTTTAATTGGGTGACATTCTAAATGGAATAATAAATTTCCTTTTACAAGGCCACTCCTAATAAGGTAATTAAATCCTCTAACTAGGTCACATTTAATAGTGTGTATTGTAACCTTTAATAGGGTTGGCTTCTAACAGAGCTCACTTTGAAAGAGTGAAAAAGAGTGACATGTTGCTGGTAGTTTTTTTGAAAATTGGGTTTCCACATAAGATCCTAGTGTCAAACTGTAATGAATTTTTTATAAATGTTTACATTTGGTAATGTTTTCATTATGCAATGCAATTCATGTTTATGACAGTTTTATAGTAGAGACCAAGCAACAACAGGATAAGCAGAACTATGAAGTGTTTAATGTTTCATTATTAAAGTGGTACATATAGACCTTCAGTAATTGATTCATAGCCACAACCCCCCCCCCCCACCTTAGTTATTCAAAAAATCTCTAACACTACTACACCTAGATTTGAAGGATATTTCTATAACTGTCAAAAATATGGGCATAGAGCATATGAATGTAGATCACAGACAAAACTCTACTAGATAAGTCAAAGAAATAATTATGCACCTAACAATGCATGTTTAAAATGTCACAAGTTTGGACATAAAAGAAAGAATTGAAGGAATAAGTACATTTAGAAAACTAAACAAAGGAAAAAGGCAAAGGCAAAAGCAAAATGGACATTGGGAAAATTAGGAATGAAATGAACCAGAAATGGAAAAGGAAAATAGAAGATGGAAATAGTGGAACTAATGGAATTGAGGTTGCCCAATCCAATGGAGAAGGTGATCATGTCATCTCAAACTAAGAAAGATAGGTATGTGTGGAATTGTATAGTTAGTTGATATATCATGCATCAGTTCCTTACATGAAAATGTGCCAGAAGTTCATATCTAAATATACAAGATGCATAGGAACAAATTTGTGAAAGGTTGATGAGGGTTAGTAAAATTGTCTATGTTGACTAAACATTGCAACATAGATGAAGAACTTCATAAATGATATGGTAGAGATTGAATGATATGGTAGAGACCAAATGGCATGGAAGAGACCAAGTTGTAGTACAAAGACCTAGTTTAAAGGCATCGATATCAACCAAGACAACTAGCTTTCACTCACCCAAGTACACAACATTAATGGAGACCCTAAATTGATCAAAGGAAGGTATATAATGAATTTTAGTGACATTATTTCATACCTTGCACATATATTTTAAAGAGAACATTGTAATTTGGTGATCTTAGTAACTAGCAAAAGATTTCAAGATCGATTTAGTCAAAGAAGTTTGAATGAGTGAAGATTTTAACTATGTCGAGTACCTAGAGAAGAAAGAACTTCAAACCCTAACTGCAATCATGGCAGCTTCATCTATTGTCAGAATGAGTCAACAGGTAAGTAAAATCCAACTAGTGAAGATTAATGCTTGTCCTCCACCTAAGTTTCATGCTATTTTGGAGATTTCTATGAAAGGAGACTCTATGTGCTATCTTTGATACCACCTAAAGTTGTTATGATCCATGATGTCATTAGTTGTTATATGTGCAAAATTTGAGAAGTGGAAGATTGTAAAATCTAAGAAGGTTGTGAGAAGTTGTGCAATGAAGGAATCTTGAAGGAAAATTTTCAAAACATTGAGAGGAAAGGGTTAATTTGTACCCTAAAATTCTCGAGGAACTTCAAAATCAAGTGGATTAAAGTTATTTTTAGTATAATTCATGACATCATGAAGTATTGGTTGCAAAATGGATTAGTCAAGATCACAAAGAAAATGATACACAAAATTATAGGTTATCCAACACTAGATAAGAAGAAAACCATGCAATGTTTGAGCCATGAAGAAATAGAGGAGAACACAGAAGCCAAGTTGAATGGATGCAGTCTATCCATTACAAACATTTATGATCCACTAATAGAATTTTTAGTGAGATTCATTGCTCACAAATTTTATCAATCAAGCAAATTAACCAGTGTGCCTTGTATGAATGTGGATCAAGCATGGAAGATTGTGATGAAAGATGATGAGTATGATCTTGCTAAGTTACAAAGGTTACAACTTGTAAAGAATCTATCATCAATAATAAAAGCGAAGAATTCAATGTGTAAGTTTGTATCCCTCATTGTCTATATTTTCTTTTACATCTAGAAGTATTTTCCTTGTATTGGTGATGTTGTATGGGAGCAAGAAAAGCCAATGACAAGATAGATCAATGAGTATATTACTCAATTAGGAGAAAATTATGAAAATATAATGAATGCTTACTTTGATAGGATTAAGCAAAAGATGAAAAGAATAATGCGGATTTCTAAAGAATTGGTTGTTGATATCTAATTGAAAAGATCATTTGAGTAGAAATACTATTGAAGAAGACTGTGTGTTTCAATCATTATTTTGTCACTAAGGTCAAACCTACTATATGTTGATAAGACAATTTCTTATATGTTTCAAGTACTATCACTTAGTTGATTGATGAGGAGGATTTGATCAACAAGATATAACAAAAGTACCTAGAGGAAAGGTTGAGTTATGATTATGTATTAAAGTGCAAGAATCAATTAAGACAATCATAACATATTGTATTAATGATCTACTTGAGGTTACAAGATGACCGGTTGCACTTAGAAAGTTTAGAAGAATAAAGTTAAACAAAGTTTATTTGACAAGCTTGACCAAGTGGATAGTAGGTGCCAAGTAAAGTTAGTGCAAGCTGAGCAAAAAGTCAGTTGGAGCTGAGTGAAAGCAAATCCTAGTGGATGTCAAGCAAGTAAGTAGATGTCAAGCAAGTTAGTAGATGCAAAGTAATTTTTAGTTGATGTCAAATGCCAGTAAATTTTAGTTGATGCTGAGTGATTTTATAGTAGATGTCGAGTAATGTAGTATGTACCAAGTATAAGAAGGTTGATAATGCTAAGTTACTACATTATCACAAAGATCAAAGATTTGTCAAATAAAAGCTGACAAGTTTTTTTTCTTGGAACTTGCAAATTAGGGGGAAGATAAGATTGATGAGCTGGTGACACAAAATCTTATGTAAACCATTTTGGAGGCGAATTCAAATGGATTCCAAGAGAAGTTTCTAGAAAAGATAAGATATGGGGTAGATACATTGTATCCTACCTGATCTATCAAAAACCCTAATTTTGGTGATGGATAATGAGTAGGAAAATGTTCTAATTTCCTATATGTAGGAATGTCTAGTCATGAAGTAGAGAGAGAGAGAGAGAGAGAGAGAGAGAGAGAGAGTTTGATGTGAAATTATGATAAGGATAAGGAAAGGGGTTTTTCTTCATCAAATGACCCAAATGAAGAAGTTTGCAATGGTGTACTAAGCAAGAAGGCTTAAAGAGGATGGATGCTTGAAGGGTGAACAAGTTATTAGAGCTACAAAGATTGGAAGCCAAGAAAAGTTGAGGACTAAACAATGATTTGTAATTTGCAAGTAAGGTTGTAAGTTGTATCAGATCAAATCTCTACTGTTACTTTCTAACAATTGTATCAACCTAAGGTAAATCCTTTGGATTCAAGTTGACTTAACAGTCGTTGGAAAATTCTTTAATAGGGTAGCATTCCAAGTGCATGGCCTAAAGTCCTCTAAAAAGGCTCACTTTTGACAGGGTGATTGAAATCCCTTAACCGGGTCACATTTAACAGAGTGTATTGTAACCTTTAACAAGGTTGGCCTTTAACAAGGCATCACTTTAGAAGAGTGAAAAAGGAGTAGCATGTTACTAGTGGTTTTTCCTAAATTGGGTTTCCATGTTAAATCATTGTGTCAAATGTGTTGATGGATATGTTGTGTTTCATGCTTTACATTTTTGCAAATTGATTTGATAGTAACATATCAGTTTTAGTTAACACATAATGAATGCATGCATGGTTAAGAATGTTTTATGGGTTCACTAAATTGTGAAATTTTTTATTTGTACATATGGACTTTGAATAAATGATTCACCCTCCTCTTAGTTATTCTAAAAAGAATTCCAAAAATTGATATCAGAGCCATCTACTTAAGAGTATTAGTTTTAAGGTACTAGAAGCATAAAGATCAAGATTTCAAAAAGAGAGGTGCCTAAGCTCAACAGAGATAACTTTCTTGCATGGAAAATTTTGATGAAGATACATCTTGGAGGACTTGGAGATTATGGACAATCTTGCATTGCAATAGAACATGTTGATCCAACAAGAGCTCTAACTGCTGAAGATTTGAAGAAAAAGAAAGAACACAATCAGGGGATGTTTGAGATTTCCTCTGTCCTAAGCTATGTTGAATTTGATGATATCAAAGGCCTTAATAGTGTAAAGAAGATGTGTGATTCCCTAGACACCATCTATGGAGGAGCAAAAAAAATGTTCAGAGAGCCAAGTTGGAGAGCCTCGGAGGTAAGTTTGATGACATGAGAATGGAAGAAGGTGAGAATATTGCTCAATATGTTGCTAGAATAAAAGAATTTGTTAGTGCAATAAAAGGTGTTATTGGTAAAATAGATGATGATTTTGTGCTAAGTAAAGTCTTGAGAACATTGTTGCCTGTGTATGCCATTAGAGTATTTGCAATCCAAGAGCTAAGATGTATACCAAGAAATGATCTAACCCTTAAAGATCTAGTAGTAAGACTCACTTCTTTTGAACTATCTAATTTTGACAACTATAGAAAAAAGAGTATTGAATCAGCTTTCAAAGAAAAGTTGTTATTGAAGGATTTTGAGGAGGTAAAGTAGAAGAATAAGAAAAGAAAAATAAAGTATGCATCCAGTGATAGTAACACAGATGAGGAAGACATTGAAAAATTGGAAGCATTTCTTGCAAGAAGATTTCACAAAGGAAAAGGAAAGTTCAAAGGTAAGTTACCTATCATTTGTTTCAATTGCAATAAAGTTGGCCATATTGCTGCAAGATGTATATAGAAGAAGAACTACAAAGAAGGAAACAAGCACAAAAAAGGAAGAGAAGATGATGGAAGAGACTACAAAGACAAAGGCAAAAAATAATACTACATTGTTGATGAACATGACTCTGAGGAAAATGATGATGATTTGTATATGTTGCAATGAAGGACAAATCTGATGAGGATGAAGCAATTGCACTTATGACTTGTGTGAACAAGAATGACAAATGGATCATTGATAGTGGATGCTCACATCACATGACTAGAGACAAAAGTAAGTTCATCACTTTAACCTATTATGATGAAAATAGTGTAAGATTTGGTAATGATGCACCATGTTTGATAAAAGGAAAATGGTCTATTAAACTCACAGATAAGACTTCATGTAACAATGCTTATTATGTTGAAGGGTTGAATTATAACTTGTTAAGTGTGTCACAATTGAATAATTTGGGATGCAAAGTTGATTTTGAAAATAAATCAGCCAAGATATATGATACAAATGGAAACTTGATTGGAAAAGGTGATCAAACTAGAAGTAATCTATTCTATCTGGATATAGAAGATGCTACTTGTCTTATTGCAAAATTTGATGATGTATGGCTTTGGCACGAGAGATTATGTCATGTTAACCTTGATAATCTGATTGGTATTAGTAACATGAAAAGAGTTAGAGGTTTTTCTAAGTTGAAGAAACCAGAAAATATAATGTGCAAACAATGTCAGCTAGGAAAGATGACAAAGTCAAGCTTTAAAAGAAAAGCTTATACCTCTAAGGAAATACTTGAAATTGTTCATACTAACTTATGTGGACCTATTGAAGTGCAAAGCTACAAAGGAGATAATTATATAATGTTGTTTGTTGATGATTACTCTAGGATGATGATAGTCATGTTTCTAAAACAAAAATTAGATGCTTTTGAAATGTTTAAATGGTACTTTGAAAGAGTAAAAAAAGAAATGGGTAAGAGTTTGAAATGTTTGAGATCAAATAGAGGAGGAGAATTCACCTCAAATGAGTTTGAGATGTTCTTTAATGATAGAGAAATCAAAAGAAAAACATTTGCACCTAGGACCCCTCCACAAAATGAAATTGCTAAAAGAAGAAATAGGTCTATAGTGGACTATTCTAGAACACTCATGATGGAGAAGAATTTTGCTCTAAAATACTAGAGAAAAGTTATAAGTACTATTGTATACACCTTGAACCGTGTGTAAGTCAAGAAAAGTACTCATTCAACACCTTTTAAACTATGGTATGGATATCCACCTAATGTGAAATACTTTAAGCTATTTGGAAGAAAATGTTATATTTTTAAAGATGTTAGGAGTGGAAAGTTTTATACAAAGAGTTAAGAAGGTATATTCCTTGGTTACTCCATAAGAAGTAAAGATTACAAGCATTTAAATACTAACACTACAAAAAATTTGGAAAGTGCAAATGTGAATTTTGATGAGTTCATAGAAGTACATGAGGTTGAACATATAGAAGAACTAGAAGAATACAAATAATTTATATACTATTATGAAGGAATGCTTGTTGAAGGAGATGCTACAAATCATGTTGCAAACTAACAGCAAGTCTCAACAACTGGCGAGTCACAACCTATGAATTTCAAGTTGCATTTAGATGTCAAGTTGTAGAATGAGGAAAATTCACAATCTGACTCTAAGATTAGCACACATGAAAGAGATGTTGAAACACCTGACAAAGATGTACAAAGTGATACTTAAGCTGAGAGACAAAATGTAGCCACAAGAACTGAGCCTAGACTATCCAAATATGTGAAAAGACACCACCCTACAGATCAAATCATTAGAGACAAAGATGCAAGGCCAATGACAAGAAATAGATTGGGAAGTGAATCATGTTTGTTAAACATGAAGGAACCTAAGATAGTGAAAGATGCATTGGAAGATGATGACTAGTAAAAGGCTATGGAAGAAGAAATTCAGCAGATAGAAAAGAACAAGACCTAGAGTCTAGTTCCTAGACCAGAAGACAAGAATGTGATTAGCACAAAATGGGCATTTAGAAATAAGTTAGATGAAAATGGTGAAGTGACAAGAAACAAAGCAAGACTAGTTTGCAAAGGGTTTGCATAAGAAGAAGGAATTAACTATGGTGAAACATTTGCCCCTGTTGCAAGAATGGAAGGAGTGAGAATTTTGCTTGCTTATGCTGCATACAAAGGTTTTAAAGTTTATGAGATGGATGTCAAGTCTACATTTCTGAATGGCATATTAGAAGAAGAAGTCTACATAGAACATCCTGAAGGTTTTGTTGATAAAAATAATAAGAACATGGTATGTAGACTGCACAAAGCTCTATATGGATTGGAAGAAGCACCAAGAGCATGGTATAAGAGACTTCATACTTATCTTGTTCAAATTGGATTTGAAAAGAAAGATGATAATAGCAACTTGTACATGAAAATAGATAAAGAAAAGAGTATATTGTTATCTAAAATATTTGTTGATGATATCATATTTGGAGGAAAAGATGCTTGGTGTAAATATTTTGCAAATCAGATGAAGCAAAAATTTGAAATGTCAATGTTTGGTGAGATCAAATTCTTTGTGGGATTACAAGTTTATCAGATGAAATATGGTGTATATATCACTCAGTCAAAATATGTCAAAGAGATGTTGAAGACATTTGGACTAGAGGATTCAAAACTAGTAAGAACACCTTTGGTGACACACTCAAGCTATCAAAGAATAATGATTTAGCTGAGGTAAATCAAACATTATATAGATCCATAATTCAAAAATTGCAATATGTAGTACATAGTAGACCTGATATTGCATTAGTTGTGGGGATAGTTGCAAGATTCTCTAATAATCCCAAAGAGAATCACTTGATGGTTGTGAAAAGGATAATGAGATACTCGAAAGGAATAGAAGATTTTGGTTTATACTATAAGAAGAATGAAAATTTTGAACTAAAAATCTACACTAATGCTAATTGGGCTAGAAATATTGATGACAGAAAGAGCACCAATGGAGGAGCATTCTTCTTAGGCAAAAGACTAGTTACATGGACTAGCAAGAAGTAGAGTTGTAGTTCCCAATCTACTGTTGAAGTAGAGTATGTTGTTGCTGCTATTAATTGTACAAACATTGTAAGGATCAAGTAGCTACTTAAGGGAATGAAGGAAGAAATCACAAAACCAATGACACTTTATTGTGATAATACAAGTGTTATCAATATATCAAAGAATCCTATAATACATACAAAGACAAAGCACAATGCAATCAAGTATCATTATGTAAGGGAATTGGTTCAAGATAAAGAGGTGAAGATGGAATATATTAACACAAAGGAGAAAATTGTTGATATCTTCACAAAAGCATTATCTAAGGATGCTTATGACTATATAAGAGGTAAACTAGGGGTGATATCCCTATCAAAGGCTATGTAAAGGATAGAGGGAGTACCCTGCATCAAACAAGCTGACATTCATTTTATACAAATTGATGCAGTGGATCATACTTTAGGAATTGCCTAAAGTAATCACAGAACTGGAATTACAAATTAGTCACAAGCAAGGTGATAGAGGGGGAAAATTAAAGAACCTGCAAAAGTCTATATATGCATTTATCAAAGATGCCAAGTGTTGAGTATACATCTTTGGCATTATTGTCAAAGAGGGAGAAAGTACATAAAACTGATCAAGTGCAAGAGCAACAATGGAGAGAGTACACCATCAAAAGATTAGAAGATTAAAAGAAAGAAAGAGGGAGAAAGCATAAAGTAATCAAAACAGAAAAGGATCAGAACAAAAAGAGGGAGTTATATTTTGTAACCTAATCAAAAGAGGGAGTTGCTTATAGAGGGAGAAATTTTGAATACAAGTCCTCTTTTTAGTATTGTCTTACTGTTTTAACCTGGTTAGTTTGATGGAACAAGATGTTCATCATTTGTTTGACTAGTTGATCAATTTGATTTTCCATCAATGCTAAAGAGGGAGATTGTTGATATCTAATTGAAAAGATCATTTGAGTAGAAAGATTGTTGAAGAAGACTGTGTGTTTCAATCATTTTTTTTTTCACTGATGTCAAACTTGCTACATGTTGGTAAGATAATTGCTTATATGTTTCAAGTACTATCACTTAGTTGATTGATGAGTAGGATTTGATCAACAAGATGTAACAACAGTACCTAGAGGAAAGGTTGAGTTATGATTATGTATTAAAGTGCAAGAATCAGTTAAGACAGTGATAACATAATGTATATATGATCTACTTGAGGTTACAAAATTATTGGTTGCACTTAGAAATTTTAGAAGAATAAAGTTTTAAAAAAATTATTTTCCAAGCTTGGCCAAGTGGATAGTAGGTGCCGAGAAAAGTTAGTGCAAGCCGAGCAAAAATTTAGTTGGAGCTGAGTAAAAGAAAATCCTAGTGGATGCCAAGCAATTTAGTAGATGTCAAGTAATTTTTAGTTGATGTCAAGCACCAGTATAATCTAGTTGGTGCCAAGTGATTTTCTAGTAGATGTCAAGTAATGAAGTGTCAAGCATCAAAAGGTTGATAATGTCGAGCTGTTGCATTATGACAAAGATCAAAGATTCATCAAATAAAATCTGACAAGTTTGTTTTCTTGGAACATGTGAATGAGGAGGAAGATAAGATTGATGAGTTGGTGGCACAAAATGTTATTTAAACTATTTTGGAGGTGAATTCAAATGGATTCCAAGAGAAGTTTCTAGAAAAGACAAGATATGGGTTAGATACATTTTATCCTACCTAATCTACCATGAGCAGGAAAATGTTCTAATTTCCTATATGTAGGAATGTCTAGTCATGAAGCAGAGAGAGAGAGAGAGAGAGCTTGATGCAAAAATCGGATAAGGAGAAGGAAAGGGGTTTTTCTTCATCAAGTGGCCCAAGTGAAGAAGTCTACAGTGGCATACTAAGCAAGAAGGCTTAAAAAGGATGAATGCTTGAAGGGTGAACAAGTTGTCAGAGCTACAAAGATTGGAAGCCAAGTAGAGTTGAGAACTGAATAGTGATCTGTAATCTAGAAGTAAGGTTGTAAGTTGTATCAGATCAAAGCTCTACTATTACTTTCTAACAATTGTATCAGCCTAGGGTAAATCCTTTGGAATAATGTTGACTTAACAATCATTGTAAAATCCTTTAGTAGGGTGGCATTCCAAATGAATGGCCTAAAGTCCTCTAACAAGGCTCACTTTTGACAGGGTGACTGAAATCCCTTAACTAGGTCACATTTAACAATGTGTATTGTAACCTTTAACAGGGTTGGCTTTTAATAGGGCATCACTTTAGAAGAGTGAAAAAGGAGTAGCATGTTACTAGTGGTTTTTCCCAAATTGGGTTTCCACATTAAATCATTGTGTCAAATGTGTTGATGGATATGTTGTGTTTCATGCTTTACATTTTTGCAAGTTGATTTGATAGTAACATACCAATTTTAGTTAACACATAATGAATGCATGCATGGTTAAGAATGTTGTATGGATTCATTGAATTGTGAAAAGTTTTATTTGTACATCTATACCTTGAATAACTAATTTACTCCCCCCACCTCAGTTATTCTAAAAAGAATTCCAACATTGATCACAAAATATTAGAGTGACATGTTTTCTTATTGATACAAATAATTTTGTACAGGCAATTAAGCTGAGAAAAATATGAGATAAATAGTAATGTAGTGAGTGCAAACATTGATGCACTACTAAAAGAAGAGATAGATTGTTGAGGCTAAACCTTTTGGTAGATATGAGGAAGAAAAGGCAAGAATAACTATGAATATCAAGATAGTTTCAAAGGAGAAGAAAAGGAAGAAGATGATTGAAGACCTAGAAGCTAAATCGGGCACCCTAAGCAAGGGAAAAGAACCATTACAATTGACACAAGGTATTGGTGAAGATGAAGAACAAGAAAATGGTGATGAGGATGAAGAAGAATAAGATGACAAGGGAAAAACCCTAGCTATTGTCATGCCACCAAGCAAGAAGGCTCAAGTAATAAAGAAGAAACCAATAGTGACACCTCCACCACCAAATAAGCTAAGGATGAGAGCAGCTACTAGTGTTGAGTAGTTTGCAAAGTAGAAAGTACTAGATCCTACTAATTCCAACACCTCCAAAACTAAAAGAAGGATATTGGTCAAAGGATCACCCCAAAGGAAACCTAAGTCTATTGATGATCTATGTACAAAACTAAAAGGAGCTACAGGATTGTCTAATTTTAGATTTGTTAAATATGATACACTAAATAATGATGATAGAAATAAAGTTGAGGAGGTTATGGTAGAATTTTTTTCTAATCCAAAGCTAGGTCCTAGTGAAATAGATAAGAAGATGCCTCAAGATGTTTATGACAAACTAGAGAGAAGATGGCAACAGGTAGAGGAACTAGAGAAACAGATAAGAACTAATGCATTAGTCATAATTATGCCGGATTTGTCACAAGAGAAAAAGGACACATTTTTGGAGTATTATAGGAGTAGATTTATTCCTAAGTATATAAAATTTTTGATATTACTAAATAAAAAGGAAGTTGTACAACAACAAAGTGAGTTTCTATGGAAGAGCATGTTTGTATTATTTACAAAGAAAGAAGAGATAGATATTGTAAACATTGATGATGATTTTAGTAGTGAAGAAAGTTTACATTTGCTAAGTCCACAAGGAAGAATATCCCCTATACATACCAACACCCCTGGTAATCCAAAGGTCGAGTAGTCAAGGCTCAAAAATTTAGAGGCAGAGCATGAAGAGAAAGAAACAAGTGTAAATGATAAGATTTTTTTAGCACCTCATATTGAGGAAGGAAAAGAATCAAATAAAGTTGAATAGGGTGAGACTATTATTTTCTTGAGCACAAATGTACAAGCAAGACCAAGTGGGGACACCCCTTCACCAACTCACCAAGTGGTTTTGAGCAGTAGCACTCCTTCACCTAGTAGAAAGAGGAAAGCAATAAAAGATGTTTCACCAGATATTGAGGCTATTATGGATGAAATCATTGAGATACCAAAATTAGATCTGGAAAATCTCACCTTGGAGAAAATTATTTTACTGCAAGAATTTTTTACAAAGAAGAAGAGACAAGATGAGATAAAAAGAGAGCTCAACTAGAAAAAGGTATTATATGATGTAAAGCATATTTTTATTGATGATTTTGACATTCAAAATTTTCAAGAAGATGAACCAATCATAGACCATCTTGTAAATAAAATTGATCAAGTGAATTTTGGAAGTATGGAATCAAATCGGGAGTTAATGAATTGGTTTAATAGAAGATTTGAAACTAAAGTTGTGGATAAAGTCTCCATAACCATTGCCAAGAAGAAAGTGCAACTACAAGAGAAAGTATAGGTTATGATTGAATTAATTCAGAAGGTACAACATTTATACACATTTTTTTTAGATTTTACAAGGTTTAAAAATAATATTTAGGCACAAATAAATACAATTCAGGATGAGATAAAGAGATCCAACATCATTATTTTAGAGTCAGCAGGATTAAGTATTGATCATTATAATAATCTACTACATGATCAAGGTACATTGGTTGAGCTTTAGGTAGTTGACAGCAACATGAGATCCAAATTGATCTCTACTTAGAAAATGATGATACCTCATTTGGAGGTCATGTAGAGAGAACTTAAAATAGTCTAGGATGTTATCATAGAAGATCATAATCATTCAATGATTGATAGTTTAATTGATTTGGCTGCAAGACTTCAATTGTTGAATCAAATTTTGGAGGTAGCAAGAACCACATGGTATAATGTGTTCACCATGATTACCAGATTTCACAAGGAATTTATTGAAAAATATGGATTACTTCCATCTATTCAACCCCAATAGAAGTGACATATAGTGTTCAAAAACAAGGGGGAAAAAGAGTTGACAAAGGGGAAACAGAGTTGATAAGGACAATGTGATGTGAATGAGATGTCAAATAAAGGTAAGGGAAAAGTATAGACTTTAATAAAGGTGAAATGGGTTTTTTATTCATTTTTGCATTGTTTATTCAAAGGTGTAAGTCATAAGACATTGCGGAAGAGCTCATTTAATTAGATTATATTGTAATGATGTAAAAATGACAATGTTTTTTCCACTAATGTCAAAGGCAGAGATTGTTGGTATCTCTAACCATTGTTGTCTATTAGTGTCAACTACTTAGTCATTTACAAGGTAGAGTCAGACGATCATGACTATGATTGAGATACTCTATATAGGCTAATTCATGTACATAAGAAAGTATGTACCGAGCTTTATGGGAGCTGAATAAGTTTTTGGCACAGAGTAGATTTCTATATGAGCTGAGCTCATCAGCGACTAAGAAACATTTGAGTATATAAGTGTCGAGTTATATAGTGTGTTTCAATCATAATACATGTCGAGCATAAAAAGAGTAATATAGACTAAGAAACTATTAGAAATGTTTAGAATAACTAAGAGGGAGGGGTGAATCAAATACTCAAGGTAGATATGTACCACTTGAAAAATTAAACAATAAACACTTTGTTGTTCTGGTTATCATGTTGTTGCTTGGTCTCTACTGTAAAATTGTCATAAACATAACTTGCATTGGATAATGAAAACATTATCAAATGTAAACACACATAAAGCATTCATCACATTTTTTACACTAGGATTTTACATGGAAACCCAATTTGGGAAAAACCACCAACAACATGTCACTCTTTTTCACTCTATCGAAGTGAGCCCTGCTAGGAGCCTACCCTGTTAAAGTTTACACAACACACTATTAAATATGACCTAGTTAGAGGATTTAATCACCCTATTAGGAGTGGCCTTGTAAGAGAACTTTGATCATTCTATTTAGAATGTCACCCAGTTAAAGGATTTACATAGACTATTAATTCTTCAAATGATTGTTAAGGAAACCTCTATTAAAAGGATTTCAATATAAACTATTTACAATTATAATGAAAATAGTAGGTTTTGATCTTTGATTACAACTCACTTTTGCAAGTTTGGATTTCTATTCAGTCCTTATGTTTTTTTACTAATAAGCCTTTCATTGACATCTCTAATCTTGATTTGCATGGACACCCTTCAATCAATCAGTTCACTCTTCTCATCAAAACTTAATCCTTCTTCTCTAATTCACTCATCAATAACAACATCATATCTATAAGCTTTCTCCTTTAGCTTTGTATTCACTCACACTCTTGTGTAATTCTAATCCACCTTTGTATGTATGTTCCTTGCACTTGCACTTCTTTGATCTCTTGATTTTCTGATTGATCTCCTCACTAATATTTTGTCTTTGTGCCTCTTTAAATAGGCAATTCATGATTTACTATTTTCCATTTCCACTATGTTGGTCATGTTTTTTTCCCTGTGCCTTCATGAACATATCTTGCCATGAGTTACTAATTTTATTTGTAGATTATGGTTTGGTCTTATCAAATATTGGTTAACCCTAAGGAAGAACCTTATTCTAAATAAAATTTCTACCCTAAATGATCCCTTTAGATCATAAGATGTGTCACCTCTTATTTGAGCTGGAAAAAATCATTTGAACACATTATAATTTGTGGGAACCTTTTAAGTCTTTTGTTTTTTACTCCATAATTCCCCAAAAAATCCCACACTGTCAGACCTTTCTAAGATCTACAGTGGTAGTTATATCATGATGAAAAGTTTTAGTCACTTTATCTCATCCTACATAGCGACCAAGCATGGTGTTACACCTAGGACCCAACTAGTATTTAATATAATTGTAATATGTTTTTACCTGAGCTATTGGATCTTCTAAAATCAATGATGGTTGTTATGTCATGACCAAAAAATGGGAGGGTTTCACTGGTAGAGACATGGGGACCTCTTGTCAAAATGAAAAATGGTGGGCTCAAAAGTGAATATAGTGCTAGGATCTTGCGTATTATGAATGAGCTTTGCCAGCATGATGGGTTGTCAAATGTGTCAGGCCCAGTAAAGAAGGAACCAAAACAAGAACGTGTTGTTTTAATTTTCATGATGACCATTTTCTATAGAATCATGGTGGTCACTATATTGTAACTGGGAAATTCATCATTTTGGCTGGCAACGACATAGCACCTTCTCGTAAAATTAAAAAATAGTGTGATTAACACATAAGACAGGCACCATAAAATTATTTATCAGCAATGTGCCACGTAATCATTATGGAATGTTGGAAGCATTGAATACAATACCAAAAAAGTGAACGTGCACATTTCATATGGATGGGTTCCTTCAAAGAATACGATGGTTGCTATGTCATGACCTAGAAAACCCTTAGTTCACATTGGTAACGACATAGCACCTTCCTGTGAAAACAAAACATGATGGAACCTAAGTTTTAAAAAAAGAAGTGCCAAAAGTTTAGAATGTCTTGCCACCATGTCAAAATGATGTTGTGTCATACGCTACATGGATTCACACTCAGAGGAAAGACATGTGACTAGTTGAAGCCATTAGATCAAAGATACATCCACGGTGGGTGCCAAGTCACTATAAGAAATTGCTCAATGTTTAGTGGTAGCGATGTGGTGACCAAAGGGAAAACAAAAAAACCTACCACAATTGCATTAAAGTAATTGTGAAATACACATCATCAAATCAGGGAAAAATCAATGATGGTTACTATGTCGCATGTAAAAGTTGCTCAATGTTTATGCATAGTGACATAGCAAGAGTGTGACACATATCCACGAGTGCCAATGGGTCCAAATCAAATTGCTAGTAGCAGAGGGAAAGGCTTACATGGAAAGATTTTATTGGGTTGACTGTCAACCTAGCAAGTGCAAACTGAGTCATCCACAATTTTGTTCTTGGATCATCAATTTTTTTGGAATCGATGGTGTGCTTTAAAAATAGAAGGTGATAACACCCTATTTTATCCTTACAATTCATTTATGAAGATTGAAGGCTCCCTGTGCAAACTAGAAATAGAGTATATTGCAAAGATTTTTCCATTTCTTCTCTACACAAATAAATTTCAAACTTTCAGAGAGCTCATGGCTATTGAAGAATTGTGCCTTATGTGATTAAAGTACAAAAGGAATTCCAATATTCATAGTGTGTCACAGAATTGTAGAGAAAGAGTAGTGAAGAGCCAAGTAAATTTCTCAATTCACCATATATATCAAAGTTTTCTAGTTTTCTACAAAACTTATCCATCATGCTTCCAAAGAAAGTATTCTCGGGAGATGTAGATTATGCTAATAGAAACATACACGATGACCTACTTGAATTATTGTCTGAGTCTACAAATGAGTTTGCGCAGATGAAGAAGTTGATTTCTATAAGCCCCAGGCTCAAGATTGCAGATGGTTTATATAATAGAGACAAATGGATTAGGGATGTTGCTACTACCAAGTCAGGGCTTTTTCTTTTTAAGAAGTGGTTTTCAGAGAGAAATTTGTTTTCTCCACATGGAAACATTTGGAATTTTGATTTAGGAAAGCTAGTAGTCCTTGGTGTATTCCTGGATGTTGACCTACTCATGGCCATTTCCCAAAATTATGACCCTATATCCAGAGTAGTAAGAAGATTGGATGGGGAATGCTTGATGAGTATAAGTACTGAAGAAATTCAAAAGGTCTTTGATTTGGAATCCTTTTCAAATTACCATAGACCTATTGACTTGCCATGACTAGAAAAGGAATACTCATCAAAGAAGGATAAGGTTAGGCAAGGTGCATTGAGGACACATTTGGCCTCAATTGGGAATCTACCATTGGTCACAACATCTACAAAGGAGCCTTTTAAGAAGGAATTTTTCACTTTCAGAGCCCTACAAATATACATGACTTTATGTAGAGTTTTTGGCAAAGATGAGGAGAGTTTTATGCTAGTTAAATTTATGTATATGATGGCTTAGATTTCTTCATTTGGTATGGATATTATTTTTTATATAGCAAAAGAAATCCATATAGGGTTAATTGGAATTGCCAAAGACAAGGTAGAAAAGACTTTTGGCCATTATTCATTGTTGATACATATGTTCTTGTTTAAGGGGGTGACATATTTTGGGAAGGAGATAGTTTTGAACAAAGAACATGAAGGAAAGGTTCTACCAGTCTAGTTATGGAGTGCAAATATGACTGGGGATGTAAAAAAGGCCAGTTTTGTTAGGTTTGATCAATATTTTTCCTCTAAATTGAGAAGCATCTTATTAAGGGACAATTCTAGAATCCCTAGGGTATTAATGATTTTTATCAGAACAATGGATAATCTTGTAAGAGTAAATTATTATTATTTACACTTTTACTTAAGTTTACTTAGGTTAATGCATTTATTTATTAGTTGTAGTTGATGATTTGTTGACAACACGGGAGTTTGTTCCTATCTAAGTCGTACTTATCTCCTCACCTTGATTGAGGATATCCCACCTTTTGTGGATGTATGCTTAGTTGTCAACCTTATCTCCTAGCACCTTCTAGCTTGTTCTAGAAGTCTCCTTGAGGCCTTTATATTTGGGCTTTCTTGTTGCATTTCATAACTCATTTTCAAGGCATATTGTATAGCAATAAATTTTTCTTTGTTTGCAATATCTTCTCTCTCAGTTCGTTTAGCTTTTCCAAGCTCCACCTCTTCCTTCTTTGGTTTCCCTTCAATAGGTTATTTGCATGCAAGCGATCTTGGCAAGCTATGAAGTTGGCTTTCATCAACTTCTACATAGTATCAGAGCCTCCCTGCTACTTCTAGGCTGAAGGATTTTTGAAGCCACCATTTGGAGACACAAACCCTAGTTTGTTTGTGAATTATTTTTCTTCAATTGAGGGGAAGAGCACTTTTTAGAGCACTGTGGGCCTAAATAGATGTTTTCATTGAGTTCAAAAGGCTCATTACCATCAAGATTCATATAAAACATTTCATTTTTGGCTTTCGTAGCATCTGGAAAAAATTTAGCCCCCCGAGAGGACCCATACGGACGATTTTTTGTGTGTTTTTAAAAAAAAATTGGTAGCACTGTAGCACCACCACCATGCCACTACAAGGACACCACCAAACCACTAGCACTTGGCCCAGATGCCATCGCTGCTAGCAACACCACTGCGGGGTAGCTGCAACATGACCACCAACGCACTGCTAGCTAGCCACCTGCCATCAGAGTTTTCTGCCTGCACTAGTACCTCCTCTAGCTAACGCCACCTCCACTAGGTTCTACCACCTCTACACCACTCCAATACCACCTTCCCTTTCCAGTACACCTGGCACTATTTTGCAGGTGCCACGTGGTAGGGGTGCCACGTTGGCACTTAGCATGTGGCCCCTACCACGTCACTCAGACACATCAGCAACTACTACATGGCATGCTATGTGGCCTCTCTTTTTGTTTCAATAGCCCCAGTGGCTATCAATTTTAATCAGGTGATTTGCTAACATGATCCATGCATCATCACACCTGCAAGCTCTCTAGGGTCTTTTTTGACCTACTCATAGTTTTTTGGCCATAACTTGATCATACGGAGGTATTTTTCCGATCTGAAAGAAGTGTTGAAAAGATGGTTCTGAGATAAAGACATTGGTTAGGTATTTTTTAGTTTTGATGTAGTTTTATTGTCCATTTTTGTAGTCAAATTTTGAAGTTTTATTTTTTACTCCGACAAGCTTTTCTTTTGCATCCCATCTCTATTTTTTGAAAATGTCATCTTTTCAAAAATGTTGTCATTTCCTTTAGATTTTGCCCCATGCTCTTTCTATCATGTTTTTAGCATTTTTGCTCTATGGTGGATATCTTGGGTGTTCTAGGTATGAGGATCATTTTCATGGCATGGGATCTTTTTTTTTTTGGTGTACTATCTTTTGTATCATCTTTTTCCCCTTTTTGATCATTGTTGATATCATTTGTAAGCATCTTTATGCAAACCCACTGAGATAAAGTGTCACTCTTGCATTTTGGGTTTATGAATGTTGTTTTGAGACAATTGTACTCACACTATTTTATAAAGCACCATGGGGGGGTAGTTGTTTGCCACTTTTGTGCCCTCTTCCTTTTTTTGTCCCATACAGCATCAATGATCATGCCTTTATAGGTGTTTGTATCTCTTCAAATCTCTCTTTGTTCTTGGTTCTTTTTGTAGAAGATTTTGGCCCACCTTTTTAGTTTCCTATCATCTCACCCCATCTGCATTAAGGGGGGGTTATTCTATTGTTCTAATGCTTCCTTGGTTTGATGGTTCAATAGTATGAGCTATGTATTTAGTGGTTGACCCTATATACTAGGCAATTGCAATGGCTAGCTACCTATGCATTTCGGTGAGATGGATCATCTACCATATAGACATGCTTGGTTCGTGCCTTCTATTTTCTATGGAGGTTTTTCAGATCAGCAATTTCTTTCTGATAGATTTTATGGCTTCTTCATGCTTCAGTGATGTTCATCATGATTTTCTCTTGTTCCTATTTTCTGGGATAATCCTCTAGTTGGAGGCTTCTTCAGTCCTTCACTAGGTTTTCTTACCTTTTTTTTTTTTCTTTGTGGGGGGGAGGGCGAGGGTTTCTCTGTGTGGTTTTCTCTCTTTCCCTATTTTTAAGGTTGCATTTCTTTGCATTGTACATGGGTACCTAACATGGCCTCATTGTCGGGACCCATTTTGCATTTCATCTTAGCTTTTGTGAGCTTAAGTGCATTCCCCTAAGTTGAACTTAAGGGGGGGTGAGTAAATAATTATTGTTTACACTTTTACTTAAGTTTACTTAGGTTAATGCATTTATTTATTAGTTGTAGTTGATGAGTTGTTGACAACACGAGAGCTTGTACCTATCTAAGTCATACTTATCTCCTCACCTTGATCAAGGATATCCAACCTTTTGTGGATTTATGTTTAATTGTCAACCTTATCTCCTAGCACTTTCTAGCTTGTTCTAGAAGTCTCCTTTAGGCCTTTATATTTGATCTCTCTCATTGTATTTCATAACTCATTTTCAAGGCATATTGTATAGCAATACATTTTTCTTTGTTTGCAATATCTTTTCTCTCAGTCCATTTAGTTTTTCCAAGCTCCACCTCTTCCTTCTTTGGTTTCCCTTCGATAGGTTATTTGCATGCAGGTGATCTTAACAAGCTGTGAAGTTGGCTTTCATCAACTTCTACAAATCCATCTAATTTAAAAGTATTACATAATTGGGTTGATATTACACCATACCCTATTTGAATTTTTTTTAGGGTTTATGGTTTCCAAGGGACTCCCCGTGTACTATCCTACTAGGTGCCTTTGAAAGTAGGGATAGCTGAGATATTCTGGTAGCTAGGAAGATTCGAGGAAGCATATCTTCTTAGAAGAAATAGAGGCTCAATTTTCCCCACTTGTACTATAGCCCACCATTTCATATCATGAAAGGTGGATGGTTTTTTTTGTATAAATTTTTGGATTAGTACAAGATGGCTATGTCTCATCCCCATTTTTATGATTCTAAGGGATTTTTTAATATCTTTAGACTAAGGGCTAAAGTTGGTTATAGAAAACATGAACCTTATTTCCTTGAGGATATATAAGTTCTCTTTGCTAGAGTAGGAGATTAAGAAAGAAAAATGGAGAGTTTTGTCTAGAGTTCTGGAATTTTTTCATTGTTTTGATAAAGATTACAAGCCTCTAGATGATGCAAAAATAGAGGCAAATAGAATAAATAAAATCATGATTACTTTTCCTAAAATCATGGAGACCATGAATGAAAAGAAACATTTTTTTATTAATTCTTTTCCTGAAAAGGCCAGAGAGGTCATGAGGAGATTGACATTTACTCTTATAGTAGGAATAGGGAAATTGGTTATCCATAAGAGACCTAGCTATAATGTGATTTAAAATAAAAGGGCCACTATGGATAAAGGGAAATAGAGAGTAGGGTCAACCAGTATTGTCCTAGAAGAAAGACCTAATGAGCCATCGCCCAAGAGGCAAAAAATAATAAGGGAACAGACACCTCCCATTAAGGAATATTCAATTACACAATCCCCATTATAGATAGGAGATGAATAGCTCACCAAGGGGCAAATAGAGCAGTTAGGGTCCCAAGGGGGAATATTCATTACATAGGTTGAATTAGAAGAAGGAAATCTATAAGAACCTCCAATGCCAAGATTAGATTTAACAGTGACAGATTACAAAGGAAAGGAGCTAAATCCTGTAATTGAATAGGCTAGTCATGAAATCATATCTTATGACAATTTTGTTAAAACTAGAGCCTTCTACCAATTTTCTTAGAGGGCAAACATTGGAAAGTTTGAAGAAAGATGTAATAAGCTGAAAGCAAAGCATCCAAGAATGGAGGATGTAGATGTGAAAAATTAGGTAAAAGAAGAAATGATGTGAGAATTCCAAAGCATGACCCCTAAAGAGGGTAGACAAATGGTAAAGACATCCAGTGTTTTATTGCTATCCAATTGGGATATAGTAGATGCTATAGTTTTTAATTCTATTTCAAACAAGATAAGTTTAGAGGACCAAGGGAAGAAAGAAATAAAAGGTGCCAAATTTAGTGAGGACTAGGTTGCATTAATTATTTGGTCATTAAGGAAAGCATCTAGGGTTGGCTCTTCATAGCCTGATGATACTGGATTAATAGGCAACTTGATTGTGAAGAGAGTAGAAGAAACTACAAATGTAGAAGCTACACACCTGAGTGTTGGAATAGCCAATTTTACTTTAGCCACTACTGAAAGAGACCAAAAAGAAAAGTTAGAATTGTACGATAGATATGAGAAACTTTTAGCTACATACAATAAAGAAGTTCAAAGAAGAATTGAACTTGAGAATAAAGTGATGGGACAATCCACTAGGCCACAAATCACTTATCCTCGCCCATTGGTGGAATTTCTAGGTCTACTCCTTTCATTGAGATCCCTGATACTTCACAAAGGCCAAGATTTTATACTGCTAAGGAGTTGGAGGAAGAAAAGGATAGGTTGAGGGACTTGCAAGATGAATTGACTTATTAGTATAGAGAGAAACTTAGAAAATCAATCGTATATCTAGTAGATAAGATTGATTGGCCAACATTCTATGAAAAATTAGTGAACATATTGGATATGTGGAGAGAAATCAAAGATGCTGAGGAGATTTTGAAAATGACAATAAGTAAATGGATGGAAGAGATAAGGATATCATCCATTTATGCATTTCAGATATTGACTTATCCTATGAATAGATAGAAAATACTTTTGACATAACTAGTAATCTATCTAATTTTGAAAATAAAGAGGTAGTGCAAAAAAGAATAATAATTTGATCTCTTTCCCCAGGCACTAAAAAAGATTGACATAATAAAAGAGAAAAAGGAGTGGGGAAAATAATTAAATGATTTATTTTGCAAAAGAATAAATCAAGTCAGTAATAAAGAAGGACATGTGCTATGGGCGAGGACAAATGAAAAATTTGTTAAAGTGCAACTATTTTACAATTCCCTTAGAAAGGAATTTGTTGAAATAAATGAATTAGGGGATTGGGTGGTTAAAAAGAAATGAGAAATCTTGAAATTTGATTGGCTTGATGATATAGTCTTCAGAAAAATGGATGGATGATTTTGTCCATTCAAAACAAATGGAAACAGGAGGGGATGTGGCCCCTGGTGAAGACTAAATAGATGACACATCAATGCATGCACAAGAATACAAAGAAGAAGAACCGGCCCAAATGGAAAGCACGGTGGTCCCAACTGCTAATTTGGCAATCGAGGATTCAAAAATAACTATTGTTTTAATAGTTCATGATGATGAAAGTGCATAGCCTCGAGTTGAAGTGACCTTGTAGAGATCAAAGCTAGATACATCATTGGCAAACCTGATGGCTACATACTCCAAGGATTCAGAATAGTGAAAGAGCCAATCATGGAAGTTGTAGCATTTGAAAGTGTAACAGAGTATAGGCCCACCACAAAGAATATTAGGATATAAAATTTTTTATTTTGCACAAAATTTTGTCTTTTCTGATAGTAACAATTGTAAATATATTTTTTCTAAAGGAAAGTTGTCAGTTCTCTATGCTTGAAGCTTGTTGCATCTCACACTAAATAAGTGAGATTCCAGGGCTAGAGAAAGGGTCTGAATTGTTGTATAATTTTAATTTTTACTAAGTTTGTTTGGTCCAATTTCTTGATGTAAACTTTAGGATTTTTTTCTCTACAAGTATCTGAGAATACATTAATCAGGTAAGATTTTGATGTTTTATCTTGAGTCATTCTGAGTTTTCATTTCAATTGTATACAATTTTCAAAGGAAATTAATACAAAGATGAATTGTCCCCATATCTATTTTTGCTAAAACATGTCTCCATTTTTATTTACCTAGTCATTTTGAAGTTGTATGAGCAAAGTTTGTTCAATTGAATTCAATTAAATCAAGTTGTATGGTACCGTTTTGGGCAGGATAGCAATCAATTCACTATTTCTTTTAATTCAATGAATTAAGTAAATGCTTTAGTGAGGCTGATAGGGTTTTCATGGTAATAGAAATGATGTCTATAAGAATTATTTTTAGTGAGAATTTCTAATAGTATTGATTGTAATGCAATCAATTGGATCAAAAAATTGAATGGATTCTGAATCCCAATGGATAAGACACTGATCTATTGATTCAGTTTGTAGATGGAAAGATCATGAACAAGTATCAAGCTTAAATTTGAAATCAATTTTACTTTACTATTGGAAGAATGTCAATGCTAGTCAGCACTTGTTTACATGTAATCCTTGTGTTTTAGTTAGCTGCTATTGCTTAGGATTATTTGTAAATCTAGAAGAACTACGACCAAATCTACTATAAGGGATGTGTATTGTTGTAAAATGTCATGGTTTGAATAAAATATGTATATAATATCAGTTTGGAAATCTTTCATCCCCTAGGTGCACCCTCCTTGGTTTTACAGAGCCTAAAGAGTAGAAAATCTTTTATGATTCTGTTGAAGTTGGGTTCAGAATTGAAGAGCAACTGTTTATGGGAGGTATTTGATCCTTAGGTTATTGTATTCTTTATTATCTTGATATTAAGTATTTTGTTTCTTAATAGTTGAAAAACACCAACACACTATAGATCTTAGGGTTTATGATCAGGTTCAACTTGATTCAATGTATTTGTCCATCTTCTTGATCATTCTCTAGAAACTTCTCTAGAATTTTTGCGTTAGGTATTTTCCCAATCTTCTCCTTGAATTTAATGATCCAACTCATCAATACTATCTTCAACATGGTTTACATCTACCAAGAAATCAACTAAGTTGGATTGATCTTACAATTTCCTTGAATGTATTCTCTTACTATCACTCGACAATCTCTAAATTCTAACACTCAATCATACTAAAATATTAGGTTGTTGTAAAGCTTTCTAGTTTGGTATTTGTTAGTACCCAAGGTGGTCTCAGTTTTAAAACTTTCAGTTTTAGAGGTTGAACCTCTTTGAATCACTTTGAACTGAAGTTCGAAGCAGTTCAAAGCAGTTCAAAATGGTCCAATAGTCCAAATTGTTCATTCAGCAGGTTTAGTTCAACAATTTCAAAATCTCATCATTTAGGTCCAGGTTCTGCGAATTCAACAGTTTTGAGAAAGTGCAAAGCTATAGGTCAAGATGGAGATCAGTTCAGTGACTTAAAGATGCAAAATGGTTCAAAAATTTTAATATGCAGATTCAGAGATAGGTTTCAAATTCAATGTCTTCAAGATCTATGATCCAGTGCAGAGGTGTAAGGACCATTTAATTCAGATTCAAAGTTTTTGAACCACTTCAAACTGAAGTTCAAAGTAGTTCAAAGCAGTTTGATAGTTAAAATGGGTTCAAAAATGCAAATTGATTAATTTAGAATGGTCAAGAATCTATGTTCAACTTAGTACTCAAATCCAATCACTGCTTATAATTCAGTTTCGGTTAGCATAACAGTTTTAGAGGATGCACAAGTGTAGATCAAGATGAAGGTCTATTTCGATGGGTTCAATCACAAAACTTCAAAAGCATAGAACCTGTTATTTTTGATATCAATATACATAAGAAGTTTTACAAACTCGGAATCCATTTTAGGGGCTTGGTAATCTTAGTATTTAGATGATTTGGTGGTCTCCAAATGCAATGTTTGGCCTTATTCAATATTTTGTTGATTTCTTCAATCATGATGGAAGATCCTTTCGAGGCAAAGCATAGAATCATAATGGATTATGGGAATTGGACATTGAGAAATAAAAGTATTTAGAAGGCCAAAAAATCTCAAGTAACATACAATGAGCTTACATTAGAATTGATCCATCTTAAAATGGAACAAACATATACAAGCAAAAGAAATCCTACATTCTCTGATGCCAGAAAAATAGTCATATTTTGGGGGTCATATCTTAGAATTAAAGCGTTGGATTGAGCTCAATTTTGGATATTTTTTTTCAATCATAGTTCTCTAAATCTTCACCAAAAAAAAATTTCATATTTCTTATGGATCAAAAGTTATGGGTTTTTGACTGCACCACTGTCGGATCAGCAATAACAGTGATGACAGAAAATAGTCATATTGCAGGGGTCATATCGCACAATCTAACTATTTTATTGACCTAAATATTGGATATGTGTTGTGAATTATAGTTCTATAAATCCTCTCCAAATATTTTTTTAATATTCAATATAGATCAAAATTTATGAGTTCCTGTTTGCACCTCTATCGGCTCAGCAACAGAAGTTACAGAATCCAAACAATCAAATTGGGTCTCAGTATGGGGGACATAACTTCCAATAAAACCATTGGATTTGGATAAATTTTAGATATGTTTCTAAGAAGAAAGTTATGCATAATCTGACTAAAGCATTTTCCAAAATCATTCTTGGTTAATGAGTTACGACCTATTGAGTGGGGCACTATCAAAACTATCAATGATAGTTACAAAATCATAATAGAACCTCATCACTAGCAAATGCCACTTGTCAGCATGAGTATACCATAGGGGAAACGAATTTGCAAAGATAAAAGACTATTTTTATAATTATATAAACACCAAAAGAAAGGGGAAAACAAAAAAAAATTCAACATTCAGTTAGGAAACTGAAAAGCCATGGGAAAGAGCAGATTAAATAAGCCAGCAACAGAGTAAGGGAGGGGTTCCATTTTTTTTCTCCAAAGGACTATAGAATTTTTGCTACAACAGGGAGGAGAGGTTTCCCCAATTTTATTTCATTTTCTTGTGAAGTTGTGGAGGGCAAAGAAAGTTTTCATTTTCCTGTTCTAAACTGTGTGTTAGCAATAGGAGAGTTTTGATTTGTTACAGCTTTCTTTAATGGTGATTGTAATAGCAAGTGCATCTTTATGCTTTCAGAGGAGGGAGACTTGAGAGTTAATTGTTTTTCAAAACTTTGAGTTTGAGCAATCTACTTTCCACTAAGTGTGATCTTTATGTCGCTTTGGTTTTCTCTGAAATATGTTGTTATATCTCCATATCTTCATTTTTGCACTTTCTCAAGAAGATGGATAATGTGTTTCTTGATTCTATCTATTGTTAGGGTGAATGGACTTTGTGTCATTTACCATTTAATTTCTTTTACCATTTAATTTCTTGTAGTTGTTTAGTTTTTTCTGCATCTACACTATATTTATAGGTAGATGTTTGATATCCTTTTATGCTTTCTGGTAAAAGTATTCACATTTGATTCATTGAATATTTCACACGGGGAGCTGTACCTGATAAAAATTCAGAGGAAATTTATCAATCCATGATAACCTATCCAACTGTTGGTGTTAGTTTGTCCTCTCACTTGGGCATTTAGGGTCAAATTTGCACATGTTTTCTTGGAGGACAATCTGTTCACTCACAGTATTAAATAACTTACTTGATCGATACTAATACTCGATCAACACTATATTTTCTTGGCACTAACTATAGCTCATTTGACACTAGCATTACTCAACACTCCTTAGTATTTTACTCTTCTTCTCGGCTTGGCTTAGCTTTCTTGACATAAACAATTACTTTGCTTTATTAAAGTCTATCTAATCAAATGTCCATTGTAACTCCCTTTTCATAACTTCAACCTTTCCTCTAGGTGCTATAGTTATGATCAACTTCTCAAATCCTCTTCATCAATCAAATAGATATGACATTTAGACTAGGTAGAAATATATCTCATTAATAGGTTTGACATCAATAAAATAATAATAGTTATTCCAATCGTAAGTTTCCAACAATTTCCCTATTTGGCATTGATGGCAATATCTCAAATATCTAAATACTAGTAGTAGCTAAGTTACTGTACAATCCAAAATATTTCACTTTGATTCTCTTGTTTGAATTACTCTCAATAGCTCCCTCTTTGATAATAATCTTTCTCTTTGTAGGTTTCTCCCTCTTGAAGTAATCTCTCCTTATTTAGCATCTCTTTCTTTGTAGATTTCTCCCGCTTAAGTAATTTCTTCCTCTTTGACAACAATGCCAAAGATGTGTAGTTGTCTTAGCTTCAAACTCTTCATAAATATGAATTATGTAGATTTTTCATGTCTGGCCAATACTTGTAATCTGTCTAGAACTGATATGTTTATGCTATACTGAAGTATTCTAACTTAGGCATGTCCCAAAGTAGAGCTATATGGAACCACTATGTAGGGTGTTTTGATTAGCACATGTGATGCAATATACCTTGTCTTGTTAAGTAGCTTTGGTTAGAGGAACCACCCCCAAATTACCTCTAAGATATTCATGAGCATCTTTGGATAAGTCTTTTATGAATATGTTCCTTGGTATTCACACATTCTAGCTTCACTTCTTTGTCTTGAACTAGTTCCCTCAAGTAGTTATACTTGATAGAAATGTGTTTTATCTTAGTGTGCATAATTGTATTCTTTGAAATGTTGATAGCACGTGTGTTATCATAATAGATAACCACTAGATCTGTAATCTCTTATTTCATACATTTCAACAATTGTTTAATCCATATTATGTTCAAACAATTCACTGCAGTTGCCACATACTTAGCTTTAGATATTGATTGGGAAATATAATAATGATTCTTACTTGACCATGACACCAATATCTTTCCTAGAAAGAATGCACCTCCACTAGTGTTTTTTCTGTCATCAATATTTCCAGCCCAATTTGAGTCAATGAAAATCATTAGTTTAAATCTATCACTTCTCTTATAATACAATCCATAGTATTTTGTACCTTTTAGATATTTCAATATCCTTTTCCCATCCATCATGTGATTCTCTTTAGGATTTTCTGAAAAATATAGCAACTATCCCAACTGCCAAAGCAATATTTGGTCTTATGTGAACAACATATTGCAATTTTCCTATCATGGATTTGTATATGGTCTGGTTCACATCAATGGAATCATCATTCTTAGATAGCTTATTTCCTCTAGACATAGGTGTACTCATTTTCCTTGAATCTTCCATACCAAAAGTCTTTAATATTTCCTTGATGTATTTGGATTGTGAAATCAAAATACAAAACTTCATTTGACATACTTGTAATCCAACAAAGAGTTTGATCTCACTCAACATAGCCATTTCAAATTCTTTTTTCATTTCATTAGCAAATGATTTACATAATGCTTATCTTCCTCCAAATATGATATCATCAAAAAATATCTCAGATAACAGTACTTCATTGTTCTTACCATTCTTCAAATATAGGTTATTGTTATCATTTGTCCTTTCAAAACCAATTTTGACTAAATAGTTATGTAGTCTTTCATAACATGTTCTTGGGGCTTCCTTCAATCCACAAAGGGATTTATTCAATTTACATACCATGTTCTTCTTGTCTGGATCTAAAAAACCTTATGGTTGTTCAATGTACACTTCTTCCTCAAGTATACCATTTTAAAATGCAAATTTGACATCCATTTGATATACCTTGAAATTCATGTAGGCTGAATATGTGAGCAAAGTTCTAACTCCCTCAAGTCTTGTCATTGGAGAAAAAGTTTCTTCATAATCAACTCCTTCTTGTGCATAACCCTTGCATATCAATCTTGCCTTTTTTCTTCTTACTTCACCATTCTTATTTAGTTTGTTCCTAAAACCCCACTTTGTTCCTATAACATTTTTGTCTTTAGATCTTGGCATTTAAGTCCAAATATTTTCTTCTCAATCTGGTCAATTTCTTCACTCATTGCATGGATCCAATCTTCATTGCCTAAAGTATCTTTTACTATCTTGGGTTCAAACTCACATAGTATGTGTAGTTTGAGTTTTATTCTTGTCGTATAAATTTGATTGAGCATCTCCAATGATTTGACCAGGTTTGTAATGTCATCTCACATATTTTTCTAACAAAGGTAGTTTCCTTCTTGGTTCTTCTTCAAGTTCATCTGGAAAAATAATCTCAGGCTCATTTCCTCTTCCTTGTTTTGGTTCTGGTTTAAGTTCTGCATGCTCGTCATTTTCTATCTGATGGTCAATATTGTCCATCTATGACTCAACATCTTCAATTTTTTTCTCAGTACCCACTCTCTACTACTCAACAATATGCATTGACACTCCATCATTTCCTATCTGATGGGAACTCATAGCTTGACATGTATGTTCACTCTGAGTGTTGGGAGAATCATCATCCACATAGATGAATGTATTATAGTCTTTAGGTTATTTATTACATGAAGTGTCACTTCTTTCTGAAAACTCACCAAATCTCACATTTGCACTTTTCACAACTTTATTAGTGTTAGAATTTAAACACTTATAAGTTTTTCTTTTAGTGGAATAACCTAGAAATATTCCTTCATCACTTTTTGCATCAAACTTTCTATTCCTATTATCTTTTAGTATATAGCATCTACTACCAAATATTTTGAAATATTTAACGTTACGAGCATAATCATACCATAGTTCAGAAGGTGTAGCATTTGTACCTTTCTTGACTTGTACTCTATTAAGGGTATAGATCACAGTACTAACTACTTCTCTCCAATATTTATTTGATGTACTCTTCTTCATCATCAATGTTCTTGTATAATCCATTATTGATCTATTTCTCCTTTCATCTATTCCATTATGAGGAGGGGTCCTTGGTGCTTACATCTATCATTCGATTCCTCTCTCATTGTAGAATGTATTGAACTCATGTGAAATGAATTCACCACCTCTATTAGATCTCAAACACTTCAGACTCTTCCCTATTTCTTTTTCAACTCTGGCTAAATATCACTTAAATAATTGAAAATAATTAGATTTAGCTTTAAGAAACATCAAATTCGTCATTCTGGAGTAGTCATCCACAAATAGAATGAAAAATTTATCTCCACAATAACTTTTAACATCAATTGGTCCACATAGGTTAGTATGAAGCAATTCCAAAACAGCACTAGCAGTATATGTTTTGCTTTTAAAACTAGACTTTGTCATCTTTCTCAATTGACATTGTTTACACATAGCATTGTCAGGCTTCTTTATTTTAGGAAAACCCTCTTACTTTCTTCTTCTTACTAATATTTACCAATTTTTCAAATTTCACATGATATATAACATAATCTTTTATTGACATAAAGGTCAATTTGTCTATCATTGACTCAACACTTAGTCAGTTGGTTATAGTGCTACTGAGCTTATCATTCAATTTATAGTGTTAACCAAGTGATTTATTTGTTCCTAAGATAAGTAATCATAATATAGTATCTACTAAGCACCTGAGTCAGTTTACAGTGTTTTCCAAGCTACGAAGTGTTTATTGTGCTTCAAATACAAAGTTCAGTACAAATCGAGCGTAGCAAAGGCTATCGAGCCAATCAATGAAAGTGAAGAAGATCATAGTGTTAACCAATCTCTAGAGTGTTAACCAAGTCCAATAGTATCTATTGAGGTCATATGGTTAAACAAAGTAGACCTAGTGTCGATCAAGTTATGTAGTGTCAACCGTGTGATCCAGTTGCTATTGAGTTTCTTAGAGTTCACTGAATCACATAGTGATGACATAGTTCAAGCTACTTGGAAGTGATTAGTATGGACTGAGCTTCAAGTTCAATGAAGTGCCAAAGATTGCTAAGCATTGACAATATTTTTAGTGTATTAGAACATCACTGAGTTTGTCTTCAGAACCTAAGTTATAGCTATTGGGCTGACTTTGTGATTAATGATGAAATTGGTATTGTAGCCAACTCCAGTAAGTTGTAATTTGGATCGGTATATAAGTAATACATTGTATCATATCTGAACAAGATATGTGAAGAGAACATGATGAGCAGAAGTGTGAATTAAAGAAGGCTAGAAGTAGTATAAGGGATAGCAAAGCATTATCTATCACAATCAAGTGATTACTGTAATTCAAGGAATCTCAACCAAAAAAATAGAGTTTTAGATTAGAGATCAACCATTAATTCATCCTAACAGGTGCATCCGCCAAATCCTTTGATAGGATGGACTTAATAGTCTTTTTGAAATCTCCTAATTGAGTGCATACTTCATTGTGGGTTTGTAAATCCTTTGACAAGGTGGACCTCATAATCCTCATTGCTCCTAATAAGGTAGATCACTAGAAGTGATCAATTATAAGCCTTAATAGGTTAACTTTATATTGTAGTACTAAAGCTTTTGGGTATTATTCCCAACCCAATTTTACTTTCTAATTGGAAGGTTTATGTGTCACCATATCTTGTGTCAAAGTGTTATGAATGTTTATTTAATTTCATTCTCTCATACATGCAATTAGATCATAATATTATATGAACGAATAATTGGTGAAGTGAGATAAAGTTTTATTGATTCTTGATTCACCCCTCCCCTTCCAGTAACCTTGCATGCCTTATATTTCTAACAATTGGTATCAAAGTTATTCAGGTTCTCACATCAAAAGTTTAACAGCTTGAGAAAAGATTAGAGACAATGGAGGTATATAGGCTAGATAAGGCTATTGACAATGAAAAGTTGCATCTTGAATTGGTCGTTGCAAAACTAAAGAAATAAAATGAGCAACCCTCTCAAACATTGAAAAGAAGAAAAGATCTTGCAATACAAATAAATGACAATCTCTATACTAGAGAAAGAATCAAAGATATATATATATCCTGAAAGAAATTCAGATGAATCTGATGAAGCAATCAAAGATCTATTAGAAAATAATTCCAATCTTAAAGAAGAAGTCAGAAAACTAAAAAGAGAACAAGAAATCAAATAAGTGAGATTATGTGAAATCATGGAAGAAAAAGACAAAGTCAAAGAAGAGATAGAAGAAAAGAATGATGAAATTAAAAATCTATCTCTTTAGCAAGTAGACTTCATTGATCAACTCACCAATGCAAATGAAGAACATATGAATCTAAGATCAGAGAACAAAAGACTGCAGATTGATCTCAACACTAAAAAAGAAACCTATGAAAGAATGATGAAATCTCAAGAAAGCATGAATCAATTGAATGAATAAAATCAATATAGACATAAAGGCAAAACTAGAATAGAATACACAAAAGAAGGTGAATCATCTCAACAAGGAGCTCAAAAGAATCAAAGACCTACTTGAAATCATTGTGGTAAGATAGATCATACATCAAATAAATGCTAGAGTAATGGTAAAGCAAAATTCAATGGAAATTATTACAATTGCAATAAGCATGGTCATAAAGCAAGTGAATGTAAAGAGAAACCTAAGTTTGAAGGTAAATGTCATAATTGCAAGAAACAAGGACACAAATCTTCATAATGAAAAAGCAAGCAATGGAACCCAACATAAAAAATTATTTGGATGGGATTACAATGCATGGCCTCATTTCCTCACTCTCCAAGCACAGCCTTAGTGCATCTCACTCTGAGATAGCTTCTACCGAGTTGGTTGTGGATAACACTACTACACCAAGCACCCAACTAATCTCTAAATCTATTCAACTGAATGTTACAATGACAAAAGTGCCCAACACTTCATTTTTTGAGCAGCAATGTCCTCCATCATCAAGCTTGACTGAGAAACAACAAGGTATTTGTGTTGTTATTTCCATTTCAACTTTTATTTCTAGTCCATCATTTTCAACTATTACTTCTATTGCAAGTATATCCATAGAAAGTACAATGACAAGTGAGAAAAAGTCTCAACTGAGTACTAAAGTCCTAGACAAGGGGAAACAAATTGTTTCCACTAGTCTAAAGGAAAAAGGAAAAGAAACTATTGATCTTGATGAAGATATAGTTATTCCAAATTAGGATATCTCTACTCTCACTCCTAATCAAATGAACACCTTGGGTGAGTTACTAAAGAAGAGAGCTAAGTAGTAGAAGCTTAGAGAAGAAAAGAAGAAAGAAAACCAAGTCTTTGAAGACATAAAGAGAATATTTGTTGATGCTCTAAGTATTGAGGTTGATGGCACACAACCTATTTTGGATCAATTAACAAATATTGTCCACAAATTCAATGAAGACTTCAATGGACAAGAGAAGTTACTTCAAAGAGCATAAAGGAAATTTGAAAATAGAGTGTTAGAACAAGTTGCACAGAGAATTGAAATAGATCAAGCAGAGTTAGCTACTATTCTTGGTTTATTAGAAACCTCTATCAATAATGTTGTATCATTATTTGTCAAGTGACACATCTATATTTACAAAATATATCAAAAGGAAATTATCCAATATAGATGAAGACATGAAGGCAAGTGCACACTAGATGTCACTTGACCCAAGCCATAACTCTGCACATTATTCAAAGATCGGATATTTGACCAATCTGTAGGAAAAACTATTGAAGGAAGAAGCCAGGATCAGGGCTTCCAAACATGGATGCATTATAGAAACATATTGTACATGCAAAGACACCCATCCATGATAACAACTTCTCCACAAATGATCACATGATGGGATTATGAGCAGAAGTTTAGATTGTAGTGCATGCAAGCAAGGTACTACAGGAAAATTGGGACAAGACAATGGTACTTATTCTGAAAGTACATTCTGAATTCTTTTCATATTTTGGTATTATCATATAGTTATTATACACCTTTGGCATTTATGTCAAAAAGGGGGATTAGTGTCTATAATATGTAAAGGAGGAGAAGTATACTATACTTTATATGTATATAAGGGAGATATATGTATGGGGGAGTTGTATAGTGTAGTATGAATAAGCAACGAATACCTACCTTTACAAAAGTAATTTTGAAAATTAGAAAAATAGAGTATGTTATCAAGCTATAGCAGATGGAAGTCAAAACCCAATTGAAGACACAGAATGATGGCAAATGAAGTTTTGACTTATAGCTTTGGATGATCATATTTTTTGTTTGGTAATTATTTTTGTCACTAATGCCAAAGAGGGAGATTCTTGACATAAAGGTCAATTTGTCTATCAAGGACTCAACACTTAGTCAATTAGTTACATTGCTTATGAGCTCTATAGTTGCTATTGAGCTTATCATTTAATCTGCAATGTTAACCAAGTGATTCATTTTTTCCTGAGATAAACAGTCAGAATATAGTATCTACCAAGTAGCTAGGTCAATTTGTAGTGTTTTTTGAGCTATACAGTACTTACCAAGCTTTAGAGACAAAGTTTAGTATAAATTGAGCAAGCAGAGGCTACTGAGCTAGTCAGTGGAAGTGAAGAAGATCGTAGTGTTAACTTAGCTCTGTAGTGTTAACCAAGTCCAACAGTGCCTACCGATCTCATAGGGTTAAACAAAGTGGATCTACTATTGACCAAGCCATGTAGTTTCAACCGAGTGATCTAGTTGCTACCAATTTTATCAAAGTTCACCAAGTCACAGAGTGTTGACTAAGTTCAAGCTACTTGGAAGTGATTAGTATGGACCGAGCTTCAAGGTCAATTGAGTACCAAGATTTTTAAGCATTGACATTTTTTTCCATGTATCAAAACATTACCAAGTTTGTCTTCAGAACTCGAGCTGTAGCAGTTGGGTCAACTTTTGAATTACGATGAAATTGGTATTATAGATGACTCTAGTAAGCTGTAATTTGGATTGGTATATAAGTAATACATTGTATCATATCCAAACAAGATATGTGAAGAGAACATGATGAGAAGAAGTGTGAATTAAAGAAGGCTACAAGCAGTATAAGGGAAATCAAAGCAATACCTATCACAATCAGGTGATCACTACAATTTAAGGAATCTCAACTAGAAAATTAGAGTTGTGGATCAAAGATCAGCCACTAGTACATCCTAACAGATACATTAGCCAAATCCTTTAACAGGGTAGACTTAATAGTCTTTGATAAATCTCCTAACTGAGTGCATAGTTCATTGTGTGTTTGTAAATCCTTTGACAAGGTGGACCTCACAATCCGCATTGTTCCTTATAGGGAAAATCACTAGAAGTAGTCAATTGTAAGCCTTAACATGTTAACTTTATACTACAATACTAAAGTTTGTGGGTATTATCCACACCCTAGTTTTACTCTCTAATTGGAAGGTTTTTGGGTCACCATATCTTGTGTCAAAGTGTCATGAATGTTTATTTACTTTCATTCTCTCATACATGCAATTAGACCAAAATATTATATGAAGGATTAATTGGTGAAGATAAATTTTTATTGGTTTTTGATTCACCCTCCCCTCTTAGTAACCTTGCATACCTTATATTTTCAACATCTTTTGTGTCATAACCAAACATCTTCTTGTTGTGGAAACAAACATGTCTCACTTGATAGGTCTAGATAGAATAAGTTACCTCTTGTCTTCTCACTAGTTCCAATTATCTTACCATCACCATCATGTATCTTGGCCTTCGTATTGTGAAATTCAACTTTGTAACCTGATTTTTTCAGTTGTGAAGCACTCAAAAAATTGTAGTTAAGTCCTTTAACCCAGTAAACATTGTCACATGTTATCTTGTCAATCAATTGAATAGTGCATGTGCATTTAATAACACATGGGATATCATTACCAAATTTAACACATCCACCATTGTATGGACCAATATCTTCAACGTTATCTTTATCACCAATCATATGCTTGGAACATCCACTATCAATTATCCATCTATTACTTTTGTTCACATAAGAAATTAATGTAGTTTTCTCATCTTCATTACAATCTTCTTTCATAGAAATATAGAAAACTTCATCATCATTACTCTCATATTCATTATCAATCCTTTCTTTAGCAATATAAAAATATTTCATGCCCTCTTCATCCTTTCTTATCTTGTATTCTTTGTCATATCTTATTCATTTGTGCTTGATTTCCTTCCTTTCACCCTTATCTTTTCTTTTAGGACAACTAGCAACAATATGACCAAATTTATTGCATGAAAAACAAATGATAAGTAGTTTACCGTTGTATTTACCTCTTCCTCTTCCAAACCTTTTTACAATGAGGACTTCAAGTTCATCAAACTCATCATCAGAACTATCACTTTCACTCTTCACATGTTTTCCTTTCTTCTTGCTAAGAACTAATTGTGACTTGAAAGCAGATTCAATAGTAGCAGGTGTGTAGTTATCAAAGCTAGACATCTCAAAAGTAGTAACTCTACCAATTATACCTTCTAAAGTCAAATTGTTACCTAGTGTGCATATCAATTCTTGGATTATTGAGATTCTAATGGCATAGATAGGGAGTAGAGTCCTCAATACCTTATTTATCATTGTTTCATCTTTGATTTATTCATTTGCACCTTGAATAGCATTAACAACCTCTTTAACTCTTGTGCAATATTGTACTATGTTCTCACCTTCCATCATTCTCATGTCATCATATTCACCTCTCAAGCTTTCTATTTTTTCTCTTAGGACATTGTCATCACCTCCATATATGGTCTTCAATATGTCCCACATCTTCTTTTCACTATCATGGTCTTTTAGGTCATCAAAATTGGCATAGCTTAGGGTTGAGGCAATCTCCAACATTTCTTGGTTGTGTTCTAGCTTTTGTTTTAGTTTTTCAATAGTCAGAGGAGTAGTTGTTCTATTTACATACTCGTTGCTCATAAAATTGATAGCGGCATCACTGATACTAGATATGTACAACTTCATCAAGGTTTGCGATGCAGGAAATTTCTCCTTGTTCAGCTTGGGTACATCTCTCTTGTGAGTCATGATCTTTAGCTTTAAGTAGCTTCAAACTTTTCTTTGTAAGAACTTAGCTCTTATACCAATTATTATAAATGTTTAGAATAACTACGAGGTGGGGTGAATCAGTTACTCAAGGTCAATACGTACCACTTGAGCAATTAAACAATAAACACTTCACTATTCTGCTTATCTTGTTGTTGCTCAATCTCTACTGTAAAACTGTCATCAACATAACTTGCATTGAATAATGAAAACAATATAAAATTTAAACACAAATAAAATCATTCATCACAGTTTTGAGACTGGGATTTTACGTGGAAACCCAATTTGGAAAAAATCACCAGCAACATGTCACTCTTTTTCACTCTTTTGGAGTGAGCCCTATTACGAGCCAACCCTGTTAAAGTTTACAAAACACATTGTTAAATGTGACCTGGTTAGAGGATTTAAGTACCCTATTAGGAGTGGCCTTGTAAGAGGACTTTGATCATTCCATTTAAAATTTCACCTAGTTGAATCATCAATCTTATCTTCAAGATGGTTTACATCTCCCAAGAAATCAACTGGGTTGGCTTGATATCATGATTTCCTTGAATTTATTTTCTTACTTTCACTCAGGAATCTCTAAATTTTGACACTCAATCATCACTAAAATACTCGATCATTGTAAAGTTTTCTAGATTAGCATTAACTAACTTTCTCGGTCAACACTAGATTTTCTCAGCACTAAATATAGCTCAATTGACACTAGCATTACTTGGTACTCATTAGTATTTTACTCTTCTTCTTGGCTTGGCTTAGCTTTCTTGACATAAACTATTACTTTTCTTTATCAAAATCTATCTAATAAAATGTCCATTATAACTCCCTTTTCATAACTTCAACCTTTCCTCTAGCTATTATAGTTATGATCAACTTCTCAAATCCTCTTCATCAATCAACTAGATGTGACATTAAGATTAGGTAGCAATGTATCTCATCAATAGATTTGACATCAATGACAAAAAAAAAATTGTTCCAATTGTAAGTTTCCAACAACAATAGAAATTTTGAGCATCATAAGAAAATAGTAAAGAACAAGCAATGTAGAGGTTGTCTAAAAGTCAGGAATGGAAAAGAGTTTGGGGAAAAATGATTACTTGACTAACTTAAAAGGAATATTTAAGTTTTGAAGAGTTTTTTATAGAACGTGTAATATCTATAGAGGTTGTTATAGAACATTTGCATGACATGGGTCACGGATTTCTATGATCAAGATGAAGAGGCAAAATATGGAATCATCTAGAAAACTCTTTAAATAGAAATGATCTTAACCTAGATCAAAGATAGATTGGAAGCATACAAAGTAAGAGAAAATATGGAGAGGTGTATGCATGTGAATTAGAAGTATTATACAAGAGAAGGATTGAGAACATATTAGAGATAATTAGTGAAGGGTTTGTTATCATCTAACAAAGCAAGTGACTTAGTCATGGAAGTGAAGTGAAAGGGAATTAAAAGTATATTAGATCATAGGACAGTATTAGTTCGCAAGAAGAAGACTTGAAATTAGCTTATAAAGAAAACTGAGAGTCAGGCACTGAATTAGTTTTAACCGACTTTTAAATCAAGAGGTTGTCTAAAAGTCAGGAATGGAAAAGAGTTTGGGGAAAAATGATTATTTGACTAACTTAAAAGGAATATTTAAGTTTTGAAGAGGTTTTTATAGAACATGTAATACCTATAGAGGTTGTTATAGAACATTTGTCAGAGGTTGTCTAAAAGTCAGGAATGAAAAAGATTTTGGGGAAAAATGATTATCTGACTAACTTAAAAGGAATATTTAAGTTTTGAAGAGGTTTTTATAGAACATGTAATACCTATAGAGGTTGTTATAGAAAATTTGCATGACATGGGTCACAGATTTCTATGATCAAGATGAAGAGGCAAAACATGGAATCATCTAGAAAACTCTTTATAAAACTCTTTAAATAGAAATGATCTTAACCTAGATCAAAGATAGATTGGAAGCATACAAAGTAAGAGAAAATATGGAGAGGTGTATGCATGTGAATTAGAAGTATTATACAAGAGAAGGATTGAGAACATATTAAAGATAATTAGTGAAGGGTTTGTTATCATCTAACAAAGCAAGTGACTTAGTCATGGAAGTGAAGTGAAAGGGAATGAAAAGTATATCAGATCATAGGACAGTATCAGTTTGCAAGAAGAAGACTTGAAATTAGTTATAAAGAAAACTAAGAGTCAGGCACTGAATTAGTTTTCACTGACTTTCAAATCAAGATAAATCTCTTAACAGAGTAGTCTTCATAGATCTTTGTAAATCTCCTAACAAAGTCCTTACTTTATTGTAAGTGTTAAATCCTCTAACAAGGTGAGACCTAGAAGTCTCTTAAGCCTTTAATAGGGAAGACTCCTCACAGAATCTCTTAACAGAGTGGTCTTCACAGATCTTTTTAAATCTTCTCATAGAGTCCTTACTTTGTTGTAAGTGTTAAATCCTCTAACAAGGTGAGACCTAGAAGTCTCTTAAGCCTTTAACATGGAATAATCCTCATAGGGTAGATCATATTTTATGGTCAAACATTGTAACCTTAACTAGTTAACTCTATTACTACAATAGTAAATATTTGTGGGTGTCATCCCCAACCCAATTTTACCTTCACCTTGGAGAGTTTCTAAGTAACAAATATTGTGTTGTGTATTTTATTTTCATGCATGAGTTTTATATATTACAACAAATTTACATTGAATTTTTACATGCACAAGTTATTAATAGTTGTGAATGAATTGGTGAAGAGTTATAAAGTGTTATAGATTCTAATTCACCCCCTCCCCACCCCACCCCTCTCAGTATCTAGTCTATCTTGTTTATTCATCCAATAATCAACATGTTGTATGGTATTTCTATTAATAGAAACAACAACCATAAGAGCATTGTACTTGTTATGAATCTCTAGAGGAGGAAGATCATATTTAGTAAAGACAATAAGAGGAACAAATGACATAATATACATACAATCCAAAATGGAATTAATAAAATTTGCATTAGGTGATGGAACTGGAAGAGTAGATAAAACCTTTTGTAAAGATTCATGGTAGGTAGGTGAAGTTTGCAACAATTCCAATACAGAAATCTTAGCATGAGTAGCTCATAATTTCTCCACCAAATCATACTCTTTGAAAGAATTTTTTTGCATTCAAGGTGCTTGAGGAAGTGAAAGTTGAGAAGGTGGTAAAGAGACAAGAATAGTAGGTTGAGGATCATTTTGAGTGTGATAAGTATGAGCAATGGAATCTTGATCAATGAAATAGTTCAAAGGATTCATAGGTTTGCCCTTAACAGTAAGCTTAGGACAACCCTTAATAGTCATCAAAGGCTTATCATAACGTATAAGAGGTACATCAATAGAACCAAAAGTTGTAGAAAAAGACAACCATGTACACAAATTGTCATAAAAGGTGCTAGAAGAATATGTGAAAGAGGGAGAAAGTAGATCATGTGATGCCACATCCAACGCATCATCCTTACAAAGATAATCCTTATCTAAGGTATTGTTCCTAAAGTTATCATGATGTAGGAGCATCCTGGGTGTAAGAGAAATCTTGCATCACCCAAAAATATTTGTATTTCAGTCTTTTCTATTTTAATATGGATTAGTAGATAGGGTGGTTACTATTGATGGGAACTTGTTATTTTTAGTAAGTTTGTCATATGAGCTTGGAATTTTCTCATTTTCTATAGGAAGGTTCATTTTAGAGTTGTAAGCCTAGCATAAAAATCTTTAGGCTCACTGTTGGAGGCCTTAGAGTGTCTGGATGAGGTCCAAAACTCGACAGAAGGGTGTTAGCAGTGTTCCAATTTTGTAGATCAGGAGCTGGCATTTTTGAAAAGTGGTTATAATAGCCAATTGGAGCAATGATTTGTGAGTTATGGCCTTTCAAAGTTGGGCTACCTGAAATATCTAAAATAATTGTCAAAGATGTATTTGGCCAACTCTATATCTATTGTTAGGGTCTATTAGCCCTAGGTATTAAGTTTCATTGTCTAGAACCTTCCCAGGTGTCATAAATTTGCCTATTTAAGAAAGACCCAAACATTGTCTAGGATAACTTTAGGTGATAGTTCATAGCTTGTCTTGCAGATTATTGTAATGAAGGCATACATGTGGGTTAGCATATTGTACTTGTGAATTCTATAATACCGCATTTGCGGTGCAAATAAGAAGTCCATATTTTGTTCTCATATTTGATGTTGTTTCTTTGTTTCTATTATGAGCTTATGGTATTAAGGGGAGCACCCTTCATCATATCATCAAAGTATTCATAAAAGAAATCAAACATCTAGATCTAAAACCCTAGCATGAATTATTGTACTTGAATGTGGATAAAATACAAATGCATAGATTTGAGGATAATGTAGAAAGCATACCAATCCCCCAAGGCTAAAGTACACCAAGTCATAATTCTCATAATCCATATTTTCTACTCTATGAATGGATTCTTGATTACTTGAATAATAGAATGTAAAGAGGAAGATGAAGAACACTCTTGCTCCAAAGGATGTTTCCAAGCCTCCTTGCTTCCACCTTGCAAATGTGCTAAGAAAAATTGGAATGTCCACAATGGCTTGTCGACATGAGAAATGCTTTCTTAAGAATAATTATCTTTGTTTACCTAATAGTTGAAATGCATCATCTGTATATGCCAAATAAAGCAATTGAGGGTGTTTATATAGGATTCAAATTAACTTCCTCCTCTAGGTTGATTTTAGGCTAAAAAACCTAACCCTAGACCAAACGTCGAGAAGTAACCAACTATTGGGACCCAAAATAGGACTTCATCAGGGGCCCATTGTGCCCCTAATTGATCCATCAGGAGCATACTATGCCCTTAATTGGTCAAGGGTACAATGTGCCCTTGATGATCAACTACAGAATCTCTCAGGACTATCTCAAGAATCCAAAATAGGTCTCAAAATCTAGAAATTAGGTCTTAATTATGAGACAATCCTATTTCCATGTGAAAAGGATTTGTCTTGATTGAAGTGAAGGGAAAGGGGAGGACCTAAAGAAGCATATCCTACCTTGAGTTTTACATGTACAATAAGAATACCAAGGAGGACTTATTAGGTCCTACCTAGAACCCATTTACGAGGAGGATACGAGAGAGACTTTAATGAAAATTTATCATTATATCATATTGAATAAGAACTAAACAATTCTAAATTAAAGTGCTTCTAATTTAAGACTTTACACTAGGGCTCAAGGAAAATCAAATATTTAGTCTCTTCATTTCCTTTAGAAACTAATTTCTTTCAACCAAGAAAACTCTAATTGTAGTCCAATGATTCTCTTCATGTTTCTCAAACAAAAACAAAAATACTTTTTTCTTCCCATTAGCCCAAATAGTATACCGATTCAATCTACTAGCATGTAAATATTTTCTATCATACTACCAAGGCCTTTCAAAAATATTATGACAACAATCCATAGTCATAACATCACACAAAACTTCATCAAAGTAGTTCCCAATCTTGAATTTCACAAGGCATTTCTCACTTACCATAAATTTATGCTCATCACTTACATTCTTCTTTACAAAATAACTTGATAATCAATAGGAAGGAATTTATTTTTCAACTTACCAACCATCTTTACCCAAATATTGATATTTTTTTCCTCTTCTCTGTCTATCAATTTACAAGTGTTCCCACCAAAGAGAAGCATCGCCTCTCAACTTGGTAGCTTCTATTTTCACCTTTCTATCCCTGGGAATACTTTCATAGTCAAAAAACTTTTCAATCTTAGAGATCCAATCCAACAAGGCATCAATTTTGAAGTTTCCACTATAAAAAGAGAGTTCAAAAGAAAGTATGGAATTCTCTCTACTCAAAGCTCTCAAGAGTCTTTCTTCATGTTATCCTACCTCAAGTTTAGGATTTGGTGCAACTACTTCTTCATCACTAACGCCACCAAGATGTATTCCTCTTTTGTAGGTTGTCTCAACATCTTCAAGTGTAGTTGCAATTTGTCTCAACATGTCAATAATATCATAATTTGCATTTCCTCTACCTCGAACCATTTTGACAATAGTTCTTGCATGAAACATAACCTTTTGCATATTATAGGTCAGAAACTTAGTATGCACCCTAGAACCAATCCACAACAAGGTTCTCTACGATTCTAAACTTTGTAAGGAAAGAAACATTCACTTTGATACCACCTGATTTAAGGCCTTAGAGGTCCAAGGAAATTTCCAAGCCACCATTGCTAAGAGTTACACATGGATTCCAATGTATAGGAGAAACCATAAGAAATCATATAGAATTCAATGTAGATATGATGATATAGTTTTCCATTAACATGTCAACATAAGGCTTGCCTGGTTGCATCCATAAACACCCAAAATACAATTAGAAATCTTAGAAGCTCAGGCTTAAAGAGCCAAACCTTAGAATCTTCCTTCTATCTAACTTCATTCTACCTATCTTATTCCTAGATCCAGAAATATATATCTAGCAAGACCACAAGTTGACATGTCAGTCAAATGATTATAAAATATAGGTCCTACCCCAAATGAGAAATCAATGATCTTTAAATTAAGAAAAATAACATCTTTGAGTACAAATATGTCAACATGTAATCCAAGAAGAGATTCCCAAGGCCATGAAAAGCCTTGATACCAAGTGTAACCTTGTCGAAGCCAAACCTGCATGTTACTCAAATTGTTAGGAACGAACATGCCATGAGCAAAGAGAAGGATAACTCCTGCATATGAAGGAATTAGTTTCTGTGAACATAGGACAATGATATTGGATAGGTCCAAATTGAGGAGGAAACTATGTAGAAAGAGAAAACACGAACATCAAATGTCATTCCATGAACAATAGACAGGAGCAACTGAAAGGAAATATTTTGTTTGATGTAAGTTTAATGCCAAAGTACATAAGATGTTGCTACATCAGTTTTCATTTTGAGTGTCAAATTGTAAGGAATGGTGTGAGTATCTTGTAGATATCAGGGAAAAATATTGACTATTGTGTAGGTTCTAGTAGGTGGGGTTTCACAACTCATTTCATCTAGTGAACCTTATGGTGCATCTTGGCAAGTTAGCTTTCCTTAATTTTTTGTTTAACACATTTTCTCATTTTTTGTTTTTGTCTCCTGGCAATTAAAAAATAAACAATATCACTTATTAAAAATGGACACAAGATCCATCTACATACTAAAACTAATCATCTAGTGTAAGTAAGAATTTCTTCATTGGGCATAATAAGAAAATAGATTTTGTTCAATGTCAAATAGTTTAGAGGTATCCAAAATATAGGCTTGCAAGTTTGAAGTGGGTGCATGAAAGAAAATAATACTATTAAAGTATAAATAATTAGGGCATAAAATACAAGGATGACTCTTTAAATTTTTCCTCTCATATGTGTGGCAAAAACCTTTCGAAAGACAACATAAACTTTGAAGATCTCAAAATATGCAATCTTACTTTCACACCTGTCGCTTTGTTCTTTGAGTTTTTGGAGGTTAAAGAGAAATAAAAAGATAGTAAAATGAATGTTGATATAAGATTGTTTTGAAGTAAAGAACCTGTAATGGAAAAATCACTATTTTGTCAATGATGTCAAACCTGTTACCTTCCAATGAGACAATTTCTTTTTGGTCTGAAAGCTATCATTTAGTTGATTGATGAAGAGGATTTGAAAAGAGGAGATAAAAATAGCACCTAGAGAAAGGTTGAGTTATCTGGTATGTAAAAGAAGCACTAAGACCAAGTAAGAAATTGATACTATAGTGGATTTTTTATCTACTTAGAGTCTGAAATGAAAGATTACTCAAGATAAAACTGGAAGAAAATTAAGTATGAAAAGTGTTTGCCAAGCCTTGCTGAGTAGTCAATAGAAACTAAGTGAAAAATCAAAAGCTGTCAAGCAAAGATGAAAATCAATGCAAGTCAAGTGATTGTCACTATATGTCGAGTAAAGTTTAGTTGATGCCAAGCATCAATAAACTTTAGTGTTTGCCAAGTAAACTAGTGTTGGCTGAGTGAAAGAACAAAATAGAAGCCGAGTGACAGCATATTGATGTTGAGTGTCAGTATTTATGTTAAATCATGGATTTGACAAATGTGAGCTGACTATTTTATTTTCTTAAATTGTGTGAAGCGTGTGGAAGATAATTATCGTGAGTTGGTGGCATAGAATTCAAGGTAAACCATTTTGAGTCAAATTCAAGGAAGATTGTAGAAGTTTATAGAGGAACCAAATGGAAGAGTGGTAGATTCATTGTATCCTACCTACTCCTAGCTAACCCAAAAATGGGTGATTGTGGTTAAATGGAAAAAGACCTAAATTCTCTATTTATAGAGAGAGCTAGTTAGAAGCAAAGGTTATCATGTGCAAGAACCTAAGGAAGACAAGGAGTCTAGAGTATTGCTTCATTCATTGGTTGAACAGAAAAGATTGCAATTGGCATGTAAAGCGAGAATTCTTAAGAGTATGAATGCTTGAAGGGTGAAGAAGCTATTAGAGTTGAAGTATGTGAAAGCCAAGCAAAATGGAGCACTAAAATAGAGGCCCGTGGCTATACAGCCACGAAAATGAACTCTCTTTACATTGTTTTTTCTAACTTTTCAAAAAAAAATCTAAGTCCTCTCCTTTGTAAGGAAGTGCATTTTCGTGGCTGTATAGATGTTGCCTGAAATAGAGATCTATAATCTGCAAGTGAGTTGTAATTTGTTATCAGATTGAGCCTTACTGTTACTTTTTAATCATTGTATCAGTCTAAGGTAAATCCTTTGGATTAAGGTTGACCTAATAGTCATTTATAAATCCTTTAACCGGGTGACATTCTAATAGAATGGTCTAAAGTCCTCTAACAAGGCTTACTCCTAACAGGGTGATTGAAATCATTTAACCAAGTCAAATTTGATAGTGTGTATTGTAACCTTTAACAAGGTTGGCCTTTCATAGGGTATCACTTCAGAAGAGTGAGAATTAGTAGCATGTTACTGGTGGTTTTTCCCAAATTAAGTTTTCACTTAAAATTCTTGTGTCAAATGTGTTATTGAATCTGTTATGTTTCATATTTACATTTCTACAAAGTTTTTTACACCTAGGACAATAACCTACAAAGTTTAAGTATTAAATGATCTAATGGATACATTCATGATAAGGTTTTATGGATATGGGTCTACTAAGCATTGAAAAGTTTTATTTGTACATCTAGACCTTGGATAATTGATTCACCACCACCCCCCCCCCCCCCCCCCCCCCAACTCTCACTTATTCTAAAGAATTCCAACAGTTATTGAAACAACGTATAAATATGTAGGAAATAATAATAAAGTTTTAAAAGAACAAGCTCCATTGTTGCAAGAAACACTCTCAACTAGGAGACTTGAATGGTAAAGTAAGAAGGATGATTGGAAAACTATGAAAGTTTCAATGGAAAGAAGGAAAGATAGAATAAATATTGAAAATACCATGGTGAAGATAAATATCTTCATCAGGCAAGATTGCTTAGAAAGATAAAGGTTGAAGAGGACAAAATAATATTTTCAAAAGTTACCAAAACTTGGGACAAAATTAGTAAACTTTATGTTTGTACAAAGTGGGAAACAAATGCTTAGGTGGATACTACCAAGATAAAGAGATCAAGGAAAGGTGAGAAAGAGAAAAAAAAAATGTAATTGTCAAAGGAGTAAAATATTATGGAGCAAACAAACACACTCTTAATATTACAAGAAACCTCTTATGAGAAGTATTACTTTGGTAAGTCAAATTTACCATGCATTAAGGATTCATAAGGTATGTGTAAATAGGAATAGGCCCGTAAAATTAGTTATGTCAAATATTCAAAACAAACATAATTTGTTAAGATAAAACCATCAAGTTCTACCCAAACTTCCTTAAGTTTAGTTTGTTGCAACTATAAAGGTTATCCTTGGAGACGTGGGCCTAGGTTAAAGACTATTATTGAAGGTAGAGAAATTATTTGTCTATAGAGAACATGAACATAAAGGATGTAAGACTTCATTGTTTGAAAGATATTTAAATTTGGACATGTGGAACAAAGCAACAAAAAATGGTAAAGGTCATACAAGATAATGGTTCTAATAAGAAAAAAAAATCTAATAAATAAATTTTGATTAAATGAAAAAATAGGTTTTTAAGTGACCCCAAAACACTATTAAAAATAGGTTTGAAAGGAACCTAAAACCCTAGTCCTAAATGTGTTCAAGACTACTCACTAGAAGAGATGAGACAAAGAAAGACAAGATAAAATGAAGAAAAAGGGGAAATCAACAAGCTTCCCTATGAAGATGAGATATTACACAAGAAGATAAAATACCCAAGATTAATCAGCATGTAGCTCAAACTAACCAAGCAGTACTAAGGTTTACCTTTCAACTTACCCTTATGGGAATGAAGGGTCATATCAAATGAAGATTGAGGATATTTAGATTTCTCATTTTTAATTGCAATTCAAACCTCTTCCACCCTAGTAACAACATCCTTTCATGAAACCAAATCCAATATGGAACTTCCCCCACCCTATAGTAAGGACAAAAAAGGTAGTCAGGAATGTAAAAATCAGAGAAGGTGAGGCAGGTCACATAGATCTATTAGATCCAAAAAAAAGTAACAAGGACAACAAAAATATGAGAAGATGAGGTAGGTCTAATAGAAGCATGATCTCCAAAACTAGAGACAACAACCACCATCTAATTAGGAACAATAGTCTAAAGAGGACCTACGGTACTGAAATCACAAAGCTACCACCATTCTAACTCTTATCAAAAGCAAAAGTAATAGCATGACAGTAAAGCACATCAACATTTGGAGAGGATTAGAATCAAAAATTGAAAATCTTGTGAAACCATCTCAGAAAATATTTTCTTCCAAACAACGTAATGCTCTGAAGAAATACCCTTCCACCAAGAAGTAATTTGTTTTCTTTTTCTCTAACCCACATCAAGAATACATGTGATTACTCTTGAAAAATATACAATGTCTAAAGGGGATGCCCTTGAAGTCAAGAAAATAAATCCATGATCTTGTGAAAGAATCAATCTTGATCACAGTAGGGAGACCCTTAGAAACATCTAGGTCAACCAAAATACAAGCATAAATGGAATGAAAGATATTTGAAGTATCATCATCCAACATCAAAAAGTCCCGCAAAGCCTCACTCACTTCCTTCAACTGGGAATTTTTTTATAGATGAAGGGGAATATTGGGGAGTCTAACCCATATGAGAGTATTGTCGAACAACTCTGAGGAGGGATTATAATATGGGTGTCATGGTTTAATCATCAACATAAATTTATCATCCCAGCTAAAAAAGTGATCACACAAGACCCTAGATCTACCTTTAACATTATCACATTTAGAAATGAAATACCTTTTAGCCATGAGAAAAATGTGAATTGTACCCATTGGGATTGGTTCCAAAATTTAAGATATCCAATCGTGAAGTTGAGGAAGACTTGACCAAAGGCCTCAAAAATGACAAATCACCCCATGAGAAGAAAATACATTAGTGTTCCAAAAAATCTTCATCTGCCTATTGAGAAATCTTGAATGCAATAGGTTTACAAACTAAAAAAGGGTCACCAAGTTGTAACTCATCTATTTTTTCCTTAACCACACCAAAAACATAAATCTAACAGAGCCTAGCACCCACAAGAGAGGCATTAGATGAAATCCCCCCACAAAGCCTCCAAGAGAATTGATGGGGGAACTAGAATGGTTCACAATTTTAGCAGATATCAGAAGAGATTTCAATGAGGAAAGCCTAGGTGCCACCACAAAAGGACACACAATCGAACCATTATGGATCATGCCCACAAAACCCTGAATAGCTCCAACAACGACCAATTGAACAACTCCAAAAACAACCAATGCAAGAGGAGAACCAATGCCAAGGTGAGAGAAAGATCAAAGTCAAAGGGTAGAATCGAACTACATTCATCAGACAAAGGAATACCATTCCCATGAGCCCCAATGATAGAAAAGGACAACAACAAAAGCGAAAAGGGACCCAAAATACCATTGCATATCCTAACATTGACGACAACCATTTTATGACTCAAATTTTCTAAAAATAGTAGCCTTATTAGGATTGTTGCATGTTATTTTTCCCTTTAAGTTTCTTAAACTCATAAAAAGTATGGCTTAGACCATAAACACATTTTTGCAACCTTCAAGAAGGATATTGTGTTTTCCCAACAAGGTGATGTCCTCCTCGTGGGGATTTCAATGCTAGAATTGTAAGTGAACAATCTAGTGTACTAAACTATAAAGAAAAATGTAACCCTATTTGACTCACAAAAGAGAGAAAGCATTAGTGGGAAAGAGTCTCAGTAGATGATAATTTTTACAACCATTTTGGTGAAGAATTGCTTACTTTATGTGATTCTTTGATTTGCTAATTTGCAATGGTTTGTCTAGATGATCAAAGTTGGGAGTTTTCACTTGCAACACTTTCTATGGGGAAAGTGTGGTAGATTATACAAATTTTTTTGCCTAATTCATATGATAAATTTGATGAATTTGCAACTAGTGGACACATATGGGATCTAAAATTAAATCACAGACTAATGTAATTTTTTTACTAAGCATAAAACAAGCAGCTTGGCACAAAAGCTCAATACTCTTAACAATCACTTTTATAAAGCATAATTATTTTGACTCAAAACATTGGTAGCATATTGAAGGTAATAGTGGAGAAGATTTTTTATGAGAAAATACATTTGGATGCTCTTAATATCAATGAGTTAACGAATATGATTCTTGAGGCTCTTACAAAGTACAAAAGAGCAAAAAAAGAAAGTTTGAAACAAACTTCTTTCCAACTAATGCATGGTTCAATGAGGAATATAAACTGGCTAGGAGAATTCCAAGAAAGTCAAATAAAGAAAACCTTAGCATTAAATCATACAAGAAGATACTAAAGAAGAAAAAACTTGGTTATATGGTCATAATGCAAGAGGAGTTATTTTTTCTTGGCAAAAATAACCCCAAGATATTTTGGAAGGAGCTTCAACAAAGAAACAAACTAAAAATAATATCGCATCTACTCAATTATTTCATTATGCAAGGTAACTTTATGAATAGGATTGTTAGGTAAACCCACCATCCTTGGTCAATAATACAAAAAATATTTTCACTGTGTAGGAAGTTGAAAAGGGTATTACAAATTTTAGTGTTGATAAAGAAAACACGCATTACAAAAAAAATTCAATAATATCATCCAACAAAGGTCCCCTAAAAGATTGGACAGTTAGTCTTGTAGTACATCAATAGTGATGGTGTCAATAACCTCTCCAATTACATGATGATGATTTTGTTACAAGTTAGGGTTTTTGTTGCACCAAAAGACTGACATGTTAATGTGTGATACAACTAATAGACTTATAGAACACAAGAGGCGGTTAATCCATATCATGAATCTTGAAGAGGTACGTGCACCCCCCCCCCCCCCCCCTCAACTTTGTCTGAATGAGGAGAAGGATGTATCAGTTGAGAAATCAAAATGAGAGGATAGATATCTATGCCCCAAGACCAACTAGAGCCAAGTAGTAGAAAGAAGAGGAAGAGTTGGAAGCTAGAATTAGGCAAGTACTATGATCTATATGATCCTAATCAAAAGAGACAACTTGAAAATGCAGTTGTCAAATACATGATTAATTTTAAACAATATTTCATTCATATTCATGGGAACATTCCAGAGTGACAAATAGTTGCAAGAGATTTTGAAGAAGTTAGAGCCTCCTTTTAAGAAAGAAGAAAAGACCTATACAAATAATGGGAGGATTCTATGAGGAAGATAGTAAAGAGACAGAGGAAGCAATATTGCAAGTATTGAATAAACTAGATACTTTGAAACCTATAAAAGGAGGGAAAAGACAAGAAGACAATACCATCTTGTCTATTGAAGATATTCCTGCATATCAAATGGATAACACTTCTATGTTCATTGATGGAGTTCAAATAACAATTGACACTACTGAGGACCCCTTAAAAGACCCATTAGAATTTCTTGTTGGCAGAAGAGAAAGATAGAAAAGTGTTGGCAATATGGTCAAATAGATGTCTTGATGGTTGTAATTTATGGAAACATACATTCAGCATTTCATTTATGCATTTAGAGTTAGAAAATTGTCTATGTTAGACAATTTGCAGCAGCACAGTGAACAGATGTTAAGTGTACAGACAACTCATTAAGAATTAGCTCATACACAATTGAGGGAAGCTTCATCACAGTATCATGATGACATGTACTAGTGCACAGATGTATACAAATAGTAAGAAATAAGTTATGATTAAAATATTAGTGTAGGTATTTAACAGTGTAAAACAAAGCATAATAGAGAATTGTATTGTACAGCCTTAGGAATTATTTTGGTTATGAAATAATTACTAAGTTATGATGAGCTTACTATGTGGATAGTAATCCATAAGATATGTGTATTATGTCAACCGTGTGTACACATGAAGGCTGACTGAGCATAATTTTGTAATTATGCAAAGTATAAGTAAAGATCTTATCTTGCAAAAATAAGTGCGATATCTATGATAGACGAGCAAGTGTTATGTGATGTGAATTCTAATGTATGATCAGAACATGTGTAAAGTACAACAGATAGTAAGTATTGTATGTATATCTATTCTTGTGAAGAATTGAAATGTATAGTTGCATGTTAGGGCAATGGGATCTTCTTGCATACATTGTATTTGTTCTACCAACTCCTAATAGGGTTGAGGCTTCTAACAAGGCCTAGTCTCCTCCCAGGGACTCGAGACACTATATGTACTTCATAGACTCCTAATAGGGTCAATATCGTTAACAGGATCATATTGTTTAGTGAATCATCTAGTGGGTATCATCCCCACCAGGGTTTTCCCTTGGCCAAGGTTTCCCTAGTTAACAAATAATGGTGTTATGAGTTATCTATGTGCATGGTTATATTTATTGTTCAGCATTGTTGGTTTACTTTCATATGCAAGTTATAAAGTAATTAACAATATTCAGTTGTGGGAAAAAGTTTGTAGAATATTGATTCACCCTCCCCCCCCCCCCCCCTCAATATTATCTATTTCTAACAATTGGTATCAAAGCACAGTTACTTTGAAGAATTTTAATAGCTTAAGTAAGATTCGTGAAGATATGGAAGAGTTGAAGAAAAATCTAGAAGAAGCTCTTGAGCAGATTTATCTTCTTATAGAAGAAATAGATAGCCTGAAAGATAGGTATGAAGATGCAAAAGTTTTCAATGACAAGTTCAAAGACCATATTGATGATTTAGAATCTGGCAAGGAATCAATTGTACAAACTAGTGATAATGATGAAGTACGAGATCTTCAGAAGGAAATGAGATCATGAAACATGAACTAAAAATCATTGAACTTAACTTGAGTCTTAAGAAAAATGGTGGCAAGAATGAACCATAACTTAAAACTGAGAATGCAAATCTTAGATCCCAGTTAAGTCAAGTTACATCTGAACTATATACTATCAAGATTGAACATGTTGAGTTAGAAAAGTACAACATTATTGTGAAAGGAGAATTGACACAAGCTAAGCAACAGTTAGAGAAATTTTATTCCAGTAGTGAAAAGATAGATCAACAGAAGTTTTATCAGAGACCTTCTTATGACAAGACAAAACTTGGATATCTAATTGGAGAGAAATCAGCCAAGAAAGTTGAAATTAGAAGAGAACTAGATCCAGTTATTGAATCCCCTAAGGAATCAAATCTGAGTAAGGTAGAATCAAGCACATCTACTAAGGTATCAAAGGAAGTTGAGTTGATTGATTTGTCAGCTAAACTTGATGAACTTAAGAAAATAGAGCAAGTTGATAAACCTAAGAAAGATGAACCACCCAAGGAAGTAAGACGTGAGTTTAGAGGAAGATGCTTCATATGTAATGAGGTTGGACACATGAAAAGAGATTGCACAAGTAAGTCTTTTAAGCCCATTACTAATTTCTATTGTTATAATTGTCATGGTTATGGACATAAGGTAGTAGAGTGTAAGAAACTTAAGTTTGATGGTAATAATGCAAATCGTAGAATGTCTAGGAATACTAACCCTATAGGTAATGAAAGAGGAAGATGACAGAATAGGTCCAATAATGGAGAGACATCTAATGGAGAGAAGAACTAGTTTGTGTGTTACAAGTGTAACAATCATGGACACATTGCAAGGAATTGCAGAGCACCTAAGAATTAGAATGGAACTAATCAGAGAAGAAATGCACCTGTACGTCAGTTATGTAATAACTTCAAACACATAGCAAGATATTGCAGAATGGATAGAAGGAACTTTAATAGGAATCCAAATAACAAAAGGAACAACAAAAGAAATGAGAGAAGGAATAATTATGGCAGTGACAACGGTCAGAAGGAAGCAATTAAGGAACATGCTAATGAATTCAAGGAAGCATTTGTGACAACTAAAGATCCAGAAAGCTCTTTTACAGTTTTGGATGAACAATTTTTCGATGCACCTGATAAGACATTGAAGTCACAGATTTATGACTCATCCTACTTGAATTAAGCAGTTTTAGTTGTAGCAATGCATCAGTTGGCCAGAACTGATGTTAGAGAGAGAGTTTGAAGTTGTGCAGTTAATAGGAGGTTAAGGACATAGAGAGAAGGCTATGGTCAAGTGCGCAAGTCTTGATATGATCATAGTGAGCAAGAATTGAGAAATCAAGCCTACTGGTATACAGAGACAGTATTTGAATATGTGGTAGATATGCATTTAATATGCAGTGCCATTTGAAATGATTTAAGGATCGCAAGCAAGATTGTATGTACCATTTTTTCATGCGAAGTGTCTTGAGCGATTTGATAGCGAATTGAAGTGTGAAGTGAAGTTTGAGAAGCAAAAAGTTGCAAAAACCCTAAATCATAATTTTAAGGTATTTTGCGAAGCTTAAATCCATTTTTTTAGTAATTTCAGTTACAGTTCAATGGAAAGTCAGAATGTGTATGATGTAAGTGAAAGACTGCGATATGAGTTTAAGAAACATCCATTTATTTCTCTATTAATGATCCATTGGGTGCATTTTTGAAAGTTATAGAAAGTGTTACATGTCAAGGCTATCAAAAGTTTCATCCATTGCAAGATTGAGAGCATAGGTGATGAAGAGATTCATGAGGATTTGGGAAAGATATGTGACAGTGACTTATCCTTGAAGTCTGAGTATGTGCACCTAGAGAATTTTAATCTCATGAAGTATATTTTTATATGGAGTTTGACAATCACGATTGGACCCGAATCATTTTGAGCAGGGTACATGATGATATGTTTTTCTTAGGAGATGAGAATATTGTTATTGACAATGACCTTATTCACAAAGTCACAGGATTGAGTAATGAAGGTTGCAATCCTGTTAATGAGAAGAATGTCAGAAAGATGGTTAAGACAAACCTAAACACAAGGTTTGATGGAAGAAATATGAAGGTAGACTCCATTCATGATAAAGGAGTAAAGTTGTTAACAAAGATATTAGGGTTCAAGTAGAACCATGGATCAAGGGTTAACTCAATACCAGTTGGATTTTTGCATGCAACTTATGTATGGCTATGCAAGCAAGAAAGGTTAATTTATGTGAGATTATCATATTGCAACTGTTGGACAACATTGCAAAGATTGAAAAGACAAACAATGCAGCTTTTAGATTTGAGTCCTTTTTTACTCATATATTATTTTATGTTACAAGGAAATTTCCTAGATTGATAAGTTGGGATAGCAGTGAGTGCGCAATGAAATTCGTGACTCAATGCTATAGGTCAAAACCAAAAAATGTCAGAGATGATGACATCAACAGAATGGTGAAGAGTTTCCAGTCTGAGATGAAACAAAGGTATAGGATACCTCCCTCTATGGTAGAGAAGTACAAGGAAGAAATATGCTTCATGGTGGAAATTGACAACACCTGCATGAAAGGAGTAATTCCTAGAGTTAAATTTATTGAGCCTATGGGATATTAGATGAGCATATAGCTCATAGAAGGGTATGCACAGAGTATTCTTAAATCTGAGAAGGATATAGAGTGCCCTAGATGGGGAACATATGAGGAGAAGATGAGAATAGTTCATTCTGAACTATACGACAAAGAAAGCAAGAAAAAGGTTGAGAAAGAAATAGATTCCATCCTTAAGGAATCAAGCATGACTAGGAAAGAATTCAATGAAATAAAATGTATTGCACTGGAGATGAAGGCCAGTGGACAGACTGAAGTGTTGGCAGCAACTCCCATTGCAGTTGCAGGACCTTCAGAGGGTGTGACAGTAGCACAACCATGTGCGCAAACACCAGTTGCACCATATGCAGCAATTGCACTAGTGCAACCAATCAGAACAACGAGTGATCAACCTAGAAGACAATCAGAGGTTGAATCATTTGTCACGCAAAGGAAATTAATGAGATTGGTGAAGGTGAAGCATGAACCTGCACCAGCAATCAAGAAAAAGGTCAAGCAGACCACCAGCAGACCTGGAAAGAGAACAAAAACAACACAAGTCAATGATTCTGAGGAATCAGAGGATGAATCAAAAGATAGACCAATAGTCCATAGTGTGCAAGAAGGAAGAACAGCAGCTGGAAAGAAAGCATGGAAACAAAAGGTAGAAAACCTTAACATGCAAATTATTAATGAGGACAATTTTGTACAGTTGAATAAATATTATGATTTGTATAGTAATATGGATAGAAGGAAGTTAGAAAATGTCATTATAAGGAACATGATTTTGAAGAACAAGAGGTTTGAGAATATATAGAATAAGATACCAGAGGTCTGTATAATAGGCTTGTAAATAAGAAAAGGAGAATATTAGAGGAAGATATGGATATGAGGATCACAATGATAAATAAACTATGTGATGTTGATTCTAAAGAGGAAACAGATAGAATTTTGAAGGGTATTGAGCCCTTGTTGAGGAACAAAAGAAGAGCAATACTTTTTATGGAAGGCAATTATGAGGATTTTAGGAAAGAAACTGAGGAGGCAATTGTAAAGTATATGATTAAGTGCCTAAGGTGAGTGTGTAGTCTAAACCTATGAGTCCAGTATATGTACAAGTACATACACCTTCTAGGGAAGAGGAAGAAGTAGAGGAGACACAACAATCACGCTCACCACCTCACATTGTTATAGGTACTGAATCCATGCAAGTGGATAGTATGCACATAATTGTGGATACAAAGGAGAATTTTTTTGTAGCATTTGGCCAAATTATTGTTGGTAATATAACTGCTTACTCTAGCCCTAATGATGAAGAAGAAGAAAAGAAGAAAGAGGCGGAGGCAAAAAGAAGGGAAAGGATACAAAAAGAAGAAGTTTAGAAGAAGAATCAAGTAGATGAGGAAAAGAAAAGGAGAGAGGAAGAGGAAAGAAAGAAGAGAGAAGAAAAGAGAAGGAAGAAGTCAAATGAAGACTCTAAACTCAAGTAGAAATGGAAGATTATGATGCAAGAATCAGCATTCTTGCCCATTCTGAAACATTTGGAGTCAGTAACAAGAAAAATAGTGTTCCAACATGAGGTTGACTTATCTTATGTAGCTCCAGTAACTATATTTGTTGCAGCATCAGCAGCCAGTCCATCAACAGTAGCAGTAGTGACATTAGATGATGAAGATTAGAAAGGCTTGATGAGCACATTAAGTCATTAGAAGAACAAATCAATAAAGTCTTTGGAGAAGACATTAACTGAAGTCTTGGACAGAAGTAGAAGACAGTTACTACAATTGTAGGTATTCTAGACTTACAGTTGAAGGCCATGGAGTTGGTGAAAACCTTTGATAAGGACTTCACAACTTTAGCAAAAGTAGCTCCAGTGCAAGCTCAGGTAAGACATGATGCAGCACTATTCAACATAGTGTGCACCAATGTGCGCAATGATCTGAAGGCACTTGATGGAAACATCAAGGGACTAAGAAAGTATATTGATGAAGGGAAAAGATTGTATGGATAATGTGCACAGTCATACAAGTACCTTGCAGAATTTGGCAGTAAGATAAAAGCTAAGTGAACTTGAATCATTGATTGTCAAATTACAACTCCCAAAATCCAGTACTGAAGACTATGGAGCAAAAGTGGAGAAGATACATGGTATGATCAGAGACTTGGAATCTGATAAAGAGAAAATAGCAAGGAGATTCTCTAGCCTTACAGAAATTTTGTTGTCAAAAGTCAGCATTTTGCAAAGGCGACTTGAGGAATATCTTATAGCTAAGGCTTCCTATGACAAATTTGCCTATACTGACTTGAGTGCAGTTGAAGTGGCATCCTATGCACTTTGTGCATTAATCAATATCTTAGAGACAGTAAAGGAGAACTGGAAGAAAGAGATAGAAAGACTAAAAGTTGTTTATGCATATTGTTTTTCCAGATTAACAGGTTGATCAGTAGCAGAACATCCAAAATTTTGTGGATACAGTTTTTGACACATTTTCCATTGATGTCAAAGGGGGTTATTATGTAGAGAAGAAAAAGTATATAGATGTATATGTATATGTATATGTATATGTATATGTAGAGGGGAGCTTATGTATGTATCAATGTAAAGGAGTGATAATGAATGTAATGATCCATCAAAACATGAATAAAATTGTTATATTTTGAAAGCAATTTTGTAGTTACTATTATTTTGTTTTTGTTATGTATGACATCATTTTGGGACTTAGCCAATTTTCCTAAATGTTGTCATTAATGCTAAAGGGGGAGATTGTTGGCAATATTGTCAGATAGATGTCTTGATAGTTGTCATTTATGTCAACATACATTCAACATTTCATTTATGCATTTAGAGTTAGGAAATTGTCTTAGTTTTAGACAGTTTGCAACAGCACAGTGAAGAGATGTTAAGTGTACGAATGACTCGTTAAGAGTTAGCTCATGTGCAGTTGAGGGAAGCTTCATCACAATATCATGATGACGTGTACCGATAAATGTGTATGGACAATACAGTGTGATTTATGATTAAAATACTAGTGTGGGTATTTAATAGTGTAGAACATAGCATAGTAGAGAATTGTATTGTATGGCCTTAGGAATTCTTTTGGTTACGAAATAATTACTAAGTTATGATGAGCTAACTATGTGGATATTAATTTATAAGGTATTTATATTATGTCAAGCGTCTGAACACATGAAAGCTAACTAAGCGGAATTTTGTAGTTATGCAAGGTATAAGTAAAAGATCTTATATTGCGAAGATAAGTGTGCTATCTATGATAGACAAGCAAGTGTTATGTGATGTGAATTCTAACGTATGATTAGAACATGTGTGAAGTACGACAGACAACAAGTATTGCATGTATATCTATTCTCGTGAAGAACTGAATTGTATAATTGCATATTAAGGCAGTGGACTCTTCTTGCATACATTGTATTTGTTCTACCAACTCCTAAAAAAGTTGAAGCAACTCCTAACAGAGTTGAGGCTCAATAGTGCAGAACAGAGCATAGTAGAGAATTGAATTGTACGGCCTTAGGAATTCTTTTGGTTACAAAATAATTACTAAGTTATGACGAGCTAACTAAGTGGATATTAATCCATAAAGTATTTATATTATGTCAAGCATGTGAACACATGAAAGCTGACTAAGCAGAGTTTTGTAATTATGTAAGGTATAAGTAAAAGATCTTCTCTTGCAAAGATAAGTGTGCTATCTATGATAGACGAGCAAGTGTTATGTGATGTGAATTCTAATGTATGATTAAAACATGTGTGAAGTATGACAAACAACAAGTATTGTATGTATATCTATTCTCGTGAAGAACTAAATTGTATAATTGCATGTTACGGCAATGGACTCTTCTTGCATACATTGTATTTGTTCTACCAACTGCTAACATAGTTGAAGCAACTCCAAACAAGATTGAGGCATCTATCAAGGCCTACTCTCCTAAGAAGGACTCAAAACACTATATGCACTTCATAGACTCCTAACAAGGTCAATATCCTTAACAGGATCCTATTGTTTAGTGAATCATCTAGTGGGTATCATCCATACTAGGGTTTTCCCTTAGCAAAAATTTTCCTAATTAACAAATAATGGTGTTATGAATTATCTGTGTATGGTTATATTCACTATTCAACATTGTTGGTTTACTTTCATATGCAAGTTATAAAGCAGTTAAAAATAATCATTTGTGGGCAAAAGTTTGTAAAATACTAATACAATAGTAATGAATCATTTTGTGGGTACCATCCCCACAAAGGTTTTCCATTGGTCATGGTTTCCCTAGTTAACAAATAATGATGTTATGAGTTTCATTTGTTATACTTATGTTGACTTTTTAAGTTTAATCATCTATGCAAATTTAAAGATTGTTAATGATATCAACAATGGGCAACAGTACATGGATGAGCAAATGGAGTGCTCGCTTCAATATGTGCCCCACAAATAACAAAGAAAATGAGTTTTTTCTTAAGTTTTACAAGAGAAATCAAGTCATTGAACTAGGAAGGAAGAAAATATATTATGTGAACAAAGATCAAAAAATCTACATTTGGGCCAATAACTCATGGAGGGCTAACTTTTTTATTGCTCAACTTGGAACTAACTCTCAACAACTCCCTTGTAAGATCAAGTGTTGGAAAAGGCCAAAAGAGACTTGTGAAGCCTACAATGAAAGATCTTATTGGAAAGTATAACTATAAAATGGATCTGAGTCTTTGTAATAAACTTGGCATATCCTAATGCAAGCAAGGCATCAAAATCCAACATGTTGAGAAACTACATCTCAAAACAAGCAAGTGGTCCAAACACATTTATCACAAGAAGAATAGAAATTACAAAAGTTATATTCAAAATAGAGAATTGAGCATTTTTACACATTCTAAGCTATTAGCGCAAACATGACCTATGCATCCAATCATACATAATAATAAAATAATATCATGATCCAAACATCTCAAGGCAAAGAACAAATAGACATTACAACTCAAGTAATAAAATTACTCCTTTAAAAGTTATTGTTCAAGTGAGAATTAACTCTCATCAACTCCCTTGTACGATCAAGTGTTGAAAAAAGCCAAAAGAGATGTGTCATGTCTACAATGACAAATCTCATTAGAACTTAACACATTGCCATACGAGGCATCAAAATCCAACATGTTGAGGAACCACATCTCAAAACAAGCAAAGGGTCCAAATATGTAATGGGCACCCCTGGATGTCCCAAAAAACTAAACCAAATTGCTGAAAGGAATTATGTCAAACAGTCTGCATTCAACTTCTTATTTCTCCGTTTAATGTTTTAAACCCCTTATAACTCCGGAAATCAAACGTTTATTGTTTGTTGTGTTTCGTGCATGGAATTGGTATCATACAACATAAACAAGAAAGAAACTACAATGATATGCAAAGTGGAAATGAACTGCTGCTAATAAAATGTTATTTTCAGAATTCATAAAACCAAATACATAGCAGATTTATCAACTCACTAATTACTTCAGCAGTATTGACATAATACTCCAGCCCATGCTTACGAACTTGCTGCTACAATACTTTGTCCTTCAATCAGTCCACTACCTTCATAATACCATTCCCTCCAAGCGGCATAAGCGTCGGACAAGTAGTGAAGAAGATATGAGCAAAATACCAAATCTACCTGTAGCCAGAAATGCAACTAAACTGCCTGATAATGAAGCTAATAACAAAGAATTCCAAAGGCCAAACCCCAAGGGAATGACGTCTAGAATGTTACAAGAGAGGATAGACATCCTCAAATGCCAAGAATGGAGTTGCAACTCACACACCAATTTCTTCTCATATTCAACCCGCCTAATGAAATCACAAATGCTTCCTTTTATTCTATTTCCAAGGGTCCGTTCAACTCATATGGGCAATGTGGGATAAAAGATGTTGTAATATATAAAACATATATTAAAATACCCCTTATGTCTCCCTTGGGTACACATCACCATAAAATAAATATTAAAGTAACACTTTAATATTTTACAATTAAATTAGACGTTACTTTAACAAAACTTCAGGCATTAAAATGTATTAGCAATCGGACTCTGAATAATGCGAGTGATAGCTCATCAAAAAGCTCTCACCGAGGAGTATCGAATCCAATCACCAAAATTGACCTGCACTGTGTCCTATCGACTTACTAAAAAATAGTAAGTATGCCTGAAACTGAGTAAATCCACTTCATTTTGGCCCAAACTGGAAATGACTAGGCCAAAACACTCCAGGATCCCATTAAACCCTTCGTTAGCCCTTGGGACCATGTAGAACAAAGCTAACACACACACACTTGGTCAACTACTAAAAGAACGTGAAGGCCAAAAGATGTGATCAGTACAAATCCGCCCTCCTTGAAATTGCTTGTCCTCAAGCAATTAAGTAACATAATGGACTCCAACCTCTACCTGGATCCCAATAGGCGATATCCATATGGAAGTTAAACCAACTGCAAATCCGCATCATCAGGACCAACCCCTGTAGCCTAGCATTCAAAACTTGTGCTGATGAAGTCAGAATGTCACCATAAGGCAACTCCATAGAAGATCTATGAAACGTCTTCTTCCCTTTATCCATCCACATAATATATATTGGACTGGAATGCATATTATCACCATCATGCATTGAAAAAGATGTAGTTGTAGGTGAACCATATGTACTCATGCTAACTGTATCAACAATAGGTGTTGCCGCATCGAAATATATGGACATAGGAACAACATTAACTGCTGCAACAGAATACTAAACTGAATTTGTAGTTGATGAAAACTCATAATCATTAACATATGTGGCTTCATTAGAAAATACATCAACCACTGCATTTATACCATTAAACTCCTCATTGGATGCTTCAACTGACATAGAAGTGGCTGTTGATATGATAGTATCCTCGCATTCTCCTAATTCCACTATTGCTACGTCATCATCCCCTGACAAGGCTTCATATGTGGTCTCCTGACTTCGCACGCATGTCTCTACTGACTCTGCCGAAATGCCCACATCACCAACATCATAGCTGGCTGGCTCTATACGTGTCTCGATCCCACCAGAGAAATCGACTACCTTCTGCTCTGGAGCAACATACAAATCATCAATGCTGATGCTCATCTATCTAGCCATAAGCTGCAACATCATATCCATTCGCCTATTCTGCCCCTGTTGCATATGTTGCCCCTTCTCTAATGTACCCAATAACTGTCTGAACATCACATCTTGATCTGGACTAATATACATCTTTATCTAACTATCAATATGATCTCCACAAGATAGTAGGACTTATAGCTCTGATACCACTGTAATGGACACTCAAGAATGCCCAAAAGCTGAACCAATTGCTGAAATTATATTAATTCTAAAAATGTTGCAATCAAGTACAAAGAGATGTATTCCAAAAGCCAAACCCTAAGGGAATGACGTCTAGAATGTTATGACGTCTAGAATGTTACAACAGAGAATGAACGTCCCCTATTGCCAAAAAAGAGTGTGATTCACACATCCAAGCTGTTATCAAATACAAGTCATAATCATTCGATACAATAATCTCATGCTCAACAATGAGACTTTCACAGCCCAATTATCATTTTCTTCATCCTTCTAGAAGGAACTAAAACATTAATTAATTGCAAGAGCTAAAAGCTTCCTCCTTCCAACAATTAATGCATTCTCTAAAAATCCCTCCCTAACAATAATTAATTAAATGATGAGAGGCTTCCGTCCTTCCAATAATTAATACATACCCTAGAAGCTACTCCTTTGTAATTAATAATTAAATTAATTAAATACAAAATCACCTTTAAATTGAATGACTTAATAAGAAATTAATTTAATTTCCTCTTATCCTCCACTTAGAATTTGGAGAACGTGAGAACTAAAAGATGAGATCATTACAAAATACATTTATCACAAAAAGAATAGAGATCACAAAAGTAGCAAGGAAAATAGAGAACTGAGCTATCATACACATTCTAAGCTATTAGCACAAACATGACCTATGCATCCATTCATACTTTATAATAAAATAAAATCATGATCCAAACATCTCAACGCTACAAACAAATAGTACATTACAACTTAAATAAGAAAATTCCGCCTTCAATTAGTTATTGAGGAGAGGGCCGCCAACCTCTACCACTTTCTTGCCCTTCGCTGGCATTAAAAGCCATGCCAGTCCAACCTTAGGTTCCCTATAAGAAGAGGTGATGGTTACCTTTCCTTTGCCATCATCAAACACTTGACATAAACACTAGAGACCCAATATATCAAAATTGATTATTTGTAGATACACGAGCTTACCAAATAAGTAGAGAAGGTACATAAGACACCAAGAAGATAAGAGAGTAGTAAATAAGCATATCAATCTTCTCTGTATAGGATTCAAAATAAGATAGCTCAAACAATAACAATTTCGATCATTGGCTGACACCCGTGATTTGGAGCTACTTGAAAATACTCGTTTACACCACATAACGTACGTGAAAGACCATGATGTTTCAACATGCATACAAACTTCAAAAGAACATAAAATTTACAATCTATAATCCTTTCGTGTTTTTCCACTACAAATTTCTGCTCGATGTCAATATCGATAATGCAAATGGGATAGAGCGCCTTCTGTAATGAACTGAGCTAGAGATGCAAAATTCTTGTTAAAACTATGCTCGTGCCAAAATAGCACGAGATCCCAACATATACATGACAATGCAAAATACACTTAAGCTGCAAATTATGGGGAAAACAATCATCGATCCTTCAACAGCCAAGAGAGGCAAATAGATTACTAACGATCCTTCCAATAAAACGTGTTCCATCACACAGATGAAGCAAGATCATCTCAAACATGACTGTAAAAAACTAGCATATATACTACAAAGTCAACCTAATAATTAGAGTATCTCAAAACTCGGGATCCAAGTGTCAACTGTTTTACACCAATCTTACTCCAAATGTTTGTACGATTCCAATATTCCTCTTCATTAACACCGTTGAAGCGTTCAAGAATCTATGTACAAGCGTCTCAAGAATCCATTCGCTTCTGTATAATACATGTAAAAATGCTTAATGTTTTCAAGCTTTAAGTGTACAAATACGTCTAATTGGTTGGAAGCTCTTTAAGTGCATATTAAAAAAAAGCTGAAGTTTATATTACAGAGTTGATAAAAAATACATTTAAAATTGAACAGATTGTTCCATTTGGAATATCACACTGCTTGCAGAGAGTACTCTCAAACAAAATGTGAATGGAGAGATGCAGATTGAGCCAATCTCCACTAGACCAACCCCCAAGGTTTTCCATTGGATCTTAATTTATACACCTAAATTTAGTTATTTTATTAGCTTATTTTGTGTATTTAATACCAGTCCTAAGTGACGCAAAGGATAATGATAAAAGGAAATCAGAGCGCAAGCAATAAAACATTTTGGATGTATAAAGAGATTTCTCAACTTTTGGAAACACGTGCTTCATTTTTTGAATACGTACATGCAGCTACACGACAGTGCAAGATAATATAGAAAACTTTAAAAAACATTGCACCATAAGAAGCAAGTTGGCGACAAGAACATTCACTGAAAAATAGAAATGTGGACTTCAATCAATAGAGGCTATTATAAAAAATCATAGTAGTTGATTACAAAAACAATCTTAATAGTGCAAAATTTCAAATAAAACAATAAAGTAAACGAAGGATCAGCTCACAAAGAAATTGATCCTCGCTCGTCCAACCTAATATCTACTTTACTACGAGAGCTTGTTAATATATCTGTTACATCCCTAAAAGCCTTCAACACATTCTGAAATGCATATGGCCTTAATAAATTTCTCCCAAGTCAAGCCTGCATAAAAAAATACAAATCAAATACAGGCTACAAAACATGCCAACAACATTAATTTTAATGAAGCTTTACAACATTATGTGCTACTTGCCTTATTTGCAATGTTGTTGGACAGCCACTCCAACCCTTCGTACAGTCCTTCACCTGAAGTAGCACAAGTGCTCTGAATGTACCTGATGAGACCATTAGAACACCAAGCATCATAAGCCCTTGTCCTTGAATCACTGACTGTGCCATGAAACACTTCAAAAGATACAAGGCCATAGTCCTACAGCTAAAACGGATTAGGAAGGGAAGCAAATGCCTTAAGCTTAAACCAACAAGATCAGAAGATGAGTCACGGGTGTTGAACAGATCATTTTCATCTTGAGCTTAGATCATTTTTTCATCTAGAGACCACAGCACTTATAAGTCAAGTCAACGGTCCCAGAAGCAGGCATTTTCCGGTAGAGACCACAGCACTTACTCATCTGCTGAGCTACCTAAAAAAATAGATAAAATGAATACGCATCGCTGGCCTAAAATGGCAGTTGACGAGGAGTTTGATTGTCGGAAGAAGACACGGAAGAAACAAAACAGAAAATGGTTCAACAAGTGGAACATTGACTACCAAGAATGCCCAGAATCCAATCTAGAAATTAAATTAAAAATGGGTAGTAGAAAAAATCAGATCTGCCATGTAGACAAATCAGTTAGGTAGAAAAAAGGCTCATTATGTCGAAGAATTTAATCCCACATGCGATCACAGCGACAGAGAATATTTAGGGGCTGATATAAGAGGAAAAGCTAAAATTCTAATTGCCCAACTGAGGTGTGGATCGCACGGGGTGAGATGTGAAACAGGCAGATGGGAGGTTCCTTAAGAAGAGTGAGAGGGCAGAATTTGTAGGTTTTGCAAAGATGGGAGTGGTAGAAACGGACGGCCACTATGTGAAAGATTGCACCGCATACGAGGACATTCACAACCAGCACAAGGACACTTTACAGGGAACCAACATAAAAGAACTTTTAGAAGGGGCAAGACTCCACAAGGGAGCAATCTTACTTATGCAGATCCACAACAAAAGGAACAGCCTGGCGAAAGCACAGTAATTTAACTGAGGGTTCTTTTGGTCCCATAGACTGTGGGTCTCGTGGACATCATTAAAAACTTTCATTTCATCCAAGTAAATCCAAAAAGAATTGCTGTTATTTAAATATCCCAGTACAGCTGGTAAATGCAAGTCATATCAAATGCTTACCAATGGCGCTGCCGCAAGGAGTGCAGACCAAGCTTATCAGTTATCTCTGCAGCATTCATTGCGTTGGGAAGATCCTGTTTGTTTGCAAACACTAGAAGAACAGCATCTCGCAGCTCATCCTGCAGTCAGAAAACTTCTTATTACTTACAGTGCAATAGCAAAATTATATTAGCGTTGAATCAAAATGTTCTCAGAGATTTGAGACTTAATTCAATATAAAAATTGCATTGTATGATTAATAAAACTAAAAACATGGTATAATAATCCACTAGTTTGAGGTCAACATACAATTGATGGTAATCATCATACTTACATTCTCATAGTTCTCACATATAAATTGTCTTTCTAAAGCTCTGATGTGTTTATCAATTATTTAAAAAAAATACTGTACCACAATCATCCCCTCGATGATTTTCACATTTCAAATTTCAAGGTGACCAGAAAGGAATGGAATCAAAGGAACATTATTTTGGGCCATTTTTAAGGCAGCACTAGGGGATGGCTTTAAAAAACAAATGAGTTATTCAAAATATAGAGATATTTAAATATTCATATCATGACATTATTAAAGCATCCATCGTATAGACATTGTAGAAACTTGATTAATAACATACATAATATCACGCAACAAATGAAAAGCATAAATAATATCTAGGTTACTGGTTTGGACGTGGGTTCAAGAACCCAGTACAGACTGTGGATACACATCTGGACACCATCCAGACTGCATCCGGCTGCCCAACCACATCCAAGCAGGGGCTGCCACTATGAATCCGGTAACTAAGAATATTAATATATTATACAAGACTATAACAAAATACCCAAAGGCTCCATGTACTATATGATGAAAAAAACATAGAAAATATGTGGACGTCCCTAATCAGCAGTTGCAGTGGGTAGGTCTGTATCAAAATTGAAGCTCCAATTTGAGTCAACCCTAGGATAAGGGGCTGTCTTAGGCAGTGGATACCCAAGTCCATAAGTCCTCAAGTCCCTGAAACATTTTGGGAACAGGCACAGAGGTACCAAGGAAAGAGATAATTCCCCATGGAACACAAATAATTTGAATTTACCAGACAGAAGCATATGTTCAGGTGATATTTTGTTCTCGTCAAAAGCCTCCTTCAAAACTATGTCCTAAATTAGCTTTAGAGGTAAGATAAATTACTTTCTAGTAATCTGCAGATGGTATACTACAACCCAGATAAGATACATGGTAGTTTAAAAAATTGCCAACAAGCACAAAACAACCCCATTGGATTAGACACGAAAACAACAATTCATGCTTTCAAAAATGCCAATTATGATTAATGCAACTGGTATGTAAAGGAATAGTGATCGCAATTTTTAAGAATAAAATTTCTCTGGAGTCTTGGCTGTAAAAGGCTTGTGACACCTACAAGTTTACTCTCAAAACTTCAGTTGGCATAAGCCCAACTGTAATACAGACAGTTAAAAATGACATAATCAGACCTTCTGAAGAGGCTTCTCAGTCAAAGGCCCGAAATAATACATAGTAGAGACAAGCTGAACTTACTACCTAAGAATGATGCAGCATCATCTTTATCAAATTTAGTAAAAACAAAACTAACTTATCATCTAGTTCCTTAAAAACACAGCATTCCACAGGGTCGCATCCCCTCTGATTTTGGGTTGTACCCATCCCGAGGACAAAACAGGGGCACAGTGACGGACTTTTGCCGTCCCTTTTTTGCCAAATTCAGAAACGTCCCCAAAATGGCCAATTTATTTTTTGCATGCAACTTGGGGATGGCCAGCAGTACTGGGACAGCATCCGTATGCGAAACTGCTGGCCGTCCCCTTTTTCCAGCCAGTCGGGTAACAGCAAAACACCTCCAAAAAATCATTTTTAAATAATTTTGTGCTGTCCGCACAGGCCCCTAGTTGTCTTGAAGACATAACAAAAATATGCAAACCATATTTGGTACATTATGATTAAAACACTAACTCTTCAATTCATTTTTTGATTTGACATACTTGCTAACACCATGTTCTCATGCCACTGCTTAGCTTATTTTGGCTAGCAGTGGCTGCTCAACTTTTATAGGAGAAATTTGTGAACCTAGATAGTGGCCTCATGTAGCTGCTCATTTTACTGCTAGTTTTTTAATAGCAATTTTTATTGATTTTAAAATTTTAAAAATTTAAACTAATTTGTCATGTCCCTCTTTTAGCAACATAATTATAACAGGGGATTTGCCTATCATTGACTCTCGTAGGCAAATAATTATGGGAAGAGGGTCGATTTTGTCTTCCAATTAAGTAAGCGGGGCCTACTCATTCCAATATTTAATAAAGGTTGTATTCTAACTTTATAAAGTTAATTATTTAATTTTATAAAGTTAATATTTGTAGCGCAAGATGATTCCGGATAATTTCCAGAAACTTCTCGGCAAGGAGATAAATAGAGGACATAGGGCTCCTTTTTGAAAGCAAGCGATTTTGTGGATTGGTTTTTAATTATCAGTTGGAGCAATTTGTAGTTTCCGGCCTGCAAATTCCCAGAGGTCTCTGAGAACGAAAACTCTCTTAGATCTGCATAACTGAGGAGGTGGGATATCTTCCGAAGGGTTGCACATTGGAGATGGTTTTCAGCCATTTCATGTTGAGATTATTTGCATATTCGGATTAATGAAGGGGAATGTTCTGAAGTCTTGAGGATTGGCTAATTGGGATCAGGAAATCAAGATTCATCACAGCCGATAACAGCGGCACCAAAGATTGGGAAACAACAAGCTGTTACAGTTGAACGCATCACTCCGAAGGAAGTAATACAAACAAAATCGCACCCAAAGGAGATTGATTCAGTACCGCCTGGGCCACCCGATACCGGACCAGTTTCGCATTGAGCAGGGAGGTATTTGGTCCAACATTAATCCTTTGCAATCCGCCGGTTTGGCATCTCCATTGGACGCACTTGACAATCACCATTTTGGAGAACGGTTTCAGATCGAAACCCGACCAGGATTCTCTCACCATTAGCCGTCGGATCACCATGAACATGGAGGACGCGGAATGTTGACCATAAGAACCAGTAACGACATAAGTAAGGGGACAGTCTGGTCTCGAGCTAGTGGAGATTGTGGATCGACTTCCGTTCAAAAAAAAAGAATGACAAACAATAAGGTGCGGGTGCCAGTTGGAGTATCGACCCAGAATTCCATCTGAGATAGCAACGTATACTCAGGACACTGATGCGATTCATGGTAACAGCAGTTGTCAGGTCTCTCTTTTGACATTGTAAGTCAAAGATCTCAGTTATTCTGATTGTTTGCAATAAAATTATTCTCTAAAATTTGTTGTTACTTATCCGCTGCATTTAGTTACAACTTGATTGAGTAAAATAAACAAATCATGGATTAATTATGTCTCATGCCAAGTGTTCGACAAATTGCCATACTTCAGCATCGACATTTTTCTTAACTCATATAGTGAGGGTCATCATAGTAGTTTCTGAATTTGCTGCAAATTGTTTGAAGAAACATCAACTCCTCAAAATATTAAGATTTTTGGTGGCAATAACCTATTGGGGGTTACTTCATAATTATTTTGATAGTTCAAAAAGGAGGAAAATAATTTTATGAAGACACGACAGATTTTTAAATAAGCAGTGACTGCCTATTTTCAGCCCCACACATTTTTCCCCAGCTTATATTTCATTGGCTACAAAATAGCTGCTCCGCTTAAAAAGGAGAAGATTCTATATTATCCTATTTTTAACAATTTAAATGTTTCATGGGAACATGTAACCACTTAATTTTAAGCAGAAAACACCAATAAGCAGCAGCATGGGAACATGGTGTAAGAGGAAGAAAAAAACATAGATCAGCAGCAGTACTGAGGAAAGATTACATTTAGTATTTACTACTTACCATTATATAGTTGGACTTCTCTTTATTTCATTCTGAATTCATGCATGATACTTGGGGCCTTTAGGCATTTCGATTTTTGCTATATATGTATGTCATATTGTTACAATGGAAGTACTTAGTATTTGTTATTTAATAATTTTCCATGTATTGACCTTCTAAAACCTCTATGGTGAATGGTTAAACAATGCTGTGATATACATATTTGAATTCTGTCTCCATATATATAAAAAAATCCCCTATGTTTTTAATCGCCATCCCCTGAGGTCCCCGTCCCCTAAATTTTGGCTTCGACCTGTACACAATACTAGAAACATGCCTCCATCCCCTAAAACCCTCCCATCCCGGAGCATAGTATGTATGTAGTAAAGTATACGGCAACTAACAGTTGTTAGTGATAAGCATAACAAACTCGAATAAAAACTCAGAATTTCATTCCACACAATATTTCAACGCTAGGAATATTTTACAGCCTGATGCTTGTAATATTTTATAAATATCAATTTAGGATGGCTCTGATTTTCTACTAGTGAGCATATAATTTGGACTTACCATTATATATTTCTTTTAATCAATAAATAAGCTGCATGAGACTGAGCCCTCACTGTAACATGCTCATACAAGGATTTCCTCTCAATTTTGTGGATACCTATCATGTCCTATGTTTTTAAAGCAAATATGGAACCCAACACCAGTATAAAAAATAATACAAAAACTAGTCCTCTAATCTCCAAACATTTCACTGCCTTCTATCAAAAACGCATATAAATTTGCAGAGTCGAGTGGGGCATACAATTCAGTGTCCGTGTCTGTAGAAGCAACAACAAAATGAACACATTTCCTTCTCAAATTACTACCACACGAGTTAAAACTGGCTTGCCTCATTGCAGAGTCAACTAGGGAATATGATTCACTGTCTGTTTCTTTCTGTAATTACTAATACATCTAAAATGAACAACTCCTATCTGTAATTACCTCATTCAGCATCCTGTGCAGTTCATCTCTGGCTTCAACAACACGATCTCTGTCATTACTATCAACCACGAAAATAAGACCCTGGGTATTCTGGAAGTAGTGTCTCCATAGAGGTCGGATCTGTTGCACAATGTAAATAGTATAGTCACATGAAATTCGCGGAGACAGAGAGACATGTTACGGAGAAATTGTTCAAGATATAATTTTCATCATTTTTAGACATGCTTCGACACACGATGCCTTAAAATCGCACCATTTTACACAGATTCTACCCTTACAAAATATAATACGGATATAAAGCACATTCTCAGATTTAGGTCTACATAATAAATATTCTTCTTCCTCAACTCCCAGACAAAAATGCAATAATGATGCAACTTCAACCAGATTATAATCCAGTTCTAGCATTCAACAGATAAGCCGGGCTTAATGCGAGATTACCTTGTCTTGGCCCCCAACATCCCATACTGTGAAGCTAATGTTCTTGTACTCCACGGTCTCAACATTGAAACCTGCAGTTGTGCGCACAATAGATGCGGAATTCGTTATTAACCAGTCGGCATAACAAACAGAGTAGATTTGGATGAGCCCATCCCACCAAACTTCAGGGGAATATTAATACGAGGTAAATCATTAAAGCAGACAATAGATGGAGTGTTCAAATTGTTGCTCTCGAGCCCAGTACTAAAAATATTAGATTCACAAAACAGCTTCCTCTGATGTCTCTCCAACTAGAGATCTGGATGATTTGATACTATTTTGATTTACCAAAAACTACGGAATAGGAATTATTAAAAAATGTTTGAGCAAGAGGGGCCGAACATGACAATGAAACTTACCGATAGTGGGAATGGTAGTGACAATTTCACCGAGTTTCAACTTGTACAATATGGTGGTCTTACCAGCGGCATCAAGACCCACCATCAGAATGCGCATCTCCTTCTTAGCAAATAACCGTTGAAAAAGCTTCGTGAATGTAAGACCCATCTTGCCCAACTGAACACCAACAACATCCACTACATATTAAGCCTACAACAGATCTGACAATATTTAATTTCAAACAACCTGAGATCTAGATCCACCCTAAGAAACGTAAATTTTAAAATTAATTGCCGGCAGGGCTGAGTCCTAAATCAATTGGAGTGTCCAGTGTCCAAATCGTGTAGTTAGAAGAAACGGGATCTGAGGGTAATCAAATGCTCGAAACTTGAAGAGTTCATCGAAAAAATGCAAATATCAAACAACTAGAACAAGTGTTAAAAGGCATTCAATTTAGATCCCAAAAAAGTGTCGATCGGCGGACCATGTTTGATAAACAAGGAGATCTGGGGCCAAACCATTGTTCAAACCCCAAATTATTGACTCGAACAAAATAAACCCAGGAGCCAAATGTCATTCCATTTGAGTGTCCACAATGTGGAGATCATAGAAACAATGTGCCATCAAAGCACAGACTGTGTAACAATAGTGATCCAAACCCCGCAACAGCCATAAATCAAGATGAATTTCAAGAAAAAGGAACCACAAGGGTCGAGTCACTTTCGAATTGGGTATCGCAAGTGTGTCGATCGAAGAAAAAAAAGACCCCAACAAAGACTAGATCCAGAGCCGAATCATGTTTTACAACCCCATCAAGTCTCTCAAAAAACAAATGGATCCACAGAATAAACCATGAACGGGACATTGATAATCACCAGGTATCGCCAAAATCTCAAAGCAAATCAAAGAGTTAGAATTCCACAGCTCAAATGCGAACCCTGTACAAGCTTATCATTCGTATAAAAAACATTGAACTTGAACAAATTAACAAAGCAAAAGCTGGAAGATGGTTTACGAACCTGGTGAGATTTTCAGAAATGAGAAGCCCTATTGCTGAAAAGACTCCACAAGTTCGTGCGTGAGCCTAGAAGAATAAGGCAGTCAGTCCAATATAGAGAAGATATATAACCACGCGTCTGGTTAGTTTACCCTGCTTTTAACCCTGGTTATGTTAGCCTCCTTACTACCCCTCCACTTGTTCATTTTTTTTGTTACATTTGGTAGGGGGCTTTTTTCATACATCTTACATTTTTGAAAAAATTATTAAATTCGTTATATAAAATTATAATAGTTTTAAAAATGAGGTGTAGATTTTTATTTTTTCAAAATTGTTGAGGTTTGAGATCAAATGTTATAAACATTCCTAATTTCTATTTTTTGAATTTTATATCATATATTAACAGAATCTTTCAACGAGACTTGTTAAAATCATTTAATTTCATTAATCAAAAATTAATTTTATTAATTTATATTATAATATTTAATAATAATTTAAATTAATCTTTTCTCATTAATTATAATATCCAATCCATTTAAATTTTCTCTTTTATTATTAATTTGATTCACATTAAAATATTTTTTAAACCTCATATATCTATAATTATATTTTTATGAATCATTATTTTGTTAACTCAAATATAAAATATTTGAATTATGAGCAAATTTTTAAAACACAATGATTAATAGCCTTACAAATTATAATTATTTCATATTAAATGCTTCTTAAGAAATGTAGTACCCATTAGTTAATCTATGGTAAAAGAAGACAAGATTGCTTATGACAATGTAAAAGGACAAAGGTGAAAAGGTTTAGAACTTTCTAAAGACAGGTTGGCTAAGTCATAAAAGACAGCACAAATAAGATTAAAGTCTACAATTATTATTATTTAATTAAACGTAGGAAGAGGGGTATTACTTACAAAATGTTATTTTTTTCATTCGTGGAAAAGAAAGGTGGTTTGAATTTAATTTTATTTGATTTAATTTCAATTTTTATTATTATTATTAGTTCCTCTTCAAACGGCAAGACTAGGTCTCAAGTCTTAATAATACTTATAATTTTAATTTAAAAAATATATTACTTCATCTTGTCAAATATATAGCAAATAATCACTTAATTACAACATTATAAGAAATTTTAATTTAATTTTTATAATTGTAATAATTATAAATTTAATTTCAATGTAGTTTTTTAAAATAATTATCCTAAATTAAGAATATATTTTAATATTTTATTTTTAATCTTATCTATAATTCTAAATAATTAGTCTTATTTGAAACTTCATATTTATAAAATTTTATACAAATAAAATAATTTTTCATTTTTTTTTATTGGACAACTACACCCTTAGTTAAAATGAAAACAATAATCCTTGTATGGACTAAAATTTTGTTACTTGAGAATAGAAAATAAAATTTAAAATGTTATTTTATTTTATTAATGTTTTATTGTTTTTAAATTTAAAAAATAATAAAAATTTGTCTCAATATTCTAGAATATTGTACTAAAGTTCAAAATCCTATCAACCACTTGTAAAGGAAGGGACAACAATACAAGTGTTTACTCTTCCTATTGCCACCTTTTTGCAAAATTGGAAGTTTTAGTACAAAGTATGCAGAAAAGGGAAGTTGTATGTACCTTCCTAACATATAATATGCATAAATGGTGTCAATGCAAGTTTCTACTAAAACAAGAGACCGCATAATTTGAGAATCGATGAGAGAATTCAAACAGTTTGCAAAAAGGGTAGTTATTTCACTTGCATATATACACTTGGCTCTGTGTGTTCATCACAACCTAATACTTAAAAAATAAACAACATTTTGTTGATTGCATTCACACTCACTAGTAATATCTATTTCACAATTACCCACAGCCATAATGTTTTGTTAAATTGATCACACTGCATATTTTCACCAGTACATTTTGATGTTTTCCATTCAGTTATCATGATTTAGTAATACAATCATCTAGCATTTAGCCAACAAATGTTCATGTTAGTCATTTCACCATTATAGTATGTTCATTATGGGATGATGATGATCCTTCTTCGTATGGCTCTAGCTCAGAATATGACTTTGGCAGTGACATTGAATTGGGAGAGGGCACTTTATGGGCCTCTAATAAAAGTGGGATTTTTATGAGATGCAGATAATTTGAAGTTGCATATATAATCTAATTAGGTTCTTGTTGTGTATTTAGATTCCTTATTTTTGGGGTCTTCAGCCACTGTTAATTACATTGAATGGTCACTGCTAATCAGATTCTCCATTGTAATAATCCCAACATGTTATAACTTCTTCAAACACCAAAATCTTCTCTAGTTCAGTTGTTCGACATTTTGTCCAACACTTTGCAAGCAAGCTCTGATACCAATGTAATATCCTCTTACAAGGAACTAATATGCAAGTGCAATTCTTTTGGTATTTTCAATGCAAATACATGAAAACAAGATATGAAATGCATACCTACAACCAATTGACATTTGACAAACAATTGGCATACAATAATGACTACAGTAATGCCAAAATTTGATTATGAATTATCACAACAAAATCATATGCTTATGAAGTACAACGATAACTACTAATAGTTACAAGAGGAACCTGATAATAGTGATGCCCAAGAATGGGGATGAATCAAACATAGATACTACAGTGCAGCATCGTGCATGTGTACTATAGCAGCCAAAATCTATTCTCCAATTTAAGCACAAATAGAACTCCTAAATTGAAGCTCTCCTAAATACCAAATTCAATGGATATATCACCACCTCAAATGATTGCAACACCGAAGAGTTGACATTCTCCAATGGCTGACTAAAATTAGAAACCTTAGTTTCTTCTCCCAACTTAATATCAAATGTAATTCACAATAATCAGACACAATTATCGGATGATAAACAATGAAGCTCTCATCTCTATTTATACTTTTCCTTCACCCTTTTGGAACGAAATAAAATATTTAATAATTGCATTCTCTAGAAGTTTCTGCCTTTCCAATAATTAATGTGCTTTTAGGAAATTAAATAACTAGAAGTTTCCCCCTTCCAATAATTAATACACTCGCTAGAAGCTTCTCTATTGCAATACAATAATTAATAAAATATGTAATAATTGCAACGATTAGAAGTTTTCCCCTTCCAATAATTAATGCACTCTCAATTAATTAAATTAATTAAATAAAAAGTCACCTTTTTATTTGTATTTATTTAATGACTTTATAAGAAATTAATTTAATCAATTTCTCCTTATTTCTCCACTTAGCCTCTGAAGAATGTCAAGGCTAAGAACTCCACTGAGATGCTAAAAAAATGGGGACATTACATCCATGCATTGTCCTATGTTCTTACTATGCTAGATCTGTTAATGGTCCACATCAAATTCATCTAGTAATGATGAAAGTTTCAATTAAAATAATGGCTCCAAATTTTGACAACAAATGTAATGCATAAAAAGGATAAGTCCAATGAAAAATAATCCATGCATCATATGTTTAGAGAGTCAAAAAGTAAACATACTAAAAATATTTCCACTAATTAATATAAGAGGCTATATATGTGGTAAAATACGAAAATCATGAGGGAAATTATATTATGTAGACAATAATGGCTTTGATATTCATAAATGAATACACTAATATGGTTTGTGTTGCCTTGCCACAATGTTACAACTTCCAAACGTCAAGTGCAAGCAACAATCAACAATTTGAATAGCAGAAATATAACATATTATGTAGAAGTAATTTATACTCTTATGAAAAACAATAAGAGTTGTATATAGAATGAACAATGAAAATAACAAAAACTGATGTCACATTAATCTACATAAATGTGTATGTTGTATATTTGTAACTTAAGATCCTATCATCTAAGAGTTTTATGCAAAACCATATCATAATAGATGCAAATTTTTAAAGAAACATATAGATAAATGATACAATTCATAAGATACCAAGCCCTCTAATATTCATCATATATATTGCACAATTCTCAACATGTAAGGAGAAGAGAAGCCATTGGGTAAGAGAATGGATTGTCATCCATCATTAATGTTATTGCTTTCTACTTGCATCAACAACATACTCTGAGTAGAAAAGGTCTTCAGTTCATCAAGTAAAACAAAATTATGAACCTATCGAACAACATTAATGAACCATTTTCAATGGTGAATGACCAAAAATATTTCCCAACTTTATGAAAAATGGTGGTTCTTAGTTTCATCTTTTCTAATGTTCCTAATTTGATGTAATTTCGTAGATGCATTACAATCTGGACTACACCTCTCCCAATAAAGTTGTTCATGAACAATGCATATAAAATAACGGTTAAATTCAAAGAGTTCCACATTGAAAATAAGATGTAAAGCAGAAGGATAGATGAGTGAGCATATTTGTGCTTCCCATCTGCTTTGTAATAGCGTAATGTCCACTCAAAAAATAGAAAGCCAGGTGACACTTTTTGCTTCTTACCTGCACATTGCCCTCCAAAAATTACAACAAGATAACAAGACAATGACACTAGTTTCATGAAAATCCAGTCAAAGGGAAAAAAGTGAGGCACCACTTTTTAGGGATGTTTCCCTCCAAAAAATTACATTTTCATGAAAGTACACCTAGCTCACAAATGTGTTTAAAATTCCTAATTTAAACAGTGTCCATGCTCACAACAGCTAACAGTGAGATGTGAAAATCTTGCCTTCCTTTAAGAAAGCGGGAAGAATAATCAAGGAATTTAAACTTTCAAATCGCCTATATATATAGGAAGATATCTTTAAACATATTTACCTTTGTTGCTTATTGCCAAGGCAAGGTTAGTACTATTCTTGTTGCAAGCAATTCAAGGATTTTTCAATAATATTTATGAGGATTTCTAGGAGCAACCGAAGTATTTATGAAGAAATCATCTGACTTGGATGAAACATGTTTTTATGATCCAAAGTTTTACTTTAATAATACATTGCTTGTGTCTTGACAAAAAAATGAGTATAAAAAATTATTAACATTAATAATTCATCACTTGTGTCCTGACAAAAAAATGATTAACATTGATTCCAAAAAAAAAAAAACCCTTCAAACTTCTACTTGCCAAATTAGTAAAATCTTTCATTTTACCAAAAACATAGTTTGGGGATTGCCACAAAACAAAGAACTATAAGATTTGAATAATATACAAGCTAAATGGAAAGAAATCCCCTTCAAACCTCCATTAGCCTTATTGTGGTTTGATCTACCATAAAAACAATTAATCTTTGCATTTCACCTTAGTAAAATTGATCTCTTAAAATGACATATTTATTTACAAACCTAATAGAGAACAATGAGCCAAGCCAATAGAGTAGTACAAGGCCATCCTTGCCAAAAACTATGATTTCCCCATTTTGTGACTGTTGGAATTGCCCTGCACAACTCTCAACCCTTCCTTTCACAATGAAACAAATGACCAATGTAACGACATTGCAACTTTAAACTTCAAGAAATAATAAGAAATTTTGATCCTATTCAACCAATTTTTAGGTTAACTAAATAAATAAAACTATGAGAATACGTGACGACTTCTATAGTAAAATCTTTGTTATGCACAGATAGGGTGCAAAGGCAAATATGAACAAGAAATATTGACATGTTATTTTGTTCAAAGTTAAAGCTGAAAAAAAAGACTCCAACAATGACGACCATTTTCTCTACTGCCTCTTGCAGATGCACAAAGAATCTTAAGGAAGGTAACTAAATAAGTTAAAGAAAAAGAAATGAAGAAATATTTGAGACATTTGTTCTCTCTTTCATTTGTTTGGTAACAAGTACATGCAGGAGGCACGTTGAAGCCTCTAACATGATGTAATAAATTTGTCCTCTCTTCTATTTGCCTAGTAATAGGTACATGCAAGAGACATGTGAAAGCCTCCAACGTAGTGTTAAAATTATAACAATTTCTTCCATCAAAAATAGAAAACACCACCAACTAAAATGGATAGAGCCAATGGGAAAATAGAAATTAAGTACGAAAATTTACAATTTGATAAGAATGATGCTAAGACCATACGATATAAGATGTTCTGTACAACTTTCAAGGACAAACTAATAGGAAAAATGCATCCAAAAACTATAGTCTTCTGCCTTAACGACAAGGACTAAAAACTGAATTCTATATCAGAGTATGTAATTTTTTTCAAAGTAAAATAATTTTCTAATTGTAAAAATTCTTTAAAAAAGATTTTAAAGACAATGAGGTAAAAATTCTTAAATAAATATTGTAGAGACAACAAGGTTAAAAGGTAATGGGGATTTTGATCAAAGCAATAGTATAGAGGGGTTTGTTTTGTTTCTTCTAAACTTTGCTATTAATTATTTTCAATGTTTTTACATGATTCTATATTTTAGGTTCAAATTTTTTATGAAGATTGTAGTTTTCATTTTTTCAAATTGTATCAAATATTTATGTAGTTTTGGTTGTGGCTTCTTGAGGTTATGTAAAATTGTATTTTTGTTTGTAAATAAAAAAAGAGTGTGATGCTCACATAATTGTTAAAAACTCAAATTATAGAAACAAGGGTTTGTAGATGGTAGATTTATCTACTCTAATCCAAAAATAGAAAGAAACATAGATAAACACCTTTAAGTCATATATTCCTCAAAGCACTTGTAGCCCTAAGGTTGCTACAAGATTGCAACAGTTGGGTACTACTTTTACTAAGGCTTTTCTAGCTTGTTATTCTCATGGTTTGACCAAATATAAAAAAAAAAATTGCAATGCATCATATGAAGTAGTTTGTACTTCTAGTGGTGTAAAGGCTCCTCAAAAACAACTTGCTACTAAGGTTAGTTCTTCAACATGCATTGCCCACTTAATTATTTGTCAATGTATTTAATTGATATGAGGGTTTTTGTGTGTTAACCCTTTTATTAGTAGTCACCTTTTTAATTTCTTTATGTGTCTGATCAGACTCATGGTTCAAAACCACTCATCTAATTCTAGATGTTGGAATACCCTTCAGATCAGTCGGTCCTCATCTTTGATTGTTGTCGGACTTTTCCCTTGAGTTGGTATGTTCTTTTTTGTATCGTGCCCATTATATTTTGAGTTATATCTTCGAAGGTGTTAAACCTTGGAACCTCTTTGAACCGTTTGAACTACACTAGGTTCAAAATGGTTTGAATGGGTTCAACAGTGCAAATATGCTCCAAGTTATCGATAGTCATGGACCACATGCTTTGATTTAGATTGGTAGGTGTGGTACTATCATAAAATGAAGTGGTCGAGGGTTCAGGGAAACATGTAATAAAGTACCATGACATGGCAGGACCTCATGAAAGATGAGACATTTTAGAAGGTATTAATCTTTAAATGAAATCATTAAAGTGTGAGGTAATAAGTAATAAATGCATGTCAGGAAGTTTAGGCAATGAAATGAGCTTCTCATGTGAGGGCCTATCATTAGGAAGTAAGCAGTGAATAAAGTGAAATGAAAATTATTTATTTTACCGATAGTAAGATGTCAAATTTGTTAACCTTCATGACATGTAAATCTTTCCTTTCCTACCTCGAGATTTGCTATAAATTACCTTCCTGGTTTAAAAGTTACATTTTCAAGGTGATAATTTGCTAAACTTCTAAGGCATCAACTAAGAAGGTGAGGTACAGAGGTTCAAGGGAGTTTTCTTTGGTCTTTTTTGATTGATTCAATGTAATTTTTCTACAACTCTACTTAGTGTTGTTTTCCTACAGTTTCCTTTATACATAAGTTGGGTGTTACTGTTTACCCTCTGTTAAGAAGTTATGAGGTCATCTCTTCAATTGTTTGGTAGTGGTCACAATATGAATTGTAAAGGGCCTCATGTTACGAATACAAACTTAAAAAGAGTAAAGTAGAAGCCATCCTGACCAAAACATATAATTAGATAGATAAACCTTTCATTGATAGATTCTTGATAGTGGTTTGTTGTCAGTTGTCATTTTCTCACCTATTTTTGTAAGTCTTGAGCTAATATTGGAGTGTGTGAGACATTATGATATCGAGTACAAATGCATTAGGGGGAATGATGGTAAAGTTTTGCTTTGGGTAAATTGGGAAACCATTATGTGTTTTTTTCAAACTCCCTAACAAGACCTTCTCAGATTACACTCCTACCCAATCCCTAGTTGTGTTCAACAAAACTCTTGATAGTAATTGTAGAGTCATAGCTAGGACTTGGACAGAGAAATTCTACAAGGGAGTTTTGCATTTGCCTAAGATTTTGAACAAAGATCATATGAAACCCTATATACACAATTTGGTGGTACTTTTGCATAGGGTTTAGGGCTTTGGTGAAGCTTATCTGTTTAAGGGATGGATGTATGTCTATATACAAATTATATTATATGAAAAATAGTACATGGACTAGGGAGAGTTAATCGTTGGCTCACTAAGAGAACAATTGAAGCTTACATAAACAATTAAGAAAGAGTTATTTATGTCTTCATATCTAATGTACTACTTAGCATGCACACAAAACTTGACACTCCCACATGAACCTTCAACCAATGACATGATTATTTATGACTATTATGTCTTGCTACGGAAAGATCATTTTCTTTCCAATTAAAAAAAGGTGAATGATGTGTTCATGGGTAAGTTGTGTTTTGAATTAATTGGCATGTCAAAATAGAGGATTTGCCTTGAAGCCTATCATTTGGTCTAAACATATGGTAGCATATACATTTAGTTCTCCAAGCTCACCTACATTAGAGTAGGAGGTTTAAAAGATGAACACACAAGACTACCTGGGTATGTTGCATTTTTTTTGTGTTAGCAGAGGTGTGCAAACAAATTTCTTTTGTGGAAAATAGATACCTTCCTAGGGAGAAGTGGGAGCTTGTTTTCCCCATCAAATTGGGTAAACTCTCATGTGAATTAATGAAAGATGAAATTAGTATTCATTGCAATTTGTGTAATTTTTAATTTCAAGTTATATCAAGAAAGAGAATGTTTTGACGATAAAAGATTTGCAAGGAGAACATTGGAGTTAAAAGGGTAGATAAGGCCTTCTCCTCACATTGAAGGTTTTTGGGAGGGTTGTCTCAATGAAAGAGAAGTTGATAAGAGGGATCACTCAAGACTATCATTGTCTCAAATTATATTTTCTCGATTAAAGATGAATGTACATGGGTTGTAGGAAGATAGTTCAGAGGTTGTTGAATCAGAATATTTGAATAAGAAAAAGAAAAGAAAAAGCGACATTGCATGTTATTGATTAGACAAAAGATGAAGAAGATGACATCAACCAGAGGATTAAGCTTATTATTGAACACACAAGTGTCTAGCTAAAATAAAAGAGAAAAGAGAAAACACCCAACAAACAATCAAAAGGACTATAGGAAAACTCATAGTCTTCCCTTGTATCTAATGTAATTCTTTTAGTCAATCATGTAGGTCAGAAAGAAAGTTCAAGTGGGACAAAACTTGAACTCAATAGTAACCAACATATAGTTTGCAAAACCAAGTCCAGTACTAAAGCTCAAAAGAATGCAGGAATGGTAGCCTAGGAGTCTGTTGTAATGGATTTGGACCAAGATAAAGAACAAGGTATCGTGTCCATGGACAATGAATTGTAGGATCAAGGGCCAATAGATATTGTTTCTCAGGTGACTGACATGTTGGTTACTCTAGTTAAGGATGCAACAATCAAAGATACCTCAAAAGTGGTGTCAAACTAGTTGACTAATTTTGTAATTGAAAAGCACAATATGGTACTTGCATCCATTCTAAATAAGGATTTTGCAAGCAAGTATACTACCAAGACTCTCAAGTATAAAAGAACAAAGAATGTCACTAGGATGTACACTGTTGGAAATATATGATAGGCAAGGTTACTAAAAGGGGAGAGGTGCATCAAGAACCAATAAAACTTATTCTTACTTCACCACTTAATCCTTCATATATATTCTGATCTAATTGCACGCATGAAAAACTAAAAGAATTAAAACATTCATAACACTTTGACACAAGATATGGTGATATAAAAACCTTTCAAATAGAAAGTAAAACTAGGGCGGGGATGATACCCACAAGCTTTAGTATTGTAGTATAGAGTTGGTTGGTTAAGGCTTACAATGATCACTTATGATGATCTACCCTATTAGGAGCAATAAGAAATTCTAGGTCCACCTTGTAAAAGGATTTACAAAACATACTGTGAAGAATGCACTTGGTAAAGAGATTTACAAAAGATTGTTAAGTCTACCTTGTGAAAGGATTTAACTATTCCACTTGTTAGGATGAGCCAGTGGCTGATCTCTGATCTGGAACTCTAATTTTCTGGTTGAGATTCCTTTGGAATGTAATGATCACCTTGCTATGATATATAAATCTTTGATGCTCCTTATACTACTTGTAGCCTTCTTACTTCGTACTTATGCTCTCACATATACCTTCTCATATTCATACTTCTTATTATTCCTTTTGGATGTGATACAATACATTACACATATACCAATCCAAATTACAATTCATCAAAGTCGATTATAATACAAGTTTTACCAAAATACACAAAGTCGTCCAACTGCTAGTACTTGGGTTCTGAAGACAAACTCGGTGAGGTTTTGATACTCGACAACCATTATCAACACTTGGCATCGTCGTTCTCTCAGTAGATGTAGAAGCTCGGTTCATACTAATCACTTCCAAGTAGTCTAAACTCAGTCAACACTAGTGACTCGGTGAACACTGCGAAACTCAACATATACTGAATCGCTTGGTTAACTCTACATAGCTCAGTAAACACTATCATTGCGAGCTCGTTATAAATTGAATCACTTGGTTGACACATCCTAGCTTGGTCAACACTAGATTCACATTACTAATGTTGTGAACTCGGTATACACTAGAGAACTCAGTTTGTACTGAGGAACTCGATAAACACTATGAAGCTCAATTTACACTAATAATCATCAACTTGGTAGATACTACTCGATGTGAACTAAATACTATTTCTAGAACTTGGTAGCAACTATAGAACTTGGTAGAACCTAAATTACTTGGTTGACATTTTAAACTGCAAGATAAGCTCGGTAGTTGCTAACCATTTGATTGTGTGTCACTAATAAACAAACTTGACTATAATGTCAATAACACATAGACTCAAAAATAAGGGAGGTCACTTCTAAGATCACTCACTATAAACCCAAAGGAGATTCCACAAACTTAAGCACTCGTGATTTTGAAATAACTAGAGTGGATTTAGGGGTGCTCAATTGAGAGACCAAAGAATACTAGTTAGAGCATTCTACTTAGAATATGTTGATTCAGTCGCAAAGAGATGGCAAAGAGAAAAAGGAGCTCAAACAGATTATTAAATATCTAACCAAATTTAGATAAACTCCTTTGGTGTCTTTTGTGCATTACCTCTAGTGCAAGAACTAAATTTTTTTGACCTGAATTCCTCTCATGTAAAAAGTTATCAAGCCAACTGCAACGAGGGAAAGCCATTGTTATCGCAATAGATAATTAGGTTGATGACATAACCAAAAATGGGGTGAAGTTCATTCAAGAATCCAAAATGGTCTTTAATGATGCATAAACCTTTCTTAGGAAGGTTTAAACCTAATTGCCACTCTGGGAAGTAGACAAAGCAAAATAGAAAGCAATGGTCACTCAGACTTTTGAAATAGAACAATATGGAGTTGCTAAGTTCCTAGCCAAGAATCCCCTAAAGTTAGTAAACATGGGAATGCTCTATGTCCTAAAGAAAAATATAGGATGGAAGTGCTCTATATATGGGTTCACGATTTCTGAAGCTTAGACTATTGAAAAGGAAATTAAAAATATGTATGATAACCTCATTAAAGATATGGAGATTGTTAATCCAACTGGTTTGTTGCAATACGAAAAAGGTAATCAAGATTAGGAAACAGTGGTTAAAGCCTTCGACGACACCAAAAAAATGATCAAAGAAGAGGTAAACCCTACAATAGTAGATTTCATGAAGGTTGTGCAAGTGGAGGCTCTGTTGAGTTTGTGTATAGCTCATCTACCCAATGATGCAGATTAGAACCTAAAGATGAGATGGGATAGAGACACCTGGAAAATCATACTATTGAGCCTGAAGAACCCTAGCCCAAATGCCATCCAGGAATTGGTAAGTGTGTACCAGAGCTGGAATCTGACATTTAGAGCCATTGGAGAGGACAAGAAAACTAATGAAGTAGGGGGCAATAAGCCCATTTAATTGATCTCTATTTTATGTTGCCTAATACATCCAAAATCTGAGGACAGACGTCCTCCATCCATTATTTAGCTTTGACAACTATCTTAACTATCAAGAGGTCAAGTTTTTAGGGAGACCTCCTGATATTCTAAAACTATGTGTGTGTGTGTGTGTGTGTGTGTGTGTGTGTGTGTGTGTGTGTGTGTGTACACACTAGAAGTAGATAAGGGTTAGAAAAATAGACTAGGAAAATGACTATATGGGTTTTCAGAGTTAGAAGTTTTTTATCTCTATTTTCTTTGGCAAGTTGAACCTTATGTAATTTACATGTTATGAATGGAGTTATCTCAACCTTTCAAACTTTGATAATAGTAAAAGATGGTAGTGGGATCTGAACCTTTTGAGTTCGTATTGATGAATGAGATATTTCTTTTGAGAATATTTACTTTCATGTGATTATAAGTTGAGGTTCAATTTTTTTTTTTGATTGGTAAATGGCCAAAGCCTTGTATTAGATTGAATAAAATAAAATTGAATTGACAAAATTCTCCATTCAGACAGGCACTGTTAGGAAAGAATGGAGCAAGAAAACCTCCAATCTCACCCAGGACCAAAGTCCAATATTATACAATTTAAAAGGGATGTACCCCAATTTATATGAAACTTCATACAAGTTTATACAAAATTTGATGAAACAATTAATAAAAAATAGACTTCCTTTGAAAAAGTGGATATATATCAAAGGAGATGCAAGGTTCTGAACTAAATTCATCAAGGATCCTACCATGAAGAAGTGATTGACCAACCATTTGCATGATAAAATACAACTATCTTCCAATATGGGATTAGTACCAAATCAATGTGATCAGAAAAAGTGGGAGGAGTAAAAAGACCAATCAACATACTAAGAGACTCTTCATACAATAAGAATCCTAAATTGTACCAATGGATTTATTCAGAAGAGTTTTATAATATGCTAAGTTGAGGTTCAATTGTTGTCATTTAGTTGTACATTTTAACTATTTACATGAGAATCTGAAAAGCCTTTTTTTCATTCTTCGATGTTAAAGATTACATTTATTGAAGTCTCTTATCCAAGAATAAGTAGGGTTGCCTTTTATAATTTTAGGTTTAAAGTATATATGCTTATTTAGATTAGGGATTCATTATAAAGTTGTACCTTATGCAATTCAAAGGGAAGCAATAAACACAAATTTACCCAACTATAGGGAACTCATATTGTCTTCAAAAAGGTGATAGAGTCTTTTTAAAGGAATATTGGTAAGAAGAGAAATGTGTTCACCAACATTTTGTTTATGTCCATGAGACCCAAATCACTTATGTTCTCTAGGCCTTGGGATAATTTACCAACTTTGCATTCATTACTTCTTCCCACTCCTCAAATCAAACATCATATGTGTATTATTCTTTCACCTAAGACTAGTTTAATCTCTCACTTACCCTCTTTCCCATAGACTATTAGGACATATTAGGGTATCGCTTTGAGACCCCAAATTATTTGATTTTTTTTTGCCCCAAATAACACTTTTTTTCATGTTGATTTGACTCTTTCCCATTGCATAAAACTACTCTACCATTGTTGTTGTTTTTTGATTAAGTAAAACAAGTTTTTTACAAGGGTTCCCGAAACCCACCAGTTAACAAAAAAATAGTAATAAAATTTCAAGTCTAGCATCAAAGCAATAGAAAAAAAAATAGGCCATACCCGACACTCAGAAGTAGACAAAATACATATAGCCAAAAGCTAGGGTACAGACAAAAAACTAGGAGCACCAATCAAGGCACCATTTCTTTGGCCAACTTTGCATTCTTGAGCTCTAGCTCTCCCATGGCCTCAACCTCATCAGTCTTTGATTGACTATCATCCGAAGAAACCTCCTCTTCCCTCTTCCTCTTTTCCACTCTCCTTCTTTTGCTTAGGCTCTCAACTTGCAAAGAATCATCTTCATTAGTCACCCTGGTTTCCTCTTTGTCCTTTTCCTCCTTCCCCTTTTTTGCTTTCCTCCATCATCGAGTGCAGCTAAATGATGTTATCATTAAGACTTTTTATAATGTCGAGGCTTTGGTTAGCCAAGCTATGGAGAGAGCTCTCCATCTCTTCCACTCTTTTTTCAATCTCAAAAACCCTTGCATCCAACTTGCTAATTCTAACATTCCCATCCCCCCTTTCTGGCCTTTCCTGCCCCTGCATCCTCAACTTACTCTCTTCAATTTCATGGAAAATCCATTTAATAGACTGGACGTTGTCCACCAAATTTTTGTGGGCATTGTTTAGGAGGTTCATCCCCATTTCCCTCATGTTGTCACTTAGAATCACCAAAGTCGGATCTATGAGCTCCTCCAACTGAATTTTTCCATCCCTTCCCTCCAAAACCTTTGGGTGGATATGCTTTCTAACCATACCCATTTTCATAGCGCTAGAATGAAAGTTCTTCCATGCAGATTTCCTTCCCTTTGCATCAAGAGTAACAATGGTTTTAGTCAAACCTTCTTCCTCTTTTCTCTCTTCCTAAGCTTTGATATTGATCTCCTTACCCTTACCAAGTGCCTTCTCGGCTTCCTTCTCACCACCCCTTCTCCTTTTGACCAGGTTGTCATCCTTCCTGCTTGCCCGAGCCTTACTGGTGTCCACCTCTTTCGTATTTCCCTCCTTATCCATGTCCATCCCCTCTTTATCATCATTGTAATCCTCCTCTGAGTTTACCTCCTACTTTATCCTTCTCTTTGTTCCTTTCCTAGACTTGTTTTTCTTCTTCCTACCCATATCCTTCATGATTTTAGCCACCTCCTCTTCGTCATCTGAGTGCAAACCTGCACTATCCTCCGTATTTGAAAGGAGGTAAGAGCTCTCTGTCTCCTCAAAAGAGTTTTCCTTCTAGGAAACAACCCTTTTGTGGGTTTGAGATTTAAAATGCTCATATATGAGTAATAATAAGTCGTCATGGAAGGCAAGATTATCATATGCTTTCTTCTTAAAATCCATAATACTCTTGTTTGTAGAGAAAAATAGGTAGAAGGAGATGGATATTTTTGTTCCATACCTAAAATGATTTAGGATAATGAAATGATAGATTTGAATCCTATCAAACCTTGTGTTGAGTGTGATGTAGGATATAATAGCCCTTAAGAGAAACCTCCATAGTTTCTTAATTGATGTTGGTTCATAGTAGGCATTAGTCTCCACTAGTTCCTTCATCTCCTTAGCATCCTTTGCAAAGTCTTTCACTACATATAAGGATATTTTCTTATTCTTATAGAATTTTATGCCCTAATTAGGAGATTCAATGACCTTGGTGATGACCCCCTATATTGACTTGGAAGTCGATACCATCAATCTTCACCTTCCCATCTCTCCATGACTTAACCATAAGGTTAGTTATCTTCAGATCCCAGCCATGAAGTTTTTAAATAAAGGATGAGATGTCAGCTTCTCTCAACTTCTCCCGTACCTTTGATCTCCTCTTCCACTTCTTAACTTCTCCCTCTAGCTCTCTGTGATGCCTCTTCCCTACCATTATGTTGCAGAAAGATGAACACAAACTCTATGTTCTCCAAGCAGTGTGAGCCAAACACTAGTTTTTCTCACAAAACTATACTTGCCTCCTTCCTTGGTAAAGCAATAGTAATAGTAATTACCAATCGCCCAAAAAATGTGCCACAAAGCCCCCAAATTATGATACCTCTAAATTAGCATGTGCCAAGCTTTCATCACTTTAAAAGTTTGGTTGACAACATTGACTTCCATAATTACACTTTACGTTACTCCTCCTCCCTTGGATTCTCTCAATCTCAATTAAACTTTTAGTGGCTGTCAAAAACCCCTCACCACTATGTTATTTGTGTGATGTACCCCTCCTTATTACTTCATTATCCATCCAGTCAGTAACCATGTTTCCCTCATGGTAAACATGTGACACATAGACCCTTTCAAAGGAAAGATATTTTTAATTTCCCCCATCATATTCTTAATACTCCATAATAGAGGATGTTCACACCTTAGGCATTTAATAATATTATTTAAGTTCCCCTCTAACCATAGGCTTTTGACCCCAACCTCTTTTGCCAATTTTGAACTATTTTTCATTTTCTACCATTATTGTTGTTGCCTCCTCCTTCTCCATTGCAATTTAAGATTTTAAAACAAGAGAATGAAATGAGATGTTTATGGATTGGAGGTTTGGTTCAAGGGATGAGAGCTCATGTTATGAAGCATAAGATCATGAGGTGTAGACAACCCCCAACTCACATAGTACCAAAGGATGTATCACAACAACATCATTGGTCACATTAATTTTTTTACCTAGCTTACTACAGTTTATGATGCTTGTATTCTACCTTTTTTATCTTTAAAGTGTAGATTGTATGTATATATACAAATACTACTAAAATTAAACTCAATAGATAGTAGATAATGTATTCACAATATCTTCAACAAATTCAATAGTAATAAACTACACTACAAGCACAACACTAGATATGTAGTGTTTTATCTATTTTAATTGATATACTTCATACATCTATGTAAAATGTTTCATTGATTGTAAAGTGTCTTTGTTCTACCTTTTATATTTTAATGGCCATATATAGTTTATTTTCAATCCCAAATAGCCTTTGGTGTTTACAAATGTTTGTTAGTAATATAATATGAACTATTTGTTGCATTGTATTATTAAGATTTGAATGTTGTAATTAGTTGGTCAATTAGTCTTTTTTTCTCTTATATGATCATTTCTACAGCAACAACTTGGACACTACACTTAACAATTGTAGACATAGCACTATACACAATCAAGACAAGATCATATTCTATCACAGCTACAATAGTAGAGGCAAGTTTGTGTTTGATGATTCTTAATAACTAAGAATTCATTTCATTAACATCCAACTTATGGACAAGAACCATGTGTAGGTCTCTATTTTTTATTTTGCAATATTCCTCCTAAGGTTACCATCAATAACTTGCACAATAAGATCCAATATACCAATGCATCAAGCCTATTGATTTGTTTTTTTTTTTTAATGCTTAATTGTGTTTTTTTATGTAGTTAAATGGATTTTGTGTGTTAGTAACCTTTAAAATATTGCAAAATCTTTTCTAGAATATGTGATTAGTGTTGGGATTTACAAGTGGGAAGTATACTTCTGAGAGGGGGGGTGAATAAGAAGTACTAGACTGTAACCAATAAAACTTTCAACTTTAAAACATTACATGCATAAATATATAGAAATAATATGTAAAGAAAATGCATCCACATAAACACTTGACACCAGATATGATTACACGGAAACCCTCCAATGAGAAGGTCAAACTGGGTTAGGGATGACACCCACAACTCTTCACTACTACAGCAATAAAGTTCACCTGTTAAGGTTATGTGTTTTGACCATTCTCATGATCTGCCTTGTGAAAGGCTTGCCCTATTAAAGGCTTACAAGGATTGTTAGATTCTACCCTGTTAAAGAATTTTAACACCCTGTTAGAAATGTGTCTAGCTAAAGGACTTTAGAACACTCACTTGGAATGTCACCCTATTAAAGGATTTATACAATGACTATTAAACCAACCTAAGTCCATAGGATTTCATTCTACTATAACAATTGTTAGAAAGTACAATCAAATGTTTGATCTGATACACTTACAATTTGATATTGCTGATTTCATATCCTTGTTCTGTCCAAATGTTTGATCTGATACACTTACAATTTGATATTGCTGATTTCATATCCTTGTTCTGTCCAATCTGATCCTCACTAATTTGGTATGAAAAATGTTGTAACCTTGATACTTTGTTCTGCTAACTGATTATGCAATTTGCTAAGTCACCTTGTATGTCCTCTTAACACTTCACCCCTTGTTCCTTCTATTCTTTGCTCACTCACACTCTATTCACTATATTGAACTAAGGGGCTTCAACCTCCTTAAAAGGTTTTCATGACTTAGGGTTAGATATGAATCTACAGCTAAGATTCATCCTTTTTGCCTTTAGCATTCTATTTTTCTAATTGGTTGCATGTTGATTACATAGGGAATCAAATAGATTCGATCTTATCTCTAATCTTCAAGATCTATCCATTAGCTGGCATGCAAAATTGTTTGCATCTTAGTCCATGAAGGCACAAACTCATATGCTAATTCTGTGTTACTCAACACTTGATAAAACTGTTGCTCGACACATACTAAAATTCTATCTAGCTTGACACCTAAATATGCTCAGCATCTGTTATTCACTCGACACACATACTTGTTCGACATTGTCTATTTGCTTGGCACTTGAATGACTCAACACCTATTACAACTTGGCACAAACTTAGCAAATAGTTTAAGTGTTGACACTCAATTGTCAAGACCATTCTAAGATCAACAATCTCCCCCTTTGATATGAGTGTCAAAAACACTTAACTATACATGATGTATCTAACTCTCTTAAGTATAATATAACTTTAGTTTGGCATATATACAAAATTTCAAATTTTTTTAAAAATTTTGTGAAGGACTATATACCTTAAAATTTGTAACTCCCCCTGAGTTGATGTGCCTTTACTGTATCCAAAACTTCTCATAGTGGATTTGTTTCATGTTGATTCATTCTGATACTCTTTATTTGATGTGCTTTGGATTTGTTTCATGCTGATACATTTTGATACTCTTTATCTGACACTCTTTATCTGACGTGCTCTATTTTTATGCTTTAACTGTTCACTCCCCCTTTTTGTCTGCTCTTTTCTCTGTTTTGTTTTGACTCCCCCTTTCACATGTATCCCTTGAAGATTAAGTCTCCTTTTGGCTTTACAATTTCTCCCCCTTTGTTATTAATTTCTCCCCCTTTTTGACACTTATGTCAAAGGACTATACTCTAACTGAGTATTTTTCCAAGAAGGTTTTATTTACTTCCATTACAATTCTCAGAGCATCATCCCAATTTTGTATTGCAACTTCTAGGGATTTGATTTGGATAGTTGTCTCTGTTGCAAGGTGAACTAAACCATCTAATGTAGAAAGATTTGGATCTTTCTTTAACACATTTTTTGCGTAGGCTAGTTTTTTTGTAAAATCTCATGTGATGGGTTAGGGCAGATTGAATCTGAATTAATTTGGCTCTTGTATTAGCCTCATCTGCTATTAGTACAACTAGTTCTTTCTGTGTGTGAAGCATTGTATGAAAATGTTTATCACTTTGAGTTGGATCTTTTGGCAGTTGCATGCTAGATATCTTTAAGTTCCTTTCCAAGCTTATTATTCTTTGGCTAGTTTCCTGTGTGAAAATGGAAGGATCACACATTTTGAGTACAGTGAGAAGATATTCTCAAGTACTTCCTTCCCTTTATCTATTTTCTTAGCTAGTTCTACCTATGAAAGTGCTATCGCACTAGATATTCTTTCATTCACCTTTGCTTGAAACTTCTTTTCTGACCATTCCATCAATTTTGCATTGGTATCATGGTCTTCACTTTGCACCTGGTCAACTATTTCTGAAAGTTGCTCCATAATGGGCTTTGTTTTATTAGGTGATTGTAGGCTAAAGGCATCTAAGAATATGTCCTTGGTCTCATGTAGTGCCTATTTCTGTTTATACTCAATTTTGAGTATCTCTTGCTTCTTTTTCCTCTCTAATGCCTCTTGTATTAGGTTAATTTGTTCAAGAGTAATATTGTCATAGTCATATTTGGGAATGACTATTTCTTCATCCAATGTTGGGTCTCTGTAATGAAGTACCATTGCTACTCTTGTGGAGCTCGAGCCTGGTGCAATGATTTGTAATGGCATGGCATCAGTGCTCAACTTCTGAAGCATTGTAGAAGTTCCAGTGGTTGGCAAATTTGCCAAAGTTTGAATTGCCTCCTACTCCTTTTCTTTTGGGCTTTATTTTCCCTCTTCTAATTTATCTCTGTCAATCACAATTATTTGGGGTGCACCTTGTTCTTGTGTTGTAGAGAAAAAAGTGTCTACCTGCCCTGTTTGATCTTTTGCAGGCCCTTTCTCTTCTGTATTCTGAGTCTTGTGCTCAATCATCAAGACTTTAACTATGGAATCAACCTTGGTAGATGTGTCTATACTTTTTTTCTCTATAGGTTGTCCACTTGTAGCTATAGGGATGTTAGAAGGTGGTTCTTATGGATTCACCTTATCCCCTATCAAGTCAGCTATAGCTTTTTGCAACTCTTCCACATTGACCAAAACTGGTTTGTCACACAACTTGGCTTGTAGAGTTGATTGGTCAAGGATCTTCTTGAGATCCCCTGTAGTCAATGGGTTTATGTTCTAACCAGAGTTTTCAAGAACATACTTTGCAATTATTGTGTCTACAGGTGTAGAGGTGTCATGTGGAGGGCTCAAGGGTGGCAGTTGTGTGTCTGGCACACTCTATTCTGTTTGTTGCTCCTCAATAGTTGCCACTTTATATATTCTTTGTTGTGTCTCCTCCACTATCTTGTCTCTTTTCTCTTTCTCTATTTCTTCTTCTTTGTCATTCTCCTCCTCTTACTCATCATTATTTCCTTCAAGAGGATCTATTTCTCCTTGTTTAAATATTGTTAGCCCATATATTAACTTCAACATTTAAGTGGACTTCTTAACAACATCTTCAATCTTGTTTTGAAGAATGTTGAAGGCTCTATATTTGGGTAAAAATTTTCTCCCATGCTTCTTGCTAGCCTTGGTTATTTGACCTTTTGTCAGCTCTGGCATAACTCGAGCCAATGTAGACTCTCTTATTTCTTTCTCCATGTTTAGGCGATAATGCCATTTATTTTCAATAATAGAATACAAATATTTTGGTATTGAATTGTCAAGTTCAACTGGTGTGGTCTTGAACTTGGCCATCATGGTATAAATTGATTCTTCAACCATGTTCTGCTCATTTCTACTTAACTTACTAAATTCAATATTCTTCAATCCATTTAAGTCAACATTATCTTTAACATTGTCACAAATGTTTTCTAAATTAGATTTTAATGCATGACTTACCACTCTAAATTAGCTTGTGTCTGTTGACTTTGTTCTGTCTTCATCTGAGTCAGGTTGAGCAACATATTTTCTTCTTAGTCTTTTATTTTCTGGACCTTGTTGTTCAATTACCTTCTTCTTTTCTTTGGCTTGCTCCTTGGCCTTTTGAGTGGTAGCCCTTGTGCTTGCTCTTGTAATGGGCTTTGCAAGGCTTGGCTAAGTAGCCTTCTATTTCTTTGACTTTGTTCTTGGCTTTGTGCTTGCCTTTCTTTTCTTAGGCTCTAGCTTGTTAGGTGCTTCCTTGGCTTGTTCCTCCTCAGCACCTTCTTCCTCTTTGGCATCTTCTCCCATGCCTTGTTTCAAGGCAAGTGGCTCTTGGCCCTGTTCTTCTTCTTCTTCTTCCTCATCTTCTTCTTCTCATTCTTTTATCCCTTCACCAAATTTGGCCTTAAGCTTTTTGACCAATTTATCCTTTTTCTCTAGAGTTGAAGCAGTTTTCAACTCCATTTCCACTTTAGACTTTACAACATCAAAAGTGCCAAAAGGTTTTGCACTTTTATCAATCTCTTCTACAAGAAATGTTGTGATTGTTGTTGATGCCTCATCAATGTTAATTTCGTATCCTAATGGCCTTAGCCATCTCACTCTCGGTAATGTTGCTTGGACATAAGTGTAATCAATGTCAACTAAGAAACAAATGTCATTGATATGTTGATCCACTAGGGAGACTGTAATCCTTAGTCTTTGCTTCATGGACTTCTTAAAGTCCTCAAAATAGCTTGTCATTAGGATTTCAAAATTAGCTCCCATCTGCTCTATCTACTCATTCACTTGTATTGCTATAGACCTATTAGTTTTCCAACTTATCTTACCAAAAGAGGGAAATTCATTCTGAACATAGAAAAATATACATATCAGAATTGATCCAAACTTACACTGAGCACTTTTTGATCTTCTTATTGCTCCTAAGTTCTCTATGATTTGTTGCAGTTGCAGTTCTGCTAGATCATATGTATGATCCTTCTCAACAAGTTTGTAGCCCACATCAACTGCAATGCATGGTATACTATTCAGTTGGCTTGTCTGGTAGAATTTGTGAGATATAACCCTAACAACAAATTCTACAAGTGGATCTTTGATTGTGTCAATTGTCATGCCTCTTTTATTCCACTTTGCCCCAATATTCTTTTCAATGACTTCTTTTGAATCACTCCTTAGGGTCTTTGGCCATTCTAGGGTTGGGTATCCTGTTATCCTGTGTATGATTCTCTTTGACAGCTTAATAGGTCCACCTTCTAACCATAGGTATCCATCGTGAATTCTACTTAACACAATTCTTATCCACTTCGTCTTGAAAACTATAGGGAAATCTAGGGCACAGGTTAAGCCCTTTCTTTCAATAATTTGAAATTTCTCCTTCAATACCTTGGTCTCACATAGTTTGTCATAGGCTTGCCGAATCTCCATATCACCAATTGCTCCAACTTTACAGTTATAACACTTTTTGACATCTTGCACCATTATGACTTTAGGTGGAATAATGGAGAGTGCACTAGCAGGGTCATTCTTGTATGTGACTTCAAGAGTTGGCCTAAAATTTGGGTTTTAAACTTCATTACTGACCAACTGAACCTCATATGGTTCCTTGTCCTTGGGATTCCTACAGTTAGAGGCCATTTCTAAAAACTAGGGTTTCAAGATGTAAAAATTGCGTAACTGCGTAGCTTGACACTTGAGAAATACCTTTAAATCAACAAAATGACGTTGAATCTTTGTTGGAATGTATGAAAATGCTTCAATCTCTAGTTGCCAATCACTTCTAAGCTCTTCTCACTCTTTCTTTGTATTTATAATGATGAGAACTGATCAAAAAATTGACCTTATACCCTTCATTACATAGCATTTAATGCTTAGTGCATATATAGTTGTCCACTCGACTCATTATGAAATTTTTGTTTCACTCGACTTCCATTGATTTTCTAACACTTGACATCTACTAGAGTTTCCCTTACTTGGCTTCAACAAGAATTTCCTTTTACTCGGCAACCACGACTAACTCAGCTTCAACTGGCTTTGGCAGACAACTCGACACATACTAACATTCACTCGACATCTGAAGTGAACTTCTCACACTTGGTAGTAAAATGAAAAACTTTGGAGATTTAACCTTGCATCTTTATTCATGTTGATCTATCCTTTTCAGTGCTAACTTTTCTAGGAACTGATGTATGATAAGGCATTTAAATATCAGTCCCACATACCTTTTTGCTTAGGTTGATGAAGTATGGCCACTTGACCCTTTAGGTGAAGTGATCCCTTCATTTGATTTACTACATCCATCTTTCTTCTTCCATGTCTTATTCATCTCTCCTCTAATGTGTTCAACATCTACTTTACTTTTTCTTCTTTTTTTGACTCTGAGTTAGGTGCCTTTGATCTTGTTGGGCAGTGCTTGCTGATATGACCAGTCTTCAAACAACTAAAGCATGTAGTTTGGCTTAACCATCTACTATAGCTTCCACTAAAATGTGTTCTTATGCAATTCTCAGGGATGTGTCCATACTCTTGATAGTAGTGACAACTATGTCTTGTATTGTAGTCCCAGTTATAAGAATTTTCATGGCTTCTTCCCTTGTTTAATGACCATGCGATCTTAGATCTACATTCAAAGGCTTTGTGTCCAAAATTTTGACAATTGTATCAGCGCCCTTCAAATTTTGGTGCATGCATAGTCCTTGTCCTACATTCATGCGCCTGATGACCTTGTTTTTTGCACTTGTAACAATGTGTCATATTCTTTGGCTTGGCATTCTGACTACCATTCTTGTTACTGCAAACATTAGTTGTATGTCCTTTCTTACCACAAAAATGACAAGTGGATTTGGAGTTCTTACCTTTGTCATTCCTTTGTTCAACATTCTTGGATGACTCTCCTTTAGTGCTTGTGTAGCCCAAACCTGATGTGTCTTTACTAGATCTAGGGGATTTCAGTAGTTGTTCAAAGTACTTGATGTCTTCATTTGGCTTGTTGAAGCTTTTAGCAAACTTCTTTTCTCTTTTTAGGTCATTCTACAGTTGCTCATTTTGCAACTTCAATGTAGTTATCTCAATGTCCTTAACATTCAACTCATGATGGGCATTCATCATTTGGCTTAGGGTATCCAACTATATGTTTGAGATGTTGGACAACTCTGCTGATTTTTCTTCCAATTTGTTTGACAAGATTCTTTTGTCTTCTTTAATCATGATCTTGTCCTCTATGGATTTCTTCTTTTGTTCAGTCACTTCACATAGCAGTATTGCTTGCGATTCTTGCTTTAACTTGAGATTTATGATCTCTTCAGCTTGTGCTCTATTCTTGTCCATGAGATCTACAATTGTTGCATCAAACTCACATGAGTTACCATCTACAAATAACTTTGTGGTGTTGATCTCCTTGTATTGGGTGTCATTCTCGACTATGGCAATCTCTTTCCTTCTCTTTAGTGAACTCCTCAAAGCATTTCTAGCTTCATCCAATTGTTGTCGTAAGAGGTGTATGTCAATCTCTTAATTTTCAATGGTCTTTCCCAACTTGTATACTTTCATCTCAAGATCTTTTTTCCAGGCTATAAGGCTTCTCCTGATGAGAACTAGGCTCTGATACCAATTGTTGGGATTTACAAGTGGGAAGTATACTTCGAAAGAGAGGGGGGGGGGGTGGGGGTGAATCAAAAGTACTAGACTCTAACCAATAAAACTTTCAACTTTAAAATATTGCATGCATAAATATATAGAAATAATATGTAAAGCAAATGCATCCACATAAACACTTGACACCAGATATGATTACCCAGAAACCCTCCAATGAGAAGCTAAAACTAGGGTGGGGATGACACTCACAACTCTTCACTACTACAACAATAAAGTTCACCTGCTAAGGTTACATATTTTGACCATTCTCATGATCTACCCTATGAAAGGCCTGCCCTGTTAAAGGCTTACAAGGATTGTTAGATCCTACCCTGTTAAAGGATTTTAACATCCTGTTAGAAGTGTGCTTGGCTAAAGGTCTTTAGAACACTCACTTGGAATGCCACCTTGTTAAAGGCTTTATACAATGACTGTTAAACCAACCTAAGTCCATAGGATTTCATTCTGCTATAACAATTGTTAAAAAGTACAATAGAATGTTTGATCTAACACACTTACAATCTAATATTGTTGATTTTAGATCCTTGTTTTGTCTAATCTGATCCTCACTAATATGGTATGAAAAATGTTGTAACTTTGATACTTTGTTCTACTAACTGATTATGCAATCTGCTAAGTCACCTTGTATGTCCTCTTAACACTTCACCCCAGATTGTTTCTTCTGTTATTTGCTCACTCACACTCTATTCACTCTATTGAATTATGGGGCTTCAACCTCCTTAAAAGGTTTTTGTGACTTAGGGTTAGGTATGAATCTACAACTGAGATTCATCCTTTTTGCCTCTTTAGCATTCCATTTTTCTAATTGGTTGCATGTTGATTACATAGGGAATCAAATAGATTCGATCTTATCTCTAATCTTTGATATCTATCCATTAGCTTTCATGCAAAATTGTTTACATCTTAGTCTATGAAGGCACACACTCATATGTTGATTCTATATTACTCAACACTTGATAAAACTATTGCTCAGCACATACTAAAATTTTGTCTAGCTTGGTACCTGAATATGCTCGGCATCTGTTATTCACTCGACACACATACTTGCTCGACACCTGAATGACTCGACACCTATTGCAATTTGGCATGAACTTAGCAAATAGTTTAAGTGTGTTGACACTCAATTTTCAAGACCATTCTAAGATCAACAATTAGGTGCAACATGAATTCTTTTTGTGGCATGATCTTGATTTATTTGCTATTAGTCATGTCGACTACAAAAATTTATGTCTTTGAATTATATCAATAAAAGATTTATAAATATTATATATATTTATAAAATGGATATTTTAAAATGAAATTATTTTAGGGGGAGGTCTATAAAAATAATATTAACATTTATAAAGAAATTATTTAAAAGTAGTAAGAGTAGTGCAATTTACAATTATGTAAACAAAGTGAATAAAAGAAGCTAAAATAACCAAATTCGCACCCCATGCCCCTATGTCCTAGTGTAGATGTGTTTGGGTACATATGTGTGGGGGGATGCATCTAGGTATTCTATGGATACACATCCATAGGTTGTAGATGAGCAATCATAGAACATCTCATCAGATTTGAGAATAACTTTTGAAGGGGATCAATCTTCTTTACCTATTTTATATAATGTACCAAAGTATCAAGTTGAGGAAAATGGTAATAATCATAAATATATTCTAGAAGACATTGATACTCAATAAATGATCCATATAGAAAAACATTATGTTATGTGTCATGACAATTGGTCATTTTAGATGTTGTATCCATGGAGTTATTTTTTTGTTAAGCAACATTGCTAAACTATGTCAATTAATTAGTTTCAATACTAATTTGAAGGTAGTAATCCTTGTTTAGGCTCACACACTTCTCCCTTAAGTATCTAACCACTTGAATTTCTCTGACTAACTTGTATATCTAAGATCAAAATATGTAATATTATGTTAAAAAAAAACATTTTTGTGTTGATGATACATTTGGATGTTATACTATTCGTAATTTCAATGACTTGTGTCAATTGTTTAACCTTACTCATATTTAGTAAATGGATTGTAGGTTTCCATAACACTAAAAAAAATTGAGAGCTAATATTTCAGAAAATGGTTGTTTGTGTATATGCAAATAATAAATTGTAGAATTATCATTGCATGATGCAAATTTGAGATAGTAAATAAATATGAGATCATGGGTAGATAAGTAACTTCATGTGCATGTAACTTCATACTGTGTCATCTCCATGTTTTTGAAGATTTTGATAAATGCAAGCCCCACATATAAAGATTTGAGTGTTGGCGAGGCATTCTAATATGTGTAACTATCACTTCATTTTTTCCTATATTTTTTTAATTACTTATATATATATAGACATGTGCACCCAAACACATTGAAAGCCTCAAAGCAAACATATCCACATGTTGAATCTCATTCCCGCATTTGTGCCTAGAAGCAAACATGTAACTTTGCAAAATTGTTATTGTTGAACTTTGGCATGTTTGCAATTGATGTCAAAAAGGAGTTTATCATAAATTGATGTCAAGAAGGATTTATCAGATGGAGACAATTTTCGTGTAAAAAAATTCGTTATCCATAGGTGCATAAAGTGGTTGTAATATGGGTGAGTTATGGTATGACTGTGTATAAATGTGTTCATGGAAGAAGGTGAGTTCAATTCAATATAAGAACATGTTTGAGGGTATTCTAATGAATTCACAATATTTTCCTAAAGTCTAAATGCAACTAAATCAATTAAAGTTTGGATTCAAAAGTATTATGGTTTCTGTTTCTACTTCCTATCATTCTGGTGATAGGAACCTGTATAGAACCTACATAGAGCATAATTGTGAGAGAAATTATTTGACAAGATGTTCACAAGAATAGAAGAGCATAAATCTAATCTTTTAATTTATAAGTTAATCTATAACTGGACATGCAGTAAATGAGAAGATTGAATTGGTTTATTTTTAAAGAAAAATAATTTGCCATTAATCCATGTTGTGTAATGTTTTTGAGATAAATTTTAAGTTGGGATTGAAATTAAAAATATTTTGGGAACTAATTTATTTGGGAAAAGAAGATAAGAATTAATCCTAATTAAAGTAGAAGAATTGGTCATTATCCTCTATTGGAGTAAACTAAGAAACCTATCCATAAAGTGACGAAGAAATCGATGTGTATTGCTTCACACAATTTTTAATTTAAAAAAAAACCAATTTGAATGGAAAAAAGATGTTGATTTGAATTTTGCAGATGTATAAATAACTGTCAAAATAGATTTTTTAAAAGAACATCTTATTTTTAGTAAACCGATCTAAAGAAATTGCATTATAAAATAATCAATTTTCCTTTTAATTGATTGATATTCAAGAGATGGAGATTTGCAATGAATACTTTTTAAAAATGGTTTTTAAATGGACTTAAAGGCATCAAATTTCTTGTTATAAGAGGTGTGGAGCAGTGAAAGAAAAAGAGAATCCAGAGATAAGAGCATCCATGGTTCTGTAATGCAAATTATTTTGAGATGTATAAAAGCTTGTGTTGAGTGAACATGGAAATGAAAAGATGTCAATATCAAAATGTGTCTAAAGGAATAACCATGTTGCAAATTAAATAACTAAAATGTTTATGTAGATCAACAAGAATTGAATGTATACATTACTAAGGTATATCTAGTTTGTTGTCACAAATGTTTGTACTAATATAAATTACATTTTCTTATAGAAATTTAGTGATGTTGTTTAAGTAGTTATACAAATCAAAACTAAAAATGTGATAGAAAATTAAGTTGGTAATCAATGCTTGCATGACTAGAGCATAAATAAATATATAATTTTGAGAGATGGGCGATTTAGTTATTGATATGTCTGATACACTTTTAAAATTCAATTTTTGTTGACAAAGAAGAAGATGATGTTTACAAATTTGACTACTGAATTCATGACATAAATGGAAGTTTTTGGGTTAAGGTAAAAACAAGTTTTGGGGGGACTTGAAACACCATACAAAAAACGAAAGATAAATGATAAAGAGTCCACCCATTTTTACAAGGATCAGAAACCTACAGTAACAACAACAACAAAAACTAGGTTTTACAAAGACCTGAAACCTACAAGTAGCATTGTAACAAAACAAAAAAACCAGCTGGAATTTTTTATTTTTTATTTATTTTTAAGTAAAAAAGAACCGGCACAAAGGTACAAAGCCAGAACCAAAAACCCAGACCAACAACTGCGACCAACAAAAGAAAAATAAGAAAATTCTATCATTGAAGCTCCTCCATAGCCTTAGTCGACTCTTTGGCAGTATCATCAATCCCTTTAAGGAGATCCTTAGCAATAGAAATAGGGGCAACTTCAATGGCCCTTTTAGTACTCTGTCTTTTCCTTCTGCCAGGCCCACCATACATATTGGTTTGCATAGGAGAGATATTTTCCTCATTGCTCATCCTGCCCAAACTAACCGTCACCATACATAAACTAGTAGTAATCATGTCCATTTATTGTCTACTATCCTTGACCAATTGCCAAAGGCCAGCTTCATAGGCCATCAGTTTCTCAGGGATGTTCCCAATTTTCCCTTCAAGCTCAATTATTTTGTTTCTTTCAATATCCTGATTCTTTTACAAATCTTTAACATTTTTCTTTGATGAAATGATTTCATTATAGAGCCATGTATTAGCCTACAAAGAATTGCCTTCATTTTAGCTTTGTCAAGAAATAAAAGCCTCCCATTGAAGTTCTTTTCCATAGTATCCTCGTTCTTCCAAAGTAGCCTCTTCCAACTTTGAATCTATGTCCCCAAAAAGATATATTTCCTCGTTATCCATCATCTAGATCGAATCAGTAACATTTGGATCATAGGTAGTAAGGATAGTTTTATCATCCTTCTTGGTTTCCAATCGGTCCCCCTCTTCGTCCACAGCTTCCTTTTTGGGTGTAATAGCTTTCACCTTGATATCTTTATCTTTGAAATCAAAGAACTATTTAGGTTCTTAATTTCAAGGTTTGGAGAACCCACATTACTCCTTGTCTCACCCGACTTAACCATAGAGTCATCTTGACTACCCAAGTACCCATCATTGTTCAAGCTAAAATATCCACTCTCTATTTGTCCTTCATCTACATTTTCATTCTCTACTTCTGTTGCACCCTTTTTCTCTTCCAAGCTATGTTCTCTAACCTTAGGTTTGTTCTTGCTTTTTCTTTCACTTTTAACCTTCCTATTTTTCTTTTTCTTTTCACTTTCCTTCTTACTAGTCTAGTTGCTATCTAACTTAGTTTCCATATCCTTAATCTCCTCAATTATAACATTGTACATTTTGACTTTTTTAACACTAGATTTATCTAGAATCTCTTTCCCAGAAGTCTTCTTTCTTTTACTAGTTGATGGAGAGAGCTTGATAGAATTCTCCCTAAAATATTCCTTAATAAGAAGGATCAATCCTTCATGAAGAATAGGCCTAGAAATCTTTTCCTATGTGCATTGAGGTTGTTTAACAATGAATACTTCAAGTAGAATAGAAAAGAGACCCTATCCTTGTATCTGAAGTGATTTAAAAATAAATAATAATAGAATTATGCACTCTTTTGGCTCTCTCATCAAGGATGAAATACTCATGAATGCATGACAAAACATCTTGCCACATAATGTTAATATGGTTCAGGGTTCTTCAAATTTTTTTTGAGGGTATCATTCAAAACTTTAATCTCTTTCTTGAATTTTATTCCCCCAACAGAAAGCCAAGTTATTTCTACAATAAACTCTTCCATAATAATCACAAAAACTCCATGTAAAGTCACACCATCCCTAGCCTAGTTTCTAAAAAATTCTTGAGTAATATGGGGTTTGTAGCCATGCAATCTTTCAAGGTAATTAGTAACCTTACCTTTATGAAGAGCATTCTAGACCTCCATTTTATCCTCCCCATGCTTACAATTTGTAGGCTCTTACTTCCTTGGCTCACCACTCGTTCTGTAACTCATGGTAATCACTAAACTCCTGTAATGAAGAAAGTTAATAAAACACACAAAAAAATCAATTTTATTGCAATTTGTTCATGTCTTTCTAGTGACAAAAATTGTGAAATGATGAGAAAAGTTTAATAATATGATTTAAGTTCAAGTGTGGATTTGGATATCTTAAATTTGAGGTTTGCAGGTTCTTATAGGAATTTCAAAGGACAACTTATGCAAATTGTTGATGTATAAAATGAAAATTGGTCTTTGAATAAGTTGTACATTTGAATTTGTTAATTTTGTGCATGTTTGTAAATGCAAATGAAGAACAAATATAATGAAGCGAGTATGTGTAGGATTTCCATTAGTCTATCTTAGATTTAATGTTGTGTATGGAAATAGAGTAACCCTCTAATTTAAATCATTTATTACTTATGTATTTTGTTGAAGTGGGTGCATCTATGAGATGTCATGTGATGCAATGCAAGACTGGGTGTACCCCTCTTAGATGTGATCTAGCCTCCATCACATAACCACACAATGGAAATACAACAATAAAATAAATATTCATATCCAAAATAGTAATTACTCTCATAATATAATAAAAACATTTATATCCAACATGCTCAACTGTAAGGCTTTCTAGGTTACGACCAATACAAAGAATAATACAGCTCAATTCGCATATGCAAAGATTCACCTCCTAGATATAATCCCTAAAGATTCTCCTAGTTACTCCATGTTCCCCTTGAATGACTCTAGATGTCACAATACACTCTACTTATACCAAACTACACCACAAGTCAACCTGACAAATTACATTAAATAAACACTCACATTAAATAAGCACTCAAGCCACAAGTCGGCCTGATAGATTAAATAACACTAAGAACATGCCCCAATTTTACAATTATAAGTAAATCATAAGATAATATAATATTATGTAGCCTTAGCCATAGGCTCACACACCATCCAACAATCCACATCTAAGATCACATAAGCTAACTCTAACGGAGTGAAGCTCATAGAAATAATCTCCAAAGTCCACCTAGGAAATAAGTAACATGTTACCATTAGCCACCAAAAGAGCTCTACCTCCAACACAATCCATCTAATCATTATGCACACATATGAAAAGGTTCACCAATATGTCTCAAACATAACCTTAACTGCAGAAAACATAGGGTCTACAAAAACCAAGTTTGATGCTCCTGCATCATTATGTGAGGCAAAGGCTAAGTGAGGATACAAATTATGTGAGGCAAAGGCTATGTGAGGTAGTAAATGCTATGTGAGGCAATAAAATCTATGTGAGGTAGTAAATTCTATGTGAGGGAGATTGGCTATGCGAGGCCTAATGTATGTTATGTGAGGCACATTTTCTGAGTGAGTCATAATAAAAGGATTTGAGAAAGTCGTATTTGACCCTAGAGAATTTTCCACTATAAATAAGATTTTCATTGTCTGATTATGTATATTCATCTTATTGTTCATTTAAAATCACACATGATTCATTATGTTAAAGTAATTAATGAACATGCATCATTGGTTTAAAGTTAAAAGTTGAGTTTTTTTCTATAGATCACTAATTCACCCCACTTTCAGTAATCCTTGGCATTCCAATAGTTATGGTCTAAATACATTTTGTATGAAATATTAATATTTATTCATCTCTATTTGGAGTAAAAAATATATTAGAATATATACAAGCCATCTTTATCAAATATTTGTTTGCTTCAAAGACAACCAAGTTGCATAAAATCTAAGAAAATTATGGCACTATTCTTGCATGTGTTGTTTAATATAACCTTTTACTGTTCAGCAACAAAGGAAAAAAATTTATCAAGCATTAGCATTATTCATTTAAAATTGAAATAAATAAAAGTAGATAAACCAATCTGAGCCAAGTTTTAAATTTTAATCAAGTGCTTCAACATGTTCATAAATAAGGCTTCAACATGCTCACAAATAAGGAATTCGCTAAAAATTAGAACAAGACTAAAATAAGCCCAATAAATTGCAATGCCAATGTGCATGCATAAAATCCTACCACCTATATTAAGATTATTATAATTAGTTTTTGAATTATTTAATGGAAATAATAATAGAATTACTTAAAGTAAATATTTTGACTCAACAAACCAAAATCATAAATGAAAATTAATTACTTAGGCTTCAAGTTATTGTAGCACAAGAGATAAAATTTGATAAGTCAAAACCCTAGACACATTTTATCTTGGAATACAAGGCATATTTATGGGGTAAAGCCTTTGTCACCAAGTCTAATTAGAGCTTTTGTGGTCAAAGGACCTATAAGAAGTCTTATTGGGAAAAAAGATAGTAGGGGAGGGGGGTTTGTGGGTTAATCAGGATCTATAAAATTTTCACTATACAAACATTAACTATCTCTTCAAACTTTAACTATTGCATAGAAGTGGCTAAAATGATTTACATTAGTTTTTGTGCCATTACAAACTCATATGTTAAAACTAGTTTACTAGGCAATTGAATATTCTGACACTCGGTCATAACTAATATTCGTGTTGTCACTTGGCTTCTATAGGCTCGACATACACTGACTCACTCAACATTAAGTAACTTTACATTACTTGATCTCCATTATTTTACTTGTGATGATCTACCTTGTGAGGGATCTACTTGGTTAAAAGCTTTACAAGACTGTTAGGTCTCACCTTGATCAAAGGATTTACACTTACAATGAAGTAAGGACTCTATTAGGAGATTTAAATAAGGTCTATTAAAACCATCTCGTCAAGAGATTTTCCCTAACTCAATCTGTCAAAATTGATTAAGTACTTGATCCTTTGGTCTACTCTAAAAGTTGTTTACGGATATCCTCTCTTCAATGTTTCAATCAGATCTCCTTATCTAATATGCTTTGATATGTTCTTTTGCTAGGTTGCTCTGTCTGATCTTCCTATCTGACTTAACCTTCTTTTCTTTGTTCTAAGCTTCTTCACTCCTTCATGCTCTCATTTTTCTTCCATTTTCATCATTCTGATTTTAGGGTTAGAACCCTTCTTAAATAGATAATCGTAGAAAGCTCTAGATCTTAATCAACAATCTGTATTTCATTTTAATGCCTTCTACCAAAATGTGTAATCTACTCCTTAACTATCTCTACAATCTTTGAATATAACATAGAAGTTAGCTAAAATTATTTACATAAGTGTTTGTGCCATTACAAACTCATATGTCAAAACTAGTTTACTCAACAATTGAATGTTCTGACACTTGGTCATAACTAACATTCTTGTTGTCACTCAGCTTTTATATGATTGACATACACTGACTCACTTGACATTAAGTAACTTTACATTGCTCAGTCTCCATTGTTTTAATTGGCATGTATGCTTGCTTGCTCACTACTAGGGTGCTCAACAACCTTTAACTTGTTTAACATGTAATGAAATACAAACAAGTCCTTTATAGCTCGGCCTACTCTAGATGGCTTGATTGCAGTGATGAACGACCAACGTTGCCATGGAAATGACTTAGTTTTGGACACTAATAGGCAACTTGGGCTTAGAGGTCAACATGACCTTGATATGTACACACCTTTTTTCCTCATGAAATTTTAATTTTAAATGATTATTTTGTAAATAATCTATAAGGAACTTCCTCTTCCTCATCCTCTCATTCTTTCTTCCTCTTTTTGTGTTTAGAGTTGTTTTATAATATTTATTTCTATAACTTCCATTATTTTTAAAATGTGGTGTAGGCATGCAATGTCATTCTTCATATTTTTTATGGCTAGTGCTTGCATGTTCCATTTATGAATACTCAATGAAGATTTTTATGGGAGGGGGAATATTCATCCTCATTCCAAAATCCCTAAGATGTCCCCATCCTCTAGAGAAATAATGTTTTTCTTCATAGTGCTTCCTAAAGAACACTGACTTTTATGTTTTAATATTGTAATAGAAAAACAAATATTATAGTGTTGTATGTGGATGCATGTTATCATGATTACCTATGAGATATTTAAATGTTTACTTTGAGCTTCTAAGCTATTTATTTGAGTGTAGGTAGGGGTGTAGGTACACTAGCCCAATGTTTGTGTGCTTGAATTATTTTAGGGGTTTGTGTGTGTGTGTGTGTGTGTGTGTGTGAAAGATTAAGCACTTGCTTTATGTCCTTTTTTAGATCATTTAAGTCCTCCTTAGGATGGTATCCCATGGGGGGGGGGGGAGGGGCATCCTAAAAGACTTCAAAGGGTGTTGTAGAGAATTTTTAGGAATATTTTAAATCAAACAATCCCATGAATTTCTCATCAAATCAACTTAAAGTTTTAAGCTCCAAAATTTATGGAATATAGTGGCCTCAAGGATTTTTTAAATATAATAACATCACATTAATTTATTATTTTATGGATATATCTATTTAAATTTTCTTGGATATGTCCAATTATAAAAAAATTCAATCTAAATTTGTATATTTTTTTAGACGTGGCAAGAAAAATCCTAAGATGGTGGGGAAAATTTTAGCCCCAACATTTTTTTTTGCTTAATTAGGCAACCTTAAAATGTAGGGGCTCCTATTTATTTGGGGAAAAATTCTAATTTATCATATAGCAATTTCATTTTTTCTTCATGGGACCACTCATTCCTTTAAAATAGAAGCTTAATCCCCTCCATGAGACCCCAGCCTTAGTGTGGCCCTTTATTGAGATATTGCATTGTATTTAATTACATACATCATTTAAATCAAGATCCTTAGTTTTCCTTTATTCTTTCTCAAAACCATATGTTTACTCTAATTCCTAAGCATATTTTCCCATTTTCTGACTTTATCTTCTCTCTTGAACCTATTTTAGCCTTTATATTCAATTTTACCACTTATCTATCTTTCATCAAAAATTTGAATTGCTCTCAAATCTCATACCACCTACCTTAGAATTTTCACTCCCTATAAGAGATCACCCTGGGGAGACCTATATTAGGTAGGTTACCCTCAACAACCTATACTTTGAGGCATGCATTTCAAAGGGTTTCAGGGTCATATGAAAGATATTTTTTTTCCCACTCCGTGGAGTCAATTTCCCAAAAATTAACCCTTAACCACTAGAAAAGAAGGTTTCTTCCTCTCATTTTCATAGCTATGATCCACAAGTTGTAAACTATTGATCGATCCTCAATTTTCTTCAATCAAGTTATCGTGAGTTCAAAGAGTTCAAGAAAACAAGGAAAGGGATCTAAGATGTTGAGTTAAAGGACAAAGAATCAAGTTATCATGCATTGAATCAATGATAATGACAAGAAAAATGATAAAGTTTTAATAAGGTCAAGATTCCCTATTAAAACACATGAGGTATAACCCTAAACCTTGGATTACTTGATTTTTTAAAATATACTTTAGGTTATAAATAAAAAATGAGGATATGAGGGTAATTATGCAAGTATTATATCAAAGTTATGGTTAAATTATGATCTAGGGATAATGAGGATTAATGTGATATTAATGCAAATAAAATTATGAATTAAGATCTAAAGAAATGATAAGGGAATTATGATAAGAAAAATATAAGAAAAATGAGAATTAGCATAAGGAAAATGAGGACTAATGCAAGAAAAACGAGGACCATGATAAGGGTAATGAAAGGAAAGTGCGATGTAATGATAAGGACTTCAACCTCTGAAGGCACCTAAGGTTGAAACAAGATTCCAAGATTCTTGGTGGTTTTAAATCTCCATTTTTTAATGGTTCTTATTTTCACAATGTTTGATATTTTGGAAAAATGTCCAAAAATTTTAGTGAGTGTTGTTTGAATAATGTAATTTATTTAATGCTCACATAAGACATATCAAGTAAAATGGTTAATTTTTACTTTCACAAAATAAAGGAACATATAAACAATTGACCTAGACTTTAGAAAAGAAAATAATTGGTGTATCCCCTTGCATTAAAATACCACTTTCAACTTGATAAATGTTTGGTGAAACTAAATTTGCCTTACACTTCTTGGGTACACCACTTGCTTCAAATTTATAATTACATGAAGATTTAGAGAAGTTATCTCAATTTGAATAATACATTAGAGAATACATGAATCAAAGTCCTTACATAAAATAGTAGAAATATTTTGGCCACAAAAATAAATGGTTACTATTCAAAATTCAATCAACACCTTATGAGCTTCCAATAAGCCACTTAAAGCTCTAACTAGTCCTACTAAGGTTTAATATACACAAGGTACACCCTCTTTTAAATTTTCATTGTACGGTAAGAAATAATATAACCAAGCTTTTCTCCAACATTATGCTTAATTTGTATAGAAAATAGAATTAAAAGCTGACTTGAGGTCATTCCCTTGTGGTGAGTATATAGTCTAACCAATCATGATTAATAGTCTAAGAGCCTATAATATACATGTAAATATTATATTTGATTAATCATTTCTAGAAATAATTCACACTTGATCTTGTAAAAAAATAATTATGTACTTGAAATGGGTTCGCATGTTTTATTATGTAGACTCCTAGATCAGTTTAAACACTCCATGTGTTTGACTTCGATCATCAACCACATGGGAATAATCTAAAATAAACAAAGTGTTGATGATGGCTGATGCATGTCAACTTGATAGAGTTTTTTATTGCTCTGTGAAGAATGCACTCACCCAAAAGTTTGACAATCCAACACATGTCCCATAAACATCCTCACTTAAATAAGGTACACCAATGCATTTCTAGAAAATATTATTCTTTAGAGGAGTCTCCATGACTAAAAAAACATAGGGGAAATTTTTGATGATTTTATTGGCACAAGAAATCATGAAATATATTATCAATCCATTATGATTTTTGCATTTGAACTTGGCTAGCATACATGTCGATAAACAAATCAGATTCAAGCATTTGCATGCACCACATAGATTTGAGAAATCCATGTTGGATTCATGAGCATGTTGATTGATTTAATGGCTATAATCATTAGGTCATAGTGAATCGGGTTTTTTGTATAAGACCTAAGAAATTATAAATTGAAGAGCATTATAAATATTGGACTCTAGTTTAAAATGCAAAGAAATAAATTGTATCATTTGTAGAGGTTTTATTTCCTTAGAACAAGACCCTATTTCTTGTAGTTCAGGGGTGTATACTTTAACATGTTTATGGGGAATTCTCTCTTGTCTTGGGATGTTTTCTCTTTGTAAATCAAGGGAACCATGTACTTAGTGCATTTTCCCCTTAATTAAATACTATGTTATGTGTTGAAATATGATAATTTTGAACCAATTTGTGCATTTAGATACAAATATTTGAAGTTTTCTTAGCTTAAAATAGAGGATTAATTGTATCATTTAAAAACTTCTTCTTAAGGATATCAAATTATGGAGGTGATTCCTCCTCTTTTGACCCTTATACAAACAATTTATGTCTATTGATAAATGGGATTATATATTTTGTCAAATGTTAAAGAGAATTGTTTTTCCTTGAGAAGTGATTTGCCTTAAATTGGACCCTTGTAGATTCCTCCAAGAATATGATTTGAATGTGTAAGACCTATGCCCAATGACTTTGGCTTCTTGTTCTCCTACCAATAGTGAAGGTAACATGGTGCAACATGTTGAGGGTGATTAACATTGCATATCTTTGAACAGAGAAGGTCAAAGCCTTGTAGATACCACTTGACAAATTCCTATCTCATCCAAAAAATATTTGATTTGGCACTTTACCTATCCTTATCTTAGGTTGTTTTGTTAAAGGTGTCTATCACCCCTTTTCTCCGACCACCTACCACAAAGATCCAACTTATAAAATCCCAAAGGTTGTGTTGAAAGGCACACCCCTATCCCACCACCACAATACTTCCATAAATGCTCCTTTGTGGAGGCAAGAGTGGACTTAGGAGATCAATAGTTTTTCCTAGCATGCCTGATGGGATAGAGATAAACATAATTACAAAACTTAGTGCATCCTTTAAGTTCTAAATCTTGATGCAAAAAGAAAATGCATACAAAAATAAATGGTCAATATCCAATTAGGGCATGGACCCAATTTACTATTGGCACTGGGACAACATCCCTCACAGGGTTTGAAACATGGCTTAACCACCTCTTGTGGATTCTATAATTCTATTGGTTGTGTCAAGAATTGACAAGTCATTCTTTGGTGCAACAAAAACCCTATCTTATAAAAAGGGGTATCAAAGATTGGTCACAAGTTTGAATCGACGTAGGCCACAATGAGTGATACTACGAGTGAGATAGTTGGCAGTGGACCAACCTTCCTTAAGGGGTTTATGACATGATTTAACTAGATTTTATGGATTCTATTGGTCTAGTGCTTGTATCAAGAATTTATAGGTTAATTATTTTGTACAATGACAACCCTAGCTTGTAATAATTACTATAACTATTTTGATTATGTTTCTCCTCAACCTTGTCATGTGGACCTAGTTCCCAATGTCTAGGAGATGCTACTTAATTTATAGTATGATATGAGGATTATTGATCTTATAAGGCAAAAAATTATTCTATGACATTCCTTAGTTATGTTTGAGGTCTCTTTTGAGGAGTTGTATTTGGTAGAAGGGATTGTGATGGAGGACTAATCCATGCATGAAGAGGTTCCAAATTTTTCATGTTAGGATAGAAATGAACCTATTTGGAGTTTTTTTTTAGAGTTCTTGTTCCAATCCTTAATGTTGGAAATAATTTCATTATTAAAGGGTGGTCTAATGGTTTTGTGCTCAAAGAATATCAACAAAAAAGATCATCAAGGCTCATAACCAAAACAAATGAAAAAATTTGAGAAGAAGATAACCTCACCATACTATATTCAAAGGTTAATGGCTCAAATTTTCTCTTTTTGGGTCTCATTTTTTTCATGGAAGATTATAAAGTTCCTACTCTAAAAGTTTAGGAAGTTGCAGAGATGCCTTCAAAAGAAGTGTATTTATAAGAATCTCTTCTAGAGCCCTATAGTGAGAAAGAAATACTAGAAAATAATGATGAGAAATTATGGGAAAAGTTGGAAGCTTTTAATGCTTCACTTAATAATGCATTATGACCTTTCTGAAGAATTCATCCCTTGCATCCTAGGAGGTAAAATGACTACTTTCCTAGCCTTGAGAACACATTAACACTTCATATTGATCCCAAATAGTACTAAGATGGGGGGATGAGTTATAACCCTCACAAAATGAGTTATTCTCCATATTCTTCCAAATATCCTTAATACAATCTACTTTACACCCATAACCAAGATAAATATAGTAAGATAAAAAAAAGTTAACTCACACACATAAGCATTCATCAAGTTGACATAGATATTTCTATATGGAAACCATCTATGTGAGAATGAGAACCACAATGAGGATAATATACCCACTCACCCTTATAATGCATGTAAAGGGGTGCCCTATTGAGAGCTACAAGTGCTTCTTCTAGAAGTGCATCATATTAGGAATGCATGCAACTTGCTAGGGTTACGAAAGCTTTGTTAAGTCTACCTAGTTAGAGGATTTACAAGTCTCTTTATAAGAGACACCTTGTTAGAGAATTTTACAATAAGATTCTCAATGAATCTTGCATTGTTAAGAGCTTACAAATAAATGCAATGGTGAGAAAGCATACTAAGGGTTTGACCTAAATGTAGCACTGATTTTCCATGTAGATCTTTGTTCTGTCTCCTTGAAGATGCACTGATCTTCCTGCTTGTTTGGTGAGTACATTATTCTCACCTCTCCCTTGGTTTCCCACGATAGTTTATCACTATTCTCTTCTCACTCTACTTCACTTGCTTCATGTCATACCCTAAAATTAGGGTTAAAACATGTTGTAAATAAAAGAAGACTAACTAAGAGGGGAGGGGTGAATTAGTTACCACTAAAATAAATCCCAGATCACTTAGATGTTAGTACATAACAAAAACTTAACTGAAAATACTGATGCTTGGTAAACACACAGGCACTCAGTTAATACTAAAATTCTAGTGTAACTCAGTAATGCTTAACATACAAATCTTAAGATATTTTCTATGATTAACCTTACTTAACTTAGTTGCATATACATAAAAGAAATAACATGAACACAAGTGACACCAAGATTTAATGTGGAAACCCAGTTTGGGAAAAACCACCAATTGCAACTAGTTATTTACTTTCACTCTTCTGAAGTGAGCCCTGTTAGGAGCCAACCCTGTTAAAGGTTACAAAACACACTGTTAGGTGTGACCCTATTAGAGTATTTAATCACCCTACTAGGAGTGGCCTTGTTAGAGGTCTTTAGACACTTCAATCTAGAAATGCCACCTTGTTAGAGGATTTAAAAATAGCTTTTAAACCAACTCTGTTAAGAGATTTCGATCACTGCTACAATGGTTAGAGAGAAACAATGAGATGACTTGATTTATGATGTAATTGATTTTAGATTGCTGATCTCAATTCTAGCTTGTATACTTGATCCTTCTTGATTGAATGTATCTTTGCAGCTCCACAATGATATTTTGCTTATCCTTCTAATTCGCTTCCTCTAAGAATCTTTTATTCTTTTATTCACTTGCATACATTCAATCCTCAACTTGACCTTTTATTTATACCTTACACATTATCAATTCAGCTTGAGTACAACTTATAATAATTAATATTCATCTCCTTAGTCAGCTAGAACCAACAAACAAATCCAATAAACTCAATATTCCAAAACAAAAAAATCCTTTGTTAGTCGACTCTACTCAGTAGACATAACTCAAAAATAATTTTCTTGTGTTAACCAAGTGAACTGGGTTAACATTGCATCTTCACAAAGTTCCTTTGGTAACCGAGTGAGCTCGGTTAACACTAGTTCCATCCAAAATTTCCTTCATTAACTAAGTGAGCTTGATTAACACTCAACTTCTACAAACTTCTCTTTGATGCCTGAGTGAACTTGGTTGACACTGACTTCTAAACTTGGAAAAATCTAGAATGCTCGATAGACACAAGAAACTATCTTCATCACCCGAATGAGTTTGACATACACTATCTGGGGAAGATATGACATTTTGTGTAACATCAAAAACAATACAGAATTAACCAATTATTTTCAACAAAACATACCAACAATTTTTTTTTATAAATACAACAATAACTAAGTTTTTTACAAACTAACATTGAATAATTTGTAGATAAGATAATGTTTTAATTTTTTTTAAAGTTTTGAGAGTCGAGGTTGCACGATTCAGTCACAAGAATTTAGGGTTCTAGTTTGAAGTTTGTATTAAAGATCAAGGTGACAATTATAAGGTCAAGTTAAAATACATATGAATGGTTTTGTTCTTTCTTCTCGATTTAGACATATTAATGAATTCAATTGATAATCTCATAATGAGTCAAATGTCATTAAAGAAGGCATTCATAATTAAGTCCAAAAAGCCATAATCTTATTACTACAAGATACTTGATACATGTTGATAAGGTTTAATTGATAAGACTAGTATATCATTAATTATAGGTACACCATTTAAGGTAAGGAAATAATTATATTTCAATTTCATTATACTAGGTTTGATCTATTAGGTTTTCATTTAAAAGGTGAAGTATATGTGTGCATAACAATGTATGTATAAGAAACTGAGAAAAAGATAGAAGAGGGATGGAGAGAGCATGGAGCGCTCCAGCAGTCAGGGAAAGGATTCTCTGCCCATTCCCCTCTCCCCTATACATCCTCAGCCTCCTTTGGAGGAAAATGACAACTCTGGACAGATTGAGGGGGAAGTGCAAGTTAATAACAGAAGGAAGGCTTGGAAGAACTTCAATGTGAGAACGGCCACTATGGGAATTTACAGAGAGGCGATGAACCCCCAACTCCTGGTGGACGACCTCGAGAAGCCTAGACTCAATGAGCTAATTGACCCGGCTATGGTGGCTATTTCTGATAATGCAAGAGAAACGGGTATGAATCTGTTGAACAATGCCCGCAATAGCATGATCGACAACTTCAGATCAATTAAATGGCTTTTCCATGAGCTTGAGGATGTCAAAGATAGGGTTTCCCAAATGGAAAAAATCAAGAGCAAGACAGGTGCTGAAAGCCAAGGCGACCAGAACAGCTGGGAGACTTTGATGGAGAGGAGAGTAAAAAATATTGAGAACTACAATCACAACCTGGCTAGTCAAATGATCTCCCTCCTCGCTTCGATCAACGACAACATCCTCTCTCTCTTGGATAATCTCAAAGACAGGAACCAGATGGAGGAAGATGATAAATAGAACAAAGACAAAGATAGGCTGGATGTGGATAAAGCCAAGGACAGCACTATGGAGCAGGATTTGACGAACGCCCAGGATCATAAGGTAGAAGAGCAACATGAGTGCGCCGAAGCTGCCCAGACCATGCTCGAGATGGAGAAGTAGTCTGCTAGGTTTGGTCTCTGTCCTTTGGTTTTTGTTTCTCCTGGCTTTGGCTTTTTGTCTGGTCTCCGTTTTTTCTGGTTGGTTCTCTGGCCTTTTTAGTGGGCAGCTGTTTCGGGCTGGGCCTTTGGGCTTATTTTCAGCCGTAAGGATTATGATTTGGCTGGGCGATTTATTTTCAGCCTTTCTTGTTGTTAAACTTATGGGTTTCAGGACCCCTTAAAACCTGTTTACCTTATCAAAAACAATGTATGATGAACTCGTTTTCCTAACATTAATAGAAACCTTACTACAAAGTCAATGTGTAACTATTATAGTTATAAAATTTATAATGTATCTAATTAAAAAATGAATAATTGACAAGGTGTATATAGGGTCCACACATATATAATAACTTAAAGCACCTTACCAAAACAATTTCCTTATGTAACGCTACCAACTAACGACATTAATATAATACTTATTCTAGGCATACTAACAACTATATCATAAGAATATATCTACATTAAAAATATAATACTTAAATAGAATACAATAAATCAACTCACTAATAACTACTAACTTACTAAATTCAACTAGCCCTACTTACTACCTTGAATATATCCCTCTAATTTAATTACAACCCTGAAAACAACATTTCAACTTCAATCTTTTTTCTATCATGCATTTTATTTTTCTACTCAATTCACAATCTACTTATTCATTTCATACACTAAGAATTGCAATGAAATCAAACATTTGAAACTTCATTATATTATCAATATTCTTCATCATAATTTCAATTAAACTTTCTTTCATTTACAAGGCGATCCAAGAGAGAATTATGCAAGAAATTTTCAACCAAACGTAACATCAAAAGCACTTTTATTCCAACATCAAGATTCATACAATGCAAGGAGGTTGACATATGGAGTGATAGTTTAATCACTCAACTCACTAAAAATACAAGAAATAATTAAGACAAGAAATGGATGTTTGGTGTAGAGCCTAATCAGTCTCTAAGTGGAGACTATTGATATTGTAGCAACTGATCATGTAGTGGGTATTGATGTTGTGGTGACTTCTCAAGTAGTTGCTGCATGTGAGGGGTGGTAGCAAATTTTTTTTTTCTTTTTTGGGAAAAGAAAACCAACAACATTGTAAAACCTTAAAATGGTCAATTTTAGAGGTTTCCCTAAAACATTGTTATAAGCGGCTAAGATGCATAATGCATTGTAATGTTGGTATAATTTTTTGCTAGATAATAGAATGGTTGAAGGTTATGTGGGTGGATGTAGCCCAAGTTTTGGGGTGAACCACATTAAATCTATGTGTTATATGTGTTCTTTTGTTTTCTTCTTTTGTTTCTACATATAACTAATTATTCTTATATTGTTTTGGATCTTTCAAACCCTAACAATGGAAACTCTCCTTCCTCACTATAACACCAACAAGAGATCAACATGTAAATATTTCTCTAACATTTGAATCCACCAAAACCTACAAATACAAATGTACAATACCATGGAGAGCTCACCTCCCAACTTAGGCCTCAAGGAGGCCACCCACCAAGCTAGGAGAACCAATACCAACTAGATCACATTCAAATTCAAACTACAAACACATGAAAATCACAAGAAAAATTCAACCAAGGCTTTCACAATGGGTTACACCTATGAACCCATGACAAAGGGTGAAGGTGGAACATCCATGAAGGAGATTTCAATGATAACTACAAAATATACCTTCACAAGGCTCAAAATAACACACATCTTACATAATCATACTCTCCTTATCTCCCCCAAATAACATCAAAATACATTGGCAAAAAAGGGCCCATACACCTTGCCTTTTTCCCTCTTTTCTATGAGCAGAGACTCTAGACTTTCATGGAGTCACAACTAACTCCTTCACCCACACAAGACCACTTTGTCTCTATCAAAGAGTGAGTAATACCATCACTCCCATAAACAATCCCTCAAGAAAATGTAAGAAAAAAGAAAGAAAGCATGATTAAAATCATCATTTTCCTAACCCTCACAATCACAATACAACAATACATATAGTGCAAGAATACAAGGATAAGGGCTTCAAAAAAAAACTACTCAATTGCAAGAATGAAACAAACATCCACGGCAAGGAAATCACCAACCTTAATAAATGTGTTATGGATTAGAAAGTTGAGAAGAGCCCTATCCCTTTGTTTCTCCAATTTCAAACCCTAGTGTCTCTAAAGATAGAGAGTATTTTAACACCCACCGACTTCTCCAAGGGTCTCTAAAAAGGCCTCCAAATCCCATTTACCTACAAGTAATAAATTCTCAGTTGACCTCAAGTCCTTTGGCCACCCTACATGTCCCCTACCATTAATGCAAGTTTTGGGAAAGAATGTGGGTATGGGTAATGTCATAAGACCACTCCATTTTCGCAATGTTTTGGAAAATGGAAATTTTAGAGGGTCCCTAAAGTTACCTAGGCCTTTTAGTGGCATTAAAAAGGTCCCCAACTCACACCCCTACCACTTGGGCACTTACATTCCACTAAATTTGGCTGCTAGGACTACTTTTTGGCCTCTAAAAGTGACTTGAAAATTGAATTCAAAAATCATATTTGGTGGTACTTCACAAGTTATCTCTAAAAAAAGGAGATTAACTTAGGTTCCTAATTAAGTTAGTTTTAGGTTAAGGGTCACATTTCCAAGCCCTAATTGACATGTCATTTTACACATATACATGATAAGTGTCAAGTGACACTATAAAATCACATTACATAAATAATTGACATGTCACTAAATATAGAATGAATTAACCTAATAGATACATTCAAATTATGATTATGAATTAAATTACATGAAAATGAGGTTTGAATCTCTTCATTAGATTCAACTTTGGTTTTATAGTTAGCACATAGGGTTGGTTATTGGTTCTCTTATTAATTCCATGGTTAAATTTCCTGTACACTCAATTTGAATATTATTAGCCCGAGAAAAAATACACACACAGAAATATATATATATATATAGCTTAACTTGCATACCCAACTTTAACTCAAAATATTCTAAATTTCATTTCAGTAATCTTTTCCATTTTTGCACATTGATTAAATATATTGATTTTCATAATTCAAGTACTTTGACATATTCATCAATTCAAATTAAATTACCAAATTAAACCATCATAATGCATGCATCTATATAAAACATCACAAGTCATCATAAGTAAAACATACTAGAATAATCACCACGTGGCATAAATAATAATGATCAATGTCTAGTTCATCGAATAATATCTCAAAAATATTGAATCATAATGTATCAAAATAATTGTATTAGCTGAGCTATGATGAGGTCAGGGAGAGGCCTAACCTTCTAATCTCTTTGTGCGGTAACATCTTCTTCCACTGCAATCATTTTTCACTCTTGACAACTCTAGTCTCTTTGTTGATACTTGTTGCATATATTCTTCTACCAATGTTAGAGCATAGTTAGCCATGACTAAATTATCCCCCTAAATCTCAAAATATGAATTCCAAGTTTTTTTTGTTCACTAATGACCCATGAACCCAACACTTAGGGTCTAGACTGGTAACTTTGTCAATCCCTCAATGAACTAATGGTGGCATGTCATCCTCGCCTGCTCGTGTTGTTTATCTTTTATCTTCTGTCACATTGTTAGTAACTCATCACTTTGGTAACTTGGATCAACTATAATCCACATCTAACTTCTTGTGCCAATGTGGGTTTGCTAGAGTTTATGTTGGTGTGCCTCTAGACCATAAATCTAGACATCTTTCTCCTTCAACTTCCTCTGATCAGTTGTCACACATTTTTCCAAACAATTATTCTTGGCCATCAATAACAACAATCAATGTTTCTCTTATTCTTCATGACAAAGATGCATGTGGGGCCAAAATATCCCCCTTTATCATTGATGACAAAATATTGTTAACCAACATGCTCCCTCTTTGCTTTGTAAAGTTTTGGTGATGGAAAAATTTATTACAATATCTTTATGTGTACAATTAGATGACGCCAATGGATGGACTTGGTCATATTTTGTTAGATGCTCCTCCTAATAGTGCTTGTCCCTCTATATATCATTTTGTTCTAGTTCCATTTTGTTGTTGTTATGTTCATGTTCTCCCCTACTCCTTTCTTTCTTTTTTCTTATCTTCTCCTTTTGATATATACTCCCCCTTTGGTATCTCTCCATTTTCCCTCTTTCTATAATTTTCTTATTCTCCCCCTTTTTTTTGTCAATGACAAAGGTTGTTGTGGGGTGACTACAAGTTATTGAATTTATCATGACATCAAACCTATAATATGGTGGCAAGATGAGAGTCACATGATGCCTTCAAATTTGTGAGAGTAATGGTATCACTCTTCATCTCTCCCAAGAGTATTTCCAATTTAGTCATGGTATTGCCAAGGAGTTGGTTGATGATGACTTTTGCATTTGTAATTTTCTTTTGGATGATGCATGTCATTGGTGATAGTTTGCATTGTACATCCATAAGCATAAGGGTTTGCTTTTCTATCTTGTCCTTGATCTCATGTATGAGATATAATGTACCTTGAGTTTTGGATAGATAGTCAGTTGCAGAGTTAGTGACTACATTATAATTATCTTTCAAATATTGTAGCTCCTATTGAGCATGTTGTAGTTTATAATCCAGATCTAGTGATAGTGCATGTGGATCTAATGACTTCTTCATGACTAGGGTTGAATCCTACACAATGTTTTTCATCTTTTCTTTAGTTTCCTATAGGTTTGTCCAATTCATTGCTACTTTTCTTTACAATGTGCTCATTCTTTTGGTCTCAAGATTCTTCTCGACCAATGCTCTTGCACTTCCTTGGTCATCTTTGACCATGTCAACCAATGTAGAGATTTGGTTAATGAGATCTATATTAGGATCATATTGGACATCTTAAGCTAGTTTTGTAATGATATTTCTGATAATCACCAATGTGCTAGCTCATTTCCCCTTCTTGAGTTTAGCTTGCCTCTTCAGGTGCTACTTGTACTCATTGATATCTTCTATATCCGTGCCTTTAATATTTTCTTTCTTTTTAGCTATGAGTACATCTAGTTTCACCTTTCTTTTGACTAGTCCCACATCCTTTTTATAAAATTCTATTTCATCTTATGATCTAAAGATTAGGTTTTTGATGATAAGGATGATGATGTATTCATGTTTCTAGTCAACCTTCTTCTCTTTCTATCATATTATCCAGTAGTTTTTCTAGACATGCTTGGTGTTTCCTTTTTACTTTCTTATTTATGTATCTTACTCTTAGACACTCTTGATGAAGATGTGGGTCTCATTATTATGCCTTGTCTTTCTTTCTGTGGTTATGCTTCCTCTTCATCTTACTTGGTTGGTAACTCTATATCCTCCTCTATTTCTAGGGATCTCTCATTTAGAGATTCATCATTTGGTATATGTACCACTATAGGTGATTCACTTTTATTTTCATCATCCTTCTCTGGTGAGAGTCAATAGATATGGTCACAGCTTTAATAGTCTCATCAATATTTTGTTGAGTCATGCCATAAGGTGACTTGACTCACTCTTCTATTGTTTTATCATCGACAACTATAACTGGTGGGGTACTGACCAATAGTTCAACTTACTTTGCTTCAGTTATAGTCCTTTTCACTTTAGTTCCCTTGGGCACAATTGACTCCTCTTGAGTTGTATTTATCATTCCTTGTACCTCTCCTTGTGGTACATCTTCATCTCTTTGAGGACTAGGAGTTTCCTCCCTTCTTTTTATTATTTTTTCTTTGGTTCAACTCTAGAGCTATTTGTTGTCTATGCTAGATTGGTCTTGTATGTTCCCTTAACTTTTGGACCGGTTGATTAAACTTTTCCTTCTGGTAGTTTATTTTTCTTCAAGTAGGCATTCATATTCGAAGACAATTCCTTCATATGTTGGCTTATGCTAGGTCAGGTTTGGTTTATTCGATTGGTTATGAGATCTATTATATCTCTTGTATTGTTATATTTTCCTCTGTACATTTTTATCAATTCCTTCTTTTGAGACTCTATCATCTTAGGGCTTATCTTGATTAGGGACTCTTCCACTATTTTCTCATAATATTTCATTCTTGTACTCAAATTATCATTTAGGATCTTTCTCAAATATTTGGGCAATTGCAACTCAACATCATATGGCCTTCTTTCTATTATCCTTAAGTTGGTTAACACAACACTCATGGATTTTCCTTTGTTTTCCCTATAAATGTATAATCATGGTTTTTTATAATTGTATTCAGAACCACACCAATGGGAATTGGTTTGGATTTATTCTTATCTTTCTATGGTGTTGGTAATGCTTCTACTCCTTCTTCAGTGACTTGAATGATTACAACTACGCCTACTACATCATCATTAGATTCTATTTCTTCAATTTCTGGCTCTTCTAGGGATGGTTCTATTTTCTCTAGTGCTAGGGCCATGTAAGATTGATTGGTTGCCAAATTTTCTTCTATTTCCTTGGCACTCATTCCCTTGGATGACATACTTTTGAAGGGTTTTTGTGCCTGACTCCTTGTCACTCTTATGGTGTGGGCACCTGTGTAGCCTTTTGATCTAGGATTAGCTTGTTTCTTATTTATGCATAGGTACTAAACCTTGGCAGGATAAATATTTAATCTGAAGCTAATAGCTTCTCTATGTAGGTCCTAGCCTCCTCATATTTTACCTCATATCTAAAGGGTGTCAGCCATAGGGCTCTTGGTTGTGCTAAATACACAATACACTTGTTTGTGCTTGCTAGAAAGAAAATATGGTCCTTGAAGCTTTCCACCAGACTTGTGGGTATTCATTTTCTCTAGTTCATTTCCTTTTGGAAGTTTTTGAAATTATCCCACATCATGGCATTTCCCTTTCCTTCCAATCTTCTATATAATTCTCCTATTTGAGCCATGACCAGTTGGTCATTTCTTCATTTGATGTTTGGAGATCCAGGGAATTTTCCCCTTAGGTAGAAAATGATATGTACCAGTATGGATCCAAACCTTAGAGTTTAATTCTAATGGTCATTCATTATCTTCCCAATATTTTCTAGTATCTTCTTATGAAGATATCCATATAGATCAACCCTTAATTTATTGTGGATGTTTTGAACTGCTCCCTAGCTGGAAATGTTTCCTAGAACATAGTTGCTTCTACTAGTGTAGCATAACTTGTAACATAACACCATAATCCTAAACCTCAATTTAGGGTCTGGAATGTCACTTATAGTGTAGCCCATTGCTCTCCATGTCATATTCCCTCCAATCAACAAATTTTATTTCCTTTCCAAGACAACATTCATCGACATATCAACACCATATGTGTTAAACCTAGTTACACAGTATGAAAGAATGAGTGTTTTCACAATGCAAATTATCAAATGACTCCCAATCCCTATATTTATGTCATAATATTTTCACCATTAGGGTTGTTGGCTCCTGATTTGACAATGATTTTAACAACTAGGTAATTGGAAATAAAATGCATCTAAGGGAAGCTAATTCCTATGATGGATACACTTCCTTTAGAACCTAGGCCAACTATAAGGCTAAACTCCCCTTTTCTCTTTAGGCTCTACAAAACCTAGGCAAGTAAATCTTAGATTTTGTAATGTCACTAGTGCAAAAACCATAAATTTGAATCTATATTGAGCAGACAAAACCCCCCAAATCCTTCTATACTTATAAAATAAAATAGGTATGAAATAGCTAGTAACATAATTTATGAGATTGATAAGCTAAGTGTGGGTATCATTTTTAACTCTACAACATGAAAGGGAAAATGATTTGATATTTGAATGATTTCAACATAACCCATACATGAAACAACAAGAATATGAAATCTCCAACTAAGATCAATGCCTAATCCATCGAGTATCCCACAAACTACAACATACATCAAGATATCAATGATCTATCTATTCAATTTGTGAATCAGACATCAATTTTCACAATGAATCTTATGCATATCAAAATCTTTCCACAAAATATGTAACCTTGTCAGGATACATCAAGAATTTACTTGATTCTTTGAATCAATATAAAAACATACTAAGATATTCAACCCTAAACAAGCTACAACTGTGATCTATGATCTTTTCTCACACACCACAAAAGAGTACAAACAATAGAGATAGGAGACACAAATCATAATGAAGCTATAATTTGCATTTTTTCTTCTTTGCATTCATTTCCTTGAGACAAATACATTCAAGATGCATGAAAATAACTCACAAAACACACAAAATACATGCATGAAAATAACTCATAAAACACATAAAATACTATTACTATCACCATAACTCCAATATTTGATGTTCCTATAGAGAGAAATTGCTGAAAAAATGGAGGAATCATAGCTAGAGCCTTGCTCAATAGAATAGAACCAACCTTGTACAATGAGAAGAGAAGAATATGTAGAAGAATGAAGTTGGGTCAAATCTTTTCTTTATTTTCCACTTTTCATATTCATTCTTCATCATATGCTAAAGGAAAACATCTCTCCTCTTTCTTCAACTAAGTTGCAATAAACTAGCAGAACATCTCATCAAAATGATGAAAAACCCTCTTGTGGAAAAGATCAGATTTTCTGCTAAAACCACTACTAAAAGTCCCAGAAAATGCATGGAGAAGAAAAATAATATTGTTGGAAGAAACTTCACCAAGTTTGGCTCCTACCCAGATGGCGGATTTGCAAGAAAGAATCTCTAACTATCATCTTTGAACCACAAAAAACTAGGAGTGAAAATAGTTAAAAAGAAACCTACTCGAGAAAAACCTTGAATAACTTTTTATGGACACTTGTATGCATTTAGATTACAAATTTTGAAAAAAAAAATTAGACTTTTCCAACAGTATATGATAAGCCTACCTTTGCTTAAAAATCAAGCTAGAAATTGTAATGCACCGCTAAGGGATCCAAAAGAACTAACCTAAAGTTTCACTAACATTTTTTTCATAAAGATAACATATAACAATAATTAGAAAATAGCAAAAGCAATAACATACATTCATACATAAGAAACACAAATATATCAAATTCCTTAAGGATCCCAAGACGTTAAATCACATTTAAATTTAAATAATACTAAATCCAATATATAACAAATCCACATTAAAGATTAACTACAAGTTCAAATCCATTTAAATAATATACATTTGTCTTGAATGCCACTTGGAAATAATCAGAATGCACAATCATCCATTGTACATGTCACAGGGTATGAAAGGCTGAAAGAATATACATCATAAAATAGATTACATCATCTCTTTAAGATCCATGAAATAAAATATATACAATAGGTATAACCATCCATCATAGTATACAAAGATAGAATGAAAGGAAATGTAGAATAAGTAACTCCAGCCATGACATCAGACTGACAGATCTCAATGGTAAAAGTAAACAAGCAATACCACTCGACCTCATGGTAATCCGAAAAGGGTCCACTCCCACCATGCTAAGGAGATAGTCTCAAGTCCCAAATAGGATAACAAACTCAAAAGTCAAATCCAACATCTAAGTCAAGGAAAATGCAAAAGCAATCTAACTCAAAGGTACCAAGATAAAACATCTAACCCTAGAGGCAAACAAAGACACGTAGGGAATATACTATGCAAGCAGGTAAGTATCATAATGAGTCAACTCTAAGGTTACCCTGGCAGCCTGATTGGACTCCAACCCCCTAGTGACTCTATGCGACACTAGTATCCTTTCATATTGACAAGGTATACTAATGAAGAAAGATCACTACCAAGCATCCTCTCTACTCCCATCCTAGTCTCTACTAGCACTCGAGGCATGGGCAAGGAAAGAAAAGACTCTTATTAGTTCATTTTACTCTCATTTGGTGTAGTGTTTTCACTTATTAAAATAATCTACAATGGGTTACCTAGGCAACCTCTTTGGGCTTTGGCCTCCATCGCAAGCCACTTCCCAACATTACATACAGATAACCTACCCTAAGCTCAACAAAGCAAAAATATCTCAAAAGACCACATACCATTCACCAGTTCTTAAACAAGAAACTGACAAGCATTGAAATCACTTGGTCAAAATACAAGCATCACTTATACAATCATCCTAACAAGACTAATCCAAGAAAGTACACGTAAACCGAATCATAATATCATAGGTAATCACAAAAACAATAATTCCCAGCCTTTAGTAAACAACCTAGAACTGGTCAATACTCCAAGTCAACCCCAAACCAAAAATATAAGACACCATACATTTAACAGTGTAGTTTCATAGTTTTGTTTGATTTTGAAAACACACAGTCTAAGTTTACATTAAGGTTTAAGTTTCCATTTCGTTGTATGTTTTTTTGGTCTGATAAAGTTTACTATATTCCCTCTACAACTTAACCCATTTTCACATTTAAATGTGAACACATCATTACCATTAACTCACAGAACTGACATCTTTATAAGGATCATTAATTAAAAATAATAGTTAATAAATAATTAACTAGTAATTATTTAACACTATTAAAAGATAAAATAAATCTCATAAAAAGATTACCTTCTAACATCCTATTAACAATTTTATTAATTTAATAATTAAATTAATTAACTTAATATTGCTAATAAAATACAACATACTCAATAACTAATAATATTTTTATTAATTAAAAAGAAACTATTTATAAAAATATTATTAATAATGAAACTTTAATTAAATTTAAATTTAAATAAATTTAAATTTAAATAATATAAAATTTTAAATAATATAAAATTTTAATAATATAAACATTTTAATAAACAAAAACCAGCACTTTTAAAGGCCCGCCGACCTGCGATCGTTTCATGTCGTAGCAGGCCCTGCTATGGCCGCAATAGGTCCTGTATAAGTAGTATTTGTTGGTGTCGCAAGAGCACTGCTGCGAGAGTTCCTCTACGACGATAAGGATAGTGGTGGGGGTGGGGGTTTGGTGGCCCCACCCCTAACCAAATTCAATTTTGTTTATATTTTAAAAAATATATATTTTGTTTAACAAAACAACCCCCCGTATAAAAATATTATTTAATATTTTTTTTAACGAAAACTGTGACAAATACTTTGATAGAGAAAATCTAATAAACCAATCGATTTTGCATTGTAAAAATTCAATTTCTTTTCAAAACCCTTCCTGGTTAAAATACTCAATTGTTAAAATTCATAGAACGAGGGTCCTAAAAACTCCATCTCTCGAATAAAGATAAATTTGATACGAATAACAATAAAATTTACCATGAAATATTCATCTTAAATAAAACTTAGAAAATAGATTTATTAGACACGAAGAAGATAGGAAATTCAAGGAATAGAAATCACTATGTGAATAAATCATGCGATTCTACCTGAATCTAATGCTAATAGGAAAACACACGAAGCACATGCAAAATCTTCTTTCTTCTGAAACCCTTCTTTCTGAAAAACCCTTCTCCAAAATCCTAGTCTCTTTGAAATGGGCTCTAGATCTTGTTGGGTTGTCGTTTTACATGATGCTAAACGGTAGGAATTCTTGCGAACTCCTCTCTTGAAAAGTTTATTTTGTAAATCGACTCCAAGGTGCTAGGTGATCTTGTGACCTACTGGAATCCACTTAGTTGAAGATAAATGTGAATGGTCATGAGGAAGCCTTTGCTGGTTCGTTTTGATTTAGGATGAAATGAAGAATCTGCACACTGTTTGAAAAAATAACACAAAAAAGAACTATGTTTTTGTATTTTTTATATTTTTTAAAATGCAATCTAATAGTGCAACTACAATGAAGTCCTATTCTAACAAGGGTCTAATAAAGCAAATAACAAGAACTTTAAAGCAAATAACATGAAATTCAAAGAAAATAATGTGAAATTGAAATCCTAACGGACATAAGCTACAGAAGACAACACGTCTGTGAGTTAAGCTTTCAAAAAAATCAGTAGGTAACCAATGAAAGTAGGAGCAACACTTCCTCAATTCCACTAATGCAATCATCAGTGAGAAACTTTAATGATCATATGATATTTCACTCTTCATCAAATCGCAAAGCCACAAAAAGTGGACTCATGCGAGACAGAGAGTTATGCATGCATAATTTGATGATTTCTTCTCAAGCTAGATACGTTAGCGAAATTCATCAAACCATAGTAAACACTATAACTAAAAGATCGCACAACTAGAAACAAAGCAATAAACCTTTGGCTCATTCACAATTCTATGAACAAAATTCACAAAACAATGACACATTCAGACAAGAATTACTACACTCCAAATGCGAGCACCAAAAGCATAATTTTATTGCAAAATAACATCAGTCCCTATTACATATTACAATAGAGTATTTATAAGAAATCATCTCCTCAATTTGTGTTGAGAGTGAGAGATATCTTCATGCAATAAAATGCTTTTAAACAATAAAACAAACTAATTATATACAAACTAACTATCTAATTGGTGCTTATTAGGACTCCATCCATTTTATATTCATTAATTGGATGCATGAGCCTTTACATGTCAAAAACAAATAAATTATGAGAGAAGAAAGAATGAGAAAGCTCTAAGTCGAAGTGGAAGTGTTTGGAAGTGCCAAAAATGGAAGCTAATCCTTCGCAGGGCATTTGTAGGAGTTAAATTACCATTAGAATGCATTTTCGATGCATGGAAAGCTCTATTTTTAGAATTGGCAGTTAACTATCGGTGAAATTTTTTTGAAAATGCACACCTGTGGAGCTATGGACTTGCGTACTTGCACACCTCAAAATGGTTCAAAATCTCAAAATTTTTGTAAGTGTCAAAACTGAAATTATGGCATATGGGTTTTGTTCTTCTTCATCCCAAAGCTATGTTTGGATGTTTGCCCTTGAATTTCTCTATAATCTCAGTAATTTTAGCTGCATCTAGTAAATTTAAAGCCTCCTATTTGTCCTTTACCTTTTGTCTATAATTGTCTACCTCAATTTGGGTGTTAGCAAAATCCTTGAGTTTGGTATCCAATTCTAACAAAGCTTCTTCAATCCTGAAGGCTTGCCAAATATCTTCGTGATCAGCAGCTTCCACAAAAATCTTCTTGAAATTATCTACCACTGTCTCTATAGGTAATAACTTCTCTTGTTCCTCATCTTCAAAAATATCCAAGAAAGCATCATTGTAGTGTCTCTCTACTTCCAAAATTCCCTCTTGGGCTTGGTCCTTGAGCCGATGAATCTCCTCATGTAATGTTTTCATTACTTTATTACTATCTGCTATTTTCTCTATCCAATCATCAATCATATCTAACTCTTCTCCTTTATATACATCAATCAAAATCCAGTACCTTTGCCCCTTTATGGCTTGTAGAGTTTGTAAATCCTTACTCTAGGCCCTTACTTCATCCATAATGTTGAAGTCCTACTTCAAAATTGCTATGATTTTATTCACATTCTCTTGTGTAGCATGCAGTAACTTCAAATTTCCCATGATAATCAGAATACCTTTCTCCTCAAAACTTTCCCACCACTACTGATAGGCTTTCAAAAATGGGTCTAGCTATACACTTCCCCTTCTCTAAGTATAGTATTCAAAGTCTCCTCGAGGCACTCAGGATCTAGAGGACCAACTAATTTGGCTAAATATCCTTTTAGGATCTTGATCTGCCTTTGAAGTGTTTGGAGTTCGACCTCATCCTGCTCCATGCTCTTTAAGACTTCTTTGATTCCCATGGTCACCATCAATCAGGTTGTATTCCATGTGGGTCTTCCCAACATAACCTCTTTCAATTGATAATATTTGGGACCAAGGCTTTCTACATTCATGTCTTTAGGAGGAATGACCACTTGCACAAACAATTCCTAGTCCTGTGTATTGGTGACAAACACCAACGATCTTACCTTGTGTGACGGGGATTCATGTTTATTCAAAATCTCTGCAATCTCAAAAATGTCTTCCTTAGTAGAACAAAATTAAGGTCTAGTACTCCTCATTATTTCTTTTCGAAGCCATCTTGGGATGTGCTTAGCTGAAGACCTTCCTCTCGAGGATGCAGGGGTGTGTTCTACTACCTCCTTCCTCTTATCGCTCCTCCTCAAAGTTGTTTCCCTCTATGAGGGCTCTTCTTCTGCAGCCTTTGTCTCAGTGGACCCTACAACTTGCACCTTAGTGTTTTGGGAAGGTGATTGAGAATACTCCACTATTTGTCCCTCCTTTGAGACTTCATCGGTCGCCATTTTTTCTAGTTCCTCCCCTTGTGATGGGTCCTTTTGAACCTGTTCTTCTTTTGAACTCTGAGGTGGAGGAGTAACTAAGCCCTTATCTACCATTATGACTTGTGATGGAGATGGGGGAGTAAGATCAAGACCCTGTGAATTTGGCAGCATCTGCATCTAGTCTTCTTGTTGAGGTTTACCTATAGGGGTATCCCTAATCTTATCCCCACCTAGATCTATATTGAAGGGCATAAAATCAAAATCTAACACTTTGAAAATGTCATCACCCTCTTTAGTTTACTCATCCACCCAATGTTATACTTCATCTTTTGAAGAAGAGACTTCTAGGGGTCTTGCTGGGTGGATGGCTATGTACTCGTGGCACTCTTTCTCCTTTCTTTCTCGATGGCTCTGGCTAGCTAGGTTCTTCTCTGTAAGGGTAGTTGTTCCTCTTTATTTGTCTCCTCTTCTTCATTGTCTTCTCCTTTCTCCTCTCCTTCCAGAATGGTCTTGGGAACAGACGGAAAAGGCACCATTCTCCTAGTCACCCTTTGCCTTTTCTTCATTCATATTTTAATCCTCTTTTGTTTTGTGGAGGCAGAAGGGGATGTTGGCTCTTCTTGTGAAGGAGGAATGGAAACTTTCTAACCCTCTCCCTCTTCTAACTGGCTGGGCACAAAGGGAGGCAATTGACGGTCATCCTAGACTTGGGAAGCACCAGTATCGTTAGGCCCTTATACATTGTCTTCATGTTGCTAGGGAGGTACTTGCACTTCACCCTATTTTGTTTGAATCTTCTGAGGGGAGGTCCTCTTCCTCTTGTTCTTTCCTTTCCTCTTTGGAGGATGATAGTATCCAATTGGGCAGTCAAGTTGGTATATTGCCTCTAGCTTGATGGGAGACTGAGGTGCAAAGGTAGGAATTGTAACTTTCCTCCCTCTACCTTTCTCAGGGTGGGCTTGAGCACGAAAGATCATAGTTCGGGTATTGGATCAAGTTGAAAAGGTTTCTTGAACCAATCCTTGGTCATTCTGACTACATGCCTCGCTCGATGATTAATATCATCACCCTCCTCCCTATCAACCTCAACATTCATGATGGGCCTCTCTCCTATTTTTTCTGAGTTGAACAGGGGGTGCAACAACTCTCATGAATCTTGTTGCCTTACTTCCTTCATAATGTTCATCTTGAGAGCCTTCTCTGCCAGATACAAAGTCATCCTATAATAGTCCCTTATGTAGACATCGTAGTCATTTGTTGCGTTCATCCAATGATCTTCAATAGTATCTTTATGGTGGAACTCCTTACCAGCTAAACTCTCCACTTTCCCAATATTATCAAAATAGAGCCTATGGGAATTGTATTCCTTGAGGGGATAATTCTCCCATTCCCACTCAAAGGATGGAATATCTTATTTTTGTTTGACTTGGTATGGTCCAATGACCAAGGGCCATGTCCAACAGGGTCCCATTTGTCTCTTCACCTTCTCATACATAGATTCAATCTGCCATGCAATCTCCAATAACACCAGTTTATCACTTGGATATCTGGGGAGCTTCTTGGGGTTAATAGTGGCACCAACTACCTACAGATAGGTGAATATCTTAAATTGGATGAAGTAGGCCCCAAGAGCTATTATCTGTGCTTTTTCCTCATCGGATAACCTTTTTGTGTAATCATCTTATATGAATTGAATGATCGTGAAGATGAATGCATCATGCAAGATTCTATATTCCTTACTCTGTGCTGAGAGCTTCTTCCTCACCAACTAAGGGTAGACAATGTAAGGCTAGGCATTAGGATCATGCATACTGCCTCTTTTATACAAATTGGGGTAGTTTGTTTCCCTTGCGGCTAGCAGATAAACCATATAAGAAGTCATATAGAACTTCTTTTTGTCTTTAATTTCCCCCAATTGCTCACATAAGTTTTCACTTAGTGTGGTGGCCCAGTCTAGTGGCATTCTTGCTGTCTTGATTGTTTCAATAAAATTAACCATGAAAGCACTGAGGTGGTCAACTACTGGTAAACCCATGACTCTGCTCAAAATGATGATGGAATAGCCAATATCTTCCTTCATGTATCCCCTAGTCATGTCCACTTTTCCTCTAATCCTGCCCAAAGGAGTCTTCTCAATGAGGTAGGAGGATTGAATGATTTCTATTGCCTCTTTTTGGTGCTCCTTATACCACCTCTCTACTACTTCATATGAGAGTCTTATGAATTGATCTTCCCTCGAGAGGTGGAAGACCCTTTCAATATTGTCAGGTTGGAGGTCAAGGACCACTTCTCCAGTTACATTCTTAACCACTCTCTCTTCAAAAACAAAATGTTGAGCCAGTACCATAATCAATTCTATTGATTGCACTAATACTGGATGTAAAGTTGCACTCACCAACCTGAAACGTATCAAGGCAGATACCAATGTTGATCTCTTAGTGGGTTAATTACAAATTCTAAGGAACTCTCCCAAGTCTGTATGCCCCAAATTAGTATCTTCAATTTCTACATGATCATCATGGAACCTCGACTTTGATGGTACACCTTGGAACTTGAATGGATGCCATAATATCTGCGTGACATGAGAAAAAATGTTTATTAGTAAAAAATAGTGAGATCCTAAAAATTAAAATAACACAAAAGCACTCAAATTTTATTAACGAAAGAAAAATAAACATGAAAAACAAAAATGAGATGCTCAATTTGGGCGCTTTAATTTATTTTTTAAATCTATTATTTTTTTATTTTTTTATTTATTATTACTATTATTATTTTGAAAATTTTACAATTTTTTTATTTTTGAAAATTTTATAGTTTTATATCTTTTTCGATTTTTCCTATTTGTTGACTTTTACGATTTTTAAATTGTGACTCTCTAACATTTCTTCGGATCCTCGAATTGTGAGTTTGGGGACTCAAAAAAAGTAGGGGGTCCCCATTCCTCGAGGGAATGGGACATGTGTTGTGGAACCACAACAGATCTCTGATAAAGAGTTCTCCCCTAAATTTGAGGCTTTGATTGTACAATCACGCGAGGGAACTCGTTGATCAAATTCTTTTTAATATTTTATTATCTTTTTAAATATTCATGCACACTTTTTGCAATTTAAAAATATCTTCATTAAATTAATTTCTCTTTCTCTCTTTATTTAATTTTTGAAGCATTTTTGATAAAAATATTTATTAAGTAATAATAATATTTAGCATTTATTTAAAAATGACCTCCTAAATATATTATTATTAAATTAAATAAATATTATTATGCTCTAAAATTAGAACTAGAATTTTATCTTTAAATTTAATTATTTTATTTAATTAATTAAATATAATTAAATATTGAAATTATCTTAATAATTTTCCATTAAATTAAATCATTAATTATAATTTTACTTTGATTCAATTAATAGAAAAATCACCATAGACCCACAAGACGAACTATGAAAACCCATCATAACATACAACATACAAGATCAAAGTTAAGGGTTATAATCATGAATTTACGACATATGACAAATTCGAAAGGGTAAACATCTCAGATACTTGCCCTACTTTTTAGGACAAATGGTTTAAGGATAGGATTTAGACTTAAGAGTTATCTCACTTCTCTTACCATTGCAATATTGTGATAGGGTACACTCATCTTAGCAATTCAGGGATGTTGATACCCAGTACCTACAATCTGCATAGAAACCACACATGTACAAACACATATATTCTAAACTAACAAGACAATGGAAGGAAGTGGTGCAACATGTAGATCTCGACTAATAGATGACTACGACTCCCTTCCTCAATCACATCAAAAATGTCAAACATAAAGAAAACATACATGTACACCATACACATGCAAGTATGGGGTAAGTATCCATAGAAAACATGTATAAATAATCCATCTAACTAACATCATTAAATAATTAGAATTACTATAAATAGTCATCGTCAAATTATAATCATGCATAAATGAAATAAATAGTACCAAAGTAATCTCATCATATAGTCAACTGAGTATAAAACAATATCCAATAGTCTGGAAAATAATGTCACTAATCATCAAGCATAAACATAAAGTTGGCCTAAAAGAGTTCGGTAATAACAACGAAAAAGTAAACTAGGGGTAGGCGCTACAAAAACCCCTTGTGGAAAACTAGGCAGACTACAAGGAAATATGTAGACGTTTCCCTATGAATAATTTCACTGATAAATTATATTTTTCTTTTTAAAAAATTGAGTGAGCACTCATATTCCAAGGAATGTCTTTTAGTATTAAATTTAGAACCCAATCTCAAATTTACCTCCATTTTTGTCTTAGTCAAACTTGGTTGACTATGCATGTGCCACATGGCACCACTGATTGGCACTCTAGTCCTAGTCTCCGTTGAGTCATTAGCCTTGTCAACTACTTTGGTTGGCCTACCACATTAGTGTCATGTGGAACTCTCTAATTGGTGGCTAGGTCCCTGTTAGCATGCCACCTCATCTAACTCCACCTAAGCATCCTTGCCACATGTTGTAATCACACTTCATCTCAATTCTAGTAGCCCTAGCTTGTGGATTAACAAGATTTCACCACGTGTCAATCACTGATGTCATCATCCCTGCACTTGATCGCTACATGTCACACTATGATTTGTCGATGCTGCCACATCATTTGTCAACTATATGCCATGTCATCAACCTTCTTGTTGGATGCTTGGGCCCACCATGCCACATGGAAGCCACACACTTTTTTGCTAGGCTTTGACACCTAAGTCGAGAAGAAGTATCATTGGGCCATGTGGCATCTTTGCCTAGTTACAAGCATTCGATCCTATTGCTATGTCTCAACTTTGACACTTCTCATGGCGAATCAACGGTATTTGTTAAAGTAAAGCATTAATTTAATTTAATTTATTAAATTCACTTTATTCCCTTCTTAAGATTTTACTTTATGGACCTTTTGCATCTTTATTTAATAATTAATTACTAATTATTAAATAGCTTTTTCCTTTTAGATTACCTTTTGTAACTTTTTAGGTTATCCTTTTCGGCTTTTGATCTCCTTTTTTAAGGATTGATCTTTTGTAATTATTTTTATCTCTTTCATTTTTGAGAATACATTTGCATAATTTTTAGAGGAAAACCCCTACCTCCTCTCATCTTTTTCTTTTGTGATAAGTTTTTTACATGTAGGTGTTCAAAGGCTTTGTGGATTTGTATTGATCAAATCCTTCATGGTAGCAAAGCTAGATATGTTATAGCTTGTTTGTTATTTGGAGAAAAAGGAGAACAAGGGTTTGACAGGATAGATCTGGAGTTTTTTGTGAAAAGAGGGATCACTAATTTTTGGAGTAAGTTGAGGCCAAACAGACATCACAAATGGATCCAGAAGGTGTCAAAACCCTTATTTCCATATAAAGTTTGTCCATTTTGGACAACTTTGATCTGGGAGGCCGAAAAATTGCCCAGAAGGCCATACGAGCTCCTGCACGTGTTATGAGGCAATTTTTTAAAATAAATTCAAATCAGCATAAAGTTTTTTTTTGGCCCATAGGCTATTATCGGCATTGAAAAACCCTTTTATAGTGCTACGCTGGCATTGGCACCACATCAGTCATTGGTGTTTCAGTTCTGACATTGGCATTTTAAGTTTCTTGGGTCACCGGTCGCCCATGGCCATGCTCTGCCTGCTCCTCCCCACTCCTCTTTACCATGACCTACCCACCACCTTTTCCAATAGCTTAGCCAAATCACCACTCTGCCCAGTGGTGGTTTGTTTTAATTTTTTTAATTTTTTTTTTTTAAAAATCAAGCATTTCCGAGGGCCTTGTCACTTTTTTTGCAATATCTTGAGCATGCAGGGGTCTTTTTCAGATCTGAAAAAACTGTTGAAAAGATGGTTCCAAGATGGAGATGATGGAGAAGGAATTTTTGGGATTTTTTTCCATATTGATATCTGTTTTGGCACTTGAATTTCATTGATGACTTCTATCTTTCAGGGGGCATAACTTCTTTGTTATAGCTCTGTTTTCCATTCCAAAAAAAGTGTTAGAAAGCTCTTCTTGAGAACTTTCCAGATTCTCTATCATTTTACCAGTATTTGGTACTAGGCATTTTTTATTCATATCTATAAAAAAATTTGCTTCTCTCATTTATGCAATCTATTTGTAAGCTGGGGTTCGGTTTATTGCATTGTGGGGGGCATTTTTATATTATTTTTTGTTATTATATCATTATATTAGAAAACTTTAAAAACCCCTTTCTAAAACAATGGTCAAGACCACTTCTTCTCTAGAACTTCTGACCCCTCATAATTATCACACTTGGAAGATCTCAATGACCCGACTTCTCCGGTCTCAAGGGTTGTGGTCATGTTTAGATGTTGTGCAACCTATTTTTGTAGAGGCCTTATGAGATCATGTAACATTGAAACAAAATGGATGAAGAAATCAAATTGATTTGATTATAAGTAAGAAATAGTCTATCGTTTCATATGGATGGGTGCAATACTCCTCTAGCAATGTGGCCCAAGCTTCATGGCTTGTTTGGTACTATAAATGAGTTTAGGGTACTTCAGATAGAGGCTGAGCTTACATCACTTGTGTTAGATTCCTTTTCGACTATTGATGACTTCTTGATGGAGTTTAATCAATAGTGATCCTTGTTGCAAGGTTGTGGAAAGATAAAGATTGATACTAAGTGCATCTATTTGGTTCTCTCTAAGCTTCGAGGGAATTTTTAGATATTTGCTTCCACATTCTATTCCACCAAAGATGCTTTAGGGAATAGATTTGTTATGCCTACTTTTGAGGTCTTTTGTGATCACTTAACTAGAGAGAAGTGAAATCTTACACAGTTGGATACTGTGATTTGTTCTAAGATGAAGGCATTGATAGCTTAGACATCTATAGGAAATATGAAGCAAAAACCAAAGCATAAGTCAAATTTAGTAGGTAGTGCGAGTTCCTCCAAGCCTTCTCCCAAACTAGATGCTCAGAAGCCTTCTCAAAAGGGTAATACTTCTAAGGCTAGTGAGTCTTCCTCCAAGACTAAGAAGTACTCAAGTGAACCTTGTAGTTTTTGTGGCAAGGAAGGACATCTAGTTCCCAGGTGTTGGAAATGTATTGAGGCATTAGAGGAGGCCATGCAACATTCTAGTATTGCTTCTCTGAAGCCTCCACCTCCACCTATAGGGAAGACATGCTCTTTCTACATGAGCATTGTCTTCTACAGCTTCTTGGATTCCATATTCCAGAGTTTCCCATCATATGACACACTCACCTAACTTAATTACCTCACTTGCTTAGAGTGTTACTACATAGATTGTAGTTGGTGATTCTTCTCAACTTTCAATCATAGGTTTAGGAACTATATCTTTAGAAGGTGGTTCACTACAGGATGTTCTCTTGGTTCTAGTGATTTCTATAAACCTCCTATCTATCTTTTAGATTTGTCATTCAGGCTCTGGAAAGATAGTTGAGTTCACACCATATGATGCGGTTATTCATTGCTATAGGGAGTGTTGATCTCCAGTCGCACTTATATTAGTTTGATGGCTTTGAGAGCTCCGATTGTATAGGTGTTTCTCTCATTGCTCATGTAGACACAGTGTGCAAGCTTTGACATGAATGTTTTGGCCATGTCAACTACAAATATCTACAACAGATGAGTACATAGGAGCTAGTGATTAGGTTACCTCAGATCTCTTGTACTGATGGTGTGTGTCAAGGTTGTGCACTTGGAAAATATCATAGAGATCCTTTTCTAGTAGGTAGATCTACATGTGCTAAGGCACCATTGGAGTTGATACACAATTATCTTATATCATTTCCCACTTCATCTTTTTGGTCTTTCAGTTAGGCATATATGCACTGACAATGGGGGGAATATGTGAATCAGTATTTTAGATATTTTTAAGCACTAAGCATGGTTTACATCATCAATTCTCTATTCCCTATACATCTTAGCAGAATGGGGTTGTAGAGAGAAAGAACAAGACATTACGAGAGATGGCCAATTATATGATACAGTCTTGTGCTACGAGTTCTTCATTTTGGGCTAAGGCTATCAATTATGCCAACTATATTTAGAATTAGATGCATCACAAGGTATTGTGACACTTCATTCTTGAGGAGGCTTGGACTCATGTCAAGTTGGATGTTCCTACTTTTTGCATTTTTGGTAGTGAGGCTTGGGCATTTATTCCAAATGCTCAGCGAAAAGCTATAATGAAGAAGAGTTGACCACCTATTTTTGTTGGCTACTATGAGGATGTGAAAGCATACAAGTTGTTTGATCCTGATTTTAGAGATGTCTTATTTCAATGAGATGTTCAGTTTGATGAGCATTATCCTCTAATGGATCCTCCATCTTCAGCTTCTTCCTCACTACCCAGTACTTCCTCTACTCCTCTACAAGATTATGCATCCTCTAAGGAAGATCCTTATATTGATCCCCCTTCACCACCTTCACCAGATGTTCTATGAGTGCCCAAGTGGGCTCATGATATTGTTGATGCAACTAGATTGTTGGCAGGTGATCCTACAGATGCTCATCGCACTCTTTCTCAAACTACAGGCAGTGGCCTTTTGAGTCATGCCATTTTAGATGATCATTAGATTTTTTCACAGGCAATAGGACACTCAAAGTGGGATAGGACTATGGATGGGGGGTACTCTTCTTTGATGAAGAACCACAGATGCGATCTTTGTCCTCTTTTGAAAGGAAGACAGTTGGTTTAGTGTCGTTGGGTGTACCATACCAAGTATATTGCAGATGATTCTATTGATAGGTACAAGGCATGTCTTGTTACAAAGGGTTTTTCATAGGTTGAGGGTATTGATTACTCTGAGACCTTTGCCCCTATTGCCAAGATAAATTCTATTTTCCTTGTACTCTCTCTAGCAGCTTCACAGTGATGGACAATTTTTTAGATGGATGTAAAGAGTGTTTTTCTACATGGAGATCTTCATGAGGAGATCTATATGGAGCAGCTACATGGTTTTGTGTAGGACTCTTCATTGGTATGTTAGCTTCAAAGGTCTTTACATGGTCTCAAATAGGCCCCTAGGGGTTGGTATGAGAAGATGGATTCCTTCTTGATTGCTTCACAGTTCACTCGGTGTCATTCCGACCATACAATTTACACTCAATGTCATGGGGATGACTTATTGATACTTGTGCTTTATGTCCATGATACAAGGTGTTCAACAAGAATTGACAGAGAAGTTTGAGATGACAGATCTTAGACTTTTGCACTATTTATAGGTTGTTCAATCTTTAGATGGGATAGCCATACTCCAGCATAAGTATGCTCTTGATATGCTTCAGAGATTTGGCATGCTTGTACACCTTTTCAGTCAATCTTTGTTTTATCTACCACTTGCTTTACTCCTATAGTGGATTCCACTCTATACAGACAACTTATGGGTAGTTTTTTGTACTTGACACACACACATCCTGGTATTTCCTTTGTGGTTGGACTTGTCTCTCGATTCTCCTATGATCCTCATGAGAGTCATTGGAAAACATCCAAATGTATTTTGAGGTATATTAGAGGTGCAACATGTTATGGCATTCACTACACATGAGGAGATCCTCACATTGTTGGTTTTGCAGATTCAGATTGGGTTGGTGATATTGATGATTGCAAGTCTACTTCTGGTTTTGTATTTTGTCTTAGTTTTGGTCCTATCACATGGTCTTGCAAGAAGCAACATGCTCATGCATTATCATCTATAGAGGCAGAATGTAGGGCAGTTGTATTAGTTAGTTAGGAGGTTTTGTGGCTTTGATAGTTGATGATAGAGTTTGGATTTTCTCCTGATAGTCCTACCTTTCTATGGTGTGACAATTAGAGTGCTATACACATTTCATGCAACCCAATTGAACATCAATGGACCAAGCACATCGAGCTTCACATGCACTTCACCAGGCATCTCATTCAGGATGGTGCCTTGAGATTGGAGTATATTCCTATTGTTGAGCAGGTTGCAAACATCTTCACTAAACCTTTTGCATCCCCCCGATATCTTTAGTTGTGTTTTATGCTTGGGGTGAAGGAAGTTGTCCTTGGGGGGTCTCAATGATGAGTCCTTCCTTCCTTTTTAATTCTATCTCTTTTTGGAGTAGATTTTTTCCCATTGGGTTTTCTCTATTTCTCCATTTCATAGAGATTTAATTATGATTGGGTACCTCATCAGGCCTTGTTGCCACGACCCAAGTTTACTTTCAGCATTGCATTGTAGTTTCCTTTCTCTTTTTGCATTGTTTGTAGCTGCATTATTGTTCATCTTAAGAGGGGGTGTTAGAGTAAAGCATCAATTTAATTTAAGCTATTAAATTCACTTTATTCCCTTCTTAAGATTTTACTTTATGCACCTTTTGCATCTTTATTTAATAATTAATTACTAATTATTTAATATCTTTTTCCTTTTAGGTTACCTTTTGTAACTTTTTAGGTTACGCTTTTTGAGTTTCGATCTCCTTTTTTAAGGATTGATCTTTTGTAATTATTTTTATCTCTTTCAGTTCTGAGAATACATTTGCATAATTTTTAGAGAAAAACCCTTTCCTACTCTCATCTTTTTCTTTTGTGATAGGTTTTTTGCATGCAAGTGTTCGAAGGCTTTGTGGATTTGTATTGATCAAATCCTTTAGTATTGTGCCACTTGTCCATGCACTCCAGCTGGTTGCCTCATTATCTATGCCACATGGAAACCATTCATTAGTTCACCTTGTTTCCATCTCATCTCTATGTCACTAGTATATCATATGCATGGTTATTCAAAATTTACACTAGACTAGCTAGGTACTAGGTCCCACACGAGAAGTCAGGCATCGTTCCATAAAGAAAGAACTTTAGAAACTCTTATATTGAGCACTCACATATAAAAAGACCAAAAGTCTCTGACACTCATGCAATGTGGGATAATTTCTCTAAAACCAAAAGAAGGCAACATTGAGCACTCTATACATATAAGGCTATCATATAGAAAAAATTCTTGATTTTCACTCCCTTCCATTGCAAATCCAGTGCATCACAACAAGCGCATAACTTATCGAAAGATTACCCTTACTTGAAAACATGTTGCACATAGTACTCAATGGAATAATAGTACCCATGCTCACATTTGAAAATGCCTCAGCACTTTTGGCCAATGAGACACACCTCAAAATGGTCAACCCATAACACTGGATATAATGCTTACATCTTTGATCTACACATTACAAAATAAAAAGTCTCTCTTAAGCCCATCAATTTTATCCTTAAAACACCTATCCCCATGTAAAATCAAGCAATTCCTTTTGAAATCTTGTATTTTGTGGATAGATTGGAAAGGGGAGTAAAATTGGTAGCCTTTACTCTAAAAACAACCAACATTTCTCTGTTCATATCTGTCGTCTTTCAAGAAAAAGGGGGTCTTCCTTCCAACTAAAATGCATAGCCCTCTTTGGCACTTATGCTTCTACTTGAAAATGTAGGTGCATCATCGTGGGTCTATAACGATGTGAGTTCCCTAAGAAATTGCACATCCATGCACTTACTTGGGATATTAGCCAAACAAGCTCTCTCTCTCTCTCTCTCTCTCTCTCTCTCTCTCTCTCTCTCTCTCTCTCTCTCTCTCTCTCTCTCTCTCTCTCTCTCTCTCTCTCTCTCTCTCTCTCTCTCTCTCTCTCACATCAACTCTCTAAAACAACCACATATTGGATTATTTATGAAATAGTCCAGTTATCATTTGTGTATCTTTCAGTGAGCAGATATGGAAATTATTTCATTAGGCATGAGGGCATCAAGTTTTAATGCAATCAAAACAAGGGCATGCATACACTGATGATGAGCGCAGAACACAATCCCTCATGAATTGTTTTATCATAGTGTTACATGAATTGTTATTGCTAAAGATGAATTGAACTAATATGATCTTTTACAACATTAAACTAATCCATGTTGATGACTCCTCCACTTGATATGGAAATCTAAAAATCAAATTTGCAACTCAAAACATGCAACATCCATTTCTAACACATGAAAGACTTCCAACAATGCATGACACCACAACTCCCACTACATCTAATGCAACCACTAAAAAAATCTTAATACACATTTTACAACATGCACACAAGTTCATTTACATACCTCATAACACAACTCGTGACTCAAATTTTGTAAAAAATAAATGGTGATCTAGCAAACTTAGCAATACTCATTAGCCTATAGCAAGTGATAACTTAGAAAACCATTTCCTATTTTGCATATTTTGGAAACATCTTTTGTAGACAATTTAAAATTGGAACCTTTTAACTTTTGTTATGATCATTAATAAATGATGTGTGGGTGTCCCTTGGGAATAAAATCCATCCACCAATGAAAAGTCTATAACGTACTGTTTGATGAGGAAGATATCAGACAACAGTTTCAAAAGAATGGTCACTACTAGAAAGAGCTTACCCTATGTGAGCCTTGGATACCTCTTAGTATGTTCACCTTCCTCCTTATTGCTCCTAGTTTGTATAATCCTACAAATCCATTTAATGAAGAATGATATGAAAACCATATTTATTTGATCACAAATTTAGCAATCAACATGACTGAACATTTCAGACATCTCCAATTTCTACAACTTCTCATCAGTCTCCTAAAGATGGTTGAGCCCAAATGTGGGATCGACTAAAAAAATTGCAATTCAAACAAATGAATTTTTTGAAATAATGCTCTAACTTATCTCCATACATTGAATTAAATTGAATTAATCACCATTTGATCATTTTGAAACATATTTTTAACCCTTTTTGCAAACTATCCATTTTGTGTTGATAGGTCATCAGACTAGCCTTAAAAATTGATAGGAACATTTGGCCAAAACCTGGCATCTGGAAAAATTGATCTCTAGTAAAAAAAACCTCCCACTATGTAAATTTTCATCTCATTATGATATTTGTGTCAAAAGATATTGACCATCAAAGTTGCTCATTCAAAATTGATCCTGCACACAACAAGTTAGAAACAGGAAAATGCACTTGGTTTTGGCTTTGCATATTAGTCAAATGGTCACTCAAGGAGATGAAATTTGGGTCACTTATTCTTTCCTATATGGAGAATATATGGGTTCATTTTTGGCTCATGAGGAATAACTGGGTGTATTTGGAAAGCTCACAAAGTTGACTACTTGGAACTACAGAATTGGACAACTTTGTGAAACAAAGATTATTACAAACAGAATGGACCTCAAAAAGTATGTAAATTGATTCATCAAGACTTGAAAATTGGTTTGGCTTCATCTATCATTGTTTCAAAATTACAACATCTCGAATAGGCCTCCTGACCAATCTACATATTTGAACATTAGTAAAACCGTAGGAATTGCATTTGGAATCTCATTTGAAAACTAGTCAAATAGATTCGTCATAAGCTCACATATGGAACATATGAAGTCCCAAACCTCTAGAATGCAATGGAAATTTTTTTTATCAATAGGATCAACTAGGTCAAAGTTATAACTGGTCAAATAGGGCTACTTATAAACTATCATAAAAGGCAATTAGACAATTTTAAGTTTTTTCAAAAGGAATTAGCTTGAGAAATTCATCAAATGGATTCATCAGACCTTGAAATTACAAACATAGGATTTCATTTATGAGTAAAATGTAGTAGTATGATCATATTATTCAAAATATTAATGGGTCATAAAATATCCATTGTCAAACAGGGCTTCCTGGAATTCTAAACAATGTGCATCAACATGACAATAATAAGCAACTGACTTTGGAGAAATCAAAACCCTATCAAAACATATAAAAAAAACTCAAAATTTGAAACATAGGTTCTTTGGTATGCATACTAGAAATTACCAAAGTGGCAAGTCATGAAACTTTATTGGGTGCAAGATATTCAAATGCAAACTAGCCCTCTGAACTCTATTTGACACTTAGGCAAATATGCAGATTTGACAAATGCTCAAGGTGACACTTCACGAAATGATTCAGAATAGACACCTATCATTATGAAATGCATGCATACACTAAATGAATGGTGGTAAGCACTTTAAAATATAATAGGCCTCAAAATGATACTCAGGTACATGTGCATGAAAAATGCTTATAAGGGCTTGATTAGAAAAGTTTTGAATAAGTACTCAGAATGTGCTTGCAATTTTGAGTCCCAAAAAGGGATACAATGGTCGACTAAAGCTTTACCTATTATAGACACCTAAATTTGATCACATAAATTCTTAATCAAATTTAATCATCTTCTATAGAATATTTTAATTAAATATTAAATATTTAATTATTTTAGCTCTATCCCCTAATTAATTAATTATAGCCAAATTAATAAATTAACAGACAATCAATAGTCTAATTTATTAATGAAATCCCCCTTCCTCTATTAAATTAAATAAATAGAAAACCCATTTAATTTAATCTCCAAAAATCTCACTATTTTTAATTAATTTAATTAATTAAAATCCTCCACCCATAAACTAACCCTTCAACCCAACAGTTACCAAAACTCAACTCATGCACCAAATATTCTTCTTTTAATTAAATCTTATGCACCAATAATTCTCCTTTTTAATTAAATAATTCATTTATTTAATTAAGATCTCCCACCAACCTTTTCTCTAACAAATTCATCCACCTCCCACATCCTCCAGTTAACTAATCCACCTCACCCACCTCAACTAAAACACATCACCTCCTCTTCCATGTCTAAAACCCCTCTCCAGACCACTTGCATAAAATTGAGGCATAATTTATTCCCTCTAACTCAAGTGCAAGTCCACTCGCATGGCACATCTCCTGCACCCATCTCTAAACACAAAAGTCCATCTCCTCCACCTATTTGCTTAAGCTTATCTCCCACCTCACTCAGTTAACTATCCATAAGGAATTATTATCTCCTTCTCACTTAGTTGCCTATAAATAGAACCCCTCTTCTCTCACAAATCATCCACCTTCATATGAAAACTTATAATACTATTTTGAGAGCCCAAGAACTATCAAAATACCATTATAATAGAAAAATCCACTCATTCCTCCATTGCTGAATCCTTCATCCATCTATCATCCATTGAAGCTTGAGGCCATACTTGAGTATACATCTCCATACTTTGGACAACTCTACTCATTCATATAAGCTTGGAGTGCTCTCCTTTGGTTTGCATCCCTCTTATTTTCTTTTATTGTGTAATTTATATGTTGGTATGTTATTAGTTTGTGAATAAAGAAAGTGGGTGATCCTTTGCAAAAGTTACAAAATCAAGATGAGATGTGAATCTGCTATTGTTCACAGCATTGAAGTGGTTTTCAAACATCATATTTAAGGTATTTTTCTATTTATTGAATTTCTTTTTAGGAAAGCAAGTTATACAAAAGTTTTGTTCCATCTAGTGATTTATCAGCACTAAGTAGGAGAAGTGTTTAATACATCTTAGCATATTCTATGAAAGGTAGTTTCAGAAAATGTATTTACATCTTGGAATATGTTAGAGATTTAAGTTGGTAGATGAGTTGTTAGATCTACTACAAGTTATAAATTTTTGAAAGTTATTTCGGTGAGTTGTAAGTTTGCAAGAGATGGCAGATTTCTTTTCACCTCGTATGCAGTCCATTGATCAAAATCATAGATCTTTTTCTACCAAGAGATACACACCATTATTTTTCAATGGTATCTATGGTTTCCCAAATGTAATTCTTGATGATATTAGAAAACATTTGTCTAAATTCAGTGGGAACCATACTGTTTCAGCTAATCAGCATGTTCAAGTTTTTAATGATTTGATGGGTGACTATGAGATTGTTGATGAGGATGTGCACATGAAATTATTTGTTCAAACTTTAGAAGGTGATGCTAGAGACTGGTTTTAATTTTTACCAACATGTTCTATTTCATCTTGGAGTGAATTGAATGCCACCTTCATGGAGCAATTTGGTGAGAGGGTAAGCATATCTGATTCGTATGGTAAATTTTTAAGGATTCACATTGAGGATGGTGAACTTGTCCCTCAATTTAATATCAAATTTGTAAGAACCTTGAATGAGATCCCTACGAAATGTAGATTGGAGGATCAGGTGAGTCTAGTAGTTTACCTTGGTGCATTTGATAAGAAAATGAGTTACCGGTTAAGGGACAAAGAACCTTAGACATTATATCAAGCTTTTATGATTGCTATGGATATTGAAAATAATTTGAAGTATGGACTTACTAGGAGTCATTTCTCTAAGGTTTCTTGCCTACATAATGAAGACAAAAATAAGGAGCAGTATCATGTTGAGTGTTCAAATAAAAATCAAAATGTCAACACCCCTTTTGTAATGTATAATCAGATTGAATTTTCAAATCAGAATGTGTGTGTAGAAAACAATGAGCCTATTGCAAATAAAGACACATATATTTGTGATGTTACAGTAGTAAGATATATTTCAGACTTTGATAGAAATGAGCAATGTGATGATATTATAGAACAAGGATTAGCTACAACAATGAATTCTTATAGTGCTGATTATGTACATGATGATGTTGCTAATGTTTCTAGACATGAAGTTGCTATATCCGAATCTTAGTATTGTGCAAGTGACAAGGTTGAGAATTATGTCTCTAGTGATGAGTTTGATGTTGTCAATCTGACATTCCATGGAAATGTAACTCAAGATGAAGAATGTGAATCAAAGTTATCTCAGTCACAATCAAAAGAACAGAATGCTAAAAGTGATCATACAAATGAGAATGAGGAAAGTGATGATGAGATGTCTTCATATGACTCGAATGCAACAGGAGAAAAGGAAAGCAATGATGGAAGTGAACCTTCATATGAAAGTGAAGATATGATTTATTTTTTTGAATCTAAAAGTGAAGATGCATTTTAGTCTTTACATTTTACAAATTAGTTAGTCAATAAAGAATTTGAGAGTGATCTGTCCTCCAGGTATGAAAATAAAGAAATGGTGAATCCAATTGATGATAATGAATTTGAGTATGAAGACTTCAAGGAGGGGTTGTCAAATGTTTTTACATCAGACAAAAAAGTTGCAACATGTAGTGAAAGGTTTAGGAATGAATCATGGTCTCTTCATAATGATTATCCTAAGCAAGATAATGAAGAGAACATATTTATGGATACTATATGCATGGTAGAAGAAATAGAAAGTAAGTCTTCATCTGATTCTGATTTTTTTTCACATGCTCAAAGTTCTCATGACAATGATATTGGAAACGGTTTCAAAGTTTATACTAATGCTTTATATAATGAGGACTTGGATGATGATCAACCCATCTTTTGTCAGAATGTTCAAAAAGGATCCCTGCATGGAGTTATCAATCCATTGTTTGAAGATGATATGGAGGTTTCAGATTTAGTAGAGGATAAGTTTAATGGTGAAACATTGTCATACTACTGCAATAAATCAGATTCTTCTTCTTCCATTTGTGAGAGTGAAAATTCTAATGATGTTGCATTTTATAAGCTTGAAGATGAGGTGCTTGATGGGGTTGTCTTTGAAAATAATCTGGCACTTCATGATAAGTTTTATGATGATTCATATGAGGTAAGAGCTAATCAACATTTCTATTGTGATGATGAGGGCGAGGTGTTAGATGAAATGGTTATTGAAAATCTACTTGCACCTTGCGAGGAGTTTTATGATGAATACTTTAATGTGACTGATCCATTTGCTGATTGTTAAGAATCAATGGAGATCCTTGGATTGGTTTCACTCATTGATAAGGATAACATTGGTGAGTATAAATCTAGATACTCATTTGAATGTCAACCAATTGTATATGGAAATTCACATTTCTAAGGTGTGTCTAATCCTTTTCCAGAGTTTAATAGCATGCACAATTTATCTGTTGAAGAGAGTTATCAGTTTGACCCTAGTATATTTGAGCATGTTGATCCCTATTTTCATAGTGATCAATATGTTAAGCAAGTCACTAGTATGCACTATGAAAGTCAGGAAAGTTATTTTGTTTTGCCAACTGAGCCAATTGAAAATTTTTATGTGTTGGGTGAAATTAAGGATAATCAAAGTTTTAGTTTACCTTAGGGAGACATAAACAAAAATCAAGTGTTTATAGAGGTAAGAAGTTTGGAAAAGTTTTAGTGGCCCTGGGTCACTATCTTGTACAGTTAAGAATAAGTTTCCTTGTTTTCAAAATTTTGCTCAGAGAAAGTTTTTGAGTGGTCTTCTTCAGCCAGAGATCTGATTTCTTGCCATGCCCACAAGGGGTATGCATCGCTAGACAGAGCCTATTTTGGTGCTCAAAATTGCATTTCCATTTTGAGTACCTAGTCCAAGTTTTGCCCCTATGAACGCTTTTCATGCATATGTGCCCAGCTATTGTATTAATGCCTAAGTGGTGTTTTATGTTTCTAACACCCTTCATTCATCCTATCTATGTGTTCCATGATGATAAACTAACATTTCAAACCATTCTATGAAGTCCCATTTTGAGTTGTTTTCAATTCTGCACTTTCTGCCTAAGTGTCAAACATCGACAGAAGGGCATGCTTGCATTTGAATATCTTGTACCCGGTTATGATTCATGACCCACCACTTTGAGAATGTTTATCGTGCATAATAGAGAACCTATGTTCCAAGTTTCAAGTCATTTTGAATCTATTTGACTAGGTTTCAAACCCCTCAAAGTTGGTCAATTACCCTTGTAAATCTGCATTTTGTTCATAATCCCGGGTAGCCCTGTTTGACAAGCTATAACTTTTGACCAGTTGACCCAAATAAGAAAATTTATTTTGCATCATATTATAGAGGTTAGAGACTTTATATGCTCCAGATTTGAGCTTATGAAAAATCCATTTGATCAATTTTCAAACGTGATTCCATTTGCAAATTTTAAAGTTTCACTGGTAATCAGAAGTGCAGATTGATTGTGAGCCTTGTTCAGGATGTCATATCTTTGAATATGTGATTGGTGGAGGAGGAAAAAAATCTAAGTGGGAGCATCCACATGTATTAAATGTTGTAGGCTACAGCAAGGAAAGCCCATGGCCAAAGACAAAGGTCTCCACGCCTAAGAGTTTAGAGAACAATATTGATGCCATAGTCCACGTTTTGGTACAGAAATACTCAGAAGCCTGCAACATTTTAAAATGAGATTCCCGAGGAAAAAGATCAGAACCTACACCCATGTTGAAGAGGAAAGGCTAACAGGTTAAGGCAAAATGGGAGCCTCACATTTTGAAGTGAGGAAGCACATTGTATAAACGAGGCTCTCAGAAAAATGGGAGCAGAACAAGGTCCAAGCATGAAGGCCACTCTCGGCTTTGAGAAATCGTAGGGTAGAGTGATTTCATGTTTTAATTGTCCCACATTGGATGGGTAATGGTAAAATTTAAGTTTATAAGCCCGAAGGCATAGGTGGTAGGTGCCTAAAGACACACACTTCATGGGACATGGAGGCAAGTATGAAGGGACCCACCATGCTACGTGGTCAATGGGGTTTTGACCAATTGCGTGATCAGGGGACTGGCCTTGGTGATGTGTGATATTTTGATCATGTCGTATAATCATAGGTTGAAAAATGAAGGGCCCCGATCCTCCGATTGTCGCACGATCGAACATAATTTTTGAAGTCTTACGATGCTTCGATTGTCGTGAGATCAGGAGATCTGGGAGTAAGAGGTAAGACATTACGAAAATGGTAAATTTGAAAAGTTTTTGTAGGGTTGGGAGGTCATTTTCAATGGTCTACGATTCTACGGGAAGTTTGCATTAATGTGTTGATACAATTAATTGATGAATTTGTGAGCTCGTCTTAGGGTCAGGGGAATCAAAGATTAGTGTGGAGATGTTACAGGAGTGTAAAAAATTGAAGTTTTTCAAATGTATAAATGATAAGAGTTCAGAATTCAAAGAATTTCAAATGTTTGCTTGGGTATAATGAATAAATGAAAATTTGACACTTGGCACTATGGAATTGGAGGAAAAAGGAAATGATTTAAAAATCAAAATTCAAAGTGATTTAAACGATTAGAATTTCAAATTTAAAGATTTGAAATAATTTTAAATTTTTATATAGTTCAACTATATGAACTTTTTAAATTTTTCATTTTTAAATGCTCTGTTCAACATAGGAACCAGTTTTTCAAATTAGTCTCAGGGGGGGCATTTTTTATCCAAAATGTATAGTGTAATATACCGTTGGAACTAGAAAAGAGTGAATTTTCCATTTTTGAAGTCAAATTTTAAGTAGGTATCAGTCGGTAGCAACTACAGGAGGTTTTCTAATTTCGGAGGCTTCAAAGTGAAAAGTGAAAATTTAATGTTGCAAATGAAATACAATCATATATAGACATAATTTCATCATATATGAGTTCTCCAAAAATTTGAAGGATGAATTGAATGTTTTTGAAGGTGGTTGAAGCAATTGTGTTTTTGGCAACAGTGCAATTGAATTTCCTGGAAAAGTAGATGTGACAAGCAAAGATCAGATTTTGAAGCTTCACTATAGTTTGTGATGAATTCTTGATATTCTCTCCATGAGATATTTTGCAGATCAAAAGGGAATGTATTAGATATTTTGGCATCATTTATGGTTTCTGGTTGCAAGCAGTTGAAGGAAGTTCAGTTTCAACAACTTCAGATTGAGGATATTTTCAATGGGATAGATGTCAATTCCAAATTACATTTCCTGGAATATCTTCCCTCCTATATATCTTCATTTTCTACTTATTGTAAGGGTTCCAATTCTTTGAAGATTTTAGGTGGATTGTGAGACCAGTTTGGTTCCAATTTCCTGAGTTTTCTCACAGTTGTGATACCAATTTTCTCAGTGTTCTCCTATTATGAACATCATATTGTATTCCTTTTGAGGCATTTCATATTACACAATCATTTGTTGTGTATTTGCTGAGTTTTCATATGCAGATGATGTATTGTTTTTAAGGAAATTAATACAATAGTTTCACCTTCTTAGTTTCATTCTGATTCTCATCTCCTTCTTCTATTATATGTAATGTTTTGTGTTTGAAAATGAAGAGCTTGGACTTGGTTGCAATCCTTAAAGGTTGTAAATCTAGATAAACTTGCTAGTGGAACAAAGATCCATATAAATGCTTGTTTATACTGATAGGATTACAGGTTACACCAAAAGGATTTCATCATAAGTATGAGAGTTGTTATGAAGATTGATGTTTATTTGTAAGTCAAATAGATAGATCATATGCCTGAATATATGAGTATAATTTAGGTATCCATCTGCATGTTAAGATTTAGTTATTGCCCAATGGCTAAGGGACTGGTCAGCTTGGAGGATACATGTTCTCTATTGTTGCATACCTGGGTTATGCTGAGATACAAATCTTAATTGAATATCTTTCCTTTTGTGTTTAAGAATTAAAAGAGTTCTCCTTCACTTGGTTTATCAGGTTCATGTGCTCTGTTATCAGCTATTTCACCCATGAATGCTTGCATAAACATAGAAGATTAAGGGATTTTATCTTTTTTCCAGATTCAGTTGTATGCCTTTACACTGATACCATATAAAGAGTCTGAGGTCCACCCGCCTAGGTCTAACAGAGCCTGAAGAAGAAGAAGGATTTATCCTTATAGTTGGCCCAAGACTGGAGTCAAGTGCATCCATTATAGGAATTTTCTAACCTTAGATGTATTGGTCTGGTTTCTTGGTTATTTCCAAAACTATTAAATTAGGAGCCAACACAACCCAAGTAAAATAAAATTGGGTCGTTTTAGCACATATGTCATTTTTTATAGCCTAGCTATTAACTCTTTCAGTGAATTTAACCATGTTTTAATACATTTAAATATTGTTATAGCATATTTACTAGGTCCTGTAATGCATTTTTCAAGTTTTGTAGCATATTTTCCTATTCCTATAGTGCATATGCATATTCACATAGTGCATTTGCCTATTTTGTTAGTGCATATGCAACTTTCTATAACACATTTGCCTATTTTTTTAGCGCATATGTAACTTTCTATAACACATTTGCCTAATTATATAAAACATTTGTTGAAACTGCAACTTTCCATTTTATGTATGTACTAGAGGACCTAAGCATCATTTTGTTAGAAAGTAAAGTCCACCAGTATAATTGAGAGGAAGGGGGTGAATTAGTTATCTAAATATTATAAAAAATATCAACCTTATTATTTCTTAACCATATGAATAATGTAATTAGAAACCATAACAAGATACTCATACACAATAACACTAGATATGTTAACTAGGGAAACCCTTGATTAGAGGAAAGACCCCAGTGGGGATGTACCCACAAAATGATGTACTAATATTAATGTTGCTTGTTATAGGATAGACCTTGCCAGGAGTCAGTAGAAACATTTAGTACATATCAATCCTTTTTAGAAGACTTTGAATCCCTATTAGGAGATTCCAAACCTATTAGGAGTTGTGCCAACCATGTTAGGAGTTGTAGAAGGAAGATGGACCCATTGTCCAAACAACTTCAAGGGAAAGACCAATGAACCCACTATCTAAATGATCTTTGTATTATTCTTTGAAGAATAAAAGAAATGAATTGTACTTGTACTTTTTCTTCCTCTATCTTGTCAATCAAACTTCTACTTCTTCTTCTAATCTCGATACTAGATCACAAACTTTGCACCTAGTAATCCCTTGGATCACTTACTTGCATTTACGAAATACTTTGCTCTTGTTCACACACTTCCCATTTCATACTCTTCTCAAACAAGGAAAATATCCTTCCTTCATACCATGTCCTCAAAAAAAATCCTTGATTCGACCTTGATGCTTTCCCAATTAATTATAATAGGACCATATTAAGATAATTAATTATTTTGCAATTACACAACATTATCGCCTCATAGTCTTTACAACTTCTCACACATGCAACTCCAGACCATGTACACTCTTTGAATTCATCATCAGATGGTCCTCTGTCACTATCTGACTTTGCATATCACGATTGCATCTCTATTAGGAGATACAATCCATTCATCATAAACTATTTCTTAGATACTCTGTCTGTATATTGCTCTCTATAAATCAATCATATCTTCTACATTTCTTCAACTGACCTGATGCACAATTAATTTATCATCAAGATACATTTTAGAACATGTCCTTAATTGTGCTTCACTTGATCATCAATTCTCTATCCATATGACCTCATTCTCTATTTTCTACTCTACCAGTCTTCACTAAAACCATACTATATTTTCATCAATGACAAACATAGTCATGAATGCAACATGTCAATCATGCTAACAATATCCCATATTCTCTAGAAATGCTTATGATACTCCCCAAAGGAATACCATCAGCATTCATGCTAATAATCTCCCCCTTTGGCATTAATGACAACATAGATGAAAAACATTTAAGTTCCAAGAATACCAAAATGACACTCTAATGTTGTTGTTGTAGTTCTCTTCCTTTCAAATCCTCTTCATTGATCAAATCTAAAATCCTTTGGAACACTACTCTATTCTACATCTCTTCCTTTTAGGACCAACATCAGTTGTTCACACATTAAACAACTTGCATCAGTTGTTCACACACTAAACAACTCTCAACTTCTCTCCCATACATGTAACTCATAATTTCCCTTATTTATACATAGGAGATCTCAATTTCTCCCCTATTAGAGGATCTTCTCCCTCATTTATCATAATTCCTCTTCATACTCTCCCCATTCATACATAGGAGATGTTTTTCATGCATTCTCTGCCTCATTGACATCAATGAGAAAGGCTTCATTATGTCAATTATCTGCTTCAAGTCTTCAATTGACTTAAGTGTCCAAAGACACTATTCAAGTCCAATTAGCAAGAGTCCTTGATGACTTTTCTCATCTCAAATACTGCCCCATACAGGAAGCATTCGCATTCAGTGTAATCAAACAATAGTGTTCTGTACAATTGGATTGATGCAATCTCTATATCATGTACTCTAAAGTAGGTAGGGGCATAACCCCAAAACATACGTCTCAAGAAATCAACTGTATCTTTCGGTAAAGGCTTTGTAAAGATATTTTAAATCTGATCTTTTGTACTAACATACTCCAAACTAAATTTTTTTCTTGCAATTTTCTCTCTCAAAACATGGTACTAAATAGATATTTGTTTAGTCTTAGAACACAATATAGGATTCTTAGACATACTCACTGTACTTGTATTGCCACAATGTATGATAACAAGATCTAAAAATTCTATCCCAATATCCTTTAGCATATGCTTCATCCACATGATACAATTACAATTATTTATTGCTATGATATATTCTACTTCCATTATACTCTATGAAATACAACCTTCCTTCAAGGAAAAATGCTCCACCACTAATGCTTTTTCTTTCATCCATACTACCTACCCAGTCCACACTAGTATATGTGCATAAAGTGAAATCACTTGATCTATCATACCATAAACCATAATCGGGTGTACCCTTCAAATATCTAAATATCCTTTTTATTGTTGTGTAATGATATTCATTAGGATCAACTTGAAATATATCTATAATCCCAATTGCATTAGCTATATTTGGTCTAGGGCAAGACAAATATTGTAAGCCTCCAATCATTGATCTATACTTCTTCTACTCAATTATAGGCATCTCAACTTTTCTAGATAACTTGTGACTAGTTACCATTGGTGTACCCACAGGCTTACAACTTTCCAAGCCAAATATTTTCAACAAGTCTTCTAAATACTTAGCTTGTGATATGAAAATACCATATCTATTTTGCACAATCTGTAAACCTAAGAAAAAATTCATTTCACCAATCATACTTATACTCATCTCAAACTCATTCTTCATCTCTTTAGCAAACTTATACTTTCTTCATCATTGCCTCCAAAGATTATGTTGTCAACAAATATCACAATGATTAGCAAACCATTATTAATTTCTTTCAAATATAAGTTACTATATGTCGTACCTTTAGAAAATCCAAGTTTTGACAAATATCTATCCAACCTTGCATACCAGGTTCTAGGTGCTTGCTTTAGACCATACAATGTTTTCATTAATCTACATACCATGTCTTTTTCTTCTGTCAAAGGAAATCCTTCATGCTTCTAAATGTAGACTTCTTCTTCAAATTCTCCATTCAAAAAGGTTGACTTTACATCCATCTGATACACTTTGAACTTCTTACTTGTTGCATAAGCTAAAAACATATTCACTGCTTCCGTTAAGGCTACATGGGCATATGTTTCTTCATAATATATTCCTTCTTGTTGTGAATAACCTTTGCATACTATTCTAGCTTTGTTTCTCATAGCTTCACCTTGTTCATTCATCTTGTATCTGAATGCCCACTTAGTTCATATAACATTCTTGTCTTTATTCCTAAGAACCAATTCTCATGTTTCATTCTTCACAATCAGATCTAGTTCCTCCTTCATTGCTTGAATCCAATGATCATCCTTGCATGTCTCATATTCACTCTTAGGTTCAACTTTAGAAATCAAATATAATTCCTCTTGTACTGTGTTTCTTGTTATTACTCTTTGTCTTTGCTTCCAATTATCTACTCTGTGGAGTGATTCTTTGTCAGTTTCTTGTTGGGTGTAGGAGTTGTTATCTCAACTCTTATGACTTCTCTTGGTTCAGTTTTTTGTTCTCCTATTTGCTCAAAAATTTGTACATCATTCTACAAGTCATTGTTAGTTTCAAAGAAAACTTCTACATTCTCTCTAACAATTCTAGGATTGTCTTCTTGCTCATCAGAATTATAATCCATCATCCTTTCTTTGACTCCAAGCTTTTCATCAACTTTCACATTTTCACACTCAAAAATTCTCTTAGTTGCATGATTAAAACATCTATAAGATTTTATTTTCAATGAATAACCAAGAAACATACCTTCATCACTTCTTATGTCAAACTTACCTATATCATCATCTCTCTTTATGTAACACTTACTTCCAAAATTTTTGAAATATTTTTTTAGGGGTGTATGACCAAACCATAATTCATAAGGAGTCTTTTTTGTACCTTTTCTAATTTGTACTCTATTCATGGTGTATACTATTGTATTGATTAGCTTCTCTCCAAAATGTCTTGGATACATCATTCTCAAACATCATTGCTCTTGATGTTTGTGGTACTAATCTGGTTCTTCTTGTTTTATTTTGCTTAGGGGTCTTAGGTAATGATAATTGTCTCTTAAATCCATTTTCTTCATAAAACATGTTAAACTCTCTAGAAGTAAATTCTCCACCTCCATATCATCTCAAACATTTAATCTTCACACCAGATTCATTCTAACCTCTATTCTTAAATATCTTGAACTTCTCAAATGCTTCAAATTTTTCTTTAAGAAATGCTACCTGCATCATTCTAATGAAATCATCAACAAAAATCATAAAGGACCTTTCTTTATAGAACCCTCTTATTATGATATGGCCACTCAAATCTGTACGAACAATCTCCAATTCTTTGTGGTAGCGAACTTCTTGTTGGAAAATGATACCTTCTTATGTTTAGCCATGATACATTCTTTGCAAAAAACATTAGTAGGATTCATGATTTAGGCAAATCTCTAATTGCAAATGTAGCCTTCAAAATGTTATCAAAGTTTATATAACAAAACCTTTTATACCATAACCAACTGTTATCCACTTTTGCAACCAAACATGGTATCTTAGTAGGACTCAATTAAAATACATTACCTCTAGATCTTGTACATGTTCCTATTATCTTACCATACTTATCTTTGATAATACTAGTCTTCTCTATAAACTACAATTGATAACCTTTATCCACTAGTTTGGCATCACTCAACAAGTTATGCTTTAAATCATCAACAAAGTAAACATCATTAGTGTTAGTCTTTTCATCAAGAGTAATAGATCCTATCCCTGTGATGTGATAAGCCACATTGTAATAATTTTCTTCTTTTATAGCCACAAATCCTAATTCACCATCACTTTAACTTTGAGCTCTTTCCTTAGGTTCATCATGCTCATTTGCATACAGACAATCTCTAGGTTTTCTAGGCTTAAAATTTCTCTTATACTTTTTCTCTCTTTTAGGACACTTCAAAGATTAATGACCAAATTCATTGCAAGTCCAATATTTAAAGATTTTCTTACCATCTGATACTCTTCTCATGAGCAAGCCTACACCTTCTTCAATCTTTCTATCCTCTTTAAATATGGATTTTTTGCTGCTAGCTTAATCTCCATGGGTACTTGTGTTTCTGGATAAAGAGGGACAAACACTCAAAGAACTGAAAGTTGTCTCCACTCTTGTCAATTCTATGGTTGTCTGAAACTTGATTCTATTGCTTCCAATCTTCCAAGAAAATTCTCCATGGTGATCTTGTTAGTACAAGGTATCAAAAGTTTAATCATCTATGCTACTTGCTTGAATGGTGGTGTCAAAGTTCTCAAAATCTTCCACACAATTTCATCTTCTTCTTTATATCCTTCACAAGACTTAATTCCTATAATAATCTTAGATATTATATTAATATAGCTTCTTACAGATACATCTTCCATCATTTTAGCATCTTGAAACAAACATATCCAATTCTGTAATCTCATTCTTTTTGCATGTTTATCTCCTTCAAAAGTAGATTCTAAAGCTTTCCAAATCTTATGAGATGTTTCTAGTGATTTTACCTAACTATGTTAATTTTAGGAAGAGTTGTTAGTAAGGTTTCTCTAACTCTCATAGTGCACATAAATAGATCTATTTCTGCTTCACTGCATTCCTCTACAATTGCTTTGTTATTCTTTGGAAAAAGCCAATATCATGGACCCATACATAGTATACGAGTCTTCATCTTTTCCTTCCAACTATCATAGTTAACTCCATCAAACTTAGGAATTTATTTTTTGAAGTGACTCATCATTGATCTCCCAAAGCTATTAAGTTTTCTCTTCAAGGACTTGATGCTCTGATAACAATTTTTAGAAAGCAAAGTCCAACAATATAATTGGGAGAGGGGGGGCGTAATCAATTATCCAACTAGTATAATAATTATCAACTTTATTAATCTTTAACCATATGAGCAATGTAATCAACAACCATAACAAGATACTCATACACAATAACACGAGATATGTCAACTAGGGAACCCTTGATCAAAGGGAAAAACTTGGTGAGGATAGTACCCTCAAAATGATGAAGTAATATAAATGTTCCTTGTTAGAGGATAGAGCTAGTTAGGAGTTAATAAAAACATTTAGTACATATCAATCCCTGTTATGAAACTTTAAATCCTTGTTAGGATTTGTTTCAACCATGTTAGGAGTTGTAGAAGACACATGGACCCACTACCCAAATAGCTTCAAAGGAAAGACCAATGAACCCATTGTCTAAATGATCTCCATATTATTCTTTACACAATAATGTTAGTGTAGCTTTTTATTTTTTCTATTTTGCTAGGTTTTTCCTACACTTTTAATAATCTCGCTTAGGTTAATAAAGCATGTCTTATTAGGTGAATGGTTGTGAGGTGTCACCTTCCTACATGTGAGCATCCATTAGCTATCTTGGGAAGATACTTTGCTATCTTTAGTTCGATAGATGGTTGCTCCTCATTGGTTGGTGTTGCCACCTCCTCCCTCTTCCTAGCCTATATAAGCATGCTACCTGGCTTGTATTTGTATCTCTTGTTTTTGCATCCTCTTAATGCTATTTTGCTTCTAGCATTTGCATTACTCTCTTGGAGACTAACTCTATGATGCTATTTTGATTTTGTATCATTTGCATTCATAGTTTAGATATTTACTCTTTGCACTAGTTTTCTGGGTTATTAATCTTTTTAGATTCTAACATGGTATCAGAGCTTTTCTATGTGCAAGAGTAGATTTTAGTTTCCTTATTTGAGAGATTCGGGGGGGGCAAATAAACTTTATTGTAGTTTTTTGAAAAATGAAGTATGCTCTTCTCTTGCATCTTTGGATGATCCTGAGAATCAGAAAAGTTTTGACAAAAAAAAACACTTTCTGGATTTTGTTCGCAGCCCCGAAAAACCATCTGGGTATCTTTTAGATTTTGCATGCAAGTTGTATATTTTTCAGAATCAAGCATGCAAAGCTACAGCCATACCCCTCTCCGTTGGTAGTCATAGATTTGAATGCAATTTTTCTTCAAATCAGGGGATCAGCGAAATTTCAGAGCACTTTGGGCCCAAACGGACATCACCATTGGATCCGGAAGGCCGTTTGCAGTCAGGATTCATATAAAACTTGTCATTTTTGGAGACAGAGCTCCACGAGGCAAATTTTTTTTACCCGCAGGCCCTTCCGTACGATCGTACGGACGATCTCGGCATTTAAAAAAAAAAAAAAATATTTATTTTCGGCGCTCCGTCGGGTGGCCACCCAGCGGCCACCGGCGCACCACCCAGCGACCGTCGCCGCGCAGCTCGCCGGCCGCTGCCACCAGCAGCGTCGCTGCTGGGCCGCGACGGCTCGGCGCCGCCCGCGGGCCACTCCGGCGCCACCTTTCCGCCCTCCTTCGCCAGTTGCTCCTCTTGGTTCCACCGCCTCCACTCCGACAGTCTGTAGCGTTCTACCGCGTCAGCGCCACTGCCAGCATGACACGTGGCAGGCGTGCCACGTGGCACATTGCCACGTGGGCCTTGCCACGTCATCTGCCCGCCACGTGGCGTCCACATGGAACTGCCACGTGGCTGCCACATGGCCTCTTTTTTTTGCTGTGACGGCTGACGGGCCGTCAAATTTATTCTCTTCAAATGCTGACGTCAGCGGTGTGTCATCATCCTTGCTTGCACTCTCCTTCTATTTGGTTTTGGACCTACTTGTGGGTTTTTGGCCATAACTTTTGCATACGGAGGTATTTTTCCAATCCGAAAGAAGCACCAAAAAGCTGATTTTGAGATGGAGATGTTGGTATAGGTATTTTTGAGTTTTGGTATAGTTTGGTTGCCTGTTATGGTAGTCAAAGCTGGATGTTCTATTTTGCACTCCGGGAGGCGTATCTTGAGCTTCCGATCTCCGATTTTGGACTTCTTTATATCGCTGGAAAGATCTTTCTGTGCTCTTTCTAGTGATGCTGGTTATTGTTCTAGATTATGTTCCAGAAACATCCTATTTAGTCTTTTGCATTTTAGCATTCTGGTGGATATTCTGTTTGTTTCAGGTCCGGAGATCGATTTTGTTGCTTCAGTTGCTTCGATTTTGGGCTTTACCTTCTGTTGTTTTAGCCTTATGTTTTTTTTTATCATTGTTGATATTCACTCTAAGCATCTTTATGCCACTCTTGCGATTCGGGATCCTTTTCATCATTGTGATTCGTTGTACTCGCACTATTATATAAAGTGCCATGGGGGGGATAGTTGTTTGCTGCTTATAGGCCCTCTTTCTCTAATTCCTCATGTAGTGTCGACGACACATGCCTTCATTTGTGTTTGTACCTCACTCTCGATGTGTTTGGCTCCTGTGTTGTAGGAGATTTTTGGCCCATCTTTTCAGCTGCCTGTCACCTCACCTACCTTAAGGGGAGGTTATATTGTTGTTCTATGCTTCTTTGGTTGATGGTTCGTGCCTTCTATTTCCATGGAGGTTCCTTTGGTTGATGGTTTGTGCCTTCTATTTCCATGGGGGTTCTACAGATCAACATTTTGACAGAGTTTTGCAGTTCTTCATGCTTCAGTGATGCTGCTTCTTCATGATCACTCCTTGTTCCTGTTTTAGGGGACAATTTCCCTAGTGGGAGACTTCTTCAGTTCTTCACTAGGTTCTTACCTCTTTTTGGGGGATGGTTTTTCCCTTGTGGTTTTCTCTCTTTCCCCACTTTCAGAGGTTGCATCTTCTTGCATTGTACTTGGGTACCTAACATGGCCTCGTTGCCGGGACCCATTTCTACATCCACCTAAGCTTCGCTTATGGGGGGGTGTTAGTGTAGCTTTTTATTTTTCCTATTTTGCTAGGTTTTTCCTACACTTTTAATAATCTCGCTTAGGTTAATAAAGCATGTCTTATTAGGTGAATGGTTGTGAGGTGTCACCTTCCTACATGTGAGCATCCATTAGCTATCTTGGGAAGATACTTTGCTATCTTTAGTTCGATAGATGGTTGCTCCTCATTGGTTGGTGTTGCCACCTCCTCCCTCTTCCTAGCCTATATAAGCATGCTACCTGGCTTGTATTTGTATCTCTTGTTTTTGCATCCTCTTAATGCTATTTTGCTTCTAGCATTTGCATTACTCTCTTGGAGACTAACTCTATGATGCTATTTTGATTTTGTATCATTTGCATTCATAGTTTAGATATTTACTCTTTGCACTAGTTTTCTGGGTTATTAATCTTTTCAGATTCTAACAAATAATGCAAATTAACTATACTTGTTCTTCCTCTTCCTCTATCCTATCAACTGGACTTATGCTTCTTCTTCTGATCTCGATACTAGATCACAATCTTTGCATCCAATAATCCCTTGGATCACTTACTCACATTTACCAAATACTCTGCTCTTGTTCACACACTTCCAACTTCATGCTCTTGTCAAATGAGGAAAAGATCCTTTCTTTATACCATGTCCTCAAAAAAATTCCTTGAGTCCTCCTTGAGGCTTTCCCAATTAATCATAATAGGACCATATTAAGATAATTAATTATTTCATAATTACACAACACTGTTCGGCTCAGTCTTTATGACTTCTCACGTGTGCGACTCCAAATCTTGCACACTCTTTGACATCATCATCAAGCAATCCTCTGTTACTATCTAACTTTGCATATCATGATTCCATCTTATTAGGAGATATAATCCATTCATTAAAAACTACTTCTTAGATACTTTATTTGTATATTGCTCTCCATAAATCATGAATATTTTTTGCATTTCTTCGACTTACTTGATGTGCACTTAACCTCATCATCAGGACACAATGTAGAACATGTCCTTAATCATGCTTCACTTTATCATCAATTCTCCATCCATATTACCTTGTTCTCTATCTACTACTTTTCTAGTCTTCATAAAAAATATATTATGTTGTCATTAATGACAAACACAATCATGAATGCACTATGTCAATCATGCTAACAATCTCCCACATGCTTTGGTAATGCTTAGGATAATCCCCAAAGGAATACCATCAACATTCATGCTTACATACTTTAGCACATTTATTAAGCATTTTGGCTCATTCACAAGTTTTTTTAGTGTATCCATATAAACTTTCAATGCTTATACACTATTTTTTAGTGCATTTGCATCATGATATAGCACATTTATGAAAGACATTTTTGCAGTGCCTAGTGAAGTATTCTACAATGCTTTTGCATATTATTTTTGCATTTTTGCATGATTTTTGTGGTGCATCTAATGTCTTCCATAACACATTTACAAAACTGCAAAAACTTAAGGATTAGATTTTGGATTTCATCTTTGTGAAGGTAAAGGATCCTGGGAAGCTATTATTTTTCTAATTGTTGGTTGCAAATTGTCATTAAAAGTCATTTTATTTGGAATTAACTTGCTTGATCATGTCTTGATATAATAACACTTTCAATTTGGGATTAATAATCCAACAAACAAATCTTGAATGCAAAGGGGTAAAAACTAATCAAATTCATCACATTTCCATTTGGGAGCTAAAATTGACAAAGGATCAAAATGAAAACTCCATCTTGAATGCTTAAGAGGAAAAGAACAAATGATATGAAATCACACTTCAATTTGGACCTAAAACGATCTCATCAAATCTCGAATGATTAAGGATCAAATAATATTGCAACTCCACACATTTCAATTTGGGGCTTAAAAAGAAGTCACAAAGTCTTGAATGCTTTAAAGAAAATCACTCTTATTCCCATCCTTTTCAAATCTTTCATGCATAATTTATTATGTTAACTCGATTTCTTATGTTGAAAATACGTTGTCAAATTGGAAATAACAATACATGCTAATCACAAGTGTCTTCAATCATAGGTATAAAATCTAAAACCTTCAAGGTTGGAATGAACAAAGTGTCTTGTGTGTCTTAGCATGTGTTTTTCAACACATCTTTGAGTTATCTTTCATTTTTTGCAAAGAAGGACTATTAAATACATGACACATGTACTGAAGTTGTTAGCAAGATCATTCACAACAACCTAGGAGTGCTTCTAGCAAGTTTGTCATCCTTTGGGAAAAATCTCCCCTTTGGATAGAAGCTCAAACCAGTAAACCCCTCTGGGTGGTATATAAATGAGAAGATACACTTTTTCTCCATCGAGACAAGTTTGGGTGATGTATTTTTTATGGTAGTCTGAGGTGGGAAAAATTTCCCATGATTTTAGCATGGTCAGTATAGACTCTTAAGTGAGTCACGTGCATAACAACCATTTGACACGACTCCACATATATAATTACAAACCAACTCAGAAGCTAAATTTTATCCATATTCTAAAAAATCTAATTTGACCTTAGGGATAATGCATTTCTAAAGTGCTTGCATTGTGATTTGACCTTGTGAAAACATTGTTGAACATACGCAGTTCTTGGTCCTATTTTCTAGAATCATTTTTTTAGAAAAGACTATGTACTTGTCTCTCTCAAAGTTGTTAAGTCCTTTGAGATACTATTTTTTCACATATCTTATTTATTGTTAAGTAATCTATCTTTAGATACTAACATGTTGTTAGCCAGTCGATTCACAACAACCCTAGGATTTGTTCCATAGAAATCATTTATTCAACCAAAGCTAGGGTATACTTACTGCAGTCAGTGCCTCATTAAAAAATTGTCCAAACTTCCCAACATGGTTATCCTAGTCTCAGAGTCTCATCCTTGCTATCATCCAAAATCATTTTTATTCTAGCATCATTATTCTAGTTTTCTATCAAGTCTTCCTTTTTCTCATCCATCTTCATCCTTCATCCCTTTATAACTCATCATCAAATCGTAATATCAGAATTCTATTATAATATGTTTGGTCATCCCACCTTTCCTCCCACTTCATGCTATTCTAGTGATGATGAGAGCCTTGTTGACTATGATGGGTACATTTAAAGTCTTAGAGATCTTGCTCCAAACATCCTCCAAACATCCAAACATTCCTCCAAATTATCCCATTATGCCTCCATGCATTCCCAACAATACTCCTTATCCTAACTTTGACAAGGTAAAATCCATTTTTGCATTCATCTATACCATCTTCTTATATTGCACCCACATATCCCCTACATACATCATCCATGCCTCCATCTTCCTCCATAATCATATCCCAATCTCCACTTTTCCATATAAATTCTATTAGCTACATCCCTAGTCCAAATCCACCACCTTTATATCCTACAACCCATTTTCCAAATCCTCAACTCAATACTAGTTATGCAATACATCAACCTAACTCACCTACTCTTTTGAATATAATTCCATCCACTCTATCCTTCATCACTCCTCCACCTTGTATTAGCCTATGATATGCCACCCCACCATCTACTACTACCACCACTCCATTCAAAAATAATATGAGCATGTCCATGTCATTTTCATTGACACCATGGGTATTAGGCCAATAATTAATACAAGTTGCAAGCATCCCTACTTTCACCACTCCACCATAAATAACTTCCCATAGATAACCACCACCACCACTCAAAAGTAGCCACACCACTCATCCACCACCACCTAAAAATAAAAATCCACCTATCATCAACTACTTTTCAAATCCACCACTCGAAAGTAGCTACAACACTCATCCACCATGCTAGTAGAAGATGAAGATGATTGATGGAGGAGCATCCTAGGCTTTCTTGTAATTCTGCATGTTTGGAGGGATTTTGGTTAAGTGTTGTGGAGCTTGGTAGAAAATGGTGTTTGGCATGGTCTGGTAGCTCGGCATGGTCTAGTAGCTCAGCATGGTCTATGGAGCTTGACATGGTCTGGTAGCTCAATGTGGTCTATGGAGCTCGTCATGGTCTGGTAGCTTGGCATGGTCTATGGAGCTCAACAATGCTTGGGAATTTACTGGTGCTTGGCTTTGTTTTGCTGACACTCAGCTTGATCTTGGTTTTTTTTGGTGCCAAGTTGTCTATGAGCTAACTTTTGGCATTTAATTAATGTTTGGGTATTTAATCTGGGTTGTGGCTAACTTGTGGTTCAACCTATATTTAATGTAAGGGATTTAATTTAGCTTGTAATGAGTTGGGATGACTTGTGGCTTAGTTGGGTATAAGTAAGGGGTTTTGTGGAGCCTTTAGGTAGGGGTGATCATTCTAGCTTGGAGAAGGGGATGAAGTGTAGATGCAAATTTTGAAGAGCTAGGGTTGCGGCTTGAGAACCAGAGGATCGCTTGGTGGACCTAAGGGTACAAGTGTGGATTTTCTTGGTGTTCTTATCCAGTTTTGTATCTGGACTAGCTAGGATTGGAGTTTTATTTGTTGGGGCTTTAGACATCTCCTTTGGGGATTCTCCTCCCTTGCACTATGTCAGATGGTATTAGAGCTAGGTTGTTCCTAAGTGTGTGGACAGATCATCGAAGCTGAGGTAGTTTACACCAGGATTTGTAAAGAAGGTTGATCTTGTGGTTGATTGATCTTCTACATTGGTGGATCTATTGCTTAGGGTTTTCTAAAATTTTGGAAGATGCACCCAAGAAGATTAGACCCTAGGGAAATTGATGATCTTACTTATGTTGTGGAAGAAAAGTTCTCAGAGAAGATAAGAGTAGAGTTCAAACCTAAGATTGCATTGATAAAGAGTGACATGATTGTTGAAATTGTAAGTGCTTTAGGTGGTGTACCTAGACATGTGGGTACTAAAGGTAGTTATAAGGAAGTTGCTAAAGACTTTGAAGCTACTAGATCTAGTGGTGAGGATAGAACTAATCGTGTGTAGAGACCTATTGGAACTAGGGCTGGTCAGTTTGCTAGACCTGGATCTATGTTGAAGTTGAAGCATAAGATGGAAGTTTCTAATTTCTTAGATACTTTAACTCCTAAAGACTTGATCGATTGGATTGGTGAATTACAAGAATACTATAGGCTTGAGGATATTAAAGATCCACTCAAAGTAAGGTTGGCACAAACTAAGTTGAAAGGACATGTTGCTCTTTGGTGGAAAAAATTGCAAAGAGACAAAGAAGAGGAAGTTGAAATGAAGATCTCTAGATGGAGATTGATGGTGACTAAGTTGAAGGTTAAGTTCATTCTTGTTGATTATGAACTTGAGTTTTTCAAGAGATTATAGAATTTAAAACAAAAAGATATGTCAGTGAAAGATTATACCGAGGAGTTCTACAAGTTGACTATTCAGTCTAGTCATAGGGAATTATCAAAGAAAAAGGTAGCTCGATACATTAATGGTTTGAGATTCAATATTCAAGATGAGGTTGGTATGTTGAATATTTATTCAGTTAAGGATGCTTATCAGTATGCTCTGAAGGTAGAAGACAAGTTGAAAAGGAAAAGTCAAAGTAATGCTAGAGGGAAGGAAAAGCAGGATAGCTTGACATAAGCTAAACTGAGTGTTGAAGGTGAACTAAAACCTGCTAATCAGAAAAGGAGAATAGGTGGAGGTGGCTTCAAAGGTAATTGTTTCAGATGTGGGAAAGAAGGGCATAGATCTTTTGAGTGTCCACTTAGCAGGACAATTACTATTGTGAATGAGGTTGCAATCCAAAATAGTCAGCCTGAGCGAGGAGAGAGTTTTTTGGCTCAGCCAGTACTGGTTGGTGAGAGGACATTGGATTATTGTCAGAGGACAAGTTTTTTTAGGAATTGTTGTAAGTATAGTGGTAAATTCTACAAGGTGATTGTGGATGGTGGTAGTAATGATAACCTTGTTGCTAAGGAAATGGTTCAAAATATTGGTTTGAAGAGAATGAGACATCCTTATCCTTATAGGATTGGCTGGTTGCAAGGTGAACATGCTTTGGAAGTGAGGGAGCAATGCCTTGTTGATTTTCGGATTGGGTAGTATAAGGATCAAGTGTTGTGTGATATTGTGGACATGAATAGTTATCATGTGTTGCTTGGTAGACCTTGGCAGTCTGATTGTAGGGTTGTGCATGATTGTGTCAAGAATGTATTTACTATTGAGAAAGGTGGCAAGAAGTTTTCCTTGATTCCTTTGCAAAATGAAGAACTCAGTAGGAGGAACCTGAGTTGGCAGCCAAGTTGAGTCGGTAGATTCTAAGAAGGTTGGAGATCAGTGTGCAAATTAGACCTATACCACATCTAAGATGGATGTGAAAAGGCAGAAGAAGAACAAGGGAAAGAGTGTACAAGTTGAAGACTTAAAGGATATGTATGTGAAGAACCAATCTTAGATTTATGTGTTGAATCCTAGAAGATGTTCTTCCAGTTACTAGAACATCTTTTCAAATCTGGGGTGTCTGATGCAGGAGCATCCTAGGCTTGCTTGCAATCCTGCATGTTTGGAGGGATTTTGTTAAGTGTTGCAAAGCTTGGCAAAAACTAGTGTTTGACATGGTTTGGTAGCTTGACACGGTCTATGGAACTCGACATGGTCTGGTAGCTCGGCATGGTCTATGGAGCTCGGCATGGTCTAGTAGCTCAACATGGTCTAGTAGCTTGACATGGTTTGGTAGCTTGGCATGGTTTATGGAGCTCAGAAATGCTCAAGAATTTACTGGCGCTCAACTTTGTTTTGCTAACATTCAACTTGGTTTTTGGTTTATATTGGTGCCGAGTTGTTTGTGAGCTAACTTTTGACATTTAATTTATGTCTGGGTATTTAATCTATGTTGTGGCTGACTTGTGCCTCAACGTATATTTAATGTAAGAGATTTAATTTAGTTTGTAATGATTTGGGCCAACTTGTGACTTAGTAGGGTATAAGTAAGTAGTTTTGTGGAGCCTTTAGATAGGGGCGATCATTCCAACTTGGAGAAAGGGATGAAGTGTAGATGCCAATTTTGAAGAGCTAGGGCTAGGGCTTGAGAACCAGAGTATCACTTGGTGGATCTGAGGGTACAAGTGTGGATTTTCTTAGTGTTCTTATCCAGTTGTGTATCTAGACTAGCTAGGATTAGATTTTTATTTATTAGGGGTTTGGACATCTCCTTTGGGTATTCTCCTCCCTTGCACTATGTTAATGACCCTCGCTATCAACTACTTTTCACCACCCAAACCCATCATTCCTCTTCCATCTCCCCCAACTATCATCCCTCTTCATCCACCCCACTTATAAATTCCCTTCCATCTCCTACCAACATTGAAACCCTCCTATCCATTGAATCCCTCCACTTCCTATCCACATCTCCTCCTAACATTATCCAAACCCCATCTAATGAAACTCATGAGTCAATCCTCCATCTACCCATACCCATTGAAGAAATTCCCATTCATCCATTTGAATATTTCACCCATACATCTCTTATCACACCATCCACTCCTAATCAATCTTGTCCAAAAGAATATTGAAATATCCATTGGCATAAATTATCAAGATCCTACCATCATACCTACTCCATCTCACAATCCTACCATCCCACTTATTCCCCTACATGATCCATTTTTACCATCCACTCCATCTAAAGAGCAGTCAACATCTCCTCCATATCAAGATCCTATCCTTTCATCCACCACTGCACTTCAATATCCTATTCTTTCATTCATCCCTCCAAGTCAAGATTTGTTTCCATCAACCCATTCAAATAAAGATAATAAAGCCCCATCCCATTTGCTTCATGATAACATGTCTTATGTAATCCATGGTAATAGATCTATAGAAGAAGAAATAACTATCATACCCAAAACTTCTACACCTTCACCTACTAATGGACTCACATTTTGTGTTCCAAATAATGAACATCATATTGAAAAAATAAATAAAAGTATATCTCTAGATGTTGGTATCCGTTCTATCCCTTCGTAGTCCCAAGTCCTTCCATCTTCACCCTAAAGTTCTCATCCATCTCATTCCACATCCATTTTGGGCACTTATCCTACTACTTCTTTCCATCCCTCCATTTTAGGTCTCTTTGTCTCTTATCTAAATCCTTCACCCTCTCCATCCATTTTGGATCCATATATACCAAATCCAAATCCTTTATCTCATTCATCTATTTTGGGTCCTACTCCTTCCTCACTTCCATCTATTTTAGGTCCTTATCCTTCATTCCTTCCATCCATTTTAGGAAATTGCATGCATCCATATCCTATATTCCAATCCATCACTCCATCCCCTTAATTCCATAAGCTAGATCATCAAAGAAACTCATCATTGAATTCCTTCCAATCTCTAACCTCTATCGTTCCATCCATAATCTCTCCATATCCTCCATGCTTTTGTTCCCATACTATGGCTAATGGAAGCAAATTGGATGCCAAAATTAAAAGCATAAATCCTAAAATCTACAAAAATCCAAGAATCAATATGTCCCATCTAAAATACATATTGAAGAAGAGAAACATTTGATCCAAAAGAAAGAAAAATTTAAAAGGCCACAAAGGTCCAAAATGAAAATGTCAATACCCAAGATACGCATGAGAGAAATGCATCTCAAAGAAAAATATCATTTGGTATCCATTTTTGCTACTACAAAAGCCTCATATGTTCTTAATTTATCCAAATCTCCATATACACATCCTCCATTCCCCCAATTCATTCTTACTCCTTATAATTCTTGTCCTACATTATCAATCCTTCATCTTTCAACTTAACTTTTGGTCCTTATATTCCTCCTACTTCATTTTCTCCTTAATCCCATTCAACATCATCTTTCCCACTACTTCATCACCCTTAAGGGTGTGTACCAATGATGATCTTTCCAATTCCTTGTCTATTTATCCATAAGTCTTATGTCTACCTATCTATTATTTGTCAAATCCCACCCACCATTCCTCTCATTTAATCCAATCTTTTTCATGCTTCATTATGCACCCATCCTACCAACATCTATGAGTAAAAATCCAAAAAAAAAAAAAGTCAAAAGAGTCAATAAAATAAATCATCCATTGGAGAAAACTTGGCAAACAAGAACCTTGTATAAGTATCATGATGAAAACTTGGCAAACAAGCATCATGTGTTATCCTTCCATCCAAATCTCTACACACTTTGGGATAAATTATTCTACCCACTATACACATCCAATCTTCCTACCATACCCACCACATCTTATCCATTTCATCTCCTCCATCCTTTGGATCTTGATGAAAGAAAAAAAAGGCCACCACCATACATACAAGCTTTTGGTCACCTTTTAGCACTCATTATCCTATCACAATGGGTATCGACCAATCCTTTATACACCCATTCTTCCTTCCATATAATATATCCTCCTCCTTTCCTTTAGCTCCATCAACCCATCTTAGTTATCCTATATCTACCTTCCTTGTCTTATTGTTACCCTATCCTCCATCCTATCATACCTCTCTTAAATCCTCCCCATGCATTGACATAGTTTCATTTCCATCTTCATCTTCCAATCCCTATCTTCACACATTCCTTTATCCAACTCTTCCTATTCACCATAACTTTTTGTTCCATCCTTGTGTCTCCCAATATCTACTCCATATTTTCATCACCTACATATCCCTTGTCATTAGTATCTATCTTTGTGTTATTCCATTCAACCCAATGCCATCCATTCATATCCTAAAGCTCCTAGCAATCTACCATCACATGCCCCATCCTATTCTTCCCCTCTAGCTATCTAAAATTGTGCATCAATAAACCCATCTAGTCACACCCTTAGTCATGTTTATAGCCTTGATCAAAATTAAATCATCATCATTGGGATGCATCCTTCCTAATCCTTGCCTTGTTTTGAGGTATATCATTCAGATTATCCACATCACCCTATCCACCATAAGTCCATCTTGGGTCTTTAACTTGACTAGTACACCATCATGCATTTCTTTTCACCACTAGAAATCCATCCCATTCAACCTTCCACCCCTTTAAATAGCTTCTATACAATGTCATCATTGTTAGTCAGTCCTATTATATGTAGCCCAATCTCATGCCAGTTTACATTAGATCAGGTCCTCTAGCTCTCCCCACTTTGTGCTTCAGATAGTTCTTATGTGAGATCCTGTTTCACTAAAGTGTTGTCCTTATAATTTATAATTTCTAGTAAATCTAGATTCTACGTGCTAGCTATAAGACCTTGCAGGATACAATTTTCCTCTCGTCAGACTTGGGTTCATCAGTATCAAGTCCTACTAATCTCTTTGGCACATAGTTATTTTTTGTCGATTTACTCTTTCTTTTGATGTTGAATTTCAATTTTGGTTCTTGATTATCTTTTCTAAGAAATTATGTTATCCCCTTCTCAAGGTCACCATGATCATTTATATCATGGTTTGTTGTGAATGGGAAAATCAGTGAGCAATGTCTTGATCTATCTTTCATTTTTTTATTTTCTACCTATGAGTCAATCAAGTATAACCCTTGCATGTCCAAACATATGATCATTTATGATTACATGGTGCACTTGGACAATATTGCTTGTTTGTGGGTTATCCAATGTTATTTCCACTCTGATTCCTATTGGGTTTCATGTGTGATGCTAGGGCAATCCTTGTGTGTTTGTTTTGAGTCAGTCCTATGCAAAAATAATGACTAGGCCTTGATGTTCTTCGTAACCTTGGCCAGTCGCTAATATTGCTTTATCAAATCAAATGCTCAACTACATGGTGATTCTCCTCATGGGGAATCCCATGCTCAAAGCTTCAAATGGATTCCATCTCATCCCCCCATTTCACAATAAGGAAACACTAAAAAAGGTTCATTTTTATCCTATCAACATCAATCCTAAAATCATGTATCCCATCTTGAAACCTATCCAAAAATCCCAAAAAAATCCTACAAATTTTCCAAAATCTCACCAATTCATCCATCACATCCTAAGGGTTCAATTTAAAAATCAAAATCCCCCATTTACCCCTCATGTTTCCCATCCTATCTCACAATTTTGTCTAATTTGTACAAATAATCTCCCATTTTCTCGCACTCTCATAGTGAGACTATGAGCCACTTCTAAACCTCTTTCATCCTTTGTGCATCCTCCATCTCACCCCAATTTTCTTACTTTTTGAGATGCCATATAGTCTATTTTTCTTTCCTCATCACCTTATCGAGGGGGAACCACACATTATAGTCATTTATCAAGATTGAGGCAACCTAGTTGCTTTAAAACCTTCTTCGTGAAATCTATGTTTAAAAGCATCTTTGAAATAGTGTTGTACCAACACTATATCGAAGAGGTGTAAAATATAGACACCCAAATCTAATCACATAAATTCATAATCAAATTTAGTCATCTTCTAAAGCATATTTTAATTAAATATTAAATATTTAGTTATTTTTGCACTATCCCCTAGTTAATTAATTATAGCCAAATTAACAAATTAATAGACAATCAACAATCTAATTTATTAATAAAATCCCCCTTCCTCTATTAAATTAAATTAATGTAAAACCTATTTAATTTAATCTCCAAAAATTTCTCTTTATTTAATTAATTTGATAAAATAAAATCCTCTGCCCATAAACTAACCCTTCAACCCAACAGCTACCCATACTTAACTCATGCACCAAATATTCTTCTTTTAATTAAATCTTATGCACCAATAATTCTCTTTTTTAATTAAATAATTTATTTAATTAATTAAGACCACCCACCAACCCTTTCTCTAACAAATCCATCCACATTGCACATCCTCCAGTTAACTGATCCACCTCACCCACCTTACCTGAAACACATCACCTCCTCTTCCATGTCTAAAATCCCTCTCTAGATCACTTGCATAAATTAAGGCATAATTTATTCCCTCTAACTCAAGCCCAAGTCCATTCTCATGCCACATCTCCCTCATTCATCTCTAAACACAAAAGTCCATCTCCTCCACCTATCTCAGTCAACTAAAGCCTATCTCCCACCTCACTTAGTTAACCATCCATCAGGAATTCTTATCTCCTTCTCATCCAATTGCATGCAAATTGAAACCCTCTACTCTCACAAATCATCCACCTTCATATGAAAACTTCTAGTACTATTTTGAGAGCATGAGAACTATCAAAATACCATTATAATAGAAAAATCCACTCATTCCTCCATTGTTGAATCCTTCATCCATCTCTCATCCATTGAAGCTTGAGGCCACACTTGAGCATACATCTCCATCCTTTGGACACCTCTACTCATTGGTATAAGCTTGGAGTGCTCTCCTTTGGTTTGCATCCCTCTTATTTTCTTTCATTATCTAATCTATATGTTGGTATGTGATTAGTTTGTGAATGTTTTTCAATTGACTAATGTTCTTTGCACACTAGTTTTTATAACGCGCACCTACCATATGATATATATTATTAATGCTTTAATTTATTTTCTAATAGTTACTTTTCCACTGCCTTGATTGATAGGTTTTCTTTATTTAAGCATATGCACTCCTTCTCTTCATATGCATCATTGCTAGTTTTAGCTTAGGGGACCAAATTCTAATTATTACCTTAGTCTTGTATCCCCTCTAAACTATGTGAGCTTAGTTAGTTTGCAAGGTCTCACCACTGAATTGTGAGTTTTCCACCTCTGGATTTCTCTCAACCACTTCGCCCTTCTTTGTCCACTTGGTGGTGAGGTCTTTCTCTAGTTGTTCTATGGTCACACTCTTAACCTTTCTAATTGGAGACTTGTTTCATTGTCTTCTACTACTTCTATAGTCTCTTGCAAGATGACCTATCATGTGGTAGATATAGTAGGTCATTTTAGTACCTTTTCATGGTCTGGTGTTAGTCCTTGGGTTTATTCTCACCTTGCCTTGAGTTGTTGGGTGACCTGTATTTCCATAGTTCATACATAGCAATGTGGGAAACTTTTCCCTTCTAATGAGACTCATTTCCTTCAAAGACCTTTGATTGTCTCAAGCTCTAGTTCAACAATATTCTTCTTTATGTCTGTATTTGTTGCAATAGTAGCAATGTCCATCAATTATATTCTCATTAAAATGGGATATACATTGTTGTGTAGTGTGGCCATAGAGATGGCAGTTGTTATAGTACCCTTCATAGGTATATTGTTAAATATGTGTAATCTTCTTAAACCAACACATGTTAGATGTGTGTCCATTTTTACCACAAAAACTACATGTGGGCCTAGCAACACCCTTACCTTTTGGAGAAGTGCTTCCTGATCTTTTGATGTTCAAGTTCTTTGCTCTAGAGGTTTCTTCTTCTTTAATCTTTCTATCATCTTGGTAACCAAGATCATTTGCACTTTTGTTTCTTCTCTGAACCTTTAGTTGCTCATCAATATTTTTGGAGCTCTCATTGAATCTCCTTAGCTTTTTGTTTCACCCATTTGTGCTTCTTATTTATTCAGTAAGTTTGAACACTTGTTGAGTCAGTTCCATGAATTGTTCCATTTTGAGATGACTACTCTCTTTAGTCTTTAGCTTATCCTCTCTAGTTGATGATGTAATAGCTTCATATCTTATCCAAATGACAACATCTCTTTCTTCTTGAGCATTGGCAACATCTTTGGTTAGATCTTATTTATTTTTTCTTGGCTAAGATGTCATTTTCCCCAGTTGTTCTATTTCAACCACTAGGTCAAAAATGGCTTTCTTTGACTCTTTAGAGCCACTGTGCCAATGTTTAATGACTTCTTGGCTTTCACTATGTTTTTGCATCAGCTTCTTGCTCTTGGATAAGGAATTTATTATCTTTTTTTCATGTCCTCAATGATGTCTAGGGCTTCCCCTAGTTTTGTTCTCATGATTCCATAGGATCTTCCCTTAAGTTTTTAAACTTGTTATCACAAGATTTGTCCTTTGATACCAATTATTGGTCCCAATTGGTACGGGGGGGGGGAGGGTGGGTGAATCATTACCATTCACAAAACCAATTATTCTCCATATTCTTTGAACTAACCTTAATAGAACCCAGTTTACACCCAAAAAAAAGATAAATGCATTAAGATAAAAATAAGTTAACTCATTCACATAAGCATTCATCAAGTTGACACATATATTTTTATGTGGAATCCCTCAATGTAAGAATCAAAACCATAATGGGGATAATATACCCACTAACCTTTATAATTCATGTAAAGGGGTGCCATGTTAAGAGATACAAGTGCTTCTTCTAGAAGCATGTCCTGTTAGGAATGTCTGTAACATGTTAGGGTTATGAAAGATTTGTTATAGCTACCTAGTCAGAGGATTTACAATTTTCTTTCTAAGAGACACCTTGTTAGATAATTTTAGAAAAAAGTTTCATAATGAAGCTTTCCCTAGTAAGAGCTTAAAAATAGATGCAATGGTGAGAAATCATACTAAGTGTGTGAGCTAAATATAGAAGTGGTTTTTTGTGCAGATCTCTGCTCTGACTCCTTGAAGATGCATTGATCTTCCTTCTTGTTTGGTGAGTACATTGTTCTCACCTCTCCCTAGGTTGCCCACAATAGTTCATCATTGTTCTCTTCTTACTCTACTGCACTTTCTTCAGCTAGATTCACCCTTCTGATCTTTGAACTATATCATCTTCTTCCCCTACAATTATTTTTCATTCTCAATAACTAAAGTCTCTTTTTTATAATTGTATATATTTTCTATCGATGTTAGGGCAGAGTTACCCATGACCAAATTATCTTGCTCATTCTCAAAATTTGAGTTCCAAGTTTGATTTGTTCATAGAGGACCCATGAACCCTACACCAAGGGTCTAGACTGGTAGTGTTGTTGATCCCTTTGTGAACCAATGGTGCCATGTCATCCTTGCTTGCTTGCGCCATTTTTTAAAAATCTTCTGTCACATCATTGGCAACTCATCACTTTGGTAACTTGGATCAACTATAATCCACATCTAACTTCTCATGCCAACATGTGCCAAAGTGTATGCCAGTGTGCCTCTCAGCTAGTTCCTCGAGACTTCTTTCTCCTTCAGCTTCCTCTAACGGGTTGTCACACATTTTTCCAAACAGATATTCTTGGCCATCAATGATAACACTCAATGCTTCTCTTATCTAAATATGCATTTGAGGCCAACACATCCCTCACTATAAATATTTTGGCAAGGGCTTGTGGGTGATATTAGATATTATTTGAACACATTTTTTTGTCATCCCATCATGGTCATGCTCATGTTAGAGCATGAAGATTACTAACAAATATTTTTAGATATCATCTCATGTAATATCAGAGGAAGTACCCATGTTGAGTCATGATGCCTTCATCTATGACATATAACACCCAATAAGGGTAATACCTATGTTTCCTTTCTTTTTTCATAATTTTTTGGAGCCATTCATTGAAAATAAAAAGCTAGGCTACAAGTGTGGCTACTTCCCAAGCCTAGTAAATGGTTTCTTGTAAAAAAGTTAGATCTTGGTGAGTCTAAATAGTTAGGTTTTGTTTTATATTGTGTTTGTATTTTAATAAGTTCTAATACACAAGGAAAAATATTTTTGGTTTCCAATGTATATTCATCCATCCTTTGTTAGTTTCGGTCAATCTTGAACAATTGTCATCATCATTTGTCAAAATTCCCATATCTTAAATACCAATTCTTATTTTATATTGTACTAGCGTTTTGTTTGTTAAGAGAATTTTTTCTAATGCAACAAGGTTTTTTCATTTCCATATGCATTCTTAGAAAGGTACCCTCTATTGGGAATGTAATAAGAGTAACTGAGAGGGGAAGGATGAATCAGTTACCACAAAAATAAATTCTTTATCCCTTAGATGTCAATACAAACTTCAACTAATCATGCAATACTGAATAGCTCGGTTAACACTAGAATATAACTAATGCTTGATTAACAAAGTAATCTTAAGCTTTATTAATCTATTTTAACCTTTAGTAACTTAGTTGCATGAATGTAAAGCATAAGTAAATAAAATGAACACAGATGACACTAAGGTTTAATGTGGAAAGCCAATTTGGAAAAAACCACCTTGCAACTAGTCACAATAATTTTCACTCTTCTAAAGTGAGCCCTATTAGGAGCCACCCTGTTAAAGGTTACAAAACATATTGTTAAGTATGAGCTCTTAGAGGATTTCAATGACCCTATTAGAAGTGGCCTAGTTAGAGGTCTTCAATCACTTCAATCTTGAAATGTTACCTTCTTAAAGAATTTACAAAATGATTTTTTTTGAATTAAAAGCATCCAAAACTAGGGGGCTAGCCCTTAAATATTCAAATTGGTGAACTACCAACAGATTACCAACAACCAAAACTACCCCCTACCACTTAAAATACAAAAACATAGTTCAGAGACTTAACTAAAAGAGTATCAACAAGCATGACATACATATTGATTATATTAGAATTTAAAAAGGTACAAAAATATAAAAACAAAGTCATAAATGCCTTAAACCCAGCCAAGTTCAACAACCAACGGAGAAACAACATGAAAAACTAGAAGGAGAGAGCCCTTAAGGCTTCTTAGCCTCCTTCCTCCCCAGGAAGATGTTAGCCTAATCTTTTGCAAGGAAGTCAAACATCATTTTAGAGTCCTCCTTTGGCAGATCACCCTCTTGATCTTTGAGTAGGTGAAGCATGGTAGAAGTTACGTGTGTCATCTTGATAGTAAACTTTGTCAAAAGTCACATTCTTTCTTCTAGCGCATGAATTCTTGCCCACACATCATTGCCATCCATCGTCTTAATCTCCACAGTGACATCCTATTTGTCACAAGGATAGTCATTTACCTGCACCATAGTAACATATTAAATAATTAGGGGGTTAGTTTTATCCTTGGAAGAAACCCTAATAAGGGAGGAAATCATTATAGTGGAGGGCACTCTATCCACAATTTTAGGAAATTGGTCCTGAGTTAAGTCCACACACCCTAACCCAATGGTGGCTGAGACAAGCATAATCTCCTTCTTCTCCTTAATCCCTTCTCCCAAGCTAGACCATTAGGAATTTGAAACTTCCTCTTCTTCCTCCTCCATTTTCCCCTCACCAAAACTCGATGCTTTCTCTTTCATCTTTTTTTTATGACGACCCATGTCCTCCGAATTTGACTCCTCTTGCAAGGCCCCAACCTTCAATTTTCTTTTAGCATTGGATTTTACAATCCTCCCCAACCTCCTCCTACCCTGTCTCCCCTCATCCTCCAACTCCTATAATTCCTTCTCTTTCCCTTTATCTAGCCTCCCTTTTTTCCCAAGGGCATGGGCTTCAACTCAACAGGGGACCTACTAGGTGATCACTGTGGGGTAGGGGCTCTGGGACCCATGATCCTAAGGGGAACCAATTGGGGCCAAGGGTTGGGATGGGCAAGAATATCAATCTCAACAATCCTAGGAGGGACCAAAACAAGGTGAAATTGATATAGCCATAACATCAACCCTTGATGCAAAATGGTCACCCTTCCTCATTTTTTCCTTTACATCAGTAATTGTATCCACTAAATCAGGCAACAGAAAGAACAAAATGGAAATAAAGTCACAGTGGAAAAAATAGTTTAGGAGGGGAAAGTGGTAGTAATAATAGACACCATACCTCCCTTCTAGAGTTAGGTACTTCATCAACATCAAGAAGACCTCATTCCATGGCTCAGGGAGCTTTTCCCACATAAATCCACCTCTCTATCAAATAGGTTCCTCCCCCTCCAAGAAAAATTATTGCAGACTCGCTTTATCAGCCACCCTTGTTACCTTTTTCCATTTCCTTCCCCTCATAGCCAATCCTGTTGCTAGAGAGATGACTTCCTTAGAGCTATGAAATGAGATGCCATTAATTATAACTCTTCAGTCCTCCCAATAATTGACAAACTACAAGGAATAATTTTCATCATACCCATTTAACACTTCCATAAACTGAATGAAGCCACCTTCCTTTAGCATGTGCCACACTAGTGGCTTCATAACATTCTCCTCTATCATGGAAGGTGCAATTCACAAAAGGTCGCCACCCATCTTTGCAATTTTCCCTAAATCTCTCTTCTCCTTCCAAACCCAAAAGAACTTGCTAAGAATGACTTCACACTTAGGCAGAAAAATAATAGCCCTTAAGTGAACATAAAGGCCATTATTGTTAATAATAATAGCAACATCCTTTGTAGAAATTAATGTCACGTTTTAACTGCCTCTATCTCTCCTAAAATATTTTCCATCACTCGTGATACTCTCAAACCATTTAAAATTTGAACTTTTACTCATCCCAGCGTACAAGAACACATATAGGAAAATCATTAAAAAACCTTTAATCTCAAACTTCAAAATTCTTTCTTTTTTGGGCCATGCAAATTTATTATCAAAAGTACCTTTTCCATCACTCCTTTCCATCTATCCTTCATAAATTTGTCCTATTTGTCTACTTGGCAGTAGGTCACAAAAATTTAAAATAATTCTCTAGCTAGGATTCATCACACTTGATTTCTCGGTTCACTAAATCTCTTACCAAATTTGGCAAGGCATTAAATTCCCTCCAACATCTTAGTCCCTTTACATTTGGGCCTAACGCCGCCATTCCATCTGCCACCCTATTTCCCTCCCAAAAAATGTGATTCAAATCAAACCTATTTAAAATAACTAATAAGTGTCTGATGTCTTTCATCGCACGTTTAATAGCCCATCCTTCCTTCATGTTACCTCTAACACTTTCTATAATGATTTTTGAATCACCTTCAATCTCCACATTTATCCATCCCACATTTATCACCAATATTAAACCCCAATAAAGAGCCATCACTTCCACAGTATTGTTAGACACTTTCCCTATCTATCCAAAATATGCCATTAACATCTTGCCCTTGCTATCCCTAACTATACCTCCTCCCGTCGAACCCTCCTTTCTGGTAGCACCATCAAAATTGAGCTTAACCCAATTCATAGGTGGGGGTAACCATCATGTCCTTTTCCTTACCAACATAATGAAACTATCAGTCTCCATTATCCCCTCCTCCAAATTCCAACCCTTGGCCACTCTAACATCCAACTGACTAGGAGGGAATGCCAATTTTCTTCACTTGCTGCAACTCATATTCTCGACCATAAGTTTGTAGATCTTGTCCACAAAAACCTCCTCACTTCTTTCTTCATTCCTAAACACCCTATTATTTCTCTCCTTCCAAATACCCCAACAGACATGAGGGAGATAACCTTCCACATACTAACAAGGAGGGGGTGGATAAAGGGGCCTTGCCAGCTCACCACAAGTTGCTCCAAACCTTGTTGAACACCCAGTTCACCTCCAACTTCTATAATAGCCTCCCTCAAACATTATAAGCATAACTATAATGAAGGAACAAATGGGTAATATTCTCCTCCTCTTTCTAACACAAATAGCATCTATTGGATAATTGAGAATCCTTTTTCATAAGGTTATCAATAGTGAGTATTTTCCCATGAACGGTGGTCCACCATAATATATTAATCTTTGGGATTAAATGATTCAACCATATATTCCCCCAGTAATTAGTTTCCAAGGTTTTATCAAATGTTAATTTGTAGGTGGATTTAACAGAGAACTCCCCCGTCGAAGTGGCCTTCTAGATGAACTTATCATTTTGATCCATTCCTAGGATTGTGTACCCTTCAAGCAGATCATTTAGCTCTTCTATTAGCTCCCCTCCATCTAGTGCATTATATTGTAACTCAATCTTTTTCCACTTCCTCCCTAGGCCAATAAAATTAGCAACCTTACTCCCCTATTTTTTTGGAGGTGATTCCAAAGGGACCCATACTTCATTCTTGTTAATGGTTTATTAGTAAGCCACAGATCCTCCTAGAAGTTAATCTAATTACCATTACTTGCCAGCCACCTTAAACCATCTTTCAAGAGAGTTTTGTTTTTCACAATATTTCCCCAAATCTTAGATCCCATAGGGAGATCATTTCTCCATGTGCAATGAGAGAAATTCAAATTCCCCAATTAGTTGGCTTTTAGAATATTACACCAATTAGCTTCCTCCTTCATTAGGTTCCACCCCATCTTGGTGAGTAGCACATTATTCAAATCAAATATCTTTCTTACTCCCAAGCCACCTCTACTCTTAGGTTTACAAATTGTATCCCAATTTACCAAACTTAACCTATTCTTCTCGCTTCCTCCTGATCAAAGGAAGTTACATTGTATTTTCCCCAATTTTATCCACCATACAATGAGTCATTTTGAATAGCGGTAGGAAATACATAGGTAAACCCTAGAGGGAAGATATCAAAATTTGAAGCTTACTCGCACTACTCAGAGTTTTACCTTTCTACCCAATCAACTTATTTTCCATCCTCTCCAGGATGGTATTCCAAAAGATGTTACTTACATCTTTCACTGTCAAGTGGAGGCCTAGATATGTGTCAAGTAAAATAGTAATATTACACCCCAAAATATTAATGATCGTTCGCAGGATATCAGGGGGGTGTTGAAGAAGAACGCCTTACTTTTATCCAAATTAATTTTATGTCCCACATTGACTGCGTATACCTCCAAGACAAACTTCCAAGCTCTATCTTCACTTACTGAGAATTCCCCACTTAGGAAGGTGTCATCCACAAATTGTTGGATCACCTCTGGCAGAAGCATAGAAGCATAGAAGCAGGCTTAATACCTTTAATCACCCCCCTTACATCTTTCTCAAGAACGCCCTTCCCAAAACTTTAGCAACCATGACAAACAAGTAGGGGGAGATAGGATCACCCTGTCTCAGTCCCCTCTCCTTGCCAAAGTTCCCCTAGGGTGAACCATTCACCACCATTGAGTAATTAACAGTTTCAACCATTGACTTAACCATCATTATAATCTTTTGACTAAAACCAATTTTACCCATAACTTCATACAAGAAATTCCAATTGATCATATCATAAGCTTTAGAGATGTCAAGTTTCAAAGCCATACCTAAATTCCCACTCTTCTCCATAGAGTGCAACACCTCATGAGTTGTTATGGAAGCATCAAGAATTTGGCATTCTGGGACAAACCCATTATGGGTTTTCCCAATGAATTTATGTAGCAACAGTTTTAACTTGTTCACCATAATTTTAGAGAAAACCTTATAAGTAGAGTTATAGAGGCTAATCAGCCTAAAATTGGAGAGGGCCCCTAGGTCTTTAACCTTCAAGATCAAGGCAATAAATGTTTTGTTAAGTTTTTTGAGAAGATTCCCTATTCTAAAAAAGTCACAAGTAGCCTCGAGAAGACCCAACTTAACAACATCCCAAAAGTGTTGGAAGAAAGCTAGGGGGAACCATTGGACCCTGAGGATTTGTAGGCTTTCATAGAGAAGATAGCTCTATGGACTTCTTCCTTAGTGACCACTTGTGCAAGTTCCTCATTCTCTTCAGCTGAGATCATAGTGGGCATGGAATTAATTAACCATCATTTTTCCTCTTCCCTGATATTCCTTTGCTCTTCCAAATAAGAGTTCTTGAAGTAAGCAGTCACCTAGTTTCCTATATCTTTAGTTTTAGTGAGCTTGATGTTGTTATCATCTTTGAAATTATCAATCATGTTTCTCCTTTTATGAATTTATGTCAATCTATGAAAAAACATAGTATTCCTTTCACCCACTTTGATCCATAACACTCTAGATCTCTACTTCTAGAAGGTCTCCTCTCTAATCATTGTTTCCTTCTAGACCTTTCTACATTTGTCCTCCTCCTAAATCATATCTTCCAAGGTGAGGCCTTCCCCCATAGCTTTCTAAAGCTACTATAAATTATATTCCACCTCCACCTTATTCTTAAAGATATCACCAAAATATCTTTTCTTCTAGGGCTACATATTCCTTCTAACATTCTTTAGTTTAGCAAAAAGTCTATACATAGCAGTTCCTTCCACATTGATCCTCAACCACTCTACCACCCTGGTACTAAAATCAAGATGGGATTGCCACATAATTTCAAATATAAAAGGTCTTGGGCCCCCTTGGGACTCATCTTTCCAATCAAAAAAGATGGGAGCATGATCTGAGATCGTCCTGGGTAAGCTTGTGAGAGAGGAGGAGGTTAGACCCTTCCAGCTTGCCAAAACCAAAAGTCTATCCAGTTTGACTTGGATAGGGTCAATTCCCTTCATATTGTTCAACCAAGTGAACTTCACTCCACACATCTCCATATCCATTAAGTCATTTTTATTAATGAATTCAGCCAAATCCTTCATACTGTCATTGAAATCCACCACTCCTCCAACCTTCTCCAAGGGGTACAGAGGTGAGTTGAAATCTCCCATGCAAAAGGTATTTTTATTATGAGTGAGAAAGATGGGTAGCTCCTCCCAAAGAAAACTTCTTCCTTGCATAGTATTAGGAGCATACACATTGACAATATTCCATATCTTATCAGCCTTCTTATGTTCAATAATTAGATAGTTTCTAGAACAATGAATAAAACTTCCTTTACTAGCACTTGGGTTCCAGAGAGTAGCCACACCTCCTAACACCCCCTCCACGTCACTATAACAAAAATTAGCACCTGGCCAAACATAACTAGCAATACATTTCAAATTAAACATAGTCATTTTAACTTCCTGGATCAGTAGGATATTAACTTTCAAGTTAGTTAGTTGCTACTTGAGAGCAAACTGCTTTTGAGGGCTATTCAACCCCCTCGTGTTCCATGATAGAATGATCATTTTCTACCCTTTTTTAGGGACTCCAAGGTAGGTTTCCTGCCACTGGCCACCTCCCTTTCCATCTACTTCATTCTTCTACTCTATTTCCTAGACTTCCCTACTCCATCTTTAACTCTAATACCACCTCAGATTTCTTTGATACTCTTGTCTACCTTCTCTGGGTTTTCCATTTCCCTTCCACATCTTCCACTAAGGCTAGTGATTACACCTTCTTAGGAATTGGAGGCACCTCTTCACTCTAGCAAAGTACTCTAGCTATCTCCCCCTCCTTTGAGTCTTTTTCTTTTCCTCTTTTCAAAGCATTATCAATGTCATCCCCGAATACCTCCTTAATCACTGTGTTTCTCGAAGGGGTACTGAGGAGCTCTTCAATGCCTTGTAGGAAAGGTAATATCTCTTCTTCATAAAAAAATTCACCTTCCTCTAACCCTCCTAATCAACTTAGTTAAGAGATTTCTTTGTTGTTGTAATGGTTGGAAAGCAACAACAATTTGACCTAATTTATGATGCAACTTTCTTTGTTGATTCAGATCTCTATTCTAGCTTAACCTATGGATCTCCTTCCTAATTAAATATTTCTTTACATCTTAACTTCCACACTTACCTGCTCTACTTTTCCTTCACTCACATATATATTTCTTCTTCTTCTTATACCCCACCATCTTATCCTCACAACTTGACCTTTCTAATATATCATAAGCTAGGAAAAGTTGGCTTGAAAACCCTTTGAAAACATCACTAAACATCCAAGTTGTCAGCCTTAAATAATAAAACATTTTACAATTTCAAGTTGTTGTCACTCGATCAACACTACAACTAAACACTCAGTTGACTCTATGACTTCTTCATTTCCCAACCACTCGGTCAATACTGAACTCTTTCAATGCTCATCCACTTGATCAATATTACAAGTCTTTCACTCAATCAATACTGCAAGCAAGTTCCTTCCATTACTTGGTTACTACTTGAAAGTCTTCATAGCATGCTTGCTCAGTTAGAATTGAGATATACAAGGTTAATATTGCAAACTCTATATTGCTTGATTAATACTAACAAGATATTTTGAAAGGGGAAAGCAAAGAAAACCCCTTGTGCAATATTATGAATGGAAGACAAAAGCCCTAAGAAAGGAGAGAGAAAGAAGATGGAGAAAATATCTCATTACAATAACATCAAGATGATGTATATAAGAAGTATGGAAGAATGAGAGAGGCATCTCTTTTATAGAGATGAGAAAGGAGTTGCATGTGTAACTCCCATTTCTATGAATGCCACCATTCATAATAAGTGTGTGCAAAGTGTCAATATCCTCTTAAGGAGGAATAACTATTTTCCTTAATAATGGAATTACAAAAAATAAGTTGTCCTTACACATGGACAATAGGACAAGAAAATGACATGTCCTCCACATGTGGACTAGAGGAAAAACAATATAAAGATACCTTGGTTTATCCCATATAATAAATAAATACAACCAAGGAAAGATTACTAATTCTAACATCCCCCTTTAATCTTTACTTGGGGAGATTTTATCAAAGGATGTCACACCCAATTCACAATATTACAACTTGGATTTTTTGAAATATTTTCATTGTGCAAGAGGTCTCTTATTAGCATGGGTACATAATTGGAGAGCCAAGAGAAGTAGATAGTCCTTCAAGTGTGTTACATCTTCAAGCAGATTCATGTGGCATAGGATCTGTACAACAAATAATGATGTCTTGCATGTGCCTTGATGGATTACCTAAAATATAGAAACAAGAAACAAGGCAACTATCCACAAGGATAATTTCATCTTATATTCAAGTTAGAAACTTTTTAAGTATAAGTAAACTCTCATAGAGTAAATTAAAACAGAGTGACAAATATAAGTGTAACTTGGTACCACAAAAAAATCAAGATAAATTATTTTCTGCAAAGAGCACATATGTTATCAAAACTCTCAAGAAAGGACCATAGAAAAGGCTAGATAATGAATCCAACATCAACAATGCATCAATCACGTGGATATAGACAGTCCACTATTAAGTCATCTCACTACAAATTAATGAGTGATCAATCCATAACATGCATGACTCCCAATTTAAGCAATGAAGTATGTGAAACATTATACGTTATGATTTCAAAGATACCAAAGGAGAGGATTATGAGTATTAACAATAGATTGCCTTCAAATAAGAGTAAAATGCCCTCAAGATAGGTCAAATTAACTAAAATTGGAGGGAAACTCCATGAATAGCATCCTCTTCATGAGGGACAAAAATAGAACAACATGGTGGGAAACTCCATATGTCAACCTTCAAAGTAGAACCAATAGAACTAGATTAAGGGAAACTCCATATAAATCTCAACCTTTCAAAATGGAACAAAGAGAACCAAATGGAGGGAAACTCCATGTAATTAAATGTTATAAACCATAAAGTGCCAACATAGGAATAAAATGATGCTAGAAAAGCATAAATTGCACCATAGTAATGTTGAAGGCAATTGTGTATAATAACTCATAATCTCAAGGAATAAAAAATAAATAGGAAGAGCCAAAAGAACATTTGTATTTGTGAAACATATAAGAATGCACTCATAATTTACAAGTCACAATAGACACAATAGCTTTATATTTATTAGGATATATATGTGGGCCCCATATATACACGAAAAAATATACCTAAAATATCATGGTAGGAAATCATGCAAATACAATTAAGATCATATCAAAGTCACAAAAAGTCAATGGTCAATGGAACATAATTATTTGAAGTAAAGTACAATCAAATGACAAAAACAACATAATTTCTAGGTTGTACAACATATTAAAGAGAAATGTCAAAGATGTTGAATGAGGATTTGTAAGATAACATATCAAATCATATTTGTACTAATTAATTCTCCTAGTTTTAAGTCCACCCATTCTAGAAATTTGTCTCTTTTACTAAGTAATATTTTAAACCATTTATTTTTTCTCTTAACAAATTTATCACTAGAAAAAGATTCATGATGTATGAATGCATCATTTGTTTCAACATTAGCTTCATTACCATTATCAACATTAGTGTTATTACCATTACCACTATAAGAAAGAATAGGAGGAATAAAGGTAGATATATGAGGAGTAGGGTTTAGAGAAGGAGGTTGGTCCTCCACTAACACAATGTTTCTTCCACTAAATTGTTCATTTTGAGCATTAGATGAGTCATGTGCATTATTTTCTACAATACAAACATTTCATGCTATTTGCACTTTGTTAGGAATATGATGAGTCTTAGATGGAGCAATAGGAGGTAAAAAAATTTCAACCATATTAGATGACTTATGATCAGTATTCAAATGAGCAAGCCTTTCATGCTCCATATTAAAAGTAGTATTTTCATGCAAAGAGTGTCTTGAAGAGGTGAACCCAGAAAATTTAAATAAGTTATCATGGTCTAACTTAGCATTAGCAACAACTTTGTTAATATTAGGATCAATAACAGAGCACATGTCCCTATGAAATTCAACTTTGTACTCTTGACATAATTTAATAGTAGAAAGAAGATTGTATTTCAACTCAAGAACATAAAGGACATCATGTAATTTTCCATTTGGAATACTAACATTACCAAATCCTTCAACTTTGCAACTACGATTATCAGCTAATTGAATTGGAATATTAGAAGGATCGGGTTGCAAAGAATCAAATACTTGTTTATGAAATGTAACATGTTGAGTTGCACCAGTATCAATGATCGATTCTAATTGTTTAGAAACATTGTAACTAATAGTAAAAGCATGACGAGATGGACGAGAGCTTTGATTATTGTTATTGATAGGTTGTTTATCTTTTTTGTTTTTTAAAATAACTATTAGTTACATGACCATCTTTCCCACAATAAGTATAGTGGGGTTTTTTCTTATATTGATTAGGATGAGTATTATTACAATTTGTGTTTGGATTATTATTATTATTATTGTGATTATTATTATTATGAGTATTGAGAGAATCATTATTAGAATATTTGAAATTTTGATTTTGACTTTTAGACATAAAGGCAAGTTCATTAGATCTAAGAGTACCAAATTGTAACAACTTAGCTTCCTCTTGACGCAACAAATTTTGTAAAATACTATAAGTTAATTGAGTAGACAAAGTAGGAACAGCAAATTGAGAATGAACATTAGTGATAAATTGTTGAAATTGTCTAGGAAGACATTTCTTTAAAATAATGGTAATTAATCTAATATCAGTGAGAGTAATGCCTAATCCAATTAGTTGACTTTTAATATAATCAAATTTAAGTAAAAATTCATCCATAGATTTGAAATCAATATACCTTAAGTCTTCCAAATTGTCTTGCAATTGAATCTTGCATGATTTAGATGGTCTGTCATACGTTTGCTTCAAAATATCCCAAGCTTCGCGGGCAATAGTGCAATGAGCAATTAGAACATATAAATCTGGGTTAAGAGATATACCAACGAGGCCAAGGGCTTCCTCATTTTTAGTATTCCATGCATTTTTTTCATCTTGTGTAGTTGAGGTACTGGGAACTATAGAAGGGTCAGTAGCAACATCTAAAATATGCTTAAACCGAAAAATAAAGGAGAGATGTATTTTCCAAGCATGATAGTTTGCATTATTTAACTTAATTTCTGGAATTAAAGTAGACATAATAAGAGAGAGAGAGAGAGAGGGGGGAGAGAGAATTCCCCTTGATTGAATTTATAAAAAAATATGAACTAAAAAAAACTATATATATATATATATATATATAGATATATATATCTTTTTAAAAATAATAATTTAAAACTTAAAAAACCTACAACTTTATGAAAAAGGCTGATAAGACAAATAAAATAAAATAAACCTTTTTAATTAATTTTTACTTTAAAAAGGAACTTGTTTTCTTATATATTAATATTTATTAAAAATCTTTTAACAAATAAAAAATTTAAAGTTACCAAAAAAAAAAGTACTTTTATAAGTCTTTCTTAAGAAGAAGAAAATTGAGTTTTGTTGTTGTAAGGAAACTTACATGAATGGACTTATATTTGAAAGTATACAAATTAGTAAAAGATTTATTTTAAAAAAACTTCAAACTAGAGCAACACGTGGTCTCATAAATGTTAAAGAGAGAATAAAGTATGATGTATTATAGTTGGAGTTTTTGAAAAAGGTGAAATGAGTAAATAATATACTATTGTTGGAATAAACATGAAAGAATATAATGAATTAATGAGATCTGCAAAAGAATGTTAGTTAGGTTTAAAAAGGAATAAAATGATTACAAGACTTCAAGGATTGAAGTAATAATGAGTAGCTAGACTTTGCACACTAAGAGAAATGTTATGAAATTCTTTTGCCTATTTTAGTGTTAAAAAAATAGTAAGAACAATGTTCAACCTAAAAAGAATGCCTAGGATTGTGAATTCGAATTGGGAGCACGATATGATTCAAAAAAATAACAGATTATATGCTAATGGTATAGGCCAACAAACTAGGTGGCTTTGATAGAGACACTCAAGCCATGAGCAGAGCTAAGATTCTCTTACCGAGTAGACTAGAGACGGTTAAAATGAAATAAAAAAATTGTTACTGTAGAATGATTGAGACACAAAGGCAAGAAGTTTATTTTTAACATAACTGTACAATGATTGGAATGAAAATACAAGGACTAGAGATAACATATTTATAATTCCATATTTATATTATAATAAAAATTGAAATGAGCTTATTGAGTTCTAGTCACTAAGTTGCCTACACAAGATTATTAAACTGAATGTTCAAAATAAGATATCAGAATTAATTATATGTTCTCAATAAAATAATAGAATGAATCATATTATTATGAAAAAGAAAAGAAATAAGAATGATTTTTTTAAAAAAAAATCTGAAATAAATACAATAAATGAAACTTTGCAAGAAAAAATATGAACAAATTAACATTGATAATGAAATTTCCTATAGGAGCAAAGTTAGATCAAATAGAGAAAATGGGTTTAATAACACCTACAATAAAAAAATAGATTAATAAGGCATGTAACAAAATAGAGTCAGGTTTCTCTTGTTTTGGCGGCAAGCCTTCCAAAACAAGAGAAGGAAAAAAATAGATTTTTTTGCAAGAAAATAATCCTTTGGCGGCAAGCCTTCCAAAGGGAGTTAGATGAAAGAAGAAAAAATAATTGCACACATTAGATGTTAGAATGGGCTAAAAAATACAAAAAAAACTTCTCTCAAAAACAAGTATCCAAATAAGGTGAGCTCAAATGAATGACAACCTTCAACACAAGAACTCAAAACAAGGATTAGTACCTTAGCTCTGATACCATGTAAGAAATCGAGAAAAATAAAAACTAATAAAAAAATCCAAGAGAGCTTAATGTGAAGAATATTACCATAAACTAAATGAGTTCCCCAATGGATCAACAAGAATGGAGACAAGAGATTTTGAAAGGGAAAAGAAAAGAAAACTCCTTGTGTAATATTATGAATGGAAGACAAAAGCCCTAAGAAAGGAGAGAGAAAGAAGGTGGAGAAAATAGCTCATTACAATAACATCAAGATGATGTATATAAGAAGTATGGAATAATGAGAGAGGCATCTCTTTTATAGAGATTAGAAAAGAGTTTCATGTGTAACTCTCATTTCTATGAATGCCACCATTCATAATAAGTGTGTGCAAAGTGTCAATATCCTCTTAAGGAGGAATAACTATTTTCCTTAATAAAGGAATTACAAAAAAATGAGTTGTCCTTACACATGGACAATAGGACAAGGAAATGACATGTCCTCCACATGTGGACTAGAGGACAAACAATATAAGGATACCTTGGTTTATCCCATATAATAAATAAATACAACCAAGGAAAGATTATTAATTCTAACAACATCAATGACAATATATAATTGAATAATTGATTCCAACAAACTCCCTCTTTGGCATTGATGGCAACACAACATGTCAACACAAACTTATGAAAATATGAGTAATTATAATATCCTTAGTTTGATTATGATTCTCATCCATACTATCTCCCTTTGAGATTCTGCTTGGATTTGTGTCTATTGCTTTCTTGTCATTTACTCCCTTTTAGCTATAGACTCCATTATTAAGACTTTCCCTCAATCTTTTCACAAACTTCCCTGTCACTTTTCCATGTTTACACTAAAATCTCCCTCTTTGACATCAACTGCAAAAGGATACTGACATCTGAAACTACAATGTACCTTATGTACTAATTCATATGCAATATGCTTTATTTCATATTGCATCAACTTGATTGACTTCAATAGATCTTTATTGATGCCTCACTAAATTTTTCTTTAGTGAGCATTAGAGAGGGGAATAACCCCTAGTTTACCTCTTAGATACATAAATCCATCCTTAGGTAAAGCTTTGGTAAATATATTTGCTATCTTCTCCTTGGTGTTCACATATTCCAATCTCACCTCTTTGTCTTGAACCAATTCCCTTAGGAAATGATAATTGATTGCAATGTGTTTTGTCTTTGAGTGCATCACTAGATTTTTGGATAAATTGATTGTGCTTGTGTTATCACAATAAATAATCACTGGTTTCTTGATTTCTTCCTTCATTCCTAACATCAATTGCTTGATCCACATTATGTTTAAACAATTAACTATTATAGCAACATACTCTGCTTTTGTTGTGGATTAAGAAATACAAATCTGCTTCTTACTTGTCCAAGAAACTAGCCTCTTTCCTAGAAAGAATGCTCCTCCACTAGTACTCTTTCTGTCATCAATGCTTCCTACCTAATCTACATTAGTAAAGACTTTTAACTCAAGATTTCCTCCTTTCTTGTACCATAACCCATAATCTTGAGTTCCTTTTAGATATCTTAAGATTCTTTTGACTGTCATCATGTGATTTTCTTTAGGATTAACATAAAATTTTACAACTATGCCAACTGCCAATGCAATATTAGGTCTTGTGTGAACCACAAACTGAAGTTTCCCAATCATTGATCTATGAGTAGTCGTATTTACCTCATTTGAATCATCATCCTTTGAGAGCTTGTGTCTAGTAGACATGGGTATTCCAACTAGTTTGGAACCTTCCATTCCAAATACTTTCAATGTTTCCCTAATGTTTTTTGATTGAGTGATAAACATCCCATCCTTCATCTGATTGACTTGAAGAGCCACAAAAAATTTGATTTCTCCAAATATAAACATTTCAAATTCCTTCCTCATTTATTCAGAGAATGATTCACATAAGTTATCATGTCCTATAAGAAAGATAGCATCTATAAATATTTTTACAAGCAATATATTGTCTTGAGCTCCTTCCTTGATATGCAAATTGCTATTATCATTTGTCTTCTCAAAACCAAGTTTTACTAGATATCCATGAAGTCTTTCATAGCATGCTCTTAGAGCTTGTTTTAATCCATATAAGACTTTATGAAGTTTACATACCATGTCTCTTTGGCTTGGATCTATCAAACCTTTAGGATGATCAATGTAGACTTCTTCCTCCAAGACTCCATTCAAGAAAGTTGATTTGATATCCATCTGATATATTTTGAATCCCTTTTGTGTTGCATATTCTAGAAGTGTTCTTATTCCTTCAAGTCTTGCAACAGGGGAAAATGTTTCACCATAATCAATACCTCCAAGACCCCATTCAAGAAAGTTGATTTGACATCCATCTGATATATTTTGAATCCCTTGTGCTACACATTCTATAAGTGTTCTTACTCCTTCAAGTCTTCCAACACGGAAAAATGTTTCACCATAATCAATACCTTCTTCTTGAGCATAATCTTTGTAGAAAAGTATTGCCTTATTTCTTGTCACTTCACCTTTCTCATTCATTTTGTTTCTGAATATCTATTTTGTACCAATCACATTTTTATCCTTAAGTATATAGTAACAATAGACTAGGTTTATTCTTTTCTGTTTGCTCAAATTTCTTCATTCATTACTTCTATCCAACTTTTATTTTCTAATGCATCTTTTACAGATCTAGGTTCAAATTCACTAAGTAGACATATACCTTCTAATTTTTTCCTTGTCAATATTCCTTCTATCTCTCCTCCAATTATTTGATTAGGTGCATGATGCCTTCTAACATATTTTGTAGTCCTTGGATCTTTATTTCTTTGCTTAGAACTTGGTTCAATTGGTTCTTCAAGATCTTCATCCTTTTGCTCAGGTTCCTCTGGTTGAACTAACTGTAGCTCAGGTAGAACTACCTATGACTTAGGTTGCACTGCCTAGGGCTACAACTCGGGTTGAACTAACTATGACTTGGTTTCCTTTGTCTATTACTCAGGTTCCTTTGTCTAGGACTTGGGTTGAATTGCCAGCGAATTGCTAGGTGCACTTGGTTACTAAATGACTTCAACCTTATGAGGTAAGGTTTTAGGTTCTTCATAGTATACAAACCTTTTGTAATCTCTAGGATCTTTGCAGCTCTGTTCTTCACTTATTTATGCAAACTCGTCAATTTCACATGTGCACTTCTTATGACTTTGTGAGTAAAAAGATTTGGACATTTGTATGCCTTGCTTTTAATGGAGTATCCTAGGAATATTCCCTCATCACTCTTTGCATCAAGCTTTCTATTTCTTACATCTTTTTAGATATAACATTTTCTTCCAAATATTCTAAGATAGCAAACATTAGGCTTATATCCATACCATAATTCATAAGGTGTTTTATTTGTACATTTCTTCAATTGAACTCAGTTTAGTGTATGAAATAATGTGTTGATTGCTTCTCTCCAATACTTTGGTGCAAAATTATTTTTTGATAATAATGTTCTTGCACATTCCATGATGGATATGCTCCTTCTCTCTGCCATTCTATTCTTCTCTGGAGTTCTCGGTGCTAATACATGTCTTTTAATTCCTCTTTCATTGCAAAACTTATTGAACTCATTTGAGATGAATTATCCTCCTCTATTTGATCTTAAACATTTCAAAATTTTCCTTGTTTCTTTCTCAACTCTAGTCAAATACCATTTAAACTTTTGAAAAGCATTAGACTTAGCTTTCAAAAACATTATAGACATCATTCTAGAGTAATCATCAACAAATAAAATGAAATATATATCTCCATAGTATCTTTCCACACCAATTGGCCCACAAAGATCTATGTGAACTAGTTTCAAAACATCTTCAGAGTTATAGAACTTACTCTTGAAACTTTTTTAACTCTTGAAACAAATTACCTTTTGTCTAATTAATAGTTCCAACTAGTTTTCCTTTTCCATGCAATAGTTTGGATTTTCCATTCATGAATTTGAACTTTGTATCCTATATTGTTCAACCAAGCTACACTGAGTAGATTATGTCTTCATCCTTCAACCCAACAATAATTTTCACATTTGATTCCATTAATTAATTCTATGATTCCTTTTCCTTTTACATAATATGTTTCATTGTTAGCAAATCTGAAACTTCCAGCATCATAGTATACTAAATGTTTAGATTTTGTTTTATCACCAATCATATGATGAGAACAACCACTATCTATGATCCATGTATTATTTTTTCTAACATGATAGATAAGTGCCATCTTCCCATTTTTCTCATCATCAAATTCATCTTTGACAACAATATAAACTACTTCATCCTCATCATCGTCACTATTAGAATCTTTTTCAATGTAACATGATTTATTACCTTTTCCTTTGAAATCATTGTAGTTTTTGAAGTCTTTCTTGCCTTTGACTCTGTTGAATTTATTTTCATCTTTGTCTTCTTTGTTTGAACACCTTGTAGCAATGTGACCAACTTCTTCACATGAGAAACAAATGAATGGAAAATTTCCTCTGAATTTTCCTTTTCTCTTTGTTGTCCTTTTTGCTAGGAGAGCTTCAATAACTTCAAGATCCTCATCTAAATCATCTTCATCTTCACTGTCAACTTTTTTTCCTTTTGAGTTCCCTCCTTTTCTACCAAGGGTTAGTTTAGCTTTAAATGCAAATTCAAGATTGTTAGAAGAAGGAGCACAATTATCAAAGTTATCCAACTCAAAAGAAATCAATCTTCCCACAAGAGTATCTAGGGTTAGATCATGTACTAGATTGCATCTCATCTCTTGAATAGAAAAAACTCTAATTGCATAAATAGGAAGAAGAGTTCTTAGTACCTTTCTTATTACTATTTCATCATCAATTGTACCTCTTGAAGCTCTGATTGCACTAACACTTTCTTTGACTCTTTCACTATACTAGGTGATGTTCTAACATTCTTTCATTTTCAATCGATCAAACTTTCTTCCTTAGCTCTTTGCACATTTTTGTCACCTCCAAAGACTTTCTTTATTTTTTCCCACATGTCAAATGTAGTAGGATAATCCTTGAGTCATCAAATTCAAAATAGTTCAAGGAGGTTGCAATATCAATAATCATAATATTGTGATCATTTGCTTCTTTCATTTTCTCCACACTCATAGGCTTGGGTGGTTCCACATATTTTATCTCCAAGTAGAATACACCATCATCATTGATGCTTGATATATGAAGCTTCATCAACTCCTGCCATGTTGAAAAAAAAATCTCTTTTAAGTTTAGGAATCTCCCTTCTCTAAGACATCATGTTCTTTAGCTTAGGTCCTTAAAACCTTTTCCTGCAAGCACCAACTGCTCTTATACCAATTGTTGGAAATTTAATAGGAGTAACTGAGAGGGGAAGGGTGAATTAGTTACCACAAAAAAAAATCCTTTATCCCTTAGATGTCAATACAAACTTTAATTGATTATGCATTATTGAATAGCTATTGAATAGCTCAGTTAACAATAGAATATAACTGATGCTTGGTTAACAAAGTAATATTAAGATGTATTAATCCATTTTCACCTTTAGTAACTTAGTTGTATAAATGTAAAGCATACGTAAATAACATGAACACATATGACACCAAGATTTAACATGGAAACCCAATTTGGAAAAAACCACCTTGCAACTAGTGACAGTAATTTTTACTCTTTTGAAGTGAGCCCTATTAGGAGCCAACTCAGTTCAAGGTTACAAAGAATACTGTTAAGTATAACCCTGTTAGAGGATTTAGATCACTTTGTTAGGAGTGGCCTGGTTAGAGGTCTTCAAACACTTCAATCTTGAAATGTTACCCTGTTAGATGATTTACAAAATGACTATTAAGTCAACTTTGTTAAGAGATTTCTTTACTGCTACAATGAATAGAAAGAAACAACAATTTGACTTGATTTATGATGCAACTTTCTTTGTTGATTTAGATCTCTATTTTGGCTTAACCTCTAGATCCTTCCTAACCAGATCTTTCTTTGCAGCTTAACTTCCACACTTTCTATCTTTGCTTTGCCTTCACTCATAGATCCATTTGTTTTTTTTCTTATACCCCACCATTTTATCCTCACAACTTGACCCTTGTTATATATCATAAGCTAGGAAAATTCAACTTGAAAACTATTTCAAAACATCACTAAATATCCAAGTAGTTGACCTCAAATAATAAAACACTTTACAATTTCAATATGTTGTCACTCGATCAATACTAGAACTAAACACTTAGTTGAAACTATGACTTCTTCATTACCTAACCACTCGATCAATACTACAACTCTTTCACTCGATCAATACTACAAGCAAGTTCCTTCCATTACTCGATTACTACTAGAAAGTCTTCATAACTTGACTGCTCAGTTAGAACTAGGATATACAAGGTTAATACTGCAAACTCTATATTGCTTGGTTAATACTAACAATTGTGTAAACATCAATGAAAATATACAATTGAATAATTGATTCCAAGACCCTCTACCCCATCATCATTTTATGTCTAATAACAAGGCCCCAATGTTATTATATTTCAATCCTTGATCCAAGAAAGTATTAAAGGTTCATTTTTAGAATTGAAGATTTGAACATATTCAAGATAGTAAATGATAAGAATATTTATACATGGACACTAATATAAAGAAAACGAAGTTCATAAATCATGTTGGTAACATCTAAGTACATTTAAAAAACTAACAATTTTCTTTGTCATTTTCATTTTTACAAATTGTAACTTTTCTTCTTAAAGCAATTTTTTTGTCAAGACATAAGTAAATCATCTCCAGAGTTGAGTCTATCATTTTCTATGTCATCCTCTCCTTCTCTCTATCTTTCTTTCGAGTTGGAAGATTACCCTTTTCTTGACTCAGTAGGCAAATTCCATGCTTGCTCAAACATGGCCCTTAAGTAAAATTCTTTACTGCCTCCTCACCCTTTTTAACATTTGGGTCTAGATATTTCATTTTAAGGTTGACTATATGTCAAACATAGAAATAGTGAATGGTGAGAGGTTGATAATGAAAATTCATTACAAATAGAATGAACAACATGTCCTCCCCTATCTATAGGTAAAACTTTAAATCACTTGGTTGTGAAAACCCAATGCCATCTCGAGTCATAGTAGTCACATTTTCCAACTATTTAAAATAGCTCTACCAAGAATCCCCATACAAGAAACACTATCATATCCTTAAAATCTCCTAGGTCTAGCTGAGAGGTTACAAACCTAGACAAAATATCTATTTCTAACCTATAGTTCCCTTTGTTGTGCAAGAATATTAACATAGTACACATTTCATGGCAATCAGAATCAATTTGTCACTATCCTAACAAATTCAACCAACTATAAATCCTAGAAGTATCTTGAGGGAATAGACATGACAATCTCATATGAGTATCCATAATTATAGGATACACAAGCCAAATCCTTCAGTTGCAACTCTGAGGGTCTACTAAATACAATGCCACCTTTTGAACACATTATTGTTTATAGAGAAATTGACCATCTTTGTAGTCATTTTTCATTTACTCTGCATCAAAGAGGATGTCACATAAATTTACAAAATTACTTCACTTTTTTTCAAATTGTCGTCATCTATCTATTTTTGAACTATAAGCCTAGTTTTTGGTTGTTCATAATGCCAATAGAGGAGATAAGTACTCCTAGAACTTTAAAAAAGGTAATTGCATTTACTCTCAACTTAAAATGAAAGATCATTTTTGATACCTTTATCTATTGAATTATTTCTCATTAATATATCATTTCATGAAATTGGTGATATGCAACCGGATTTCACACACTCCTCACCTAAACATTTGTACTAATGATGAAGTAATGTCCTCTTACCTACTAGGTGATACATTAGAGATGTTCTACTACCAACTTATCAACCAACCTAAAAGGATGATGTCATAAGCATCCATGCATATTAAATTCAAAGTGTCATAAATTGAAAAAATAAATGTGAAAGTTCAAATTTCCTGCTATGTTAGCAACTCTACTAGAGATATGGACACCTCTAGTAGTAGAGTAATGTTAAGGACTATCAAGTCAATAACCTCATTAGGGCTATTGATTCCTTACTAGAAGTAAGGCTCTATCCAATTATCTATGGGACAATATCTCACTACACACTTTCACCTTCTTAGGAAAGGGAAGGATTTACCTCATTGCACATACAAAAATCCCTACATGATCTATGTTGATTTATGCATAGGTTAATATAATGTTTTTTTAATACAATTTTCATTATGGGGTGTCAAATATAAAGTTTCATCTCAAAGATGTGATCAAATATAGTCACTTACTTCTAGTTATTAGTGTTCCCCTTTCTTCTATGGATGTTGTTTAGCCATTATGGCTTGTTATTTTTATAAATTTTATTTTGACATCTCTTGGTTAACATTTTTTGTGATTTGATATGTTATTCCTCTCTCAGTATTTTCTTCTTATAGATGATGTCCCACTTTGAGTCCTCTAGTTTTACCTATGTCTTGATGAATGTTTTAGCTTTCTTTCAAGGAAAATCTACAATCTTCAATTTTTGCATGTATGTTTTTTTTGCCTTCAATTTTGTTTAATAACTCTTATATATATGATCTTAGGAATTCGACCTAAGTTTTACTCTGAATCCAATAGATAAGCCTTTGGTTTGTCCAACCAAAGGTATTTGAGGTTTGCTCTTGGCAAGTTGAGATTCCCCAAAAGTTGGCAAAATGTAGACTCTTTATGCATCACTTCAAACATTCTACATGCTTTGCTTCAACCTTTGATCATGTGGGTGTGATCCCAAAGTTTTGATGATAGTTAAGATGTATGCACCCATTGGATTTTCTTATCACCTCACAAAGAATGCACTCACCTAAATTTTTGACCATCCCCCATGTGTCCCCTGGACACACTCTCTTCAATGAGGCCCATTGATGCATTTCCAGGGAATAATTTTCTTTAGAGGAGATTCCATGAATAACAACATTTCTAGACATTTATTTGCATTTTGACAAAAACAGTCATGGTGAATTTGGTCAAGCTGCCATAGTTTCTGCATTTGAACCTAACTGGTAGAAATGATATAGGAAATCAAGTAGATTCAATAATTTTCTCATAACACAAGGATTTGAGTGATCCATGCCAAATTCTTGGGCATATTGATTAATTGTAACAACTGTAATCATTCTAGGTCATATAGATCGAGGGTTATTCTAAAAATCCCTAATGATTTGTAAATTGAAAAAGGATAGAAATACTAAATTCCAATATATTATTTGTAGAGTTTTTTGGTCCCAACTGGTACTAAGAGGGGGGTGAATTAGTACGCTCACTTCTACCAAATCTATTGGCTAACACAATTAGCTTCAACACACTTTTACAACCACCTTAACTATTAAGGAAATAACAAAAGCTATGTAGTAAAACCAGACATCATGCACATATGTATACATTAATGGCACATATATTTTTACATGGAACCCTAGTGTGAGGGTGAAAACCAAGATGGGAGAAATATACCCACTAGCCTTTCCTTGCAAGTAAAAGGGTGTCATGTTAAAGGCTTACATTTGTTCCTTCTGGGAATGCATCCTATTAGGGAGGCCTATAATCTGTTAGGATTACAAAAGCCTGTCAAGGCTACCTTGTTAGAGGATTTTAATCTCCTTCTAAGAGACACCTTGTTAAAGTATTTAAAAGACTTATTACAAGTATGTCCTATTAAAGGCTTACAATAGTTGTGATGGTTAGAAAGAAAAATAGAGATTAGATATAAATACTTGACACACCTTGCCTAGTAGATCCTCTATGAAAACTCTTCAAAGATTCTTTAATCTTCTTCCTCTATTCTGGCTTGGTGAACTTCCTATTAGGAAGTAAAGTCCACCGAGATAACTGGGGGGTGAATCAACTATCCAATTATTAAAACATTTATCAACCATATTAATCCTTAACCATGTGAATAATATGACCGACAACCATAATAAGATATACATACATAATAACACCAGATATATTAACTAGGGAAACCCTTGATTAGAGGAAAAGCCCCGGTGGGGATGGTACCCACAAAATGATGTACTAATATAAAAGTTTCTTATAAGAGGATGGAATCTTTTAGGAGCAAATGAAATACATTCAGTACATATCAGTCCCTATTAGGAGATTTTTAATCTCTGTTAGGAGTTGTAGAAGGTAGATGGGTACACTGTCCAAATAGATTCAAGGGTAAGACCACTAAACTCATTGTTCAACTAGTATTTTTATTGTTCCTTGCAAAATAATAGAAATGAATGATCTCAAACTCCTCTTTCCCCTTGACCAGACCAAACCTCTTCTAATCTCAATACTAGATCACCAACTTCACATCCAATAATCCCTTGGATCGCTTACATGCATTTAGCAACTTCGCATATCACTTGTACAATTCACACTTCATACTTGAATCACACACTTCATCACAAGGAAAATAACATTAATTTATACCATATCCTCAAAATAATTTCTTGAGTTGGCTCTGAGGATTTCTTGATTAATTATAATAGGACCTCATTAAGATATTACAAAATATTACTTCTGTAATTACAAGTCATTGTCAACTCACAATCTTTACAACTTCTCACGTGTGTGACCTCTGACCTTGCACACTTTCTAACATCATCATTAGATTGTCTACTATGATTTTCCAACTGCACTCATCATGATTCTATCCTAGTTGAGAGATACAAATTGATCATTAGAAACCTCTTATTAGGTACTATGTTTGCTTACTATCTTAAGTATTCTTGAATAACTCTTGCATGTCTTTGATTCTCTGTATGCACACTTGTCCATAGAAATAGGACACAATGTAGAATAAATCTTCAACTACCCTTGACCTAATCATCAATACACACTCTATACGACCTCATTCTTTGTCTGCTACCCTGCCAGTCTTCATAGAAATAATGCTATGTTGACATTAATGACAAACACAGTCATTAGTGCAACATATCAATTATGTAAACAAACTCTCCAATGGTTAGGATACTACCCCAAAAAGAATAGCATCATTATTCATGATAACACTTCCTTTGTTCACTTTCTCTTCCTCCTTCTCATGCTTCTTACACCTGTCTATTGTTACACTCTCTTAACAATTGTTCTAGTCTACCTCCACAGATCTCTTCTTTTCATGATTACAACAATAATAACTTTTTCATTTATTTCTCAACAATATTCTTCTCCCTTCCCTTTCCATCCAACTTAAAAATGAGTTCCAAGCTATCTTTAAATCACATTTGTTGTTTATGGATGGAAACCCTAAAATCATCACGCTCAAACTACAAATTTGAAATTGGAATCACATAGTGAGCATAGTCACAAGACACCTATGACTGCAAGTCTACATCTAGACTTGAGACCTTGCATGCTTCATCCATATTTTGTTGCTTCTCTTTGTGTGAATGTCATGCACCCTCAAACCTTCCTTTTTTTTGTCACATCAATTGTGACTGGGTTACAATAATTTAACTTCCACATCTTCCTTTGATCTTCTGTTGCGATTGGTATTCTAGTCTATTGGTGGTTTCTCTTGCAATACTTCATCACTTCTTGTTAATCGATTACCAATAAATGACAACACTTCATACTAAATCAATACTTACCACTTGTACCAGTCAATATGACTTAGTCCAACAATGCCCCCCTTTGGAATTAATGGAAAAACCTTTATACTTAAATGTATCTTCATATGTTAACAAGAGTTACAATGGTTAATAGGTGTAAGCTAACCTGTCTTCATGCTACCTACTTTTTGGCCTTAGACTTTTGAAGTCTACTACCCCTTTTTATTTTCTTCCTTCTATTCATATCATCTATTGTCTTCTTCTCTTGTCATCTCCTACTATCTCTTGTCATCTTCTTGAGTCCCTTCTTTTTGCGACTTATGTTTTCTTTTACAAATTTTGTCATTCCTTCACTATTCTTCCTTTTATTCTTACTATTCCCTATTTTTCTTTCTTTAGTTTTGTCTCCCCCTTATCTTCTTGCTTCTTGTATCTATATTTGCCCATTTTTATTTCTGGTATATACTCTTCATGTTCTCTTAGTGCTTCCCCACCCCCTTTTTTGTTCTTTTTGTTCTAGTACATCTCACACTTTTTATCATCAATGACAATGGGTAGTACTAAGGTACCTATGGGGTCCCTCTTCTAGGTTCATTCTCCCATTGGGATGTTTGGCTTCAGCCATCTTTCACTCTACAACTTGTCAAAGATATCTTTTTGTCTTTCTTGTGCAGAGTTTAGTAGAGTCTCCTATGACTCTTTTATATGTGTAAGTCACAACACTATACTCCTAAGATCTTCTAGTTGCCTATAGACTACACATTTTGTCTCTTCTGGTGGTGTGGCAATCTAAGTATCCACTTCTTTTATATTTGCACTAATGATCCACATTAGTCAGTTCAAAATATATTGTAGCTTCATTAGTCAACTAACACATTTATCTTGTTACGCTCTTAGTTGCTATATCAAATACATTGTATCTTGGACTTTTTGTTATGTAATATGTGACTGATCTTGATAGTGGATCATAAGCCTAAACAACTTCATCATGCTCCTATTGAGCCTTTATTCTTCTTTTCTCTGAATCACCTATCAAGGTCTATGGAATTCTAGGTTTATCAATAATTATGGCCATGTCTCTCAGTGCTTCTGACAACACACCTTTGAGTGTTGAGAGTTCTGCTTTCTTCTCTTCAATTAGCTTCTTTTCCTCTTAAAGTGCTCTTCTTAGAACTTGTTGTTCCAAAATCATTGGAAGATTTTCTATCTTCTCACTTAAATGTCCTATAACATCTTTGATCTGACTAATTAGATCATCCTCCTTATAAGGTGTACTTTTAGCAAGTCCCCTTAGTATATCATGAGTGTTCACCAAAGTGGTCGCTCGGTAATATCTCTTGTTGTTCTACTTTATTATCTTGTATTTTTCCATAAGTCATGCATTTTGTTCAACTCCTTGGAGTTCATCTTTTGAATTTTTTTTTCCATCCCATCAAGTCACTCTCCAAGATTCTACATTTTTTATGTCTTCCACTGTATTAGTATCATAGAGTTTACCCTTATCTTCTAATATTGATAACTCCATTATTTTTGTGGATTCTAGCATCCATCTTCTCTTCTTCTTACTTCCAAAGTACTTTGAATCTCTCTTTCTTTTATCTTTAGCCTTCTCTAACTTCTTCATACTCCTCTATTCTTTTGATGGTGAAATTGATGGCCTGGACTCCATGGGTGTTTTCTTCTACTAAGTTGATGGAAATTCCTCTTGCCTCTACATTTCTTTCGTATCCTTTGCATGTTCATCTCCTATTTCCTTATGCATATCCATTTGGGGAATTTGGGTAGCACCCATCCCATCATTTGTCTCCTTTTCTTTTGTTCTACCTTCATTCTTCCCTTGCCTAATAGCTTATGCTTGATCGATTATATCATGACCTTTATGTTTTCCATTCTTTGGACCTGAGTTCATTGTGGTCACATCAATGATGCTCAGATGACCTCCACTTGACTAAATTTCATCCTTTTGCATCTCATTTTCTTCAGGTAGTGTTGTGGAGGCCTATCATGTCTAACCACTTTGGTTCTTTGTTTAGACCTAGGTTAATTTGTGTTCTATGCTTGACCTATATGAATGGTTTCTTACTCGGTCTTAGTGGTTTTCTTCTTGGAGATCCTTGGACCTATTGTCTTGATCCCTTTGGGTTTTTCCTTTTCCTCTTTTTCTTTCCCTTGCCTTCTCTTCTTTATATAGTTGATCCCAAAATTTCTTGGCATTTGTAAACAATTCTCTTTTCAAACATGTAGTTATCAAAGTTATATTTTTCTTTTGGGCTTGTTTTTCTTCTACATGATTTCGTGAGTTCTCGTACATCATTCATGCTTAGATTAGGTCTACGATTTGTTAAGGCATCCTCAAGCATCTTTCTTTAGTTGAGTATGGCCTTTAACCATGACTCTTTGATTGTCATGAAGAGCTCATTGGGAACCTATGACTCAATATCTTATGGTGTTCTATTAAATACTATCAAACTTACAAGTTGTAAGGCCTCGCCCCCGACCCATCGTAGCATAGTGATACATTACCCTTATTTTGTTATACATGACTCGAGATGTCGAGACATTATCTGATGCTTAGAACATATTTTATTATTTCATGTTGTGTGATGTTATTTTCAGATATATTTGATGATTGTCATTTAATATTCATGTATATGTATGTTGATGAAATCAGTAAATGTAGGATTGAGATTTTGATTTAAGATATTTTAAACGGTTAAGAATTATGTAGAATGACGGAACCCTTACTGATGAATGTTTTAATTTATGTGAATTCTGAATACGTATACATTTATGTACATGTGATTTTACGGGACTACTGATGTGTGTAATGAGTGTGCAGATATTTAGCTGAGAAACCCTAAAGAGGAACAAAACTGATCTCCATGTGCTAAATTTTGGAAACCTTGTTGTTCGTAAATCACGTATTTGTATTGTGTGATGTATGCATGCATCTTCCTTGTTCAGTGAATGTTAATGTTCGTAATTATGTTCTTTCAGTGTTGCTTGACACTCGTAAAATGTTTATGTGCTTCGGTGTGCTGTGTAGGGTTAAGTGTTTAACCTTTGGACCAGGTTGGTTTAAGTTAGTGTCAATTTTTCTATTAGGTTCTTAATTAGGGTTAGTCATCCCTAATTCGGATTAGTGCTTAAATTTCAAGATAGAGTAGTTAGATGGACCTATTTTATTCCTAGATTTTATTTGACTCTAAACCTCTTTCCTAAGGCTTTAAAACATGTTATTATTCTAACCATAGGGTATGGGTTTGGGTTTGGGGTCTTTTCCAACCCCTAAGCCCCTTTTTTTGACTTTTGAGGTCACTCAAAAAGTCCCTTTTTGCCTTTGTGCGAAAATTGACCATGGTTATCTTGAGTCACCTCACCTCATCTCCACTTGGGGTTTAACCATGGTGTAGGTTGAGTTAGGAGTTTCTAGATTGGTTAGTGGGTGGAAATAGTTATTGCTCCTTATGGGTGGTTGAGTTGGAGGCTTATTTAGAGGCCTTCCTTGGACTAGTTGTGGGGTTACCCAATCTCTACATTTAGAGAAGATTTTCTTGAAGCTTGAAGGAAGGAGGGATAATCTACTCAAACTGGTTCATTGCCATTACCTCTTTGTGAAGGTAGGAAACTCCCATCTCCCTTATTCAGTTTTTATGTTTTGTTTCATGTTCTTGTTACTTTGTTGTTGTTTCACTGTTGTATGGTTGTGGGTATGTTGGAAAGATTTGTAAACCATGTTATTTTGGTTGTTTTCCTTTCTTGTTTATGTTTGAAATTTTGAGTTTCCTTGCATGGGTGTTTTGGTATTACTCACCCTAGGAGAGGGCAGAAGTGACCAATTTTGGGAGAGGTCTGTTTAGTTGGACTCCAACCTGTGTAGAGTCTCTTCTCAGGGTGAGAAGAGGGATAAAGGGTAGGGTGTTATGGGCCCCTACCTGTCAGCACAAACTTGGTATGAGTATGGCAAGTTTAAATGGAAGAACGAAAGTTCTTGGTTATTGGCCCCGATTGGGCATCTGAATTGGTGTTGTGCTTGACTTCTCCAGTTGGAAGAATCCACCTTTCCCTAGTCTTGATTCATTGTGAATCTTATTGTGTAAACCATGTATGATTATGCATGCTTGATGTTCTTTTGGTTCTGTTTGGTTGTCACCCGATCAGTTATTGGTTTCCTCCATGGTTCTTGAAATGAGATTCAGAAAATATTACAAACTCCTTGATTATGATCATGAAGAAAATTGGATAAAATTGTTGTAATTGGGATTGATATCCTATGAAATTGTATTTTTAAAACCTTATTGTAAATAGGCAACGAAGCCGGGTTTTCTTCCTGATTCTTCCCCGGCTGAGCCTTTGAATCAGGTTGGCCAATAAAATTGGTGTTGGGTATAATTGTTTGTCATGTGATGTAATTGTGAAATTTAATTTTAGATGGGTGAATTTTAAAATTTGGATGGAATTGATGATGTTCAGTTTGGCATTATATCAAGTTGTGTCATATATGTTGGAAATGGAAATTTTATGTTCATTTATGTAAAAATGACTTTATGATTATTGAATATAAATCAAACTTGCATTATTGAGTAAATGGATAAATCAATGTTTTAATTCTATTCCAATTTTGTAGAAAAATATATATATATATTCATGCATTGTTTGTAATCCTACACTTAGAAATTTTTCAAAAAAAAAATGGCCCAAGAGAGTAAGAAAACTCTCTGCCTTTTGTATGGGCTTAAGATTTAAAAGTTTTGGAACAAAGAATATTCTTGTAAATATCCTCTTTTAAAACATATGTTAAAGCTTGTACAATTAAATTAGAATAATAATGATATTTAGAAAAGGTGTAAATATAATTTTAAACTAATATAATAAATATCTTATTGTTACCTATAAAACTTTTCATTTAATGTCTTACTTTCTCTCCTTGGGCGTCAGTCTTAGAAATGCATATCTTTAAAGGGTTTTATTAAAAAAATGAATTGCAAGTCTTTTACCATGATGATGGGTGACGTCATTGGTCACATCCATCTTGGGAAGCAGGCCTTTACTTTTGGATGGAGTTTGTTTTAGAGTTAAAACTTTGAAAATTTATACCCCTTTTTGCTTTGGTTGAGTGCCATTTTTGGGGGCTTTAATGGAGAGGGGCGGCAAGACTGACGCAAGGTTAGTATGGGGCAACGCGCCCTCTCTGCGCTTGGAAAAGCACAGGCCTAGGCAGTAGGGGGTGTAGGGATGTAGGGGGGGTTAAGATAAAGGGTAGTGGTTAGGTTTGGGGTTAGTTGGAGTTAGGGGTTAGTGGAGTCCATGTTAATAGGTAGTTGTTTAGTTAGTTAGTAGGTTAAGATTAGATTTGGTAATATGTTTTAGAAATTTGATTAGTGTTATGTTAATTTAGTATGTTTAATATGTTAGGTTAGTATTTAATTTATTTTGTTTGGGTAATTCTTAGTTTATTAGTTAGTTTCTTTTTTTTGAAAACTTAAGTTTAGATTTAGAATTGTTAAGTGGTTTTATTATTTGTTTTTTAGTTTTTTTTAGTTTTTTTTTTAATTAGTTTAAAGTGAAATTTGATTAAAGTATATTGTTTAAATTATATATATATATATATATATATATATATATATATATATATATATATATATATATATATATATATATATATATATATTGCTTTAGTAATGCTAGTTTAAATTTCATGTTTTAATTAATAGTCTTTAAATTTTATTTAAATTGAAAAGTTAAGTTCTATTTAATAGATTAGACGTTCTTTTATGAATGATTAGATCAACTATAGGTTTAGTTAGTTAGTTTAAAATAACTTAGTTAAAGATGAAATTAATATTGAATTAGTTTAGATCTAAGTTATATTCGATTAACTTTTTGTTGAAAACTAAGTTAAGTTGGAGATTTAAGAAATGTTGGTATTAATTGTATCTTTGAAAATTTGTTTTATTAGTGTCCTAATAGCTTAAGTTATTCGAATAATCTAAATCCAATCTTCTTTAGATTGTTATTAAAATAATTTTCGCATGAGTGTTTAAGCAATGTAATAGCAAATCAGTAAACCTTTATATCAACCTAATCACAATGTACTTCAGAATCCTGTCGATGTATTCCTCCACAAAAGTTTTTAAACCAAGAATGTTGTAGAGAAACTTTTCTTAAACTGTAATCGATCCTTTCAACTTAGAGCATGTTTGATTATTAATTATTATTCAAAAAAAAAGATTTGTGGGTGTTTTTGCCCTCGTAGTTTTGGGCATGACACAAGTACAATTATCATAATCTTATTCCTATTTTTCGTAGTAAATTTCACAAGTATATTATCTAATGTACTATAATTTCCATTTTTTTTTTTCCTTAGATTCTTTTTCCTCTAACTATACAGGAGGTTTCCTCTTTCTTTTCTTTGTTGTAACTGATAGGGGAGGGATGAATCAGCTACCATAAAAATATTTCCTTGTCCCTAGATGTCAAATCAAACTTTTCACTAATAATGAAATACTTTATCCAACTCGGTTAAAACTAAGTACTTGTTGTAACTTGGTTAACAAATTAGTCTTAATGATAGTTAATTTTTTTAAACCTTTAATAACTTATTTGAAGAAACATAAAGCATAAAGTAAATAACATGAACACAGATGACACCAAGATTTAATGTGGAAACCTAATTTGGGAAAACCACCATGCAACTAGTTATAATATTTTCACTCTTCTTAAGTGAGCCCTATTAGGAGGCAACCCTGTTAAAGGTTACAATACATACTGTTAAGTATGACCTTGTTAGAGGATTTAGATCACCCTATAAGAAGTGGCTTGGTTAGAGGTCTTCAAAGACTCCAATCTTGAAATGTCAACTTGTTAAAGGATTTACAATCTAACTGTTAAGTCAAATATGTTAGGACATTTCTTTACTGCTACAATGATTAGAAGGTAATAGTATTTTGACCTAATTTATGAAGCAACTTCTTTTTCAGATTCATATCTCTATTTTTTTCTTGACCTCTGGCTTAATAATTAGAATATTCTTTGTTGCTTATCTTCCACACTTGATTGCTCTGCCTTTCCCCTCAATCATATATTCATCTTATTCCATGTATTCCACACTTCAAATCTTGATCTCTCTTATTTATCATAAGCTTTGTCAAGTCGGCTTAAATACCTTTTCAAATAACCATTAAACATCCAACTAGTCAGCCTCAATTAGTCAATTAATTAGCAAGTGTAATCTACTGACATTCGGTCAATACTAGGATTAATCACTCATTTAACACTTAGATTCCTTTGATGCTTGACCACTCAATTAACACTAATTGTGCTTGGTTAATACAATAAATTGTTCATTGTTTGACTACTTGATTAATATTGATTTCCCTTCATTGCCCGACTGCTCAGTTAATGCTGACTACCCATCATTGCCTGACTACTCAGTTAATACTAATTGTGCATCACAGAGTTTTTGGATATATTGATTACACTTGTGTTACTTTAATAGATAACCACTAGTTTCTTGATTTCCTCCTTCATTCTTGACAATGATTGCTTGATCCATATTATGTTAATTTATGAAGAAACTCATTTTGTAGATTCAAATCTCTATTTTGGATTAACCTTTGGATCCTTACTGATCATAATATTCTTTGTTGCTTATCTTCCACACTTGTCTTCTTTATCTTTCCCCTTGATCACATATCCATATTACTCCATGTATTCCACACTTCACTTCACTTCTTAATCTCTCTTATGTGTCATAAGCTTTATCAAGTCGGCTTGAATAGCTTTTTAGATAATCATTAAGCATCCAACTAGTTAGCCTTAATCAGTCAATTAATTAACAAGTGTAATCTATTGACACTCAGTAAATACTAGGATTAATCACTCAATTAACACTAAGATTCCTTTGATGCTTGACCACTCGGTAAATACTATCTATGCTTGGTTAATATTACAAGTTCTTCATTGCCCAACTACTCGATTAATATTGACTACCCTTCATTGTCCAACTACTCAGTTAATACTGATTATGCTTAGTTAATATTGAAAATCCTTCATTGCTAGATTGCTTGGTTAATATCGACATTTGCATAACATTAATGACAACATAAAATTTTAAGAATTTTTTCCAACAATCTCCCTCTTTGGCATTGATGGAAACACAACATGTAACATATAATAATAAAATTATGAGCAATTTGATAGTATTCTTAGTTTGGTTCTGATTCTCATCCATACCAACTCCCTCTGTGATTTTTCCTAGATTTTCCTTAGTTGCTTCCAAATGAATTCTCCCTCTTACATTTGTCATCACTTTGTTGTGTACATTTTTCATTGTTCTCCCTATTTTCTATATATTCCATCATCTATATACCTTCCTTCTAAGATACTAAAAGTCTCCCTCTTTGACATCAAATGCCAAAGGATACATACTTTGAGGTTACTATGTACCTTTTGTACTTATTCATATGCAATATGTTCTACATTTCACACAACATTTCATCAAATTGATAGATCTTCAATGAAACTTGGTTGATGCATCATTGTATTGTGCTTTAGTGAGCATTAGATATGGGAATAGCCCCTAGTTTACCTCTTAGATACATAAATGCATCCTTAGGTAATGCCTTAGTAGATATGTCTTCTAGTTGATCCTTGGTGTTCACATATTCCAATCTCACCTCTTTCTCTTGAACCAATTCTTGTAGGTAATGATACTTGATTGTAATGTGTTTTATCTTTGTGTGCATCATAGGGTTTTTGGATATATTGATTGTGCTTGTGTTATCTCAATAGATAACCACTAGTTCCTTGATTTCCTCCTTCCTTATTGATAATAATTGCTTGATCCATATTATGTTAGAAAAATTAACTACTACAACAACATATTCTACCTCTATTGTTGATTGAGAAATACAATTTTGCTTCTTGTTTGTCCAAGATACTAATCTCTTTCTAAGAATAAATGTTTCTCCACTGGTGATTTTTCTATCATCAATGCTTCCTGCCCAATCTACATCAGTAAAGGTTCTTAACTCAAGGTTTCCTCCTTTCTAATACCATAAACCATATTCTTCAATTCCTTTTAGGTACCTCTGAATCCTTTTTACTAGCATTGTGTGGTTTTCTATAGGATTTGTTGAAAACCTTGCAACTATGCCAACTGCCAATGCAATATCAGGTTTGGTGTGTACAACATATTGAAGTTTCCCAATAATTGATCTATAGGCAATCTGATTTACCTCCTTTGAATCATAATTATCTAAAAGTTTGTCTCCAATAGACATAGGTGTTCCAACTAGTTTGGACTCTTCCATTCCAAATTATTTCAATGTTTCCTTAATGTGCTTTGATTGAGTGATGTATATGCCATCCTCCATTTTATGAACTTGTAGGCCAAATAAGAATTTTATCTCTCCAAATATAGACATTTCAAATTCTTTCCTCATTTCTTCAACGAATGATTTGCATAACATCTCATGTCCTCCAAATATGATATCATCCACAAATATTTCTACTAGCAGTATCTTGTCATGTGGTCCTTCCTTTATATACAAATTACTATTATCATTTATCTTTTCAAAACCAATTCTTGATAAGTAGGAGATAATTTCCACATCAAGTTAAATTGTGATATTGCTATCAGGATTTAGCAATGTAGTTATTTTGAGTCAAACTCATTGACCCAATTCTTCATAAGTAGGAGATAATTTCCACAACAAGTCCAATTGTGATATTGCTATTAGGATTTTACTGTGTAGTTTTTTGAGTCAAAATCATTGACCCATATTTGACTTCATCAATAAAATTTGGATTCATGTTGAATCACTACTTATGAAATATGGTTCAATGAGTTTGACTCAAAAAACTACATAGTTAAATCCTGATAGCAATATCACAACTTGTCTTGCTATGGAAATTGTCTCCTACTTATCAATTGATGAGCTTAAGGGGATTTCTAATAAATGGTTCATAAGGCATAACACTTGGTGAAGGTTTTCTAAATGGGGTTGCAAGCAGAGTGGGTTTAAACATGGAGGAAATTATGTAGTTAAGCATGCTCAAGATGGAGTAGTACTGGGATGGGTAGCCCCCAGGAAGTCCCAGTGCTTCACCTCTGTGAGCATCACCTAGATACAATGAGTGCTAAGTGTTTCATTTATTCTTGAGAGATGGATTCATGTTGAATCACTACTCATGAAATATGGGTCAATGAGTTTGACTCAAAAGGCTACATAGTTAAATCCTCATAGCAATATCACAATTTAACTTGCTACAAAAATTATCTCCTACTTATCAATTGATGAGGTTAAGGGGATTTCTAATAAATGGTTCATAAGGCACACTTGGTGAATATTTTTTAAATAGGGTTACAAGCAAAGTGGGTTTAATCATGGAGGAAACTCCATAGTTAAGTGCACTCAAGTTGGAGTAGTACTGGGATGAGTGACCTCTCGAGAAGTCTTGATGCTTCACCTCTGTGAGAATCACCTAGATCCAATGAGTGCTAAGTATTCCATTTATTATCATGAGAGATGGATTCGTGTTGAATCACTACTCATGAAATATGGGTCAATGAGTTTGACTCAAATAACTACACAATTAAATCATGTTAGCAATATCACAAAACCAATTCAACCATATCTATACAACATTTCATACCATGCTCTAGGAGCTTGCTTCAGTCCATATAGAGCTTTGTGTAGCTTGCATACTAAATAGAAAGAAAATAGGATCTATCCTCAATCCAAATTCTCAAAAGGAATGATCCAAATTGATTAACCACAAGGAAGTGATCAATGCACAAATGGATCAAGCAATGAAGAATATGAAGAAAGAAGGAGATCATATAATCTTTGGCTATGGAAAAGTAAGTACTTAAAATCTGAAATGAATAGAGGACAAATACTAACTTTAAAGTAGGATGAATCTGAAAAATGTTGATTTTTGATGTCTATGTACAATTTTAGAGAATTCTACAACCTGTTCTAGACTGAAAATGTCGAGACAGAGAAAACCTAGAAAACTTTTGTCTTTTTGAATGCAGGTCAACCTTGACCCAGATAGAGGGGCACAGTCTTACCTTAAGTCAACCTTGACCTGCACTGCTCTGACAAAACTTTTGTTCATGGATCTCACAATTTTGACAAAAAGGGTATCCAAATTTGCACTTTAATTCATTGTTCCACACTTGTATCTACATGAAAAATGGTTTTTATTATTTGGATGGGGGAGTTTGCCATGGTCAAACCCCAATTTGGAATCAACCTTGAAATTAATTAAAATTGCAATAATAAACAAAGTAAATGGAACTATTCACCTTGCTTATGTTGAAATCCTTGTGAAGGATTCAAATTCTTGAATCCACAAGTATGAATGTGCTAAATGAATCTAGAAATATATGTGGGATATCTAAAATCAATGGTATTAGATATTCAACACTAAACTTGAATGGATCTTTGCATAGAAAAAGGCCTGGATGAATGTAGAAAGAGAAATCTTCAAAAAGAGGGCTCCATAGAGATTGAATCCTTCAATAGCTAATAATGGACCTCCTTGAATTGGATCTTGAATGCTTGATCATGAAAGTGTATGCTCTCATGAAAATTGGATAATAACTTTTCTCATAGATAGTGGATCAAAAACTTCATAGTAGGTGGATAGATCGTAGATGTCAAAATCAAGGAAGAAGGCTTCCTTATATAGATATCTAGGGCACAAAATTTTAGAGAAGGTTGACATGGGAGCATTAAATCCCAATTAACCTTAACCCCTAGAAATGGACCTAGATTAAATGTAATTTAAGAGTGTACCATTCTAAAACCCAAAATAGCCGACCTAGAAGCGAGAAAATGAAACTTTCCAAAGCCCAATATCCCAAAACCTCCAGAAATTGAAAATTGGACCTAGATTCAGGGATGAGGTCGACCCTACCCTAGGTCAGGGTTGAGGTCATCCTTGACCCAGGTTAGGGTCGAGATCAACCTTGACCTAGAAAGTCAAAGTTCTCAGCTTCACATAGAAAGTTGTCAAAAAAGGGTTGGAAAGAGAGAGAGAGAGAGAGAGAGAGAGAGAGAGAGAGAGAGAGAGAGAGAGAGAGAGAGAGAGAGAGAGAGAGAAGCAAAAAAAGGGAAAATAATCAAAATCCATGCAAAGACCTATTCAAGGTGCTTGACATGACCCCAGACCACTTACTTAGAGGGATAAAAGCTCTTAACATTGAAGTGCTTCCATTTTAAGATGATACACATACCATGTCTCTTTTTTTTGGATCAATGAAATCTTCTGGTTGTTCCATGTAGACTTCTTCTTCCATGATTCCATTTAAGAAGATTGATTTTATATCCATATGCTATACTTTGAATCCTTTATGTGCAGCATATGCTTGTAGTATTTTGACTCCTTCAAGTTTTACAACAGGGGGAAAAAACTCTCCATAGTCAATACCTTCTTCTTGTGCATATCCTTTGCATACTAGCCTTGCCTTATTCCTTGTTACTTCTCCTTTCTCATTTAACTTATTTATGAATATCCATTTTGTACCAATCACATTTTTATCCTTAGGTCTAGGTATAAGAGATCATGTATTATTCTTTTCTATTTGATCAATGTATTCATTCATTGCTTCTATTCAACCTTCATTTTCTAAAACATCTTTTACAAATCTAGGTTCAAATTCACTGAGCAAGCATGTGCCTTTTAATTTTTTCCTTGTCAGTGTGCCATTTGTCTCTCCTCCAATTATTTGTTCAGGTGCATGATGTCTTCTGATATATTTTGCAAGTTTTGGTTCTTTCCTTCTTGCTTCTAAACTAGGTTCACTTGGTTCTCCATGCTTGTGATCTTCTATCTTTTTCTCGAGCTCATTTGTCTGTGACTCAAGTTCCTTTGGTTGATCTGACTGTAACTCAAGTTGTATTGCCTATAACTTGGGTTGCACTATCTAAATTGACTTGGTATGTTCACTTTGTTGTTTCTTGGCTTCAACTATTTGTGAGTTGGGAAAAGTCTCAAGTTCCTCCTCATACTAAACAAACTTTATGTAGTCTTCAAGATCCTTGCTGCTCCATTCTTCACTTCTTTCTAAAAACTCATCAATCTTCACATATGCACTTTCTATAGCTTTGTGAATAGTAAGATTCAAACATTTGTATGCCTTGCTTTTATTGTAGTAACCTAGGAATATACCTTTATCACTTTGAGCATCAAGTTTTCCTTTCCTTATATCTTTCAAGATATAGAATTTACTTCCAATTACATTGAGATAAAAAAACATTAGGCTTACACCCATACCATAATTCATAGGGTTTCTTGTTTGTACCTTTCTTTAGTTGAAATTAATTGTAATGCCCCGCCAAGGGATCCAAAAGAATAAACGTAAAGTTTTACTAAGTTTGCTAAACTTTTTTTTTTTAAGTAAGAAAGTATAGCATAACATCAAACACATAGTAGTGGAAGCATAACATGTAATCATCAACAAACATACATAACAGGTTACATTCCTTAAGGATCCCAAGATGTTGAGTCACATTTAAATTTAATTAATTCTAAGTCTATCAACTACCATATCCAGATGAAAGAATAATTAGAAAGTCCAAAGTCTATTTAATATACATTTGTTTTGAATGCCTCTTGGCAAATTAATTCAGAATGCTCATTCATCCACTGTACATGTCACAGGGTATGAAAGGCTTAAAAGAATATACATATGTAAAGATAGAAATACATCATCCTCTTTGGATCCATGATATGAACAATAAAATAAATGAAATCATCCACCATACATGATACATCCATACATCAATAATGATAAAATATCCATCATAAAATCTAACCATCCATGAACAGAATGAAGGTAAATGCCAACCAAGAAAACTCTAGCCACAGTGACCACGGACGGATCTCAATGGTAAGAGTGAAAAAGCACTACCACCCGACCGCGTGCAACCTAAATGGCCCACTCCCACCACGCTAAGGAGATAGTCTCAAATCCCAAATAGGATATCAAATCACATCATCACAAGTACTTTCTAAGTCTAGGAAATCCTAAAAGTACACTAACTTGAAGGTTCCAACATAGATAGACATCTAGACCCAAAGGTACATAAAGACATGTAGGAAACCTACTATGCAAGTGGGATAGTGTCATCACACGAATCACATTGGAAGTTACCCGAGCAATTCCTCAGGAATCTCGGGTCCCCAGTGATCCTACAGCCACTAGTATCCTCTTGTACTGATGAGGCACACTATGGAATGCAAGGTCATAATCAAGTGTTCTCATAATCCACAAGTCCCTAGATCGAAACTAGGCTCTGATACTAGATGTAATGCCCCACCAAGGGATCCAAAAGAATTAACCTAAAGTTTTACTAAGTTTGCTAAACTTTTTTTTTTTTTGAAGTAAGAAAGTATAACATACACATTGAACACATAGTAGCGGAAGCAATAGCATGTAATCATCAACACACATACATAACATGTTACATTCCTTAAAGATCCTAAGACGTTGAATCACATTTAAATTTAATTAATTCTAAGTCTATCAACTACCATATCCACATGAAAGAATAATTAGAAAGTCCAATGTCCATAATATACATTTGTTTTGAATGCCTCTTGGAAAATTAATTCAGAATGCTCAATCATCCTCTGTACATGTCACAGGGTATGAAAGGCTTAAAAGAATATACATATATAAAAATAAAAATACATCATCCTCCTCGGATCCATGATAGTATAATAAAATAAATGAAATCATCCACCATACAAGGTACATCCATACATCAAAAAATATAACATCCATCATAAAATATAACCATCCATCATAATGATCCATGAACAAAATGAAGGTAAATGCCAACAAAGAATGCTCCAGCCACGATGACTACGGACAGATCTCAATGGTAAGAGTGAAAAAACACTACCACTCGACCATGTGGAACCTAAATGGCCCACTCCCACTACGCTAAGGAGATAGTCTCAAGTCCCAAACAGGATATCAAAACACAAAACACAAGTACTCTCTAAGTCTAGGAAATTCTAAAAGTATACTAACTCAAAGGTTCCAACATAGATCAACATCTAGACCCAGAGGCACACAAAGACACATAGGAAACCTACTATGCACACGAGAAAGTGTCATCACATGAATCATGTTGGAAGTTACCCGAACAATCCCTTAGGAGTCTCGAGTCCCGAGTGATCCTGCAACCACTAGTATCCTCTCGTACTGATGAGGCATACTATGGAATGCAAGGTCGTAACCAAGCATTCTCTCAACTCCCATCCTAGTCAGTACTAGCACTTGAGACATGGGTGAGAACATACAATTAATCTTATTAGGTTCATTTAAGTTACTATTTAGTGTAATGTTATCACTTATTAAAAACAACTTACAATGAGTCATCCCCAGAGCCACTTAGGGTCTCTCATCCCCCATTGCAAGCCACTTCCCAACACTACACATAGATAACCTACCCTAGGCTCAAGAAAACAAAAATCACAAAATCATCTCAGCCCTATACAAGCGACTGGAAAGCATTAAAAGATAAGCCACAATAATCACATCGGTTCCCCACGGGAAACTGGAAAGCATCAAATGATAATCATAATGATCACAACAGTTCTCTATCAGCAACTGAAGGCATCAATGATAAATTACAATACCCATCGGTTCTTAACATCAACCGAAAAAATATCCCAAAATAAATCACAATACTGATCGAAGACTCCAAAAAGGTCAAGTCAAAACATGTCACAACATGACATCATCAAGAACAAATCACTTAAAACACCTCAGCTTCACACAAGGAAACTAGAAAGCAAGAACAACCAGTAAATACATCCATCATAGAGCATATCAACACATCACCATGGTTGGGTTTTAAAAAGATCGAGACCAAAACATCATAATATCACAATCACACAACCCCCGAGCCTCTGGTAACAACCTAAACTAGTCAACACTAAATCAACCCCAAAACCCCCAAAGCATCGACAGTGCATAGAAAACATCATGATCTCATAGTTTGGTTTGATTTGAAAGCACATAGTTTTGAGTTAAACAATAAGGTTACAGTTTTCAGCAAGGTTTTCAATATTGTTTCAATATAAGTTTTGAGTACATAATAATAATATTTTAACCCTCACTATTCACCCCATTCTTATATTAGAACATATCGCATAATTACTCTTATAAAAAAAATTAATTTTATTAATATTGATAATGAAATAACTCTGTATCTTCTTTAACAATATTAATCATTAATTAAATTCAATTAAACTAATTTTAATTGGATTAATTAATAATTATACAAGACTAACTATATTATCAATCATCAATAATTTATTAACTTTAATAATTACTAATAATAAAATTCACATTAAAATTAATAATTATTAATTACAACTCGTTAATAATCAATATTTGGCAATCCTTAATTGATTTGATAAATAAATTATAACATATTAATAATTAAATTTAACAATACCAAATGACAACTTTCATATAATACTAAGTAATCTATTAAACAACTAACATTAATTAACAATATAATTTAACTATTATAAAATAATAATAAATTATATTAAAAAGAAAACTTTTTTTATAAAAATTTTTACCTACGATTCTTATATGTAGGCATAGCTACCGCCGACAGCGCCTGCTATCATGACAGCAGGGACTGCCGCGGCAGTACCCCTGTTGGCATGACGACAGTCTGGCTGCCAGTACAAGGTAAGGGGGATGGGATAAATCCCTCCCCAATAAAATTTATTATATTATTATTATTTAAATTTTCTTTTTAATAAAATTTGTTTCTTAATAAATTAATTTTTTAATAAAATTATATATAAATATATAAATTATAATAAAACAAACTCCCTTTCTTAAATATATAAATTTTATTATTATCATTTTTTTTTATAAACATTTACAAATACAATCTGATAGGGAAAGTATTATTAACCATTCGAATTTTTTAATTTAGAATTTTTTTTTTTTTTTTCCAACTTCAAACCCTACCCAGATTAAATTTCTTAGTACCATTTTAATTCAACCCAAAACCCAATTTAATTGAAATTTTCTTTTCTTTCAATCTTAGCGTACATATGAGAGATGAGATACAATACGAATATCATAAGATTCAAACAAGAGCATGAAAGAATCATACAACAAAATTCAGAGAATTCGATCTCAACAATCATGAAGAAGACAAGATTATCTAAATAACGTAATTTTAACTGGGTGCATAAACTCAAGAACCTACATCGTTCTGATGCTAAATCATGATGCCCAAAAGAATTATGAGAGAATTCGCTTCTATCTAAGAACTTCTCTCTAACAGTTTTCCCAAAATTCTCCTTCTAAAATTTGCTTTAAAATTTACTTCCCAAAAATTTGCGTCCAAACTCATCTCCAAAATTCTTCTCCAAAATTTTCCTCTCAAAATTCATGATCCTTCAATAATGAACCCCAAAGTTGTGATAAGGAGTTTTCTCCTCAAATTGAGACACCAATTGTGTGTTCACCCGAGAGGACTCCTTGCTCACAAGACTCAAACTCTAAATTAACTTTTATTATCTTTGCTTTATCTTTTCATGCACATTAAAATGAATTATTAAATTACTTAATTTAATTTTCCACTTGACTTCTATTTTTAATTATTTTATTACTTTTAATCCCATGTGCACTTATGAAATTAAAATAACATTATTATTTTCACTTATTTTATCTTTTAATTATTTTCTTTTTATTTAATCTCATGCACGCATTATGCGATCTAGAAACTTTTTAATAATTTAATATCTTTTTCACTTTTCAATTTATTTTGGAACGTTTAATTTGATAAAATATTTATTAACTTAAATAAAAATAATATTTAGCATTTATTTAAAAATGAACTCTAAATATATTATTATTAAATTAAATAAATATCATCACGTTTTAAACTTAGAACTTTATCTCCAAATTTAATTCTTTTTATTTAATTAATTTCTCAATTAATTAAATATTAAAGATATTGTAATGCCTCGCCAAGGGATCCAAAAGAATTAACCTAAAGTTTACTAAGTTTTCCAAACAATTTTTTTTTTAATCATGAAAGATAACTCACTCACATCTAACACATAGTAGCGGAAGTAATGACATACAATCAACTATAAGCATACATAACAGGTTACATTCCTTAAGGATCCCAAGACGTTGACTCACATTTATTCTAATTAATACTAAGTCTAACAACTACCACATCCACATGAAAGAATAATTAAAAAGTCAAATGTCTATATTACACATTTGTTCTGAATGCCTCTTGGCAATTAAATTCGGAATGCTCAATCATCCACTATACATGACACAGAGTATGAAAAGCTTAAAAGATTAAACATATGTAAAAATAAAGATACATCATCCTCATCAAATCTATGATACAAGTGCAATAAAGTAAATGAAACCAAATTCCATACATGATACATCATCATAGAAGATATAAACATCCATCGTAAAAGATAGCCATAAATCATAAACACAACACATAATTATCTAAATGCACGGTTCCTCCCAACCATAAATAGCATCATTAGACCATCGTGGGCCCTAGCCATCCCTCTGTGCGTAACATCCCAAGTCACCGAAGAGATCATCGGTATTATCATAGTAGGGACATCACTCCTAAAACATACTACATCATATGTAGAAAGCAATCTAACATGCTACAACATATGCATCAGAAATCTAATCATGCAAAATAAGGCATAAGATAAGTAAACAACATCATCTATCATATGCTAACCATCAATATAAGGATACATGTCCATCATCATAATCCAAGAATAGAATGAAGATAGATGCCAACAAGGAATGCATTAGCCACGGTGTCTCAAACGAATCTCAAATGATAAGAGTGAAAAAGCACTACCACCTGACTGCGTGGAACCTAAATGGCCCACTCCCACCGCACTGAGGAGATAATCTCAAGTCCCAAATAGGATATCAAATCACATAAAAAAAGTACTCTCTAAGTCTAGGAATCCTATAAGTATACTAACTCAAGGTTTCAACACACAGATCGACATCTACACCCAGAGGCACAACAAAGACATGTAGGAAACCTACTATGTAAGCAGAAAAGCGTCATCGCACAGATCACACTAGAGTTACCCTGGTAGTCTCTCAATAGACCTCGGCCCCCTAGTGATCCCTATGTGGCCACTAGTATCCTCTCATACTGACGAAGCATACTACAAAATGCAAGATAGCAACCAAGCATTCTCTCTACTCCCATCCTAGTCTGTACTGCACTCGAGGCATGGGTGAGAACATACAATTATCTTATTAGGTTCATTTTAATCCCCATTTAGTGTAATGTTTTCACTTATTAATACAACTTATAATGAGTTACCTCGGCATCCACTTAGGGCCCTGGCCCCCATTGCAAGCCACTTCCTGACACTACAAGTAGATAACCTACCCTAATCTCATGGAATCATAAATCAAAAAATCACCACAGTCCTATACAAGCGACTGGAAAAATACCAAAAGATAATCCAAAATAAGAGTATCAAATCTCCATGAGCAATTGAAAGCATCCATAGATAATCATGACTGCAACAGTTCTCTATTGGCAACTGAAGGTATCACTAATAATCACAGTATCTATCGGTCCTCATTGAGCAACCATATAGTATCTCAAAATAAATCTCAATATCCATATCAATGATAAATCACCATATCCATTGGTTCTCAACGAGCAACCAAAAAGTCATCTCAAAGCAAATAATATTGATCAAAGACTCCAAAATGGTTAAGTCAAAACATGACAACATCAAGAAATAAATCAACACTTCAGTCCCATTATGGCAACTAGAAAGTAGTCCAAGGATAATTGATCAATGACTCAAAAATGGTTAAGTCAAGTGTCTCAAATACATACACCTCAACTTCACACAAGAAGACTGGAAAGCAATAACAATCAGTAAATACAAACATCTCATAGAGCATGCCATCACATTACCATGGTTGGGTTTTAAAAAGATTGAGATCAAATAACATCAACATGCCATCACATTCGCATAACTCCCAAGCCTCTAGTAGATGTCCTAACTGGTCAACTCTCTAGGACCACCCAAACCCCAAACATGGATAGCATAAAGAACAAGATACAAAGACATATTTTAGTTTGCTTTCACAATCACATGGCTAAGCCAAATATGAGGTTTTAGATTTCGTTTCAAGTATGTTTCAAGAGTATAAGATTCTTCTACAAGTCAACCGATTTATTTTTTGAATAATGCTTAGAATTATCCCTCCATTCATTTAAACAATTTTCTAAAATAGTTAGAAGATAATTGTTTACTCATTTAAATCATTGAACTAGTTCCCATTGACTTTTAGATAAAATCATTCACATTATTCAAAACATTAGAATAGTACTTATCAACTTTCAAATAATTAGTTTACAATTTCCTTAAAACACTTCAAGGACAATCATTTATTTAAAATAATCTTCATTGATTTTAAGTAAAATCAATCTCATTAATAATTCAATTATTTAATTCTACTAAAAACTTATTAATATCTCTTTTCTTTTAATTTTCTCTCATTTAAAAATCCATTTACTTAAATTGACTAATAATTAATTACACTTCTTCTACTATTAACTAATCTTAATTAAATTAAATTAAATTAGATTAGTTAATAAATCATATAAAGCTAATGCATAATAATAAGATTCTATTTTAATTCGAACCCAAACCCAAATCAATTTCCAAATCTTGATTCTACTAAGGGAAGATTGCAATAATATTTTTAATTCTCATAACTGGATGAAACAATATGCATGCTCGAAATACAAAATTGAAGACTCATTCATAGAGAATTATTCAGACACACATAACAAACACGATAAAAACAGGAAGAGAAAGAGCGTAATAGAATATGCAAAATAATCACGAGTGCCTACGTGGACACTGATGCTAATTCTCTACGCCTTAGAAAATTGTAGAGTTGCTCCTCCTCTTAGAACCTTCTCCTTTCTGAAAATTCCTTCCTTCTCCAACATTCGCAATTCCTCCAAGGACCAAACCCTCTCAAGTGACTAGGAGTTCTTGTAGAAGCATATGAGCTTGTCCACACACACTAGGAGAGCCTCTATATAAAGGCCTCTAAGATGCATCTAGAATGTGTCTAGAAAGAACTAGGAGATAAGCATGACAACTAAACACATAACTTCCATGATAAGAAGATAAAAATGATGAGGTGTCTAGAATGTTGTAGACACCATGTGCTTAATTAGTACGCTAACTCTTGTGTTGTAAACAACACGTGCATAATTAGAGTGCAAACCCCTGTGTTGTCAACATGACAACTCACAAGAGTTTGCATACTCCTATGTGAATAAATAATAAAATAATGCACATTGATTTATTAAATTTTTTTATTTAATAATATTCATTTGACTCCTTTTTAAATTAATTTATTAATTTTAAATCTCATGCACTCACTTTATTAAATCCACTTGTTTTATCTTAATATATTTTAATCACATGCACGCATCATGTGATCTAGAATCTTTTAATAATTTTAATATCTTTTCCACTTTTAAATTTATTTTTGAAACTTAATTGATAAAATAAAAATGAGCTCTAAATATATTATTATTAAATTAATAAATATTATCACGTTCTAAATTTAAACTTATAACTTTTATCCATTAAATTAAACCATTAATTAAATCTTTTAATTAGGCTTAATTAATAGAAAATACACTAAAGACTCATAAAGTAAAATACAAAAACTCATCATAACAAAACACATACAAAATCAAACCAAAAAGGTTAATATCACGAATTACGTCATCCAACATATTCAAAGGGTAACCGACTCAGATACTCGTCCTAATTTTCAATTAGGACAAATGGCTTAAAGGGTTGGGATTTGGACTTGAGAGAATTTTATCTCCCCTCTCTTACCATTGAGTTAATGTGATAGGGTACGCTCATCCTGGAAATTCAGGGAAGTTGATACCCAGTACCTGCAACCTGCATAAAACCCACACATGTACAAGCATAATATATATACTAAGCTAAATAGGCAATGGCAAGAAGTGGTGCATCGTGTAGATCCCAACTAGCAGGTGACTACAACTCCCTTCCTTAACCACATCAGAAATGCCATACAGAAAGAAAACAAACACGCACACCATACACATGCAAGTATGGGGTAAGTATCCATAAGAAAACACACACAGAATAAACCATCTATCTGATCATCATCAATAACTAAAATCACTTGGATAATCATCATGCATACATGAACTATAAAGTACCAAGTAATCTCATCATATAATAAACTGAATCTAAAACAATATCTGATAATCTCAAAATAATGTTACTAATAATCATCAACATAAAACTAGCTCTAAAAGAGTTCGACAATGATAACAAAAATGCAACCTAGGGGCAGGCACTACAAATATCATATTAATTTTTTATTAAATTAAATCATTAATTAATCTTTTAATTAGACTTAATTAATAGAAAATACACCAAGCATAAAACAACATACGAAAACCCATCATAGAAAAACACATACTAAATCAAACAAAAGGGTTATAATCATGAAATTACATCATTTGACGCATTCAGAGGGTACTTGACTTAGATACTTGTTCTAATTTTTAATTAAGACAATGGCTTAAGGGTTTAGGATTTGTACTTAAGAATTTATCTCCCCTCTCTTACCATTGAGATAATGGAATAGGGTATACTCATCCTGGCAATTCAGGGAAGTCGATACCTAGTACCTACAACTTGCATAAAATCCACGCATGTACAGACACAATATTCTAAGCTAAACAAGCAATGGTAGGAAGTGGTGCATCATGTAGATTCTGACTAGCAGGTGACTACGACTCCCTTCCTTAACCACATCAGAAATGCCATACATAAAGAAAACAAACACGCACACCATACACATGTAGTATGGGGTAAGTATCCATAAAAAAACACATGTGATAATAAACCATCTAACTAATCATCATCGATAACTGAAAACACTGAATAATCATCATACATACATGAAATATAGAGTACCAAGTAATCTCATCATATAATAAACTGAGTGTAAAATAATATCTGCTAATCTTAAAACAATAAAACTAATCATCAAACATAAAAATGGCCTAAAAGAGTTTGGCAATGATAGCAAAAATGTAACTTAGGGGTAGGCACTACATCCACCCCCCTAGACTTAGGCTTACTCTTAGAAGCCTACAAGAAAAGTAAAGCTAAAGACTCACTATGTGGTTCCCACTGGATTCTTTCCTCCTGTAGGAGGATAAGACTCTACTGAGTACACTCTCTGAGCTCTACCCATGTCACCAACTGTAGGTTCAGAAGCTACGGGTCTCTGGCCTAAGAATGGTGGTTTCCTTTAAGAGCAATGAGAGGACTTGTGTCCACGTTGTCCACATGTGAAACACTCTCCATCAAAGCTCCTTTGAACTCTAGGTGCACTAGACTACTGAAAACTACCCCCATTAGGATAAGACTGAACACTCTGAGATGGCCAATCATACTGGTTGGGCTTGTTGCAATGAGCCTTGTGATAGTTCCTAGCATTGGAACCACCGCCACCACTCTATGTTGGAGGATAAGTTCCTTCTTACCACTGATTACCCCTAGAAGGAGGTTTCCTATTGCCACCTACTCCCTGACCACCCTTCAAACTTGATGCTGAAGGTGCTCCTACAAAACCCCCATGTCCTAGGTTCACACTCTGCTCTACAAGGACGGCTCAATGTACCGCATATTTGAGGGTTTTAGGTTCAAATACCTTAACACCCCCAATTAAATGGTTGTTCAAACCTCTGATGAAATGTTGTGCCAACTGTGTTGGGTTGTCACTGAATCCCGAAAAGGGCATGAGCTCAAAGAACTTGCGCTCATACTCTATAATGGTCATAGTGTACTGTCTCAGGTTATGGAACTCATTTGCTCTATGTTGTGTCCATTCCTCTAGTAGGAATCTCTCACGAAAGCTCTCCAAGAATAACTCCCATGTGACACTGGTCATGGTTAAGCCCAACTTCTTTTCCTTGATTGTCCACCAAGTGGCCCCAAAGAACTCTAGGTTGGTGATAGCAAACCTTGCTTTGACATTACTGTCAAAGTCCTGCATAGCAAAAATTCTATCAAGGGCAATAAGCCACTACTTAGCTACATATCCAGAACCCTGCCTGTTAAAGGGCTTGACCTTGGACCTCTGAAGATCCTTCATCTGAGCGGATACTATGGATCTTTGTCGATCCCTCGGAGGGCTCCTAGACTTAGGTCTATGCTCATGTCCTACCCGATATGCTCTATCCTGATCATGAATAGGAGGTAGGCGATCAATGATGGTTCGCATCATTTGCCTCACATCAACCTCCTCTGAGTCAGCATGCTCCTCTCTAGGGTTCTCTTCCTAATGCTCACTGACATGCTCTTCCCTATTCTCTTCTTGATTAAGGTCTTCATGGACACTAATAGCTCTACCTTATCCACGGCCCCTACCACAACCTCTAATGGAAGACCTCATCCCAGATACCATCCTACAACAAGATACAAGATGCTATAATAACCATAAAACATACTATTGAAAAGCATAGATAAAAGACACATGTTTTGCAAATAGAATAGTTTCAATTTTCAGTTTGCCTATAATTTTGGTTTAAGTATAATTTCAATTTTGAAGTCTAAGTGTTGAAGTATGAAAAATATACAACTAACAGTTTAAGTTATGTTTTAGTTCAACTAGATCAACACTAATGGTGTTCCAATATACCTAGAGCTCCCAATGTAGAAACTCAAGCTCTGATACCAGATGTAACACCCTACTAAGGGATCCAAAAGAATTAACCTAAAATTTTACTAAGTTTGCCAAACTCTTTTAAGCCAGTTTTATGTTTGATGATTAGTACTACTATTTTAGATATTATTAGATATTGTTTTACATTCAGTTTATTATATGATGAGATTACTTGGTACTCTATATTTCATGTATGTATGATGATTATTCAGTGTTTTCAGTTATTGATGATGACTAGTTAGATGGATTATTATGTGTTTTCTTATGGATACTTACCCCATACTTGCATGTGTATGGTGCATGTTTTTGTTTTCTATATGTATGGTGTTTTTGATGTGGTTAAGGAAGGAAGTCGTAGTCCCTTGCTAGTCGGGATCTACACGATGCACCACTTCCTACCATTGCCTCTTTAGCTTAAAATATTGTGTTTGTACATGCATGGATTTTATGCAGGTTGCAAGTACCGGGTATCGACTTCCCTGAATTGCCAGGATGAGCGTACCCTATCGCATTATCTCAATGGTAAGAAAGGGGAGATAAATTCTCAAGTCCAAATCCTAAACCTTTAAGTCATTGTCCTAATTAAAAATTAGGACAAGTATCTGAGTCAAGTACCCTCTGAATGTGTTGAATGACGTTAATTCGTGATTATAACCCTTTTGTTTGATTTTGTATGTGTTCTTCTATGATGGGTTTTCGTATGTTGTTTATGAGTCCTTAATGATTTTCTATTAATTAAGTTTAATTAAAAGATTAAATTAATGATTAAATTTAATGAAAAATTAATATGATATCTTTAATATTTAATTAATTGAGAAATTAATTAAATAAAAAGAATTAAATTTGAAGATAAAAGTTTAAGGATAAATTTAGAACATGATAATATTTATTTAATTTAATAATAATATATTTAGAGTTCATTTTTAAATAAACGCTAAATATTATTGTTATTTAAGTTAATAAATATTTTGGCAATTAAGTTTCTAAAATAAATTAAAAGTGAAAAAATGATATTAAATTATTAAAAGATTCTAGGTCACATGATGCGTGCATGTGTTGAAAATAAAAAAAAATTAATTAAAAAGATAAAATAAGTGAAAATAATAATGTTATTTTAATTTCATAAAGTGTACATTGGATTAAAAGTAATAAAGTAATTAAAAATAGAAGTCAAGTGAAAATTAAATAAAGCAATTTAATAATTCACTTAACGTGCAAGAAAAGATAAAAGAAAGATTAATAAAAGTTAATTTTAGAGTTAACTCTGGTGAGCAAGGAGTCCTCTCATGTGAATGCACAATTAGTGCCCCGATTTGAGGAGAGAACTCCTTATTATCACTTGAGGGTTCATTTTCGAAGGCGAGGAATTTGAACACGAATTTTGGAGACGAATTTTGGAAGCGAATTTCAAAGGGAGAATTCTAAGAAATTTTTTCAGAGAAAGGTTCTTGAAGAGGAGTGAATTCTCTCATAGTGTTCGGGGATTGTGTATTAGCATTAGGCTCAGGTAGGGTCTTGTGTTTTTTATCATTGATTAATTATGCAATTTTCCTTTCCTGTCTTCTTCGTGCCTGTGATTGTTGAGATCGAATTCTCTACATTTCATGGTATGATTCTTTCGTTCTCTTGTTTGAATCTTATGCTACTCGTATTGTATCCCATATGTATGCTAAGATTGAAAAAAAAAAATCTATTAGAAACCCTCATTTCGTAGATGAGAGAAATTAGAGTTTAATCTGGGAAGGGTTTGTTTTTGAAAATGGAAATTCTAGGTTGGAAATTAGAATAGTTAATGATAATTTCTCTATCAGATTATATTCGTAAATATTGTTTAAAATAATAATAATAATAATAAAATTAAAATAAAATAAAATAATTTATATTTACATTCTAAATTATTAATAAAGGGAGAATTGGTTTGGAGAATAAAATTTATTAAAAATAAATTTTTGCATGAAATGATATATATATATATATGTGTGTGTGTGTGTGTGTGTGTGTGTGTGTGTGTGTGTGTGTGTGTGTGTGTGTGTGTATGTGTATATGTATATATATATATATATGTATATGTATATGTATATATGTATATGTATATATGTATATATGTATATGTATATGTATATATGTATATATGTATATACATATATGTATATATGTATATACATATATGTATATATGTATATACATATATGTATATACATATATGTATATACATATATGTATATATGTATATACATATATGTATATACATATATGTATATATGTATATGTATATATATATAAGTATATATATATATATACATATACAGATATACCAGCGGTAATTTTGATAGCCCTGCAGCGATTCATAAATCGCATGCCAATTTAATTATAAAAAATTATAAAGTTTTAATTTTATAAAATTTTAATAATAGTTTTATTTTATAATATATATATATATATATATAATGCATTTAATATGTATTAAATAATATTCAGTTTTAAATTTATAAAATATTAATGAGTTACTATTAATAATGTTATTAAATTTAGGTTATTTTAAATTATTAAATATAATTAAATATAGTTATTTGAAATTATTAATTTATTAATAGTTTTGTTAAACATTAATAAATTGATAGTTAATAAGATATTAAAATGAGTGCTTAGTTAGATAATTATTAATTAATTTAATTAAAATTAGTTTAATTAAATTTAGTTAATAATGAAAATTGTTAATAAAATTATGGATTTATATAGGATTGATTTAAATTAAATTGAAATTTCTTATTTAAAAATATAGGTTATTATTTTAATAATTAAATAAATAATTACCCTTTAAGTATATTGATTAATTGACTTAGAATCAAAAGTAGGGTAATTGTACATTTTTATTCAAATATATAAATGAGATATATTTATATGTTATTTATGAGATGAATGGGTTAACGTGTAGGTTAAACTGTGAAACTTATTTTCTTGAAAACATATGTAAACTAGAAACGAAAATATTACACTTAACTCAATTGTGTGTTTTCAAATCAATTGTGAGACTATTTTCTAAGTATCCATGTGTTATCTGTGTTTTGGGGATTTGGGGGTTGGTTAGAAGATGACCAGTTTAGGTTGTTACCAGAGGCTAGGGAGTTATGTGAATGTGATATTATGATGTGTTGGTCTCGATCTTTTCAAAACCCAACCTTGGTGATGTGTTGATATGCTCTATGATGGATGTATTTACTAGTTGTTATTGCTTTCTAGTTTCCTTGTGTGAAGATGAGGTGTTTTAAGTGATTTGTTCTTGATGATGTCATGTTGTGACATGTTTGACTTGACCATTTTGGAGTCTTTGATCAGTATTGTGATTTATTTTGGGATATTTTCTAGTTGCTTGTTGAGAGCCATTGGACATTATGAATTATCATTAATGCCTTCAGTTGCTAATAGAGAGTTGTTGTGATTATTATGATTATCATCTGATGCTTATTAGTTGCTCATGGAGAATTGATGTGATTATTGTGGCTTATCTTTTGATGCTTTCTAGTCGCTTGTATAGGGCTGAGGTGATTTTGTGATTTGTGATTTCATGAGCCTAGGGTGGGTTATCTATGTGCAGTGTTGGGAAGTGGCTTGCAATGGGGAATGGGAGATCCTAAGTGGCTCTGGGGATGACTCATTGTAAGTTTTTTTTTAATAAGTGATAACATTACACTAAATACTGACTTAAATGAACCTAATAAGATTAATTGTATGTTCTCACCCATGCCTCGAGTGCTAGTACAAACTACGATGGGAGTTGAGAGAACACTTGGTTACGACCTTGCATTCCATAATATGCCTTTTCAGTATGAGAGGATACTAGTGATTGCAGGATCACTGGGGACCCAAGATTCCTGAGGGATTGCTCGGGTAACTTCCAATGTCATTTGTGTAATGACACTATCCCGCTTGCATAGTAGGTTTTCTACGTGTCTTTGTGTACCTCTAGGTCTAGATGTCTATCTATGTTGGAACCTTTGAGTTAGTGTACTTTTAAGATTTCCTAGACTTAGAGAGTACTTGTGATGATGTGATTTGATATCCTATTTAGGACTTGAGACTATCTCCTCAGCGCGGTGGGAGTGAGCCATTTAGGTTCCACGTGGTCGAGTGGTAGTGCTTTTTCACTCTTACCATTGAGATCCGTCCGTGGTCACCATGGCTGGAGTTTTCTTGGTTGGCATTTACTTTCATTCTGTTCATGGATCATTATGATGGATGGTTAGATTTTATGATGGATGTTTTATCATTATTGATGTCTGGATGTATCATGTATGGTGGATGATTTCATTTATTTTATTGTTCGTATCATTGATCCGAAGAGGATGATGTATTTCTATCTTTACATATGTACATATTATTTTAAGCCTTTCATACCCTATGACATGTATAGTGGATGAATGAGCATTCCAAATTAATTTGCCAAGAGGCATTCAGAAAAAATGTATATTAAATGGACTTTGGACTTTCTAATTATTCTTTCATGTGGATATGGTAGTTGGTAGACTTAGAATTAATTAAATTTAAATGTGACTCAATGTCTTGGGATCCTTAAGGAATGTAACCCGTTATGTATGTTTGTTGATGATTACATGTTATGCTTCCACTACTATGTGTTTGATGTGTATGTTATACTTTCTTACTTCAAAAAAAAAAGTTTAGCAAACTTATTAAAATTTTAGGTTTATTCTTTTGGATCCCTTGGCAGGGCGTTACATCAGTTTAGTGTATGAATTGTTGTGTTGATTGCTTCTCTCCAGTATTTTGGTGCAACATTTTTCTCAATCATTAGTGTTCTTGCACACTTCATGATGGATCTATTCCTTCTTTCTGCTATACCATTTTTCTTAGGTGTTCTAGGTGTTGATACCAATATTTTGATTCCTCTTTCATTGCAAAATTCATTGAATTCATTTGAGATGAATTCACCCCCTTTATCTGATCTCATATATTTTAGATTCTTTCTGATTTCCTTCTTAACTCTAGCCAAATACCATTTGAACTTTTGAAAAGCATCAAATTTATCTTTTAAGAACATTATGGTCATCAACAAATAGAATGAAGTATATGTCTCCATAGTAGCTTTCTATACCTATTGGTCCACAAAGATACATATGAACTAGTTCCAAAATTTCTTTAGAATTGAAAGTCTTACTTCTAAAACTTCTTTTACTCATCTTTGCAATTTGATATAGTTTACACATGGCCATCTCAAGTTTCTTCAGATTTGGTATGCCTCTTACTCTTTTGTTCTTTCTTATGGTAACTAAGTTATCAAAGTTAACATGACACATCCTTTTATGCCATAGCCAAATTTCCTCTATTTGTGCCAATAATCGTATATTTTTAGTGAGACCTAGGTAAAATAAGTTACCTTACATCTGATTTCCAGTCCCAACCAGGTTGCCTTTACCATCCAATAGCTTAAGCTTTTTTATTCATGAATTCTACCTTATATCCAATATTGCTCAATTGTGCCACATTAAGTAGATTGTGTCTCAATCCTTCAACCCAATAGGCATTGTCACATTTGATTCCTTTAGTTAATGTTATGAATACTTTTCCTTTTCACATAAAATTGTTCATTGTTTCCAAGCCTAACACTTACCCCACCATAATGTTTTAAATGTTAAAACTTAGTTTTGTCATCGGTCATGTGATGAGAACAACCACTATCTATGAACCATGTATCATTTTTGCTAACATGAGAAATCTTTTCATTTTTCTCATTATCAGAATCATCCTTAACTACAATATAGACTACTTCTTCATTATCATCACTATCAAAATCTTTAGCAATGTAACAATATTTCTTACCTTTGTCTTTATAGTACTTGTGGTTCTTGAAGTCTTTCTTGCTTTTGAACCTGTCATTTCTTTTCTTATCTTTTTCTTCTTTGTTTGGACATCTTGCAGCAATATGACCAACCTCTTCACATGAGAAACAAATCAATAGAACTTTGTCTCTAAATTTACCTTTCCCTTTTGGTAATCACTTTTCAAGTAGGGCTTCAAGGACTTCAAGATCATCATCAGTATCATCTTGTTCTTCACTATCAACCTGTTTGCCTTTTGAGTTTCCTCCTTTTCTACCAAGAGTTGGTTTGGCTATAAGTGCATATTCAAATTTGCTAGGATTAGGAGCATAGTTATCAAACTTATCCAATTCAAAAGCAATCAATCTTCCAACAAGTGCATCCAAGGTTATATCATTTTTTGGATTGCATCTCATCTCTTGAATTGCTGAAACTCTAATTGCATAAATAGGAAGAAGAGTTCTTAATAATTTGTTGACCACTGTTTCATTAGTTATGTTTCCTCCTACAACTCTAATTGAACTCACACTTTATTTGATTCTACCATTGTATTGGACAATGTTTTCACCTTCTTTCATTTTCATTTGATCAAATTTGCCTCTTAAACTTTTTGCCTTGACTCTTTGCATTTTTATCACCTTCATAGACTTTCTACAATTTTTCCCACATTTCAAATGCAATTGGGCAATCTTTAACTTCATAAAATTTAGAATAGTTGAGAGAGGTATCTATATCAATCATCATTATATTGTGATCTCTTGTCTCTTTCATTTGTTCCATAGTCACAGGTTTAGGTGGTGGCACATACTATTTTCCAAGTAGAATAGACTAGTATGTCCAATGCTTGATAGGTGTAGCTTTATCAATTCCTATCATGCTGAAATTTTTTCTCTATTAAACTTGGGAATATTCCTTTCGCATGGCATCTTGATCTTTAACTTAGGTCTTTGAAACTTTTCCTACAAGCACCAAAATCTATGATTCCATTTGTTGAAAATGAAGATTAACTGAGAGGGGAGGGGTGAATCAATTACCACATAAATAACTCCTTGACCAGAAAAATAATTCCTTGTCCCTAGATGTCAAATCAAACTTTTCACTAACAATGAACTGTCACCTTGTTAAAAGATTTTCAATATAACTATTAAGTCAACTCTATTAGACAATTTCTTTATTGCTACAATGATTATAAGGTAACAATATTTTGACCTAATTTTGAAGCAACTTCTTTTGCAGATTTTTCTCTCCATTCTCTAGATCTATACTTATCAAAATATACTTTGATGCTTATCTTCCACATTTACTTGTTCTATCTTTCCCCTTGATTGCATATCCATCTTATTCCATGTACTTTGCACTTCACTTCACTTCATGATCTCTCTTATGTATCATAAGCTTTGTTAAGTCATCTTGAATACCTTTTCAAATAATCATTAAACATCCAACTAGTCAGCCTCAATTAGTCAATTAATTAACAAGCATAATCTGCTGACACTTAGTTAATATTGGGATTAATCACTTGGTTAACACTAAGATTCCTTTAATGCTGGACCATAATGTTAATACTAACTGTGATTGGTCAATACTACAAGTTCTTCATTGTCTGACTCCTCAGTTAATATAGACTACCCTTCATTGCCCAACAGCTCGGGTAACACTGATTGTGCTTGGTTACTACTAAAAGGTCTTTATTCCCTTACTACTCAATTAATACTAATATTTGTGTAACATCAATGACATCATACAATTTTAAGAATTATCTCCAACAACTTGATTGTTTTAGGCTTCTTCTTGCTCGATGCTTCTTCTTCTTCTTCAAACTCTAGTTCTCATTTTGTGTCTAGTTGAGGACTCTCTTCAGTTTCAATGATGGCTTCCTCTCTAGCCTATTACATAACTTTTCTTGTGTGTTTCTTTTTCTTATGATTCATCTGCTTAGTCTTCTTGTTGTTTCTCTATAAACTCTTTCCTCTTCTCTTCTACCATGTCGAATCTCTATTGATCCTTGTCAATGGGCATTGCTAGTAATTGGTTGATTACCTTCCTAGTTGAGTCTTCCTCAACCTCAATCTAGTCAACCAGTGTGTTCATGGTTTAACCGCCTAATCTATGCACCTCTGTATGCTTGCTAAGAAGCAAATGCTTCCTCTATAGTCATTTACCAGATTAACAAGTATCCTCTTTGTTCTTTGCATGTCTACTTGAAATTTATTAAAATACCTTCCTAGCTTCTCTAGGGCACTACTAATCATCCTGTTATGCACACTTGTTATCTGAGTTGTAATGTAGCTCTTGGATTTACACTAGAATTTATTGTATCTACAAAATTCTTCTTTGAAGTGGAAGAATATGCTCTCTATTATTGCACAAATTTGAACATATGTGCAATGATGTCCATCTTGATCTTATTCACGTTATTTAGTAGATGTTTGCACAACCACCCAGTTAGGTCAAGTGATATTTGATCTATTATTATTTAGTGTACAAGTATCCTCTTTTTTATTTACATGTCTACTTGAAATTTATTAAAATACCTCTCTAGCTTCTTTAGGGCACTACTGCTCGTCTTGTTATGCATGTTCGTTATCTAAGTTGTAATGTAGCTCTTGGATTTACACTAGAATTTATTGTATCTACAAAATTCTTCTTTGAAGTGGAAGAATATGCTCTATAGTATTGCACAAATTTGAACATATGTGAAATGATGTCCATCTTGATCTTATTCACATTATTTAGTAGATGTTTACACAACCACCCATTTAGGTAAAGTGAGACTTTATCTATTATTATTTAGTGTGCTCCATGCACCACTCTAGTTCAAACATTATTTGGTTGGATCAATTGATAGAACTAGTGTGTGATTACTCTTACAAAATGTTGGACCTTTTGGTCCATGATATCCTTTAATGAGCACATTCTATTGTCATGGTGGCATCTAGTCAACTTTCCCACTTTTATTGGTTTGTTCTTTTATGTGGTCAACTCTTCTTCAACTCCACTGAACCTTGTTACCCTATTGAACACTTCCTTTGTGATCTTGTACAATTTATCTAGCCACATTTACTCATTGTGCACACTACAAAGTACAAATCGTACCCATTCATCCATGAAGAAATTAGGGATATTGATTGCATGGGCTAGGGTTGTCTTCTCTAGTTCCTCATAGATTAATTTTGATTGTTGTCTTCACAAAACGTTTCATACATAGATCAAATCTGTGCATCTCCTACCTCTATGATATTTGCCTTGAGGTAGTCACCAACCTCTTCAATTAGTAGCACACTACCTGTAAGTAAGGACATAGCTCCATTCATGTCCTTCTCATCAGTGCTTTGCAAGATTGGCTTGTAGACAAGTAGCTCTAGTTCCTGTCCATTGGGCCAGTTTGACTTCAAAGTGACCATCATATTGTGACATTGTGAGATATGAACCTAAAGTGGTCTATTTATACATGATATATTGTACTAGATTTATTCTAGGGTTTTTAGAGTAGCTAATAACTATGTGCATAAAGAAAGTTCTTTTGATAGCTAGGGTTTTGCAAACAAAAGCTCTTCAGATCTCAAGATTGCAAAACTTGACTTTTTTTGAGTGGTGTGTGTATTTATAGATTTAGTCTAAAAAGTAACATTGAGGTCTTAACTAAAACCTCATATTTTTCACTCACCTCTACCTTTTTGCGATATATGCCTTCTAACTATTTATCCAATAGTTAGATTTTAGTGACAACTTGTCTTCACCCCTTGGTAGTGGTACAATTACTTTTCATTGAGTCACGTGTCATGACTTATCACTTTGTATTTGGGGACTGGTATAAGGATCACTTCACTTGCCTAACCCCACTTAATCTTTTCTTAGCTTAACTTTATTGGGAAGACTCACCACTTGCCAATGATCTTTCTTATTCTCCTATCTTTACTCCTATATTCTCAAACCTTTTCATAGTCCATACCTTGGCAAAGTCCTTTCTTACTTGCCTAATATTAATGGTCTTTCCTTTTCATTTTTTTTCATTGTGGTGTTGTCTGGGTTCATAGTTGACCCAACAATCCTTGGCTACATGATGTGTCTTGTGATATTTTTAGTATGTTCTCCTTGTGTTATTCCATGGTCTTGCATGGTTTGAGAATTTTTCATGGATATGCAATGTGAACATCATTTCCATAGGTGAAATAAACCTATCTCCTACTCTTAGGAGAGGACTGATATGATCCAATACTCGATCCATAATCTTTTTAAATATGACCATACATCTCATAGTAATAGTAGTAACCTTCTTCTCTTTCTTAATTTGTAATATCCCTACACTCATGTGCATTGTGTCCATACTGGTGGTAAAAATAAGAACAACCTCTATAGGCATCATGTCTATCGATTGTAGCTTGTCTATGCCAACACACATTTTAATTATGTCCTATTTTACCACAAAAATAATAAGTAGGTTTGTTTGATGGAATACATTTCTTAGGTATCCTATTGTTCTTTGTAGAATTTGAGGCATTTTCCTTTGAATACTCTCCTTTCTCAATTGTGCTAATTCCTTCGAATCCTAGACCAATTGAGCTTGTTTTCTCTCTTTGAGTAGTTAGTTGCACTTCCACCTTCCCAATGTTTCATTTGGCTTTTTTGGCCTATCACATTCTTCCTCCACAATCTTGAGCTCATCCATTATCTGACAAACTTGTTACTCCATCTGTCTTGCTTCCACCGTCGACGCATTCACTTGTTCTATTTTGTTGTGATCTTGTTCAAGTGGGATACTATTTTCTTGTATGATATATTGATGCTCTTTCTTCGTGAGAGTTGTATCATCTTCCTTTCTTTCACGAGATCCTTAGTTTTCTATTTTGTTCCTTGAGCTAGTTTGAATTCCACATAGGTTTGTTCTCTTACTAGGATGGCATTCCCTTTCTCATCCATAACTTCACCTAGTCTTATTGTAGAATGTTCTTGCTCCTTTTTTAGGATTTCGATCTTTTTCGCTATCTTTTCATTATCAGTTGTAAGTTCTAAGATTGCTTCTTCTAATTCTTCAGAACCACTTTTTGTTAGCATGAATGATGATGATATTCCTTTGGGGGAGTATCCTAGCATTGTTGGAGCACTATAGAGATTGACAACATGACTACATGTTTCATTAATGGATATATTTGTCATTAATGTCTACTTACTGAGAAGATTGGCAGAGTAGCATGGAGATTGAGGTTGTATGGATCAAGTATTGAAGATGAGCTCAAGCGTAGTTAGGGACATATTCTATAATGTCTCTTGATTTAGTGGTTAAGTGTTTACTGAAAGTCAAAGGCTCGTGAGAGTTATTTGTGATTTACAGAAGATAGTTTGTAGACATAGTTCCAAAGAAGTGGTTTCTTGTAATTGGATTATATCTCCTAACATGGATAGAATTTGATTAAACATAGTTAGACAAAGATAGAAGACAATCAGATGATGGCATTAGATAGTGCACAAAGTCTGAGCTTGCACGTGTGAGAAGTTATGAAGACTGTGAGTCGATAATGTGTTTTAATTATTAAAATATGTAATGTATTGTATTATTTTAATGAGGTCCTATTAGAATTGTAATTGGGAAAGCCTCAAGACCAACTCAATGAATTATTTTGAGAAACTAGTATAAAGGAAAGATATTTTCCTTGTGATGAATGGTGTAATGTAATGGAGTGATCAAGTATATATGATAAGTGAAGAAGATTGCTAAATGTGAGTAAGCAATCAAAGGGATCATTGTAATGCAAGTTTGTAGATTTGGTATTGAGATTTGAGAAGTGTTTTGGTGTGAAAGAGGTACAATAAGAGGACAAAGCAAGATTTTAAGTTGCTAAGATCAATTGCATTCTATTACTCTGAAAGGAATAAAATAGATGCCAGTTGGACATTGTGTTTGGTGGTATTTCCCTTGAAATTTTTGGATAGTAAGTCCATCTGTCTTCTATAAGTCCTAACAGGGTTGACACAACTCCTAATAGGGTTGGAATCTCCTAACAAGGATTCAAAGTCTCCTAACATGGAATAATATGTACTAAATGTATTTCATTGGCTCCTAACAGAGTCCATCTGCTTACAAGGAACTTATATATTAGTACATCATTTTTTGGGTACCATCCCTGTCAAGGTTTCCCCCTTGATCAAGGGTTTCTCTAGTTAACATGTCTTGTGCTATTATGTATGTGTATCTTCTTATGGTTACTATTGATGTTGATCACATGTTTAACTTTGAATAGGATTAATAAAAGTTGTATTGATCTGATAACTGATTCTCTCCCCCCCCCCAACCCTCCACCCTCTCAGTTATCTTGGTAGACTCTAGTTTCTAACTATTGGTATCAAAGGATCGGGTCCTTGTAGGAAAAACTTAACAACTTAAGGAGATCAATGGTGGGTCATTTTAGAAAAAAGAAAGTCCTAAGTCTGATGGAGTTAATTATGATAGCTAGAAAAAGAAGATTAAGACACATCTATTATGCATGGGTCTAGGATATTGGTTGATTACAAAGGATGAGAAGATCATTGCAAAAGAAAGAAAAAATGAAGAATGTATAGAAGTTGAAAGAGATTTGTTCATGTGTAATATGCTTTCTAGAGAAGCACTTTTGTTAACTCTCCCTAAAAATGAGTACAATCAAGTAAGATCTTTGGGATTATCTAGTGAGATTTGGAAATCTTTGGAACCTACTTTTGAAGGTGATAAATGTGCTAAGAGGATTATATTTCAAAATTGGATATGTTTATTTCAAGAAGCTAAAACGATGGAAGATGAATCTGTAAGAAGTTATATTGGAAAAATATTGGAAATAGTTGCAGGAATCAAGTCTTGTAAGGGAACTAAAGAAGATGTTGAGATCATATGGAAGATCTTGAAAATTTTGACACCACCATTCAAGAAGATAACACAAGTGATTGAGCAAGTGGTACCTTGCACTAAGTTTTCTAGAAAGACTATTGTTGGAAGATTGGAAGCAACATAGATAAGTTTGAAATAGTCTGGAGATTTTCCTAGAGTAGAGACTACCTTTAGTGCATTAAGTGTTTTTCCTTCCCTATCAAGGAGTGCAAGCACTAGTGGAGATTATGATAGCAACAATAGATCTAGATCTGAAGAAGACAAAAAGATTAAAGAAGGAGTTTTCTTGCTTGTGAAGAGAGAACCAGATGGTAAGAAAATATTTAAATGTTGGACTTGTAATGAGTTTGGTCATTATGCTTCTAAATTTCCTAAGAGAGTAAAGAAGTACAAAAATAATTTCAAGTCCAGAAATCCTAGATAATGTTTGTATGTAAATGATGATGATGAATCTAAGGAAAAGAGTGAAAGTGATGATAATTTAGGTGTTTTTTCTATAAAAGAAGAAAAATTTGAAAAAGAAGTTAGAGAAGAGAAAACCCTAGCATCACAGGTTGAGAAGAAAGCTTATTGGATAATATACAGTGGTTTCTCACATCATATGATTGGTGATATGAATAATTTTTTTGAATTCAACAGTTATGATGGAGTAATGGTTAGAGTTGGTAATAATGGATTCTGGGGTGAAAGGTACTTTATGATTCTTGTTGATGACTTTACTAGGATGATGTGGGTAGCATTTCTTAGAGAAAAATTTGAAGCATTTGAAAAGTTTAAAGTGTTTAAGAACATAGTTAATAATGAGTCTGGATTGAAGATTAAATGTTTGAGATCTAATAGAGGTGGATAATTTACTTAAATGAGTTTAACACTTTTTTTGAAGTGAATGGGACTAAGAGACAACTTTCATCCCCTAAAATACCTTAGTAGAATGGTATAGATGAGAGAATAAATAAGGTTGTAATATAAGCAACAAGAGCCATGATGTTTGAGAATGATGTATCAAAGATATTTTGGAGAGAATTAGTTAATACAATAGTGTATACAATGAATAGAGTGCAGATTAGAAAATGTATAAATAAGACTTCCTATGAATTATGGTTTGGATATGCATCATTAGTGAAGCATTTCAAAAATTTTGGAAGCAAGTGTTATATCAAAAGAGATGATGACATTGGTGAGTTTGATGCAAGAAGTGATGAATGTATGATCCTTGGTTATTCATTGAAAATAAAAGCTTATAGATGTTTCAGTCAAAGGACTAAGACTATTGTCGAGAGCGCAAAAGTGAAAGTAGATGAGAAGTTTAGAATTCAAGAGAGAATAATTGATTACAATTCTAATGAAGAAGTTAATCCTAAGACTAATCATGAGAATGTTGAGCTATTTTATGAAACTAACAGTGATTTGTAAAATGGTATTCAAGTTGTGGAACAAAGAGAGGAAGCAAGATCTGAACCTAGACCAGAAGAAAGAGTTGAGATAGTCCATTTATCTATGCTAATAGATGTTGAATCCTTTTTGGTCAAACTTCCTTCATTGTTTCTAAAATTCTTCTCTTTTTTTTTTTAGAATTTTGTTAGTGAATTCTCAAAATCTGAAATCATCAATTAAGAAATCATGAAAACGTCATAAATTGGGCATTGTCTTCATTTGTTTAAAAAAAAACATTTAGACAATTTGTTTGGGTATGCAACTTTGTATTTGCTGGAAATAGTTTTTTTTATCATTATTTATGGTTGTATTTTCCTATAAAAAAATATCTTTCAAAATAATTTATTTAGACTTTTCTCCATTACTTTTACTTGGACAAACCATTTGGTAAGTTAAATAGAGGTGAGCAAAGTTTCTAAAATGTAGTGACTTGATCAAATATAATAATACACTAAATTAAGCTTATAACTAATGATAATGATGATTTGGTGAAGCCTTCCATTTATGTGCTTATGGAATTACTTAAAGATACAATCTAAATGATTAGCTTTGTTTTTCTTTTCAAAATGTAAATCCAAACAGTTGAGGTCAACATAACCTTTGTGGATTCTCCAAAAGTGATAGAATGTTCAATATTCTTTCTTGAATGGCCTATAAAAAAATTATATTTTTTATTAGTATTAATTCTTCTCTAAAAACTATAATTGAAATCTCAACCCTACTCCATAGATTAAAAAAAGTCTAGTACACACAAATTTAACTAGCTCTATATTTTGGAACAAAAAAATTGCTCACTAAGGAATGAGGATTTCCTTGCCAGGAAATGAACTACTAGAACTAGAAGATCTCAATTTGTATATGCCTATTTGGGTAGATCAACATCTATAATAATTGGATTGGGTAGCTCTACCTTTGTTGCTAGATAAATTGGATCAAATGCCTCTACCTGTGTGCTTGCAAGGTTTGTGTCCCAATAAGTGGCTCTATCCACCATTGCTTCTATGGAGTAAACTTATTGAAATGTGCTTATTTTTGGAAAACTTCCATCTACCTATGCAATTTGTTATGATGTTGAAACATCTAAACCAAACATTCATTGTTAAGCCATCTATTTCTTTAGACTATTACCCTGTTATAGGTACACACATATGACATATGCCATGTTGAATTATTGTCTAGTTGTAAATACATGTCACCCATGTAAACCTACCACTTTCCCACACATGAAATCATCTAGTCTAATTTTTTTTAAAAAAATTAATGAAAAAAATGAAAACAGTACTAGAAAAATTGAGGATAGCCAATTAAAAAGGAGAAAGTAAATATGAAAACTTCATTTTAATAGCATTTTTTCTTACAACATTGGATAAAGGGGATTTGCATGAATTTCTATAAACAAACTAATAGAGAAAGATGCTACTAAAAACTATAGTCTCCTACCTCACAATAGGGATTAATAAGATTAATATGGTATACAACAATAGTGGAATGTAGTATATGACAAACTATGACATAAAGAGTCATGGTGCTATCAGTTTTTAGCGATAGTGATAAAGAAGCAATCATCCATATAAACAATGGTGGATACAAAGTGATGAAATATGAGTGTTGGAAATTAATTAATGGACACCTTTTGAGTTGAATATGTGCTTAAGAAATGATGGTAAGTCAATGTTTTATATAGACTTGAACCTACACAATAGTTAATGAGCTTAATGCAACAATATATATTAGAAGTCATGCTACAAAAATTATTATTTTTGAATAACATTAGAGGTTGTGATGAGAAATACCATATATTCTCCCTATTATGGGATGATGGTGAAAAGTGTTGACAATTGTGGCAATATAACACAATGATACACATCATGAAGAATGGTTTGATGGTTTTATGACAATCAACTTTTTAATTTTTTCATATTTTTTATGATTTGATATTTCAAATGACATATTGTTATAACAAATCACCTAAATATTAGTAATAGAAATCTTACTAATTATATTTAGAAGTCAAGGTTCATGTATATATTACAACTAAGTTAAGGCCTCTTCAAATGAAAAGTTATGACTTGAAGGAGATAATGACGTAGAAGAAGTTGATTTTGAAAATAATAAAAAGTGTGAAATACGATGTAAAGAGGGAATAAAAGAACATGAATGAAAAGGGAGAACATAAAGATATATTTGAAAAGATAAGAAAGGGTACTGTGCATATAGATGAATAAAAGAGTGATTGTGAAGCGTGTGAGAAAAATAGAAATATGGAATGAAAAATAAGCAAGAGGATTAGAAAGCAATATATAATCAAATTGAAAACGGATGTGTTGTGTGTGTGTGTGTGTGTGTGGAAGGAATTAAGAGTATATCTTATTGAAGACAAACTTTAGGAAGTTGAAGAGTGGATAAATTGATATACAATAAGAAAGGAGATATGTGAATAAAGACTGGTTTAATCATCCATAATTAGTTAAGTTAGCAACATTACCAAGGTGGAAAAGAAGTTTATGTGGAGTGGGTTGGTGCTCATGGAGACAAGCAATAAGAGTTGGAGCTTTCGGTAGGTCGGTGCCTGCAAAGTGTGGTAGTTGGAACAATGTAAAAGAACAAGTTTATATATAAAGAAATTATTTTCCATGGTTTTCTCTATCATTGGGTTTCCACAAAAAAACATTTTGTTGTTGTGTTCATGTGCATAATTATTTATTTCAATAATGATTTTATCAAGGCAATTGTTTGAATAAAAAATATTATACTAATTAACCTCCCCCCCCCCCCCAACATACACACAATATATATAATTGTGTGCTCTTAAAAGATATGTAGCGTAAACTCCTAGTCAAGGACAAAAGAGAGGGGCTATGAAAGATGACACAAGAAGATTAAAGGTGTGTAACCCAACTACTTAATAACTTACTTAAATAAAGACAAAATAATGGTTATGATAGGTGACACAACAAGCAGATAGAGGATGTGTAACTCAACTACTCATGTGTGGGAGAGAGTGATACATGTAGCTAATATATTTTGCCAGTGTACTAATATTAATAACATCTAATAAATATGAAAGATAAATTTTATCAAAAAAAACCAAACAACAACTGATTGGGAGGAAAAGTTAAAAGTCTCAGAAATGATATCCACTTTACCCTAATAAATGTCTATGGACCGACCTCTTCAACAAATAATAAATTATTAAGGACAAAATCAACACATTCTTGGAAAATAACCAAACAAATAATATATGTCTAGGTGGAGATTACAACGCTATCCTAAGATTGGAAGAAAAATATGGAGGCTCTAAGATAGTAATAGAAATTATGAAGGATTTTAGAGAGTGGTATGAGAGAAACAATCTTATAGACATACCCTTAACAAATATAATATACACATGGAATAAAGGAAGAACAGATTTATGTCATATTGTGAAAAGATTGGACAAATTTATCTTCAGAGGAGATCTCAACGCATTCAACTACATCGTGTCTTCAACTATATTACCTTATGTGAGATCAAACTACTTCCTAGTCATATTAGAAATAAAAGAACAACATAAAACTCTAAGAAATCCCTTCAAGTGTGAAAAAAAATGTGGTTTATGGATGCCAACTTTATGAGGAACATAAAAAGATAGTGGCAAGAAGCCGTGTTCAAAGGTTCTGAGATGTTCTATTTTGTATAAAAGCTAAAAGCACTAACATAAAATGTTTTAAATGGGAATAAAACTCATTTCAATAACATTGTCAAAGAAAAATTAGAAAACAAAGAAGAAATAAAAAAATACAATGAGACAGTAATTACAAAAGGAATTGACAATGAAAAATGTGTTAAAGAAAAATAACTTTAAAGAAGAGATATATTGGAAACAGAAATCACAAGAAACATGGCTATTAGAAGGGGATATTAATACAATTTTGTTTCACAATAGTATAATCAATAACATGAATATTAATAGAATAAAAAAAATAAAGAATGAAGAAGGCAATTTGATAGAAGATCCAACTAGAATAGGAGAAGTCTTTGTTAATTACTTTATGAATACCCTAAACAATTTTGAGAGCTCAAATTTAATAGCCCAAAGTACAATGAAAAGTTTAATTCCAAAAACTTATCACAAATGAGGATAACAAATCTCTAAACAAGATCTTTTCCTTAGAAGAAATAAAAGCTACCCATTTTATCTTAAACCCGGATACATCTCCTAGCCTCGATGGCTTCCAAGGCTTTTTCTCCCATAAATGTTAGGATATTATAGGATGTGATTTATGGAAGGAGATCAAAGCAACAAGAAATTCAAATTCAATTTTAACTAAGATAAACAATATCTTCATAACTCTAATCCCTAAGAAAGAGTTAAATGCATCACTTAGCGACTTTCAACCAACAACATTATGCAACACGATATATAAAGCACTTTCAAGAGCCCTTGCCAATAGACTTAAATTAGTACTACCAATATTAAGTTTGCCTTTCCTATTCATCATAATGGCAAAGGCATTTGGTAGAGCAATTAAACAATCCCAAATAGAAATGAAAATACAAGGGGTCATAGTACTAAGAGGAATTTCAAACATTACACAACAACAATTCACAGATGCCATCATACTCCCTAGAGAAAGTATAATGAAAAAAGCCATAAATATTAAACATATACTCAAAACATACACAAAAGCATCAGGACAAAGGGTAAACACAGATAGATCTAAAATCTTCTTTTTGAACACAAAACCAGAGATGGAAAGAGGTATATGTAATTTGATGGGTAACAAAAAGGGTTCATTTCCATGCAAATATTTAGGTATTCAATGAGACAAAGGAACTAAAAATAACAAATCTTGGATCCCTATTATAGATAAGATGAATAAAAATTTAGAAAATTCGAAAGGAAAATGGAACATTAAGGCTGGTCGAATGACAAAAATCAAATATAATTTAACAACCACTCCTACATATCAAATGTCATGCACGCCTCTACCAAAAGGAGTAAAACAAAAATTTGACAAAAAACTAAAAAACATTTTGCTGGACATGCATAAAGGAGAAGAAAAAACAAGCAATGATAAAATGGGAAAACTTATGCAGACCTAAAGAGGTATGAGGACTAGGTATAAAAAATCTGAACTAGCAAAATGAAGCTTTAAATGCTAAATTGGTATGGCAAATACATCATGAAAGCAACAACAAATGGGCTAAAATTCTATATAAAAAATACTTAAATAGTACAAACCTTTTATCCCTCTTATGTACTAAAAGACCGCCAAAAGGTTCAATAGCTTGGAATTTCATGATAGATTGTAGATCTCTAAACACTAATAACCTAACATGAGACATTGGTCGAGGAAAGGAGGCATTACTCTAGGAATATTCTTAGGATAGACTCCTTTCCCTAGACAACTATAATCTTCCTCCTAATATCAAAAATACATTGTCAGAACTTTGGGGTATGCATGTCAGTGATTATAAACAAATCATCAAAGAAAACAATAGTGTAAAATGGACATGGAAAACATTAGAAGAAACACATCTCACAGAGAAAGAAAATGAAACCTTTGAACAATTTCTTAAACAAAGGCAAGAAAATTATAAATAAAGGAAGGATAAGCTAATATGGGATGCCTCAAAAAGTGATAGGTACAATGTCAATAAAGGATATGAAACAATAACTAACTCTCACAGATGGGAAAAGATAGATATGCCCTCAATCTATGTTGGGACCTAATATGTTTGCCTAAGGCAAGCATCTTTCAATGGAAAGCTACCCAAAAGAGAATCTTACAATGAATAGACTAACAAAAATGGGTTTTGAAGGATCTTTGAGATGCATCTTATGCAAAAAAGACTCAAAGACAACTGAAAATTTAGTTTTTCAATGCCTATTTTCCCATAACTATTGGCAATGGCTTTGTAAAAAACTTAATTAGACATCACTGTTATCAAAAAACCTATAGAAACATCTAAACAACTAGCCCAAAAATGGATGCTCAAAGATTTATAGTTGCCTCTAGAAAGTATCCCTATATCTCCTCCTATGGAAAATATGGAAGGAAAGGAATAAAAGAGTATTATTTGAAAAAGAGATGACTTTTCCATCATTCTTCAACAAAGTAGAAGTCAACATCATTAAAATTATGAATAATCACCTTAGGAATAATGCAAAAGAAGAAGGAACTTTCTCAGATTGGGATGCAGAAATGTGGCAAAACTGGTCCAATCTCATTAGTCCTCCAATGATTTATCCCAAAGCTAACAAACAAGCAAGGTTAGAATGCAAGTGGTAACCTTTGCTAGAAGGTTGACCTAAATTGAACTTTGACGAAGTAGCAAGAGGAAATCCCATAAATGTAGGAATAGGTTGTATTATCCACTCAGATAAAGGAGAATGGATGATAAAGTGTGCTAAACCCCTAGAGAAAACCTCAAACAATATAACAGAATTAGAGCCCTTGATCGAAGGCCTAAGTTTCAGTTTGGACCTGGGGATCAAAACATTATTCATTGATGGGGAATCACAAATAATTCTAAATGCCCTAAGGGAAAGACAAATACCTAATTGGCAACTAAACTCCAAGTTAAAATACACCATTTTATTAGTGGATAAATTTAAAGAAATTAGAATAATGCATATATATAGGGAGGGAAATAGAGAAGTTGTCAGGCTTGCAAATATAAGGACTGATGGCAAGTATATTTTTGGAAAAAACATAAATTATTATCAATGACAAAATTCCAATTTAGAAATTAAATAACCAACCATATTAGAGAAATTCAAACCTTTATACTTTCATTGCCATCTGCTATAAGTTAAAACAAGCATCCAAACCATTGAAAGACTAATGATAAATATTATTGATAAATGATCAAGGCTCTATCTCTAGATCCTTTAATCTATGATTGCTAATTTTTTTAAAGCTTCTCCCTTAATTTTTTCTAGTCCCTTCTACCTGGCCTACAATTTATTAGGATTTTGGAAATCAAGTATAAAAGTCTAAATGTTTAAACTTTGTCCTTTAATCTTTTATAAACTTTGATGACATCAAAATCCAAGAATCACCTTCATACGAAAATTTCTATCTTTTCTGTTCTTTCATTTGGTAAACCAACATGCCTTCTAATCATTCGAGGAAGGTACAAAATTATTTTATATTACTTGTTAATGACCAAACCCCCCTGTTTGGTTTCCTTCTTTGTTATTGACTAATATAATCCTTGATGTTTATTTTTTTCTCCTCCTTTGTTATGTTTGGCTCTACCTCTCGGGATTGTCTTCAAGGTATCAGGTTTAACATATTAGACCCAAAGTCTCTTTTTGAATAATGTATACATATCAATTAATATAAATATACCCAATTTATAGAATTTTTGGCTCTTTGTACGATATTTCTATGGAGATAACATAGAACCTTGTTGTCTAGATTCATGTTAATTCATTTGTAAATCAAAAGAAACAAAGCAACAACTTTGTTTAAGGCAATAAAACCAAAATAATAAACAAGGAATATGGTAATCATAGGAACGTTGACTAAGCTATAAATTTAAATGATAGGAATTGCCTTCCAAAAGTTTGTTTTGAACTATGACAACTAAATAGTCTAATACACAAATTTCTAAAGCAAAATAAATAAATAGTTAGTGGAATAAAAATAAATTAAATACTTTATCAAATTACTAGAGTGTTACCAGACCACCCAAATCAACTCAAAAGAGAAGAAATACTCACATGACAAGAGTATTTCTAGTGAAGATCTAAGGTTTAAAATATTGAGAAATGTACACTAGCTAGTTAAGACGAAAACAAAATCATCTAAAATCACTTCCAAACCTAAGTCCTAATTAATTAAAAAAGAAAAATAACTAAGATGTAAACAAAGGACAACAATCTTTCAAGAAAATAGTTTTTTCACGAAACTTATTAGTTACAAAATTCTAAAAGAAACTATAAAAAAAGGGAAATAGGAAGAAAATGTTCATAGATATAGTGACTTATTTTACTAATGCTAACATGTGAAATTGAAGTATTTTTGATGATGCACAAGGCTATAAAGGAAGGCATAAATAAAGAGATTGAATCAAATAGTAATTAAATCCAATACAAAAAGAAGTTACAACCAATTATGTTTATCAAATAGTAAAATTGTAATAGAAGGAATGCCTTCCTAAGACCCTAATCATATCATGGGCACATGTAAATACCATTATTATGAAAAAAGACATTTTGAAGGGATTTAGGTTCAAAGGAAGACTTTACCCTCATTAATTTTTGTAAACTAGGGCATGCCCCTTTTAATTTTGTGTTTATATATAGGACCATTGTCCCAAGTAAGACCAGAGGTTTTCTTGTCTATTCTTTCCTACCAATGCCCATTGAACGGAGACTTGTAATTTATAATTTATTTAATCAATATAATATTTGGCTTCGACCTTTTACCGATGAAAAAAAAAGAACATCTAATAAATCTAAGCAAGCTTAAGTAAAAAATACTCGTAAAATATGGAAAATTAAAAACCTATGCTAACACAAACATGCCTACAAGATGGTACTAAATTAATGGTTCCAAGCATTAATGAAACTTGATATTTGGTACCATACACCATTAATATTCAAGACACTCGCCACAAAATTGGGAAGTGAATAACATGCTACACTTAATCTAATACACCAATGACCTTTATCTATAGGCTCAAAAAATACTTCTATACCAACGAGATCAAACCATTGTGACACCATTCTGCATATAACTAGTGAGAAAGCCTTTATGCTTGAGCAAACAAAAAACTCGAGTTTACAACTATCTTCAATACAAGTTGCTTAAACCATAAATGTGATGTCCCCTTTTTGAAAGAGAATTTAACAAATAATAATTAAAATAAAAAAATATATGTAATAATTAAATTAAAATATAAAATATAAAAGAATTAAATCAAAATAAAAAATTTATAAATAAAATCTAAATTTAAATATGAAAAAAAACAATAAAATACAATCAAGTTTAATGCATGTTCACAATGCATGAAATGAAAAGATGTTACTCCCTCACATATGAGATATAAAAAAGGGAGATTACAATTTTATTTTAAGAGAAGAGAAAAAGAAGAAAAAGTACACACATACATGCATCGAGAGAGAATGCAGAAAGATTGACAAAATGACATGTCTCATAAGATACAACCATTAAATACCAATTATATTTAACAAGGGTTAAATCATTCCAAAGGACATGAAATAAGAGAAAAATATGTAATGTTCTCGAAGACTTCAACCTAAGCGAGTTGTAGGATTCTGAATAGTCGTACGGATGTTAGCCAAGAGTGCAGGAGGTATATACTGAATAAGAGGGGTGAAATAGAGCCGTATGGTAGAAAGTTATCGTCTATATGTTAGAATCAATGTTCCATATGGGGGTGCTAGAGAGATGGTTGTACGACAGACATGATAATCCATACAGACGTTAGAGGGTTGTACGATATTAGGAGGTCGTACGGTGGCTTGAGGTAGGTAGTATAGTGTCTTGAAACAACCCATACGGTGACTTCAATAGGGTCATATAGATGGTTTGTAGTAGGAGTATGGTGTGGAGAGAATGGGTGTACGAAAGACTATTCTTGATGTAATAGGATTAATGTACGACAATGTGTATGAATGTGGAGGTCGTACGACCAAGGAGGAAGTAGGGAAAAAATGAGCGAGATGTCCAAACTCAGTACATAATACAATCTGACTCATGCACAAACATAAAATCCATAAAATAACTGAGACTTGAATACGAATAATAATTGCAAAAGAGAATGCTCCAATTTGCCAAATCTGAACAAAGAATTACATGCAACAACGAAATAGGGTGAGGGTTGAATCCCACCAAAATTGCATGAGCCAAATAGGGAAGATCTTTCACTTTCGAAATGGCGAACACTCTCGAACTCCAATATGAATTCGCAATACAGAGCAATATAATCCAAAAGCATGCCTATAGACTACCTACAAGTCTTGCTTAAATACCAGTCAAGAAACTTTTCGAGGGTGTACAAAGATAACTAATGGCAACACAAACTATGAAAACAAAATAAAAAATGGGTCTGAGATAAATTAAATCAATCGGCCCATTACAAAGTTTAATTTATTATTTATTTTATAATGAGAACATTACAGTCGTCCCGTGCCAAAATTTGCTTGTCCTCAAGCAAATGTAAACTTGGTTCTAAACCTTCTGTAATCAGCTCCTTAAGTTCCGAGTCAGGCACTAAGTAACTTTGTATCTTTCATCACGTATGTAACCATCCATCAACTCACATGCAAAAGTGTTCTTGGAATACTTGGCCGATAGACGGGACTGCTAATTATCCAAGGAATGCAGAGAGGTGTTGATTATCTTATTTTAACTTGCAGCATCCAAGGCCAAATCCTATTTAAAAATTGCCTCCATCTTGTTGACTGTGACTTCCCTTGATCCTTTATTTGACATTCCTCTTAGCAACACCTTCTTGCCATTTGTCTCAAATGAAAAGTTCATCTTTTTGAAACTTTGAGTGTATTGGTCAAGAGTTTCCAACCATTGGATGCCCAAAATGATATCAGTATCAACCAAATCTATGACAAAGAAATCATTTGCCAGGGTATAGTTTCCCATGGAAATCTATAGCCATGGGATCACATGAGTGCAAGTTAACAAGGTTCCTCCTGCAACCTTAACCTCAATTCCTCCATGCTCAACTGCGCGTAGGCCTTTACTAGTGACCAAAGATGAATTGATGAAATTGAGTGTGGCACCACTATCAATCATGATTGGGATTCATTTTCTGTGAAGTATGCTGTAAACTCTGAAGATACCACCTCTAGTTGATGTAGTGAGGGTAGCAATGGAACCCCCTTTTTTTTTTTTTTTTTATCGCGGCAAGTATTTGTTCTTCATCATCATCAGGCATCGCTTCAATGTAGTGAATCTTTCCCTTCCTGAGGTAGCGATGACCAGGACCCCATGGTTCTTTGCACATGAAACAGAGCTTTTTCCTACGAAGTTCCTACTGAGAATCTTCATCAAACTGAGGTTTTTTCTGAATTGACTCCTTGTATCTATCTTCTTGAGGGGATGGTGTTGGAACTGTGTGAGTTTTGAAGGAAGATGTGGCCATGTCACGCACCTTCTTAATAGCTTCGTTGAGTGTATATGGGTTGAACCCTTTGATCCAGCCTCTCAAAGGCTCTTTTAGCCCATCCATGAATAACACAATTCAGTGTCTTTTAGAGATGTCTATGACTAATACTGATAGCCTTTAGAACTCAGTGATGTAATTGTCTACCATGCCTATTTGTTTTAGTTAAGCTAGATCTTTGAAGTTTAGCCCAGGATCCTTCCCATCAAAATGATCAATGAGTCTCTTAGTGAACCCAATATAAGAGGTTACTTGGTTGTGTCCAAGAGTGACTAGTCCATGATGCCACCACTCATGTGCCACTCCTTCCAGATGAAGTGTTGCAAACTTGATTGCTTCCTCTTCAGGCATTGGATTGAGTTGGAAATAGGTATCTACCTTTAGGACCCAAAATCATGCGATAATGACTCTAGATTCATCAAATGGTGATAAGTTTACCTTTCCGATCTTTCTCTTGAGATCATCATCAAAATAACTGTGATTTCCTTTGTTAGAATATCTCATTCTTAGATCAACATAGTCTCTATAATATATCACCTTCCATATTTGCGTTTCACCAATCTTCTCGAAGTTTTTCTTGCATTTCCTCAAAAGTGGGCTCTCTTCCTTTGTGCGGTGCCTCCATCCTTGGAAGGAAGATGGGTATTGAGGATCGAGAGTGACAGGGTTGAAAGTTTGTCCTTCCTAAAACAAAATCGTCGCTATGCCCATTTTGTTCTCATGTTGTCTTTCCCTCGGCCAGTTTTTGTAGAGTTTCTTGCATAAGCCTTTGGGTTTTGTTGATTTTTCTTTGACTTTTGTTCAACTCTCTTAAAAGATCCATGAGTTATGTCGTCGGATCCTAATGATCTACCATTCTATCAATAGGGTTATTTTGTCTTCTCCTCTGAGTATAAACTTGCATTCACTTCCACAAGCAGGCAAGATCAAAGGCTTTGATACCACTATAATGTTCTCGAAGACTTCAACCTAAGCGAGTTACAGGATTTTGAATAGTTGTACGGATGTTAGCCAAGAGTGCAGGAGGTATAGACTGAATAAGAGGGGTGAAACAGACTCGTACGGTGGAAAGTTGTTGTCCGTACGTTAGAATCAATGTTTTGTACAAGGGTGCCAGAGAGACGATCGTACAACCGATAGGATAGTCTGTATAGACATAGAGGGTTGTACAGTATTAGGAGGCCATAGGTAAGGTTGTACGGTGGCTTAAGGTAGGCATTATAGTGTCTTGAAATAGCCCGTACGGTGACTTCAACAGGGTCGTATGGATGGTTTGCAAAAGGAGTACGATATGGAGAGAATGGGTGTATGATAGGCTATTCTTGATGTGATAAGATTAATGTACGACAATGTGTGTGAATGTGGAGGTCGTACGATCGAGGAGGAAGCAGGGCGAAAATGAGTGAGATGTCCAAACTCAGTACAGAATACAATCTGACTCATGCACAAACATAAAATCCATACAATAACTGAGACTTGAATAGGAATAATAATTGCAAAAGAGAATACTCCAATTTGCCAAATATGAACAAAGAATTACATGCAACAACGGAATAGGGTGAGGGTTGAATCCCACCGAAACCACACAAGCCAAATAGGGAAGATCTTTCACTTCCAAAACATCGAACACTCTCGAACTCCAACAGGAATTCACAGTATCGAGCAATATAATCCAAAATCATGCCTACAAACTACCTACAAGCCATGCTTAAATACTCGTCAGGAAACTTTTCAAGGGTGTAACTTTTCGAGGGTTTACAAAGATAGCCGACGGTGACACAAACTATGAAAAAAAAAAAAAAAAGGGTCTGAGATAAATTAAATCAATCCGCCCATTACAAAGCTTAATTTATTATTTATTTTATAACAGGAACAATTACAAAAAATATATATTTGAATACTCTTAATGGAAGGAATGACAATGGAATATGAGTCTATAATATTGTAATAAAAAAATTAAAAAAAAATAAAAAATAAATAAATATATATATGTATGTATGTATGTATATGTATGTCTATGTGTGTATATATATATGTATGTATGTGTGAAGGTACTGTGTATGTATATGTGACATAAGATATCAAATATTTATGTATATAAAAGATATATTTACAATACAATGAAAAAAACTACATTTTGGCCTAATCTTAAATCTTTTATTTATACTTTTAGATGGATAACTTGGTTTGTACAGGGAAGGGCGAGTAAATTCCTTCCCAAACTAAGCGACTCCCAAGGGTGGTATTAAAAAGAATTCATAAAACTCTTGGGTCAAGTGGTGGTATAGATAGAAGTTCATGGAACCCTTGGGCCTAAATATGGAGAAGACATCAAGGCTCTATGACAATAATCCCCATTGTCCATTACATTTAGGAAAGAAGTTAAGATAATGTTTAAATAGAGTAATTATGCTTTGTTTTATGAACATATTAACTCTCTCTTAACATTAAGGCATAATATTACATGCAATTGTATAATGATGTATGTTAAAGATATAGTCCATAATAGGAAATATTACAGTACGTCCTCCTAGTTTTGGAGTCCACAGATTTCTATAGATCATAAGCTTAGATCTTGTTCATGTAAATCTAATTGTCAAAGATGTATTAATCAACATCACAATGACTCAAACACTCATTGACTGTTCTAAATAGTCAACATTGACTATTATGTTAACCAAGTCAGTACATTTAGATAATCTACTTGATCATTTCCATAGAATGCGCTCACATAGTCCCAGTGTAGCTTAGTGAATCATTCTACTATAAAAGTGCAAATTCACAAACTACTAGGCATATAGTTTTTGTGCATTTTTGTACAACATTGTTTACTAATATAATATCATACCTGACATATGTACACACATGCTCACTTAGCTACAATACTTTGACATTATACACATATGACATGTGTTCTTATGCCATCCAAATGGAACCATACATTACAGTTCAATTTACACTAGGTTGTACTACACTATTTTTCTAGAGTACAAGAATTGAGTATACCACCCCTTATAAACTACAACAAACCAGCTGAATTTGTAACATGACTCGTGATGCTCGCACAACACGTCCTCCAATACCATGTGGGTCGGGGGAGACTAGACCTCGTAATCTTGTTCTAACTATTGGAAGCTCTTGCCTATTAAACTCGACCCAACCTATACTATATTACTATAAAAGTGCAAATTTGCAAGCTATTGGGCATATAGTTTTTGTGCATTTTTGTACAACATTGTTTACTTGTATAATATCATACCTGACATAGGTACACACATGCTCACTTAGCTATAATACTTTGACGCTATACACATATGACACGTGTCCTTATGCCACATGTTCACACCATCCAAATGACACACCATACATTACAACATTTTGCATTAGCTTGTACTACACTATTTTTTAGAGCACAAGAATTGAGTATTGCACCCCTTATAAACTACAACACATCGGCTAAATTTGTAACATGACTCGTGATACTCGCACAACACGTCCTCTGATACCATGTGGGTTTGGGAGAGTAGACCTCGTAATCTTGTACTATCCATTGAAAGCTTTTTCCTATTAAACTCGACCCAACCTATACTATATTACTATTAAAGCACTATACGGTTAACTCGTTTTGTTTTAACAAAATTAAATAAAATTTTATATAAAGAGTATAAAGGTTCCCAATTTGACTTACTACCAAACAACCAGAAAAATGTCTACAATAATTTGTACAAATATTTCCATAAATAGATAGGTCAAATATGAATTTATATACTAATAGAAAATTTCCTATATATAGTAAAACATCCTCTAATTTCCTCGAAACCACCTTAAATTCAATTTATGGACTAAAATTACGTCTGTATCCTCTTCTGATCAAGACTATACCCTTCGAAACTCGATCAATCCATTTAAACACCAGTAGCGAACATTTGAGATAGTTCAGGTTTCTATTTACAGGGTTACTAAAAACATGGAACATAACGAGTTGGGTTTCTGGTATATCTCACCATGTATGTTTGTTCGTCTTCCATCACTTTGTTAAATTTATAAAATGTCATTTGCTCATAATTTCCACTGTTTTAACATGCTTATTATTTCCAAGGGTTTACACGAGGTTTTAACTTGTTAAGATAGTGTCCACTTTTTGGGTTGAAATAATTTGGGGAATTGGTACGGTGTTCTTCATGGGATGGCTATTTGATCTTCTTATAATTGTATTTGTGTGCGAAAAATATGTGTACCAGTCAGAGAAGAATGTTTTACTCAGAAAGAACAACGGATGGGTATGAGGAAAGCTCTAGAAACTATGGACCTGATATGGAGCTCTTGTAAAGTAGGCTAGATTCTATCGACAAATGGAGTGGAGAGAATACCAGGAAAATCAGCAGGAGAACCTGTGTTTAGTAACCCTTGTAAAGGGTGCTACTTACTAGTTTGTCTTCGAGTAGATAAAAATTGAATTGGGTTCCAATGTATTAAAAAAACAAATAAAAAAAATAGAATTCGGTACACCTTAATTGGGTTCAGATTGTTTCGGAGCTTGATGTTTTACATGAACTTTATTTCAAGGGAAAGCATATCGAATAGATGCTTACAAATAGGAGGTTGAAGATTACATTTGGGGAATATATTGTTGATCAGTATGTGTATGTGGTTTGACACACTTTTGTCATGACGGTGTTTTTGAACTTCTTCCGTGAGACTCCCTTGCTCATGCTAACCCAATCAGAAGTGGTCACAGGTTGATTTTATATTACTATAGTAGTGCAAAACTGTTGATTTTACAATTAAAAACATTATCCCACGATAGTGGATATTACGTTGCTCTAGAAGCCCACAACGGTCAATAGTACATTGCTTTAGCAGTCGCCGGTTCTCAGTTCTTTATTACCTTAGTAGCTCTTACAGGGGTTTATTATTCTTCTAACCTAGCCCCAAGTTCCAACCATATAGATGTGCAACATATGGATATTTTTTTGTTATATTCTGTTGTTTGATGCCGAAGTCAAACACAAGTGCCCCACTTTCTCTTGGAAACTTCATCTATAATTAATGGTGATCTGTTGCCCTGTTTAATTGTAATTGCAATATTTTTACTTGGTAGTTCACAAGCAGGAGCTTAAGAAATTCAATTGCGTTGTTGGCTTGCATTTGTAACCGCAAAATCATTATAGAATGTTGCTATCAGTGTTTGTAAAGATTTATCTGATGGCTTTCATCTTTACTGGTTGATCATGTACCTAATAAAAGAGAGGAGAAACGCTTTTCTTGTATATCACTGTAGCAAAACAATGGCTTTGGCAAGCAGACTTGGAAATCTTTTGAGACAAAACATATTTAAGCACACAAGCATTAATGGATCTACATCCATGCCATCAATATACCAAGCATTACGGCACATGTCCTCACCAAGGATTTTTGTTGCAGGTAAATAAATCTAGAGGGGGCATCATCCATTAAACTTAATGTATCTTTCTGTAGCTTAAATATAATGGCCTAATTTTGTAAGACACTGTAATTTGCAGGTCTCTCATATGCGATCGATGAGCAGTTTCTAAAAGATTCATTTACTGAGTTTGGTGAAATTACCGAAGGTATACACGTCTGAGCTAAAACTGAAGATATATACTTCAGTTGGCTTTCATTTTCCTTCTTGTAATTGGGTTATCTGCTTCCTAAAGTTACTCTTTTACCCAACTCTTTTTCTAAATGCTCTGCAGCAAGAATTATTTATGACCGGGACAGTGGTAGGTCAAGAGGCTTTGGGTTTATCAGTTTCACTTCTGAAGAGGAGGCTGCTTCTGCCATAAAAGGCATGGATGGCAAGGTATGTGATGTCTATTCCGTATACCTTGCTGCACATTATTATATTTACTGCTGGAATTTTTTAAGTATGTATTATTAAAATGAAGATACAGTCATAAGCCAGACATAAATATTGATATAAGAGTCTCAAATCTTTATTGCAAGAATAATTTAATCATTTTTAAACTTAGAGTGTAAACTGTATGTTAATTCCTCTTCCAGCAACTTAGTGGACGAATACTGAATGTCAATTATGCTAATGAAAGAAGAAGTTCCTACGGGGGCAGTGGCTATGGAGCTGGTGGCTACAGTCAGAATGATGGGCATGGAAGTGGAAGTGGCTACAACCAGAATGGTGGATATGGAACTACCACTGCCTGTAGCCAAAATAACAACAGTGATCAGTATGGAAATGGAGGCGCTTATAGTCAGAGTAGTTACAGTCAGAGCAGGAGTGAATATGGATTTAGTGGTGGTTTTGGTGATAATGATGGGCATGGAAGTGGTACTGTTGGAATGGCTGATGGTGGCATAGGGTATGATAAAGAATCTGGTGATAATGTTGGCGATATGGGCAAGGGCTAGTAATAAATAAGTTTTTTCTGGGCAAGGGCCCAGTTTGTAAAATGTTTTACAATGCGAGATTCTAGGGTTATGTCTCTGCTGTTATTGAAATGCATCTTTGGCAACTTTGGATTGTTTTAGCTATCTTTGCATTTTGGTGCTAAAGCATGGTGCTCCAGCCTGCAGGATATATGATTCAGATGATAATTTGTACAAGTTAGATGTATAGCGACTAAACTTGCACAAGATCCCTCAGCTTCAGGGGCAATGTTGTGTTATTGTAGTTTGATATTTCTTTTTACAATGTATATTTCACTTTCCAAATTTATAGAGAACCAAAACAGTACATTAACTTCCAATGGTGGACCGTTGGAATGCTTTTTGTAAAACCAGTGAAGGTGGGAAGATTTGAATGCTGAATAGGTCTGATTCTTGACTTTTTTGGCAGTTTACTTGATCAATGAGCTAAGGGTTTTGATTCGGCTTGACTGATTAATCTTTTATATTGCAAGGATTATTTGATGGCTTGTGTATGGATTATTAATAATTAGCACATCAAAGTTTCCTGCTTTTATAAATCTTTTGCTTTGTACATGGGCTGTTCAGAGTGTGGATTTTTTTTTTGTTTGGTCTGAGATATTACTGAGAACTCCTTCATATTGCAAGAACCATTCGATGATGATAGATGTCTGGATTATCTAATTTCCAGAACATTTTGCAATCCTTTAAAGACCTTAAAGAGCTTTGGAATACTTATTATACTTTTGTTTAGTTGTGCATAGCTGCCAATGTTTTCTTACATGTTTAATCCCTTTTTTAAATTTCTTTCTCTGATCTTGGAACTGACTGAATTAGATGTCATAAAGTAGGATGTTGATTTCATCCAGTGCAACTCGTGTGCTTAGACAGGTATTTTTCGCATACAATTTGATAAGATTGTATACATTCCTATCTATTGTACTGTGTGGAATTGGTCCTGGCTTGCTTCTTTCCTTTACATGCCTGGTTCCAGCCAGTGAGCAACTCAAGTTTATATTGTTCTTGTTATTGCTCCTGGTTTAGATTGTGTTTGTTTATTAAATATTTACATCAACGTTTTGGATCACACTCTGTGATCCATCATTGGGATCATAGATAGCTCATGGAGTCAAAAATTATGCTATTGCAGATCCAAAGTAGTTTGCAAAACATGTCATAATGACATAGGCTTTAGTAGATCATTGATTTTGACTTAAATTGTCTTTTTTTGTCTTTGTTATAAGTTTTGGACCTTTTTTGTCTTTTGTGTTATTTTCTTATAAAATAAGTGTTATCACCCTGTTTCAAAAGTTCTTCATTATGTTTCATTTTTCTTGTTTTTGATTAGATAAGCAGGGATAGGGCCCTGATCTTGTTCAGTTAGGCAACAGCAAAACAGAAACAGCATTAGGACACAGAAAAACAGTGAGGCCCCCCCTAGACTGTGTAAAACCAGATTATCACAGAATTCCCTATAACCGACAAGCAGAACAGACTTATCTAATCAGCAACAATCAAAAAGTACCACTAGGCATAAGCATAACAGTGTCCATGATGTCATCAAAAACAGTAAACTATAAACTGAACCCCTATCCATAATCCTCTCATCTGCAATATAGTCTAAGGAAAAGATAGTAGTCCACTGAGTCTTAAAATGGATAAACTTTTTTGACCTGGAGCAGACAGCAAAAAAGTCTAAAACAAACACAGAAATCATTTAGACATTTGGGGGCCTTCAATAAGGCTCTGATCTTTCCCCAGCTCCCAAAGTGCCTCAGACTAGGTGTACAGCTTTCCTGCCTTCAAGCGTCAATAGGTATTACCTGCATTGTATCCCAGCTTTTTGAGATGCCTCCTGATCTTTGATTTACCGGTGAAAGTTCCCATTACAGCTTTGTTCACGATTCCATCCCTGATTCAGATAAGAGAGTCAAAAGCTCTGTCAATAGCCTGGCCTTTCTCAGCCATTTTTCTTTCCAGCCAATTTAGTCTTTCCACTATAAAATTAAGAGGGTCCTCCCTGTCCACCTCGTCTTCCTCCATTTCCTGAGTTACCTCATTGTTTTTCTCCTCCAATCTCCAGAATTATCATTAACCCTCATTTTTGTTCTCCTCCTCTTGAGAATCTTGAGAATAATCATATTCACATCAACATTGACCTGGTAGCCCTTTTCCATATTTTGCTCTTCGGACAAATTAGGGTAAGTATTAATTTGGTCCTCCCATTCTTCCTCATAGGTCTCTGAGCTGTCTTTAGAAGAGGAATCCTCTCCATTAAACATAAGATTTTTCCCCTTTGAAAAGGGGGTCTATTTGATTTTTTGCAAGCCTTGTTGACCTTCTTTTCCTAGTATTAGAGGTGGGCTCTTCAATAATCACACCTTTAGAGACGGGCATAAATCTCTTCATCTTCAAGGATGATAATGGTAACATTCTTTTTACTAGAGGCTTTATTGTTTTTTTTCTTGGAAGACCCCGGTAAGTCTAGTGGAGATTTGCACTTTTTTGGAATGACAAACAATTCATTTACAGGAGGGGGGTGGTGATTAACAACGCCCTTCTTTTTCTTACCCTTACCATAGGGTGGTGGGCTGCGTTGATGTGATTTTCACTACAACATGTAGAATCAAATACTCAATGTTTCTAGGTGAAACACCAAACGTTCAATCCTCTCTTGATATAAGGTCATCTCTCATGCTAAGCTTGCAAAATAAGATCATGAAATGACTTCAGGGTTCCTTTAACTGTGGTTACTTGCTTAGTGAAATAATGTGATTTGCTGGTAATCACTTAAGGGACTTACACTTGATCATTCAATGGGTATCAACTGCTTGCACTTCTAAAGGTTTGGTTTCAATGTGTGCATTGAAAATATGGGTTGTTTTTCCTATTAGAAAGTAAAGTCCACTAAGATAATTGGGGGGAGGGGTTGAATCAGTTATGCATTTAAGACAACTTTCAAAATCTTTATTAGTTTTAAAACAAGTAAATAGTAGATGCAATAACCATAGAAAGATAACCATGCATAATAACACCAGATATGTAAACTAGGGAAATCCTTGATCAGAGGGAAAACCCTAGTGGGAATGATGCCCACAAGATGATGTACTAATATAAAAGTTCCTTGTGAAAGGATGGACTTTGTTAGGAGCCAATGAAATACATTCAGAACATATGAGTCCCTGTTAAGAGACTTTGAATCCTTGTTAGAAGATTCCAACCCTATTAGTGTTAAAGATTGTAGCTGTGGTAGAGATCTTTATCTCTCAAAATCTAGATGTTGTTACCGTTATGATCACCTTCAGCTGAAAATGACATTTATTGTACTATTAATTGTAAGTGACATGTGTCATTCACATGTGTTGAGGCAAGAATATTTGAAGAATTGTAATTAATTATAGGAGTTATGAGAAACCAAAGAGACTTTCAATTGTTATGTGAATGGTCTCTTTATTGGTTATTTATTTCGCTTCAAGAAAAAGGATTTGACACTTGAATTTGTATTATCAATAAAATGATATTTTTGTTGTATTGCTAGGTTTTTCCTTTCATTCTAGAAGGGTTTTCCTAGGATATTTTTGATGTTTATTGTTTCAGTTTTGGCTCTTTCTTATTGCTGTTTATTATCATTGATTTCTAGGCTCAAAACTTAACATGGTATCAGAGCAAGGTTAGATATCAGCTTTCTAAGAAGGTTTTCTTGATCAGATTGTGTGTATATGCTGCTGCTCATAGTAACTAATTTTTTTTATGGTGCCATAACGTTATGGAAATTAAAGTGCTTAATGTCGAGATTGTGATTTGATTAATTACAATAACTTCAGAGCTTGTTTATGGCTTGAGGCTTTTGCCAATGTGTTAATCTTGTACCTCTATATCTTGCTATTTCTTGGTATGTCTCTTAATTTATTGATCAATATTTATGTGTAACTGTAGCGTATTGATGCTATATCAAGGGTCGTCAGTTTTCTTGGTCTTTGTGTTACTGTGGAAGTGCTAACTCTCAAGCTGTATATGTATTGAATATTCAATGGCGATCTTTGCTGAACTCATTTTGCTAGTCGAAGAGCAAAGGCCTCTATTTTTTCTTGGTCTCTTGGTATTCATCGGATGCTATGATTTATTTAGCGTGCATAATTTTGTGTTGCAGGAAATGTTATTTTGAGGATCGGTTATATTATCATTAATTGTATTGGATATGATAGGTTGCATGGTCTATTTCCACAACAATGATCACTGGAGTCATTTTGTGTTTATCTTCATGTGTATCAAAGTTATATTGCTCAGATGTATTGTAGCTGACATTGGATGTGTAAATGGTGCCATGCAACCAAAAATCTTCATCCTACTCTATCGTGAGCGGTGGATGCTTCTAGTCAAAGAGTGTTATGATAATTTTTTGTTATCCACCGTAATGGTGTTCTATGACATGGTTGGCTTTTCATCTATTTTTTTCTTCATGGAGATTTCTGAGTTCTTGTAGTGTCATATCTTGCCGGTGACCGTTGATTTGCTTGCTATCCCTCTATTTGGCTGCGATCTTCGTTTTTCTTGTCATTTTTTTCTTTGATTTTTGTCTTGCGTTCTTCCTTGTCGGTGGCATTGAGCGGCTCTAGTAGTAATGTGTCTTTCCTCTCATCGTCAAGCTCATGTTTCCTTCCTTCTCTTGGTAACTACCTTCTATTGGTTTTTATTTTATTTTGGTGTCTTATGAACCTTTGATATTTGTCAAAGATCATTATCTTTTATTTATTTATTTTTGGATGAGCGTTTGATATGGTGTAAGAATTTGGAAGGTCAAAGACTTGAATGATTGCATTTCTGTTCATGGTTTGTAATGTTGAATTGAAGAATGAAGAGATAAAAATTGGAAATTATGATTTTTGTATGAGGTAAGTAGATTGTTATGGCCACATCCAGTTTGGCAAGTGGTCTGATCATCATATGAAAGGTGAAAGAGATAAGTATTTTGTGATCATTTTACTAGGAATAGTGCATAACTTTTGATGTCTATTAGAGTGGATATTATAAGTTACTAATATCTATGATGAATTGACCAATCTCTTGTGGTTATAGGGTGCATTCTGATTGATGAGAGATTAATGAACATGAGAATGTTGGCTGCAATCATGGGGAGATATTTTTGCGTTCAGAGGGAGCTTTTGACTAAGAGGGATATGTTTTAGCTTTAGATGGAGGCTTCATAATTAAGAGGGAGTACTTATGGAATCTCCTTTATTCTCATATAAGCTTGTGATGCTTGTGGTATTTGTAAAATTTGAGACTTAAATGGAACTAAGTCTTATTTTGTTATTCCTATTTCAATTCTTGTGCGAATAAATGAGATTGTAAGATCAGCTACGATAACGTTTTCACTATGCGATAGTGAACATCATGTTGAGAGAGTCCATGATGTCATCACGTTGAGAGATTCCGTGATGGGAGTTGGATGTCATGTTGAGAGATTTCATCACAGTTTATGTTGAGAGAGTTTGTGATTAAAGGCTTTGCTATGAGTCTTACAAATCTTTAATGTCGAGTGATTCCATGAATGAGTAATTGTTACAGGTTTTCATGTTAAGTGATTCCATGAATGAGTAATTGTTACAGGTTTTCATGTTAAGTGATTCCATGATTATTAACAATGAGTAAATTGTTCTCTTAGTGTCATGTTGAGAGATTCCATGACAGTTTACGTTGAGAGAATTTGTGATGGTAGTTGATTATGACTTTTGGTAGGTCTTCATGTTGAGTGATTCCATGAATATGAGCAATTGTTATAGGTTTCCATGTTAAGTGATTCCATGATTATTAACAATGAGTAAATTGTTCTCTTAGTGTCATGTTGAGAGATTCCATGACAGTTCACGTTGAGAGAATTTGTGATGGTAGTTGATTATGACTTTTGGCAGGTTTTCATGTTGAGTGATTCCATGAATGATGTTTTGAATCTATATGATCAGAATTTTATCATTGACATTTTTGGTTGTAGCCTTGTGTGATTGCTCAGCTAAAGATCTCTCTTGCTAAGAGGGAGAGTTAAAGATTGTAGTTGTGATAGAGAACTTTATATCTCAAAATGTAGACATTATTACTATTATGATCACCTTCAGCTGAAGATGACATTTATTGTAAGTGACATGTGTCTTTCACAAGTGTTGAGGCATGAATATTCAAAGAATTGTAATTAATTATAGGAGTTATGAGGAATTGAAGAGACTTTCGATTGTTATGTGAAGGGTCTCTTTGTTGGTTATATATTTCGCTTCAGGAAAAAAGATTGTACACTAAAATTCATATAATCAATAAATTTATATTTTTGTTGTGTGGCTAGGTTTTTCCCTTCATTCTAGAAGGTTTTTCTAGGAAATTTTTGGTGTTTATTGTTTCTGTTTTGACTTTTTCTTATTGTTGTTTATTATCATTGATTTCTAGGCTCAAAAACTTAACAGTTAGGAGTTGTTCCAACACTGTTAGGAGTTGAAAGGAGGACAACTGAACCCATTGTTCAAATAGCTTTAGTCTGTTTTCACCAAACAATCTTTAGGATAACATATCCAAATTCTAAACTGACTAAACAACTTCTTTGCCAATATAGTTCCTTTGAAGCTTACAATACATCCTCAACATCATGCTATGCCATGCTCATAGTCAAATTCGCATCCAAGTTCGCATAACCAAACATCACAATGCATATGACCACATATGATGATTTACCACAAAGAAATGATCTTTCCTTGATACCAAGTCCTAAAACAAGTATTGAGTCGACCTTGAGGCTTTCTCAATTTACAATGAATATATAGGACATCATTAAGATATTACAATACACTTTACATTACAGTTTACAATTTTCATAGTGATTTTAACAGTAGTTGGTTCATAGGAAATAACATGCTGAACGAACTTCATAAGTCGGCTCAAACTATATATTGGATTTCGTGATCTAGAACATAGCATCTTGAACATGTCTCTGACATTCTTGTAAGCTTGCTTAACCAAATTCCATCTTAACTAAAAGATACAATTGATTTACCAGTACCCGCTTTACAGAAACTCTCTCTGAAAGCTTCTTCCAAAAAACATCGCATAACTCTTATCATATCTTCATATTTCTTTCTGCACAATTTACTGTAGCTTCTATACACATATCTGAATATACTCCCAAGTGCACATAACCCAACACGTTGACCCTTGACCGTGCTAAACAATTCTTCCTTTGTAACTTTGGTAAACTTTACTGAACAATGTGTATGTTGACAACAATGACAAAATCTGTCATAAATGCAACACGTAACCACTCAATCATATCTCCAACAATGCTAACAAACTCTCCCATAGGAATACCATCAACATTTAACAATCCCCCCCTTTGGCATTGATGACAATATAGCTGAAAAATATCTAAGTATCATGAATACTAAATATATTTCTTCCTCATCTGCCTTTACTCCCCATTCATGTTGCCCATGAATGTAAACATATATCTCAGTCCCAAATCGTACATGAAATAACCAATATCCACAAGGAAGGTGTTAATCTCCCCCATACATAACATTCTCTCCCAAATGATATCAAGCAATGTATTACTCTCCCCCATAAGGAATATTCTCTCTTCCATCAAGAATGTATCAAAATAATGTTTTTCATGTACTAATCTCGCCCCCACTGACATCAATAACAAAGGTATCATTATGTCAATCTTCTAAGTTCAATCATTTCCAAAACAATCTATAAAAGCTCACAACAAAGTGTCCAAAAACACTATTAAATATCAATACCAAGAGTCCTTAATGACTCATCTCAAACACAGATACTCCCCCATAGGAGAAGCATCAAGCATGTAGTCCAGACAAGGAAAATAGTGCTCTACTACATTCTGGACTGATGCAATCTTTGCATCAACTACTTTGAAGTAGGTTGGGGCATGACCCCAAGCATACCTCTCAAATACTCTCAAATGTGTCCTGAGCCAAAGGTTTTGTAAATATGTTTTCTATCTGCTCGTTTGTGCTGCAGAGTCTTAGGGTTATACCATTATCCTCACAAAAGTTGTTGAACTCATTTGAAATAAATACTCCATCTCTATCTGACCTCGAGCATTTAATCTTTAAATTAGATTTATTCTCAACTCTATTCATAAATATCTTGAATTTCTCAAAAGCTTCAAATTTCTCTCTAAGGAATGCAACCCATACCATTCTAGTGAAATCATCAATAAGAAGCATAAAGTACCTTTCACCATAAAGGGCTCTTGTTCTTGTAGGGCCACTCAAATCTGTATGTACAATCTCCAACTTCGTTGAAGTAGTAAACATCTTGCTCGGAAATGAATTTTTCTTCTACTTTGCTAACAAATATTCTTTGCAAATCATGTTAGTAGGTTTCACAATCTTTTAGACAAGTCTCTAACTGCAAATTTAGTACTGACCTTCACAATGTTATCAAAGTTGATATGACAAAATCTCTTATGCTATAACTAACTGTCATCCACTTTTGCAATGAAACATGTCATTTTAGTAGGGTTCAACTGAAATACATTACCTTTTGTTCTTGCACCAGTACCAATCAAAGTGCCATTCTTGTCCTTGATAATGCAAGTCTTCTCTATAAACTGCAACTGATATCCCTTGTCAAAAAGCTGTCCAACACTCAAAAGATTATGTTTCAATACACCCACAAAGTAAACATCCTTAGTGTTAGTCTTTCCATCAAGAGTAATAGATCCTTTTCCCTTTATGTGACAAGTTGCATTGTTTTGAACTGTAACTACACCACCATCATAACTATTATTCTTATCCTTGATAATGAAAGTCTTCTTTATAAACTGCAACTGATATCCCTTGTCAAAAAGCTGTCCAACACTCAAAAGATTATGTTTCAATACACCCACAAAGTAAACATCCTCAGTGTTAGTCTTTCCATCGAGAGTAATAGATCCTTTTCCCTTTATGTGACAAGTTGCATTGTTTTCAACTGTAACTACACCAGCATCATAACTATTAAATTCAACAAATTTGTTCATATCTCTAGTCATATGATGGGAACAACCACTATCTATAATCCAATCTGACTTTTTCTTCTCAATCTTTGATACTAATGTTTTTTATTCTTTTACTTCTTTTATTTATTTTTTAGGCTTAGTTCTATAATAGCAACAAATTCTATCTCATCACCCTTATCATCACTACCATCTAGGAAATTTACCATCTTAAAATCAATCTCATTATTCTCATTAACAAAGAAGCAATCTTTAGGTATTCTTGACTTGTAGGGCTTTCTAGGCTTAGACTTCTTTTTTCTCTTAGGACATTTAGATGAATAATAACCAAGTTCTTTACATGTTCAACAAACAAGAATTTTGTTACTTTTAGGTTCTCTCTTCATAAGTAGGCCAAGTCCATCAATCTTTTTATCTTCTTCTTGTTTTGGTGCATGGCTACTACTAGCATAATCTCCACTTGTATTTGCAAATGTAGGTCTGTCCTTTTGTACGTTGAAAGCAGTTTCTACTCTAGGCAATCCATCATTTTGTTTCACATCCATAACTTAGCTGTCTACAACCTCACAAAAAGAGTCTCTTTTTGTAAAGTTATTGAATAACTTCTTCAATCATTTGTGCTTTTTGACTATAAGCAAGTGTCAAGGTCTTCAAAGTCTCCATATGATCTCATCTTTTGTCTTAGATCCACCACAACTCTTAATTCCTACAACAATCTCAGATATTCTACTAAAGTACCCTCTTATAGTTTCATCTTTTTGCATTTTAGCATCTTGAAACATACATATCCAACTTTGCAATCTAACCTTCTTGGCATGTGTATCACCTTCAAATATCTTCTGTAAAGCAATCCAAATTTTATGTGCAAGCTTTAAAGATTTTACCTTTGCAAATTCTGATTCAGGAACAACTGATATTAATGCTTCCTTAGCAAGTGTATTCTGCAAGAATAAGTCGTTTTCACTTTGTTTACAGGAGTCGAGCTTATCTTCTTCTATCACAGTCTTCTGATTCAATGTAACCAACCAAAATTTCAGACCTATGCATAATAGGCGTCATCTTCTCCTTCTAGCTATCATAATTAATTCCATTAAACTTCGTAGTTTCTTTTTTGAAATACATCGTTGTAGATCTCCTCAAGTTGTTAAGCTTTTCCTTAAAGGCCCTGATGCTCTGATACCAATTGTTAGAAAGTAAAGTCCACCAAGATAATTGAGAAGAGCGGGGGTGGGGGGTGAATTGGTTATGCATTTAAAACAACTCTCCATATCTTTATGAATTCCAAAATATGTAAACGACAGATGCAATAACCATAGAAAGATAACCTTGCATAATAACACCAAATATGTTAACTAGGGAAACCCTTGAGCAGAAGATGATGTACTAATATAAAAGTTCTTTGTGAAAAGATGGACTCTGTTAGGAGCCAATGAAATATATTTAATACATATGAGTCTTTGCTAGGAGATTTTGAATCCTTATTAGAAGATTCCAACCCTGTTAGGAGCTGTGCCAACCCTGTTAGGAGTTGAAAGGACAATTGAACCCACTATTCAAATCAAAGTAACAAGAATTGGAATCGGATCGGAATCGGCAAGGCCGAATCAAATCGTGAATCGACCATGAATCATAATCGAATCGGCTACAAATCGGCAAATTAAAAAAACTCTTGAAATTTAGTAACTTATTTCATAAACCCTTTATCGCTGATTCGATTCACCGATTCACAAAAAACCTTTTGGCTTGAATTGAATTGCCAAATCGCGTGAATTGCATGAATTGCCGTGATTCTTGGAACTATGATTCAAATAGTCTCAGACTGTCTTCACCAAACAATCTTTATTATAACATATCCAAATTCTGAATTGACTAAACAACATCTTCTTTGCCAGTGTAGTTCCTTTTAAGCTCACAGTACATCCTCAACATCATTCTGTACTCTGCTCATAGTCAAATTTGCATCCAAGTTCGCATAACCAAACATCACAATGCATATGATCGCATATGATGATTTACAACAAAGAAATGATCTTTCCTTTATACCAAGTCCTAAAACAAGTATTGAGTCGGCCTAGGGATTTCTCAATTTACAATGAATAATATAGGATATCATTAAGATATTACAATAGACATTACATTACAATTTACACTTCTCATAGTGATTTTAACAGTAGTCGGCTCACAAGAAATAACACACTGAACAAACTTCATAAGTCGGCTCAAATTTCATATTTAATTTCGCTATCTGGAACATGGCATCTTGAACATGTCTCTGACATTTCTCTAAGCTCGCTTAACCAAATTCCATCTCAGCTAAAAGATACACCTGATTTACAGTAGCCACTTTCCAGAAACTCTCTCTGAAAGCTACCTCCAGAAAACATCACATAACTCTGTCATATCTTCATATTTCCTTTTGCACAATTGATTGTAGCATCTATACACATATTTGAATATACTCCCAAGTGCGCATAACCCAACTCGTTGACCGCGCCAAACAATTCTTCCTCTGCAACTCTAGTAAACTTCACTGAACAATTTATATGCTGACATCAATGACAAACTCTGTTATGAATGCAACACATAACCACTCAATCATATTTCCAACAATGCTAACAAACTCCCCCATAGGAATTCCATCAACATTCATGCTAACATTTTCAACTTTTTTCGCTTCAACTTAAACTTGAACACATCTTTTATAGCTATTTCTACTTCTAACTATCAATGCAAGGAATCATGGATGAATTTGGACCCTACTAGATGTAGCCTAACCAGGGACTTCACCCACCAAGTGCAAGCTTCTAAGGATATACTCAAATGGTTTTCAAATCAACAGTTACCCACTTCAATCCCATCAATGGATGCAAACTAAAGATTGGATACCAATTGAGGTTAAGTACTTTCACTAGCTCACTACATAAGGCACTCCTACCATCAGCAAGATTCGAGTCAAGCAAGTAAACATCCACAATTCTTTCATCCAACTAAACTTCTTCTAAACAACATGAAATGAAATACTAAGCTAAGTAATAATATGTATCACCATGAACAATGCAAACTTGATCACAACAATTCGCTATGGAAGATGCAATAATGAAAAGTAGAGCAAATTTGGCATTATATTAGAAACAATATTCCAACAAGTCCTACTTCACAAATAAGAGGGGTGGGATTTGTATAGGAGCCCCAATTACAATGAACGCCCAAGATTGATTTAAAATCAATGACTAAAGGATCAATATAAAACAAGGAAGCTGCCTAGTCATCATACAATGTATCATCCAAGATGTATACTCCTTTCTCCTTCTCCTTTGTAGTAAAATCAAGAAACTTAATTAAAATCTCACTAAGCTCCTCCATGTCAATACTAGGAAGGCCTCTATGCTATAATTCCATGACCTCTAACTTCTCCATGCAATCATTATCTTAATTCCACCATCTTATGCTTAGGAATTCTTTGTTGTTTGTGGACTTCTTTCTCTTGAATGGCTGGACTTTACAATGCTTGAACCCATGGTATCTCCACCTTCATTGTTTAGAATTCTTCTTTGTCTTCTTCATCATATTTGATCCTTGGGGCAATCCCTTGAACACATTAACTATTTCTTTGACATATTACATCCATTTCCATACGTGACTCGACAATCAGGATCACTTCCCTAATGAGAATCTTGTCCATTTCTTGCTCTCAACCTCAGACTTGTCTCTATGTCCTCGTCCATGCTTCTGTGCTAACTTTGGTGGTAGAATCATCCTTGAACATTCCTTGGTGTATTTGTTTAATCCTTATGGAAAATTGATGTGAATAGTGACAAGTTGGTCTCTTTTAAGATAGTTCTTTCAAGTTTTTAATCAAGTGTAAACCTGAATTGTATAGGAACACATGAATGTCCTTGAATTTGAACTTGAACTTGTCCATGGACTCCTTGCTTTAAATTTGAACTTATCCACGTCCCTTGCTTGATGAAGGCTTGGTCTTGGGATAAATCTTTCAGCTTGATCCTTGAATTTTCTTTCCTTTTTCTCAGCTTTGAAGTGCACCATCCTGAAGTGTTGTCTTCCTTTGAACTTGATTGATTTAGTCTAGTTCTCTTTTGTTGTTATCCTTGGCCTTGAGCTTGAACTTGTTTCCACCTTCCTTTGTTCACTTCCTTGTGACTATTCATGCCTTTGATCCGAACATGATTCCTGGAACTGCATGACGTCAGTATGGTCTTTAAAGGACTTAAACAAAATAATAAATTTCGGACTTCACAATTGTTGAACTAGTCCATGAATTCTATACCAACTTAGTGGTTTTACCCCTAGAAAGATTGTTATTAAAACAAGCATTTGGATTAGAATCCTAAGACAAAGTTTGATCAACACTTAGCCTCAAAAAAAGACAAAATTATTCTTGCATTTGAATCTGATTTTCTGAGGACAAATTGGACAAGCCTGAATATTGGCTATGTATTTACTCCTAAGAACTTGTTAAACTTACCATATGTCATGCCCATGGATCTAGGTGTGAATTTACAAATTAAACTCGTGACTTCATTAAGCACCAAGATCACATTTTATCACCAATGTCACAACTGAAGACATACCTGCAACTGCACTTTTAGGTGAATTTAGGCTGCAACTATAGTGATTTAGATGCCAAAGGACCCCGTAAAGACATGGCAATATCAAACTCAGGAATTGGTGAATTTTGGAAGTTATGGGGAATTTATTAAAAATTTCCCCTGCTGTAGGCTGTCTGCAGACCTAGGTCTGCAACTTGTATTTTCAGATCTTAAAAATGACTTAAATGATGCTTAAACAATCCTCAAAAGGTCTGCAATACATTCATAATCAGACTATAATCAAAAGACAAACCCAGATTTAGACAAGAAAAAGAAGATTTTTAGAGGTGGTTTTCAGATGTTTGCTATAACTCGCTTACCTTTTCCTCCCAGTGACTGAAATTGATTGCAAATGGTTGGTATTAGACCAAGGAAGACTTAACAAACAAGTTTGGACTGCTCTGGCTTCCAAACTATTTTCTATGATTATTTGAAAAAAAATTGCCCAGTCTGAGGAAAATGTAAGACCCTGATAAGACTTGCTGTAAAACTCCTTAGTTTCTAGTGATAGAATTATTGACCCAGGTGTATTCTGAATGAATGAGCTTTCTAGAGTTAAAATGGTTCAAGAATTTTAATTATAAACTACTGATAATCCTGCCACTCTTATTAGTCTGAATTGGTGTTAGGTAGAGCAATTCATATAACACTATTTAAAAGAACACAAATAATATTTCACTGCCGGCATAGGGGAATATAAAGTATCACCCACCAACTAACTCATGCAGACGGATGCCACAGTATTTCTTATACAAGGAAATGACTATGCAGTGGTATGCAACAATGAAATTCACAAGAAAGATTCAACTCTACTATATTAATTTTCACTGCTCTCAGCGTACAATACAGAATGACCAGTAAAGGAGAATGAATAAGGAAGTTGCAGCACCTGGTAGCGACTTCACCCAAATGACCAAAATAATTTATTGGGCACTTCACATCAGTTTCTGCTAGCATCCTGTATATGCATGGATGCCTAGTCTCAAATGGTCCCAAAGTATCTCCACAAGATGATTAGTTTATGTTAGATAATATTGTTTGGTCTCCTCCGTCACGAGTCTTGCTATTGTCAGTGACCAAATCTCTAGCTTCTACAAAAATTGAGTTATCGCTGGATTCTTGGTCTTACGTTAAGCTTGATACCATACCATAGAGTAAGTAACCCTCAATACCACTATAGACGACCTTCACCATCATGTTCCACTTACTCATTTGGCATCGAGGGCCATTTCCATGATGTCTGGTGTCCCTATTGTGAGTTGGAATGCTTGGAGTCGATCGGTTTCTTCCTTCAAACTCTTCAGACATCCATGGAATCCAACGGTGAACTCAAAAAATGTATTTGTTTCCACAAGATTGGGGTTACGTCCAATCTCAACTCTTAAGAGATTTCATCCTTAAGAAAATTGTAGTCTTGAAAGGGATTCTTAAGTGTTCTCTTTTTTCCTCTATGTTGCCAAGACTCTCCAAAATACCCTGAATAGTTAGTATGCAAATGGTATTACTGAGTCTCAAGCTCGCATGTTGATTATTGGAAGACGTTATCGGAGTGTGCACAAAATCACTGCAATGGGAGTTACATATTAGATGCCAAACATGAGTGGAATCCCAATTGGCCTAGTGACCCAATAGAGAATCTCAACCCACTTTATAAATTTCGGTCAAGGCAGAGACACAATTTTACTGCATGACTATAGTAGAGAATTGTCGTTAGAAAATAATAATATTAGCATTAACTTTTTTCTTGGTCTCCTTGCCATTCCTTGTAGAAGCATGTTAGCCTATTAGAATGCACAAATAGGCTAGTGCAAGGGTGTGTTGATCATGCCATGGGGGGAACCATTGGATGCTGGAGTATGTTCTGGCCTTCCCAAGTAGCATCTTCTATGGGCAACCCCTTTCAATGTACCAAATACTCATTAATGGACCTGTTTCTCAAACATCTCTTTTTACCTCCAACACCTCAGAAGGTACCAACTCTAATTTCCCCTCATCATCTAGAGGTGGTAATTTATATGAACTCATTACATGTTGATCAATAACCTTCTAGAGGCACGATACGTTGAAAACATTATGAATTTTCCTGTCATCTGGTAATTCTAGCTCATAAACTACCTCTCCAATTCTCCTCAACACCTTGTAGGCTCCATCAAATCTAGGCTTGAGCTTCTCCAAACCGCTCTTCAATGAAACTTACTTGTAGGGATGAAGACATAAGAGCACCATATCTCCAACCAAAAAAGATCTCCTAGTCCTACGTCGATCAACATAAATCTTTTGCTAATTCTGGGTTTGTTGCATATTCTTCTTGAGAACCCCGAGGATATTCTGTTGTTCATGTAACCAATCCTTTGCCAACAAAGTCTTGCTATCTGCCAAGGCCAAATGCATGAAAGTCAATGGGTTGTAACCATATAATGCTCTAAAGCGAGACATGCTAATGGATATATGATATGTCGAGTTGTAGCAATACTTGCCCAAGTATAGCCATATGACCCAAGCTTATTGTTGTCTTGAAATGTAGGTGTGTAGATACCCTTCTACCCACTTATTTACTATCTTCGTCTGTCCATCTATTTGAGGATGGTAATTGGTGCTAGGGGTCAGCTGTGTCCTTGCTAGCTGAATAATTTCTGCCAAAATAAGCTGAGAAACTTGTTTTCCCTGTCACTAAAGATAGTCTTAGGAAGATTGTGCAATCTGAAAACCTCTCTAAAAAACAACACTACTACTTGAGAGTTGTCTAATCAGTTGCCGCCACAAAAAAATGAGTGTATTTTGTCAACCACGACGAATATGTTGTACACCTTCAGAAGTCATGTGATGAAGTCCATGGATATGCTCAAGTTTCGGTAAGGGCTTTGATAAACTAGCATGATACACATGCTCAAACTTGTTCTGTTGACAAGTTAGGCACTCTAACATGCTTGAGAATATTGCTTTTAAGACCCTTCCATGAGAACCTATCTCTAATCTACCTGTATTTCTTAAACTACTCGAGATGACCTGTTATTGGATTATCATGCACCACTTGCAAAATTTGATCCTTGAGTTTAGATTTAGGATTTAGATAGATTCTATTTTTATAGTAGATTACATCATTAGTGACCCTGTACCTATCATCCTAAATCTACCCATCCATAACCTCACATGCAAACATATTCTTGTAATACTCAACTAAAAGCTGAGACTTCCAATCAACTAAGATCTCTCACATAGCACAACAAGTAGCACTAGCTGGTGTCTTGGAAAGTGCATCAACTACTACATTATTCTTCCCCTTGACATGTTCAAAGTCAAAGTCATAGGCTTGAACCTTGCTGATCCAATTTTATTGTCTCTCATTTAGTTCCTTCTGTGCCAAGAAAAAATGCAAAATATTATGATCTATTCTTACCACAAACTGTCCACCCACCAAGTACTGCCTGAACTTGCGCAGAGCATGCATAATGGCCCAACATCTCCTTGTCATAGGTAGAATACAACTTCTAATGATCCTTTCAACTTCCTACTCATAAGATGCCTATTTTGCATAAGCACTACACCTATCCTGTCACGAGAGGTATCACACTCCAAAACGAACAATCGAGAAGAATTTGGTAATGCTAACATTCAGCATGTACTCATCACCTTCTTGACCTTATCAAATATAACCTCTCCATCCTTTGACCACCTAAAAACACCCTTTTTCGTGAGATTAGTAAGTGATGCTGCAAGCTGAGAAACACCTTCACAAATCTCTTGTAATAAGAACATAAATGAAGGAATCCTCTCAAATCAAAAACATTTCCTGGTGGCAGCCAATCTAATATAGCTTGTTTCTTTCCTTGATGAACTTTGACCCCTTTAGCCCCAATAACATGCCCAAGGTATTGTTGTGAGGTTTTCACACATCGCCCCAAAATCTTGGGGACCCCCTTTTTAATCGCCTTTAGGGCCAGTGGAGAAGGTTAGATGTATTTTTCACCCGGTTTCAACTTGATTTTCCAGAGCTATCAGTTCTATCCTTAGGCCGAATAAGTTCAAAATTGATTTCAACTTGGCAGGATAAGATTGTGAATTTTGTACTTAGACGATTTCTTTTGAAAATTTGGATTTAATTGTAAATTTGAATGATTTTCAAATAAGGAAATTTTTCGTTAGACTTAGGTTCTTGGAAAATCTTATTTTTTTTGGTGAAATAGAATTTAATTTTGTAAGATGAAGTTAAATTGCAAAATCGATTTTTACTCTAGAGGCAATTTTATTTTTTGTCATAAAATTTTAATTATTTAGCAAAATCGATTTAGAGGAAAATTGCAAAAATTGGCTTTAATAGATTAAATTTGCCTTGAAAGCTTTTGGTATTTAATGAAATTGGTAAATTAATATTAAGAAATGGCTTTTGGTTAGCCAAAATTCAACTTCAAGGATGTATTAATTAGCAAACCCTCATTAAATAGAAATTTTTAGCATCCCCAAGGCACCATTCAATTTCATTTTGCAATTGGTGGTTAATTAGTAAATTAAAAGTGCAGTTTTCATTTTAGAAAATTAAATTTTTGGCAAAGTATTTAAAGTGGGCCACTAACTTAGCTTTAATTTTGGTTTTTTTTCCTCTATAGGACCAAGTCGGCCAGCCTGGGAGGAAGGTGAAAGCTGCTATAAAGGGAGTCCCCTCCCATTTCATTTTCATCAATTCGTTTGCTCCTCATGCTTGGGCGAATTTGAAGCAAGGGCAGATTTCCAGACTTGGGCGAAATTGGTGGAAGGCAATTTTTTGGCGATTTTTGGGCAATTTCTCCATTGCCATTGTTGGGTAATTTGTCTAAGGGCCAGATTTTTTGCGTTTTTGGGGATTTTTGCTCTACTTTGTGGGCTGCGATTTGTGCCCTAGGTGGCAGAATTTACAGATTTTGCTCCTCCTTTGCTTGGGCGAATTTTGTGGAAGGGCAGATTTTTTTTCATGCTTAGCCGAATTTTGTGGGAGCCGAATTTTGTGGGGGCCGAAATTTGTGGAAGACAAAATTTTGATTTTTTAGAGGGGCTGCAATTTTTATATCAGATTTGGGCAATTTTGTTGGGAGAAGAGATACATATGAAAGTTTGATTTTTGCATAGAAGGCAAGTGTTGGATAAGCTTAGAGGCTTTGTTTTCTAATTTGCAAAGGGATTTGTAATTCTTTGATGTCATATCCCGGGTTCCGAAAAGTTGCTGTAAGATTATTAGTTAAGGTGAAAGTCATCATCTAGAGTTGCAAGGAGTGCTTAAGCTGACATCCATTCTTTCGCTCTTTTCTAAGAATTGCACTACTTGGTTCTTCTTGCCTTTTGGTCCACCACTCTACCATCCCGTAATAGGGCGACGAGCATGGAGGATGATAGTGCAAGTAAGAATCCCAAGCGGGCAAACGCTAAGAAAGACAAAGAGGATATGACGCCCAAAACTTCCTTCTTCTCGAAAATGAAGAAAATAACCGATACTAATATCGCTACAGTGGACATGATACGGATGAGGGACAGACTAAAGGAAGGACAATCCCCCTTGGCAAAGAGGATATACAAGAGCGGAATTGTACATGCAGTAGCTTTTCCTCCTACTTTGCCTTGTCCGGAATTGATTATGGAGTGTGCATCCAGATTTGATCTAGACAGTAAATCCATCATTTTTGGCGAAGGGAAGAGAGTGTTGGCCAACATTGGCGAACAAGCAATTGAAGAGACATTTAATATTCCCCAGAGCAAGGGCATGACAGTTGTAATGGTGGATCAGGCGGCCAAATCATTTCAAGGTAACCAAGAGGCCTACTTCTCACATCTAAAGCGGAATTGGATACATGAAGGAAGGAAAGGAGTTAACAAATCAACAAGGCTTACAGTGGCAGATTTCAAGCCGGAATATGGCGATCTCATTGTTCTTCTCAGCCGGATCATGGGCCTAGCTCAAGCTATGCAATTCGAAAACTGGATGTACTTCTTCATTGATGAAATTGAAAAGGGAAAAGGAAAATTTGATTGGGCTAGGATCATAAGTGAAAATTTAGAGTTGCAACTTAGAACAGTTCAAAACCAAAGGCAATTCTACATGGGATCCTATCTGTTTTACTTAATTGCTAGATTGTATGAGAGTCCGGGACTTAGGGCCTTAGGAGAGATTGGTAATGGGCCGGGGCAATATTTGGTGCATGAATGCTATCCGCAGCTTCATTTGCACAATAACAAGGATTACAAGATGTTTTGCGATGCATTCGCCATGAAGACAGTAAGGGTATTACAAGGGGCGCCTGCTAAGAGACTTTCATCGGAAGCAGAAGCAAGGATTAAGAAGTTTGGGAGTTGGTTCATCCAATTCCCGCAATTCACATACATTAGAGTGGCAGGAAGTACAGTTTGTCCCAAGAGGCTTCCAAGATACCCGCCCGACAAGGTAGTTTTGATGGAATTGGCTAGGCAGCTTGAGCACTATGATAGAGTAATGAGGAATGAGGGGAAAACAGGCGTTTCCTTCTCAATTATAATTGGCAATGATAGTTGCCCAAATCGGGCCACCTTTGAGGCTGCGGAAAAGGAATTGGAGTGTTATCATCTAGGATGGTACAGAGCAAGGCAAGGATTCGACCCTGTTGGTCTTATCAAGGCATCTCATGGAAGCGAATTTAAGCATGTTCCCACTATAGAGGACTTTTGGGCCAATGCAAAGGATGATTTTCACATGAGAAAGCTAGCTTTCTCGAGATTGTCGGTGAACATGATGAGAGATATCAGATGGAGAGGCCTTGATATTCCCGATCAATTGGAGGATGATCGTAGCGTGTTGAGAGAAGACTATGAGACAGTAGTTGGAACAGAGTTGAATCCAGTGGATTGGGATGATCATCAGGATCCTTCCTTGGAGGCAGTCACAAGGACAGTAGATTTGCATACCGAGTCGTGGTATAATGCCAAGTTGAGAAAGCTACAAAGACAAAAGGTTCTCCTTACTTATGAGATGATGAAACCGAAGGAAGGTCTAGTAGAATCAATCGGACAGAGGGGTGAAGGAAGTGGCCGGCAATCGGAGACAGTTAGAAATAGCAAGAAGAGGGCTTTGGAGGTAGAGAAAAGCCAAGAACGTTCGGAACCTCCAGCCAAGAGACAGCGGGCAGCGCCGTCAAGGGAGAGTATAACTAAGGCTAGAAGCCAAGAGGTCAATTCGAGTGATAAAGGGGCCGCAGTGGAGGTGAGCTCTGATTTGGAATCAAGTGGCTACAGTGAAAGTACGGAGTACTCCCCTCTCTCGGAGAACCAGCAAGGAAATATGGCAGAAACTAGTAGAGAAGAAGATGGGCCGATTGATATTGAAGAGATAAGTCAGACGTCTAAGGCCGTTGGTGATGCTTTGTTGGTCGAACCGAATCCGGATTTGGGGAGATGCACTGCACCACTATGGTTAAGGCAAATGCTTATGCCGAGAGGCGAGGTGGTAATGGCTCACGCAGTTGATGATATCCAAGGACTAATAGAAAAGGATGATAGCGAGAACCAAAAACAGATGGCAAATACGGTGGCAAGGGTAATCAGAAGCGACAGTGATGGTCACCGAAGGGTTCAGATTGCTATACCAACAGTCAATAAGGCAGCGGATGAGATTGCAACCCAGGAGTACGAAATAGTAGAACATAATTTGGGAAGAAATACAGATGATATGGAATGTGAGGAGGTTCAGGAAGGCATAGCATCAATCAGAGAAAGATTGAGGAAGGCAAACGAAAAGATAGTAAAGTTGGAGGCCGAAAACAAATATTGGAGAGATTGCCAGCCAATCCAACAGCTGCATCAGGCAGCCCTTCCTCAAGACAGCGGGAGCAATTCAGAAGAGGTATCAGCTCAGTTACATGAAGTAAGGGGTTGGATCTATGATACAATCCAAGATGGGCGAAATTTCTTGCCCTCCTTCATCTCAACATTCCAGTCATTGGTGACTGTTAGAAACAAATTCAGATTATTTGAAGAGGAATGGAAGAATTTTCTTCTCATCAAGGATTTGATTATTCCTAGGCTGCAGGCGTTCATTAGGCTACCGGAGGCATATTTGGAAAGAGCCCGGTTGGTTGATGAGAGAGGATTGAGCATAGTTGAATCTTGGTATGTCGCATTGACTACCAGATTCAGAACACTTGAAGAAATTCATGATGAGATTGCACAACACGGCCCAAGTGTCGACACTTCCATTTCGACCATGATGAGCGACGTTGGGGTGGCGCTTGATTTTGAGGGTATTAGAGAGGAGGATGTTAGTGAGACAGGATTTGGATCGAGATTGGATGAGTTAGGAAAGGCTGCCGTCAAAAGGAAGCATCTGAACACCCTTTCCTCACTCAATGCTTTTATTGGGTTTGCAAAGGAATATGAGAAGGATCACGAAAGGATACTACAAGCAGCAAACAGCGTGGCAAAGTCAGCAGAACTCCGAGCGAAGCACACACCTTGTCCTCCTATGGAAGAAGTTAACGAAAGGCTAGCTAAGTTCATTGCCTTAGCTAAAAGAACAAAAGAAAAAGGAAGAATTATATTAGAAGATCATCTTATGTAAGCCCAAGTGGCAACTTTCTCTTTCTTCTAGAATAGGACAAGTGTTTGTTTCTGATTGGCCACCATTTTGGTGCCTTCTCATTGGTTGCCACTTTTGCACTTTTTTCATTGGTCCATTGATGAGGTGGCATCTTCTCATTGGCCGATGGGGTGGCAACCCTAATTAGGGTTTTTGGATCCAATCTGGATCGTCGATCTTGTTTTGATCTCTACCGTCCATTGTATTTTGGACCTCTATATAAGGCCATTGGCTCTCATTTGTAAAGAGGAGGGGTTGGAGAAATTGTTGCGAAAATAATACCAAAGTGCTCTCTTTTTCATTGCATGTTGACTAAGAACATTGGGTGTTATTGCATGTTTTCTACTTCCACATAGTTAAATTTTCTTTTCAAGTTGAAGCAATTTCATTTCAAGTTGTTAGAGTAAGAGTAAAATAAAATGGATAGTTGCATGGTAGCTTTGGTAGATGTTTGATAGGGGTCAACACTAGGCCACTAGCATCCTAGCGGCTGGTTGGGAGGCTTTGTGTGGTGATCTAGTTTACTTTCCTTTGAAGCGTTGCATCTATGGAGGTAGGGCCGCTGGTTAGCCTTCATTAGATTCGATCCCCGTCCATCTGCTAACCTTCCATTCTTAGGAGTAGGAGTAGTTGAGTAGCCTAATTTCATGCTTAGAAGAGGTTAGTTAGAGAAGTAAACCAAAACATTGGCATTCTCACCTTCCATCGCCATTCACCCTACATCGCCATCATCGCGCCATCAACATCATCTAGCATTCACACCGAACCACCATCTCCATTTTCTCACCAAGATCCAAATTTTTCTCAAACAAGAAAACGTAAGGCCGCCTACGTGATTACCAACAAATCACATTGATAAAACTGAGCGAGTATCCAACGGTGTAAGGAACATTGGAGTTATACTCATGTCCCATGAGAGATAACTTTTCAAGAGAGGAATTGTGTATTTGATATTCTGTATCAAGCATCCAATTACTAATATGTTATGTAGTGACACAAAACTCGCATCAACATTATCTGGCGCTAGAAGGAGGGCAAGAAATTTTCCCTTTTGAGAAACTTTCAAGATAAGTATGAAGAAGAATGGTGCTTCCTAGATCAAATCAACCTAGAGCAACTTGGAGAACACTTCAGGATCACCTTGTAGCCAGTTTGGGCTCAATTGCTTGGGAGGAAAGTGAAAACACCAGAGAGTATTTGGACACCATTGAAGTATTGAATCAAGAAGAAAGGAAAGCAAGAGCTATTGAAAGGAGAATTCAAAGGAAGTTGGAACGCCAAAGAGAATTGGAAAGGAAGCTTGAGAGAGAAAGAAAGGCGCAAAGACAAGCTCAAGCTATTATCAAAGAAGACTCGAATTAGAGAATCACTTGAGTCGGGTCTGAACTATATTCAAGCTGGATAGAAAGATTGGATCTTTTCCCTTGAAAGATTTGAGAGATTGATATCGGATAAGAGACAGAGGATATTGAGAAATACACCACACCAAGAAGAAGACTTACTTGTGTTAGAATCTCCCAAAAGGTCAAGGAATCGTCAGGTAGCTGATATCTCAAACTTAGCTAGCTCCTCAAGTGGTCAAACAATCCAAGCTTTGGTTAATTCGCCAGTTCAAGTTCAAGTTCAAGTTCAAGCCAATCAACCAACAATGGCTCAACCACCATGGATTCAAAACAATGCTTCACCCATTTCATTCCAACAGTACCATGATCTACCTAAGAATCCTGAGGTTTTTTGCTCCAAGTTTTTTGTCAATAACCCTAACCGCGCAACAGAAGAGCATATCAAAGTGTTTCAAGAGGCATTATGCAACAGAAGAATTCAAGAAGAAGATGTTGCATGTAGGCTTTTCCCCTATTCATTGAGTGAGGAACCATATTACTGGTTTGTCAATTTGCCAGCATCATCAATAACGGGATGGGTTCAACTCAGGGAAGCCTTTATTGCAAAGTTTGGTATGCCCACCACACCACTGGAGTTACATAGAATGTTTGTGGACATCAGGAGACGTGATAAAGAGTCAATAAGTTCCTTCAATGATCGTTTCCATAAGGCTTACACGAGATTGCAAGCTCCTTACACAATAACAGAGGCGGGTGCATTGGAAGCATACTACAGTGCCTTAGACAGCCAGACGGCTATGTTCACAAGGATGGCGAATCCTGCTCCTACAACGCTAACTGAGGCTTACACTAAAGCAATTAAGATTGGGAGGCAATTAGGCCAACAAGGAATAGAACCTCAAGGTGTAAGGTATCCGAACAATCCAGTTCCACAACTTGCTTACCAAGCTCCTACAAATCAATTGGTGGTACACCTGGGACCTCCATTATCTCAAGCACCACCCTCAGTACCAGTTTATCTACAAGGTGCAGGTTCCTCCACGAGGACACAAGAAGAGAAGGATGAGATGAAAGAGTTGATTGACCAAGTCAAGAAGCTATCCACGGAAGTCACCTATTTGAGAAATCAGAACAATCAACTCCAAAGTTCCCATAGAAACAACCAAGGAAGCAATTATCAGAACCAAGGGAATAATTACCAGAATCAAGGTGGAAGTTATCAAGGAGGGTATCAAAGAAACCATCAAGAAGGGGGATACCAAAGAAATTATTAGGATAGAGACTACCAAAGAAACAATCAAGGTGGTGGTTATCAAAGGAACTATCAAAACAACAATTATCAAGGTAACAATCAGTCACAAGACCAAGGATATAGCAATCAGTCTAACCAAAGGAAGACTTGGAACACAGGCCCAAACAATGGAAATGTGGTGTCGCCACTTGATAATCAGGCCTCAGCGGACAGTAGACCGGTAGATAGAATATTTCTAGCTGAGTCCGCTATGTCCAAATATTGCAGATTTCATGAGACTGATTTACATTCGGAGTTAGGATGTGCTGAGTTCAAGAGGGTATCTAACGTGTTTCAAAACATAATAGATGAGTCAAATAGTCAGGAAGATGTGAAGGTCACGGGGTATGAGATTGTTCCATCCCCGGGATATGATCAGTGTTTGACTTTTGAGGAGTTTTCATTCCCGCCAGAATTTGAAGCATATAAAGAGCACCAAGGAAGATTTCCACCCGAATCAGCCAATGGGCCAGTTAGCGAGGTGATAAATCAAAATGAATATAACAATGAGTCGGATTTTTCTTTCCCACCTTTGGAGGATACTGTTCTAGTTCAAGGAACAGGTGGGAATCAAACATTTCAACAACCGGCTAGCAATGCAAGATTTTATCAGAGAAACAACAGGAGGAATGACAGACCCTTCACATCCTCCATTCCCCCGAATGATTTCAATACACCTCCACACCCCAATGCGAGCAATGTACCAAATGCTTCAAGGGATGCCCCTGAATACAGACAGAGTAACCATAGCAGTGGGAATGGACAACAGAATTTTCAACAGGGTATACAAAAGAACAATCAAGATGTTCAAAGATCACAGAATGTCCAGTCGACACAAGAAACAAATAGAGGAAGAACGGGAAACAACACTGTCAATAACGAAGAATTGAAGAAGTTGGGACAAAGTGTGACAGAGGAGATGAGGAAGATCAAGATCAGTCTCCCTTTGTTCGAATTACTGAAGATAGCAGAGGTTAGGGATACGTTCCTTAACAATTTGAAGGATAACAAACCACAAGGATCTCAAACTCAAAGTACAGTAACACATACTCAAGGGAGGTCTCCTCCTAATTCGGTGCATGTAATCCAAGACGCTCTAGGAGCGAATATGACAAATTCATCTCAAGAAATTTCGTATGGTGAGGGGGAGAACCCTACACAAGAGGTTGCATATGGCGACATTAGCAGTTTCAATGGCCAGTTAGGGCCTCAACCAATTTATGCGGCTCAAGGATCGACGCCTATAGAACAACAAACTCAAAAGAGTCAAAATCCGGTGAACAATAAAGAAAAGGTGAAGAAGGAAGAGATTACTCAAACAATAGATTTCGGAGTGAAGCCAAAGCAAGCACATAAGACACCTGTGGTATATTATCAAGGGAAAGAGGAACCAGCCCCATTCTTGTTGTCAGTAAGGATGTTCGGGAAGTTGCTTCACAATTGTTTGATAGATTCAGGAGCATCAAGCAACGTCATGCCTTTGAACATTTGCAGAAGGTTAGGAATCACGCCTTTGGACTCCAACAGAAGAGTTACTCAATTAGATAAAACGGAAGTGCCAGTGGTAGGAGAATTACACAATATACATATGCAGTTGGCATCTGATCCGAGGATGGAACACATGGTAGACATTTCAGTAGTGGATGTAGCCGATACCTACGGATTGATCCTAGGGAGAGATTGGGCTAGAAAATTGAATGGATATATGGCTACTGACTTCTCCCACATGTGGCTCCCATGGAAAGGTTTGGCGAATCAAATTAGAATTGATAGCACCCCAAGGTTGAGATTGACAGTGACCGAAAATGGGGAGTCAAACGAAATATTGTTTGTGGAGACAAATATGAGCACCTACAGACCAAAGAAAGTAGAAGTATTGACAATGAATATCATAAGCAAAGGAAGGGATTCCACTGAGATCCTGATTGAGTCAGATCCAGATGCTTCGTCCGATGAGGGTGAAGGCATGTTTGAAAATTTCAAGAATTTCGTGACTAGGACCGTGCAACAAGGAATGGAGTTGGGTAACCGAACACCAGTAAGAGACTTATTATTACCCAATTGGTGCAGAATTCACAATGCATTCCACTCGGAGTTATCTTGCTCTCTGTGTTCAGTAGCCTTAGAACAAGTGGAAAAGAGAATACCAGGGGCTCTAAAACGAGAAGATCAACATGGTAAACAGAAGGTTGAGATTCAACAAGTTGAGAAGGTTGAGATTCAACAAGTTGATGAAGCAGAAAGCAACATGATGGGTGAAACAAAGAACCAAATTACACCACCCAGTGCGGAAGTAAAAGAAGATGATGAAATATACGAGTCGGAGAGTCTCCAAAAGGAGAAGCATCTAGAAAGAAATGGAGTATGGACTCTAAGATTCGATGGTTCCAGAACCAAACAAGGAGCTGGAGCCGGATTTGAGTTAGTCAGCCCAACAGGGACAACATATTTAGAGGCACATAGATTGCAATTCTCATGCACTAACAATGTGGCAGAATATGAAGCTCTGATTTTAGGATTGTTATGCGCTATCAAGAAAGGTGCCAAAATACTACATGTTCTTGGGGACTCATATTTGATAATTGAGCAGATAAAACAGAAGTTCGCCTGCTATGACAAGAGATTGAAGAGATATAGAAACAGGGTTTGGGATTTGATAGAGGACTTCGATGCCTTCAATATCAAGTTTAGCTATAGAGCGAACAATCAGGTGGCAAATGCCCTCGCATAGACTGCAAGCTCGCTGGCACCAATTAAGTTGGATGGTTTGAAGAAATTCAGAGTTGAGTTGGCATCGGTTCCATCAGTACCAGACAATGTCAAGAATTTCCAAGTGTTTGAAGATGATAGACATATCCTCAAATTCTTGACCAATTCATATGTTTTCACAGCGCAAATCATAGATGGTGAAGTGGATGAAGAAGCAGAGATTGATGCAGAAGGAATTATGAGCTTAAAAGAAAATACTATTCCAAAGGGGATTATTGAGTTAAAAAGGATATTTGACATGGACCAGTTCCACAAAATGCAGTATCAACCCACAGGGGGCGATGAGTGTGAAAAGGTTAATTTGGGGACAGAAGATTGTCCCAAAATAGTTCACATTGGGAAAGTTTGCACACCCGAGGAGAAGGCAGATATATTGAGTTTGATGAAGGAATTCCCAGATGTAATTGCTTGGGGATATGGAGATTTGAAAACATATGATCCTTCTATCATCACACATACAATTCCACTGAAGGAAGGGAGTAAGCCATTCAGGCAGCGGCAGAGGCCAGTCAATCCTTTGTTAGAACCATTGATATATCAAGAAGTAAAGAAGTTGCTAGATGCGCGGATCATTTTCCCAGTGAGACATTCAACGTGGGTCGCCAATCTTGTCCCAGTAAGGAAGAAGAACGGAGAGATAAGACTATGTGTAGATTTCAGAAATTTGAACAGAGCCTCAGAAAAAGACAATTATCCATTGCCATCACTAGACGAGGTTTTGCAAATTGTAAATGGAGCCCAAATGATGTCATTTATGGATGGATACTCGGGATACAACCAAGTGATAGTCGAAGAAGAAGATAGGTTAAAAACGGCTTTCACCACGAAGTGGGGAACATTTGCATACAGAAGGATGCCTTTTGGCTTGATCAATGCAGGCGCAACATTTCAAAGAGCCATGGATTATGCTTTCAAGGACTTAAAAGACAAGTGCATTATAATCTACATGGATGACATAACCGTATTTTCAAAGAACAGAGAAGATCACATTCTGGATTTGAGGAAAGTTTTCAGGAAATGTAGTAGGTATGGAATTTCTCTGAACCCGAAGAAATGTATGTTTGGAGTCACCGAGGGTAAATTGCTAGGACATATAATTTCAGAAAGAGGTATCATGATAGATCCAGAGAGGGTGGAAGCAATTTCCAAACTTGGCATGCCAGGAAGTAAGAAGGAGCTCAAATCGTTCTTTGGAAAGATCAACTTTGTGAGAAAGTTCATATCTGCATTTGCTGAGATCGTGAAGCCAATGAATGACATGTTGAAAAAGGATGCAAAAGTGGATTGGACTCCAGTAGCTAAGAAGGCATTTGAAGAGATAAAACATGCTATCATCAATGCACCAGTTCTAGTGAGTCCAGATTATGAGAGGCCATTCAATATATATTCTTTCGCCTCTGATCATGCATGCGCGGCTATTTTAACACAGAAGAATGAAGAAGATGAAGAGCACCCGATAGCCTTCATGAGTGCACCTTTCAGAGAAGCTGAATTGAATTATCCAAATGTGGAGAAGCAAGCTTATGCCTTGGTAAAGGCAATGAAGAAATTCAGGCACTACATCTTGAGAAGTAAAGTACGTGCAATTGTACTTGATATAGCAGTGAAGACGCTACTGATGCAGAGTGAGCTTGGAGAAAGAAGAGGCAAGTGGGTCGCCACTATCCAAGAATATGACATAGAAATCCTACCAATGAAATTGGTTAGAGGACAACAATTGGCACAGACCATGGCATCAGAGGGGCTTGGACTTGTGCAAAAAGTTTATGAATTAGAGGATGTACATCCCGATGAATGGTACCAGGACATAACCAACTATTTGTTAAATCATCGGTGCCCTTCACATTTGAATCCAGTACAGAAGCGAGCATTGAGATTCAAGAGCAGAAGATATATGTTACAAGGAGCAGTATTATACAAGCAAAATCATGAAGGGATATATTTGAGATGTGTCGGAAAGGAAGAAGCCAAAAATATTTTGGAACATTTTCATGATAAATGGGGAACAGGACATGGATCAGACTTGGCCACAGCACATTGGATACTAAGAGCAGGATATTATTGGCCAACTTTGTTCAAGGATACTCACGAGCACGTAAAGATTTGTCATGTTTGCCAAACTTCGGCAAAACGACAAAGGAATCCGGCAATGCCTCTGCGGCCAATCATCGAGGTGAGACCTTTCGCGATGTGGGGACTTGACTTCATCAGTCCTATCAATCCACCTTCCTCAGCACAACACAGGTATATTCTAACCGCAACTGACTACTGTACTCAGTGGTCAGAAGCCCAAGCTTTCAAGAATTGCACTGCTGAGATTGTTATCAAATTTTTAGAGGAAAGAATCACTACCAGGTTTGGGTGTCCTTCTGCTTTTGTTTGTGATAATGGTTCTGCTTTCACTTCTTTGAAATTTCATACATGGGCATTTGATCACGGGATTATTTTAAAATTTTCATCAGGTTACTATCCCCAGGGAAATGGCCTAGCAGAATCCACAAACAAGAACCTTTTGACTGTGATTGGAAAACTTTTAGACAGGAACCCAAAAGATTGGCACACACAACTGAGATACGCTTTGTGGGCAGATAGAACAAGAGTTAAAGAGTCCATAGGGATCACTCCTTTTCATATGGTTTATGGACAAGACCCTGTATTCCCAATTCAATTGAAAATTCCAACTTTAAGGTTCATACAGGAATACTATGATGAGAACGAAGACAGAGTCCAAGTCAGGTTGACTCAACTAATGCAGTTAGAGAAAGAGACGAAGCCCTGGAAAAATTTGCAAAACATCAAGGGGTAGTAAAACGTTGGTTTGACAGAAAAGCACAAAACAAGGCCTTCAGGATTTCTGACTTGGTCTTATATTGGGACAAAGCCCATGAAAAGAAAGGACAACATAATAAATTCGACAAACTTTGGAAAGGTCCTTTCTAGATTGCTGAGATCATCGGAGATAATGCATTTAGACTCAAGACACTCACTGGAGGAGATGTCTCATTGCCCGTCAATGGGCAATTCCTCAAGCATTATTTCCAAGCCTAGGACTCTGTCTGGAGCCCTTTGTACATAGTTAGTTTAGGTTTGCTTTCAGTTGTTAGTTTAGGTTTGCTTTCAGTTCTTTAGAATAGAGTTTATCTTGGACCATTTGGCCCAAGGGTTAGAGTAGTTTCCCTTTCAATTGTTTAGAGTAGTTTTCTTTTAGTTGCTTAGTTTAGGTGTTTTGAGGGAGCTTGAATTTGATTTGCATCAAGTCATTTGACTTGAGATCTTTTTGCTTCCCTCAGTCGGAGAGTAGTTTTGGTTTTGGACCTTTGCAAGTGCAAAGGAGGGTTCCATGTTATCACTCATGGGCGAGGTGTGTAGATTTCATATTATATTGGGACAAAACGGAGTCTGTCTTGTTCATTTCTCGAATGCATTTAACAAGGTTCAGAGATTAAAGGATGTGTTTAGTCGTTGGTCTATGGTAGGACTTGTACTAAATTTGGGTTAGACTCTATAGAGGTTCTTAAGTTATCTTTTGACATGGTTACAACATTCTACTCACACTTAATTGCTCTGAGTTCTTGGTGTTTTAAAGTGAAGTTGGACTTAGTAAAAATCATACACCTGCTTCAGCGCCACTGTGGTCTTCCAAACCCTCCGCAAGCTTCATTGCCTGCAAACCAAACAAAAGATTGAAAAGAGAGAAGAAAAAGAGAAAATATTAGGAGAAAAGAGAAAAGGCAATATTAAAGTGAAAATAAAGATAAAATTTGGTTAAAGGGTGTGCAGTCATCTCTGCCGGTGCTATAAAGATAATCACTAAAGGCAGAACCGTGATTGTGGTGCCACAGCGATAACTCCGTCTCCTCTTCTCCGTGATAACACTGATCTTGATCTTCCTCATCTCCTCTGTCACACTTTGTCCCAACTTCTTCAATTCTTTGTTATTGACAGTGTTGTTTCCCGTTCTTCCTCTATTTGTTTCTTGTGTCGACTGGACATTCTGTGATCTTTGAACATCTTGATTGTTCTTTTGTGTACCCTGCTGAAAATTCTGTTGTCCATTCCCATTGCTATGGTTACTCTGTCTGTATTCAGGGGCATCCCTTGAAGCATTTGGTACATTGCTCGCATTGGGGTGTGGAGGTGTATTGAAACTATTCGGGGGAATGGAGGATGTGAAGGGTCCGTCATTCCTCTTGTTGTTTCTCTGATAAAATCTTGCGTTGCTAGCCGGTTGTTGAAATGTTTGATTCCCACCTGTTCCTTGAACTAGAACAGTATCCTCCAAAGGTGGGAAAGAAAAATCCGACTCATTGTTATATTCATTTTGATTTATCACCTCGCTAACTGGCCCATTGGCTGATTCGGGTGGAAATCTTCCTTGGTGCTCTTTATATGCTTCAAATTCTGGCGGGAATGAAAACTCCTCAAAAGTCAAACACTGATCATATCCCGGGGATGGAACAATCTCATACCCCGTGACCTTCACATCTTCCTGACTATTTGACTCATCTATTATGTTTTGAAACACGTTAGATGCCCTCTTGAACTCAGCACATCCTAACTCCGAATGTAAATCAGTCTCATGAAATCTGCAATATTTGGACATAGCGGACTCAGCTAGAAATATTCTATCTACCGGTCTACTGTCCGCTGAGGCCTGATTATCAAGTGGCGACACCACATTTCCATTGTTTGGGCCTGTGTTCCAAGTCTTCCTTTGGTTAGACTGATTGCTATATCCTTGGTCTTGTGACTGATTGTTACCTTGATAGTTGTTGTTTTGATAGTTCCTTTGATAACCACCACCTTGATTGTTTCTTTGGTAGTCTCTATCCTGATAATTTCTTTGGTATCCCCCTTCTTGATGGTTTCTTTGATACCCTCCTTGATAACTTCCACCTTGATTCTGGTAATTATTCCCTTGGTTCTGATAATTGCTTCCTTGGTTGTTTCTATGGGAACTTTGGAGTTGATTGTTCTGATTTCTCAAATAGGTGACTTCCGTGGATAGCTTCTTGACTTGGTCAATCAACTCTTTCATCTCATCCTTCTCTTCTTGTGTCCTCGTGGAGGAACCTGCACCTTGTAGATAAACTGGTACTGAGGGTGGTGCTTGAGATAATGGAGGTCCCGGGTGTACCACCAATTGATTTGTAGGAGCTTGGTAAGCAAGTTGTGGAACTGGATTGTTCGGATACCTTACACCTTGAGGTTCTATTCCTTGTTGGCCTAATTGCCTCCCAATCTTAATTGCTTTAGTGTAAGCCTCAGTTAGCGTTGTAGGAGCAGGATTCGTCATCCTTGTGAACATAGCCGTCTGGCTGTCTAAGGCACTGTAGTATGCTTCCAATGCACCCGCCTCTGTTATTGTGTAAGGAGCTTGCAATCTCGTGTAAGCCTTATGGAAACGATCATTGAAGGAACTTATTGACTCTTTATCACGTCTCCTGATGTCCACAAACATTCTATGTAACTCCAGTGGTGTGGTGGGCATACCAAACTTTGCAATAAAGGCTTCCCTGAGTTGAACCCATCCCGTTATTGATGATGCTGGCAAATTGACAAACCAGTAATATGGTTCCTCACTCAATGAATAGGGGAAAAGCCTACATGCAACATCTTCTTCTTGAATTCTTCTGTTGCATAATGCCTCTTGAAACACTTTGATATGCTCTTCTGCTGTGCGGTTAGGGTTATTGACAAAAAACTTGGAGCAAAAAACCTCAGGATTCTTAGGTAGATCATGGTACTGTTGGAATGAAATGGGTGAAGCATTGTTTTGAATCCATGGTGGTTGAGCCATTGTTGGTTGATTGGCTTGAACTTGAACTTGAACTTGAACTGGCGAATTAACCAAAGCTTGGATTGTTTGACCACTTGAGGAGCTAGCTAAGTTTGAGGTATCAGCTACCTGACGATTCCGTGACCTTTTGGGAGATTCTAACACAAGTAAGTCTTCTTCTTGGTGTGTTGTATTTCTCAATATCCTCTGTCTCTTATCCGATATCAATCTCTCAAATCTTTCAGGGGAAAAAGATCCAATCTTTCTATCCAGCTTGAATATAGTTCAGACCTGACTCAAGTGATTCTCTAATTCGAGTTTTCTTTGATAATAGCTTGAGCTTGTCTTTGCGCCTTTCTTTCTCTCTCAAGCTTCCTTTCCAATTCTCTTTGGCGTTCCAACTTCCTTTGAATTCTCCTTTCAATAGCTCTTGCTTTCCTTTCTTCTTGATTCAATACTTCAATGGTATCCAAATACTCTCTGGTGTTTTCACTTTCCTCCCAAGCAATTGAGCCCAAACTGGCTACAAGGTGATCCTGAAGTGTTCTCCAAGTTGCTCTAGGTTGATTTGATCTAGGAAGCACCATTCTTCTTCATACTTATCTTGAAAGTTTCTCAAAAGGGAAAATTTCTTGCCCTCCTTCTAGCGCCAGATAATGTTGATGCGAGTTTTGTGTCACTACATAACATATTAGTAATTGGATGCTTGATACAGAATATCAAATACACAATTCCTCTCTTGAAAAGTTATCTCTCATGGGACATGAGTATAACTCCAATGTTCCTTACACCGTTGGATACTCGCTCAGTTTTATCAATGTGATTTGCTGGTAATCACGTAGGCGGCCTTACGTTTTCTTGTTTGAGAAAAATTTGGATCTTGGTGAGAAAATGGAGATGGTGGTTTGGTGTGAATGCTAGATGATGTTGATGGCGCGATGATGGCGATGTAGGGTGAATGGCGATGGAAGGTGAGAATGCCGATGTTTTGGTTTACTTCTCTAACTAACCTCTTCTAAGCATGAAATTAGGCTACTCAACTACTCCTACTCCTAAGAATGGAAGGTTAGCAGATGGACGGGGATCAAATCTAATGAAGGCTAACCAGCGGCCCTACCTCCATAGATGCAACGCTTCAAAGGAAAGTAAACTAGATCACCACACAAAGCCTCCCAACCAGCCGCTAGGATGCTAGTGGCCTAGTGTTGACCCCTATCAAACATCTACCAAAGCTACCATGCAACTATCCATTTTATTTTACTCTTACTCTAACAACTTGAAATGAAATTGCTTCAACTTGAAAAGAAAATTTAACTGTGGAAGTAGAAAACATGCAATAACACCCAATGTTCTTAGTCAACATGCAATGAAAAAGAGAGCACTTTGGTATTATTTTCGCAACAATTTCTCCAACCCCTCCTCTTTACAAATGAGAGCCAATGGCCTTATATAGAGGTCCAAAATATAATGGACGGTAGAGATCAAAACAAGATCGATGATCCAAATTGGATCCAAAAACCCTAATTAGGGTTGCCACCCCATCGGCCAATGAGAAGATGCCACCTCATCAATGGACCAATGAAAAAAGTGCAAAAGTGGCAACCAATGAGAAGGCACCAAAATGGTGGCCAATCAGAAACAAACACTTGTCCTATTCTAGAAGAAAGAGAAAGTTGCCACTTGGGCTTACATAAGATGATCTTCTAATATAATTCTTCCTTTTTCTTTTGTTCTTTTAGCTAAGGCAATGAACTTAGCTAGCCTTTCGTTAACTTCTTCCATAGGAGGACAAGGTGTGTGCTTCGCTCGGAGTTCTGCTGACTTTGCCACGCTGTTTGCTGCTTGTAGTATCCTTTCGTGATCCTTCTCATATTCCTTTGCAAACCCAATAAAAGCATTGAGTGAGGAAAGGGTGTTCAGATGCTTCCTTTTGACGGCAGCCTTTCCTAACTCATCCAATCTCGATCCAAATCCTGTCTCACTGACATCCTCCTCTCTAATACCCGCAAAATCAAGCGCCACCCCAACGTCGCTCATCATGGTCGAAATGGAAGTGTCGACGCTTGGGCCGTGTTGTGCAATCTCATCATGAATTTCTTCAAGTGTTCTGAATCTGGTAGTCAATGCGACATACCAAGATTCAACTATGCTCAATCCTCTCTCATCAACCAACCGGGCTCTTTCCAAATATGCCTCCGGTAGCCTAATGAACGCTTGCAGCCTAGGAATAACCAAATCCTTGATGGGAAGAAAATTCTTCCATTCCTCTTCAAATAATCTGAATTTGTTTCTAACAGTCACCAATGACTGGAATGTTGAGATGAAGGAGGGCAAGAAATTTCGCCCATCTTGGATTGTATCATAGATCCAACCCCTTACTTCATGTAACTGAGCTGATACCTCTTCTGAATTGCTCCCGCTGTCTTGAGGAAGGGCTGCCTGATGCAGCTGTTGGATTGGCTGACAATCTCTCCAATATTTGTTTTCGGCCTCCAACTTTACTATCCTTTCGTTTGCCTTCCTCAATCTTTCTCTGATTGATGCTATGCCTTCTTGAACCTCCTCACATTCCATATCATTTGTATTTCTTCTCAAATTATGTTCTACTATTTCGTACTCCTGGGCTGCAATCTCATCCGCTGCCTTATTGACTGTTGGTATAGCAATCTGAACCCTTCGGTGACCATCACTGTGGCTTCTGATTACCCTTGCCACCGTATTTGCCATCTGTTTTTGGTTCTCGCTATCATCCTTTTCTATTAGTCTTTGTATATCATCAACTGCGTGAGCCATTACCACCTCGCCTCTCGGCATAAGCATTTGCCTTAACCATAGTGGTGCAGTGCATCTCCCCAAATCTGGATTCGGTTCGACCAACAAAGCATCACCAACGGCCTTAGACGCCTGACTTATCTCTTCAATATCAATCGGCCCATCTTCTTCTCTACTAGTTTCTGCCATATTTCCTTGCTGGTTCTCCGAGAGAGGGGAGTACTCCGTACTTTCACTGTAGCCACTTGATTCCGAATCAGAGCTCACCTCCACTGCGGCCCCTTTATCACTCGAATTGACCTCTTGGCTTCTAGCCTTAGTTATACTCTCTCTTGACGGCGCTGCCCGCTGTCTCTTGGCTGGAGGTTCCGAACGTTCTTGGCTTTTCTCTACCTCCAAAGCCCTCTTCTTGCTATTTCTAACTGTCTCCGATTGCCGGCCACTTCCTTCACCCTTCTGTCCGATTGATTCTACTAGACCTTCCTTCGGTTTCATCATCTCATAAGTAAGGAGAACCTTTTGTCTTTGTAGCTTTCTCAACTTGGCATTATACCACGACTCGGTATGCAAATCTACTGTCCTTGTGACTGCCTCCAAGGAAGGATCCTGATGATCGTCCCAATCCACTGGATTCAACTCTGTTCCAACTACTGTCTCATAGTCTTCTCTCAACACACTACGATCATCCTCCAATTGATCGGGAATATCAAGGCCTCTCCATCTGATATCTCTCATCATGTTCATCGACAATCTCGAGAAAGCTAGCTTTCTCACGTGAAAATCATCCTTTGCATTGGCCCAAAAGTCCTCTATAGTGGGAACATGCTTAAATTCGCTTCCATGAGATGCCTTGATAAGACCAACAGGGTCGAATCCTTGCCTTGCTCTGTACCATCCTAGATGATACCACTCCAATTCCTTTTCCGCAGCCTCAAAGGTGGCCCGATTTGGGCAACTATCATTGCCAATTATAATTGAGAAGGAAACGCCTGTTTTCCCCTCATTCCTCATTACTCTATCATAGTGCTCAAGCTGCCTAGCCAATTCCATCAAAACTACCTTGTCGGGCGGGTATCTTGGAAGCCTCTTGGGACAAACTGTACTTCCTGCCACTCTAATGTATGTGAATTGCGGGAATTGGATGAACCAACTCCCAAACTTCTTAATCCTTGCTTCTGCTTCCGATGAAAGTCTCTTAGCAGGCGCCCCTTGTAATACCCTTACTGTCTTCATGGCGAATGCATCGCAAAACATCTTGTAATCCTTGTTATTGTGCAAATGAAGCTGCGGATAGCATTCATGCACCAAATATTGCCCCAGCCCATTACCAATCTCTCCTAAGGCCCTAAGTCCGGACTCTCATACAATCTAGCAATTAAGTAAAACAGATAGGATCCCATGTAGAATTGCCTTTGGTTTTGAACTGTTCTAAGTTGCAACTCTAAATTTTCACTTATGATTCTAGCCCAATCAAATTTTCCTTTTCCTTTTTCAATTTCATCAATGAAGAAGTACATCCAGTTTTCGAATTGCATAGCTTGAGCTAGGCCCATGATCCGCTGAGAAGAACAATAAGATTGCCATATTCCGGCTTGAAATCTGCCACTGTAAGCCTTGTTGATTTGTTAACTCCTTTCCTTCCTTCGTGTATCCAATTCCGCTTTAGATGTGAGAAGTAGGCCTCTTGGTTACCTTGAAATGATTTGGCCGCCTGATCCACCATTACAACTGTCATGCCCTTGCTCTGGGGAATATTAAATGTCTCTTCAATTGCTTGTTCACCAATGTTGGCCAACACTCTCTTCCCTTCGCCGAAAATGATGGATTTACTGTCTAGATCAAATCTGGATGCACACTCCATAATCAATTCCGGACAAGGCAAAGTAGGAGGAAAAGCTGCTGCATGTACAATTCCGCTCTTGTATATCCTCTTTGCCAAGGGGGATTGTCCTTCCTTTAGTCTGTCCCTCATCCGTATCATGTCCACTGTAGCGATATTAGTATCGGTTATTTTCTTCATTTTCGAGAAGAAGGAAGTTTTGGGCGTCATATCCTCTTTGTCTTTCTTAGCGTTTGCCCGCTTGGGATTCTTACTTGCAGTATCATCCTCCATGCTCGTTGCCCTATTACGGGATGGTAGAGTGGTGGACCAAAAGGCAAGAAGAACCAAGTAGTGCAATTCTTAGAAAAGAGCGAAAGAATGGATGTCAGCTTAAGCACTCCTTGCAACTCTAAATGATGACTTTCACCTTAACTAATAATCTTACAGCAACTTTTCGGAACCCGGGATATGACATCAAAGAATTACAAATCCCTTTGCAAATTAGAAAACAAAGCCTCTAAGCTTATCCAACACTTGCCTTCTATGCAAAAATCAAACTTTCATATGTATCTCTTCTCCCAACAAAATTGCCCAAATCTGATATAAAAATTGCAGCCCCTCTAGAAAATCAGAATTTTGTCTTCCACAAATTTCGGCCCCCACAAAATTTGGCTCCCACAAAATTCGGCTAAGCATGAAAAAAAATCTGCCCTTCCACAAAATTCGCCCAAGCAAAGAAGGAGCAAAATCTGTAAAATCTGCCACATAGGGCACAAATCGCAGCCCACAAAGTGGAGCAAAAATCCCCAAAAACGCAAAAAATCTGGCCCTTAGACAAATCGCCCAACAATGGCAATGGAGAAATTGCCCAAAAATCGCCAAAAAACTGCCTTCCACCAATTTCGCCCAAGTCTGGAAATCTGCCCTTGCTTCAAATTCGCCCAAGCATGAGGAGCAAATGAATTGATGAAAATGAAATGGGAGGGGACTCCCTTTATAGCAGCTTTCACCTTCCTCCCAGGCTGGCCGACTTGGTCCTATAGAGGAAAAAAAAACCAAAATTAAAGCTAAGTTAGTGGCCCACTTTAAATACTTTGCCAAAAATTTAATTTTCTAAAATGAAAACTGCACTTTTAATTTACTAATTAACCACAAATTGCAAAACGAAATTGAATGGTGCCTTGGGGATGTTAAAAATTTCTATTTAATGAGGGTTTGCTAATTAATACATCCTTGAAGTTGAATTTTGGCTAACCAAAAGCCATTTCTTAATATTAATTTACCAATTTCATTAAATACCAGAAGCTTTCAAGGCAAATTTAATCTATTAAAGCCAATTTTTGCAATTTTCCTCTAAATCGATTTTGCTAAATAATTAAAATTTTATGACAAAAAATAAAATTGCTTCTAGAGTAAAAAATCGATTTTGCAATTTAACTTCATCTTACAAAATTAAATTCTATTTCACCAAAAAAAAAAAGATTTTCCAAGAACCTAAGTCTAACGAAAAATTTCCTTATTTGAAAATCATTCAAATTTACAATTAAATCCAAATTTTCAAAAGAAATCGTCTAAGTACAAAATTCACAATCTTATCCTGCCAAGTTGAAATCAATTTTGAACTTATTCGGCCTAAGGATAGAACTGATAGTTCTGGAAAATCAAGTTGAAACCGGGTGAAAAATACATCTAACCTTCTCCACTGGCCCTAAAGGCGATTAATAAGGGGGTCCCCAAGATTTTGGGGCGATGTGTGAAAACCTCACAACAGGTTCATACAGGAATACTATGATGAGAACGAAGACAGAGTCCAAGTCAGGTTGACTCAACTAATGCAGTTAGATGAGAAAAGAGACGAAGCCCTGGAAAAATTTGCAAAACATCAAGGGGTAGTAAAACGTTGGTTTGACAGAAAAGCACAAAACAAGGCCTTCAGGATTTCTGACTTGGTCTTATATTGGGACAAAGCCCATGAAAAGAAAGGACAACATAATAAATTCGACAAACTTTGGAAAGGTCCTTTCCAGATTGCTGAGATCATCGGAGATAATGCATTTAGACTCAAGACACTCACTGGAGGAGATGTCCCATTGCCTGTCAATGGGCAATTCCTCAAGCATTATTTCCAAGCCTAGGACTCTGTCCGGAGCCCTTTGTACATAGTTTAGGTTTGCTTTCAGTTGTTAGTTTAGGTTTGCTTTCAGTTCTTTAGAATAGAGTTTATCTTGGACCATTTGGCCCAAGGGTTAAAGTAGTTTCCCTTTCAATTGTTTAGAGTAGTTTTCTTTTAGTTGCTTAGTTTAGGTGTTTTGAGGGAGCTTGAATTTGATTTGCATCAAGTCATTTGACTTGAGATCTTTTTGCTTCCCTCAGTCGGAGAGTAGTTTTGGTTTTGGACCTTTGCAAGTGCAAAGGAGGGTTCCATGTTATCACTCATGGGCGAGGTGTGTAGATTTTATATTATATTGGGACAAAACGGAGTCTGTCTTGTTCATTTCTCGAATGCATTTAACAAGGTTCAGAGATTAAAGGATGTGTTTAGTTGTTGGTCTATGGTAGGACTTGTACTAAATTTGGGTTAGACTCTATAGAGGTTCTTAAGTTATCTTTTGACATGGTTACAACATTCTACTCACACTTAATTGCTCTGAGTTCTTGGTGTTTTAAAGTGAACTTGGACTTAGTAAAAATCATACACCTGCTTCAGCGCCACTGTGGTCTTCCAAACCCTCCGCAAGCTTCATTGCCTGCAAACCAAACAAAAGATTGAAAAGAGAGAAGAAAAAGAGAAAATATCAGGAGAAAAGAGAAAAGGCAATATTAAAGTGAAAATAAAGATAAAATTTGGTTAAAGGGTGTGCAGTCATCTCTGCCGGTGCTATAAAGATAATCACTAAAGGCAGAACCGTGATTGTGGTGCCACAGCGATAACTCCGTCGGGGCTATAGACGCCTGACTGGCAGCGGAGCTCTATCCGGGTTGCTTTTGAAGTAAGGATATTTATAATAGCTAAGTTTAATGGATCTAAGAGACTATCAACTTCTTGTCGAGCGGGGAATAAATCATTTGCACACACGTGAGTAACTTATGGTCAGAGTGCTTAGGTTCAACTTGAGAGTCCTTTCCCTTGTTGAGTGCTCGTCCTTAAGTGATTTGCGGATAGGCCATCCTGAGATTTTGTTCTAAGTTACTTGTTTCTCGAAATGTTCAGGAACATTTCACCTGTGGAGTCGCCAGATGTTGTGAGGTTTTCACACATCGCCCCAAAATCTTGGGGACCCCCTTTTTAATCGCCTTTAGGGCCAGTGGAGAAGGTTAGATGTATTTTTCACCCGGTTTCAACTTGATTTTTCAGAGCTATCAGTTCTATCCTTAGGCCGAATAAGTTCAAAATTGATTTCAACTTGGCAGGATAAGATTGTGAATTTTGTACTTAGACGATTTCTTTTGAAAATTTGGATTTAATTGTAAATTTGAATGATTTTCAAATAAGGAAATTTTTCGTTAGACTTAGGTTCTTGGAAAATCTTATTTTTTTTGGTGAAATAGAATTTAATTTTGTAAGATGAAGTTAAATTGCAAAATCGATTTTTACTCTAGAGGCAATTTTATTTTTTGTCATAAAATTTTAATTATTTAGCAAAATCAATTTAGAGGAAAATTGCAAAAATTGGCTTTAATAGATTAAATTTGCCTTGAAAGCTTTTGGTATTTAATGAAATTGGTAAATTAATATTAAGAAATGGCTTTTGGTTAGCCAAAATTCAACTTCAAGGATGTATTAATTAGCAAACCCTCATTAAATAGAAATTTTTAGCATCCCCAAGGCACCATTCAATTTCATTTTGCAATTGGTGGTTAATTAGTAAATTAAAAGTGCAGTTTTCATTTTAGAAAATTAAATTTTTGGCAAAGTATTTAAAGTGGGCCACTAACTTAGCTTTAATTTTGGTTTTTTTTCCTCTATAGGACCAAGTCGGCCAGCCTGGGAGGAAGGTGAAAGCTGCTATAAAGGGAGTCCCCTCCCATTTCATTTTCATCAATTCGTTTGCTCCTCATGCTTGGGCGAATTTGAAGCAAGGGCAGATTTCCAGACTTGGGCGAAATTGGTGGAAGGCAGTTTTTTGGCGATTTTTGAGCAATTTCTCCATTGCCATTTTTGGGCGATTTGTCTAAGGGCCAGATTTTTTGCGTTTTTGGGGAATTTTGCTCCACTTTGTGGGCTGCGATTTGTGCTCTAGGTGGCAGAATTTACAGATTTTGCTCCTTCTTTGCTTGGGCGAATTTTGTGGAAGGGCAGATTTTTTTTCATGCTTAGCCGAATTTTGTGGGAGCCAAATTTTGTGGGGGCCGAAATTTGTGGAAGACAAAATTCTGATTTTCTAGAGGGGCTGCAATTTTTATATCAGATTTGGGCAATTTTGTTGGGAGAAGAGATACATATGAAAGTTTGATTTTTGCATAGAAGGCAAGTGTTGGATAAGCTTAGAGGCTTTGTTTTCTAATTTGCAAAGGGATTTGTAATTCTTTGATGTCATATCCCGGGTTCCGAAAAGTTGCTGTAAGATTATTAGTTAAGGTGAAAGTCATCATCTAGAGTTGCAAGGAGTGCTTAAGCTGACATCCATTCTTTCGCTCTTTTCTAAGAATTGCACTGCTTGGTTCTTCTTGCCTTTTGGTCCACCACTCTACCATCCCGTAATAGGGCGACGAGCATGGAGGATGATAGTGCAAGTAAGAATCTCAAGCGGGCAAACGCTAAGAAAGACAAAGAGGATATGACGCCCAAAACTTCTTTCTTCTCGAAAATGAAGAAAATAACCGATACTAATATCGCTACAGTGGACATGATACGGATGAGGGACAGACTAAAGGAAGGACAATCCCCCTTGGCAAAGAGGATATACAAGAGCGGAATTGTACATGCAGCAGCTTTTCCTCCTACTTTGCCTTGTCCGGAATTGATTATGGAGTGTGCATCCAGATTTGATCTAGACAGTAAATCCATCATTTTTGGCGAAGGGAAGAGAGTGTTGGCCAACATTGGCGAACAAGCAATTGAAGAGACATTTAATATTCCCCAGAGCAAGGGCATGACAGTTGTAATGGTGGATCAGGTGGCCAAATCATTTCAAGGTAAACAAGAGGCCTACTTCTCACATCTAAAGCGGAATTGGATACACGAAGGAAGGAAAGGAGTTAACAAATCAACAAGGCTTACAGTGGCAGATTTCAAGCCGGAATATGGCGATCTCATTGTTCTTCTCAGCCGGATCATGGGCCTAGCTCAAGCTATGCAATTCGAAAACTGGATGTACTTCTTCATTGATGAAATTGAACAGGGAAAAGGAAAATTTGATTGGGCTAGGATCATAAGTGAAAATTTAGAGTTGCAACTTAGAACAGTTCAAAACCAAAGGCAATTCTACATGGGATCCTATCTGTTTTACTTAATTGCTAGATTGTATGAGAGTTCGGGACTTAGGGCCTTAGGAGAGATTGGTAATGGGCCGGGGCAATATTTGGTGCATGAATGCTATCCGCAGCTTCATTTGCACAATAACAAGGATTACAAGATGTTTTGCGATGCATTCGCCATGAAGACAGTAAGGGTATTACAAGGGGCGCCTGCTAAGAGACTTTCATCGGAAGCAGAAGCAAGGATTAAGAAGTTTGGGAGTTGGTTCATCCAATTCTCGCAATTCACATACATTAGAGTGGCAGGAAGTACAGTTTGTCCCAAGAGGCTTCCAAGATACCCGCCCGACAAGGTAGTTTTGATGGAATTGGCTAGGCAGCTTGAGCACTATGATAGAGTAATGAGGAATGAGGGGAAAACAGGCGTTTCCTTCTCAATTATAATTGGCAATGATAGTTGCCCAAATCGGGCCACCTTTGAGGCTGCGGAAAAGGAATTGGAGTGGTATCATCTAGGATGGTACAGAGCAAGGCAAGGATTCGACCCTGTTGGTCTTATCAAGGCATCTCATGGAAGCGAATTTAAGCATGTTCCCACTATAGAGGACTTTTGGGCCAATGCAAAGGATGATTTTCACATGAGAAAGCTAGCTTTCTCGAGATTGTCGGTGAACATGATGAGAGATATCAGATGGAGAGGCCTTGATATTCCCGATCAATTGGAGGATGATCGTAGCGTGTTGAGAGAAGACTATGAGACAGTAGTTGGAACAGAGTTGAATCCAGTAGATTGGGACGATCATCAGGATCCTTCCTTGGAGGCAGTCACAAGGACAGTAGATTTTCATACCGAGTCGTGGTATAATGCCAAGTTGAGAAAGCTACAAAGACAAAAGGTTCTCCTTACTTATGAGATGATGAAACTGAAGGAAGGTCTAGTAGAATCAATCGGACAGAGGGGTGAAGGAAGTGGCCGGCAATCGGAGACAGTTAGAAATAGTAAGAAGAGGGCTTTGGAGGTAGAGAAAAGCCAAGAACGTTCGGAACCTCCAGCCAAGAGACAACGGGCAGTGCCGTCAAGGGAGAGTATAACTAAGGCTAGAAGCCAAGAGGTCAATTCGAGTGATAAAGGGGCCGCAGTGGAGGTGAGCTCTGATTTGGAATCAAGTGGCTACAGTGAAAGTACGGAGTACTCCCCTCTCTCGGAGAACCAGCAAGGAAATATGGCAGAAACTAGTAGAGAAGAAGATGGGCCGATTGATATTGAAGAGATAAGTCAGACGTCTAAGGCCGTTGGTGATGCTTTGTTGGTCGAACCGAATCCGGATTTGGGGAGATGCACTGCACCACTATGGTTAAGGCAAATGCTTATGCCGAGAGGCGAGGTGGTAATGGCTCACGCAGTTGATGATATCCAAGGACTAATAGAAAAGGATGATAGCGAGAACCAAAAACAGATGGCAAATACGGTGGCAAGGGTAATCAGAAGCGACAGTGATGGTCACCGAAGGGTTCAGATTGCTATACCAACAGTCAATAAGGCAGCGGATGAGATTGCAGCCCAGGAGTACGAAATAGTAGAACATAATTTGGGAAGAAATACAGATGATATGGAATGTGAGGAGGTTCAGGAAGGCATAGCATCAATCAGAGAAAGATTGAGGAAGGCAAACGAAAAGATAGTAAAGTTGGAGGCCGAAAACAAATATTGGAGAGATTGCCAGCCAATCCAACAGCTGCATCAGGCAACCCTTCCTCAAGACAGCGGGAGCAATTCAGAAGAGGTATCAGCTCAGTTACATGAAGTAAGGGGTTGGATCTATGATACAATCCAAGATGGGCGAAATTTCTTGCCCTCCTTCATCTCAACATTCCAGTCATTGGTGACTGTTAGAAACAAATTCAGATTATTTGAAGAGGAATGGAAGAATTTTCTTCTCATCAAGGATTTGATTATTCCTAGGCTGCAGGCGTTCATTAGGCTACCGGAGGCATATTTGGAAAGAGCCCGGTTGGTTGATGAGAGAGGATTGAGCATAGTTGAATCTTGGTATGTCGCATTGACTACCAGATTCAGAACACTTGAAGAAATTCATGATGAGATTGCACAACACGGCCCAAGCGTCGACACTTCCATTTCGACCATGATGAGCGACGTTGGGGTGGCGCTTGATTTTGAGGGTATTAGAGAGGAGGATGTTAGTGAGACAGGATTTGGATCGAGATTGGATGAGTTAGGAAAGGCTGCCGTCAAAAGGAAGCATCTGAACACCCTTTCCTCACTCAATGCTTTTATTGGGTTTGCAAAGGAATATGAGAAGGATCACGAAAGGATACTACAAGCAGCAAACAGCGTGGCAAAGTCAGCAGAACTCCGAGCGAAGCACACACCTTGTCCTCCTATGGAAGAAGTTAACGAAAGGCTAGCTAAGTTCATTGCCTTAGCTAAAAGAACAAAAGAAAAAGGAAGAATTATATTAGAAGATCATCTTATGTAAGCCCAAGTGGCAACTTTCTCTTTCTTCTAGAATAGGACAAGTGTTTGTTTCTGATTGGCCACCATTTTGGTGCCTTCTCATTGGTTGCCACTTTTGCACTTTTTTCATTGGTCCATTGATGAGGTGGCATCTTCTCATTGGCCGATGGGGTGGCAACCCTAATTAGGGTTTTTGGATCCAATCTGGATCGTCGATCTTGTTTTGATCTCTACCGTCCATTGTATTTTGGACCTCTATATAAGGCCATTGGCTCTCATTTGTAAAGAGGAGGGGTTGGAGAAATTGTTGCGAAAATAATACCAAAGTGCTCTCTTTTTCATTGCATGTTGACTAAGAACATTGGGTGTTATTGCATGTTTTCTACTTCCACATAGTTAAATTTTCTTTTCAAGTTGAAGCAATTTCATTTCAAGTTGTTAGAGTAAGAGTAAAATAAAATGGATAGTTGCATGGTAGCTTTGGTAGATGTTTGATAGGGGTCAACACTAGGCCACTAGCATCCTAGCGGCTGGTTGGGAGGCTTTGTGTGGTGATCTAGTTTACTTTCCTTTGAAGCGTTGCATCTATGGAGGTAGGGCCGCTGGTTAGCCTTCATTAGATTCGATCCCCGTCCATCTGCTAACCTTCCATTCTTAGGAGTAGGAGTAGTTGAGGAGCCTAATTTCATGCTTAGAAGAGGTTAGTTAGAGAAGTAAACCAAAACATCGGCATTCTCACCTTCCATCGCCATTCACCCTACATCGCCATCATCGCGCCATCAACATCATCTAGCATTCACACCGAACCACCATCTCCATTTTCTCACCAAGATCCAAATTTTTCTCAAACAAGAAAACGTAAGGCCGCCTACGTGATTACCAGCAAATCACATTGATAAAACTGAGCGAGTATCCAACGGTGTAAGGAACATTGGAGTTATACTCATGTCCCATGAGAGATAACTTTTCAAGAGAGGAATTGTGTATTTGATATTCTGTATCAAGCATCCAATTACTAATATGTTATGTAGTGACACAAAACTCGCATCAACAGGTATAAGATCTCTGTTGAGCCATACTCGCATTTGGACTCTTTGGCAAATAGTGTCTGTTGCTTCATATTACTCAAAACCTCATCCAAATGCTGCAAATGCTCTTCCCATGCCCTGCTAAATACCACAATGTCATCAAAGAATACCAACACGTACTTATGCAACTACTTATTAAAAATGTGATTCATACATGACTGTATTGTGACAGGTGCGTTGGTGAGTTTGAAGGGCATCACCTCAAACTCATAGTGCCTGCAATTGCATCTAAAGGCTACCTTATGCAGAGCCTCCTCATGGACCCGAATCTGATGATATCTCGAACAAAGATCAATCTTTGAAAAATAAATGGCCCCATGTAACTTATCAAATAACTCATCTATGCGAGGAGTGGGATACTTGTTCTTAATGGTCCTCTTATTCAGAGCCTTGTAATTAATGCACATCCACAAAGCCCCATCTTTCTTTTTAACCAAAACCATCGATGAAGCAGATAGGCTTGAACTTGGCCTAATGTGTCCCATGTCTAGTAACTCTCTGACAGTCCACTGAATCTCCTCCTTACAATGTCTAGGGCAGCGATAAGGTGTAGTGATGACCAGCTTCACACCCTCCTCCAACTCTATCACACACTCAAACCCACGGCCAGGAGGTATGCTTGGAGGAATATCAGCAAAAACACCCTTATGCTTATCCCAAATCTGAAATGGATTTAGTGGAGATAAAGCAATGTGCTGCTCACTCTATATCATCATGTCTCAATATGTACTCCATGCTACGAGCTGAGACAATATTTGAGACCTCTATCGCTCATGGCTCTAAGAATGACTTGTTGATCTCCTCTCATAAATTTAATTGTCTTCTCGTCATGATCAATAGTGTACTTGCCAAGAGTTTGGAGCCACTGTAGACTCAAAATAGTGTCCATCCCTCCTAACTCAATCGCATAAAAAGTTGTAGTCAATGTGCAACTCTCCAATTGAATGTTAAGTTGTGGAACCATCTAAGAGCAATTAAGTAAATCTCCACCAGAAACCTTAATATTAAAATTGGGAATTGGGTTCACTTGTAACTTCCTTTTTGATGTTATGGAGGCACTTATAAAATTATTTGTAGCTCTCATATCCACTAAGAAAACCATTTTCTGCCCTTTTACCACTCCCTTCAAGCGGATAAGCCTGTCTGTAAGTACTCCTGAGAGAGTGGAAACTATAGGAGGCTGGGCTGAGACCAGTCAGTCAATTGCCTCTACCAGGGGTTGTCTCTTCATTGTCATCAAATGTCTTACCTTCATTTTCATCATTTGAAACCACCTCAATGTAATGAACCTTACCTTTTCCAAGGTGTCTATGATTTGGGGTCTAAGGCTCTTTGCATGTGAAGTACAACATTCTCCTTCTGAGTTCGTTTCTGGACTCAAAATCTAACTTAGGTGGAGTGGCCTTGTTCTGATTTGAAGATTTCAGTTTAGTCTTTGACCCCTTGAAAGGCTGTAGGGGGCTGAACTACTGGTGATGAACTATCCAAGTTGAGTGCCATCTTGAATGCATTTTGGCAAGTGTTGGGTTTCATCACCTTAAGAAACCCTTCGGATCTTTCACTTAATGTAACATCCCGTTTTCTCGGCTCTTAATTAACAACTAACATACTCGAAGAAATACAGTTATCACTTCATTTTCATAAGAAGTCAGTTAAATCAGTTTTGTTCATATGAAAGGAATTGACGGTTAAAAATAGTTAAACAAATTTTTTTAATGAAGAGCTGAAAACACCATCAATGAAAATTACTATAGAAGTTAAAAACCACATACCATGAAATTTGAGATCGAAATTAAAACTAGGGATGCATCTGCAACCACCCGGGTTAGTCCATAAATACCACTATAACAATATCACATGACGACTACCATCTAAAAATTGCTATCTCAAAATCAAATGATGATTACGATTAAATGCCACTATATTTAAAAATTAGGGCATCACATACCACTGTATCAATTAGGTCATCGATTACCATTGGATCATTTAGGGCTTTCAGTTACCATAGTATCACTTAGGGCTTCCGGTACCACTGATTCTATCATGTCCCCATTTTGGAGGCAATTTGATTTAATTAATTAAATTAATTAAGTTGTCCAAAATAATGAATATTTTATGAGGATGACTAATTAATTATTTTAATTAAATAAATAAGTGATATTAAGTTAATTATTTATAAAGTTATCAAATAAATAAATATTAAAAAGTAACTTTATATTTAATTAATTTAATAAAGTGACTTGAATTATAAAATATTTTTTATAAAGTCACTAATAGATAAAATAAAATAATGTTTTAGAAGTTTCTAGAGAAAGTGGAGAAAAAGAATAAATAGGCACCCCGGGCTTCATTCTAATCATTCAGTTGTTTATTTCTCTCTTGACATCAAATTGTGATTCAGTCACATAGTCTATTGTGGAGCCAAGTGGTTTCAGATAGTCAGTTGATCTTTGGGAACGAAAACTCCCTTGGATTTGCATAACTGAGGAAGTGAAATATCTTCTGAAGGGTTGCACATTTGGAGGTGATACTTCAGTCACTTCAGCTAGGGCATCATTGGGCCTAAGGCCATTTTCAGCATTGCAGCATTTCAGAAGGCAATTTTAGCAGGGCCGAAATTATTGGAGGTCATTTCTAGCAGGTTTGAAATTATAGGAAGCCATTTTAAAGCAGAACCGAAAAAGCAGTCCGAAAAAAAGCAGGCCAAAAAAGCAGAACCGAAAAAGCAGTTCGAAAAAGAAGCTCCGAAAAAAGCAGTTCGAAAAGCGGATCCGAAAAAGCAATTCAAAAAAGCGGATTTGAAAAAAGCAGTTCGAAAAAGCAAATCCGGAAAAAGCAAGTGGAAAAAGCAGATCGAAAAAAAGCAAAGCAGAAGGGGCAGCATTGAAGAAAATTATTGCAGCCATCTACAATCAGGTTCTTCACTTCTCATTTGGCATATTTCCTGAGAAATGTAGGTTTTCAGCTGAGTACAAAATATAGCTTCAGCACTTCACTATTTTACATTGTACTTGTCTTTGTTTGCCATTTGGCATTATTGGTATCAAAGGAAGGCTAGGATTTTGCAATTGAAAGAGTGTTGTAATTTTTAGACTATTTATATTGCAACCCTCGAGTTGATGATCAGCTTATTAGTTTGCATTCCAATTGTTTGACAAAATATCAATTGGCTGTAAGTTCTCTTTTTGGCATAAATAATGTTATAATTTTGCATACTAAGTGTTTATATTAATGACACTTGGTTGTAAGTGCATTAATGCCATCTTAGGTTGCATCTAAAGTATTTGTCATAATTACTAGTTGCTGTAGCTACATTTTGCAAGTAGTTAAGTCACATATTTGTATTGAATATTGTCAAAATTAGTTGCACATTCATGTTAGGTCATTGTTTAGACAATCTGGAGTCTTTTTTGTAAGCATTCTCTTTGATGCAAATCGAAACAAGAGTCATTGCAACAATCTGAAAAGTTATATCCGTCATATGACACCTTGTATGCAAAGTGTTTGACAAAATTCTTCAAGCCTTCAATCAACATTCTAAGGTCGGATTTGAGCAGGGCCATTACAGTAGTATCAGAGCTTGCTTGCAAAGTGTTTGACGAAATGTCAAACCACTGAACTATAAAGATTTTTGGTGTTTGAAGAAGTTATAACCTGTTGGGGTTATTACAGATTCAAATAGGGCTGACTATACCATTGATTCAATTAGGGCTTCCGGTACCACTGTATCATTTAGGGTTCCAGTTACCACTGAATCAATTAGGGCTTCAGATTCGTTTCCTTCCGATTGCTTAACTATGGCAGTAACTCAAGATTACAAAATATGCTCATATTCAATATTCATATAAATGAAAAACAATCCATAATTCTATCTCTCGCATCTAGTTGTAAAATATCTGTAGCGATGAAATAACTCAATTAATCTTACCTTCTCATATATAAAAGAGATAATACCTGTTTCCGATGAACAATTGAATGCATAGCTTATCTCTGTCAGATGCATGTCCGACGTCTTGGGGAGAGGTGAAACATTGCCAGGGGTTTAACTACCCAACCTCGGACCAAATCTTATCCCTACACGATCTCTAACGAGAAAGACCCTCCTTACTTGGAATAGATAGGGGTCATCTTGCCATCCACTGGGCATCTTGTTATTTAAAACACCATGTGGCTTGGTTGTAGGAGATTACAATTGTAATGTTCCAAATAACCCCGAGCTGCAGATGCTTGATTGGCCGTAAGGATACGTTGCCTGGAAGGACGTTTTTCCCTATGAATGCTGTGGGAGTGGAGGCCGTACAACTACCATACACCAAATTAGGAGAGATGAGGCAGTTGTCGTACCAAGTGAAGGCCGTACTGTAAATCCAATTGCCGAACTATGTGCCCAGATGCTGTACGGAATGTGGCTGAAAAATGGCTGTACGGTTTAAAGAAGTGAAACTTTGTACAAGAGATAGACCGTACGGTGGGAGCTGACATAATGGTGGAGGCCGTACGACAGGGAAAGAAGGCCGTATGATGACTAGTTGTCTGTATGGTCGGGCTAGGTGATCATACAACAGTGGGAATTATGAAGCCGTACGGTGGACAGAATGAGAGTGGGAAGTTGTACAAGATGACTGTACGGTGAGACAAGGAGGTTAGTACAGTTAATTAAAGTTGCACAAGGAGAGAGTAAATACGGAATGAAAGTTGGAATATGTAGACAATAGAATGGAAATTGAAATGCAAGGAATACACAGACATTTTGGTGAAATACCTTATTCATTCAACACAAGAGAATCAATTTGCAAATGATAGAGCTCTGTTTTGCCAGATCTGACCCGAGAAATATATAGACGGAATAGGGTGAGGGTTGAATCCAACCAAAACCGCATGAGCCAAATAGGGAAGATCTTTCACTTCTAATATGGCTAACAACAAAGAATCCCCAACAGGAATTCGCAGTACAGAGAAATATAATCCAAAGCATACTTACTACTACCTACAAGCCGTGCTTAAATACTTGTCAGGAAACTTTTCGAGGGTGTACAAAGATAGCCGACGGCGACACAAACTACGGAAACAAAAATAAAAATGGGTCTGAGATACATTAAATCAATCGGCCTGTTACAAATGTTTAATTTATTATTTATTTTATAACGGGAACATTACAACAATAACAGGATTATGCATGAGCTATTAAATGTTTCCATTTAAAAAATGATGATATTGTTATGTAATAACTGATATTTTTTCATGTTATTGCAGATTCCTTTCTCTTACCTATCCACCCTTTTCTTTGGCTACACAGTCGAGTGAGTCTCAGGTGTTCAGAATCTCAGAGAAAACAGCTTTGTCAATTACTCAGGAAGATTACATACATCTAGATTTTCACAATCTATGATTACATGATTATGTTCTTTTAAGATTTCAGAATTGATTGTTTAAATCTAATATCCATTGGCATAATGATTATAGATCCATAATAAGATTTTCTTGGCTTTCACTTGCCATGACAAGTAAATCTAAAACATGATCAAATTTGTAATATCAAACGTAAATGTTGAACATACAAACATATTGTGAACATTTGAAAAGGCTGGGTCAACATTATACCATGTCATGTATGAGCTCAATAAATTTCAAATGTTACCCAACAAGTGTCTTTGGCTTGTACTACATTTGGAAACTCTTCGTAAGGAGATACTATTCACTTCTTTTTATGATGAATCTGAATACTATGAAAATAAGAAGGAAATTCATTATAGTTCATTGAAATTATTCCGTGAGTTAAATAATGTGAACACATTCATAAAGTAAAGAGATTTCTGTGCCTAGCCGGCTGCTATAGAAATTGAAATTGAAATCATTAGATAGGTAACTCATGACCTGATAGGAAGTCGATTCTGATGAAGAACTTGCAGCGGGATCAGTCTTTCCTTTAGTTAATCGGGATGTCGCTTTTATTGCACAAGTCTTTGTTCTCAGCCTGTATTCTTTAACAGCAAGCAATGGAACTCGAGCCACTTGAGATATCAGTCGATATGCAAGTAACTAGTAGATGTAGCAATGGTTAATTGTAGGGTCGAATGGTTATGGAGACAAGGAAATAAAAATCTGGAAACGCAGCAAGGCAGGAAGAAGTTCGGTATTCGGGAAAAGATGATCCGTCTCTCCCTCATGGCTTAGCAAGAATAACCATGTACGACAGAATTATAGCAGAGTATTGATTAGGAATGAAACCGCTAATAACAAGGAAAGATTTGAAAGAAATCGTGTATGAGAGTTCTTGCCTTCCTTGCCTAACCTGACTCACAAGATAATTAAAAATGAAGGTCGAATGATGTGGGGGCAAAAATAAATTGGAAAGAAAAACGTAGCAAAGAAAAATAATTGGGTGAATGAAATATATCCCCTCGACTCCTCTCACGGCTTCCATATAAGGGACGAACCATGACTTCTTGGTTCCCATCGGTTATATAACATATGTCAATTCGAATGCCAAGTATTAAATCGATTTAACATGCCAAGTGTTAATTGGCTAAAAACAAGAATGGAAAGAATAAAGTTGGAAGATTAAAATTTGAATATTATTATTCAAATGTTATTATATTTTGAAGATTATTATTTATATAAGCACATGTAAATATATTAGTGAGTTGACAACACTTAAATAAATTATTATAGTATAATGGTGCAATTCATTTTTATATCTATATGCACGTATATAGATATATCTATTATGATAATATGATGAAAGATTATTTAACATCTTTGAGGTTCGTTTTATAATTCAATTATTTTAATTAAATTATTTATTAAAATAGCTCATGCAAGTCCCATAGATGTATCTTGTTTTTCAAGTTGCTAGGTCCTCAACCTATTTGCTTAGTGATAGTGATGCTCCTGCCTAATTCTTTTTTGACAATGCTTCCACCCCTTAGACATGCTTCCTAAAAGGAAATTCTCCACAGTTAAATTATATTATCATAATAAATTATTTAATTATAAATAATCACAACGGTTAACCATCTTCTTAATTCTATGAATTCGTGATTAACGATCAGCTAACATGTTATCTTCACTTGAAATCATAACAACTAACTATCTTACCCTTTCGCTGGATTATACCAAATTAAACTGCCAACTGACTTTATGTGAATCTCAATGGCTATATTTCAAATTAGGTCAAAAATTGGGATGTAACACTTAATCCTTCCACAAACAACATTACCTTCTTTTCAGACATGTTAAGAACCATGATGGATATCTGCTAAAATTTATCAATGTATATGTCTAAAGCTCCACTATGCTTGAGGTGGGCTAAATCCCTATAATAGATTTCTATGTCCTTCCTGTTGAACCGAGTGATCAGCTTGCTGCTAAACTCTTCATATGAATCAATCATGCCATGATCCTAGTTAACAAGTCCGTGATGCCACCAATCATAAGCTGTTGTGTCCAAGTGCATAGTAGCAAACTTAACTGCTTCAGTTTCAGTCATGGGTTTTAATGTGAGAAATGTATCCAGCTCATGATCCAGGCCCTAGTTGTAATTTTTTTGCTGCCATCAAATACAGGTAAAGTTAATTTGTCCATAGGATACTTCAAGTCCCTGTTTGGGCCTCTAGGCCGTCTATCCTATCTAGCTCTTGCCATCTCCCTTTGCTGTACCATATGCTAAACAAAGCTCAAATCTGCTTTAATATTATTAGGGAATAGATCCCACTCAATGTGCATAGCCATAAAGTCCTCTGGAATTGCCACTACTGCCCCTGCATTTCCCACTTCTGCTTCCTCGTTATTTTCAGCAAATATTGACATCCATGGTCTATGTGTGGTATGTGTAGGTGTTCTAGCAACTCATGGAGACCCAATTGCACTTCCTCCTTTGCTGTGATGGCTTTGCGGTCTTCTAACTTATTTATTGCCTCAATATGTTGGTTCCCAAAACCAAAGATTGGAAATCCAAGAGCTTTGCGAATTCTCAAATAGGATTACTCAATCAGTTTTGGCCGACAAGTGGGAATGACTTCAATTCCCCTACATTTCAGGCTTTGATAGACCTAGGCGGGTAAACCTTCCTTAAACCCTTATGATCTGGTTCAAAGCTTTTCTATAGCAAATTTAAACTTTGTGAATTCTTAGTTTATAGGTTGGTAAAATCTTTAAAATTCATTCAAGATGAAATTATATGAATGCTTTAATATTTGTTTGTGAAATGAATGTTATTTTAAAATGGAAGGAATAGCGTTTATGAGTTATGGATATGATGGAATATTGAACTTCAAGACTTCAGACGTTAACCCATTTTAATAAAATGCAGACCAGTCCCTTATTCTACCTTGGGCAAATAGAGTCAAACTTCTTTAGATGCTTATATACAACCCTGAGATGACAGTACTTACACCATCCACTACCTTATAGACCGAAGCTTCAATTAACAACACAAACCTTAGTTGAGTTGAATTTAATTTCTTTGGGCAAACCAACTAGACAAAACTTACATAGACTTTTATTGGAATCAATTTTTAAGCTTTAGCAGCAATTAATTTTAAAATTAATAATCGCAGGGGATAAATCTGAAAGAATATTCTAATCTTCAATTTTCAAGATGAATAAGCAAAACAGGGATCTTGCATTAAATTTGAAGAATGAGTATAGATGGTCTCTACTTTATTACAATAATTAGCATATCATAACTGCAAAAACATTCTACTCCTTTTATCTCCTTTTCTTCTTATTCACTGCTCATCTTTCTTACATTCCTCTGACTTGTCCTTTCTCTCTTTGTCCTTTTGCAAATTTATATTCCATTTAATAGGTGTGACTTTTCAAAATGAAATGTCCTATCTTAACGTCTTTTAGTTACAAAAAGCCATCCATATTTATTTATAAGTTAAGAAACTTATGATTCCGGATTCCTTTTATTAAACATTTGTTTATTACTCCATTCAGCATGATTCATAGTTGACTATAATCCTTTTAATATATCTTTCACTTATGAATCATATATTTGAGTTAGGCATTCTATTACTGACTTGGCAAGGATTCATTCTGTCAGAGCTGTTCCTGAAGTGTTTAGAGTTTGAAGAATTTTCATCTGCATGACATATCTTTGCATATCACTGCGTAGGTATATATGTAAAACGTCAAGTGGCTATCACTGTCTTGAATAATACTTCCTCCACTTAAAGAAAACTCTCGCTGACATCCTCTTTTAAAAGTGGTGACAAATGCATCTGTGGGCTGTGAACTTCCATCAAACGGTATGCAAGTATCTTCACACGTGACTTTGGTTTGAAGGCAAATATATATTTGTTATCGCTGCTTGTCTTCACTATATGAACTTCGTGGCTCTTTTAAGTTTCGGCGACATCCACGCGAGGAGCATTTGCTATTCAACTTTTCGGTTGTTTGTCATGCATATCATGGCATACATATTTTCAATATGCTGTCTCTGTTTGCCGCTAATAACCAGGATACAAAGGTTGGTGAGGTCAATCAAGTGTGGAAATCGCCAAAGTTGAGATGTGCCATGTAACACATCTCCATATCCCTAGATACATGAATATCAAAAAGATGATTCGCTCAGTGCAAGATGTTAATTGAATTTATTTATCACATCCATTGTGTATAATTTCCCCGCTGAAGAATTAACTCAATATATCATTGCATGCATCTATCGATGGAGACTCTCATTTTGTGTAGTCATCGTGGGAGATACTTGAAGGTTTGTGTTTATAGTCTAATGAAATTGATTGGCCAGAAAGTCTTCACTACTTATCATCTGTATTTGTCTTCTTTCAATCTCCATTTCAGTTGTGCTGTTTTCCCTCAGTTTAAACAATGAGGAATGTTCCATCCATTCGACAGTTCAAATATTCCATAAATGTTCGCATTTCACATAGTATCGCTATTTGCAAGACTGGAGGATGATAATAGATATCTAACCACAAGATGTGCTTTTGGCTCTATTTTTCAAGAAATTCTATTTGCTCCAAGGTATGAATATAATATCACCTCTTCTTTTACATATGCATATTTCACCCTCTTTATTGATTTCCCTTTGTCAATCCTATCATATATGTCATACAAAGAGGAGCTTTTTGACTTCTTTATAGAATATTTTTTTTAAAGTCTGCCAAGATTGCTGAATTTAAATTCTATGTTCGATTTAGTGAAACTCTTAGAAAAGGCAGTTAAATGTGACTGCTTATATGATCACTAGTGAAATTTCTTTTTGATTCTTTGAGAGAGTTTTTGCTACTTTTCTTAATTTTTTGAGTATGTACTTTACCTAGTACAATGGTTGAGTTGTTGGAACTTGGGATAAGTGATTGAAAGAGGAGAAGAAAATAACTGGATAATTATACTCTTCACCTCCGTGCCCTTTTAATATGAAATGGATCCAGTTTTGTACTCACTGTGGCATGTTTTGGAACAAAGGGCTACTTCTTGTATGCTGGAAAATGCACACAAATGGAGGGCTAAAATTTAGAGCTCCATCACAATGAACTGCTGTAAAACATTGACAATGTGGTTTTGTCCTTTCCAGAGGGCTCTCAATGTTTCCCTGGTCTCTTTGTCTACTTCATCTGCCTGATTTGCAACCATTCCAGGATTTGATTGAATTCCCACAATTTCAGATACTGTTCTTCCCTCTGGTATCACACGAGGTCTCCAAATTGTACGTGTTTCCCTGTCATACTGATGCATTCAAAACAATTGCCCACTAGGTAGCAGGTTCACTGCTCTGATACCACTGTAAGATCCCTGGTTAGACTTGCTATAAATCTCCTTAGTTTCTAGTGAGAGAATTATTGACCTATGTGTATTCTGAATGAATGAGCTAAGTTTTTGAGAGTTAAAATGATTCAAGAATTTAAAGTACAAACTACTGATTATCCTGCAGCTCGTATTAGCCTGAACTGATGTTTGCGAGAGCAATTTATATAAATCTATTTAAAATAACACAAATAGTATTTCACTGCCCAACATAGGAGGATATGAAGTATTACCCACCAACTCATGCAGATGGATTGCATAGTATTTCGTATATAATGAAATGACTATGCAGTGGTATGCAACAAAATAATTCACAAGAAGGGTTCAACTCTAATATATTAATCTTCACAGCTCTCAGCATATAATACAGAATGACTAGTAAAGGGGAATTATTAAGGAAGTTGCAGCATCTGGTAGCAACTTCACCCAAATGAACAAACTAATTTATTCAACAGTTCACACCAGTTTCTGCTAGCAACTAGTATATGCAAAGATGCCTATTCTCAAATGATGCCTGAGCATCTCCACAAAATGATTAGTTGACATTAGATAATATTGTTTGGTCTCCTTCATCAGTGGTCTTGCTACCGTCTACTGTTGAAGTATAGCTTCAGTTGAAGTGATATTCTCATTACATTGAGTATTTGTATTCTTGATTTATATGAACATTGTTTTATGTCTTATATTATTGATGAGAATTATATATATATATATATATATATATATATATATATAAATAAAATAATATAATATAATATGGTTTATATTAATATTACATATATGCTTAAAGATGAGTTATACATATGGTTATTTATTCACTAATGATTACTAACTATAGAGACGTGTGTCTTCATGAGACATGTCTCATATTTATGAGTCTTAAAATCTGCATTTGGAAAATATCAGTAACAATGGCAATATAATTATTACATTTGCAGACATGATTCATGTTACTTAACATGGTATTAGAGCCAACTACAAATGTAACTATATCAAATGATAGATAGATACAACAAAGGTGCAGAAAATGACATTGTCCAAACTAGTTCTATTTGGAATTCATATTACACAGAGATGATCAGTAGAAAAGTATAAATCATATCACATAATTAGCAGCGAGAAGATATGCGAATAATCGAAGGAGCAGGTCAGAAAAGAACCATCGATTATTAAGGAGATTGATCATTTTCAAGGCAGCACTACGAAGAAATCTCTTTAGCACCGATGATGAATAAAGTATCTATCAACAAGGAAGAGCCAAGAGAAAATATAAAATGTTATGAATTGATGCTTCCGCACCCACTACCAAATTGCCTCCACCATGAGAGACATGATTTAGACTCAAAGTTATTGGTTGCACGCATGAGCAAAAGAGGAGGACAGGGAACAATGAAATCCCCTTCGTACATTATGAGAAAGGCATATAAAACCAATACAACACAAAGTTGACTACACACATGGCGGTAGATGTCGATTGACAGTGAAAACAAATGAATGACACCGTTCACAGACAGAACGAACCAGGCCCAGTCACCATTTAACAAGGCTTGATCGTGCTTCACACAGAATCCTGATGTGCGGAAGAGAAGAAGTTGCAGGCTATTGTTGAGCAATGAATCAGGGTTGTGAGTGATATGTTGTGGGATGCCCACCCAGCCAGGGAGTTTGAAATGCTATGGTGTTCAACACTATATGACTACACGTTGGGAATGGAGGGAGCATGGGAAATAGGTTAATGTGCTTTATTACAATAATAATGGAGATTGTGATCCACGTCATTTACCAAACTAGGCATCACCGAACAATTCCTTAAAGGAATTAGGCATTGAAGACGGAGATTAACAGTCTTCAGTGAGTAACATAGACCAAACAAAAGACAATATATTGCATCGCTAAAGGTGTTAGGAATGTTTGATTTATATATCTTTCGCATAATACATCTACAATTATTTTGCGCCAGTGATATTTTGGTTATGAAGAGATGATGGCAACCATCTACTGATGAAGCATTTAGAAGGCAGAAAATAATATGCAAACACCAATAAATACTACCAATTATAATAAAAGTACAAGTCAGTAACCCTAACTAGAGGGAAAGCAAATTGACTATATTTAATCATTGTTAGGGAATATATACTACGTGGCTAAAAAAAAATAATATTGTTGTAAATCACTTGTGAAAAGTTTCCGCAACACTCACATATAAGTACGATTATGGAATCAAGAAGTGTGATGATTATATAATTACTTAGCAGTGATATTACTTATAAGAGAGTGAGGGATATTACTGCAGTGGGAGTTGGATGTCACATACCAGTCACAAGTGGAATCACAATTGGCCCAGCCACCCAACAAAGAATACCATCCCTCTTTATTTATTTCGGTCAAGGCAAAGACGCATAATTTTACCGTAGGACCACAATAGAGAATTTTCATGATAAAATAATAACATTAGCATTAGTTTTTTTCTTGGTCCCCTCCTCATCCCTTTTGGAAGCACATTAGCCTATCGAGATGCACAAATAGGCTAGTGTGAGGGTGTGTTGATCGTGCCAAGTGGGTGGGGGGGAACATGACAGAAAACTTCAGGTTTGGGTCTGCAAATACCTCTGTTTCAGCCCTCTAATGGCTACGAAATGTGTGGTTTGCCCTTAGAATCAATCAGCAAACTATCATAAACAGATTTGAGGGCTTGGTGAATGTTAATGTTGTAGCTTCAGTCGGATTAATTTGATCAAGAGATTATGTTTACCAAATAAACATTATTACGAATAATTAATAATTATTAGATGAGTTATATACACACACACACACACACACACACACACATACACATACATATACATACACACATAAACATATTGTGTAATGTTATTGACATCTAATAATTATTAATTAATGTTATTGATCAACATAGAGACGTCTCTACGTGGGACATGTCACTTCTACACTTATATATTTACTTTCAGATCTGCGCTTGGAAAACACATAAGTTACAACAGTGCTATTATATTTGCAGCAATCCTTCATCGAAATGGTATCAGAGCAGGATCAAACTTCTGGGAATCTAAACTTCCTTTGTTTTTGAATGAGTTATGGTCTGAGAACAATCTAAAGTATAGAGGAATTAGAGAATTACGGCAAAGACTATAAGGCAATCAGCATAGTACATGAGGACATCGAATCAACTACATTCTTGGAGAATACACATCAGTAGTCCAGCCTGGTCCAGTGGTCAATAATGAAGTAGACATTGCTATCTCGACAGAGGAGGCATCCAGGAGTATTGCAGACCCAACTACTGTGACATGTGTGATAGGAAACATAAATTGATGTGTGTGTGTATATATACACACACACACACACACACACACACACACACACACACACACACACACACACACATGCGTGCAATAATCAAACAAGATCGGAAAAAAGAAGGCGACTTTGGATGCCATACAGTGTAGAAGAGATTTATTTTTCGAGTCTTCACCCACATCTGCCTAATTGCTTTGTCACAGATACTTGCTACCTACTGTACCCTAATGTTTGAAGGTGACTTTGAACACTCCTTGCCAAATAAGTGCCCCCATGTTCGAGATGAGATCCAACCGTTAAGAAATGCTTGGCCGTGGATTTACTAGACGACTCTCGAGGGGGTCACTACAAGAATCCACAATCTAGAGGGCATTTAAAATTCCAGGCTTCGCCCGCATGGCACATGAGGCATAGATCAAATTTTGATGTTTTTAAGCCTAGTGCTTCCTGCTTCAAGTTTTACTCTCATTCCATGTTTAAATTCAGTGTTATGCAACTGGCATTGTGTGGTTATCTTGAGATGATCAGGAAGACATGTGATTACTGTCAGCATAGTGTGGAGCGAAATGTTGTCTCCACTCTACAAAATCTTTACAATTTGGAGGTTGCTACTTCTGTGCATGGATGGCTTAATGTCATTGATAAAGTTATTGCTAATAACAGGGAAGGATTCTATCCCCATTTTCCTCAAAACAACATGTCTTCTTTGTTTGATTTTGACACAATATGTTGTGATCATGGCTTGTATGAGGTTCCTTGCTCCAGCTGCGAGAACATTTCTGTATATTGGGGTCTCCGCCTGAATTTGGCATGTCTGAGAATGTTCATCATAGATTCATGAACTGGAATTAGAGAACTGTTGAGTTTGTTCCGGATGAGCAGTTATTTGTGGTGTGAAGTTAGTTTGGTTGCAGCTTCAAGCTTTTATTATTGTCATTTGGAATTTACTTAGACATTTGGTGTGTGCGTCTGCATGCCGCGTATTCATATAAGTCATAAAGATTGAATTCAAATTGAATTGGAGTCATAGAAGTTTGATAAAGTTTGGAAAGAAGCCTCTTTCGATGACAAACCAGTCCCAATTCCAAGACTTTGCCAATGAAGATTGACGACAGGAGTTTGTCATGGTTAGAGCAATAAGGAGAATCAATATAAATCACTAGCAGTAAGATTTTGATAACTGTTATCGTTTCTGGTGCAGATGGGATAGGGAATAGTTCCTTGTAAGATGTGGGTCCAGAACTGGTTGCAGAAAGCTCTTATGAAGGTGTCGTAAAAGAAGCTCTCTTGTGATAAGGCACTGGGCATATTGTCCAAGACTCGAGATCTAATCTTCGTACTTTCATGGTCATCTGAAGGAACAAATCAATGAAGGATACATCTGATGATCTGAATTAAAATACTAAAGCTGGTGTTGAATTCAAGACCCATAAACAGTCTTTGTGCCAATATTGGCGATGAGAGGTTGTACCAAATATGACAGAGGAATGACAAACTGTTTTAGAAGACGACTCCTATCTACACTTTAAACAGACACTTCGGCAAAGGAGAATTGTGCCACAAAGAATATTGTTAAAAACAAGTTCAAATTAGTTGGTGGCATCATATGTTAATTCTCTAGCTATTGGCAGCCTCCGAAGAGGTTACAAGAACTATCACAAAGCTCAATCTCATCTCATTAGCAATCATGATCAAGAATAGATAATCAAGGTTTCAGAATTTCTGTTTGGTTATGAGTCTATTTTCAGAACCCTACAAGGCTCCCAAATTCATGTTGGGGCCCAAAACCTTGTTCGGAACTAGTAAAAAGAGAATAAGTAAAGTTGTTAATAGTGAAGAGAGAAAAAAATTCTTTCACGAAGGATGGTTGTCATTAAATATAGATATGGAGGGAGCCATTGACTTTAGCTGATCAGTAAAGGACTATAATTCTGCAGTGATAGCATATAATCAAATGACTATAATTCTAATTGCTCACATCCATAGTTGGCAAAATTTGTTTGAGTAGAACCCAGTCTTTATTGGGTGATTTACTAGAGTTTAGTCTAAATAAGACTGTCATGGGCATACCAGCATAGAGAAATAATACATTGAAGGACTTTAAATGGGAATTAATACTTTTTGAGCCAATATTTAATTTGTGGTGTTGCCATGGGCCTTCAAAACCAGCATTAATAAAATGAATGGAGGAACTCTCCATGAGTCGATTCATAAGAACAAGAGGATTCAATTGAAGGATGTGCTTCTTATTTCTATTGATATTGTGAAGGGAACACTGTTATTAAATAAACGTGGAGTTGCACATAGAGACCTGAATATAACAAATTTTTAATTGGACAAGCAAGGTAATACATCTATTCAGATATTGTCTATTGGTACCAGAAGAATCACCACCTTCTCTTAGCATAAATTGAGTTTTAACAAGAGTCATTGGATAATAAGGTGTAATGGGGGCATCTTTGAGATTGCAACACATTTATTTGGGGATTCCCAAGAGGGTAAAGTGGTGTGGATTTCATATTATTACAAATACGAACTACAATTTGCATAGCATTGAGTTGAGATGCCAGAAGAAAGTACAAATCAGACTCACATACATGTAGAAAGGACTCACATCATGAAGAATGTCGTTGGGCATTTGCTCCAAAATAATGAGATAAGTATTTCCTGATTACTATATCTTCAGTATCACTCCTATTTATTTTTGTGGTGAACCTCCTTTTTTTTGTTCTTTTTATTAAAATAACCTTCATGTTTCCTTTTAATGCTCACTATTGTATCTTATTATATCTCTGTAAATATTAGAATGTTTCTAATATTTAGTATAGTCTAGAATAGAATGTTTCTATTCTATTCGACTCTCCTCTTTGTATATATAGATCAGTTTGATCTCTGATTAATTCATTCAAATTTTCTGCCATTTACATTTGTAACATGGTATCAGAGCTATTGCTTCAAATAGTTTTGAATAGTTTATAATTTCTTTCGAAATTATCTGCTCTAAATTTCGAAATTATTTCTGCCATTTTCTCTACAACCCATCTAGGGTTTCTGTTTTGAGAAATCTGAAATTCATTCTGCAAATCCCGAGTTCACTTTTTTTAAATCGCAGGTTTCTTTGGCTCACGTCTGATCTTCTACAAATCGCGGGTTTCTACCGTCGTTTTTCTGCAACTCGCCGTTTTTTTGCAACTCGGCATTTTGTGTGAGTGAAAACGTGTTCAATCCGCCCTTATCTGCCTGGATTTGTCTATCTCAAATCCGCTTGTTCCAAAATCTGCCTATATCTGCCATTTTTCCTGCAAATCTGACCTTCGAAGCTGCCGACTAGGTTTTTGCTTGAAACCCTAGTTTTGTGACCTCCAAAAATTTTCTGATCACATATTCTTGGTGGGTTTTTCAAAATCTCAAATGGGTCTTCATCAGATTTTTGTGGGTGCCTCGTTTTTTGTGCCTCAATTTTCGAGCCAGCGGATCCGAATTTCGACAACACTTTATTTCTGGGTTTTTCGAGCTCTTTTCTGAGTACTTCTCCAATTTTTTTGGGTCTTTCATTTTCTCACCTCGAAGTTTGTGCCATTTGAAATATTCACATATTATAAGCATCTGTATCAGCAGCATCAGAAGTCAGACTCAATTAAACAGTACGCCAATGCTACCCAACCTCAGAGCGGAAAGAATCTATCTACCATGCCTTTATGGCCAGCATACCTGCAAATCATGTGAAATCTTCTGCCTAGTACATCGATTCTGGTGCCTCCCGACATTTCACTCATAGACGTGATTGGTTTGTTGAATTCACTCCCTATTCTGACTCAGTAATCTTTGGAGGCGGTGAAGAATACAATATTGTCGGCAAGGGCAATGTTCAGATTCAGATTGGAGGAAGAAAACTCATGTTTCTCAATGTATGTTATGTTCCTGGCATGAAACATAATCTTCTGTCTGTTAGTCAGATTATAAAGCACTCCCCTCAGTTGGATGTCGTTTTCAGTGGAAATAAGTGTTCGATTATTGATCGTGCTTCTTGCACTACCCTTGCTTCCGGTCTTGAGGATCATGGTATTTATAGGCTTGTAGATTCAGGCGATTCCCTTAAGCATGCCTTCATCGCCGAATCATCCGCTCTCAGCAGTCTCTGGCATCAGCGATACGGTCATCTGAACATTCAATATCTAGCACAACTTGTTCGAGATAATTTAGTCCATGGCGTACCTAATATTCAGACCCAGAACCATCGCGTTTGCGGAGCTTGCCAAGCAGGGAAGCAACATAGGACACCATTTAAGAATGGTGAAACATGGCGGGCATACAAAGTACTCCAGCTAGTCCATGCTGATGTATGTGGTCCTATGAATACTCCTTCTATTACTGGGAACAGATATTTTTTACTCTTTGTGGATGATTTCAGTCGCAAAATGTGGGTATATTTTCTTAAGCAAAAATCATATGCCTTTCTTGTATTTTAGCAGTTTAAAGCTCTAGTAGAAAAAGAGTCTGGTTCCTCCATCCGTACTCTTAGGACTGATAATGGGGGGGAATTCTGTTCTTCTGCTTTCTCTGTCTTCTGTACTACTCATGGCATTAGACGTCAATTCACCACACCTCACACTCCTCAGCAAAATGGTGTTGTAGAGCGTCGAAACCGTACCATCACAGAAATGGCTAGGGCTATGCTAGAACATAGAAATGTTCCCAGAAAATATTGGGCAGAAACAGTATCCACAGCTGTCTACCTTCTTAACCGGTCACCCACCCTTGCAGTTAATCATAAGACTCTTGAGGAAGCTTGGTCTGGTCGCAAACCTAGGATCAACCATTTGAGAGTTTTTGGCTCTCTAGCATATGTATGGATTCCTGATGCCAAACGCACTAAGTTGGATTCCAAAAGCCAGAAACTTATGTTTACAGGATACAGTCACACACATAAGGCCTATGGACTGATTGATGTAAATACTGATCGTTTAATCTTTAGTCGTGATGTTGTGTTTGATGAGGAATTTGGACCATTTCCGCTCTCTGACTCCCCACCACATTCCGAGATTCAGTCTTCAGCAATCTCTGACTTAGGTTCTTCTATTTTATATGAGTCATCTGATGCTACTGATACACCACCTCAGTCACTTCCAGATAATACAACTCCTGCTCCTGCTTCTCCTCCAGCTATTCCGACAGCATCTGATATTAGCTCCTCGACTCTTCGGCCAAAATGGTGGGCTCAAACGCTTAGTGATCTTCGTCCTGATGAACTCATTGAGGGTAGAACCTCCAGAAATAAGAGCCTTTAGCACAACACAGTTAATATAGCTCTTATGGCCAACATCCACAGTATCCTTGAGCCCCAGATATATGCAAAGGCCAAAGGAATTCCAGAATGGGAACAAGCAATGGATTCTGAGCTTCAGAGTCTTCAAAAGAACCACACTTGGGTTCTTTCAGATCTTCCTCCTGGGAAGAAACCCATTGGCTGTAAATGGGTCTATAAGGTCAAGTACCATGCAGATGGTACCTTGGACAAATACAAAGCTAGACTTGTTGCTCGAGGATTCACCCAGCGCGAAGGCATTGATTATAAGGAGACATTTGCACCGACAGCCAAAATGAGCACTATTCGCATTCTTCTTGCAATTGCAGCTCAGTATGGTTGGAAAGTTCATCAGATGGATGTGAAGAGCGCCTTTCTCAACGGTGAAATACAGGAAGAAGTCTACATGACGCAACCCCTAGGTTTTAAGGTTGCTGGTTCAAAACACAAAGTATGTAGACTCCAGAAGGCCCTTTATGGTCTTAAACAAGCCCCTAGGGCTTGGTACATAAAGATTGATCATTACTTGGTTACTCAAGGATTTCAGCGTAGTTCGTCAGACAGTAATCTGTATATTAAACACTCTGGTAATGATATTCTTTTTCTTGTTGTTTATGTGGATGATTTGATCATTACTGGAAATTCAGAACATTTGACTTCAGAAATCAAACAGGATCTATGCAGAACTTTTGATATGACAGATCTCGGATTGCTTCATTATTGTTTAGGTATTGAGGTTTGGCAGACTGACAACATCATTTTTTTGTCTTAGTCCAAGTATGCCAGAAGTTTGCTTGATAGGTTTCGAATGCAGGATTGCAAATCTACCTCCACTCCTATGGAGACTGGTCTGAAATTGTCTGCACAATCTGTTTCTCCTCCTATAGATGAAACACTCTTCAGGCAGCTAGTAGGTAGTCTCATCTACCTTACTACTACTAGACCTGATCTCAGTTTTGCAGTCAGCTACATCTCACGGTTCATGACAAACCCCAAGACTGATCATTGGATTGCAGCGAAACGTGTGTTACGCTATGTACATAGTACTTCAGATTATGGTCTTCTTTACACAAGGAGTACTACTCCTCAGCTCAGTGGATTCACTGATTCCGATTAGGCCGGCTCAGTTGATGATAGGAAATCTACTTCTGGCTATGTGTTTAGTATCGGATCTACAGTAGTTACTTGGACCAGTAAGAAGCAACAGGCACATGCACTCTCCTCTACAGAAGCAGAATATAGAGGAGCTGTCAAGGCAGCTTGTGAAGCAGTTTGGCTCCGGCAGATGCTTGTAGATATGCATATTCCTCAAGTAGGTCTGACTTCTTTGTTTTCAGACAATCAGGGCGTACTCAAACTTGCCAAGAACCCAGTGTTTCATGAACGAACCAAGCACATCGAGCTTCATTGCCATTACATCCGACAATTAGTAGAAGATGGATCTATTCAGTTACGCTATGTTCCTACCTCAGAGCAATCAATAGATATTTTCACTAAACCCCTTGGTCCTGACAAGTTTGTTAAATTCAGGGGATCTATTGGTGTAGTAAATAGGTTGAGCATTAAGGGGGGGTATTAAAATAACCTTCATGTTTCCTTTTAATGCTCACTATTGTATCTTATTATATCTCTGTAAATATTAGAATGTTTCTAATATTTAGTATAGTCTAGAATAGAATGTTTCTATTCTATTCGACTCTCCTCTTTGTATATATAGATCAGTTTGATCTCTGATTAATTCATTCAAATTTTCCGCCATTTACATTTGTAACACTTCTCTATGTACTATGAGCTATTTTCCTTGATCTTTTTTGGGGATGTTATTGTAGAAAAGGAAGAATGGTACATCGGGCATGCTACCAAAATATTGTGCAGGACTCAATCTTGTGATAGTAGCTCCAAAGTAGTTTGGATCTAGGATTCATTAGTCATATGTTGACCATGCTAGATAAAGTGAGGCTATTGGAGTTAGATATCTTCTATGATTGAGATTATGTGTATACTTTTGTAACAAGATGGAGCCTGACGTTTCATTAGAGGAAACCCTAGACGAAGAAGTCAAGAGGTTGATGTGTGTACTTGAAGCTTCAGAAGAGAACTTCATTATCTTTAATTTCTGATGTTGTCAAGGCTAAAGATAAATCCACAATTTAGTATATTCACTTATGTTACTGTGAATAAAGGTATGCTTACGTAACAGAGGGAGTAGATAGAGGATATGCTCCAGTTCACCTTTGAGATCTTGGTCATATTTATTCAAAGGGAGTAAGCCACGTCGAGATGGATTTGTAGTGATCAAAAAGTTGTGGAAGTCAAAGGACTATGATTCATGAGATGAAATTCCATATATGTAGGCCGAAAGGCTTTTATGCATATATCTAGACTATAACATTCCTAGATAGATGGATACTTGATGATCCATGGAGCGTGACATGACTTGTTGCTAGGAGGTTAGAAGATTGATATTAGATTGAGAGGGAGTTTGACAGTTTGTCATAAGCGATCTTGGATGAAGAATTCAATAGATTGATATCTGCTTAATGAATTCTTCTCTGCGAGGGAGAAGTTCAAGGTGGAATTCCTTGTGACGCTTTCTTCTCTGCGAGAGAGAACTTGGAAGTGAAAGCCGTTTTTCCACCCTTTGGGAATATCCATGGTGGATTCACCCTATGATATGGTTCATAGTGGATATTATGTGAGTTACTACGTGATTCTGTAGAAACATCATGAGAGGTGATGATCTTCTATTGATGTTTTAATTGTGGTTACTATTGCAAGGTTGACAATCTTAGCAATAGTTTAACCTACTGTCATGATGAATATCATTTGGTTGTTGTCTGTGGAGATCATGATAGTACATATCACATAGATAATTCTTGAAGTTATCATACTGAGATATGGCATGGTGTATAGTATAAGACGTAGTTTTGGAGACACCATGTGTAGATGTTTTCCTTGGTAGGCATCATGAGACTTGATGTCAGTGCACATACCAAAGAAAATGTAACTATGATGAATATCATATGGTTGAATCATACTTGATTTTAATTCAAAATATCATATTAAGATGATATCTCTCTCATTACTCGAGAGTATAGTGTGTTCATCTTACAAACAATCCTCTGTAGCTAAGAGGGAGTGTTAATGTTGTAGCTTCAGTCAGACTAGTTTGCTCAAGAGATTATGTTTACCAATTAAACATTATTACCAATAATTAATAATTATTAGATGAGTCATATATATATATATATATATATATATATATATATATATATATATATATATATATATATATATATATATATATATATTGTGTAATGTTATTGACATCTAATAATTATTGATTAATGATATTGATCAACATAGAGGCATGTCTCTACATGGGTCATGTCTCTTCTACCCTTATATATATACTTTCAGATCTGCACTTGGAAAACACATAAGTTACAGCAGTGCCATTACATTTGCAGAAAACCCTCATAAATAGTGAATTTATACAATTTAAAAAAAATCGTCCCTATTTGGATGATCTTCAGATTTGGATCTGCAGACATTTTCAGCCCTTTCTTGCCTTCAAGAAACTTAGAAAATGGTCTCCAAACAACCTGCAACAATCCATGGATAAAATTCCTTGCAATTAATTTTCCATGAATTTCCAAAAAAATCATACCATAAAAGGGTTTTCAGAATTTTGGTCTGAAAAGACCTTGCTTTCAGCCATCTAATGGCCTCCAAATCAATGTGCCAAGATGGGGGATTGGTTTAGAACAAGTGCTTGGAAATATGTGCACTTGAAAAATTTCCATGAATTTCTTGAACCCTCAAAAGTTTACCCAAGTCCTATGAGCATTTTATTGAGACTCTCTACGTCACTTCTACTGGTGTTGATCTGAAGATCACAGATCTTTGCACACTTTTGCTTCAGCAAGATCGGTGGAAACAACAGTTTAGTAGTAGTACCAACTCCACCTCCACAGAGCAAGCCTTTGCTGCTAAATCCTTTTAGAAGGATAAGGGCAGTTCTCATTCATAGGAGTTTTCTTAGCAGAAGTCCTCTGCTATAGCATCAAAAGGCTTCAAGAAAAAGAGCATTCAATGCAACTACTGCCACAAGTATGGTCACATGAAAGTTTAATGTCGAAAATGTTTAGCTGCCCAAGCTAAGCAATCTGGTTCGTAGCCCAAAACGAACAACATAGAGTACACTAAGCGGTCAAAATCTGCCTTTTAGGTCTTCATGGCTAAAAGACTCACAGATCATGTCAAATCCTCTTCCTGTTACATTGAGTACATTGATTAGGTGCATCTCATCATTTCACCCACCGCATAGACTAGTGCATTGACTACCAACCTTTTTCTGATTCATTAATTTTTGGTGGTAGAGAAGAGTACACTATTGTCGCCATAGGGAACATTTAGATTCAGTTTGTTGGGAGGAATCTCATTTTCCTCAATGTGCACTATGTTCCAAGGATGGAACTCAATCTAGTCTTAGTTAGTGAGATGCTGCGACACTCCCCGTAGTTGGATATTACCCTCAGTTCACATCAATGCCCTATCATTGATAGGGATACTCAGTTTGTTGTTGCAGATGGCCTTGAGGATCATGGTCTTTTTAGACTTGTTGATTATGGTGATTCTTAGGACCTAGCTATGGCTACTTGACGATCTCTAGTCAGCTCACTTTGGCATCAATAGTATGGGCACTTGAATGTGCATTATCTCTCTCAGCTTGCTCGGGAAGAGCTTGTCCTTGGTTTGCCAAAGATTCAGACTCAACTTGGAGTTTGTGATGCATGTCAAGCTGGGATGCAACATCGCACACCTTTTCTTGTTGGCGATTCATGGCGCGCTTCTCAGGTACTTTAGCTTGTTCATGTCAATATCTACGGCCCCATGGCTACCCTTTCTGTTCTTGGGTCTAGGTATTTTATATTGTTTGTTGATGATTTTAGTAGAACAATGTGGGTATATTTTCTTAAAAAGAAATCAAATATGTTTACAATATTTTAGAAGTTTAAACTAAACCTCTTGTTGAAAACAAGTCTGAGATATCTATTATTGCTTTTAGGATAGATAATGGGGGGGAATTTTGTTCTATCGAATTCTCTAGCTTTTGTGATATTCATGGCATCAAGCACCAGTTAACCACATCCCACACACCACAATAAAAAATTGTAGTTGAACGTTGGAACATAACAATCATTGAGATGGCTCAATCGATGTTTGAACACAAACATGTTCCAAAGAAGTTTTGTGTAGAAGCTGTTAATACTGCAGTTTACCTTTTGAATCGGTCACGTACTGTGGTGGTCAAAGGTAAGACTCTAGAAGAGGCTTGGTCACATCACAAGCCCAAAATTAGTCACTTGAAGGTTTTTGGCTCTCTTGCCTATGTTTGGATCCTTGATGCCAAGAGTTAGAAAATCAGAAACTCATGCTTGCTAGATATAGTAGTCTTCACAAAGCCTACCACTTGATCAACATTGAGACATCTTCTCTTGTAAAATCGTGATGTAGTCTTTGATGAACAGTGAGGACCATTCATGCATATTTCTCTTGTTCCTGTAGATTAGCCTATGAAGGCTCATGATTTGGGAGTTCAACTTTTGTTAGGTCCACCTGATGGGAAGCCTCTAGTAGCTCCTGCAGCTCCAGTTGTATCTATGATTCTTATACAGACACCTCCGACTTCTCTTGCTAGATCGTCTAGATTTGTAGACGATTCACCTGAGTTTGATCTAGATTTTTCTGATGAAGAACCTGATCATAGTGTATCTCCTAATGCTAATGTTGGTCCTTCTCCTCTCCGGCCTAAGTGGTGGCTAAGACACTTGTTGATCTTCACGATGATGAGCTCATCGATGGAAGAACTACTCGAAAAAAGAGCAGACCTACAGATTGAGTTAATTTTGCTCCTACATTCACAGTGTATTTGAACCTCAGACATACTTTGAGGCTAAAGGAATTCCAGAGTGGGAACAAGCCATGAAATTAGAACACCAAAGCCTGGTGAAGAATAACACCTGGGTCCTTTCCGATCTTCCACCAGGGAAGAAACCCATTGGCTGCAAATGGATTTACAAAATAAAATACAAGTCTAATGGTACTTTGGATAAGTACAAAGCTCGTTTAGTTAAAAAGGCCTTTTATTAGTGTCAGGGAATTGATTATGGGGAGACCTTTGCTCCTATAACAAAGATGAGCACTATTAGATTAGTCCTAGCCATGGCAGCCTAGTTTGGCTGGAAGGTCCATCAGATGGATGCTAAGAGTGCTTTCTTGAATGGTGACCTACAAGAAGAGGTCTACATGATGCAACCTCTTGGTTTTAAGGTTGCTCGAATTCTCGGGTTAGTGAAAACTCTCCATGGCTTGAAGCAGGCCCCTAGGGCATGGTACACGAAAATTGATAAGTACCTCAGTGATCAAGGCTTCTAGAGGACTTCTTTAGACTCAAATTGTCATGTCCCCTACTTTTCTACAATAGAATTTAATAAATAAGTTGACGAGATAATATCAATAACAATAGAGAATAATAAGACAATGATAAGATATAGAATAATATTAAATAACTAACATAATAATATTATTTTATGTCATTGGTAATATAATAATATATTATATTAACGCTAGCAAATATATGATTATCTCTGAACATGGTAATCAATAATCAAAATATTAAATGATTATCTCTGAATATAGTAATCAATAATCAAAATGTTATATGATAAATATCAAAATATTAAATATATGATTATCCTTGGTGATCTTAGGTCTTTTCATATCTGAAGCAATTTTCATGTAATTATCGATCCCAGTACACATGACAAGGCAATACTGATCTTCCCTTATTTCATCATAAATACAAGACCTACTTCGGTTGTAATTTTTATTTGCTTCATTATATATGAGGCTGACTCATCAAGGTCCAACTCATCTGACTAGTTGACATCATCAAGGTTATAAATACATCTTTAATTTTTTTACGTTGTCGACCCTTCCTCATTTAAAATAATGTTTTTAATATTTGGCAGGATTGAATTTACCCTCCAATGGCTTCAAGTTTGAATCTTCAACCCTCATTAGCTATCAAGTCCACCACTTGATTGCCTTTGTGATATATATGCTGAACCTTAAAATCTGAGAGGGCCTTGAGACAGAGAAGACACTGTCTTAATAGGGCTCTAATCTCCCACGGGCTGTTAATTTCTTCATTTAGAACATCAACAATTAGCTTGAAATGTCCTTCAAAAATTACCTATTTAAGCCCCAGATGTTTAGCTATCCGGATTCCTTTCCAAGCTGCCATAGCTTCAACATAGATGTTGGATCTGATCCCTAAGTATTTTTCATGACATTCAAGAAGTTTATCTTTGTGGTCGCTGAAAATCACACCAGCAACAGCATGGCCAGGCTTGCCTTTTGAGCACCGATCAAAGTTACATTTAATCCAGTCCTGAAGTGGAAGGCTCCATTAAGTAATCTTCCTGAGTTTCCTTTTCCAATCTATATTGGTCGTATTCTGAGTAAGGGCCAATGTTTGTCCTTATTTCCAGAAGAGAGCATTTTCTTAAAATCCCCGAAGGACACAGCATTTAGGTTCTCTACAACTTGCTGTTTGATAATATTGATTACCTCCCCACTCGATTTATCTGTTACCCTGAAGATTCTTTTGTTATGCTTCTTCCAGAGGCCCCATGTGATCATTATGGGGATCTGTTTCCAAAACTCTTTGATGACAGCATGTTTAAAAGGGCAAGAAGACCAAGCATCAATAAAGAGGGGGAGAGTTTCAGGTAAGGCCCAACATACAGAGATTAGAGACAAAACCTAAGACCAGACCTCAGTAACATAAGTACAGTGCTAACATAGATGATTGATGCTTTCGCTATAATTGTAACATAGATTGCACCTATTAGCAAATTGAAAATCCTTTTTTTATCAAGTTATACAAAGTAAGAATTTTATTATGTGCTACAATCCACTAGAAGCTGTTAACTTTGGGGATGACTTTAGGTATCCAAGTAATCTGAGAAGAGGGTGAAGGGGCCGAGTCAAGCAAAATAGCCATATTTAACTGAAAAATCACCTGAAGAAGAGGTTCTCCATGTCAATTCATCTTGCGCAGTCTGATTAAACGTCGAGCATTCCCCCAAAGCAGAGATAAGTTAACTTAATATCCCACTCTGGTTGCCATGTTGTACCCTTTGAGTTGTTATTAGTAAGTTATAATGTGCTACAATCCACTAGAAGCTGTTTAACTTTGGGGATGAGTTTAGGTATCCAAGTAATCTGAGAAGAGGGTGAAGGGGCCGAGTCAAGCAAAATAGCCATATTTAACTGAAAAATCACCTGAAGAAGAGGTTCTCCACGTCAATTCATCTTGCGCAGTCTGATTAAACGTCGAGCATTCCCCCAAAGCAGAGATAAGTTCACTTAACTTTATATCCCACTCTGGTTGCCATGTTGTACCCTTTGAGCTGTTATTAGTAAGTTATTGATATCCCAATCTGTTTGAAGTTGACCCAAGACGGGGATTCCCTGTTCCAAACAATGTAGACTTTCCCTCCTATGGCAGTAATGTAGGAGTTCTTGAGCCCTTCCATGTTATTTAGAGAAGACAGAGGTTTGCCACCTCGCCAAAACTCGTTCCAAAAAAGAGTCTGGATGCTATAGGCAACTATTTTGCCCACTTACCTTCTCAATATCTCTCCACATTTCAGAATATTGTACATTGTCATTTTTCTTGTTGGTATTCAGTATCAAATGGAATTGGACATGCTTAATGCCGAATAGCATGTCACAAGCTATCTAGTAGGCAGGATTAACAAATTTTTCTGTTCGGAAATAGTGACAGCAATTCAAATACCAAAGTTTGAACCATGCATTTGGGATTCTTCCCTTTTTATGCTGGTTATTATTGTGTATAAAGAGGACTTTGATCACCAGTTCCCCTCGAAGCATTTACCTAAATTCAATGCTTTTTTATTTTTGAAACCATATTTGGCAAAATTGGTAGGTGTTTGGAGGGGAAACTCGTGGTTAGAAATATTCATAGGATTGTGTCGCAATATAGGATTTATATCGCACTTGTGTCAGACAAATAGAAATTAATTTGATTTGACTTGATTTTAATAATATCAGATTTCCACAATCCATTGCTAATGATGATGTTGCTTCTGGATTTGATTGTGTGAGTTTTTTTATCATCAACGTTTCGGATCACTTACACAATCAAATCCAGAAGCAACATCATCATTGACTTGATTTATTGAATCAAAAGAAAGCAACATAATACAAAAATGTTGTATCTTAGAAATAGAGAAATTTGGTCAAAGGTATTTCGATTCTTACCATATGCCATGCACTTGTATATGGTTGTTGAAGATAGCGTCTGGAATACAACTGTAAGACATCTGATCGTCTCAAGTGATGCATTGTATCACGTGAGACAATGATCCATTATGTATTATCATCGATAAACATTATTGAATAAAGAACTGATTACTAAACTATCAGTTATTTAGATTATTGACTAAACAAAATAATGTTTACCATGATACCATTAATATTAATAGGTTTTGTATCTGCAAACATCGACTAGACTAAATGTCAAAGAAATTGCGACTATCATAAACAAAGAGGCGCGAGTCGAAAGTCATGATGAATGGATGTGATCCATTCCATCACGCAAGTGTAAGACAATGTTCATGTTGTCTTCATTACCATCAAAGGCATCAGTATCATTGAATATAATATTGTAAGCAAATGACAGGAGATATTGAGTTTATCACAGAAGATACAAATACATATTGAGATAACAGCAGAAGAGACTATATACATCGCAGAGGATATACATATACTGACACACACTTATCGCACTAGATTAATATTATGGAAGATGATGCAGGAGCATCTTGCATTGGAAAATTATTGGAAAAAAAAAAAAATTTGAAAAAGAAAAAAAGACAAAAAAAAAAAAAAAAAAAAAAAAAAAATTCTGGAGGAGAGAGAAAGTGACGAAAATAGAAAGAAAATAATTTTTAAAATTGAAAATAGGAAAAATGGAGAAAAGAGGAATTTCTATTTTCAAGGTGCATGGGTGGCATAAATAGAAAATAATAAAAATAGTTGTCATTCTATTAATCGAGGTGTGTAGGTGGCATTTTAGAAGTTTGTGGAAAGTTCCTTAAATCATGTATTTAATATTTGTTGGGTGCTTAGTTGTATTTGGGTGGGAATTTAATATTTATTTAAAGGTAGTTGTATTTACCTTTTTATCCCACATTGGTTGTGTTTGTAATGTCTTGGGTTAGAAGTGCCTATTTAAGAAAGGTCTATTATCATTTGTAATGAAGTTCAAGAAATAGAAGCTTGAGAAGTAGAAGTTGTGGAAGGAGAAGCTCAAGGAGAAGCTTGATATCATCTTGTGGGTGTTGTAAGGATCTTCAAGTATAATAAAATTTCTTGTGAAGCATTTTTTTATTATTTCTCTTGATCTCTATATTGTTGCTTTCTTGATTGTGAGTGGGTAAGGGTGGTGTGGCCCTCTATCAGAAGATAATGCGTATATCACTGAGAATAAACTGAAAACTATCATCATTATTCAGATCGACAGTGATTGGTATATCTATAGATACAAGTATCAGCGATAACAGGCAGATTGTTATTTATATTCATTCAACAGGGGATCAATCTACATATAAAGGCAAATTGACATTGACGGATTGATCATAGGTCAAGATTCATATTATTGAAATTCTCTTTGAATTAAGAAATATATTGGAGACTCTTGCTGTCAGGTTTTTCTCCTTCAAGCTTGAAGGTTTTCCCAGGATACTTGTGTGTATTTTGTGTAAATTAAATGTGAGAATCTGCTTCCCTTATTAATGTGATCAAAGCAACAATGGTGATGTTTTTATAGGCAAGGAAGTGCTGAGAATTTTGTGGATGTCCTTGCAAGTATTGAGAAATGGTTCTAATAAAATCTGATTCTGTATACTTTTGCTGAGCTTTAGGTTTTAGATGAGGATCATAATCTGATCCGAGTTTTGGTTTCCTGTTATCTTCCTATATTTAAGTTTATATAGTATATAAGTTAAGGACTGTTTTCATAGCTTTACTTTGTATTGTGGTAGTTTTTTTCTCTGATTAACTGCCCTTCTGTATTCTGTAGACTTTAAGTTCCCCACTTTAGCTGTCCTTTATCCTCACCACTTTCAATGATCTTTTCTCTTATGCCTGTTAAGGTTGTTTTGAATGCTATGGCATTGACTTTTTTTGAGAGCCGTCCAAAATGTTTGGCATCATGGTTATTGAACTCCTCTTTCTTGGGAGTGGCCAAGTTAGAGCAAAAGCCAACAAGAAAGGGTAAAAATGAGTACCTCAGTCATCGGTCCAACTAAAGAATTTGAATAGTATCCAGAAGTTACTCTGTTAAGAGCAATGTTGCTTTGTGGCCTTTTGGGGTTGCCATCAATGTTAGGAGAAATCACAATGCTGTTATTCTAGGAATGAATTAATGTTGTGTTGGAGAGCTAAATTTGAGATGGACTCCAAGGACTGAATATGATAAGTCGCATGTTGAATTCCTTAATTGGGTGGTACTTCATATTTGATAACACTGCTCAATGTTACAATTTAGCGGATGGTACTCCAAAATTAGTGTTGGAAGGGACAAATGCATAATGAATGCAGTAGCATTAGCAAATTTATTTCCTCTAAATTGTCATGTGGTGCTGAAGTATCATTGGGAACCTTTCCCAAGGCATCCCCCATTGTTGTAACGTTTTTGGGATGGGGACAAGGACCAAAAATGCAGGGGACACGTACCCTTTATCTCTGATCATTTCATTAGGTTTTTGGTGATTTGTTTTATACTTGGACTTCATTACTTCCATAAACATTGCATATAACTTTGTAGAGATGAATTGGACGTGATTCCCTTATTGGTCAAGATGCACCCAAATGTGAGGCAAATGCCTGGTGCATGTTGCCATTCTATTGGCATACCAACTATGAACATGGAGTATTTAAGAAAGTATAGCTGCCAGTCATAATATAGAAAATCCAAAGTGCCTTAAACGAGGGAAGAATCACTTGTGGATTTCAAGGGACAAAAAAGCTTTTTCTTTGGTAGATAGATAATAGGCCATAAAAAAGGCAACAAAGAAAAATAACAATTTAACAAGAGGGAAGAAAAAAGGCTCATGACAAGCAAATTTGAGAGGGTGAACTTTTTATGAGCCCTAATTAGTGTGTAATATAAATATATTTTAAAATACATACACTTTAGTTAAATACCTTATTACTATTATTGATTAATAAATAAGATATTAAGCGCTAAATATTAATCAAGGTAATATTAATAATTCATATTGATGATCGAAAAATGATAATTTGGGATGAAGATGGTAGACCAATGTAGAAGATGGGAAGTATCTGGCTCAAGGGAATGGATGGACTTAGGGTGTGATGGAGGGAAAGTCAAGGAAAAACCCAGAGGAAGGTTGTTGTAGGGGGGAAGGATCAGACATGAAGATTTTTCGGCATTTTTGCAATGACAAAGTGGGGTTCAAGATGTTGATGTCAGCTAAGCATAGACGAAGGGTGGTAAAATGTAGTCGTAAATATGATGTAAAGTCTGGCGATTCTTTGTATAGCCAGTTTATAAGGTTTTTATGTTAGTAATTTTAGTATTTAGGTTTGAATCGTGGGCGTGTAATAGAAGTAATTGGGCCTTTTTTTGTATCGTAACATCTATTTATTAGATATCAATAAAAATATATATTATTATCGACCAAAAAATTAAAAAATCAGAAAAAATAAAAAATTAATAATTCATATTAATCTACAAATATTAAATATTACAACTTATTATTGTTAAATAAAAATATTATATAATCATACTACATTTATTACAAATTAATAAATATTAAAATGCTAAATGAGATGTATAATTTTTATAATATTAAATATTCTCACATATAATAAACTAATATTAATATTGATGTCAATTAATTATATCATGTAAAGCAAGATGCCTTTTAATTAAGGGACATAACCTTTCAATATAAAAGATATATAATTTTCAACACACCACCAACTGGGGAATATCTAAGTACATTATTAAAAATAAATTAAAAAAGGAATTGAAAGAGATGGTTGAGAATTCTAGAACATCACAATTTTGGGAGGGATGCAAAATTTATGTTTGAATCTCTTATGACTTCAAAAAAAAACAAAGCTTTAGTGAGTTTTTGGGATCACTTTAAACAAATAATTCAAGAAAAAGTTTATTCCTTGGCATAAAGAGAAATTTTGTATGGGCTAACATTTCTTAAAATAAAAAGGATAAAACAAAGTTTACATGAATACATTAGTGAATTTATAGAAATGTTTTACAACTAGGAGCAAATGTTTGAGATCATGTATTGTAAATGAAATACATAGGAGGCCTTCACAATTGCCTATGCAAGGTTATATTCTTTTCAAACTAGTGGACATTCATGAGATACTCATTACCTTGAAGTAGATACTCGTTAACCCATTCTTAGAATTAGTGGAGAAAAAGCCAACATTAAAATGGTTAATTCCACAAGTATTAAGAGTAAATGTACTAGTTGTGACCACCGTGGACAATATGGTTATGCAGAATCCTCATGTTGGAAGCTACACTCTAGCTATTGAAAATGATAAAAAAGGCTAAAGTAATTGTTTGCACTTTTGAGATGTATTCTAGGATTATTTGCATTGTTAATAAAGTTAGTTTGTTTGCTACAATCAACATTCATGTTAATAATGTTAATAATACACTACTGGATTATTGTTCTCAAACTAACTTGATTATTCAAGATTTGGTAAAAATAATGGCTTAAGAATCTATCTACACTATAAGCCATGTGATGTGTGTTGGATCAAAGAAGTTAATGAGCAAAATAAAATAAATTTTTAAGCTGATTTTGAGTTTGTTGATGAAAGGTGGTAGATATTACTCCTTTGGATATTTTTGTTGTTCTTGACAGTCCATACATTTATGATTTCGAAGTGGTGTTCTATCAAAAGGAAAACGCACATATCTTTTACAAGGGGAAAGGAGCTTCATATTATTTGCTAGTAATAGAAAACAATATTCTAATGATACCTTGAATCTTCATGGGAGGTGTTGGCTCCTAAATTTATGGCTCCATATTCCTAGAGTGAAGTCTAATCTTCAAGGCTAAGAAATGTGCCATTAAGAGGATAGGACCAAAACTCATTAACAACATGTTGAAAACTAAGGATCAATATGCGAGAAAAACAATCTCCCCTTTAAGATTACTAAGGCAATTGACACTCAAGGTTATTGTTAGGATAATTGAGGAGGAATGAGATAAAGGACATATCTCGTAGTAGTCATGCTTAATTTGTTATGAATCCTCAAGATTTTTCATTCGAGTCATGTTAGCATTGGTTTCAAATAGACCTTCAAAACTTCAAATAAGTAAATGAATTGTGCTTATACATATGCACCATCAGATATTTCAATGGTGTTATGCTCCTATATAAAGTCTAGTTAGACCATACACACATACAAGAAGGAAACATACTAGCATATTCCTCTAAATAATTGCCAATTCAAGTTTGTATAGGATATTTCATAGGTTACATTTTTGATTCATACTATCTTGGTGGAACCTAATATATATGCCGAGACTATAAGATGTACTTGAATTAAAAAATGTTTGGCTTCTTTCCAATAAGAAATTGTAAATATTTCTATTTTGCATATTAATAATGGGATATTTTTTTTAATAATAAGAGTTGTCATTTTAGAGCCTTGATTTTTAAGTAATTATTTGTTGACAACTTGTGGCATGAGGAAATACTTCTTAAACATGCAAAGTACTCCTTGTAATCACCTAAAAATGGCCATCTAGACGATAAACCCCCTTTCAACATTTTGTCTAAATTATTTAATCATTTACTTAGGCCAAATTGCTGAAAAATAATTTATTCGATCATAACCTATTGTTTGACTAGAATATTCTAAATCTATATTTGATTAAAAGAACATGCCCCGTTTTAATTAAATAAAAGACCCCATTCTTCTAACCCACTCAATGTGCACACATAAAGCCCTTTTTCTATTTTACAAATTAAAAGAAAATACTTTTGTCTTACATGAAAAGTCAACTACTTTTCATTGGTTGACTTACTCTTACACATGGATCATGCCAAAAGTCAACCCCCGCCCTTGATTGCCCACTTCCTTGATCTTGATCTCAACCGTCCATCTACCTTTAAAAGATAGAGCTCTCTCCTTCTCAAAGGATCCATCTTCTTGAGGATTGTTATGCTTCAGGTTTCTCAATAGATCTTAGAGCTTGTGGAGAACTTCTACTTTTTGTCTAAATTCTCTCATTATCATCCTCATACTAGCTTAGATTCATTTTGCAAGTAGCTTAGTTCATTTTGTAATAGCTTAAATCACCTAGTTTAATTAGAATGGCTTTTGTAACACTCTCATTTTCTTATTTAGTTGCATTGTACATCTCATTTTAGCATAGTTCATACTTGCATTGCACATTTGAGGACTCCTTTTGGACACTTACATTCTTGTTCTTGTCTAAGGAACCTCCCATTGCATGGTTTACTAGCAAGGGCTGCATCTCTAAGGCTTATTTGAGAGCTCATTTTATATTTGTTTATGCAGCTTTGCACTCCATGGATAGGGAGCTCTAAGCCGACATTCAAGCATTCCAATCCATGTGATCTCTTGAATAGAAGGGTTTAGAGGACTACACTTTCTTAGTGTACATTTTTGACGCCCATCGTGGGGTAGGACGCTTTGGTTTTGCCTCTTAATCTATTCCTTTTCTTGCATTTTTCGCTTACTGTCTGGTCTTTTTTATTTTTGCAATCGTGATTATCGTACGATACTTTCTCAGTATCGTATGACATTTCTCAGTACTATAGTGCGATACTTTTCTAGTAAAAGTGTCGCTCACCCATACAGAGGTCTATCACACCAGTATACAAGAAAGTATTGGCTGGGTATAGTATGAAGTATCGCACTAAGGAGAAGTATCGTACCACTATACTAAAAAGTATCTTAGAATACTCTGTTAGCAAAACAATATCGTCTGACCTAAAACTTGTTGTTTGGATTCTTTGATTAGTTTTTTGGTCTGTAGTAGTCTATTTTTTGGGTTTTTTTCAGGTTAATTGTTGTCGGACAAAGGTTTATTGTAGGTTTTCACCTTGTTTTTGGGACTAACCTTTCTTGGACTAACATTTGTGCTTGTAGGTTTTTTCCCTAAACACTTGAAAAAGTGCCTTAAAAGAACACATGTCAAAGCTTCAAATGCAAAAAGGCTACTAATGATTGTTTGCAGGGCTGCCTAAAAGCATAAAAACCAAACAAGTGTTTTTATTTCCCTTATTTTCATGTGCGACAATATTACTAATTGTTTATCTTTCATAGGCACATAAGACTTGTAGGAAAGTATGCTTTTCACCCTTATGGTGAATCAGAAATCTTGACCCACTTTTAGATTTCAAAAGCAAGAGGGTTAATTGAACTTGTTTAGCATGTTTGTGGAAAATAATTGGGATAAGAGAGTATGCTCTTCACCGTTGCAGTGAATCAGAAATCTTGACCCCCAAGAGTGGATCCAATTTGTTTTAGTCTAACATCCTTTAGAGGGCTTGCTCTTGAGTAATCAAGAGGAACGAGTTAAGTGAGGACAAGCAAACTCGGCTATTCTGACCTAGTATAAACTCAAGGCTACCAAGGACACAAAACTTTGGTAGACGTAGTGCTTGTCTTCGCTTTGTATGAGTACTTGTGGGATTGAGACCATGAGGAAAATGCTAGCCAAGTACACTTAAGGTGTTGTGGTGGCCACAAGGTTTGTTACTTGCGGCAAGGCGAGGTGTCCCATAATTGGGTGAAAGAGGAGTACTATGAATGAAAGCTTGATCTAAACACTCTAGGTTAGTAACTGGCTTATTTTGCCGCTCAACTTCTTGGTGCAATGATCGATCCTCGTGGATTACCCGAATCACCCCAAGATTTTATACTCACCATTTGTGTCCCCTTAGTTATGCCAATGCCATCTCATTGAAAAAACCAATATCTCTTGTGGGCAACCACTTGGTGTGAGGCGAAGGGGCACTTAGTGTGGGCCAAGTTGTTGAATAATGAACCTTTACTCTTAGGTAGATCTTGCTTGGCATGTGTTCTCAAATGTGCTAGACCCATGTAAATGTTCTTGCAAATTTAACATCTCGTCAGCATTCGTAGGAATTTTCTTTGATATCACAATTGCGTGTTGGCAAGGTTGCTTTGTCCCTTGTCCAACTGTTTGAGACATGTGAATCACCCTTACTGTTTGTAAACCATGCTGTTCTCTAATGAAAATTGAGGTCCTATACTATCTGCATAACACTCTAGTATGAAAATATTCGACAACTAACTTGAAACATAATATTTTTTGCTCAAAACTGTCTCTTTCATAGTTCACTGGCCCTCTATCGTATGACTGTTTGAAAAGTATCATACAACATTTTTTGCTGAAATTTTATCGCTTACCTACTGTAAAGTCTATCGCTTGACTATAGTGAACTATATCGCCCTCCTTAAGGAAAAGTATTGTCTAGCACAGAAGTATCGCCCAACTACTATCAACTCTATTGTATGAAATATTTTGCTATCCAAATATCGCCTGCTTCTCAGAGAAATATCACTTGGTTTTTGCTGCTTATAAAACATAGTCATAATTGCGTTTTAGCTAGTATAGGGGCATCGTCACTTCAACATACTTGAATCTGGAAAAAAATCTCTGTGTTAGGTACTGTTCTAAGTCAAAAGGATGGGTTTAGTCTATTAGATGTAAGCTAAAAATGACCACTAATGGTCACTTGTCAAAATTTGGTTACCTTTGTATGCTAACTACTTGCTATTGAGCTTCTTGGTTACTCTCTTGGTTCGAGTGACTGGTGCTATGAATGCTTGAACACTCTTGACAAGCCATTCGCTTATTTTATCTTTGACAAGTGATCGTTCTTGACCCTACAAGCTTCAAATCTGAAACGCTTTTCTCATCCTATTAAACAAAGACATACCCTTATATGTCGATCATGGCTAGGTTATAAGTCGGTAAAGGTAGGCATCCTTATTTCACATTCGAACAATTGGAAACTCCAACTAGGCGCCCTTGTGGACAACCTAATGTGGAGGATCCTGTCTCTGATAAGCTATAAGTGGCTATTACTTGGAATAACCCGATCTTTAGCTTTGGGAATTTGTTTGATACACACTTTGATACACCTAGGGCTGAAGACAACGTGTCACTCACCATGCATCCCGAGGAGATGAAACACTGCTTGGAAGAACAAGAACAAGAAAATGAAAGACTCAAAGAGGCCATACACATGGCCACTAGAGAAAGAGCCTATCATCAAGTTGAGTTTGATGCTCATGCACGTAATGATGAAAACAAGCATGGCTACCATAGAAACCCTTTTGATAATATCCCTCTTGGTGGCAATGATGGAAATAATACACCTCCTAGGACTCCTAAAGTAAACACAGGAGCATGCTCATCACCCCCAAGGAATTCACAATCACATCACGAAGGTGAGATCAACGACGAAATCAGTAGTGAAGACCTTATGAGATTTCAACAAGACAAGGTCGCCTAAAGGCTAATGCTCAAAGCCTTGGAACAAAATGCGGACCAATACTTTCAATACATGACAACGAAGGGATGGGAACTCCCTCAAGACTTTGATATGCAAAGAATAATTCAAAAGCGAGAGCCTATTGAAGCTGAGATCTTGAGAGAAGAAATGTAAGAACTCAAAAATCAACTTGCACAACTACAAGTCTCCAAGGAGCAACCCAATACCTCCTTTGTTGAATCAATGTGTGCTTTGACTTTCGACATAAGTCTTTACATGCTTCTATTTCCTAGGAATATAGAGGTTTCCAAATATGATAAATATGATGGAAATGGTGACCCTCATGATTAGGTAAGGTAGTTCTATGCTATTAGTATGGACTTCATGCATTAAGACACTTATGTCATGAGGTTGTTTCCCAGGAGCTTGAGGGGCCGAGCCATGGGATGGCTCATGAAACTATTGCCTCCTCTCAAAATATTTGACAAGATCGCACAACACTTTATCCTACAATATTCCTATAATATTCAACATCCCATTACTATGTTGGATTTGTGCAACATTAAACAGAAACAAGGTGAACCCTTTACAACATACCTCCATTGATGGGGATCTTTACATTCTAGATACCCTCGACAAATTCCTGAGACCGAGAAGATTGACATTTTTGTCAATACTTTTGTACCTGAGCTCTACTGTGACCTTAGAAAATAATTGTTCACATCCTTCAACACCATGGTTGAAAGCGCATACCACATTGAGGATATTGCTATTAGAAAAGGTGACATTGTCTTGAATAAAGACAAAAATGGCAACATAAATGGTAAAGAGAAAAACAAGCCTTGGAATAAGAACAAATACATTGTCAATGATGGAGTAGTGGATGCTCCTAAGACCAAGGAATCAACCTTTAACCTTTCCAATGCTATTTATGTTGTGAAATAAGAAGAGACTTCAAAATCTCAAACTTCTAATAAAACCAAAAATAATTCTAAGCCAAGACATGTTTACACACCTATAGCAAAATCTTACGAAGTGGTCTTGAAGACCTTGCTTGTGAATAAATTGGTCACACTTCTAGACAACTCTCGACCCTATGACCCACCCATCAAACCTACTTGGTGGAGAGAGGACCATGTCTACAGTTATCATAGGAGCAAAGGCCATAATATCGAAATTGCTTCAAGCTCAAAGATGTTATCTAAGATCTCATTGATGCTGGCAAAGTCATAACAACTGGCTTAGTAAAAAAAATTGATCACAAGGCCTTCAAACAATTGTTACCAGAATATGAAAAAGGGGAATCATCTGAGGGTAACAAGAAAAATCACGATGCAAAGATCAACTACACATACATCGACATTGACAATGTCATAAACATGATAAAACTTGTTGAATATCTTTGCATGATGGGACCTAAGTTTGACAAGGAACCCAATTACGATACAGATGATGAAAGACCTAAGGTAGTCCTTAAAATGCACAATGCTCAACAACAACATAGGGACACTTGACCTCAGGTAGTTCTTAGAGTGGCAGAACCTTCCTCCTCGCATGGTGAGACACTTAATTTTGTCACTAGGGGGCAATCTAAAGTTGTCCTTAAAGTTGCAAATGATCTTAAGAATCCTTCATCATCCAAACAATTAGCTACCCTAGCTATCTCCAACTATGATCTTGTCAGTTAGTTGTAAAGAACCTTGACACAAATATCAATCTTTGAGTTGCTAGAACTATCTCCTTTACGCAAGGAAATTCTTGAAAAATCTCTATGCGTAGCCAATGTTCCCATAGATATTGATGCTGAGCGGCTCCAAGCTATGGTGAATCACCTATCTTCACAACATTACCTCACATTCTCCGAAGAAGATGACAAGTCACTTAGTCATCCCCATAATCTCGCCCTACACGTAGAAGTCCAAATCTTTTGTACTCACATTTGCCAAGTCTTAATAGACAATGGTGCAGGGTTAAACATCATCTCTTTCAATGTTATTCAACAGCTAGGCATCTCTGAATTTGCTATCGACCCTAGGCGAAAGATGACCATCAAAGCATATGATGAGGTTGAAAGATCTTTTAATGGTCTTATTGTGCTACCAATCCACGTTGGTCTTGTTGAAAAATATGTGGTCTTCCAAGTTTTAGACACCCCACTAGCATATAATTTATTGCTAGGAAGACCTTGGATTCATGATATGCAAGTAGTATTGTTTACATACCATCAATGCATAAAGTTTCCTTTTAATGGTATCAAGATAGTCATTCCTAGGGACAACTCAATGTCTATCAGCACACTGTCTACTACCGAAACACTAGTCCCTCACAATCACTCTTCTCATGAGCTTAAACCGTCCCTAAAAGAGTGAACAAAGATTAAAAGTGATGAGCCTATGTATGGGTGAGTTGCTGCTCTACCAATTTCTCCTCGATCTTATGGGAAACCTTCTGCAAAATTGAAGCCCTCAACTTCTGCTATGACCATTTTTGGCACTTTTGTTCAATCCTCTATTCCCTTAGAAGCAAAAAAAAGAGACCAAGCTATCAGAGATTGGATATATAGGGAAGATGAAGATGTTGAAGAAGTTACAGTCAGTACTCCTTTCTCTCCTAAACGTTATGGAAAGGGCTACAAATTTTTGAAAAACATGGGTTATCATGGCCAAGGATCCTTAACTAGTGATAAGAAAGCCCTCGTAGAACCCTAATTAAGTCATACTGAGGGTTGCAAACATAGATATACTGCTGGCCTAGGCTTTGGGCTAGAAGATGAATTGCCAAGATTTGACAGAAGAGCTCCCATGTTTAGTGAATCAGAGGATGATGATCCACCTTTTGTTGCTACTACTCTACAAGAAGAGGATTTCATACCTCCCACCTCCCTACTTTGGGGAGAAGAACATATGATTACCTCTAATGATGTTGAGGCTTCTACCTCTAGACAACACCAATCAAATGAATTTGATCATGAAGATCCAAACAGAGAAAGGATAAGAGAGAACATTGCTCGCTTGATCGCTAGGAACTGAAGTACAAATTTTGGTGAATACGAATGGGAAGGTCTCTCAGATGCATCTTGTGAACTAGGAGTGGATGTCATCCATGCCTATGTTACCAAACCAAATGTAGTCGAAGATTGAGTCTAGGGTCTGATGAGTTTGGTTAGCAATCTGCTTTAGTGGATTACGCTAATCCCTCTAGGCCTATTCCTGATTTGGATTCCTTTGGAACTTTCATTATAGGCTCGACCTCTCATGTCACCAAAGATGACTCCTACCATATCAACAACCTTGAAGCCTCCACGTCCCTCTCGTTAATCCACCCTGATCTCATAGATTGGCCTACTCAACACCAAATAGTCAAACTACCATCTTTCCAAAATGACTACAAGATCGCCTACTACCTCAACACTATTGAACCCATGATATCTTCCACCAGTGAACTTGCAGTTAACCTAGCAGAAACAAAAATTAAGTACATCAATCATAAAATCAAAAGAAAGGAAAAAAATGAACGTTCATATGGCAAAAACCACGTTGTGGTGATATTTGAACCTAAAAATAGTAAAAATGTATCTAAGGGTGAAGACCTCTTTGAGGCACCTGCAGATGAGGTTCTTGGTAGTCTACAAAGCTATTTTCAGGATAGATCTTCGGTTGTCATCGAACCCACTCAACCTATTAACTTGGGTATAGAAGGGTCTCCCAAAATCATTCATATGGCTCAATGTCTATCGGATGAAGAAAAGAAAAACTTCACTAAGTTCTTTCAAGAGAAGAAAATCAACTTTTCTTGGACTTACTTAGATATGCGTGGCCTTGACATCGATCTTACTATGCATCATCTATCTATTTCTCCTAGTGGTGTCAAACCTGTTAAAAAAAAGTTGATAAAAATGCATCTACATGTGGCTCTCTTGGTTAGGGCAGAACTAGAAAAACTCTAAGTGCAAACTTCATTAGAGCTATTGATTATGCAAAGTGGATCTCCAATATTGTACCTATGTCTAAACATGATAAGTCCATTTGAGTATGCATTGATTTTAGAGACTTAAACAAAGCATGCCCTAAGGATGACTTTCCATTTCCTAACATCGACATGGTAGTGGACATGATTGCGGGCTATGAAATGCACTCTTTAATGGACAAATTCTCTAGGTACAACCAAATAAAAACTGCCACTAGAGATCGGGAAAAAATAGCCTTTACATGTGCATGAGGTACCTTTTGTTGGAATGTCATGCCCTTTGGGCTAAAAAATGTAGGAGCTATCTATCAACGAGCCATGACCACCATCTTCTGATGCAGGAGCATCCTATTCGTCATGTTATCCCGCTAATTTTGTTGGTTGTTGTTGAGTATAGAAATTGTCGAGTGCCAATAATTATTCAATATTGATCGAGTTGAAGTTTTTCGATGTCGTGTTAACATACTGGTTAGTGTGTTATCCCATTTATTCTGCCAGTATCGACCAAGTGATATTTCAAGTGTTGAGTTGGTCGGTCGTAGTGTTTGCCGAGTTACAGTGTTGGCCGAGTTATCCAGTATTGGCTGAGTGTTCCTATTGGTGTTGAGTGTTTCTGTATGTGTTGAGTGCCAGTATTTGTCTTGGTCCTTCTTTGACCGAGTTGTCTATGTCTAGTTCCAATTTGGGCCGACCTTGCACGTATTTGATTTTGTGATGGGTATTTAATATTTGTTGAGAGCTGACTTGTGGCTTGGTTATGCATTTAATGTAAGCGTTTAGTTGGTAATTTGTAATAGGCCGACTTGTGGCTATGCAAGTATTTAAAGGGGTCTTGGGTAGAGTCTTAGGCATTATTATTCAAGCATGGAGAAGTCATTTTTGTTTAGGGAGTCTTTGCATGGAGTAGCTTGGAGATAGAAGTACGCATTTGAGTTTGAAGATTTCTTCTTCTTTAGAAAGATGTATTCTTATTTGTAATGGTCGTAACTCGGAAGGCCATACAATCGGGCATGTTGGATGTAAACTCCTTGATTCAAATATATGGAATATTTTCTTTCTAGATTTAAATCTTGTTCCTCTTGTTCATTTTCCACTGTGTATTTGTTTACTAGTTTCTGGATCCCCTTATTTTGGGGTACATTCCGATTCCCTCCTTGTGTCAGGTGATATTAGAGCTCAGTTTTTCTTGAGTGTGCAAGTAGATCACCAAAGTGTGAGGTAGTTTGTACTAGGACCTTGGTTTGGTGAATTTTATTTGAGAATATTTTGATTTCAGAAGTCCTAGTTTGTTGGTGAATTTGGTGTAGGGTGGCAAATTTGTGGGTTTGGCCTGCACTTGTAGAGGACTTGCCATTTGATCATTTTTTATGAAAAGATGGTTCATAGAAGGAGAGATGCTGATCCAGAATTATTTTCCATGTTGAGGAAACTTGCAGCTGGAGTAGAAGCTATGGAGTTAGCGCAAGATTGTGGAAGACATCTTGATGACGTTGAGAGCAATGAGTATGAATTTTTTGGGATGAATTACATGGAAGGATTGATGATCTGGGAGAGTCTAATTTAGTTTACATTTGAGGATTAGAAAGAAGGTTTGTTGGCCAATTGAAGAGATTATGAAGAGAAGAAGATAGACCGTGAAGTGCATGATGATTTTGCTGAAATTGATGAAATATCTTTTGGTTTTCATGAGTAGATGGATAGATCTGACATGGAAATTGTAGGGCATCTTGTTGTGCACAATGAGATCGCTGAAGAGGAGAGTTTCACTTATGTTGGTAAGGAATTAGAAGTTTCTAGTATTTAGCATGATGTTAATGTTGAAATGGATATGATTGAGGACTTATCTGTTGCTGTCTTTATTGATCCAGAGTTATATGTTCATTTTGTTATGGATGTTGTTGATCTGGATGTTGCTCGTGGTAAGAAGATGGATTTACTTGCTGGTAACATGGTTGAGGGTTTTAGAGATATTATTGATGTGGATTTATGTGTTGTTGTTGTTGTTGATATGAATCTGAACTTATATATTGTTGCTGAGATGCTGAAGGGTATGGATGTTACTACTAATGTGGATTTTGATGATGCTAGAGAATTGAATATATATACTATTGTCGTTATAGATTTATATGTTGCTACTATTATGGATCTGAGTTCATATGTTGTTGCTGATTGGGTTTGTGATTTGGATATTGTTGCTGATCTAGTTTTCATGTATGAGGATGATGTTACAGATGATGATGATGATAAGTTGCAAATGGAGCATTGTGATTTTTAGTTGAGTCTGTATGTTATTTAGTTGGATGAGATTTTGATTTTTGAATGGATGGAGCATAGATGGTTGATTTTTAGATTTGATCTCTTTTCTTTGATGGAGTGGAAACCTTTGGTGAAGATGAAGTTGAGTGCATAATTTTCTTTTGGAAGAAAAATGTGGGACACATTTTTCTATTTACTTGGGGAGTCTAATGTAGGAGCATTTGAGGTCTTTTCTATTTACCCCGGTAGTCTGATGCAGGAGCATCCTATTCGTCGTGTTATCCCGCTAATTTTGTTGGTTGCTGCTGAGTTATAGACATTGCCGAGTGCCAATAATTTTTCAATGTTGACAGAGTTGAAGTTTTCCAACATCGTGTTAACATACTGGTCAGCGTGTTATCCCATTTATTCTACCAGTATTGACTAAGTGATATTTCAAGTGCCAAGTTGGTCGATTGCAGTGTTTGCCGAATTGCAGTGTTAGCCAAGTTATCCAGTATTGGCCGAGTGTTCCTGTTGGTGCCGAGTGTTCCTGAATGTGCCAAGTGCCAGTATTTGTCTTGGTCCTTCTTTGAACGAGTTGTCTTTGTCTGGTTCCTATTTGGGCCGACTTTGCGCATATTTGATTTCGTGATGGGTATTTAATATTTGTTGAGAGCTGACTTGTGGCTTGGTTATGCATTAATGTAAGGGTTTATTTATTTGGTAATTTGTAACAAGTTGACTTGTGGCTGTGCAAATATTTAAAGGGGCCTTGGGTAGAGTCTTAGGCATTATTATTCAAGCATGGAGAACTCATTTTTGTTTAGGGAGTTTTAGCATGGAGTAGCTTGGAGATAGAAGTCCACATTTGTGTTTTAAGATTTGTTCTTCTTTAGAAAGATGTATTCTTCTTTGCAATGGCTGTAACCCAAAAGATCATACAACGAGGCATGTTGGATGTAAACTGCTTGATTCGAATATATGAAATATTGTCTCTTTGGATCTGAATCTTGTTCCTCTTGTTCATTTTCCACTGTGTGTTTGTTTGCTAGTTTTTGGATCACCTCATTTTAGGGTACATCCAGATTCACGCTACATCATCTTCCACAACATGATGAACAAAAATATGGAAGACTATGTTGACGACACATTGGCCAAATGTAAAAAAAGAGATACACATTTGGATGACCTTAGTTTGATATTGGACCGCATGGAACAATTTTAGTATAGATTAAATCCTAAAAAGTGTGCCTTTGGTGTCACGTCAGAAAAATTGTTAGATTATATCATATCAACAAAAGGCATTGAAATTGATCCCAAAAAGGTGCAAGCCATCATGGAAATGCCTCTTCCCATGAATATCAATCAATTAAGAACTCTTTAGGGATGTCCGCAATCCATTAGGAGGTTCATATCCTAGTTGGCTGATAAATTTCTATCCTTCAACAAGAACTTGCACAAAGGCTCCACCTATATCTGGAACAAAGTCTCTCAACAAAGCTTAGATCAAATCAAAGTGTATTTGGCTAAACCTCTAGTATTGATGCCACCCATACCAGGAAAACCTTTGATTCTATACATCTCAGCAACAGATTCTTCCCTGGGAGCACTTTTAGCACAAAGTGATGAGACTAGAAAAGAGTGTGCTATTTGCTACATCGGTCACACTTTGGTGGCCTATGAGATGAACTACAACAACATTGAGAAGGCTTGCCTTGCAGTGGTATTTGCCTAGCAAAAGGTTCGACGCTACATGTTGGCTCACATTGTACATCTCATTGCAAAAATAGATCTCCTCATATCTATTGAGTAAAGTTGCACTTACTAGATGTCTGGCTAAATGGATGATGATTCTCTTCAAATTTGACATCCAGTACGTTGAAAATAAAGCTATCAAGGGGCAAGCCATAGCTAATCATCTTGCTGATTTTCCATTGCAAGATGCAACTCCTATACAGATTGAATTTCTTGATTGTCGCTGAAAGAACATGGAAGATGTTCTTTGATGTTTGCCACACCTAGAATGTGGCTGGTGCAAGCATTCTATTTATCACACCTCATGGTTATACAATCCCTAAGTCCTAAAAACTCTTGTTTCCTTGCACTAATAATATAACAGAGTATGAGGCCTTAACAAACGAGATTAAAATGACAATAGAATGGAGGATCATAGAGTTGCATATCTATGGAAATTTCCATCTTGTTATTAACCAAGTTAACAATGATTATTAGACCAAAGATGACAAGTTGGTACCTTATAAGAAATTGATTGATACTCTACAGAACTACTTCACATTCATGACATTTCAACAAATTCCTAGAGTAGAAAACAAGGCTGTAGATGCTATGGCTACCCTAGCATATATTCTTCAGTTACAAGAACATGAATCACATTTTGAGTTCCTGGTGGAAGAATTATGTCACCCCACATATGACTCCTCTGGCAATCATGTGATCTGCATTGTTGTCAACCATGACTCCTCACATTACTCCACCATTTTCTCCTACCCGCTGATAAGATCTTTCTTGAAAGTCTCATGCGAAACCAAAAGTGCCAACTCCTTTGCAATGCCTCACACTACACCCTGGTCTCTGGTGACTTTAATAAGAAGGGTCTAGATAGAATAATCCTTAGATCTCTGGAACTAGAAGAGTCTGAAAATGCATTAGCTAAAGTCCATGATGACATTTGCGGTGCACACTCCAATGGCCTTGTACTCGCTCGAGAACTACTTAGGGTGTCCTATTATTGGCCAACCATGTAGGCTGATGCTGTTCGATATGCTAAATCTTGTAAGAAATGTTAGCTTCACGGTAACTTGATTCATGCTCTTGGACATGAGCTTATACCTTCTGTTACATATTGGCCTTTTTAGCAACAGGTCTTTGATCTGGTGGGAAAGATTCACCCAAGTTCGTCCAGTGGTCACAAGTTGATTATTACAACAATCAAATATTTCATGAAGTAGGTTGAAGCTATACCTTGATTTGTTGCTACAGGCAAGCATGTTACCCTATTTATTCTCGACCACATTATTTGTCGTTATGGCATCCCATCCTCCATTGTTACTTATAATGGAGGACAATTCAAAAACAAGGATCTAAAAGAACTTTGTAAGAAATTCAAGATCAAGCAACACTGGTCCTTAATATACTATCCCCAAGGGAATGACCAAATTGAGGCCTCTAATAAAACTTTTCTCAAAATCTTACACATAACGGTCCACAAATTAGGTAGAAATTGACACCTACAGATCAATCCAACATTATGGGCCTATAGGACCACCATATGTACTCCTATAGGGGCTACACCTTTTTCTTTAGTCTATGGTTTTGAGGCTGTCTTACCCTTAGAAGTCGAGATTCCCTAACTATGAGTCTCCCTACATGGGTTGATAACTGATGAAGACCATAGGGCCATGAGGATACAAGAGCTAAAAACCCTTGATGAGCGCCGCAAGGCTGCTTTTGATCACATGAGGGCATATAAAAAAACAAATGTCTACTACCTACAACAAAAAGGTTCATCCTCATGAGTTCCAAGTGGATGAGCTTGTGCTTTGAGAAAATCCCAAAAATTAGCAAAATAGGGAATAAAAAGGGAAATTTGAGCCTAACTGGTTGGGTTCTTACATTGTCACAACAACATTTGGATCTGGTGCCTATCAGTTTTCTACTTCTGAAGGGGAATGACTTGCTGAGCCTATCAACATTTTACATCTAAAGAAATTTTATGCTTAAGGCTTACAACTCAACTATCTGTATATATTTATTGATCTTGAAAAAGTCTAAAAATAAGAAAATGTCCTAAAAAATGATCATCTTAGTGAAAACCTAGCAATAGGCGCTTTGATGTATCACCAAATAAATAATTTTTTTCAAAAAATATATATATTTTTGAAAAAAGTCCTAAAAATAAATAAATTTGCCAAGTGGTGAAAACCAAGGCTCCTACATCAATGCTATAGTATCCCTCAAGGCAGTTTGATAATCTAACATCGACAACCAACCCAGTGCCTCCTCCTCTTGAAACTACGCATAGGTGGTGATATCCATCGAGATCACCTATCGTTGACCAAATTGCTGCTATACTGGGCTGATAGCAAATTGCTCTACAATCTCTAAATGTCTCCCAACTAGTGGTCGACTGTAGCGCATGTACTCAAGCTCCCATGCATCAGACCATCTATCACACTGCCAATATGGTCGCCAAACAAAAGAGGTGAGCTCATAAAAAAGATGCTGGTAGTCACATCCCCACTGTGACTCTGTGGGATGAACCCTATATATCTAAAAATAAAAGGCTTGCTATGCTCTTACAGCTGCACCCATAGTTAGATTACTACAATATGCTCCCATGCCCATATCTGGGCCAACAGTGTATCATAGGTTCACGTCTGCTCCTCTCGATACACTATCTCGTGAACCTCATGATACATATCCGCAAGGATAGTGACTCCCCATGCCATCCTTCGGGGCCGCCCAATCAAGTCTGCTACCAATCTACCCCATCCTAGTGGGGAAGCGCTTCTGGCCCTTGTCAGTGACGAGCCCGAGCAAACAACAAACAAAGAAGACAAGGTAATGGATACTCATCTCCATGCTCATCTATGAGCCTCTCCCAGCTCAAGTTGTAGTCTGGGATAGTGACATCTTGAAACGATTGCTACACTGCCGATCTCCCCTCTATCGGGGTCTGATCGTAATACACCTGGGACATGCAAAAACTCATGTTAGTATACCTCATATAGATAGTAACCACTTGGAATGACTATCAAAACATAATGATAATACTCACTGGATCTCCATGGCATGGGACCTAAAGGATGCAATATACATCCTCTAACGTGATGGTGGCCTCTCTAGTAGGCAAATGGATGGCGTTATGCTTGCTGTGTTGTCGCTCGACTAAAGCAGTCAACAACCCATGGTTTACTCGTATATGGGGCATGTGTGTCAACCATCTCACACCCATAGTCTCTATGGCAACCTTCTCGTCATCATCTAGATGACGAAGGACGATCAACCCGACCATCTTGGGGGCTTTGATAAGAAGGACGAGAAAGAAAATTTGCAAAATCAAGTTAAACAAACATAAAAAAATTTAGTGCTAGCTATAAATAGATCAAGAACATCATCAACCAAGACAAACAACAGTAAAAAGTGCTTATACATGCAAAATTTAACACTAAAGAACTCAAAAATTTCTCATAAATTTTTTTTTGTAAGCAGGCGATACTTTTGGTTGATTAAGTATTGTCAGATAGTTTTTCTACTACCCGAGCAATACTTTTTGCCCAAGCGATAGTTCACACCATGCCATGTGATATTTGGGCAGGGTTGAGGCGATAGAGTTTTCTAAAAGCGTGTGATACCATTTGTGTGACAGAAATATCGCGCAATACTTCTTAAAGTATCTGTGCAATACTTCTTAAAGGATCTATGTGATACTTTTAAAATATCTCATGATACTTTTTTCAAAAACCCTAAAAACCTAATAAAAACGTGTTAAATGCTCAAAAAAGTGAAAAAATTTCAACGACTTACCAAGGCCTCCTACTCGGGTGGTTGGTTGTGCAATTGACTTCACTCGAAACGGTGTCTGTGGGTCAAAATTCTAGTTAGCGCCATGATCTCTCTCAAAATCACTCAAGAGCTCTCCAAATTCACAAAAGATAAATGAATTCAAAATGACCCTTGGACCCATTATATAGTCCTTCGACCTCATTTTGACTCATTTTTTCAAACTCCTTGGAATTCTGCGAAAATCACACCCTTGGCTAATTTCAACGTGCTAGATCCATTTTTGGGATCGAAATCGAAATCCAAGTTCATCTTGATAGTCAAAATTCTACCTTCTTCTATGTAGTTAGCTGACCTTTCGAGGTCTAATCTTCGAATCTTTGTTGGGGCATCTTCATTTCTCCATATCTTCACCATTTGTACATTCCATACCCACTTCAATTCACATATTTTATTGCTAAATCATCTTTTTATTGGATTTGACCTAATTTGTATACTTTATCCTTCTTGGTCAACTATGGTCAAACTGGGGCATTCTATCACTGCTTTATGGTCACTCTTGGCTCTAAACTCATATCTATCATCATGGATTTTGCTATATCTCGATTTTCTCTTATCTGGCTCATTTCTACATACCCTTTACCTCATTTTGATTTCGATCCCAAGGGGTCATAAATACTCTATCATTGCTTGCTATAGTTATCTATTTCTAAGGAGCATATGTTTGATCTTTTCATTTTCTCTTGATCTATCTACTTTGCTTGATATTAATACTCTTCTTGAGTTCTGATATTGTCTCTCTCCTAGTGTTCAGTACTATCACTATTAGATTGTACATTCAGGATTTGCGAGCTCTTTTTGCATTTCATTCTTCGGAATCAAATCTCTCTATTTATTGCTGCCTACTTGGATTCTGTATTCTTTGACGTCATATGTTCCTAGATTGATCACACATTAGTCAAAGAGGGGCAAATATAATCACCTAATAATGGTCATCTAGACTACAAGCCCCCTTCTTAGCATTTAATCAATCATAATCTATAGTTTGACTATAATATTCTAAGTCCATATTTGATTAAAAGAATATGTCCCCTTTTAATTAAATAAAAGACCCCATTCTTCTAACCCACTCAATATGCACACATAAAGTCCTCTTTCTATTTTGCAAATTAAAAGAAAAGGCTTTTGCCTCACATTAAAAGTCAACTCCTTTTTATTGGTTGACTTGCTCTTACACATGGAATACAAAAAGTCAACCCCAACCCTTGATTGTCCACTTCCTTGATCTTGATCTCAACCTCCCATCCACCTTTAAAAGAGAGAGCTCTCTCCTTCTCAAAGGATCCATCTTCTTGAGTATTGTTATGCTATAGGTTTCTCAATAGATATTCTTAGAGCTTGTGGAGAACTTCTAGTTCTTGTCTAAATTCTCTCATTATCATCCTCATATTAGCTTAGATTCATTTTGCAAGTAGCTTAATTCATTTTGTAATAGCTTAAATCACCTAGTTTAATTAGAATAGCTTTTGAAGCACTCTCATTTTCATAATCTAGTTGTATTGTACATCTCATTTTAGCATAGATCATACTTGCATTGCACATTTGAGGATTCCTTTTGGACACTTACATTCTTGTTTTTGTCTAAGGAACCTCCCATTGCATGGTTTACTAGCAAGGCTACATCTCTAAGGCTCATTTGAGAGCTCATTTTATATTTGTTTATGCACCTTTGCACTCCATGGATAGGGAGCTTTAAGCTGACATTCAAGCATTCCAATCCATGGGATCTCTTGAATAGAAGGGTTTACAGGAGTGCACTTTCTTAGTGTACACTCCTGCTTATAAAAGCATGCACCCATTTTGATTTGATGGTTCCATCTAATAATTTTTATCACCTTGACACACATCTTAAACTAATTATCAACATATTGAAGTCCACACTAGAGGATTTTTCTTTTCCCTTAAATGGGCTATTTTGAAGCATTCTATGAGGAGTATGGGTATTGAGAATAAAATACATAGTTGGTCTTGTCTACGTTTTGTTGTGATTTGTAAGATGGGACGAGTGTATGTAAGAACTAAACCAATATTATTTGAGGAATTCAATAGTGATGCTACTATTTAGTATTTTTCCAATGAGGGTAGGGTCTCTTCTTTCTTGGAATGCTTTAATGGGAACAATGAGAATATTTCTTCTCAAATTTTGAGCACTTGAGACAATCAATTGGGCATGATGGTGATATTTATTTTGAGAATAATGAACAAGTAATTACTCAAGCTCCAAATATGACCACAAAAGGTCATACATGAAAGAAACACACCAAAGTTGTCGATAAACAAAAGCCTTGCCCTATTTTCCAAAGATGATGAAATGTTGGTCAAGATTCACAAGGGTTTTGATAGAGATAATCTATCTAAATGATGGGATAAGGTACACCTCACGATTATGAAATATTTTACACTTAGAAGGAAGATATGACTCTTTCTATATTTACAATTTCTCTTTCTTAACTGATGTTGTCATAATTCCTTGATAAGATTTCCTTTTACTTGCTTTCTTCCTTTGAAGCTTCCATACAATATGCCTTTGACTTTGTATTAAAATACTAGGATAAATCTCCTACCTATTTGCATTAGGGTCTTGTTCATCAATTGTATCACTTTCAATTAGCGCTTTGTACCCAAAAGTCACTTAAATTTGTACACTTGTTGATAATTTTCCCCTAAAAAACTCTCTCACTTCTCTTCCCATGGGAGTTTTTGGGAAAAAAATCATTTTCAAGGATAAAAATATTCTACCTTTGAAAAATCCATAGGCCTCCCCTCTGAACATCAAAGTCAAGTTGAAATCCTTCACCCAAATTATCACCCCTAACATGTCAAACCTTGTACTTTTGAAAACCCTAGCCCTCATAGTTGTGTTCTTTTCAATTCCCCTAGAATTTTCACTCACTCCAAAAAAGGATTTCCCAAATTCTTTGTGATATTAAATAATATCCTTTTACTTCAAATCTTTGAAAAAAAGTTACATTTGGAAGTCAAAAAACCTTAAACCCCAAAAATAAAAAATACAACAAGCCAAAGGTATGTGTAGGATCATGATGGGCCAAAGTAAGCCCTAAAGTGGAAATAAGATTTCAAAAAGTATAGTTAGGCAACTTGATGTAAAAAATACAATTGATTATTGCAATGTTGCTCGAAGATGGAAAGTGCAGTTATTGTGAATAAATTTCCTATAGTCCTTTATGGAGTTTGATGATTGACATGTGGAAGTCAAAAAATTGTAAACCCAAAAAATAAAAAATACAACAAGCCAAGGGTATGTGTAGGATCACAATGGGCCAAAGTAAGCCCTAAAGTGGAAATAACATTTCAAAAAGTAGAGTTAGGCAACTTGATGTAAAAAATACAATCGATTATTGCAATGTTGCTCGAAGATGAAAAGTGCAGTTATTGTGAATAAATTTCCTATAGTCCTTTATGGAGTTTGATGATTGACATGTGGGAGATGCCATTTTAGTCTTGTATGTTAATTTTCTTGATGAAGTACACCCTTGACACATCATGCTGCATCTCTTAATGCCATTTTATGGGTTCTATTTATACCCATTCTTGCTAGGTATTATTCACTCTTGCCTATCTTTTTCTTTTATCCAATTGTGGAATATGGTCCAAGGATTTTCAAAATCTAACTGCCGTTTGTTGATTGGGAAAGGCCATTTGAGGATCCCATCTTAGACACACAACTAGTTCAAGTTTTCACATGCTTGTGCCCATTCTGTCTCAGTGCTATAAAAATTGCCATTGGGGAGGATGTTCTTGCTATGAATGAAAAAGGTTCATCTTCTCAACTTAGCTAGTGTCAATCTTTCTATCCCAAATTGTGGACTTGGTTCAATGTTGGAAGGATCTTGAGTACTTTATTGGCTGTACAATATGCCCTCAAATTAGGACCTCCATTGTTCTTTTGGACCTTATTAAACAATATGACCTTTGGGGTGGATGCGAATTTGTTGCTAATTTTTTCCCATGGGAACCTTTGAAAGCTAATAGTGATTTTAAGCTTATTATGGATAGTTTGAGAAAATCTATTCAAACTTGCCACATACATCCACTTGGACACACACTATAAAATGTGGGCTAGACACTTTCTTTTGAATTGCATATTGTAACTTTTACCAAGCTATGGACTATTTTGACTATCCTTGGTTACAGATTCCATACTAGGATATTCACATGGTTAGGTGTAGCTTCGTGTGAATTTTGTGCTCCCTAAATTGGTTATTCTCATTCTCATTAGGTTGTTGCTACTTCCTTGGCAAGTCTTTGGCCTGGTGAATTTGTTGATACTGTTGGTTTTGTGGTGGTATTCTCCAATCTGAAATTGGCTGAGGATGACAGTGAGTGCCATGTGGTCCCAATGGAAGAATAGATCTGCATTCCAAAATTTTCTTTAGCGCAACTGGTTCCTTACATCCACTTGACACATTTTTCTTTGAGGTGCTATTGTAGTCCTTGTTTCATATGATTAATGGGTGCCTTGTATTTTGCCTTCGATGACTAGTTTTTCACATTCTTGTAGACTTCATTTTGTGATGCTAGTTCAGTGCCTTGTATTGTTGCCTGTTGCAACTAACTTCTTACATCTTTGTAGAGTTTGTCTCCAAATGCCAGTGGAGTATCCATTTTTTTGGGTGACACAAGCTCATATGTGTCCTCTCTATGTATGGTTTGGTGATATGAATGGTATATGCTTCAAATGATGTTTTTCCACTGGCGTTTGGAACTTCAATGGTATTTGGTTTCTTACAAAGGTTTTGGTGTCCTCCCCTCCCTTTTGATTCTTCTATGGTAATTGCTCACAATCCTTTATGAGAATTACTATGTCGATCGATATAATTTTGTGATTAACGAATGAGAATTTTGTATTGGGCTCACATCTTATGCTTCTTCGTAGATTCAACATCATGCCGATCACAACTCAATGCTGATAGCTATTGGTTTGATTAAGTTCAGACCTGTTTAAGTTCAGTCTCAATGAGTCTATTATAGTTCATGAATTGTTTGACTATTGGCTAGATTTATTCATAGAAGCCTAGATACATTGATTGTAGCCCATTTGATACAGGCACTCTAGATTTGATTATGGCTTCTCTATCTTGTCGTCCACTATATTGGGTTCATCTAGGAATCGTAAACTTTGTGATTTCTGTATTCAGTAGGGATTGAGGGTTTTCTTTCTAATTCTTTCCCTCATAAACCTTGGACCAATGTTATCTATTAGTATATCAGTGGCTTGCCACTTTTTTCAAAAGAATAAAAATAAAAAATAAAATCGATTATCAAATTTATATCAAAAGTAGGTAAAAATAGAATATGTAGGAAATTGAATGTAGTATCTAAGCTACTAGTTATTTTTTGAAAAAATTAACCTCTTTTGTGAAATTGAAATTTCAATGCAGTAATATGTAAATTTTAAGGAAAAAAAAGTAGGTGTATGTTTGAACACCGTAACCAAAATAAATGGTAAGTTTTAAATTATTATAAGATTTTAGATATTATTAGAAGACACACATCCATATGTGACCCATATTCTTTTGTAGTTGTTTTCCATGTAAAGAAATAATTATGATTTTTGCTACAATTTTTTTAAAATATAAAACATTGCATTTCTAACCGCCAAAACTTAGTTAAAAATTAATAAATTTAATTTAATTTTTCTTCTAGTGTGTGTAGCATAGAATATGATGCATGTTTTTGATTTGAAAAATGTTTTACCATTTGAAAGCTATACATGCTTTTCAATTAATCTATCAATTAAGACTTTATATGTAATCCATTTAGAAAATCATTAATAGTTATATATTAAACTCAAGTAGACAAAATTTATATTAGTAGAAAGCTAGGAATATCCTTAAGAAACCCTTTTTGTTTTATCGATTTTGAGTAAACAAAAAGTCATGAGCGACATGGTCAAAGTCTAGATATGCAAGGAAAATATCCTAAACATGTTATTTGGGTTGACTTTCTAGGTTTGGAATTCCAAGCCAAATCCCACAACAATCTCAATGTCTATTGGTTTCAACAATAGGTCTATTTGTGTTGGTCGAAGGCCAGGTGGGGTTAGTGTTGGGGTTTTGTTGGTGCATGATGGAGTGTTATATGATGTTGCTGCTCTTGTGACTATTAAGGGCATTTTGATGGTGCCACATTTTACTATTCCAACACTTCCTTCTTACCTTGTGGGCCTTCTTCTCCTACTTGAGACTCTTTGCATGTTGGCAAGAAGGCTCTTGCTTTGACTGTGCTAGATATGCAACACAAGGATCCAATTCCTATTTGTGGACCCATTTCCTTAAAGTTATTTTTTGACACTAATATGGAGGTTTCTAATAATGCACCGATTCTTTCTTCTCATGAGGTCTTTTAAAAATTCAAGGGTTTTTGGATGAGCCTTCCACAACTACATGATTCGATTTCCAAGAATTAGGAACCTATCTTATCTAGTAGGGTCCATATCTTTTGAATGAAAAATGTCACTTCTTGCAAAATTTGAAGATATTAAAGATTTTTCAAAGGTTTCGTGTGATCAATTTTTTATTTGGGATGACAAAATTTGGCTGATGGTAAAACCCTTGCATATTGATTTTAATCGGACATCATTAGTCTTTAGCAAGATTCTCATTTGGGTTAGGCTCCCCAACCATCCACTTCATATATGGTTAGATCCCTTTTTAGAGGAAGTGGGCAAGGCTTTGGGGGATTTTATAATGATGAACAATGATTCTTATGATATTAAGCACTAGGAACATCTTGGGTTCTTTGGCTATCTTCCATCAACCAAAAATATTTCTTGTTTCCCTTACTAGTCTACTGTTCTGGGAACAACATTTACCATTTGAGTTCTTCCTTTTTTCACTGTTGGCTCCTTATTATGGACCTATTATGGAACCATATCCTATGTTCTAAAAGCTTAATTCCATCTTGTTGAAGAGTTATCTTTCTCTTTCCTCAAGGTGTGATCTTTTCCTAACATATTGTGTAATGTGTAGTAATTGGCTTCTGTGAGGTTCATATTTTTTCAAGAATTTTTGCGACCTTGTGGACATATTGGATCACATTTGGACCTATCTTGGTGCATGCAAATTAATTTTATTAATTGTTCAGTCTCTAATTTTTCCTTTTTGGGGCATATGACCTATATTTTGTAATAAATATGTTTGTCGAGATGACTTGTGGTCCTGATAACTATATACTTGAGATCTATAATTATGTTAGTAGGAAGAAAGATTCATTTTTTCCCTCTGTAATCCCGATCTTCTAAGCTTGTTGATTGTAATTCTGTTATATATGGCTGCAACTAGGTAGGCCTTATGCCTAGAAAATTGTAAGAAGATTGTTTCACCATAAATGCATTGGGATTATTAAAAGTGTTGATCTTTCATATTTGTGTTGGATTCCATGTGTATACTCTTGCAAGGGGGTTGGTGAGTGTTCCCTTAGTTCATTTTACTTGCGTTAGGTGGTATTAGAGCAAAGGTTTCCTTCCTTGTGGAGTTTTGGGATCATAGAGAACCTTGTTTGGATTGCTTGTAGGGTGGAAAACTTGGCTTCTAACCTATAACTTGTAGAGGGTTACAATTCTTGTAGGAACTATTGTGAAAATGGTTTGAGGTATAGGAAATTAAGATAATACTATCTTGGACATGTTGAGACAAATTATAGTAAGGCTTGAGGTTGTTGAGACAACATAGAGAAGAGGAGTACATCTTGATGATGTTAATGAGGAAGAAGAAACAATCACACTTAATCTTGAACCTGAAGTGGAACAAGACGAGGAAAGACTCTTTAGAGCTTTGAGCAAATTGAATTCCAAACCTACCTTTGATCCTTCGAATTATTATGGAAAACTTGATATAGATGCTTTGTTGGATTGGATCTCTAAGATGGAAAAATACTTTGATTATGATACTAACCCTGATGATACAAAAGTAAGTATAACAACCACTAAATTGAGAAGGCATGCTTGTCTTTGGTGGGAACACTTACATAGTGATAGACAAAGAAGAGAAAAGGAAAAGATTAAGACTTGGGTGAAAATGGTTCGTAAGTTGAAAAGGAAATTTCTTCCTACTATTATCAAGTTAATCTATTAAGGATAATGACTTTGAAAGATTACATTGAGGAATTTTGCAAGTTGGAAAATAGATCTAGACATGTTGATGATGAAGTTGAAAAGGCTGCTAGATACCTGAATGGACTAAGAACTTCAATTCAAGATGATCTCAGTTTTGTGAAAATGGAAAGTGTTGAGGAAGCACACTTTTATGCCTTGAGAGTTGAATAGATATTGGCAAAGAAGTAAGAATATAGACAAAGGACAAGAGGGGGAAGGTTTTAGTAAAGTAAGGTTAGAACTTATGGAGAAAGTAATAGATTTGATAATGCATCTCATAAAAAGGGAAATTTAGAATACAAAGAAGACAATGTTGGCAGAGGAAGAGGTAACTACTCTAAAGGTAATTATTCTGATTACTCTAGAAATAATAGTAATAGAAAAAGAAAATATAGATCTTGGTTTAAGGGCACTTGTTTTAAATGTGGAGAAAAAGGACATAGAGCCTTTGAATACACTTTTTCTGGAAAGAAGATTGGAAGCAGCAGTAGAAATGCCTTAATTCAAGAAGAAGCTATCAATCCTCCTAATAAACTTGAAAATGTAGCCAATGATCAAAAGAACTTTGTGGAATGAAAAATTGAATGAAGAATCTATTTTGAGGAAAAGTATTTTCAAGACCAGATGTAAGATTAAGGGAAATTTTGCAACATAATCATTGATAGTGGAAGTTTAGATAATTTGACATAAGAAGAATTGGTTTCTAATTCGTAGTTGTAGAGTTTGAACCATCCAAATCCTTGTCACATTGCATGGATCAAGGATGAACACAAGTTGCTGGCAAGTGAATAATTCCTTGTGAAATTTAAGACAGGGAATAACTATGATGAAGTCATCTATGATATAATGCCTATGGATTAAGTCATATTCTTTTGGGAAGACCTTGGCAGTATGGTAGACAAGGTTTGCATGATGATGAATTTAATCAGTACACTGTTTGGGAAAATGGGAAGAGACAAGTCTTGTTACCTTTGATAGAGAAACTTGAGGAAAATCATTGTACCAAAATTACAATCTTCTTGGTTGAAGGAAATTAATTTGTAAAGGACATGGATAAACATAATATTTTGTTTTCTTCAATCCCTAGGAAGATAGAGAAACAAGATGAACTTGAGCATACACATGAGGTTAGATCCTTGCTAACAGAATTTCAAGACATTATTTCAAACAATGTAGCTAATGGATTACACCCTGTAAGAAGTATTAGTCATTACATGGATCCAATACATGGAGCTAGTGTAGTGCCTCTCCCATTTGATTTCTGTAAGCCATCTCGATAAATGCAACCTTGATGATCTTTCTTGGTGAGTGATCACGATTGGGACCATGAATGGTCTACGCCCTTAAGGTGATTTGATTTATGTTATTGTATCAGTTGCTTTGATTATGCTTATGGCTGATTTATGAGATTAGGATGTGTTAGATGGTTTCACTGAGGTTTGTGCCAGTGGTTACTAGGATTGATGTAGTATTATGATGTTGTTCCGTGATTACCCTAAAATGGGTGCAGAGTTTGCACTATGTACTATTACCCTGCTACACTATACTAGGTTCATATAGTAGTGGTTAGTCATGTATATGACTATATTCGCTTATGTGTTTTAAGAGTCCTGTCATGTTGTTTAGACAACCATTATTAAATGCTTAAATAATTAGAAATGAATTGTCCATGTTAGATTGTTGTGCTGTTTAGTGGATCATAATTGCATGATGATGCCATTTTGAGATGACAATATGTTTTAGAATGATATTTGGTTATTTGATATTTGGACATATCTTTGATTATGTTATATGTCAGATTCGATGCTATGGTTATTTACTTCATTCTTGCTTTGTTATGCTTTATGCGAATGTGAGTGATGTAAATGGATTATTTTAGTATATTTGAATAAATGGTTAAATTAGGTATTTAATGCATTTATTGCTTTGGCTATGTTATTATATGCAATTTCACTTGATCATGTGTTTCAGTGTGTAGGATTTATATCCCTGGTAGTGGCACATGGAGTTAGTGATTCATCTATTCATATTTACCAATTTTGTCTTTGTATGGTTGATGTATCTTATTTAAATGTTAAATTAAACCTTCTGGTGATTTAATAAATCTGGACTCATTTGCATTATGTGATTAGACCTGTGAATGTGTCTGTGCATTTAGAGTATCACATTGTCATGAAGTTGTTAAGGCTTTCTATGATTTTGGTTTAAGGGTTTTGAAGATTTATTTAATTGATTTTTAATTTCTGGTAGCTTTACTATAGATGGATTCCAATTACTTGGAATAACTTGTTTTTGTGTGGGTTGATTTGGGGTTTAAACAAGTTTGCTGGTTAGTTACCCTAATCGATTATTCACTCAAAAAGTGAATAAGTATCCAAAAAGGAATTTAATTCCTCACTTCTCGCTTTTGAATTAGAAAGTTTGAGAGTAAAACCCAAAATCCTCTTCATGAGGAATTACTATTCTGTTCGTTGTGTGAGCTACATATGTGGGATCTTCATAGGATCGGTCTCATTGGATCAACTCGGGGAGACCTTGGATTGCCGTGATTTCAGATACTTCTGCAAGATTTTTATCTTATGGTTCAGATTCCCATTTTCCCTTTTGGTTGTGAGCTAAAGCTCTCCTATTTTATTGTTTCAACTCCATTTCTACTTCTATTTTTGGTATCTGTTTGTTAGGAGGCTAAGAACTAGTGCTCCCCTCTGTTTCTGTATGCTAGCTCTACCCAGTTGGGAGGGTATGAGCATTTCCCTATTTTTCGAGATGAGGATTTGGGGTTTTGCACCTTTATGCTGGTCATTTTTGCATACAGACTCTAAATCCATATTTTATTTGATATTTGTGGCTTTTGTTCCCTAAGACCAATTGAGTTTTAATTTCAAAGTTTTTGAGTTTTGAGGTTTTTCGCTTCGATTTGCATGCCACCCAATTTTTTTAGATTTTTTTGGCATAATGTTGATCGTGGAATTGTATCATCCATAGGATGTCAATTAGACCACAATTGCACTCTTATGTTTGCATTGGAATGTGTGCCACATCCGTGCTCCTAACTTTGTGTTCGGTTGAGTGATTTTATGCTTGGTGTTATTGTTCCTTTTGGACCCTTGTTATTGTTTCATGGACATTAGGATTTGTGTAGAATCCATACTCTCAGATTGAAACCAGCTGAATGAGTTCATGATGTTTGGTCTTGTTGCATGATTGGGATTCATGTAGAATCCATACTCCCAGATTGAGGCCGATTGAGTGAATTCATGATGTATGGTTTTATTGTTCATTGGGATTCATGTAGAATCTTTTCTCCTGAGCTTGGTTTCGGTTGAGTGATGTTTTTCTTGTGTTCTCATCCAGTCCTCGTGTTATGATCTTCGTGATGGTGGTGTGCTGCACACGAGCACATGCACATGCATTTGTCGGGTGACTTACGAGGCCCGATCTTTCGTGATACTTTTGGGAGTTATGATCATTTGGGGTTGGGTTGGGAATATGCATGCCTATGGGCACTCATCATTAGATGAACATGGGTAGGGTAGGGTAGCACCATGGAGGGGGTTCTTTTTCCACAACTCGGTGACTATTTCTTGAGGGTTGGCATGCAGAAGTTTTAATCAAGTGATAAATAAATAAAATATTGGGTGGAAATAAAACTAAAATAATAAAAAGATTCTAGAAGTGCTCTTTCCATTGAGAATTGTGAGATGCTAATACTAGCTTGGGCTATTCGATGCCAAGTGACTCTCCATGTTGTCACCCCCTAAATAGTTACCCATTAAGTGTCTAACCAAGACATGTAGTGTGTGCATTGTCTCATGATTTTGGTTTTAGTCATTATTGTCTAGCATGAGTGTTTATAGCCATGGACGTCTAATTTATGTGTTTTTGTAGTTGGTTCATTATCTCCATTAGTATGACGAGAGTGAACCTATGGGTTTCACGTGGTTGGGAGGCATAGCTACCTATACCACTATTTGGAACCAGTGTATAGAGACGATCTATTGTCCCAGTGCGATCATTGTTGGATGGTTTTACTTGATACTTCAAGTTCCAAAGTATGCTTTCTTGTGATTTATGCATTTATTGGAATGCTTGGATATCATGTTTAGATGATGTTAGTTTATTTGATGCATTCCCTTATTATGATGTTTAGCATATGATTAGATGATGTTATTTGCTTAGTTGGAGTATCTATTGCTTATTGGATTATCATGTTAGATTTCCTGTTCTTATGATGTTATTAAGCTTTAGTAGTGACATCCTTATAAGACAACTCTGACTATCTAGTTGGTAGTTTGGGATGTTACGTGTGGGGGATGGCTAGGACCCTAGGGGTCTCATGATGCTATTACAGTTGGGAGGAACCACACACTTAGTTTGTTATTTCAGTACATTGTGATGTTGGTTTCAGTTCATTTCCTTCACTACTATGTTTAGATGGTTAGATTCAGTTTTTGTCTTTCAGTTATTATGGTTCAAGTGTCTATGCCTTGATTATGGATCTGATACTCTCCAGTGTGGAGGTTTTAGCTCTCTTTGTACTTTTTTGAATGTTCGTTGGAGCATTCTTGCGTTTCCTAGGCGACAGTGTTCCAGCACTGGGCAATAGTTATAAAGTATCGCATGCCCATAGAAGAAGTATCGTGCGATATTGAAAAGTATCACACACCCAAAGGAAAATTATCGTGCAATACTTGGAATTATTGCACCCCCTTTGAAGAACCATCGTACGATATAAAGTATTGCACGACCTTAGGATAAGTGTCGCCTAGACCCTTAAAGTATCGTACACCCATTGAAGGAATGTTGTACGATACCGAAAAGTATTGCACAATGCTGCAAGAAAGTGTCCCCTGGGCCTTTGGGAAAACCTATTCAGGCAGAAAACAAACACTTTTTGGTTTTTCTGAGAGTTATTGGGGGGTGTTTTGACTACCCTCTATAGTGTTCTTGAATCCCTTGGTTTTGGATTTTTAATTCGAAATGTTTTAGATTTGAAATAGTTTGCATCTTTCCATGGTTTGTTGTTTTTGGTCAGTAGTGGGGGTTTGGAGATCTGTTGGTATTTAGATATTTTTTTAGTCTTCCATTGCGATCTTTGTGATCCTCATATGTTTATTTTCGTGTGCATCCATACTTGTTTAAAACAAAAAAATCTTGGCTTTTATTTATCCTTGTTCCAAGGATCTCCGGGCAGGGCATTACATTTAGTTTGCCTAACAAAGCACCACATAGGTTAACACATACAAAGAATGAGAAACTAAATAGACAAATACATAGATTGCTTGAGAAAGGTTTGATCAGAGAAAGTTTGAGTCCTTGTGCAGTACCTTCTATATCTACACATAAGAAGAATGGAGAATGGAGAATCCGCAACAATTCTAAAGCTATAAATAGAATAATGGTTAAGTATATATTTCCTCTGCCTAGGATGGACGACATTATAGATTGTTTAAGTGGGGCAAGATACTTCACTAAAATTGGAAAGTTGATATCATTAGATTACAATCAGAGAAGGGGATGAACGAAAGACTACTTTTGAATGATTGCATGAGTCTTTGATTATGCCTTTTGATTTAACTAATGCACCTAGCACTTTCATGAGGTTGATGAATGAGGTTTTGAAGAAATTATTGGGTAACCTTTTCATTGTGTATCTTGATGAAATATTGATATACAATAAGACAAAATAACACCTAATGCATATCAAACAAGTGTTGCAAAGGATGAAGGACAAAAAGTTGTTGATAAACCTAAATAAATTTCTTTTATGAAGGAATATATTGTATTCCTTGGTTTTGTGATCTCTGTTAGGGATAACTTTAAGAAACCCCTCTTAGGAAAAAAATATAAAATCTTGGTGAATCCAAAATTATTTTAGGGGGAAAAAATTAATTTTTCTATTGGCAAATTTTTTTTTAAACTTGAAAAAATTTAATTTCATTGGCAATTTTTTTTCCATCATATGAAATTTTGTAAAATCTCGGTGAATCTTTAATTATTGAAGAAAATTGTGACCAAAAGTATGAATACCTAGAAATCATATTTTATATCATCTAAAACATAGTAACTCATTTTAATAACCATTAGATGATCATAAATTGATGATATAAATCCTATTTCGAGCCTAAATGTTCAAGGACAACAAGTTTTAGAGAAAGTTTCCAAAATAATGACACCTATCCACAGTCAAATACATTTCATGCCAAAGATTAAAAGGATAAAAAATTAATTGGAAAGTCTCTAGAATAGAGACACATGTCAAGTATATGTGCTTATCATATAACCTAACTTAAAGTTTTACCAGATATTGGTGAATGTAACCATCGAATAAGGCAAGCCTCAAAAATTGTGGGTCAAAATATTTAATTTACCACATGGAAAGATTGGATACCATTGGTGAAGTCATGGCCAAAATAAAAATGATTATGTATCATTATTGGTGATTGGTCTGAGCATGGGACCCAATTTTCATAAAGTGCTGGTGACATTGTAACCCCAAAAGTGTAATTTTTTTTGTCAAATTTAGGGTCCTCGATGAATGAGATTCAACACTAAAGTTAACCCTAATCTCTACTGGTGGGTTGAAGGTAGATCCTGAAAATGTGAAAGCTATACTTGAATGGCCTACAACTGATAATGTTGGAGAAGATCAATCATTTCATGGATTGACAAGAATCTATAGAAAATTTATCAAATTTTTTGTTCAGTGTGTAATTCCATGACAAAGACAATGAGAGGTGATAAAAGGGAATTTAGATGGACATATGGAGAAAATAAAATATTTGGAATATTGAAGAAAAGGTAACATAATTGCCTATGCTTACTTTACTTGATTTTACTAAAGTTTTCCAAGTTGATTATGATGCTAGTGGTAACACAATTGGACCTATTTTGAGTCAAGAAGGCAAGCCTATAGATTTCTTTAATGAGAAGTTGAATGATGCTAAGAGAAAATATTTAGTCTATGATCAAGAGTTCTATGCAGTTTTTCAAGATTTGAAGAAATGAAGACATTACTTGATGCCTAGAGAGTTTTTGTTATACAATGATTGTAAAGCCTTAAAGTACTTGGGTAGTCAAAATAAGTTGAATCAGAGAAACATGAAATGGGTTGAGTACATGCATAACTTTTATTTTGTATTGAAGCAAAGAAGTGGATAATCAAATAAATTAGTAGATGCTTTTAGAAGAAGAAGAAGTTAGTTGAAAGTGACAAGAGTTGACATACTTGGATTTGATGATTTGAAGAACTTGTTTGAAACTGATCCTAATTTTACCGAACCTTGGAAGGCTTGTAAGAATCACATAAAAAATGAGTAGAATAAGTACTGGGTTGACTATTTCATTCAGGAAGACATTTTATTTGAGGATCGATGTGAGACAACGTCATGAAGGAGAAACATAGTTGTGGACTTGCATGGCATTTTGGAATTGATAAGCTAGTAAAATTGATCTCTGAAAGATACTTTTGGACACATATGTATAATTATGTTCAGAAGATGGTGAAGAGTTGTAGAATTTTTCAAGTAGCTAAGGGAACTAGTCAAAATGTGCGATTATATACACCTTTCCCCATTCCTAGTAAACCTCGGGAAGACATCAGTATGGATTTTGTTTTTGGATTACCTAGAACTCGTAACGATTCTATTTTTGTGGAAGTTGATGGATTTTAAAAGATGAAAAATTTCATGCCTTGTAAGAAGACATTAGATGCGATACATATAACAATCCTATTTTTTAGAGAAATTGTGAGATTACATGGATTACCAAATATAATTGTTTCAAATAGAGATACTAAGTTTATTGGTTACTTCTGGAACACACTTTGGAAAAAGTTGAATATTGAGCTTAAGTTTAGTCCTACATTTCATCCGAAGATAGATGGATGAATTAAAGTTGTGAATAGAAGTTTAGGTAACTTGTTAAGATGAATTGGTACTTAGTTTTGGCACAAGAAAAGTTTTCGTATTACAATTTAGTGAAAAAAGCACTAAGAAGACACCTTTTGAGATCGTATATGACATGCATTGTCAAAGTTGATGAAAGATCAATCCCATAGCTCCCAAGAATAACCTACATGCAAACACCTGTCAAAGAGGAGGGAAGAAAAATCTATGGAGGCTTGAATAGCCAGATTCATAGAAAAGACATCCTTGATGAGAACAAAAGTAGATTGCTATAATCAACAATGAGTTAATGTCAATTCTTAATTTTTACAATGAGAGATCATCCTTATAAAGGAGATCAAAACCCTAAAAAGGTCTAACCTAGGTTTAATAATAATAATTAATAAAATAATTAATTATTATATCCCTAAAGTTTAGCTTAAGCAACTAGAGTTAACTAAGAAATATCTAATTACTCTAACACCCTCCCTTAAGATAAACTTAGGGAGTAGCTAAAAACCTAGAAACTACTACTGAAAGTAAAATTGGGTCCCAACAAACAAGGCCTAGTGAGGTACCCAAGCACAACCAAATCTTTGAAAAGAGGAGAAATGGAGAAAACCACATGGGAAATACCCTACTCCAAAAAAGATGGAAAAAATGTTCCAAAAGATAGGAACAAAAAGGATGATCATCAAGAACACCACTAAAGTATGAAGCTGCAAACACTACCAAACTATTGACCTGAAGAACCTCCACTGTATAGAACATGACGAGGTAGAGAAGAAAAAGTTTGAAGAGATGATCAATCAAAGATGGAAGGTATCTTCATGGCCTTCGAAAATAGGAATGAAAGAATGTCTATATGGTAAATGATCCATCTCATCGAAATGCATAGCTATCCAGCCACTGCAATCGCCTAGTACATAGGATCAAATACTAAATACATAGCTCACTCTATTGAACCGATAAAGCAATAGAACCAACATAACCCCCCTCTAATGTTGAGAGGTAAGACATGAACACTAAAACTGAATGCAATATCTCATGCATAAAGAACTAGGAACATCGAGAGTGCAAAAGAAGTACAAACACCTATACTAGCACATGTCATTGACACATCATGAGGCTAATATTATGGAAGGAACACTCACTTGAAAAAGGGAGATGGTGAATATGGCCAACATAAAACCCCGCAAGGCACTTTATAATGTAGTGCAAGTACAACAAAACACAAAGATGTCCAAGATCCTGAAATGCAATAGAGTGACACTTTATCTTAGTGCATTTGCAAAAATACTACAAAAGGATGTCAAAAAAGATCAAAAGAGACATAAGGATAATACACCCATAAAAAATTATCTGAAACAATAAAATCGATCCCTAGACCTAAAACAACCAAGATATCCATTTGAATGTAGAAAAACAAAAAACTAAATGAGATGTGCCTGGAGCAAAATCTAGAAAATAGAAAGTCTCAAAAACATGTCTCTCAGAGTACAAAATAGAACTTCTAACTTTGATAGCTAAAATAGGCCACCAAATAGCATCAAAAATCCAAATAAACTACACCATCATGACAAACTCAAAATAATCTTTTCGGCACTTCTTTTGGATCGAAAAAATGGAGTCTGGATGAACAAGTTATGGCCAAAAAACCATATGTAGGTAAAAAAAGTGCTACATTTTTTTTTACTACCTTAGGATCCATGCCAAATATTTTGAAAAAGTGTAACAAACAGTATAAAATTGCATTGGGAAGCATGTTAGTTTCGTACCAAAGTTGTCTCAATTTGTGTGCAGAATATCATTTATGCAAAAAATCACAAAAGTGCCACCTTAGGAAATGTGCCAAAAATCTTGATTTGTGTGCCCCAAAATCTTGATTTATGTGCAAAAAATCTCAATTTTGTGCCAAAAATCACAAAAATCATTGCCTCAAAAAATATGCAAAAATGTTAATTTTTGTGCTAAAAAATCTAAAAATCTTTGCCTCAAGAAATGTGCAAAAAATTAGAAAATCATCGCCTTGGGAAACATGTCCAATCTAGGAGCAAAATTTTTAGCTTCAAATTCCAAGTGTCCAAATTGGACACATTTTATATGAAAATAGGGGTTTTTGGGTGCTCTAAGCTCAACGATGATGTCCGTTTGGGCTCAAAGTGCACCAAAAATGGTGACCCCCATATTCAATACAAAAAAACTTTGAAAAATGAAACCCTTTGAAGAAAAAGTATAGATATGAAAGCCAAGACAAACTTCTCATAAACAATACAAGGACATGAAGATCTGGAGCTCTAATACCATATTGAAGTTGATGAAAGATGAACCCTACAGCTCCCAAGAATCACCTACATGCAAACACCATTCACAGAAGAGAGAAGAAAAAGCTATGGAGGCTTGAATAGCCAGATCCATAGATGAGACATTCTTGATGAGCAAAAAAGTAGATTGCTATAATCAATGATGAATTAATCTCCATTCTCAATTTTTACAATGACAAATCATCCTTATAAAGGAGATTGAAACCCTAAAAAGGTCTAACCTAGGTTTCCTAATAATAATTAATAAAGGAATTAATTATTATATGCCTAAAGTTTAGCTTAAGCATCTAGAGTTAATTAGGAAATATCTAATTACTCTAAAATGCATTCTAGAGGGACTATTGACTTGAGGAACTTGAATTTTGAAATTGAAAACAATGTTGAAGGAGAAGAATTTGTATATTTTATGAAGAATTTGCATGAAGAAGTCATTTTTATTGGATAACAATAACCAAGGATACAAGGAGAGAGTAGAAAAGAAGAGAAGATATACAACATTTGAGGTTGAAGATAAAGTAATGGTATACTTGAAGAAGAACAAATTTCTATCTGGGATATATAACAAGTTGAAGATGAAGAAATTTAGACATTATCAGATCTTGAGGAAATACGATAATGTAAATGCTTTTGAAGTTGAATTACCTGAAGAGAAATTCACATGTAAACAACAACCAGTGTGCCCAACTATGAGGGCTTTTGAGTTGTGGCCTTATACAAAGGATTACAACAAACAAATCCAAGATTTTAATCTTCATCTGCCTTCTACTAATCCTACTACTCCTCCTACTACTACTTTCCTACATCAACTCCAAGTTTTGATATAGGCATCTAGACCACAGGTCAACTAGTTAGGCATTTAATTACAATATAGATCCTATCTTAGATATGTAAACCATAACCCAAGTAATGAGCATCAATTATTTACACACTCTTGAAGGTAGGTCCAAACACAATCTAGGAGTCGGCTCCAAACTACACAAGATGCCATGCCACCATAGAAAATTTTGCAAAATGAATAACATGCATTGCTAGATGAAAACAATAGCAAACACATACCTGAAAGAACAACACATAATTCAAAGAATATGAAACATCAACATTTGCACTCTTAGGATAAGGATTGAAAATAAGTCCTCAATAAGATGCTAATTATGCACATAACAAAATTCCAACTAGCAAGAACTACATCATGAACAAAAAATTGGTACAAAAAACAAGAAATGTTTTTGTGTGATGCAAGATTTCTCATTGACCCAAGATGGTCATGCATCAGACACCTCAGGTTAGTAAAGAACTAATGTCCACATCAGACAACTCTAATGCTCTAACCTAAATCATAAAGATGCAACTCATCTTGTGTTATCCATGAATTGTCTTCATTTGGTTTATCTTTCCACTAAACAAGGAATTCCATATAGTCTTTTCCTCTAGTGATCTTACTTATTCTACTATCCAAAACCTTCTCAATGTTGTTAGTGTTCTTCTTAGGGTAAGCCAAGTTATCTTTTAAATTTCTCATCTACTTCAAAGTATTGAAAGATGTTTTAAATATTGAATATAGGTGAAATGTCCATGTCTCCAAGTAATTAAACTTCAAAAGCATTTCCATCATCAAACTTTCTCATAATTTTACAAGGACCAAATTTCCTCCTCTTTATCTTACTACAGGTACTAGCTAGAAATATGTTCTTCTTCAAACAAACCGTCATTTTATTTCCAACCTCAAAAGATTTATGTCTTTTCCCTTTGTCTAATCTCTATTTATATTCTAGGTTACTATCCTCTAGACTATTTCTTACTTCCTAATGCAAATTCTTCATGAAGTCTGTAAAATCCTCTGCTTTAGCACTTCTCTTCATCTCAATAGTCAAATATCTTAGTTCAATAGTTCCTTTATGATTCAATCCATTAACAATCTCAAAAGACGTCTTCTTGGTGCTTTTATTCACATAATTTTTATATGCAAACTCTTCTTGTGCTAAAATCAAATCCCAATTACTAAGCTTGTTCCCAACCACACATCTCAACAATTTTCCCAAACTTTGGTTCACAACCTCATTTTTTCCATCAGTTTGTGGATGAAATGTAGAACTAAAATTCAATTCAGTATGCATCTTCTTCCAAAGTGTTCTAGAAAAATGACTAGAAAATTTGGTATCTATGTCAAAAACAATAGTCCTAAACAACCCATGTAATCTCACCATCTCCTTAAAGAATAATTCAACCACATCATGTATTGCATTTGATGTCTTCTTACAAGGTATGAAATGAGCCATTTTTGAAAATCTATCAACTACCACTAGAATGAAATCATTAGCTATTCGAGTTCTAGGAAAGCCAAGAACAAAGTCCATGCTGATATCTTCCAAAGGTTTATTAGGTACATGCAATGATGAATACGATCCCAAATTTTGACTAGTTGCTTTTGCTATTTGACGAATTTTGCAATTTCTAACCATCTTCTATACATCCTTATAAATTTGAGGCCAAAAGTACCTATCTGAAATGCACTTTACTATTTTATCAATTCAAAAATGTTCAACAAGTCCTCCACTATGTTTCTCCTTCATGATATTATCCCTCATAGATCCTCTAGGCATGCACAATTGAGTTCCTATAAACAACATGTCTTCCTTGAATGAAATAACTAGTCCACTTATTTTTCTCACTCATCAATTGATTCTTACAAGCCTCCCAAGGTTCTGCAATATCAGGATAAGTTTCATACAAATGGTTTATATCATCAAAACCAAGTACCTTAATTCTCATTTCTGTTAGCAAATTCCTTCTTCTACTCAAAGCATCAGTAACCTTAGTTGACTATCCACTTTTATGTTTTAATACAAAGGGATTTTTTTGCAAGTACTCAACCCATTTCATATGTCTTTGATTCAACTTATTCTGACTTCCCAAGTACTACGAAGCTTTATGGTTAGTGTACAACACAAAATATTTAGGCATCAATTAATGTCTTTATTTCTTCAAAGCTTCAATAATAGCATATAATTCTTGATCATAAACTTAATATCTTTTCTTAGCACCATTCAAATTCTCATTATAGCAAGCTATAGGTCTTCCTTCTTAACTTAAAATATCTCTAATGAAATTTCCACTAGCATCACAATCAACTTGAAAGACTTTACTAAAATTAGGCAAAGCAAGTGTAGGTAATTCTGCTACCTTTCATTTCATTGTTTCAAAACTCTTATGTGCTCCATGTGTCCACTTGAAATCCCTTTTGTCACCTCTCATAGTTTATGTCATAGCATTACATACTGAACTGAAATCCTTTATAAACTTCCTATAGAAATTCACCAAGCCATGAAATGATCCAACTTCTCCAACATTCTCAAGTTTAGGCCAATCAAGAATAACCGTTACCTTTTTAGGATCCATCTTCAAACCATTAGTTGAAATTAAAAAAACTAAGATACACAATCTTGTCCTTCATGAAAGAATATTTCTTCAAGTTAATCAACAAGTTCTCTTCCTTAAATCTATACAATACTTGTCTGATATGCTCAAGGTGTTCTTCTTTAGTCTTACAAAATATCAAAATTACATCAAGATATACAACAAAAATACCCAAGAACTTCTTCAAAACATGATTTATCACCCTCATGATAGTACTAGGTGCATTAGTTAAACCAAAAGGCATTAAAAACCATTCATAAAAACCTTTATTTGTCTTAAAAGAAGTTTTCCATTCACCCCTTTCTCTAATTCTAATAATACGATAACCACTTTTCAAATTAATCTTTGTAAAATACTTTTCTCCACTCAAAAAGTCCATTATGTCATCCATCCTAGGCAAGGGAAACCTATACTTCACAATAATTTTATTAATAGCTCTAGAATTAGTGCACATTCTCCATTCTCCATCCTTCTTAGGTGCCAATACATCAGGTACAACACAAAGACTTAAACTTTCTCTAATCAAACCCTTCTAAAAAATTTCTTGCACTTGTCTATTCAACTCAACAATTTGAACATGTGCCAATCGATGTGGCGCTTTATTAGGAAAACTAGCTCTAGGTATTAGATCTATATAGTAACTAATACTTCTCATATGAGGTAAACCTTCAGGTGCATTATCAAAAACAATGTCTTGAAACTTTGCCAACAAATATTCAATCTCAGGTGCATGCTCAAGTTCATCATGTTTCTCAGTCTTTCTAGGAATCAAAGCAAAACAAACATACTTCTCCCTTACATCTTTAACAACTTGATTTCCTTCAACCAAACATACTTTAACTATGGTACAATGATTCTCATCACGCTTTGCTACCAAAGGTAAAAAAAATTGCTTCTTTCCATAAACCCAAATAGTATATTGATTTAATCTAACATCATACAAAACTTGTCCATCATACTGCCAAGGTCTACCCAAAAGAATATGACAACAATCCATAGCCATAATATCACACAAGAATTCATCATGAAAATTTCTAATTTTGAACTTGACAAGACATTGTCTGCTTACAAGTAATTTATGCTCCTTCTAGATCCAAACAACATGATAAGGATTAGGATATCCCAATATTTGCAACTGTAACTTGTTAACCAACTCTTCAGATGCCAAATTATTTGAACTTCCACTATCAATGATAACCTTGCAAGATTTTTCAATGATTTTACACTTAGTCTTAAACAGAATTATCCTCAAAATAGGTTCTTCATTAGTGTACTGATTCCACAGAACTCTCCTTATCACTAGGTTCTTACCATGCTTAGGTTCATTAAGTGTTTCAAAAACATCTTTATAAGCCAAGGTGTTTCTGCTACTACCTCTAATCTTCTTACCAGAGTTACTACATTCAAAGGCTCCATGTTGTTCTTCTGCACACTTGAAAAAAGTTCCCTTAAATCAATATCTCTCTTCTCTCTCACCACCATTATTATTCCTAGAGTAATGAGTATAGTTACCTCTAGCATAATTACCTCTTTTTCTATTAGGCTCTTCTTTCCATTCCATCTTTCCTTTATCTTGCATTGTATTGTCAAATCTGTTGCCTTCTCCATAGGCTGCCTCTACCTCTTTGAAATCCTTTGTCTTTGATCATGTTTCTTTGCCAATCTTTCTTCATCTTTCAAGGCATATTGGTATATTTTTTCTACACTATCCATCTTTACATAACTAATTTTTTTTGAATAGATATCCTCAAAACATTTAGGTATCTAGCCACCTTTTCAACTTCGTCATTCACATGTCTAGATTTGATGTCCAATTCGTATAATTCCTCAGTGTATTCCTTCAAACTCATTTCCTTTTGTCTTAGATTATGTATTCTTCTCAACATGTTAACTTGGTAATCTGCATGACAAAATTTATTCTTCATTTTTATCATCTATTCTCATGTCTTGATTTCCCCCCCTTTTTTGTCTTTTAGTCTGCAAATGATCCCACCAAAGTGAAACATGACCCTTCAACTTTATGACTACTATCTTTACCTTCTTGTTATCATGAGTGCTTTCATACTCAAAGTACTTATCCATCTTAGAGATCCAATCCAATACAACATTAGTCTCAAGTCTTCCATCATAGAAAGAAACTTCAAGAGTAGGTCTAGAGTTGGCTCTAGACAAAACTCTAAGAAGACTTTCCTCATCTTATTCCACTTCAGGTTTAGAGTTAGGATTAGGTGTTGCTTCTTAGTCATCACTAACATCCTCAAGATGTACACTTCTTCTTTGGGGTTGTCTCCACAACTTCAAGTCTCATCATTATAGCATTATCTGCATTTCCTCTACCTCAGACCATCTTGATAACAGTTCCTACAAGATCATAACCTTCTGCAAGTTATATGTAATATTTCAGATCTTCCACCTGACAACCAATCCAATTAAGGTTCTCAATGATCCAACTCAAAAGAAAGAACTCAAGCTCATATACCACCTAACACAATGATGGTAGGAGGAATAAGTGAAATAAACTCAATTTGAACCTACTAACATCTTGCCAAGATTACACATGGAAGAAAAAATAGAATTGTAACAAAAGGACCATTGAATTCATAGATTTACTAATTCATTCACATGTAAACAACAACCAACATGCTCAACTGTGAGGCCTTTTGGGTTGCGAACCGATACAAAGAATTACAACAACATAGTCCAAGCTCACCATCTTTATATGCCTTCTAGTTGTATTGCATAAAAATGTAATAACAAAATAAATACTAAGCAACTAATATCTATTCCTACATGATCATGCAAAACTCAAAATATGAAAGATAAACATGTAAATAAGCATAACATGAAACCAAAATAGCACTATGCAAACCTCACAAATCACCAAGTAGAGATGATTTCACATTATGGGATGTGGTTGCCAAGGCACGGTAAATGGAGGAAAAGCAATAGGATTCGGTGGACAAAAGGGATGGTGAAAGGATATGAGGGGCCAAATGATATGGTGTTGGAAAATGCAGAGCCAAGCACCATGTTTCGAAGGAGTCCAAATGCCCCATACCAAGGATAGGAAAATGGAAGAAAATGTGGTGGGAAAGGATGTGTGGAAATGGAAAGATGGAACAAAGGCTAGCGTATGGAGGAAAAGAAGGCATGTGCTCTTCCAAAGCATGTATGAAAGTTTTGGTATTGTGCCTCTAGTAGTGATCACGAGCATGGGCATGAAAGTAGAATGAATAAGGGATATGGGAGGGAGGGTATGGAAAATGGATAATGATATGAAGGGTATGGATGAAGTGTGCGATATGAAGGGGATGGGATGGATGGGTTAACCAAGATCAAAGACATATGAAAGGGGGATGAAAGTATGTAGGAGTATGGATGGAAAATGGACAAATGAACATGACAAGGACTATGGGATGCAAGAGAGGGATAGCATGTCAAGATCAAATGTATGGAAGATTTATGGATGTATGTGGGATAATGGATGGACGATGGACAATGGATATAGAAAGTGCATATGGATGAATGAAAGGAAAGTGAAAGTCAAGATCAAAGATGGAAGCGAATGATGAATGATGGATGGAAGTATGGAAGATATGTAAGGCAGAGTAGTATGGCTGAAGCTTGCCCCCGATGTAGAGTGTAAGTGGAAGAGGAAAAGTGAATGGATAGATAAGTGGAAGTGGAAGACATTAGAAAGGGAGGACTCAAGCATCTAGATACATGGATGTTATCCCTTGATATTTTTTTCCTTTCTTTTTTGTTTTCAAGGAATGTTTACTATTTTCTCATAGATGTTGGTAGGGTAGTGAAAAGAAGGATCAAGCAGATTGGGGAATGGAGGACAATGATTTATGAACAGGTTTGGATTAAGGGGGTGGAGTGGGTGGGAGGAAGACATGGTTGATGGATACTAGGTTGGAAGATGTGTGAATGAGTGGATGAAGGAAGTGGAAAGATTTTCATTGGCACACACCTTGAAGGGTGATGGAAAGGAGGAAATTGTGGAGGATACATGAGAGAGAGTTTGAATTTTGGGATATAGGGACCCAAAATGGATGAAGGAGGTGATGGATTTAGGATGGTGGATTTGGGTATATAAGGACCTAAAATAGATTTGGAAAGTGGAAGTATGGATGGATTATGCATGGGGGAAGCCTTTGGATTAGCAAGATTGGATGCCATTTTAAAATTTTCTTTGAGATTTATTGCTACATTAAGTAGCTTTGGGATCCACAAAATTTTTGCATTTTGTATTTTCAGCCTTTGTGGCCTTTTGATTTTGCTTTAAATCAGATTTTTCTTTTCTTGAACATGTCGTTTAGAAGGGACATGTTGATCCTTGGGATTTTGTGGATTTTTGGCTTTATTTGCTTTTTCTTTGGCATCAAAATTGCTTCCATTGGCCATGGTATGGGTGTATGAAGGTAAATGGGGTGGAGAGCGTATGGATGGTGAACGTTGGAAGGAATTCAAGGGTGTGTGCCTTTGTTGATCTTTATTAGGAGTATGAGGGGATGAAGTGGGAGACATGGATATGGTGGATGGATGTATGTAAGGACCCAAAATGGAAGGAAGGGATGAAGGATTTGGTGGTGGAACATAAGGACCTAGAATGGACAGAAGTGAGGAAGGAAGTGGAATATGGATATAAGGTCCCAAAATGGACTTGGAAGAGGAAGGGTGGGAAGTTTTAGGTTTGGAAGGAGGAATTTTAGGTTTGGAAGGAGTGGAAGGCATACCAACATCTTGAGACATGTTTTCTTCAATGGGATACTTATTAGTTTCAACACAAGATGCGAGTCCATGCATATGGGGTTCATGAGTGGATTAGATAGGTGTGATAGGGGCATGTGAAGGATTAGGATCATGAAGGGGATTATGAGGGACAATAGGATCATGAGATGGAGTGGAATCATGAAAGGCAAATGAAGGGGTGCTTTGATCTTGACTTACAAGAGGATCGTGTAGTGGAACAAGTGGATCATGAGATGGAATAGGATCATGAGATGGAGGGATTTGATCTTGACATGGAGGAATATTAGTGGATGGAGTGGAAGGAATCTCTTCATGAAGTGGAGGATCTATGGAAGTGAACTCTTGAGAGGGAGTGGAAATGGTAAGATGTGTGGTACATGGAATGTCTTGATCTTGATTAGGAAGGGAATTAGGAGATGGACTAGGAGGGATAAATGGATCTTGAGGGATAAGGGAATGATGGGATGAAGAAATTCTCGGATCTAGAGGAGAAGAGGCATCTATAATGTCATGCTTTGGAGGAAGGTCTGGAGATGGAATTGGGGGTATGACTTGGGGTGATTGGCTCTCTTCATTTTGTATTTTACACTTAGCCAAGAGTGATGTGAAAAACCCCTTACAAAGTGGGGATGAGGTTTTTGGAGGATTAGGATTGTGTGGAGGTCTAACTATGGGCAAGGGATTGCATGGAGGGTTGGGGTTGGATGGGACATGAGGACTAGGATCTTCGAAACATGGGGGAAGAGGACACATGGCATGAAAGTTTGACTCTTTTTGTTGACTTGTTAAAAGATAATTATTTAGTTGTTCCATTTCCATGGCAAGGTCATTTGTGTTGGAGGAATTGTATGGGCTATGAATGGAATTGTATGGAGTTGAAGGATAATGAGGTGGATTTCCCTTGTCAAAGGTAGAAGAATAATGAACATGAGATGGGTTGGAGTTGGGTATGAAATGTTGAGGATGAATTTGATATGCAGGTTGAACAGGACGTATAACTCCATATTGTCTTTGAAGATTGTCAACCATTTGATTAAGCAAATTCAAATCCATAGATGTTAGATGAAGAATGATGAAAGATTTGAGGATGGAATATGAACTTGAGACTAGGAGCGAGTTGGGACTTTTGTTTGGATTTGATTTGAATTGGACTTGACTTGATAAGGATTGCACTTGATTTGATTTTATTGGATTTGATTTGATTTGATGTCATTTTGATTGGATATTGATATTGAGATTGACTAGGGTTTAATTTGATGTGATAAAAACCCTATGATATTGCAAACAAGTGAATTAAAGTCCAATTTTTATGATAATTCTTCTATGTCCAAAGTAGAAGATTTGATGCAAAGTTGAATTAGAAGAAGACGTGAATGAAATTAGAAATGTTGATTATGGATGAAGATGTAAATGGATTGAATTAAGAATTCATTAGAAAATAATGAATTTGACAAGGGATTGGATTAGAAGAATGATGATGTGGAGGACTGAATTAAGAATGCATTATGAGATTGGTAGAGGAAATTGGATCTAGATGATGATGAAGCATGACTAGGATGAAGATTAGGAAGTAGATTGACTGATTAGGAAGACAAAGAAATGATATGGACGAAGAGCAATGATCAAGGAATGGTTTGAATGATGAAGATAAGAGATGTAAGAGGGTGATGACTGTGATGGAAAGAAGAAGTGATGTGGAAAACTTGACTAGGGGAATCTAAACCAAGACTTGTTTTTGTTATTTTTGAAAATTTTTGAATTTTTAAAGTTTTACAATTTTTTTTTTTTTTTTTTGGATTTTTATGTTTTATGATTTTTTATGATTTTTAGGTTTTAAGATGCAAAATCAAACAAGGAAATATGCACAAGGCAAAGGTAGTCAGTGTGTCCCCTTCAAATGGGGAGGTTTCAAACACTCAAGCATGTCAAACACACCAACAATCCTATGAGGTTTTGACTAGGATATACAAGGATCAACTAGGGGGAATCCTCGATATACGCAAGGTACGTGAGGCCCAAATCTGTAGATGAAAGAAAATACTGCCACACAGCCAAGGGGAGACGGTAACTCAAATCTCCTCCTTCACTTTCCAAAGGTATAAAGTTCTTTGGGGCTTAGCAAAGAGTGACAATATTTTACTTCCAAGACAGGTGTCTTTCGATTCATCTCCCGATATTTATACTCCGCCAAAACACTGGAGTTGAGGTCTTCCCAAGGGGTGATGAAACCCTCAAGCAGGCCTCCTAAAAAAATGAAAAAAATAAGACCACTTATTTCTTGTGCACCCAAGATCACCCGAAGGCACGAGGGGAGAGAATATGTAAGTGGCCTTAGGGTTCAAAAGACACACATTCGTTCCCAATGAAACTTTTAGGTTTTGTAATCTACTTGAAGACACGTGTTTAAAGCATGCAATGTTCTTTCCAACTTGAAATCACTGTCAACATAAATGAAAGTGCAGATTCGTCAACAAGAAAGTAAATCGAGCGTGTGCATAAGCAAGATTGCTGAAAATGAAATCAATTTCCCTTAAGGCATTCAAGATTGTGTGAGTTCATTTTAAACACCAATTCCAAATGTTTGCTAGCCTAAGCATACATGTCCATTCCCTTAAGGCATTCAAGATTGTGTGAGTTCGTTTTAAGCACCAATTCCAAATGTTTGCTAGCCTAAGCATACATGTCCATTACCTTAAGGCATTCAAGATTGAATTTGATTGTTTTAGCGTTTAACCATGCATTCAAAGATGAGTGTTTAAGCATTCAAGTTCATTCCCAAGACAAATTAAGGTAAAACTTGCAAGCAATATGGTTAGTGAGAGAATATCCCTACAAAAACACAAGTTAGGGCAACGAAAATGTAAGACAAATGTGAAACAACCCTGCAATGAAAAGGTTAGCACAAATTTTAGTCTTTGATAGAGAAAATAGAGATATAAACATCATCAAAATCTCATGAAACTAGCACCATGATGACGGGCTCGGAATCAACTTTTCGATGATATTTTGTTTTTAAAAAACAAAGTCCGTATGCTTAAGTTATGAGCAAAAAACCAAAGGTTGCTCCTTATGACTTAGAAGGATATGTGGACTGCTAATGCAATGCTGACATCAGCAACCTGCGAGGTTAAATTTGATGGTTAGGAACAAGTCAAGAAATTTTTTTTTTGTTTTTTAGCATTTTTGAAAAAAAAAAGAGAGCTAGGGTGGTTTATTAAAAGATAATTGTTTTTTGTTTAAAAAAAAAAAGAAAAAAAAATGACAAAGACAAACTTTTTTTTGTTAATTTGCTTTTCCCTTTGGGTTTTTAAAATGAAAAGGAATATCACAAATTTAAAACAATGAAAAGTCTTGAGGGTGTATGGCAGAGGAAGTGGGGGAGCCGACGAAGAAAATGCAGGGAGGCGAAGTGGCAAGAGTTATAGGCAGTGGAGAAAGGGAGGATGTGCTGGTGCTACGGCCGAGCAGTTGCAGGCTGCGAGCAGGGTTGCAGTGCCTTCGGTGGTGGTAATGGTAGGAAAGTGGGGGTGGGGGTTTGAGCAGAGGGGCTGCCACGAGCGGAGGTGGAGATGAGCATGGGCGAGGGTTTTGGGTGCCGCACGAGGCGAGGAAACAGTGCAGGGGAGCAGAGAAAGTCACGGTCGCAGGAGGAGGTGCTGCAGTTGAGCGCAGCGAGTGGTTTGCGGGCAGAGGTGCGAACGCAAGGTGAGGGGTGGAGGAGGGCAGAAGGGTTTGAGCGCAAGGAGGAGGGAAATGACGTTGGGAAGCAGGGCAGAGGGTTGGTGGTGCTGGGCTGAGCAGCGATCGCGGTGGAGGTGGTGAGTTAGGGCTGTGTGGGGAAGCGGCGGTGACAGGTGAAGTCGCGATGTGTGACAGACGGGTCAGAAAAGTGGTAGATGATGGCAACGGGTGCTACAAACGGTGGCACCGCGGGCATGGGAGAGGGTTTCCGTCGGGGCAGGGAGGTAGTGGACAGGCGGAGGTCACGGGTGGTGTTGGGGAGGCTGAGCGCAGGGGGAGGGTTGTGGCCGGGGGCTTTGGAGGAGGTGGTGTAGGGGCGATGCTTGCGGGCACCCAACCTACACTATAAAAACAAAAACAACTATTTTTTTGTTTTTAAAAAAAATAAAAAATAAAAATACAAACAATTTTAAAATCTTCCTCCCTATAAATATAAATGATTTTTAAAAACAAAAACACATAAATGCAATAAAATAAAATGACTCCCACTATTTTTACTTTTTATTTTTTTAAAACAATTTATATATTAACAAAAAGGGATTTTTTTCTTTTCTTTTCTAAATTTTCCTATTAACGAAGTATATGTAATGTATATACACTCCTACAACTTGGAAATAAAGCAATAAGCAAAATATAGTGTTTTATGTCAAAAAACTTCCCTTATGTCCTCCAAACGTGATGATGGGCTTTATGGCTCAATTAGAGGCTCCTCATGAAACTTGATTTCCAAATGCATGCTTTTGACCTACAAGCTTGAAAACTCACAAAACACTCAAAAACACATTAGATCGTTAGTTCGAACCTGTGAAGTGGGTCCCACTAGGCGTGCCAAAATGTATTGCATAAAAATGTAATAACGAAATAAATACTAAGCAACTAATATCTATTCCTACATGATCATGCAAACCTCAAAATATGAAAGATAAACATGTAAATAAGCATAACATGAAACCAAAATAGCACTATGCAAACCTCACAAATCACCAAGTAGAGATGATTTCACATTATGGGATGTGGTTGCTCACTATTCCTGCAGCATAACAATGGGGTAGATAGTGCTTGATGAAAATGAGGAGAGAGCTCTCCTTTTATAGGAAAATAGATGTAACAGATGGTTGAGATTGAATGCAAGATGAAGGGCTAGGATTTCTTAGGATCAATGAGGTGTCCATGAGTAGACTCCACATGGATTAGGGTTTTGACCAATTCAAAGGGGGCAATATGCTCACACATGTGTGAGCAACCTCTGATGGTGACATGTTTGAGGGGTGTGAGAAGCATGGCTTCTCATACATGTGTGAGACAACTTGACTCTCATGCAAGAGGACAAGTGTACAAGAGGTGTGAGAAGGCATGGCTTCTCACACATGTGAGACACCTTGATTCTCATGCAAGAGGACAAGTGTGCAAGAGGTGTGAGAAGGCATGGCTTCTCACACGTGTGAGACACCTTGACTCTCATGCAAGAGGACAAGTGTGCAAGAGGCATGGAAGACATGAGGGATGAGGAAAGTGTGAACATCCCTCACACATGTGTGAGGATTCCTCACACATGTGTGAGCACACACTTAGGATTAAAAAGTAATTAGCTAGGTGATTAGGAAAAGCAAGCATGATTAGGAAGTGGATAGGTTTATAAAGGTGGGTTAGGTAGGATAGTGAGGTTAGGTGAGGGTTAAAGGTAGGAGCCATGTGCTCAAATAGGATTAAATGTAGTATTTAATTCCAAGTGAGATTAGGAAAGGGATTAATTAAGTAAACAAAGTACTTAATTAAAGTGAATGGGTTAGGATGTAAGTGGGAAGGCTAGGATTTTAAATAGACCTTAGTTTATTTAAATCAAGGAAAGGCAAACATAATTAAATAAATGTAAAATTTATTTAATTAAGGTAGGGGGATTAAATAAATAATAAATATTTATCTAATTGGTCAGGAAATGGGTTTTTGGACAATTTTAGGTCTCTACACTAGTAATCCTATTACTTCTCCTTCTTAAACTTTCCTACATAAAATCCACATTCTTATATAGCTAGCTAGACCACAAGTTGGCTAGTCAGGCATTTAGTTACAATATAGGTCCTACCCTGTAGATGTAAATTATAACCCAACTAATGGGCATCAATTATTCATGTGCTCTTGAAGGTAGGTCCAAACACAATCTAGGAGTTGACTCCCAACTACGCAAGATGTGGCATCAACATAGGAAACAACACAAAATGAAATAATACCCCTTGTTGGATGAAAACAATAGGAAATAGAGATTGAAAGTAATGACACAAAACTCAAAGAATATGAAACATCAATATTTGGGCTCTTCGGATAAGAACTACAAAATAGGTCCTCAACAAGATGGTAACTATGCACAAAACAAAACTCAAGGTAACAATGGATACATTGAAAACAACAAATTTGTACAAAAAATAAGAAATATCTTAGGTGATGCAAGATTTCTCATTGACCCAAGATGATCTTACATCAAAATCTATGCCGAATTGATGATTTTTTTTTGTGTCTGAACTAGCTTGCTTCTACTTTATTGCATTTATCTTCATTTTAGTTGAGTGGTTTGCACTTAGTTTATTTAGAGCAATTGAAGGAGCAACTGGGTTTGGAATCGATACTAATTCACCCCCCCTCTCAATACCTGGAACATTTTGACAAGAGAGTTGCATTTTTTTGTCCCAACTATTTTTAGTGTGACTAGTGAGGGTAGATGCATGGGTTCTACAATATATAACTCCTATATCTCAAACAATATCCATAGTAAACAATGACATGGAAAGTTCAATTGATTACAACCATCCTTTAGTTCTTCTAAAATCACAATATAATTTTTGTAGTTATTTTATTATAGGGCAATGCTGTGAGATCATATACTGCTTGATACAATCTTTATAAATAAAATATAATCTTGCATAACTGATGATAAATAATATGTTATGGTAAATTGATGTTGTTGTAGTTGTATTAAACAACAAAGATGAAATCTCCTTATATAGATTTACAGAGACAACGTTTCTAAAAGAAATGAACTCAAGATGAAAACAAAAACTATCTAATAAACTAAAGACTAACTAAGTTGACCATTAAGGAAATATTATAATATTCTAATAGCCTCTTGTAAGGGTAATTTTCAAATTGCTATCTTTTGGTCACAAATTCTTAAAAGCATTTTTTTGTTACTAAGGCTCTACTTAGATCTCTAAAATGTTAATAACAAAAAGGCCAAAATTCACTTAGAAAAGAATTGAGAAGGGTATCCCTTCTTTAAAAAGCTTTGCAAAAAGAGACAAGAGCCTACCAATGACGTTGTCACTATGATGAGTCTCCTACTAAACTTCCTAGAATAAATAAAGCATCTGACTAGAAATCATCACCAAACATCCAACCTGATGTAGGATAACATAGCTACACTTCCCTTGAGATAGAGACAAATATTAAGAGTAACTAGCATAATTTTGAGGAAAAATGATAGACCCTCCAAACTTTGTAGATGACCATGATACTCCAAAACAAACTAGAAAAACTCATAATTTTTAGAATAAAAACTAAAAAAAGGACACAATTTTTGAGGTTAATAATCAATCAAATTTGGACAACAAAATTTGAGACATAGATTAGAGATTACAAAGCTATATTTTTTAGAAAAAAATGATAAAACCCAACACAAAGCTTTATTTTTTAAGAAAAAATGATAAAACCCAACATATAATTGTTAAGAAAAAAAAAAAAAAAACTCACTAGATAATGTGAGGAAAAAATTATAAACCCACAAAGGAATCCCATACAACTTTTCAAACCACAAAATCAAAATGTTTTTGAGAGAAAAATTAATGAAACCCAACATATAATTTTTTAAGGAAAAAAATTATGTAAACCCATCAGAAAAATCTTCATGCAGAAAATACAAGACTTTGCATGGTAAACATTATATGCAAGTACATGCAACAAATATGCAAGTGCACACAACCTTTAAAAAATAAAAACATTTTTAGAAATCAAGTAATTGCAAAATCAAAACCCTCAACCAATGCTTGCAATTTTCAAGAAAAAATATTTGAAAATGAACCACAATGTTTTTGTAAAATACTTTTGACAATTCCTGTTACAAAAAAAATAAAATTAAAAACAATTTTGAAGAAAAAATTCCATATCAAAAGAGGCTTGAAATTTTCTTAAAAAATTCACCAAATTTTATGAAATCCCATCGACCCACTCTGATACTATGTTATGGTAAATTGATGTTGTTGTAGTTGTATTAAAAATGAGATGAAAGTTCCTTATATAGATTTACAAAGATGATATTTCTAAAAGAAACAATTGTTAACTACTAACAAAAATAGAAACTACCTAACAAAATTTTAGACTAACTAAGATGAACATCAAAGAAAATTATAACATTCTAATATGATGATAGGTCCATGTATCTTACTTGTTCAGTTGTTGTTGTTTGAACAAGGCTATACATATTTAGAAAGAATGAAATACCTCCATTTGAAGACTATGAGAAACACAAAACCATTCTCATGCATTCACACTTTGTTATAGAAATATTTTTTTGTAGCTTTTGAGTTGTGATTTTACATGATGACAATGACATAAATCCTTGCAAATTTCTCTCTTGAAAAGTTGATCAAATTAACCAACTCCAAGGTTTTGGACGACTGTTTTTCAACCTATTGGGTAGCTCAATTGAAGATAAATGTGAATGTTCAAAAGGAGGCCTTTGCTAGCATCTATAAATCCTACAGAACTTTGAAAATAACATGATCAAAAAGTGAAATATTATTTTTATTTTTAGATTTTATGATGAATGCAAGTTTCTAAAAATTCAACTATATGAATTCCTATTCTAACCACATGTTCAAAAGCAAATTATTGAGAAAGGGTAACAAGAAATCAAAGCAAGTTTCTGAAAATGAAATTCCTAATGGACATAAGTCATAGAAACAACATGTTTGTGAATTAAATCTTCAAAATGATTGAGGAAAACTAATGAAATTAAGAGCAACGCATTATCGACTCCACCAATGCAATTGTCAAAGGGGACTAGTAGAAATTGAAGGATGTTTCACAATTCATTGAATCGTGCAACCACACAAAGTGCATGCACACGAGACAAATTGCTATGTAAGAAATTAAAGATGATCCTTTCTCCAATTTGTCACAATAGAGGAAATTATTGACAAGTATGAGAAACACCAAAACTAATTGATCGCACAAGCATTAACGCACAATAAAACTATTGGCTCCATCATTATTCATGAACACAAAATTCACAAAGAAACACATACTCCAACAAGAAATATCACACACAAAATGAGAGCTCCAATAGCATACTTTATTGCATCAAAATATCAGCCTTGAATACATATTACATCTTTGTATTTATAAGAAACCCCATTCTTCATGAAATTTTTGGATCTAGGGGTTTTCCTTGCAAAAAAATCCCAAAATCACTAATTTTAATCTAATTATGTACAAAGAAAGTCCTAACTAGGTGCTAAGTAGGCCTGTGCATGGGCTTTTACATGACTTAAAAATTAGTAAAGAAGAAGAATATAAGAGGAGATAAGACTTTGGATGATCTAGGAGTCTCTTGCACTTCTAAAGATGTAAACTTGGGCTTCACTCTATGTCTCTACCAATTAAACTGGTGCCAAAATGCATTTTCAGCGCATGAAACACTCAAAAACTAGAACTAACAGTTAACTATTGGTACCACCACAATTGATGTAAAGAATTGGTACACCTGTGCACCATGGGGACCTATGCACCTTGGGGACCTACACAAGGTGTGCAACTTCGCCCAAAAATCAAAGTCCCCATATTTGAAAATGGTTTCTAGCTTTTGCTCAGACGGGGTTTGGGACTAATCTTGTGTATTTATTTATCATTTTATGATGATTTATGCCCTTCTTATAGTCCAACATTGGGATGGGATTGATCTCTTTATGCCTCCTTGATTTAAACTCCCAAGTTTCTTGTGTTGAATCTGCACATCTAATGCCATGGCAATTTACATGAAAATAATAGATGTCAGTGAGCTATGTGTTTAGAAGCTAAAAAGAATCTCAATGACTCAAAAAAAAGGCAAAGAAACCTAAGACTCAAGAAAAGTGGCAAAAAAATACAAGATACTAGGTTTTGTACACTTGCGCACTTCTGTGCAAGTGTACAGGGTGCACAAAATGGCCTTGGGAGAATCAAATAGGAGGAGGTGTGCACCTTGTACACCTACGCAGGATACACAACATGTGCATGTGCACAAATTTAGAGATAACTTTTTTTTGCACACCTTGTGCATTTTATAGTAATAAAGTATTTTCTTATTAATTAATTCATATTGATTTAACTATTAAGTCACTTATTATCTCTAGTTTACTTAAGCTAAACTTTGGGCATATAATAACTAATTCTTTTATTAATTATTATCATGCAATCTAGGTTAGTTACCTGTTAGGATTTTTATCTCCTTTTATAAGGATTGATCTCTTTGTAATTTATTCATTTACTTTTGATAATAGCAATTTCTCTTTTTGCTCATCAAGAATGTCTCATCTATGGATTTGGGAATTCCAACCTCCATAACTGTTGCTTCTCTCTTTCTATGATAGGTATTTGCATGCAAGTGATTCTTGGGAGTTGTGGGGTTGAGATTTCATCAACTTTAACATGGTATTAGAGCTCCAATTCTTCATGCCCCTATTCTATTTATGAGAGGTCTGGCTTGGCTTTCAGATCTGTAATTTTATTTTTAAAGGGTTTCATTTTTCAGAGTTATTTTGTATTGAATCTGGGGTGTCACAGATTTTCGAGTCACTTTAAGTCGAAATGGATATCACCGTTGAGCTTAGAGTGCCCAAAAACTCCTATTCTCATATAAAAATTGTCCAATTTGGACAATTAGAATCTGAGGCAAAATAATATTGCTTCCAGATTGAGCACGTTTCCCAAGGTGACATTTTAAATTTTCAACACAAAAATTGAGATTTTTCGGCTTGAAAATGGAGATTTTTTGGCATACAAATAGAGTTTTTCTTAGTTCCAAAATCAAGATTTTTGGGTACACAAATTGAGATTTTTTGGCACACATCTCAAGATTTTTGGGATGTAAAAGTTAAGACTTTGCACACAAATCAAGACAATTTGGTATTGTAATAAAAATATTTTGGCACAATTTTCAAGGTAATTTTTGGTATTGGTGGACATGCTTCTTGATGCATTTTGGCACAGATCCTGAGGCAATGATTTTTTTGCTTTTCCATCACTTTTTGACCTGCTTATGGTTTTTTGGTTGTAACTTGCTTATTTGGACCTCATTTTTTACAAATGAAATATTATCGAAAAGATGATTTTGAGCCCATCATGATGGTACAATTTATTTGGATTTTTTATACTGTTTGGTTGCCAGATTATGTAGTCAAAGTTAGATGTTCTATTTCGTACTCCAAGAGACATATCTTGAGACATTCTAGTTTCCAGATTCTACTCCAGGCATATCCCATTCATTTTTTTTTTTTCTTTTTTGCATTTTGATGGATATCTTGGTTATTTCAGGTTTGAAGATCAATTTTGTTGTTTCAAATGATTTTTCATGGGTTGTACTATCTAGTGTATCAACCTTATGTCTCTTTTGATCTTTGTTGACATCCTTTTGTAGTATTTTTACAAACACACTGAGATAAAGTGCCACTCTATTGCATTTTGGGATCTTGGACATCTTTGTGTTTTGTTGTACTCAAAATACATTATAAAGTACCATGGGGGATTTCATGTTGGCCATATTCACCATCTTCTTTTGTCAAGTGAGTGTTCTTTCCATGATATTAGCCTCATGATGTGTTGATGACATGTGCCATTATAGGTGTTTGTACTTCTTTTGCACTCTCAATGTTCCTCATTCTTCTTCCTACAGGAGATATTGTATTTAGTTTCAATTTTTGTGTCTTACCTCTCAATATTAGAGGGGGGTTGTGTTGGTTCTATTGCTTTATTAGTTTGATGGAGTGAGCTATATATTCAATATTTGATCCTATGTACTAGACGATTGCAGTGGCTATTCATACCTATGCATTTCAGTGAGATGGATCATTTACAATATAGACATTCTTTCATTCCTATTTTTGGAGGCCATGAAGATACCTTTCATCTTTGATTGATCAGCTCTTCAGACTTAGTCTTCTCTACCTACTCATGTTTTATATAGTGGAGGTTCTTCATACCAACAATTTGACAATGTTTGCAGATTTATGCTTTAGTGGTGTTATTCATGATCATCTTTTGTTCCCATCTTCTAGGACATTCCCTACTTTGGAGGCTTCTTAAGTCCTTCACTAGTTCTTTCAACATTATTTCCATCTCTTTTTGGAGTAGGGTTTTTCCCATGTGGTTTTCTCTATTTCTCCTCTTTTCAGAGATAAGATTGTGCTTGGGTACCTCATCAGGCCTTGTTGTCTTGACCCAATTCTTCTTTCAATAGTAGTTTTTAGGTTTTTAACTACTCCCTAAGTTTATCTTAAGGGGGGGGTGGTAGAGTAATAAAGTATTTTCTTATTAATTAAATTATATTGATTTAATTATTAAGTCACTTATTATCTCTAGTTTACTTAAGCTAAAATTTGGGCATATAATAATTAATTATTTTATTTATTATTATCATGCAACCTAGGTTAGTGATCTATTAGGTTTTTGATCTCCTTTTATAAGGATTGATCTCTTTGTATTTTGTTCATTCACTTTTGATAATAACAATTTCTCTTTTTGGTCATCAAGAATGTCTCATCTGTGGATCTAGGAATTCTAGCCTCCATAGCTTTTGCTTCTCTCTTTTTGTAATAAGTGTTTGCATATAGGTGATTCTTGGGAGCTGTAGGGTTGAGATTTAATCAACTTCAACACTGCATTTACATAGGTGCACAAGTGTGCAAGGTCCACACTATGTAGATTCTATCAAAGACAAACTTTTCTTGCCACCAGATTTGGATGATGATGTCTGTTACTGACTACCAAACCTAGACCATGGTACTCTTTCTCTTTGAGGCATCTCAAAAGACACCCTATGCAGATTCCCATGACCTAAAATAAATAAAAGTTGGTGGGGTGGTGTCCCTATTCTTGAAGTTGAAAATGAGGTGTGTGTTGTAGAACCACAACAATAGCATCAAGAAAAACTAAAACCAAAAGAACTTTGGGCAATGATTAATGTTGATCATGAAGCAATACTAGATAGTCTTAAGTAGAGAAATAATCCTTTAGGAACACTTGAATAGTTCATACCAAATGAGTGTAAAGTTTATTAGGCTCATCATTGCTAACATTTTTGGTCAATAAACTTAGTTTTCCCATGGCATGAGAATGCATGGATTAAAAATATGATGGACTTCTTGGGTTTCAACTATCATTCTTTGGAGTTTATCTTACTTCTTTTTTTCGTTTATACATTTAGTTAGTGTTATTTCTTCAATATTGATACTTTGTATACTATTACAATCTAGGTGTCTTTGAGAGTACTAGTAGTTGGGGCTATACATTACAAAGCACAAATATCAGAACCAAATGTATAAGTTGTGTATCTAATATTTTTGGATAACATTGATGTATTTTTTATGTACATAAATACACATGAAAGAATAAGGACACAAATATCTAGGATTGTTTAATAGCTTTGATGAATTTGCATATGATTTAGTGTCATGCCCTAATTCTAACAGGACAAAAGACAACCAACAATTTTTTTTTGGATGTACTTCAAGGAATAATACATATGTACCTATGCAAAATAAATATACTCTATTGAACTATATAGAGGGTTGAAACCTACAATTTAGAATCCCTAGAACATAAGGGTATCACTAATTCAATCATTGGTTGGAGGTAACACTTAGCTTCTAGAAATGAGGATACTTTGATCAGGCCTTAAGTGACAGGACTAGGATACTAGTATTCCAAGTTACATATTATTACTATACTATATGTATATAGGGTTAAATTATTACCATGAACATTATTTGGTCCCCTACCCTTTTACATTCTTGTTGGTGCTCATTTCCAATGCATAAATTTTTTTTCACTAAAAAGGGTTCTATAAACATTTCACATCTTTTCTTATTTTAGTTTCGAGTATGATTTTTTTTGATATTATGTAGATTATTTATTGGAATATTCATTCCAATGTAAATACCATGCATAACACCCTTTATTAATTTTATTTTTTAATAATATATTTTTTCTATTATTATTATTTTTATTATTATATACTTACCACACTATACTTATTTTACTTTAATTATTTATTATTATTATTTTAAAATTATTTTAATGACTAATTATATAAATTTTATTAATAAACAAGGCTATCATGGACTTCTAAATCTTCCTCCTCTAACACTCTACTTAACTTGCTTTATCACACATGCCTTATACAACTATATTAATTAAAAATAATATTACTTAATACTCCATTAAGAAAAATTATTGTGATCCTATACAATAACTTTATCCCTAAAAATATTACTAATTTCCTTAATTACCTAACATTATTAGGAAAGAATAATTCCACATCATTTCCTACTATACTATGTCTATGCTTTACTAAATATTACCCTAAACATTACTATTAATCCTCTCTAATGAGTGCTTTCCTTAAATCCCAATAACTCCAATTAAATAAATAAAATAACACACATCCCCTTTACTACCCATAAACATGAAATAAGCAAAAAGATTACAAGTAAACTTTAATACCATGCTACAACCTAAAGTTTTCTTAAGTGTTATTAATCACCCCAAAGTCCAAGGTTTAACCTACCCTTTTATCCCTAAATCACCGCATGATGCAAGGCCAAACTCGCCTAGGTAAGTGGTCACGTGCTCTTCTCCCAAGGTAGGTACTTAGGGAGACATTTCTGACTTTATGTCAGATGTAACCAGGCTTGGTTTCATGTGGATATGAGTTGTCATTTGAAAAGTATTAACTAATGTTGTATGCACTATGCCCAAGCAAATTTTGTTTTAACCAAGGATGGGGCTCCTTGGTGGGCGGCCTTGGTACCATGTCAATGGCCCAAATTTATGTCCCAATGCATTCCCAAGTAAAGGTGGAGGCTTAGGCATTGAGAAGTGGTTGGGGTCCACTATCTACCAACCCCTTTTATCTTTCATTTTATAAAATGTTGGGGAATTTGCCTAGGTTAGTGGGAAGGAGCGTAGACTAAGGCATGATTAGCCTAACTTAATGTTTTCCTCTCTTACTTATATCCATTTGGTGGAAATAAGGTACACCCCCCCACCCCTCCCTTTCACATTGCCTAGGTCTAAGGAAAAAAGGTGGGTGGTCAAAGCCTTGGTTGATTTAGTTTTCAAAAACAAATATTTTTTCCCTTTTTTTTTTAAAGCCTTGACTTGTCTCTAATCACCTTTTTCCTTTTTATTCTATATTTTTGTTATTATCTATTTTATGTTTTTGTTTCATTCTAGGAATATCCCTTGAATATTTTATGAGTCTGTAATAGGGGAAATATTTATTTTGATAATTCTCCATACATTTTTCAAAGAGGAAATGTGAACCTACAACAAGTCTTATCATAGATTTGGAATATGCATGTTCACTTCTCAAGCAATTTTATTTTATTCTACCATGAAATTTTAGTGATTGTGTTGATGGTGTGATGATGTTATCTAGTCTAGGGGTTTAATTAGACTTGAATTCCAAATGAATCAATATTCTATCATGTACCATGAGCTATTGATTTTTCTTCCATTGTATCAAAAGCATGACCTATTTACATTGCAATCATCCACATTAATTCAACCATATAAGAAGAAATATTGACCACTACAACTATGAATTATACTTATTAAATTGGTTATAGATCATTAAAGGAAAAAATAATAATTTCATAACTCCTCTATGGTACATCAGATTACACAATGTGAGACTCACAATGGAGTTTTCCTTGCAAGAGAGCTATACACAACTTCTCAATCCTTACTTACATATTTTCAACAACATACATTGATAGAGGAATTTTCACTTTACATCTTAATGAAAGAAAGAAAATGGAGATTATTCTTTCCAACACTTTTTGTGACAACATGGGAAATTTGGTTTCTCTACACACTTGAGCTTTCAACATTGACAAGTATGAAACCCTAACATCTTCAAGGAAGCCATCTTCACAAAAACTTGCACATAACACACAAACTAGGAACCATGGAGGCTCACCTCCCATCCTAGGCTTCTATGAAGCCACCCACCAAAGAGGAGAAACAAGATCCAATCGGGTTACACACATACATGACTTGCCATTGCATGAGCACACCACAAGACACAAAATAACTCCCTCCCATGGCTTACACTATGGTCACCACTATAATCATTTCACATTAGGTGAAGGTGGGCTCTTCAAAGAGGAGATGCCATAACTAAACATAAACATCATATTGCAATTGCATTTGCCTTTCAAGGCCATCATAAAGATCTACTCTTGCTTACATACAAAACCCCGTGTATCTTCCCAAAAAAAGAAGGTATATGGCTTCAATGGAGCCCATACTCCATGAAAGAAAAAAACAACTCCTCATTAGGAGGTAAATCTTCTCAACTACAATGTTGAGCCCAACTAATCCCTTCACCTAAGGCTTCTCTTCCCTCCCAAGGGTGAGTGAAGCCTTCACACCCATGATCACATTCAACAATCCAATCCAACAAGAAAATCAAGAAGGAAAAAAAAAGCAAGAAATCCTCAAGAACACAAAACACATTCACATTACCACAACACAATACCAAAATCCACAATGCAATATTCACAATACAAATGCAAGCTCCATTGACAAATCCTCCACACTTGTAGGTTTATTTTACCATACTAAAAGAAAGAAAATGAAACATGGTTTGGGACACCAACCTTGGTCCAAGCTAAAGGCAATGATAGTTATAGTAGAGCTCCCTTAATCTCCCTCCAAAATCCTAACTATCTCTAAACTTAGAGAGTGGGTGAAGAACCCACTAATTTTTCCAAGACTCTCTAATAATTCCCTCCCACTAACTATTTTAGCAAAGACACCTAGCCACTTCGTCTTACAAACTTGTCTCGTCTAAATTTGCCATTTTTGACTTAGTGGGAACATGGGAGAAACACATGTGACAACTCCAAATTCGAATTGATGGAAGAATGCATGGGTAAAGGGGTCTCCTAGGCTGCCTAGGCACTTACATGGTCAAAATTAGGTCCCTAACTTGATATACTATCATATGGGTAACATATTTTAACGTAAAAGACATCTTGGGACCACCTAATGACCCCTCAATACCCTAACCAAGTCCAAATTCTAATTTCCTTAGATTGTGACCCATCCTACCCCTTGTTAAGTGGGTTTACTTACTCATTAACAGAGTAATTAGTTTTAGGGTAAATTGACACCATGATCAAAACCCTACATGACATGTCAATTACACACAAAATCCACAAGTGTCAGGTGACACCTAATAAACACATTCCACATCACCATGACATGCTCCTAATGCCTCTTTATGATTAAACATTTCCAAATGCAAGCAAACTCACATTTAAGAAGAAAAATACTTTCACAACGAGGCTTTTGAATTTTCCAAAGATTCACCTTAGTTAGACTATGTTCACAAGGGTCTGAAACCTGTTTCTCCCAAGAATTTCCATGGTTCCACTTCCTGCACATTAAACTCAAGCATCACTAGTCCAAGGAGGTTGTATAAAATACATATATCATAAATGCATATAATTTCATAATTCAAATTCAATTTCCTTCCCTAGTCATTTTAAATAGTTCATTCAAAACGTTAGAATATCAACATCTGCATACGTCATCATAATCAAATTAACATTTATCTGCATATCATAATCATTCATCTGCATATCATAAATCATCATAATCAAATTAACAATTTTGCATCGCATCAAAACCTAATAGTATTATGTCATAAAATTGCACCCATATGTGTTCAATCATTTCATACACAATATTAGGTTCTTAGTGCATATCATAATGTAAAACACTTCTGCGGTATCAAAATCAATAGATAAAAAAATCCACTGTCCATCCAAATCTTGAATAGCTATCAAAAAATATCAAAGCCTCGAATATCAAAATGTAAATAAAATGTCTATGCTATGACGAGTTGGGGTGAGGTCTCACATTTAGTTATATTGATGATACATGATGTATTCGTACATGAGGAAATGTGAAATCATAAGGTTATGAGCATTAGGGATTTTTTTTATAGCATTGATGTGCTTGTACATGATGTAGCATGGTATTTGATGATATATGATTTATTTGTACACAAGGGAACAATAAAGTGTAATGACATAAGTATCTAGGTTTTTCTGATAGAATTGATGTAATTTACATTTTTTTATATTAAATGACAAAACTCAATATCTCATAGGATTTCTTGCTAATGTGTCGATAAAGCTATTATAATGTGTACATTATGTAACCTAATTTATTGATTAAGACCCTATGATGTATCAATTGAGCTCTCACAGTGCGATCATTATGGCTTACCTATTTCATTATGGATTTTGGTAGGTTTTACTTGGTTTATTAAAGTTATACTAGGTCCATTATAATGTGGTCATTATATGTATCTAAGCCTTGAGAAATCAATGAGGTTCATTAATTAGGACAATTAAGGGACATTGTTAGTAGGGTATGACACTGACTATTCTGGTGAGTGGGGAGCCAAAATGCAACCGTGTCTAGGGTAAATGCTCCCAACTAGACATGTTCACATTTACCTATTGTGCCAATGACCAAAAGAGAAAAATTTAGGCTATCTTGCAAATTTTCATTAGATGCATTTGATGGTTTTGCATCAAATTTTTTTTGTTTCCCTATAGAAACCATTTTGAGTCTTGAAAATAAAGATATGTTATTGTAGAGAGGCCCTCCATGATCCTATAAATTTAGACATATTCTTCTGAAGTTCAATGGATTGTGAGAAATAACACATCAATGTTTTTTATTTGTTTTCATTTAAGGCACTTAAGGGACATCACTAGTAGGGTATGGGAACAAGTATTTTAGTGAGTGGGGAGCCAAAAAAAGACCACAAGTGAGGAAAAAATGCCCAAATATATGTCATTACACTGATAGTTCATACCCACAACAAACCAAGTGATATTTAGGCTACCTTGTGTATGCTCAAAAGTAGGCACACTTCTATAAACCATTATTATCAAATGATCCCATTGATTAAGAGACTCAAGAGGTGGCATACAGATTCCTATCTATGACATGGAAAAATCTAAATGATGTGATGGTCGTGGCTTTCAAATGAACCTAGAGATGGAGACCCTTGCAATCTGTACCAAAGAATGGAATAATCAAGGAGTAAGAGAAAGAATGCTAGTATCCAAGAACATCAAATGATTATGCAATGCAAGATAGCTAGGATGCAAATATAAGTTTAAGATAAAATGATGGTGCAAGTACAAGAAAGTAAACTAAACTAATAAGATGAAGATTACAACCCTCCTATTTAAGCTATGTGAATTAAGATAAATGCAATGAAAAAGAAATTGTAATATAATATACAAGTATGCAAGAGTATAAGTGGGTGTTTAAGTGCTCAATAATTCAAGAATCAAAGCAACACCATAACAATAGAATGAGAGTTTGAGATTATGGGAGAGTGAGAAGAGAGCCTCCTCTTAAAGAGATTTGGATAGTTAGAGATTAAGAGACAAGAAACAACAACTGAGATTAAATCTTATTTTAACTTTGTGCTCAAGATTCTTAAGAGGCAAAATCAAAGGCTATGTTAAAGAGGAAAAATAGATTCCGTCCACCTTGAATAGTGTGCATTCAATGTTTAGACAAAAAGCCTTTTATTTATATTTTTAACTTAATAAATTCTTTTTTATGTGCACACATAGGATAAAGTGAATTATATTTAATTAAAAGGAAGCAAGTTATTCTAATTAAATAAAAATTAGAATAAGTAGTCAAGTCATAGTATAAAATCAAATAAATGATAATTTGATCAAGGATAAATAAATTATGTAGAATTGATTAAGCACATAGGGTGGTCTAGCATAGGGATTAAAATATTGAAAAGGGGGCTTATAGTTTAGTAGACCATTCTTGGGTGATTACATTTGCCCCTCTTTGAGTCAATGTGCAAGTGATTTGAGAGAGAACATTGAGTCAAAGGATGATTATGTAAAGTTGATAAGATATCCGACTTCAAACCTGATTGAATGAAGTGCACTGAGATAACTAACCTTGAACTAGCAGTGAACGAAGGTTAACAAGGTAGCAAGATAATTCTAATGCACTGTTTGAAGTGAAAAATAAACACTAGAACAAAGATTGATAGATAAGACAATATCAGAACTAGTGCGATGCGATGAGAACCGATATGTCCAAAGAGCGAATGGATTAGATTGAGCATCTATCCCAAGCAAAGTAGATAAGATAGAAAAAAATAATTTGCAACATTGAGAGATAGAGTTTTCTTGCCCCCTAAGGATTAAGATTGAAATGAGATAAAGGAGATGCATGAATAAGACACATTTGATCAAATCAAGCTAAAATAAGGTCTATAATTATAGATGAGCGATTAAAAAAGAGTGGAACCAAGTTTGACCACTAAACGATGAGAATGTGCCCCAATTTGATCAAGATGAAGAAACATAAGAAGTAGGTCAAACAAAAAAAAAGTGATGAAACAATAGAGAGAAGAATATGAAGAGGTAGAAATGATGAAAAAAATGATAAGATGATGTTTGCCTTGAAAGATGTGGAGATTTTTCCTCAAAAGGGTCAATCAACTATGTAAACAAGGAATAAATTTAAAATCACAATTTTGAGAGTCAAGATGAATTCAAATTTTGATCTCAATCTAAGAATGGATCCAAAATGTTGAAATTAGCTTAGGGTGTATTTTTTAGGGAAAATTGAGACTTTTGAATACAATCAAAACTTTGAGGCATAAGCACCTCTCATAATTTGTCTCTTGCTATAGTAATATACATTAACTTCTTATCACTTGCCTAACATGTCTCGCTATCCCTCCATGCCTCCTTATTGCTCCATAATTCCATACGTAATAACTTTATCCCTCCATCATAAGGGTCCCTTAGTCACCTTATCCCTTCAATATGTCATAGTTGGAACCAACCCCCACTACCATTGAAACACCTTGTATCTCCCATTTGGTTAGCAACAACCATGTTGTTGGCATTCACACTTGACAAATAGAGCTTGCATATTAGGTATAGCATAAATCCCACCATGAATAGTAGCCTATACATGCCTGTGAATTATCGTCATTCTTCAAGCCTCTAGTCTAGCTTACAGGTTGTCCTGTGTGGGGGGATGACATCACTCAACTAGCGTGCCCAACAATTTGACCACTCTCAAGAATGGCACCACCATTTTTATAGCACCCAACACATGACATGGTCTTGAACACTTCACCTCCCAACAAAGAGACTCATGACTTTACCTTCACATCATGAGATCATCCTCTTTATTTATGTATTTTTTCTATATAGTTGTAAATAATAATAAAATTTATATTGATATTTCATTATTATAGAAGTAAATTATATCTTTACATTAAAATCTATTTCTTTAAAAAAAAAAATGAAACATAATTTGACATCAAATCTTGACACCTTTCCTTCAATTATCTCTTTACATATATGCCTCTTGCTTAAAACCTTATAAAATTGACAATTGCATGCTTTTGTGCTTGCAACAATAAGTCGATAGGTGCTCGATAATTTTAATTATTTTTAAAAATATAATCTTACACGAACAAATTATATTATTAATAATTTTCAATTTGAATAACATAATATTTACTAAAATATTTTCAACAGATTAATAAATATTATTTATTTAAATTCAATCATCAAATATGAAAAAAAAATCATTTATAAAAATACTATTCCATTAACTAAATGAATTATAGAAACTTAAAAATAACATTTAAAGAAAAAAATAAACTAATATAAAAAAATAAATTAAAACAATTAAAAAACTAAAACCTAAATATCAAAAGGAGCTAATGTAATTATTTTTTAAATAAATAGAAAAAGAAAAACAATAATTTAAAGTGGAGATTTAAAATATAATCTTATGCGAACAAATTAGATTATTAATAAATTTTAATTTAAATAACATAATATTTACTAAAATATTTTAAATAGATTAATATATATTATTTATTTAAATTCAATTTATCAAATATGAAAAAAATAATCAGTTAAAAAATCCCATAAAAAATCTATTATGAAAAATTACTAAGAGAAATACAAAAAAAAATGAAAAAATAGCAACGTCTCTAACAAACATTCTATTGACTAAATAAATTATAGAAAATTAAAAACAATCTTTAAAAAATGAAAACTTTTAATCAAAAATTCAATTTCCCACAACTAGCCTATAGACTAAATTATATAGATTTATATTACATTAGATAATTAATTATTCAATATAAACTATAATACACTTATTCCTTGAAGTACTAATTTTAATAACATTCATGTTTACAACCAATGTACAAGTTTGGGTCGAGTTTGCTTCCACATCTGTTAAATCATTAGGACTATATTTCTACAGTTCAAAATTAACTGTAGAAGTAGAAGTATAATCGTACTATTGTTCCACAAAAATGATTGACTAAAATGGCCGGATGTATTCAACATATGGCGCAGTTTGACTGTATAATGTGGACGTCTTGTAAAGCTTGAATATTGCCCACAAAATTCTCTTCCAAAACGCATCCTATTTTGTCACGATAAACATTTTTAACAAAGGGCCTACAATTTTCCACAACTATTCCAAATCCTCCTCTCGTTCGAGAATATGCTTGCACGTTTCAAATGGCATGGGTTTCATGAATGCAATCCCATCGGTGTTCAACCTGAGGAGTTGAAAACACCACATCACCCAAACTGAAAGATGTTTGAATGGTTTTTGAGTGGAACAAAATCCTCTACGCCGGATATACCATGGTATAAACCCAACACAATTTGTTCTTAACTTCCCAAACCTTAAAAAGACCCATACAAGTCTAAATCCAGGCTATTTTTGTTGTATGCTTGCCAAATGATTCAACCCCACCTCACCATTCATTTCCCAAAGCCTAGATTATTCTAGAATTCAATAAACCCAATTGCACTTCATCACTTTAGCTGGTGTTTTTTATTGGGATACAAGAAACCCAATTGCACTCATCAAGTTTATAGCTGTTTTTGGGGGATCCAAGAAAGGCAAGAAGAGGATGGCTATGATTGGAAGTGCCAATACAATGAAGCTCACCAGACCATTGCATGGTTTGGAAACTTCAATTCATGTCATGTCCATAAAATCTCTTCACAGACCCACATGCAATTTTTCCATAATTCTCAAGTCATCTTCTCATAGAAGCATAACCTGCTCTATTTCTACGAAGCCAAGGGAAGTAACACACTCTACACAACCTTACAGCAATGGCCAAGAAATGGGTCTTGTGGATTCCAACTTAGAATCAACCTTCACCCACAAATTATGGGTCACCATTGGATGTGGAGCCCTTGTGGCAATGTCTTTCAAGTCTATCATGGCCATGGATTCCATTGAATCAATCTTATGTGGGTTATTATCAGCCTTCATGGGCTATGTATTTGCAGACCTAGGAAGTGGAATTTACCATTGGGGAATAGACAATTATGGGGATGCAAACACACCCATCTTTGGCCCTCAGATTGATGCATTTCAAGGGCACCACAAAAGGCCATGGACTATTACTAGAAGGCAATTTGCTAACAACATCCATGCATTGGCAAGGCCAGCATCTTTTCTTCTCATGGGTTTCTTCTTCCTTGTTCCTGATAATGCTGCATTGGTCTCATTTCTTGGGGTTTCTACTGGTTGCATAGTTTTTAGCCAGCAGTTTCATTGTTGGGCTCATTGCAAGAAAAGTGAGTTGCCTTCTCTTGTTCTTCAATTGCAAGATCTGGGTGTGTTGGTGTCAAGAGTGAGGCATGGAGCTCACCACCGTGCACCTTATGATAACAATTATTGTATTGTTAGTGGTATGTGGAATCCATTGTTGGATGGCACCAACTTCTTCAAGAAGATGGAGATGTTTATATTTCTTAAGTGGGGTGTGAGGCCGAGGTGTTGGGATGAAACTTCCACAGAATGGTTGCAGGATGGCTCTTATTTTGCTGATGGATCTAATGAATTGTTATAGCCATCTTATTTTTTTCTTTTGTCACTGGGATTGTTGGTAATATTACAGAGAATTCAATGCGTATAACAAATTTTATTTCTTCTTAGCAATACATTTGTCTATATGTTTTTCCGAGTCTTAATAGTTGAAGTCTGTGGTGTAAATGTTTGACACGTAACTGCTTTGTGTAAGAGTGGGCTTTGAAGCATCCATTGAATGCTTATCCTTTGTAGATTTTGGTGCTTGGCTAACGACTTGCCACATCCATGCACTCGTAGGGCTAGAAGTGCAAGGAATTTATCTCAAACTAAAAAGAACGCCGGCTTGTAAGCAATTTAGATGGGTTTATTATTATTCATTTGGACTACAGAATGTGGTAGCCTTTTTAAGAATTGGAAGTATGTATATATCTTCAATTTGATTAGCGATGATGATGTTGTACATAATATGAGAAGCTAGTGCCAATCAATTTGACATTTTTGAATTTGAACTTTTTGATGTAAGTCTAGATTCAATAATAGTTATTTTCATATGTTAATCATAAATTATCATTTATTAACAAATCTAAAGTTTGTATCTTTGTAGCTTTCTCATAATTTATTAATGTATTTAGTAGCTTTTTAATGTAATCAATGACGTTGATGTACATAATCTTTGATTACACATAGGTTCAAAGAAGATTAGACTTCATGACCTTGTGCCTACATCAAAAAACTCTGCCACCGAGTTAGGCCCTAGTCCATGTACTATTCACAATTTTTTAAATAAACTTTTGGGTATTAATTTAGAATTGCAAATTCTTATACTATATGAACTATACTTGGCAAATCCAAAATTGCAATCTTTGTAGTTTCATCATAATCTATCATTCACTTAGATCCATATAAGAATCAAGAACAATTTAAAACATCATAACATATTTCAAGAACTCGATGTACTACAAGAGAATCACCATTCTAGTGTTGATAATTATTAACATTAAGGTTTTATTAGTAATTAGAGAGCATTATGTATTAAACGACATTTATACAAAAGAGAGTTACCATATTATATTGATACCAAGGAAATTTCAAATTAAGTTCATAGGGTGTAGAAAGTCATCTCAATGATTTTAATACTGCCTTTGTTTAAAGATTACCAATTTTAAAATAGATTTGTAAATTTTTTTAATTAAGAGACAAAACTAATAAGATTAAACTAATAAGAATTATCTCTTATAATAGTTTTATAATTATGTATTCTTCTATCTATAAAGATTAAACTAATAAGAATGATCTCTTATAATAGTTATATAATTCCGTATTCTTCTATCTATAAATATTAAACTAATAAGATTAAAGATAATGAAGAAAAGAAAGGAGAAATACCAAGTAAATTCAATAAATGGAATAAGGTGTGGATGTTTAAGATAAAGGAAAGATTATAACAATTAAATTTTTATTTTATTTTAATGACAATGAAAATAACTAAATGATTTATATAATAGAATCAAAGATTATGTATCATATTTTCTCTACACATTTGTCATGCCCAAAAATTAGGGCTAAAACATAGCAAATTTTTTTTTTTTTTTTTTTTTGGAACACTAAGATTACTAAATTATTTTGTTGCATTGTAATGCTGATTGAATGTGACTACTAGAAAAGTTAACTCCTACTAACATGAGTGTGTGCTGTGAGGGGTATCATGACTAGTGTTAATTGTGTAGTTGTCCCACTAACACAACATAGCCAACCTCCCTCGACAATATGTTATGTTGGAAGTTTGAACAAGGTTGTACAATTATCAATCTCAAAGTCAAGGTTTCTAACCCTAGGTTATTCTAGAGTTTAACATATAAAAGATATGACTTTGCACTACACTAAGGTTTACCTATTGAATAAGCATATAAAATGATTAATGCACATTACTAACCTAATTAGCTTAAACATCCCTACATGGTTTATACATCTAATGATTTAATTCTATTTATCCTCATGATAATTTCCCTTCCTTGGGTTCATTTAACTTAGAATAAAATAACTACACGTAGGTTAATATTTAAGTCAAAACTTAGAGATTCAATAAAATCTCATTAGGTAAAATTTTAAAGTCCAAAAGTTCAACTATGTCTCATTAGCATTTAATCATTTAATAAAAGGAATTATGCTATCTTCAGTTTACTAACTACCACAATCTAATAACTAAATGAATCCATAAAATATTCAACCATTACAATTTAATAAATATCTTAATACTTATGTCAAATAACATCACTTAAGTTGCCAATATATAAATCCCTCTATGCTTTCCTAGTCACCACTTAATAAAAAGTATTTAGAAAATCACTCTACCCACTTAAATAATTTAAAATCATTTCCTAATAATTTTCCTTAGATATTAAAATTTAATTCCCTTCAATTCTCAAATTAGAAAATCACCTTAGTATGAATCAAAAAGATAATTTTATAAGTTCTATTTTGTAAAGCATGACATAGAAATAAAATAAAATATTATCTTAGGGTACGTGCAGGATCATGGTGTGCCAAAAAGTGGCGATGTGAAAAAAATGGCGTTTGAAAATGTCTAAAAGCATTTCAAAATCTGCTCTAACTTATTTCCACCCATCTTGATACTAAAGCTAAAGATTTAGGACCAACCCTTTTCGGGTATCCAATTGGTAATCCGATGTCATATTGGATACCTGATATTATATCGGGTATTCAATATGAAATTGAATACCTAAAACTTGTAACACAGATTTTAAAAATAAACTAAGAGCTCTTTTTGCATTGCATTTTTTTGGGTTTGAGTGTTGACCTCCATTCGGGTATCGGATTTCAGAACGGGTATACAATAAGGGTATTTTTTTTTAATGTTTTGAATGAATATTGTTATAAATTAGTTATTTTTAGTTGAATTTGTTAAAAATTAGATTTTTTTAAAAAAATAAATAAATAGAATTTGTTGAAATTTAGGTTGTTTTTAATAGAAGTTACATTTTGCAAATTAATAGGTATGGCTGACCCAAATGATGATACTGAGGCAGGAAACAATGTTCCTCATAACTCCTCCACCAAATGATCTAGTACCCCCTCAAAACCATCCACCAAACAATCCCCTACCCTCTCAAAACCCTTCTCAAATTGAAGATTTGATATTTGAAAATCTTGCCTAACTGAGGGTTTTGTGAACCACATATAACACTATAACCACATTAGATCCCATGTTGTCCATGTTTGATGATGGGTTGGACTATGATGAGGTTGTGGCCCTAAATATAACTAAAGATGATATGGTTAGCCTTTTTGTGGACCCAAAAATCAGTAAACAAGTAGAACTCACAAAGCCCAAACTATCAATTAAATGGTGCACAAATGAGGCTATGTGTGTGAACTTTTGGGGTTGTTGGTGGAAGGTTTCTTACATCCCTCCACACAAAAATTTAGAGGTTCCATTTTATTTCATTAGAAAATTGTATGCCAAATTTGTGTTAGGCCTCAATGTGAACTAGTGGAGCATGAAACCTAGCATGGGTGTAGGAGAAGGAGCTCCTCAAGATAGACCCTTTTCCCAGTGGAAGAAAGTTGGCACTTTTGTCCCCCTACTAATGTCTCCCCACCTCCTCAAGTGTAGCATCCTGATATCATTGCAAAGGCTAGTTCTCAGACTATTAGAGTCATCCATAGATTGAGTAGCCTATTGATATCCCAGGCTAGGTCAGTGTTGCCTCACCATGTTGATGATGCTAGTGTGAGTTCATCATTGGCAAGCTCATCACATGTTTGTGTGCCCCATACTTGCATAATGTGCAAGAATATTTTTCTAGGTCCCATAGGTGATCTTTCTAAGTATCAGTTTGTATTTGAGGAGGATACAGTAGATGCATGTACAGAGGCTACACACCTTAACGTAATAGAGGAGGGGCATGCAGAGGCATGGAGTCCTTCTGTGTTGATACATGTATACATTTTTTTGTTACGACATATGTGATTTAAAGTTAATCTTTATAATAGAGTAATTTTAATTTTTAACCCATTCTGACTTATACATGTATGTGATCTTCATTCATGTTTAGTTGATGACTAAGGAGGAGCTCAGACAAGTTGGCAATGTCATGCTCTCAGCTATTTCATTTGGCCTTGACACATCTACAGTACATTATGTTGTGTTCTCATTGTTTTTTCTATTTGATATTGGAGCATATATGGTTTCTAATCTTTCTTTTCTCTTGCAGGTATCACCTGTTAGTGGGGGGTAGAGTGCAGGGGATGAGGCACAACCCATTGACGAGGGAAATGTAATTAGGTGATTTTAAAGTGATTACATATTGATGCATTCTTATAAAATGTTTGTGGTAATGAAATTTAATTACATTCTTTATTGTATAGGGCATGACTACTAGTGATGAGTCTAGGCAGATTCTACGTTGCAAACCCTTTGGCGCTTCCATTTGTAGTGAGAGCCCCATCATATGTATAAGTATCATTTATTTTTTATTTTCTTTATTTTCATAAATAAGTTCAAAACTGATTTCTATGATATTAACAACTAGTATTTTTTATCTCATAGGAAACACCTAGTGCATAGGAGGTTGGATGCCAGAGTTTTGTATCTTTGCTGATGCAACCATTATATCTAGAGGAGGAGTTGACACATGTAAGTTGTAGTTTGAATTCTTGATTATATGTTTAAATTTAGCATGCTATGAATTATAATGTTATAGTTTTAGTTGTAGATTCATCTGACCATCATACTTGAACATACATAGGACACAATCAACGAGTTTCAAGCATTGTCGAGGACATATGAGAGGACTCCTGATCGGTGTAGGAGGTCGACAAGAGAGGTATTTGTTATGAAATTTTAAAACTATAAATCTTCATTAAAAAAAGATCATTATGCATTTGATTAATTCAATGTTAGATACATAGAATCATATAAATTTAGTAGTCTTAACTTTTGGTTTTTCTTTTTTGTTTATGTAAGAGGCATCTGATCCACCTAGTACAGCGAAGAGGCTACATTTTGATCATCCAATAGTAGCATAGGATAGTATAGTTGTCATAGGATGCGTCATGAAACATTTTGAGATGGCATATGCCACATTGTATATAGAAACATTGACATTATACACATTTCGATGGCATGATGAACCACATTTGTATATGGATCTATGTATTTTGATATATATTTGTGTAATTTGTCTATGGATACATGTATTTTGATATATATTTTTGTCATTTATGTGCACAATGATATACATATTAATTTAGTATAGTATTGTTCAATTTATCGTGGATCATGTGTATTGTTCATGTTTATGGAATATCATTCATTTTGATCATATTTGTTGTATTCGATTCAAATGCAATAATTTGTGAATAACATTTTAACAAAATTTATTATCAAATTTTGATTCATTATTTATTTTGAAATGCTATCATATATGTTTAATTTAAAATAATCTCTGCAATCCCTTAAGATATCACTATGGTTCACTTGACCAAACACACTTAGAGCACCTTGGAAATAAGATAAATTATTGTAGGTCTCAACATGACCATCCTGTAGCATTTGAAATTTCCTTGATAGCCCCCATGAGCTCTAAGTTATGACACTTGGAAGATCGACCTCAAAATGCACTTAGAGCACCTTGGAGACTCTTAGGTATGGGGTGGTCGCAAATGATGGAGGCTCTCTGCAGCTAGAAGAAGGGTGTCACTAGGGTTCATCCACCCATTCAGAGCTAATGGCATTGACAATTTGATGTCAAGATTAGTGGTTTCAAAGTTACACTGTGATGGACCTATGAACTAAGGCACACTGCGAGTTTTGGCATCGAGCGAGATCGCTGTGCCAAATCCAAATGGAATGTGATCTCACAAAAATGAGATAGGTTATTTTAAGCCTTGACATGACCATCTTGTATCATTCAATGTTTCATCAATAGCCCTCACAAGCTCTGAGTTACGACCCTTAGAAGATCGACCTTGAAACACACTTAGAGCAGCTTGGCGACTCTTCACTACAGGGTGGCTGTGAACAATGGAAGCTCTCCATGGCTAGGAAAAGGGTGTAACTAGGGTTCACCTACCCATTTGGAGCTAATGGCACTGATGATTTGATGCCAAGATCAACGGTTTCAAAGTTACGCTTTGATGCACCTATGAACTGAGGCACACTGCGAGTTTCGGCATCGAGCAAGATCGTTGTGCCAAATCCAAACGGAATGTGATCTCTTGAAAATGAGATAGGTTATTTTAAGACTTGATGTTAGTTTGTGGTGACTAATCAGGAAAGTACTGTATATACTTCATAAATTCTTTGGGCCCTATTTTATCGAGATTTTGGGCCGACATGTAATTATTAATTGTAACCCTAAAGTGGTAAAAATACTTGTATAAAAGGGCTTAGGGTTAGGGATTATTTCATAAGGCGATGCAAAAATTGGTTCTTGTAGTAGTATTGAGTTGCAAGGGATTACAGATTGTAATTAGGTTGTAATCACTGCATCGTAAAATATTAGACTTGCTATTTGGTGGATGTAGCCCAAGGTTTGGGTGAACCACGTTAAATATTGGTGTCTTGTGTTCTTTTCTGTATGATCTATTAATTTTTGATATTGGTTACATTTTCATGTAATTGTTATTTCTATCCATGGTTTAATCCTAACAAGTGGTATCAGAGCGAGGTTTTTTTTTAGTTATTCTCTGCAAGAAAGTTTCACAGTTGAGTGGTTGAGTGGGAGAAATGGAAAATGAGGATAAGCTAAGGGTTGACAAGTTTAATGGGCAGAAATTTTAGTTATGGAAGATGCAAATGGAAGACTATCTATATTAGAAGGATTTATGAAAGCCATTGGGAGGCAAAACCAAGAATTAGGGATCTATGTCAAATGACGAATGAGATCTTTTAGACAGAAAGGAACTTGGAAGCATTCAATTATGCCTAGCACCATCAATGGCATTTAATATTACAAAAGTAAAGATGACAGAAGAATTGATGCAAACCCTAGCAAAATTGTATGAAAAGGCTTCCGCTTCAAACAAGGTATTTCTCATGAAGCATTTATTTAATATGAAAATGGTAGAAGGTAGATCTATTGCTAATCATTTAAATGAGTTTAATACTAGTAATTTATCTTCTGTGGATATCAATTTTGATGAAAAAATTAGGGCTCTCTTAATTTTGTGTTCTTTGCCTAAAAGCTGGAATGACTTGGTAATGGTTGTGAGTAATTATGTTCTTGGATCTAGTACCCTAAAATATGATGATGTGATTGGTGTTGTTTTGAGTGAGGAAACTTGTAGGAAAACCTCAAGTGGATCTACATTAGGAAGTGCTTTGAACACATAGAGCAGATGCAGAATGACTGAGAGAGGACATAATTGCAAAAATCATGAGAAATCAAGAGGAAAGTCAAAGGGGAGAAGGTCTCAATCGAAAGGACCAAACGACTGCTAGTACTGTGGGAAACCAGGGCATAAAAAGAAAAATTGTTGGAATCGAAAGAAAAATGAAGGAGATAAACCAGATGGAGACAAAGAGGCAAATGTGGTAAGTAACAAATTCGAAGAGGATGCTTTGCTTCTGTCTTTAGAAAGTGTTGATGATTCATGGGTTTTAGATTCCAGTGCTTCATTTCATGCTACACTTCACAGAGGTTATTTCATTGATTATGTCTAAGGGTATTTTAGGCTTGTTTATTTGGGGGATATTGAACCTTTTTAGATTTTTGGAAAGGGAAAAGTTAAGATTAAGTTGGAGAATGGGAATCATTGGCTACTACATGAGGTAAGACATGTTCCAAGGCCAAGTGGGAATTTAATTCTAGCAGGGTAACTCAATGATTAGGGTTGTGTAGTTACTTTTAATGATAAAAATTGGAAGATTTCAAAAGGTTCCCCTGTAGTAGAAAAAGGTGTGAAAGTAGGCACCTTATATCTTTGTATAGGTCATATTGTTCCTTCTACTTTAATTGTTTTAGAGAAAAATGAATGTTCAAGAATAGTTGCTGCAGTTGAGCAGGAAGAACAAATAACTGCTGTAAATTCTGATACAACATTGTGGCACAACAGACTTGGGCACATGAGTGAGAAAGGTATGAAAGTAATTCACTCAAAAAAAGTTTTACCAGGTCTAAAATGTGTTAATATGGATTTCTATGAAAGTTGTGTGTATGAAAAACAAAAGAGAGTGAGTTTTGTGAAGACTGGGAAGGAAAACAAAAAGGAGAAATTAGAGCTTATGCATACAGATGTATGGGGACTGGCCCAAGTATCTTCCCTTGGTGTCTCTCATTATTATGTTGCATTTATTGATGATGCAGCTAGAAAAGTATGGGTTTATTTTCTTAGACAAAAATCTGATGTATTTCAAACTTTTAAGAAATGGAAATGCTTGGTTGAAAATGAGACTGGCAAGAAATTAAAATGTCTTAAATCTGATAATGGTGGTGAGTATTGCAGTCATGAATTTGAAGATTATTGCTCCACTAATGGTATTCGTAGACACAAAACTATTCCAAGAATTCCACAGGAAAATGGAGTGGCTGAATGCATGAACAAGACTATAATGGAGCACACAAGGAGCATGAGGTTACATGCTGGGTTGCTCTTACACATGTGGGTGGAGGCTATTGATACTACTATATATTTGATTAATAGAGGTCCCTCTACTCCTTTGGGTTGTGGTATTCTAGAGGAAGCATGGATTGGTAAGAAGGTGAGTTATTCTTTTTTCAAAACCTTCGGTTATGAAGCATTTGCTCACATAGATTTTGAAAATAGAACCAAGCTAGAAGCTAAGTCAAATAAATGTATATTTTTTGAATATGAAATTAATGAATTTGGTTATAGGCTTTTAAATTTTGAAAATCATAAAATTGTAAGAAGCAGGGATGTCATATTCAATGAGAAAGTGTTGTACAATGATATCTTGCAGCAACATGAGAAGAAAGAAGATGATTATGTAGTGTTGGATGATACTCCGAAAACTGATGTTCCAGCCATTTCTCATGATGTGCAACAACCACAAAAAAAAATACCAGACACACCAGTGAATGTTAGATGATCAAAAAGGAAAATTAGACCTCCAAAAAGATTTTCTCCCTCTTTGTATTCTATTTTACTTACTGATGCTAGTGAACTTGAATTTTATGATGAAGCTATGTAGATGGATACTAAGATTCAGTGGGAGTCTGCAATGAAAGATGAAATGAACTCTTTGTTGAAGAATAAGACATGGGATTCATGTAAGTTGCCTGTAGGTAAAAGAGCTTTATAGAATAAGTGGGTTTACAGGTTAAAAAAAAAGGATGGAGGTAATAAAAGATTTAAAGTCAGGTTAGTTGTAAAAGGATTTGCACAGAAAAAGGGCATTGATTTTGATGAGATATTTTTTCCTATTGTTAAGATGACTTTTATTTGTACTATTTTAAGTATTGTGGCTACTGAAGATTTGCATTTAGAATAGCTTGATGCTAAAACAACCTTCCTTCATGGTGATTTGGATGAAGAGATATATATGGCATAGCCATGGGGATTTGAGGTCAAAGGTAAGGACAACTTAGTGTGCAAATTGAAGAAAAGTTTATATGGCTTGAATCAAGCACCTCGAGAATGGTATCTAAAATTTGACAGTTTTATGCATGAGCATGGATACAATATGTGTCATTCATATCATTGTGTTTATTTTAGGAGGTTGGATGATGATAACTACAATATTTTATATTTATATGTTGATGATATGCTTGTTGCTGGGTCTAACATGGATCATATTAAGGGGCTAAAACGACAGTTAGCAAATGCATTTTTTATGAAGGATTTGGAGGCAGCAAAAAAAATCCTTGGTATGAAGATTTGTAGAGATAGGAAGAAAAAAACATTGATACTATCTCAACCTGATTATGTGGAGAAGGTGTTGCAACGTTTCTCTATGGAGAATTCTAAAGCTCTCAGCACACCTTTACATGGTCATTTGAAGTTGACGAAGGAGATGTGTCCCAAGATACAAGAAGAGGAGCATAAGATGTACAAGGTACCCTATGCTTCAGTTGTAGGAAGTTTGATGTATGCTATGGTATGTACAAGGCCAAATATTGCAAATATAGTGAGAGTTGTTAGCAAGTATATGAGTAATCCAGGAATTGAGCATTAGAACTAAGTTAAATGGATTCTCAGATATTTGAGAGGAAAATCCAATAAGTGTTTACACTTTGGGGGCTCTACTACTGATTTATAGGGCTATGTTGACTCAAATTTGGCAGGGGATATTGATATTGGGTAGAGTACTATAGGTTATGTCTTCACTGTTGGTGGGACAGCCATGAGCTGGGTTTCTAGGTTACAAAATTTTAATGCTTTATCCACTATAGAGACAGAGTATGTAGTTGCTACAAAGGTAGCCAAGGAGATGATATGGCTTTAGTTCTTCTTGGAAGAATTGGGACACCCTCAGAAGGATAATTATTTTTTTACAGATAGTCTTAGTGCCATTCATCTTGCAAATAATTCAGCTCTGCATTCAAAGACCAAACACATATAGTTGCGGTACCATTTCATTTGGCTAGTTTTGGAGGATGGAAAATTAAAGCTAGATAAGATACATACAAATGAAAATCCAACAGATATGTTGACAAATGTAGTAACAAGAGAGCAACTAAACTCCTCTTCAACTTTAGCTGGTCTTCTAGACTGAACATGAATAAAAGAACAACAGAGTCTCGGGTGGTTTGATCTAGTGGGAGCCTCATGGAGTAACGACATAGCTATAGGATTAGTCTCCAAGTGGGAGATTTTTGTTTAGTGTGGAGCCTAATTAGTCCCCAAGTGGGAGATTGTTAGTTTGCGGTGACTGATTAGGAAAGTACTATACATACTTCATAAATTCTTTGGGGCTCAAATTTTTTATTTGGGCCCTATTTTATTAAGATTTTGGGCCAACATGTAATTATTAATTGTAATCCTAAAGTGGTAAAAATAATTGTATCAAAGGGCTTAGGGTTAGTGATTGTTTCATAAGGTGATGCAAAAATTGGTTCTTGTAGTGGTATTAAGCTGCAAGGGATTATAGATTGTAATCAGGTTGTAATCACTAGATCATAAAATATTGGACTTGCTATTTGGTGGACCTAGCCTAGGGTTTAGGTGAACCGCGTTAAATCTTGGTGTCTTGTGTTCTTTTTTGTGTGATCTATTATTTTTTGATATTGGTTATATTTGCATATAATTGATATTTTTTTCTATAGTTCAATCCTAACACTTGACATGACCGTCCTGTAGCATTCAATGTTTCATTGATATCCCTCATGAGTTTTGAGTTAGGACCCTCAGAAGATCAACCTTGAAACACACTTAGAGCACCTTGGAGACTCTTTGTTACGGGGTGGCCACAAATGATAGAGTCTCTTCTCTACTGGAACAAGGGTATTAATAAGGTTCACCCACCCATTCAGAGCTAATGGCACTGACGATTCAATTCCAAGATCAGTTATGCTGTGATGCACCTATGAATTGAGGCACATTGCAAGTTTTGGCATCGAGCAAGATCACTGTACTGAAACCAAATGGAATGTGATCTCTCAAAAATGAAATAGATTATTTTAGGCCTCGGGATGAACATCTTGTAGCTTTTTATGTTTCATCAAAAACCCCCAATAAATTTGAGTTACAACCCTCAAAAGATCGACCTCGAGATGCACTTAGAGTACCTTGGAGAATCTTTGGTATGGGGTGGCTGTGAATGATGGAGGCTATCTATAGCCAAAAAATGCATGTCACTAGGGTTTAGCCACCCATCTAGAGCTAATGGCATTGACGATTTGATTCCAAGATCAGTGGTTTCAAAGTTACACTGTGATGCACTTATGAACTGAGGCACACTATGAGTTTTGACATCGAGCGAGATTGCTATGGTGAATCCAAATGGAATGTGATCTCTCAAAAATGAGATAGGTTATTTTAGGCCTTGGTGTGATTTTCCTGTAGCATTTAACATTTCATTGATAGCCCCCATGAGCTCCAAGTTGCGACCCTCAGAAAATTGACCTCGAGATGCACTTAGAGCACCTTGGAGACTCTTTGGTATGGGGTGGCTGCGAACAATGGAGGCTCTCTACGGATGGAACAAGGGTATCACTAGGGCTCACCTACCCATTTAGATCTAATGGTACTAATGATTCAATGCCAAGATCAATGGTTTCAAAGTTATTCTATGATGCACCTATGAACTGAGGCACACTATGAGTTTTGGTATTGAGTGAGATCACTGTGCCAAATCCAAACGGAATGTGATCTCTCAAAAATGACATAGGTTATTTTAGGCCTTGACATGGCCATCCTATGTCATTTGAAATTTCATCAATAGCCCCCATGAGATGTAAGTTATATCCCTTAGAATATCAATCTCGAGACGTACTTAGAGCACCTTGGAGACTCTTTGGTACGGGGTTCTCTGTGGCTAGAAAAAGGGTGTCACTAGGGTTCACCAACCCATTTGAAGCTAATGGTGCTAATGATTTGATGCCAAGATCAACGGTTTCAAAGTTACACTGTGATGCACTTATGAACTGAGGCACATAGCGAGTTTTGACATTGAGCGAGATTGCTGTGCTAAATCCAAACAGAATGTGATCTCTAAAAAATGAGATAGGTTATTTTATGCATCAACATGACTATCCTATAGCATTAAAAATTTCATTGATAGCCCTCGTGAGCTCTGAGTTATGACCCTCAGAAGGTCAACCTTGACATGCACTTAGAGTACCTAGAGACTCTTTTATATGTGGTGGCCGCGAACAATGGAGGGTCTTTGCAGCTGGAACAAGGGTGTCACTAAGGTTCATATAAGTAAAAACATTATTTTTCACCTCTCTCAAGTTTTTTTACATTGGGCACAATTGAAGTTTGGTGTTAGTATGTATTAAAATCATTATTTTTTAGGTCCCTCCACATAAATTGCATTAAGTAAAATCATCTTTGTTTCTTACATTAAATCAACAAGTTTACATTTACACTATCTCGAGTGTTTCATCATTATTACATCAATACTCAACTACCAAAAATCATACTATCAAAAATAGTAGTGTCAAAACTCATAGTGTAAAAAATAGAATAGATTTTTCTTCATTCTGCTCCTTATTTAGGTTTTTATCTTCATGCATGGCTACTCTTCATGATGTACCTACATTCCAATATCATAAAAAATATTAGTTACTTATTGTATTAGACAATATAATCATTGGTGCACTGAATCATTATGAACAAAATAACATTAGAAGTAAATATATCTAGTCGAGTGTTCTAGTTGGGTCCTCTCTCTATTTTAGAGTCTCCAATAGGGCTTCATGATCATCATTAGTAATAGTAAAAAGTTCTTTTACTTTTGGTCTTCCTTGATGCTTCAATAACTTCACATTTGTTGCTATAATAATATGTGAATATATGAGAATTGTTTTGTGCTTTTGATAGTCTTCAAATGCAGGAATTCCATTCCTTCTAAGCATGCATGTCCACAACCATGTTCTAGCAACAATCATTGAACTAGTAGGATATGTGAATCCATCATCATCTATGATTGGTTGTGCAAGCTTTTGTCTACCTCTTACACAACGTGCTAACCAATAATTTGATTTCTCATCATTCCCCTGTGGTGCAACCAATGCAAAGACATGTCTTGGTTGAAGAAGATTTGATAGATGATTATGCTCAAGTGAATTTTCCATGTCATCATTTCTGATAGAGTGTATGCTAGAAAATGGAGCAAGATAATGTGGAGCCCATGTGTCCACCCACTCACTTGACTCATAGTGATCCCAATCACACTAAAAATAATTAGGACAAAAGCAAGCTAGCTGTCATGTCTAAATGGTTCATGTACTAGAATAAGAGCTCTAGAATGAATACATTTTTGATGAGTCTCTCACTATAGCACAATCTAATCTATCACCTATGGACCCTTCCTCAACCAACCAAAAGAACCCGTGTTCTACTAAATCAAGAGATGCCCCTATGATAATGCTAAACTACACCAATCAACAATGCTACGAGCACCAAGAAGCTCTGCTTCTGAAATCTTCAATTGCTCCTTACTAGAGCTCTCTTCACACATGCCCCTGGTCCATGATGTTCTCCTTTCCCATGGCTAGACTCAAAAAAGCTCCAAATATGAGGCACCCCTCTCTCTACGTGCATCCTACACAACCAATAAAATATGCGAGCATTCTTGAATTGACTTGTGCAATTATCTAACCAAATGATATGTCTATCCATAGCAATGTTATGCTCTTGTAAGAAATCAAAATAATTCTCAAAATTTTTTTGCACAAACTCATGAGAGTGAGGTCTATCATCACTCATATAAAAATGATACTCTCAAATAATCTTCTAATTATCTTCCGCACTATCAGGGGCATGTCTATATGTTATGTGGATAAAAATAACAATTTGAATGGAGTTGTAATACTATGATTGTGTCTCATTTTGACGCTGCAATGTCTAGTTCTTAGTAAAGTCAACAAATGATATAATAGTGCCAATCGGAAAAGTCTCCTTACACATTCTAAATTGTTGATCCAACCACTAAGACTTGTGACTATGTCTTACATACTTGTAGAAAAGATTTGTCTTGAAATCTGAAATAAAACAAGCCACACTAATTTCTTTTGCAACCAATTCACATCTAGAGCCCTCACCCCCACTCTTCTATGTGTATTTGTTTCATATACCATTTTAATTTACTATTGTCTTCCCAAGATCTTGTTCACACCCCTCATGGAAACATGTGTCAAACTTGAATAAGCCACCACATTCTGAACACTTCTCATTTAAGAAAGTATTTCTATAAAAGAGACAACCATCAACTCTATGACATAAAAATTGATCTAGCAAGTCTCTTGATGATTTTGGAAGACCACTAGCACCACAATTCTCTAACATTTCTTTACTATGCAAAGTAGAATGGATGGAGCATAATAGTTCATGGTGCATCGAAAAATCAACGTGATATTTGTAACAAAATGTATTTCAAATTTTATGTGGCACATAATAAAATGGCTTCAAAGATTCAAAAGCCCTTTGTGATATATGCAATCTTGGATGACTCTCTCTAAATTGTTTGAACAACATAGTTTGACTTATCTCCAAATAATGTTTAGGATGTGGCATTCAGTCTCTGATGCCAATTCTCAACTTTAACACGTCTTTAGCATGGGGTGATACTCTTGAGCTAGAGTGCCAAAACTGTGTAATTTCTTCCTTCATATCATTGGATAGCTTCTTATGAAAATGTGGAAGTCTCCCACCAAAAGCCCATGTTTCATTTTGAAGAGGATCATCAATTCTCACTCATCTACTAAGTGCTCTTCTCAAAGTAGTATGATTTAGGTTCAAGTCAATACAAGTTTGTCTCATATATCTACCCTTTCTCAAATGATGACTTACCAAAGAGGTTGTAATAACCCTTTGAGCAGTTCTCTTATCCTTCTCCCTGCTAATTTTTCTAATGTATTGAGAGCATTGAAAAGATTCTTCACAATAATGGTATTTCTTTCAAATTTTTAATTGACATGAATTTTCAATTTGGAAAGCATAGGTCTCATCTTTTGCATCTTTAATAAGTGCATAAAAAGTTGACATTGCTCCACTACTATCTTGTTGTCGAAAAACATCGTATGTAGTCTTGAAGCCCATAATTGAATGGTTATTTCTGATTTTTTCCCTTCCAAATTGGTAATAATTGTTTCATTAATTTCAATTATCAATTCGGGTGTTCTAGAACCTTCATGTCGATTATAATTAGGAGATATGTAATGTTCTTGTGCATTGTCATTTTCGACATGGTCAATCATGCAATTTACATTATGAACTTGTAAAATTTCATTCTCCAACTTTTTATTCTCTAAATTTTCAATCTCGGCATTATCATTATCAATTGGTACGTTTTCATTCCCCAACTGTACATGTTCATTATCTAACTCTATGATTTCACCTTTGATCAATACATCGTCAACTTTGACTCATATTTAACATACCTTGTCTCTCCCTTCGGTGATTTACCTTGTCCTTTTCCCTACATGCTGAAATGTCTTCATTTGATACCTTTCTTTTGAGTTTAGCCTTTCGATGACTACTGCTCCCTATTTAGAAAACAATATTGGACACCTAATCATACATTATAGAACCTTTTTAGATCGTATGGGCCCCAAAAAATCATTTTTCTCCAAATTTGTGAAAATGGCTTGCAAAAAACGTGATTGTCAGGTTTGTAGTGATAGAGAATATTTTGGAAAAAGCATGCTAGTATTTCGAGTACCTGATCCCATATTGGGTACCCGAAATGGATGCCCAAATTTTGGAGGGGAGTCAAAATTTGGAAAGTGTGGGAAATGTGAACAAATTTGTACAAATGTTATTATATATTAGTATTTTGTTAAATATAGGATTTGTATATTATTATTATGATTTTTACTATTATTATTATTCAATATAATATAGTAATATATATTATTATGACCTATAAATATAATATATTAATATATATGATTATTATTATAATATATGATTAATATATAAGATTATTATATTATATTATTATGATTTTTACTATTATTATTAAATATAATATAGTAATATATATTATTATTGTTGTTATTATTATTATGACCTATAAATATAATACATTAATATATATATATATATATATGATTAATATATAAGATTATTATATTATATTATTATAATTTTTACTATTATTATTAAATATAATGTAGTAATATATATATTATTATTGTTATTATTATTATTATGACACACACACACACACACACGCGCGCGCACACACACACACACACACACACACACACACACACACACACACACACACACAAACACACACACACACACACACACACATATGATTATTATTATTATATTTAATAGGATATTATATATGATTCGATCGAATGGGTTGAAAGGGGTCATAGGTAACCTATGAACCCTTTCGATGCATTTCATGACAATATATGTCCCTAGGGGCCCTAAGACCCCTAGGTACCCATTTGATTAGTTCGAATGTCTCAAAAGGGGTCATAGGTTAACCTATGACATGAAATACATCGAAATGGGTCATAGGTTAACCTATGACCCATTTCAATGCATTTCATGACAACATATGTCCCTAGGGGCTCTAGGACCCCTAGGGACCTGTTTGGTTGATTCAAATGCATCAAAAGGGGTCATAGGTTAACCTATGACTTTCAATGCATTTCATGACAACATATGTCCCTAGGGGCCTTAGGACCCCTAGGGACCTATTTAGTTGGTTTGAATGAGTTGAAAGGGGTCATATGATAACCTATGACCCCTTTCAATGCATTTCATGACAACATATGTCTTTAGGGACTCTAGGATCCCTAGGGATCCATTTGGTTGGTTCAAATGTGTCGAAAGAGGTCATAGGTCCTTTCAACACATTTCATGACAACATATGTCTCTAGGGGCCCTAGTACCCCTAGGGACCCATTTGGTTATTTTGAATGTATCAAAAAGCATCATAGGTTAACCTATGGCCCCTTTTAATGCATTTCATGACAACATATGTCCCTAGGGGCCCTAGGACCCCTAGGGACCCATTTGGTTGGTTCAAATACATTGAAAGAGGTCATACGTTAACCTATGACCCCTTTCAACACATTTTATGGCAATATATCCCTAGGGGCCCTAGGACCCCTAGGGACCCATTTGGTTGATTCGAATGCATTGAAAGGGGTCATAGGTTAACCTATGACCCCTTTCAACACATTTCATGATAACATATGTCCCTAGGGGCCTTAGGAGCCCTAGGAACCTATTTGGTTGGTTTGATTGCGTCGAATTGGGTCATACAATATCCTATGACCCCTTTTGACTCATTTCATGACAACATATGTCCCTAGGGGCCCTAGGACCCCTAGGGACTCATTTGGTTGGTTTGAATATGTCAAAAGGGGTCATACAATAACCTATGACCCCTTTCGATGTATTTTATGACAACATATGTCCCTAGGGGCCCTATGACCCCTAGGGACCCATTTGGTTGTTTTGAATGCATCGAAAGGGGTCATAGATTAACCTATGACCCCTTTTGATGCATTTCATGACAACATATGTCTCTATGGGCCCTACGACCCCTAGGGACCCATTTGGTTAGTTCAAATGCATCAAAAGGAGTCATAGGTTAACCTATGACCCCTTTTGATGTATTTCATGACAACATATGTCCCTAGGGGCCCTATGACCCCTAGGGACCCATTTGGTTGGTTCAAATGTGTCGAAATGGGTCATAGGTTAACTTATGACCACTTTCAACACATTTCACGACAACATATGTCCCTAGGGGCCCTACGACCCCAAGGGACCCATTTGGTTGGTTTGAATCTGTCGAAAGGGGTCATATGTTAACTTATGACCAATTTCAACACATTTCATGACAACATATGTCCCTAGGGGCCCTAGGACCCCTAGGGACTCATTTGATTGGTTCAAATGCATTGAAAGGGGTCATAGATTAACTTATGATCCCTTTCGATGCATTTCATGACAACATATGTCCCTAGGGTCCCTAGGACCCCTAGAGACCTATTTGGTTGTTTCGAATACATTGAATTCAATGTATGTCATGACAACATATGTCCCTAGTGACCCTAGGACCCCTAGGGACCCATTTGGTTGGTTTCATGATAATATTATAGTTAATAATAATAATAATAGAATACTGTATATTTTAATATAATAATAATATATTACTAGATTATATAATAATAATAATCATATATATTACTATATTATATTTAATAATAATAATCATAATAATCATATATAATAATAATAGTTAATAATAATCATAATCATATGTAATAATAAAAATAATGCCCACACTTCTCAAATTTTGGTTTCCCTGCAATATTTGGGTGGTTTCCCTCCAAAATTTCAAAATTTCAAAAATTTGGGTTGGGCTATGAATGCTTGAAAGAATTTTGGCCGCCACTTTTTGGGTACCTGATTTGAAATTGAGTACTCGATCAGGCTTGGTATTTACCAAACCTATTTGGTGAACTCAAAAACGTGTTTAAGAAAGGTTTCACTGACATTTAGACTTCAAGTAGCCATTTGACAATATTATCTTCATCTAAATTCAATGAAACAGAAAAGGTATTTTTTATAACACTCTCATGATTCTATCAATATTATTGCTGTCAAATTTTGAGTTCGATAAGTATTTATTAGTTAATTTTTAATAAAGATTATTGTAGAGTGCTGATTGACATAGTGATTGAAAAATAGCAATAACTTTCAAACGGTATAACATTTTTGAAATCCAAAATTTGTGTCACATTCTACGCTTCGCCTAGTATAAGGAAATTTTTTTTCGTAAAGTTTTCAATTAGCTAAGGTGGTTAGACATAGGAGTTTTTTTATTCTGAAAAAGTTATAGTAGAAAATTTATATTTAATTATTTATTTGGAATAAAAATACCTAAAAATATGCATCACATCAGGGCATGAGTCTACTTTATATATATATAATTATATTAAAAATAATTATCATTTGATTTTGATTAAGGTGGTTGGACATTCACCTACTTTTTATTTTCACCTTGAAATTTTTGTAGTACTGCATTGAAATCCAAACTTTTGACCAATCAAATATTTTTTCTCTAGATAAGGCCTAGTAGTTTAGAAACTACATTCAATTTCTACGGATTTTTTTCTTACACTTTTTGATATAAAGTGTAGAACCACTTTAAAATTATGTGTCAAGTTGACATAACCCTGATTTGCTAGTTTTTCACTGCAACTTAAGGCCATAGTTTGGTTGACCATGATCCTGCACATACCCCTTATGCTTTCAACCCTAAATAGGGTTTCCAAAATGAAGAAAAGAAAGAAAAGTCTATTTTTTTCCTTTCTTTCATTTTTTCTTGTCTCTACTCTTTCTTTCCTTTCTTTTTGTTCTAACCCTAATGACTTTTTTGATTTGATGGTTGTGCTTGTCTTTGAAGGTTGAAAAATGAAGCTAATGAGATCTACTCTATTTTTCCCACTCTCCTTTCCTATTCATTTCCCATATTATTGTAGGTTAATCATGGAGCTTCATGAATTTTGATAGATCCATTGTTTTTTTATGAAGATTTGTTAAATCTGTTTACATTTTTGTGGTTAATGAGGGTTTCATTGATCTATTTATTTAATGGATTTGATGGAACTATATTTTTTTTCTTTTAATAATTTTTATTGAGTCACAGATCTATAACAAATAAATGAGGGAACTGTATTTTTTAAAAAAATCTTTCCAACTCTCTTCTGGCTGTGTGGCTCATCCCTAGTGGCTTCATAGTCGTCTGTGGTATCCATGATGGCTTAGCCACCCACGACCCTCACAGAGGTATCTGTGATAGCTTGGCTATCTGCAAACCTCATAGAGAGTGTTGTAGTGACTGTTCCTCACAGCCCTGCAACAGGTCTTCGGCCCTAGGGTTTCAATAATAAAGAATATTTTTAAAAATATTATTTATTTATTATTATTATTTAATATGTTTTATAGTATGTATCTTATAATATATATATATATATTATATATATTAGCTCAGTTCTGATATGTAGTATATATATTATATTATATATTATAAGATTATTTTTTTATTATTAATACTTTTTACATATTATAGTTAATTTGGTGATACATAATTTACATGCATAACATATTTAATTCATGTATTTGATATATTTATTTATTTGTATTTGTATCTATAATTTCTTGTAATTAGCTTTGTTATTTATATATACCCAAGTAAAATAAATTTATTGTTTTTCCTAAAATATTGATTTCTATAATGTTTCTTAGATGCATTGATTCATAAAATCACAAAATCAGATAATACATAAAACATAAACTTTAAAATATTCTTTAGATTTTATACGATACAAATCTTAGTCTTTCTATATACAAGTTGCCACAAAAGTCACCTTTCATTAAGTAGTTGTTCTTTTTATAATATTTCTAAATAAATGTTAACATAAAAATCAGATTTGACATAGATGTTAAAAATATTATCTAACATATTTTATAGCAATTAATATTTCAATATAAAAAAATTTAATTTGTTAATTTCAATGATAGATCTACTGTTTTAAATATATTATAAAATTTATTTTAACCAACAATTTAATAATTATGATTACACACCTTGCAATTTAAATAATCTTTATTTCCTTAATACTTTTGCTTTACAAAACTCATATAGTAGTTGATAGAAAAATAAAACATGATAGAATATGTACTAAGGAAGATAATTTAAATTTCCATTTCCTCTCTAAGGAAGTTACAACAAATTATTAACAAGTCACTTGAAGTGAACCTACAATATTCGTTACAAAGAATTTACTCCACAACATAGGTTACAATTATGGTTCCAAATACTCAAGATTATTTATCTTCAATAATGTAAAACAAATACAAAATCTTCATGCTCTCTTATCAACTCAAGAAAAAAATACATGTAAAACATGATACATAATACATTTTACAATTCCTTTCTTGACATGGCCTTCAAGATAATTCTTCAAGTAACTTGCTCATTAAGGTGACTAAATTGTGCGGTTGCTTTCCCACATTTTTCCTTGACTCAAATCTTTACAAAACCTATAATAAAACACTTTTAACCATTGGAAGCTCACCTCCCAACCTAGGGCTTTACAAGGCCACCCTCGAGCTAGGGGAACCAAGTTTGAATGGATGACATACAAACTTACACACAACATAAATAGAACAAGAAAAAATTACACATAACTCCCACCCAAGGCTTGTTCACAAAGGGCCTATTTGAGACCCAAAAATGGGGTGAAGGTGGACCAAGTACCCAAATGGAGAAAGCAAAAAGTTAAACATAACATAGTTGCCTTCAACAAGGCCAACATGCAAATAACTCCTACCTTTATTTTTCATTCACATCAACCCTTATCACCCCTAATTCATATCAAATCTTATCACCCCCAAGTATTTAAAACAACCTTGGCAACATGGAGTCAATACATCCATGATTTTCTTCTTTCTTACACAAGAAGAGATTCTACATGTAATGGGCTATCAAATGCCCTTCACCCTAGGCTACTGTGCTCTCCTAAGGGTGAGTGTGTCTTATACACCCAACATTACAAGACTCATAACAACACAAAAAAAAAAAAAAAATCAAAATTATAGATACATTTGTTTACAACAAAAAACTTCAAAAGGACTCATTTTAATCCATCATCAACAGTACATATACATTGTAAATATAACATTTCACTCTTTCAACATCTTTCTACAAAACACATAACAAAACAAAGAACATGCAAATTATACAACAAGGGAAGTGAAATAACCAACCTAGAATCCAAGCTTAAGGAAATGAAATTTGTAGTAGAGCTCCTTTAAGATTTCCCACCAATTCTTCACACAACTCCCTCTTTCCAAAATCTCTCTAACTCCTAGTGGTCTCCAAGTTTAGAGAGTCGGTGAACACCCAAAAATGTCACCAAATCTTGCCTTAAAAAGGGCTCTTTCCTCTCCCATCTAACTCATACATGAGGTATGGGTTTCTTTTTCTCATAAATCCTCCTCGTATCCCCCCTCATAATTAGGATAAAGACTAGGGGTATGGCATGAGGTATGGCTTTCATAACACTTCACTTTTCATATCTCTTCAAAGTTACCCTCTTTTAAGGCTCATAAATAAGGTATGGTCACCTTTTTGACTATAAAACATCTCCTAACCCAAGGTATCATAAGTAGGGTAGGTTATTTTGGCCTTAACTACCCCCTAGGGTCCCATATAACCCTCCAAAAAACCACTTCTAACTCACCTACGGGTTCAAGAGGTTTGACTCAACTCATGGCTCATTTACTCATGGGGTTTGCATAGGTCATCTAATATAGGTTAGGTTTTATTTCAAAAGTCCTTGTTTGGACAGGTCACTTACACATGTGTCAATTGACACTACAATAACTCCACGTCATAAGTCCACTTGACATGTCCATTGAGAACAAAATACTAAACATTAAAATACATTTGTAACAATCATGCTTCAATCCAAATTTACAAATTAAACATAATACAACAAGGTTTATGTCTCTTCATTAGATGAATCCTTGGCATTATAGATTTACAATAGCTCAAATTTGGTTCCATGGTTAATTCCTTGCACACTGGATCAACGCATCAGTAGTCCAAGAAAATATATAAATAAATTCAACATGGATAATTAACACTATCAACAAGATTAATCATATAAATAACATCCATCAACTAGCAAGACAATGATTTACAATTTCATTAGGAACATAATGATCTTCAATTTTATCTCATACAAGAAAATATACTTTTGTAGAACATGTGTGAAAAAAAAAACATCATGCTATCTCTATTTCTCATTCATTTTATTTTAAACTAAGGTCCATGTGGATTATATAATCATACCAATATAATAAGGAAATCAAATTATGACATCTACAATGTAATACCACATAATAATCTTCTCAATCTATTAATAACAAGCATATGAAATGTTTCCAATATCATCATAGTCCTAATCAATCATAATCTAGAGTTATCACATAATATATTTAAGATATATTGTCCATGTCTGATAGGTCTAAATATATCAACATAATGAAAGTAATATAGTCAAAATATGAAACTATCAACTATGCTATGATAGGTCATGGTAGGATGTCACAACATTGTAATGTTAAATGTAAAAATTTCTATCTTTCCTAATGAAGTATAATTAAATATAAAAGAAAAATTATAACATACCATTTAATATAATTTGTTGGCTCTTTTAAAGTTTTATTTAACAAACTAACAGTAACTTTAAATAATTCCATGGAGGATGACATTGTTTTTGGCTGATTTGGCTAAAGAGGTTTTAGCTTCATCTCAAAATAAGGGTTTGTCTCATAGATTCGGAGTGCAACAATGATCGCTTAAGAAAGGTACTACTCATAGTTCCTCAAAAGGGCATAAGTCAGACCTTGAGAAAATTAAAATGAATGGAGATCTATAGGTGGAATTGGGATTTGTTAAACCTATTGATGCTCACTTTTCTCAAACCCCCTGATGATTATTCTCTCTTAGAATGTGAGGGCTTTGAATAACACCTATCATCAAAAAATTATTCATGATTTAATTGAAATTCATTCTCTAGATGTTTTTTTTGTTCAAGAGACTAAGGTTTTTGTTGAGGTTATGCATCAGCATGCTCCACGTATTAGGTACATTGGTCATTGTTAAAGTATTGGTTCACAAGGGAATTCTAGAGGTTTGGCTATGTTCTGGGACCCTCAAAAGATTTCTCTCCTTTGGTGGACTTGTAGTCATTACTCAATCTCTATGATGACTAGGGCCTTGGACTCGGGTGAGACTATTCTTATGATGTATGTTTATGCCCCTATTAACATTCATGGGAATATTCATCTCTGGGATCACATTAGGTATGTGCACTCGTGTGCTCCTTATTTGCCTTGGATTTTAGGAGGTGATTTTAATTTTTTTTAAAGTCTAGAGGAGAAAAGAGGAGGTTTTCCTAGGCTTGGCCTTGCTTTTGAAATTTTTCAAGCCTAGATAGATGTTCTTTTTGTTACTGATGTTAAGCCTTCAAATGGGGTTTTCACTTGGAACAATAGACAGAGTGGTCAGGATGTAATCTCATAATGTCTGGATAGGTTTCTTGTATCTTGTTACTGGGTTGGAGGTAGTTTGATTATGAGTTCTAAAATTCTTGATTATAGGGGTTCTGATCATTGGCCAATTAAGTTCACTTCTTCTGCTACTGTAATTCCTAAGAACCCTTCTTTTAGATTTCAGCTTATGTGGCTTTGATAATTGTCCCTATATGATTTGGTGGCTAAGTCATGGAGAGAGAGTGGCCTAGCTTATGACACATCTATGTTTTTCTTTGAGAAGACACTTAAATATGTCAAATATCATCTTAAGAGATGGAATTCATCTTTCTTTGGGAACCTTTAGTCTAGAAAGAGGAATGATCTAGATCATCTTGGGATGATTACTCACCAAATTAGGGACTTTGGGCTTACAGAGGCTCTTGGTAGGGCGTAATCCTAGGCTATGTATGATGTGGAAGAATGAGAACTTCGGGAGGAGATTTACTAGAAACAAAAGGCTCGCATTGATTGGTTGTAGGAAGGGGATATAAATACTACTTTTTTCACCATTCTAGTTAGGCTTGTCATAATAAAGGGTATATTTCTTCTCTTGTTACAATAAAAGGACTTTATATTTCCTCTTAGTCTGCTATGACCATGGAAGCCCTTCAATTTTATTCTACACTTTTTGCTGAAGATTCTTGACCTATAGTTGAAGAGAACTTGATTCTTTCTTGTATTCCCTCTCTTATCAGCAATGCAATGAATGATTCCCTTATTCATCCAATTTTGATGTCATAACTTGAAGGGGTGGTGTTTGGGATGAATAATAGTAAAGGCCTAGATGGCTTTTCTATTGAATTCTATTAGGAATTTTGGGAAATTATTAATATGGATCTCTTGGAGGTGGTTAAGGAATCCCTTTAGAATAAGAAAGTGCTTTGTGCATTAAACTCTATATTTTTGACATTGATCCCCAAAAAAGAAGGTGTTGAAAATCTTGACTCCTTTTGTCCCATCGCTCTTTGTAATGTTGTGCACAAAATTATCACCAAATTGATTGTTGACAAACTCAAGATTTGCCTCCCAATTTTGTGTCTAGTAAGAAAATTCTTGATGGGATTGTTATTGCTTCTAAAGTTATTAATTCTATGAATATTTCAAAAGAGAGATCAATGTTCATTAAGTTGGATATGGCTAAGGCTTATGACATAGTCAAATGGAGTTTTCTCCAAAAGATCCTTTTAGCCTTTGGTTTCTGCCAATAATGGGTGAACTGGATTATGAGTTGTGTTACTTCAATATCCTTTTCTATTCTTATGAATGGTGTTCCTTTAGAGCCTTTTGGTGCCTCTAGAGGACTTCACCGAGGGGACCCTATTTCACCTTACCTCTTTATCATTATGGCTAATGGTTTAGGCTGCTTTCTTAAGCTTCATGTTCACCAAGGTTTCATTCATTGGTGGAAATGGGGTCACAACTTACCTCCTCTTTCATATCTTCACTTTGTGGATGACACTTCATTTATTGGACAAACCCATCTTCAAGAGGCTACTTCTTTTTAGCATGCATTGAATGTGTATATTGCAGCTTCAAGTCAGAAAATTAATGAGAAAAAATCCTCCATTTTTTTTTTCAATACCCCTTAGGCTATTCAGAGGTGTATTATGCTATTTTTGAGGTTTCAGACTTAGTCTCTTCCCTTTGTTTATTTGGGCATTCATCTTACTGTCAATGGACATCCTAGATCTTCCTAACAATTCTTGCTTGATAAGTTGCGACAAAAGGTTAATCATTGGACTCATCATTGGCTATCAACTACTACTTGCTTGACTCTATTAAAGTTGGTTATCCAAGCCCTTCCTATTTACATGTATTTTATTTAGGCTATTCCTATGTGTTTTCTTAAGGAATTTGATGCTCTCTCTCATCAATTTCTTTGGAGTAGAACCTTTCAACTTCTAAATGGAGTTTGGTTAAGTGGAAAATAATAAGAAGACCTTAGAAGGAGGGTGACCTTGGCTTACAATCAACTATCTTAAATGGATAGGTTCTCGTTGCTAAGCTTTATTGGTGTTGGTGTGCTAACCAACATCAACTTTGGGCTTGTATTCTCACCCATAAGTATTTTATGGGTTCTATTAGGTTTCAAGATCACCACTTTCTATTGGAAGGGGGAGGATCCATGATTTGGAATACCCTAAATTTTGGAGCTTAGCTAGTTAAAGATGGTCTCTTTTGGATTTGTCATTCAAGATCTCAAGCTTTATTTTGGCTTGACTCTTGGGATGGGAACCCTTCTATCCTTTCCAATAATCCTCATCTTCATGACCTCTATCAAAATTTTAGTGCTACTGGTTGGGACACAGTTGATTATTACAAGATAGGGTGTGCTAGAGGTTTGGCTCTTTCCTTTCAATGGAAACACCTTTCTATATGGCCTTTAGGAGGGTCTAATGAGGATAGGCAAGAGCTGGTTCAAATTTTGTAGTCTTGCGAGGGTACTACTTTGATTGGTAATGATGTTCTTGCTTTGGACAACAATGATTTGTCTGGGAAGTTTTCAGTGTTTGCAAGCTATGTTGAGCTTCTTCAGTGGACATTGGGGGATATTCAGATGCCTTGGCGGAAGCAAGTCTGGTACAATTTTTCATGGCCCAAATATAAATTTTTATGTGTTTGGTTGTTCTTAGCTAGTGCCTCACATGGGATAATTTATGCAAGTGTGGCTTCTAGGGACCATCAATGTGTATTTTGTGTTAGACTAGTGTAGAAAATGTCTCTCATCTCTTTTTCCAATGCTCCTTTACTAGACATATTTGGCATTCTTGGTGGAGTGTGTGGGACCAATCCTATTGGAATGTTTCCTCACTCAAAGAATTCTTCGTACATTGAGGTAAGGATCCTATCAATATTTCTTTCCTTCAATTTTCTTGGACTCTTGGACCTATTGTGTTTTCACAATGCACACCCCATTTCTCCTAGAAATGGAGACCTCCTAGTGTAATTTTTTTCTTTCCAAACCCCTAGTCTGGGGTTTGAATCTTTTTTAAGGTTCTACCTAGTGTCTAAGCCTAGTCTGGACCTTTGCCTAAAAAATCTAGTTGTCAAAAATTGGATATTTTGAGAGAAAGAGTGAATTTTGGATATTAAGGTGCACAATAGCACACCTAGCTCACCCTTCAAGGTGTGCTAGTGTGCTAAGTACACTAGTGTGGGAGCACTTCCCTTCGGAAGTGCACACTTGCACACATGTGTAGGTGTGCACCTTCAAAGGTGCACTCCATCTTGGGCCTATAAAAGCCCTGGACCCCTCCCTCCTCCTTACTCATTTCTTCTTCTTGATCTCCAACAAGCACACCTCCACAAATCGAGAGGTGCGCCAATCTTTGCTACCTGCATGCACACACAAACATCTAAGCGAAAAAGTGCACACCTTTTCTTAACAAAACTTAATAAAATTTTAAAAAATAAGAGAATTCACCTTATTGAAAGGTGCACACATGCACACCTTTCCAAGACAATCATTCTCCTAACTATAGTAAGGGTGCACATATGGCGCACACCACAAGGTGCATTATGTGGGCACCTTTTTTTCACACTTAAAGGAATTCTTTTAATTATGAGGGTGCATACATAGTGCACCCCACAAGGTGCACTATGTGCACACCTTTAGTGATTGAAGTTTTTCCAAAGGAGAAAGGTGTACATAGTGCATCCTCAAGGTGTGCAAGGTGCACTAAGGTTTTGTCTAATAGGGTATAAAATCAGAGGTTTTAAAGCTATTTTGTGGTAGTTTTAGGGTCTGGGATTGATTTTTTTTCAAACTAGGGTTTGTTTAGGATTGTATTTTCCACCTTATAAACTAATGTATGTCTATTTTGTGTAGATAAAATGGCTTCCTCCTCATCCTCCCTCATTGCAAAGATTGCTCCAAAATTGGTGGTCTTCAAATTTCAAGGTGTTCCATCGAAATCACACTTCCAAGATGTGCATTCAGAGATTCGAGACACTGAGTTGGGTCATATTGACTGGAATGCATTCTTATTTCTATGCAAAAAACCAAATGAGAGGCCCCCAATGTTGTTTGCACTTATAAGATCAGGATTAGTAAACATAGCTTCACACCCAGTTTTAGTACAATCTTTTGAGTTGATTGTGGCTTTGGTTGAGAATTATGTTTCAAAAAAGAGGGTGGTTAAAATCATAACTGGAGAGATTGTTCTCGGTCTAAGACCCAAGAATATAGAGAAAGTATTTCATCTTCCAAGGGAAGATTAGTATAAAACACTGATATACCATCAAGCAGAAAGGTGGTATAGAGATCATGAATAAGAAGCCACATAAATTATTCAATCTTCATATCTCATTGATAGAACATCCCTTGGGTGAAAAGTAGGGAGAGTAGATATGACAAGAGGTTATATGATGGATGATATCAGACATTCCATAGTGCTCCTGATTAGAATCATTGGATTACCAACAGTGGGACACTTAAACATATGGATGGTACACTTCATTGAAACCATCATAATGACAAAGATGCCAATTGACTGGGCCACACTTCTCAGTGAGAATTTAGATGAACAACTAGTTGCGGTAAAAAATGATGTAAGGTTTTATATGACATCTTATTTGGTGTATCTGTTAGTAGCAAGAACTATAGATTACCTAGGATTGTTTAAGAGGGGCCACTTGCAAGATGCTAATGCATGGTCTTATGTGGTATACCCCCAGTTGGTGAAGAAAAAGCTCTCTATTCACAAAAAAGAATATAGAATAGTGAATGATGCTTTCATTTTTGCAGTAATCCAGTTTATTTAGGGTGACTATGCAAAAAGGATGTCAAAAGAGGCAGCAGAAAAAATTACAAAAATAGGTGCCTAATACATCCAATTCAAGACATGCACCCACTTAAGAGTAGTGTGTACAACTATAAATCCTAAGAAGCTCCTTAGGTATCCATGTGATAGACTCATATTGCTAGAGATTGCATGAAAACTCTCATCTACATATGACTATGTATGGAAGCAACATAAGAAGACCTAGATGTGGCCCATCACCATAGGTCCATTTGGTGTCAAGTAGAAGTAGGATATCACAAATTTTGAGTCAGAATGAGACCAATTTCCCTTGGAGGATTATAATTCCCCTCTTACATGTTTTGAAAACATTGGTGGAGTTCAATATTTGGTAGGAAAAAAGTTCAAACATGAAGATGCCATAGAGGATCATTGGATGAATGCAGTAGATGACTATGATATCCAGATAAGGGATTATTTTAGGATGACTCTTTATTTGGTAGGAAGTGCCTTGAAAATAAAGGTCCAAAGATTGTGCAACAAGACATTGAAGAGAACTTAAATCCCTTACATAACTGAGATAAGATATGTGATCGGCCTATCATGAATGTAGAAGTTGATAGAGAAGAAAATGATGATAATGATCATAGATCTTGGCACATCATATAATTGACATGATAATTGATTAAGAAGCCATTCAAATTGGACCTTGATGCTAAAGCAGTTGTCCTACATGCTATAACCCACCCAGAAAAGGGAAGGGGTGTGAAAGTGATAGTGCCAACATTCATAGGTCTCCAACCAGGCTCGAAATGGTGCATTAGCTTGATAGAGAAGTTGGATACTTCAAGGCACAAAAGCATAAGAATAAAAGGAAAAGAAGTTCCCCTCAGAAAATTGAGCCTGGAGAGGAGGAAACTCAAGCACCTAAGAACCAAGGGGTAGAAATTGTAGAAGTTATTTAGACTTAGGATAATCTACCAGTGCCACCACCAGAACAAGGGAAAGAAGCTAAAGAAGAAGCACATGAAGTGTCTCTACCTACCCAAAAGGAAGAAGCCTCTCCATCATCTCCCAAGAAGAAAAAGACAAAAACTCCAATTAAAAGAACAAGGAGACAAAAAGTGATAAGAAAGGTTATTCCTTTTCTATTAGTCCCAAATGTTATTCCAGAATAAGAAGAATAGGATGATGAAGAAGAAGATGATAACCTTCCCTTTAGTTAGAGGACTCGTCTAACGAAGGCTACTGAAGTAGAATGAAGGAGTTCCATGATAACTCTGCCATCCATTCCTACACAACCTATTCAGGTTACTACTTTGAAGGATGAGTTATAGGTGGATTGATGAGGAGGGTCAAGACACTGATGTCTTTAATATGTTAGTTTTTAACTTCATGCCAGTGGGTACTGAACTAGTAGGTAATTAGATAAGGGATACACTAAAAAATCAACCTCCATAAGATGATTGGAGTCAATTTCTACCTCAGCCACAAGGACCTTTAAGTGCTCCACCATCACCAAGTCAAGATTTATCTTGCTTGGATAAAGGTTCAGTTACTCCTCTCCCTTCAAATAATGAAGAACATGCACAAGCTAAATAGGAAGAAGAGCCACAAAAAAGACCCACTGATGAAGTATCCGAGGAGGGGAAAATAGATGAGGAACCTCAATAGACTTCCTAAGATATAGAGTTGAGAATTGTGGACTCAATTGACACAGAGATGCTTGATGTAGATCTCTCACAAGAGGAGAAGACTCCGGAGAGGAGCGATAAGGGAAAGGGCCTAGCAGCACAAGCCCCCTCTTCATCTAAGTATAAGTCTTTGATGGAAACTAATCGAAGATGGTTGAGAAAAGAGGTGATGGTTAGGCATACATGACAACTATATTGTACTAAGGAAGAGGGAACAAGAGAATTAATTGAAGCCCTCAAGAAACTTGAGCCAGTTGCAGGTGATACACAAACATTGGCCTTTATTATGCAGAACCAAAATCATGACTTGTTCACCCATGTTGCTATCCCTCCTCCACATGCAGATATTGAGGATTTGACTCCAAAAGATTATTACATTAAAGAGGTCTTTCTTGGAAAATCCACTGTGGATGCTACCAAATTGATGGTCACTATGGGAATCAAAGAAGTGTTTAAGCACTTAGAATGGGATGAATCTAAATTGTTAAAGCTTTGAAAGAAGAATGAACTCTTAAGAAGCTATTTTCACAAAGTAGTTGGTCTATTGGATCTTGAAAATCTTAAGTAGACTTTAGGTATGGTACTAGATAGGAAGGATAAGGAGAATATACAATTAGATCCATTTTTGAAGGCTTGTTAGCAATGGTGGGAAAGTTTTGAAGAAAATGGTGTGCAGGTCGTACAAGGAAATTTTAAACTACTACACCACATGCATAATAACGTAGACAAGTTGGTTTCTATGTTGAACTAAGGTTTTGGGTTGATGGATGAGATACATACCTGGGGTAAAGACCTGCAAGCATTACTATCAATAAAGGGTTAGAGATACCAGATGCTTGTAGATGTATATACAAGAGATGAGTTAGATATAATAGATGATTGGATAGAGAGGATCATGATTGGTAATAGAGTAATGGAGACATTACATGTAGATATTCATAGGCTCAAGGATCAAGCCCAATAACAAATTTTGGAAGTAGAGAGACATTATAGGGATGCTTGCCTTGACATTTTTGAAGATGAGTCAAGGGATAGACTCATGACTATGCAAGTAGTTGTTGAAAATTTTTGGAAGAATTTTGAAGAAGCTTCCACTGATGAGGATATTAGAGAAGCATTTAAGATTGAAGAGGCATTGTTAGAATTGGATGTGAAATTGAGAGATTTTGCAGAGACTTGCATAGAGGTGGGAAACTATTGCAAAAAGGTAAAGGATAAATATGTTGCTTTAGATTTTTTGGATGCAACCCAAGTGATGGAGATCATAGAGAAATTCAAGAGCACATACCCAGACATAGTTATGGTATGAAGGAGAAGAAAACTCATAAGCTAGAATTTCAATTTTGACACTAGGTAAAATTTTGCATTTTTTTAACCTATCACCAAGGTCTGCTTCTCCAAAGGTGCACTTCTTCAGAGGTGCACCAATAGTTAATTGCCAATTTTAAATTTAGAACTTTCCATGCATCATAAGTGTATTCTGACTCCAATTTAACTCCTACAAACATCCAGAGAAGGTTGGGCTTCTATTTTTGGCATTTTTGAATACTCCTACATCATCTAATGGCTTTCTTCTTCTTATTTTCTCATGCTTTTTTTTTTAAGACATGTAAAGGTTCATGCACCCATTAAATGATACAAACAAGGGTGGAGCCATACTTAATATCAGTTAGAGAGTTAATTTGTACATAAATAGATTTCTTTTATTAGTTTAGAAGCATATATTTGCATGAAGAGATCTCTCACTCTCAACACAAATTGAGGAGAATATTTCCTATAAATTGATGAATTAAATATGTATTCCAGGCCATTATATTGATGCAATAATAGATTCTATTGGTGCTCTCATTCAGAGTGTAGTTATTCTTGCATAAGTGTGTTATATTTTGTGGATGTATGTTCATGGAGTGTAATGGAGCCAATTGTTTTATTGTGTTATTTTTATTGAGAGATCTTTTAATTTTGGTGTTTGCCACGTGGTTACAAATTTTGTTGATGTACTTATTTGGAGAAGAGATCACCTATTGTTCCTGCATAGCTTTTTGTCTTGCATGAGTGCACTTTCCATGGCCTTACAATCTGATGAAAGTGAAACATCTTATGGTTACAAATTTTGTTAATGTACTTATTTGGAGAAGAGATCACCTATTGTTCTTGCATAGCTTTTTTCTCTACATGAGTGCACTTTCCACAGCCTTACAATCAATGGAATTAAGGAAGTGTTGCTCCTATTTTCATTGGTTACCTTCCAATCTTTTCAAAGGCTTAATTCATAGTTGTGTTGTTTTCGTGGCTTATGTCCATTAGGGATTTATTTTTCAAGTCATTTTCTTGAACTTCTTATTATTCTATCTTCATTATTTTCTTTTACAAACATTTGGTTAATTTAGGAGTTCATATAGTTGCATAGTTAAAACTACATTCATTATAAACAAAAAAATAATTTATTTTTTTTGGGTGGTTATTCTTTTGACATAGCAAGCAGATTCAACATCTTATCAAAAATTGGTCGAACCAACAAAGGCCTCCACGTGAACACTCACATTTATCTTCTACTGAGTGGATTCTAGTAGGTCACAAGATCACCCGAAGCCTTGGAGTTGATCTCAGATTAACTTTTAAGATAGGAGTTTGAAAGGATTCGTGGCATTAAGCATTGTGCAAAATGACACCTCAACATGACCCTCCTTTATTATTTTGCACAAATAGTTAGAGAGGAACTATCATATTTTAAGGATGAGTTTTTGGAGGTTCTTTGCTTATGGTAGAAGATTCTCCATTCTTTGGGGGAAACTGTTTCTGTAAAATGTGACACTACTAAGACCATGGAGCCCGGGGAGGCTATTTTCAATAATCGCCTGAATATCCCTCCCTCACTTGAAAATCTACTGAGACAGATGTGTAGAAATCCCTTGCAAAAGATTAATAGGGTGGGGAAGTGGAGTGCTCCTTTGCAAGGTGTTTGTAAAATCAACATGGATGGGTCTTCCAAGGGAAATCTAGGCCCTACTGGCATTGGTGGAGTTGGAAAAGATAGTAAGGGGGAATGTTCAGTTTGTGTTTTCAATTTATAAAGGTCATCACACTAACAACTTGATGGAGGCCATTGCTATTTTGTATGCCATGAAGAGTGCTTGTGACCTTAGGTGGAGAAGGCTTATTTGTGAATTTGATTCACAAGTAGTAATTTGAATTTGAATCAACAAAATTCTAAGGCTGTCAATGAGAAGTTAGCTTTGATTGTCAACCAGATTCATAATTTGTGTACTTCTTTGGAGTGTGTTACTTTCACTCATATTCCTAGGGAATGCAATAGTGTTGTTGATTGTCTAAAAAAGTGGGCTTCTGAACATATGCATAATTAGAACATTGTTGATATGTCCCAACTTCCTATGGGCTTATCCCATCAATTAGATCATTTGGTGGATCTTGATATGGCTATTTGATGCCCTTTCTCTATCTTTTTTTTGTGTATTTCTTTCAGATTGAATAAATTTTCACCCCTCTTTTATTTCAAGATTAAAATTTGAAAGTCAAAAAGATTATTACATATATTAATAGACAAAATAGATTTTTTCTAAGTAAAATATTGTTATGTAAATTAATATCAATAATAAAATAAGAAAAGAAATTGCATGATTAAAAAAGAAAATAGTCTCATATTACATATCAATAGTTAAGAAAAATAATAAAATTTTAAAAGGTTGTAAACAAATTATCAAAATATAATAGTAGATTCAACACTAATTTATGTTTTATATTGTAGGGTGAAATTTGTGGCATATATTTTCTATATTTTTAACCAATCACAATCCTAATCATAAATTATAAAGTTTGGATTACTTGGGGTTGAGCATCCTAATTGCATGATGATAATGAATTTTTTTTGTGAGAATCTTTCTCTTGAAAAGTCAATAAAATATCAATTCCAAGGTTCTAGAAGTCTATTTTTCAACTGACTAGATAAATAAATTGAAGATAAATGTGTATGTTCAACAAGGAGGCTTTTGTTGGTTTAGTGAATTCCAATTTGTAACTCTATGCCACTTAGAAAATAATCAGTGAAAAATTGTATTTATTGTATTTTTGATTTCTTTGATGCATGCAAGTCTAATTTGTAGCTAATATGAATTTCTAACTCAACTAGATTTTATGAAAACCAAATTTCAAAGAGATAAGGTAATAAGAGGGTAAAGTGAATTGTTGAAAATGAAATCTAAATAGACTTAAGCCACAATGACAACATGTCTATAAATTAAATCTTTAAAGGGGATGGTAGGAAACCAATGAAATTTGAAGTTGCACAACCATTATCTCACCAATGTAATAGGTGATAGAACTTTATAACATTTTATGTTTTTTTACAACTCATCAAGTTGTGTAGCCATAAAAGTGTGCACAGATGAAACAAATTTCTATGAACATATGCATGGAATTATCCTCCTCTGATTCAACACTACAAAGGTATTATGAGGCTAATCATGAAAAACTCCAAAAACCAAGATCGCACAAGCATTCAAAAATAATAAGAATATTAGCTCCTTCATTATTCATAAACTATTAATTCAGACACTACAACATTTGGGGTCAAATTGTGATGATGGTTTACTTTGTGGTAATTTTCATGTACTTTTTGTAATTTTCTCCGATGTCATCATAATACTGACATAAGCGTTATAATTGTGATGCTCGCATAAGTATAAAAAAGAAAAAACAAAAATGACATAAATCATTCTCCATTTGTTTTGATTGTGGAGTGCTGTGCACAAAATAAGGTGGAGAGCTCTAAACATCATCATGTCCTTGTGTTTGGTGCATTTCATTCTTGTGATATATCTCTACATTTTTTTGTCATGCCCTCACTCTACAATTTCATTGTTGTGATCTCTACATTTTTTTGCCATGTCTTTGCTCTATGATTTGGTTATCATGCCTTTGTCATCTGTGCATTTTATTGTTGTTCCCTTGCTCTGTGATTTTGGTCCCATGCCCCTGCTTTGCGATTTTGTTTCCATGTCATGCCCTTGCTTTGTGATTTTGTTGCCATGTTGTGCCCTTGCTCTGCAATTTCATTGCCATGCCCTAGCTCTACGATTTTCTTCAAGGGTATGTAATGTTGGTTTCTTTTCCTTCTAAACATGTATCTCTTTATATCTCCTTCTGAACATGTATATTTAGAGATCTTTTTAAGGTGCTTATTACATCTTAGCACAATAGAAAAATTGATTCAATTGCATAGATATTCCAAAATCCAAAAAAAAAAAACTCACTCAACTTTTGCTAAATGACTTACCTCAAGATCCTCCACAAAAATAATATAGACCAAGAAAAATGGGTAGAGTTTGCAAGAAATTTTACAAAAACATATCGTCAGATATTTTAAGAAAGAAACTAGCCATAACTAGTTAAATTGATCTAGTTGTTGATTAGTTGGGATGATTATAAATTCCTATAGAACTATCATTAGATTAGATACAATAAAAAGAACAATTAGTTGTTCCTAGCTATTAGGATCAAATATAGTTTTTCAAGGTGATAAAATTGCATATGCAAGGAATTGAAAAATAACTTTAGTGAAGAGTTGAGTGTAAGGAGTTGAAGAAGCAAGTTTTGCTTCTGTGTAAATGCCATAATCATGAGGATCATTCCCTTGTAGAAGCCTCTGCCACAATGACATTACCTCTAAGTCATGCAAAGGATGTTGAAGTGGTTCCCAACCTTGAAATACTCTTATAAGCATTTTATACTTGGGATCATTGTAGGGAAACTGTGCCAATACTTGAGACACTCTTGTAAGAATTTGATATTTGGACTGTAAATTCTCAAAGATACTTGCAAGTGATTCCAATGTCATAATACATACAACAACATTTTCTTGGATTTTATCCAGTGGCTCCCATAATATACTCTATGTTGTCTAGCTGTTGTTTCTATTGTGCAATCTCTTTCTAAATCCACTCCTTCTCCTTCTCTTTCTAAAGCCACTCCTCCTTTGCTCTCGAGACTTAAATTTTGATTATCAAACTTCTAAATATCTACCTCCACCTTATCTCAAATCAACTTCACATTGTGTTGTAACTCTAGCATAGGTGTTTGATCATCGATAGCTTCCATTTCAGCAATCAAGTTTTCAAGATTGGTCAACACCCTCACTTGCAGACCTCTCATATCAAGAAAATTTTGTACTGTTTCAACACCATGCTCTTGATTTTGAGCTAATAGTTCTTTAGGAGCATTGTCTTGTAAAATATTAATTTCATTGAACAATTGTAAACTCTTAGAAAGTACATTGTTGTTTTCATGTATGTATGTATGTATATATATATATATATATATATATATATATATATATATATATATATAATAATGAATAATAATAATGTTTTCATGTATGTCAAAATAATAACTAATATTACCATTGGATCATATAATAATGAAGTAATAAACCTAGTTAATTAGAAACTACACCAATTCAACTGTTGTTTCCAATGTCATAGTACCTACCACAACACTTTCCTAGATTCTATCCACTGACTCCCATAATATCCTTTATGTTGTCTAGTTGTTGTTTCTGTTGTGTAGTATCTTTCTAAAGTTGCTCCTTCTCCTTCGTTCTCATGCCTTAAATTTTGATTATCAAACTTCTAAATATCTGCCTCTACCTTATCTAAAATAAACTTCACTGTGTGTTGTAACTCTAGCATAGGTGTTTTATCATTGATAGGTTTCATTTCAACATTCAAGTTTTCAAGATAGATCAACACCCTTACTTGCAGACCTCTCAGGTTAAGAACTTTTTGTACTATTTCAACACCATGTTCTTTCTTCTAAGCTAACAATTCTTCAAATGCATTTTCTTGTCAAACATTAATTTTGTTGAACAATTGTAAACTCTTAGAAAGTGCATTATTGTTTTCATGTATGTATGTATATATGTATGTATGTGTGTATATGTGTGTGTGTGTGTGTGTGTGTGTGTGTGTGTGTGTGTGTGTGTGTGTGTGTGTGTGTGTAAAGAGATCTTGTGGATTATGGATTATAAACAACAAAGATAAGAATAATTGACATAAATCGTTCCCCATTTATTTTGATTGATTGTGGAGAGGTGCACGTGAAAGAGGGTGGAAAGCTTTGAATGAGGGTGGAGAGCTCTGAACGATGGTGGAGATCAATGGAGATCTAGGATTTTGTTGTCATTCCCTTGTGATCTCCATGCCCTTGCTCTATGATTTTCTTCAAGGGGAGAAGAGGTACCTATGTAAATGTTGTTTTCTTTTCCTTCTAAACATGTATCTCTTGTTCATATATAATAGCTTTGGTCAGATTCAAGGATAATTAATTATGATGATTGTATACATATGTGCATGTATGTATGTAAATTAGTTCACTATGTGAACTTCTTTACATTTATACATACACACTTGCATAGTACTTGTGCTAATTTAAATTAATCATTCAAGTCTTGAATTCACAAAAGCAATTACCCTTGCATTTAATCAAATTTATTCATACCAAACTAAGTATGTAGAAATATATACTTACAAATTATATTATCTCTTGGTGATCATGTAACTTGATCTAGTGCATAATATCATCCGGGTAATAATCGAATACATCCACATTGAGTCATAATAGGACCGAGTAGGTGATCCATTTATGTTACTTCATACTTGTTTTATTGAACATTTTGTTTAACATAATCAATAATAGCAGAATTATATAGCTACAACTAGTACTCTTGTTTATTTTATTTAATCATATACATTTAAGACTAATATTTTTCTTAAAATTAGACTGTATATTTGTTATCACTAAAACAAAAATATAGATCTCTGATAGTTATCTTTTTTTATTTAAAGATCTTCATATTTAATGTGAAGAGTTTCCATTATTGGACAATGGAATAGCCACAATGTGGAGCCACATAGCTCATTGCTTTTTCCACAAAATTATATTTTTATTATATTTTTTTCCTTCAAAAATATTATAGGTGAATGTTCTTATGATTTTCCATATATTTAATAATTTTTTATTTGTCATTTGAGGTAATTTTCTATTATGAGATAGAGACATCTATCATAAGGATGGACATGCCAATTTTGATCATCCCACTTTCAAAGATGATTCCCTTATCAAATTAATGAAACTAATTTCAACTGACACCCTAATTTTCTGTAACTTTCTCAATCAGCCATTCACGCAACCATCTACCTCTTATCCCACCATAGTACGCAACCCTTATTTGAGGTTTATATCTTAGTTCCACCATTTCAAAAGACCAAGTCTAGTGATTTGTATCTAGCAAATTGATGATATAGAAATTTAATATGGAGGAGGATATATTGGCATCACAAATGAATCATCCCATATCCATAAACCACATCTAATCTTCTGTAAGTCTCTCTCCTCTAAAGACCCAATACATGGAGCCATTATCATTATGAGTAGATTCACTCTCCTTAGATGAATTCAATCAAAACTATTCATACCAAACTAAGTATGCAAAAATTTAGATACTTACAAGTTATATTATCTCTTGGTGATTGAGTAAAAAGAAAATACATTTTTCCAAGGTAATAAAATTGCATATGTAGATGTATGTATGTGTGTATGTATGTATCTCTGCATCTCGTTGCCATGCCCTTGTGATATATGTCTATGTATGTTTTTACGTATGTATATGTATGTGCGCACACACACACACACATTTGTGTATATGTATGTATGTATTTATGTATATAAACAAAGAGATCTTTGTATACATACATACATACATAGAAACACATATGTGTGTGCATGTATGTATATATACACATACATATACATAAAGAGAAGCTTCTCTAATCACCTGCTAGGGGAAATATAAAGAGATATATGTTTAGAAGGAAAAGAAAAGAATATTTACATAGGTACCTCTTCTCCCCTTGAAGAAAATCACAGAGAAATCACTACTACATTTGGGCCCAAACACCACAAATTAAAATACCGTTACAAATTGCCATCACAGTTTGACCCCAAATGTTGTATTGGTGCAAAGAGCATAGAGATCACAAGGGAATGACACCATAGTGAAATCATAGAGCAAGGGCACAGAGATCACAAGGGCATGACAATGAAATCCTAGATCTTCACTGATCTCCACCAAGGGAACAAAAAAAAATGTAGAGATCACAAGGGCATGACAATGAAATCCTAGATCTCCACTGATCTCCACCAAGGGCATGAAAATGAAATGCAGATATCATGAGGGCATGACAAAAAAATAAAGTGATCACAAGGGCATGACAATGAAATATCCACCAATGTTAAGAGCCTTTCACCCTCGTTCAAAGCTCTCCACCCTCTTTCACACATAACTCTCCACAATCAAAACAAATGGGGAATGATTTATGTCATGCTTTTTTTTTTTTTTTTTTAATGTCTAAAATCAACTTCACATTATGTTGTAACTCTACCATAGGTGTTTGATCCTCAATACTTTTCATTTCAGAATTTCAACATTTAAGTTTCCAATTTTCCTCTTCATTATATAGTCCTTTCCACCCTAAAAACCACTTTGTATGTATGTATGTAACTATTCTGTACTTAATGATTGCATCCACATGGGGGGGAGTTGAGCTTGCACCTTCTACAATGCTTCATTTCCATTATTTGTGCTCTTTGAATCAAAGGTATATATCTTTATCACTTGTAACTATAATTTTCAAATAGTAAAAATCATAATAGTTTTTTTTAATTCTATGGTTCTCTTTATAAGTTAATAAAATTGAAGTTTAAAAATTGATTGCATTTATATACATCTTTTTCAAGTTTTATATTTATGTACATAATTGGTGTATGATAATAATCTTTGTACACTCTTTTTGGGCACAGTTGTTCTTACATTTTATGATTTTTGGTGAGAACAAAATTCCAAACTAATTAGGTAGGTGATCCAAAATTAAATCATTATTGGTTGAGGCATATTTATATACGTTATTTCACATGTTATTGAATGTTATGTGTTTATGTGCTACTGTTAATGAATGTTAAAGGATGAACTAATGTTAGATGTTAGCTTTGGACATTATGAGATCATTTTATAGATGCTCATAACTATTTTTTACTTCATGTGATAATGAGTGAATGCTATATTTTATTAATGAATGAATGTGAGATTTATCTCTTCTTAGGTACTCTTTCTAGGCTATTGTACCAGTTTTTAAGCCCAAAATAGATAAATAATGATTTGAAATGAAAACTTGGGTGCTAAACTTAATGAATGAGCACACCAAGCAAAAGACCATGTGTGATGAAGGATTATATGAATTTCTACATATTTTACCACATAGCAGTGCATTGTAGGTTCACATAAATTCTTAAGTAGACATTTGTGAGCACTAGGTGTGTGAAGGGTCCATGCAAAAACATGTAGAAGAAAATAAGGTCATGACAAACATTTTTGATGATATGTTTTCCAAGAGCATACACAAGTTCCTCAAGGTGACTTTGCATAATCAAATTTTCATGTTTGCCAAAACCATTTCTCTTCCTCCATATCTTGCATAAATAAAAAATGTTGCCTCAAACATTGCAACCATATGATAATTGGGAATAGGACATGCTAAATCCATAACCTAGTTAAATTGGTCTAGTTTCTAATTAGCTTGGTTTATTACAAATTTTGATAGAACTATCATTAGATTAGGTACAATAAAATGAACAATCAGTTGTTCCTAGCTAGTAGGATCAAATACAATTTTCCAAGGTAATAAAATTGCATATGTAGATGCATCACTTGAATGCTAGGCATGAAGCACATTCCCCAATTTATAATGAATGGTTGGATATAAAGGCTCCATATGATAGGCCAAAGATGGAAGCCAAGGATGTAAATATGTATGCATTGGCCCGCTCTCCCTACAAGGATCCCAAATATCTACTTCCATTGTTAATTTGGGCATGACTATATGATCCAGAATGTAATGATGTACTAAAGCCAATAGTAACTTCTCCCATGTCTCTAGAAAATGTAGCATAGGTTTAGGGTCCCTTGGCTCCTAGGAATTTGTAGCAGCTATTCTCACTGCTAGATGAATAACTTTAGTTAAGAGTTAAGTGTAAGGAGTTGAGGAAGCAAGTTTTGCTTCTGTGTAAATGCCATAATCACGAGGCTCATTCCCTTGTAGAAGCCATAACCTAGTTAAATATATGTATATATACAAGCCATAACCTAGTTAAATGGGTCTAGTTTTTTATTAGTTGGGTTGATTACAAATTCCTATAGAATTTTCATCAGATTAGGTACAATAAAAGGAACAATCAACTGTTCTCAACTAGCAAGATCAAATACAATTTTCCAAGGTGATAAAAATGCATATGTAGATGCATCAGTTGAATGCTAGGCATGAAGCACATTCCCCAATTTATAACGAATGGTTTGATATAAGGGCTCCATACACTAGTCCAACAATGGAAGCCAAGGATGTAACAATGCATGTATTGGCATGCTCTCCCTATGAGGATCCAAAATATCTAATACTACTACTACAATGTTAAAGAAAATTCAAATGCAATACATATTTTACTATAGGCCATATAGAGGATTGTGTAAAATAAACAAAAAAAAGAAAGAAAACATGACATTAATTATTCCCTATTTTTTGGGTGTAAATGTCATAATCACAAGGCCCATTCCCTTACAAAAGCCTCTGCGACAATAACATTACCTCTAAACCATGCAAAGGATATAGATGTATGTATGTATGTATATATGCATGTGTATATGCACATATGTATGTATATATATAAGTAAGTATGCATATATGTATGTATATGTATGTATGTATGTATCTAGGTATAAACATATATATACATACCAGGAAAAATGGGTAGAGTTAATATCATTGTTAATGGGGATTATATTTCCCCTACACACACACATATTGCACATTAACTCTGCATTATTTTTGTGAATGATCTTGAGCTAAGTCATTTAGCATAGGTTGAGTGAGTTTTATTGTTTAATTATTTGGATTCTAGAATATATATGCTATTGGATCAATTTTTCTGTTGTGATAAGATGTAGTAAGAACCTTAAAAAAGATCTCTCAATATACATACATACATACATATATGTATATGTATGTATGTATGCATAGATCATGTGGAGATCTAGGATTTTGTTGTCTTGTCTTTGTGATCTCTACATTTCATTGTTGTGCCCTTGTGATCTTTGCATCTTTTTGTCATTCCCTTATGATCTTTGCATCTGATTCATTTTATTGTACCTAATATGATGATAGTTCCATAGGAATTTGTTGTTGTACCCTTATGATCTCTACATCCCAAGTATCTACTACTGTTGTTGACTTGGGCAACACTATATGATCTAGAATGTTATGAAGTACTGAAGCCAGTAAGAACTTCTTCCATGTCTCTAGAAAATGTAACATAGGTTTAGGGTCCCTTTGCTCCTAGGAATTTGTAGTAGCTATACTCATTGCTGGAAGAATAACTTCAGTGAAGAGTTGAGTGTAAGGAGTTGAAGAAGCAAGTTATTCTTTTGTGTAAATGCCATAATCATGAGGCTCATTCTCTTGTAGAAGCCATAACCTAGTTAAATATACTTATATATCAACCCAACTAATCAGCAACTAGACCCATTTAATTGGGTTATTTTTGGAAATACAATGGGAAAAGTAAATTTTGAGGCGGGGGGGGGGGGGGTTTGGGGTGGGGGAGGGGTGGTGAATTAGGACTTTAAAACTTTAACCTTGAAATCATTCACCACACATCCATCTCACAATATATGTATGTATGTATGTAAACTAGAATGCCAAATTAAGCATATACATCCATAACTGGAAAGTAAATAAACATTCAACACATGTATGACACAAGATATTTGGTTACCCATAAACCCTCCAATGAGAAGGTAAAACTAGGGTGGGGATGACACTCACAAAGCTTTACTATTGTAGTAATAAAGTGCATCTAATGAAGGTTACAATGTTTGATCATGAAACATGATCCACCCTATGAAAGGTCTGCCCTATTAAAGGCTTGCAAGATTTTTAGATCTTACCCTATTAAAGGATTTCAACACCCTGTTAGAAGTATGCCTTGTTAGAGGACTTTAACTTACAATGAAGTAAGAACCTTGTTAAAAGATTTACAATAGCCTATTAAGACTACCCTATTAATAGATTTAACTGATTCACCTCTTCGAATGTCTCAGCAATGATCCTGTGATTAGCACTCTACTACTAGATAATAGATCACTTCTTTCCCAATGTGTACTTGATCCTTTCTGATTAGATGTATCTCTTCTATCCTCTAATTCCTTTCCTCTTTTCTCCTCTAACTAATTTTGCAATGTATCTCAATGCACAACTCCTTGGTCAGTGTGAATGCACTATTTGTGCATGCAAACTTCTCTCTTTTCTCCTTCTACACTCATAAAAAGTTTAGGGTTTGTCCTACTTAAGAAGACCTAGGTGACTTAGGGTTAGGTATGAATAAACAATTGTGATTCACCTATTATGCCACTTAATCCTTCCCTTTTTTTGATTGGCTACATGTTTTGCATAGGGATTCTCAATTAAGATTCATTATTATCATCTAGGATTGCAAAACTAATCCTCAAGTTAGATCCAAAATGTTTTACATAGTAGTTTGTGCCATTACAAACAACTATGTCAAAATTGTATAACTCAACACTTGAAGTCCTTGATGCTCAGCATCAATTCCAACTTCAATGTTTTAACTTGACCTCTGAATGAATTGACATCCATTGATCAGTCAACATCTAAATGACTCAACACTTGCTATTTGCTCAAAACTTGAGTGACTTGGCACTTACTAGTTACTTGGCACATACTATATATCTCTCGCTTGACATATACTATTTAGAAACTTATGCTTAGCATGTATTACTTGTTTGACATGAACTAAGTAAATGACTTGTAAATGACTTAAGTGTATAGACACTCATGTCAAAACCAATATAAGATTAACAATCTCCCCCTTTGACATGAGTGGCCAAAACATTTGGTCATGCACAAATGATCTTAACTTATGAGCATAAGTCAGATACTCATTATCTCTATTTAGCATATGTACAAAATTTCAAAATTTCAAAATTTTGCAAAAACTTGACTTAACAGTCATACCTCAAAATCTTATAACTCCCACTGACTTGATTGTTCTATTTTGAATTTAAACCAATACTCCTACTGAGTAAATACGCACATGCTAAACTGTGATGTACTCTATTTCTATCTTTGACTCCCATTTTAGTTGATCTCCTATAAAGTTGTATCTATTCTTTCTTTGGAGTCATGTCACTCTCAAAACTTAGTGCTCCCCCTTTTTGACACTTATGTCAAAGGGCTATACACATATAGTGTGTTTATCAGAGAAATATTTATGGATCTCAAGTATTAACTTTAGAGTTCAATCCTAGTTATCAAAAGCTACCTCCAATGATTTGATTTGGATGGGTAACTCAGCAACAAGATGAACTAAGCCTTCAAGTGTAGAAAGATGGGGATCTTTCTACATTTAATCTCTCTGAAAAGGCTAGCTCCTTGTGAAGTACTTCCATGTGTGGGGTCAACATGGATTGGATGCTTATCAGTGTAGCCCAAATATTTGCATCTTGAGCATGTAGGGTTGCTAAGTGACCTTGGGAATTCATCAAATTCCTAAAGTTCTTCTGACTCTGAGCTAGAGAATTTGGTAGAGTTGTACCTATTTTCTTCATATGTCCCTCCAAATTGTCAATATGGCACTACACTTCTTGTGTGAACAGGGTTGTATCACACAACTTTGTGTAAAGTGAGAAAATATTCTCTAAGAATTTATTTACACTTTCAATCTTGGTTGCTAACTCAACCTGACTAACTACAATAGCACTTGATATATTTTCATTGACTTTTCCTTGAAATTTTCTTTTAGACCATTCAAGTTATTTTACATTGGAATCTAGGTTTGCATCATTGATCTATTCTACAATGTTTACCAACTGCTCCATGATGGGTTTGTCTTCTTTAGGTGCTAGTAGGTTGAATGCATCAAGAAATATATCCTTGATGTCTTGCAATGTTTGCTTCTATCTATGCTCCCTTATGAGTAGTTCTTGATGCTTTTTACTTTTAAGTGAATCTTGTAGTATGCTCATTTGTCAATAGTGATTGTTGCAAGGTCAAACTTTGGTAAAATAATCATTTCTTCCAAATCAACATCACTAAATGATGTAACCTCATCTACCTTGGATGTAATAGGACTAGTCCTTGATGACTACAATTTTGTAGCTTCTACATTCAACCTGTGAAGTGCTTAACTTGGAGGAGTAGTTGCTAGCAAAGTAACTAGTGGTTGTATTGCTGATTGCTTCTCAGGCTTTGTAGCCAAGTCTAACTCTTTAGTCCTCTCGTCTTCTTGCCTTTTAGTTTTTATTTCACCTTGAACTTGTGCTATAGGTACAAGAGTATCTACCCAAACTATTTGAACTTGTGTTCCATCCTGTGCTTCTATAGCAACTTCTAGTACTTATAAAATGTGGACCAATTTGTTGATGTTTGTCATGGATGTCTCTTTTCTTTGGTACACTACAATGGGTAATGTAGGTTACATCATAGTAAATTGAGGGGTTTTTGATATGTCTTGTGCTTCCACCTTTACAAATGTCTTCTTTGTCTTCTTAAGTTCATCTACACTCACCAATATAGGATGACTACATAGTTGTGCCTTGGTGAAGGAGTCTAGCAATATCTTCTTCATGTCCTCCTTTGTTAGGGGATTGATATTTAGAGTCACATTGTTAGAAATATCCTTGATCTGTATAGTTTTAGTGACTATTTTTGTCACATGTTGTGGACTAACACTCGACACTTGTATATCTAATATACTCTATTCTATTTGTTTCTCATCTTCAGTTGTTGCCTATGTATCTACATTTGTTTTAGTGCCTTCCACATGAACATCTTTCTCAATATCAACTTTATTAACCTTAGTTACTTCTTGTTCACCTTTTTCATCACCTACCTCAACAGGTGTCTTCTCAATTGCCTCAGGTGTTGTTAGCCCATAAATTACCTTCCATATTTGGGTACCTTGCTGAACAATATCTTTACTTTTATTCTACAAGATATTGAATCCTGGGTACTTTGGAGAAAATCTTCCCACATACTTCTTAATGGCCTTGGTTATCTCAGATTTATCTAAATCTAGTATCACTCTTGCAAGTGTAGTTTCTCTTATATTTCTCTCTGTTGTGAGACTATATTTCCATCTTTACTCAACTCTATCATACAAGTTCTTTCGTAGAGAGTTGGCAACCTCAGTTGGATTCATATTAAATGTTGCCATCATGGCATATACTGACTCTTCTACCTTATCCATTTCTAGCTTTCCAAGCTTATCAAATTCAATATGTGTAAATCCACTCAAATCTGCATTATTCTTTATATCTTCACAAAGATTATCCAAATTAGAAGAAGGATTGTAACTTACCACTTTGAATTGGCTATTATCATCAGATTTTTTCCTCTCTTTATCTAATTTGACAAGAGAAATGTACTTTCTCCTTTGTCTCTTCTCAGACTCATCATCTTGTATAACTTTCTTGGCCTTCTTTTCTTTTGGCTTTGCCACTTCTTGAGCTTTCTTAGCAGTAGCTCTTGTGCTAGTTCTGGTAGCTAGAACTGTAGGCTTAGGTTTTACAATCTTCTCTAGCTTGTTGAGTGTTGGAGCTTTAGCTTTTGTCTTCTTCTTCTTCTCTATGGCTATAGGTGCTTCACTGGCTTCTTCTCCCTTAACACCTTCTTCAAGCTTGGCTTACTCTTCACCTTGATCTTCTCCTTAACCTTGGGTTAGGGCCAATGATGCTTGAGTAGGGACATCTTCTTCTTTATCATCTTCATTTTCTTCCTCTTCATCATCTTCCTCTATTACTTCACCAAATTTTTCTTTAAGATTCTTAAATTTTTTGTTTTTCTTTCTTATTATTGATGTTGTCTTCAAGTCCATAGTTATCATTGATTTCACAACATCATAATTCCCAAAGGCAGTAGCCTTATTATCTACTTATTTTGTAAGCAAAGTTGTAATTTTTGTAGATGCCTCATCCACATTAATCTCATATCCTAGAGGTCTTGACCATCTTACCCTTGGAACTACAGTCAATACATATGTGAAATCAGTATCAACTAGAAAGAAAACATCATTAAAATGTTTCTCGACTAGTGACATTGGAATCCTATGTCTTTGTTTCATTGACTTCTTAAAGTCCTCAAAGTAACTAGTCATAATAGACTCAAAACTCTCTCCCATTTTCTCAATGAATTCACCTATTTGTACTACGATAGATCTATTTGTCTTCCAAACAACTTTAACAAAGGGAGGAAATGTGTTATGCACATAGAAAAATATACATACAAGTATTGATCCAAACTTGCATTGTGCACTATTGGTTTTCCTTATGGCTTCCAAGTTTTCTAATAATTGTTGCAACTATAGCTCAACAAGGTCATAAGAATGATCCTTCTTCACTATCTTGTGGTCTTTATCAAAAACAATGCAAGGTACACTATTCAAACTACTTGAATGAAAAAATTTGTGTGCAATAATCCTTACTACAAAAGTAATTAGGGGATATGTGATGGTATCGATTGTCATTCCTCTATTGTTCCACACTGCCCCTATGTTTTTCTCAATAACCTCTTTTGCATCACTTCTCATGGTTTTGGATTTGACTAGGGTTGGATACCCTATTACCCTCTGCACAATCTTCTTAGTAATATTAATAGGTCCATCTTCTAACCATACAAAATTGTCATGAATTGTACTCAAAACAATCTTTATCCACTCTATCTTAAAAATGTTGGGGAAATCTAGGGCTCAAGTTAAACCTTTTATTTCTACAATGCTAAATTCCTCCTTCAATATTCCATTTTCACACATTTGTCCATATAGGTCTTTGATTTCCATGTCACCTATGCTACCCACCTTGCATGTGTAACATCTCACATCTTGAATCATTAAGACTTTTGGTGATATCATGGATAATGCACCAGACGGGTCTTGTTTATAAGTAATGTTAGGAATTGCCTTGAAATTTGGTTTTCTAATTTCATTGTTGATTAATTGAACATTTTAAACTTCCTTTCCCTCTTTGACCTTAGTAGCTAAAGAACTAGGTGCCATATTTAATACCTAGGGTTTGCACAAATTCAAACAACATAGCTTGGCACACGATAAATACCTTCACAAATCTGATGAATGTTGTCGAACATTGGTTGAATTCACTCTATAAATGCTTGGAATGATCTCTTCAATTCTCCTTTAGTTATTTGCACTCTCTCCAAAGTTGAATGATGCCAAATGAGTCAAAAATTGATCATATAGACCATAAAACTTCATAATTAATGCTTAGTGCTTACACAACTGTAAGCTTAGCTTGAATAGAAATTTCAACTCACTTGACTTCTAGGTAGTTTTCTTTGTGCTTGGCAACCACTATGGGCTCAATCAACACTATCACTTACGATAGCTCAACATTAACTAGATCTTACTTGGCAACTTTAGTGAAACTTTTCATGCTTGACAATAACATGAAAACTGACAAAATAAAAAAATTTCTTCTAGATTCTAAAAAAACTTTGCATATTTCTTCATGCAAATATAATCTTTTTAGAACTAAATACTTGGAACTAATGTATAGTATATCTTTTAAATATCAATCCCATACATACCTCTTGATTGCTTAATTGGAGGTAGCATGATCACTTGATCCATTGGGTGAAGTGATCTCATATGAACTTGATGTGCTACAATATTACTTTCTCTTCCATGTCTTGTTCATCTCATCTCTAAAATTCTCAACATCTGCCTTTCCTTTGCCTTTGTAGAACTCACTACTTAGTGCTCTTGTCCTTGTTGGACAATTCCTGCTTATGACTAGTCTTTAAGCAACTAAAACATGTAGTTTGACTCAACCATATTTTGTAGTCACTTCTGAAATGTGTTCTTATGCAGTTCTCAGGAACATGTCCATATTCTTGACAATAGTGACAACTATACCTAGTATTATAATCCCAATTTTAAGAGTTGCCATTGTGCTTTACCTTTGCCTTCTTGTTTGATGACCATTTGGGCTTGGATCTGCATTCACATGATCTATTGGTGTTTGAAAATGTTGGAGGGTTTTCAATTATCCCAATGAGAATATGACACATCTAGGGGCAGCTAACTCCCATTTTCAATATGCCATTTCAGACACTAGGAAAACTAGAAGGCTAAACCCTTCTTCTTCTTCAGGCTCTAAAAAACTTAGGTGGGTGGACCTCAGATTCAATCGATATGGTACCAGTGCAAAACATACTCTTGAATCTAACAAAGTAGATAAATGCCCTTATATCTCCTAATGACTTATGAAATGACATAAATCTGCAAGAGCTAAATGAAAAGCTATAAATCTCATAAGCTGAGTGAGGGCATTCTATTATAGCTCGTCAACATGAAAGGGGAAAAATCTTTGGTTAATAATGTTGATTTTCAAAAAATCCTCAAATATGCAGCAATAAGAATGAATTGATCCTACAAATGATCAATGCCTAATCCATTGGGCAACTCCATGAATTGAATACATACATCTGTGATATCCAGGACATATTTCATACACCAAGATATCAGATCCATCTTATCACTTTGTGATTCAGACATTGGTGTTCATTAAGACCTCATTCTTATGAAATATCCTTCTCAAAATAACTAGCAACCCTGTCAAATACATCAAGCATTTACTTGGCCCTTTGCTCCAACAACAAAACATATGTGACATACAACTTTAAAGGGATGCAAATGGGTCTCAGCTCTTTGTTCCTAGACCACATAAGACTACAAATTACTGAGATAGGAGACAAGAATTAGAATGAAACTAAATAAATTCTAGCTCACTTGTATTCATTTCCTTGATATTATACATTCAAATGCATGAAATTCAAAAACAAAAACACCTAACAGATATGAAACTAGCTGAATTAACTTCACTACTATTGTTCATATAGAAGAGAAATTGTTGAATGAATGGTATCTCAGTATTGGAAATACATCAAAACTAGAACCAGAATATGGTCTCACAGTAATGGGCAAATTTTCTCCCCAGAAACTGGAACCCCTCAAATGAAAAAAAGAAAGAATGATATAGACAAAGGTAAATTCCCAGAATTGATCCCTACTTGACATGTGTCCACTTGGAATTTCATCTTGTTTAGTTGCAAAACCTCTTTCCTCTCTCTACCCATCTGATCTGATTTTGTTTCATCATTATCCTATAACTGATTTACAAATATCTTTGATGAAATGATGAAAACTCTTGCAATCAAAATATTTGAAAACCTCATGAAATGCTGGTGAAAATTCAATTTTTACTAGATATGGGTGACCAAATTCAACCCTAACTGCATTTTCACTACCTTTTAACTACATTCAGGTCATTACCATATCAAAAATCATTACCCTTGCATCTACCACGTGGCAGCATCCTATGCTTCATCTCTAATCATATTCCCGACTGCCACATCATCACATGTGAGACTCGCTTGCCACGTGTCAAAATTCCACATGCCCACATTTCTTAACTAGTGAGAAACTTCCTTTTGCGAGCATGCGCTAGCCCTCTGACTATGACACATGTCATGATCTTAAGCCTTGTCACCACATCATCTTGCTTGTGTGTACATTTAAAATTTTATGTGCGTCATCTTTGACAACCGGTTGACTTCATCAGTGGGCTCCCTCATATAGCTGTTGCCTTTTCAAAAGGAACCTCTTTTCAGACAACAAGTATATTGTGAGTGGGAGTATTTAAAGATGTAAAAGTTCTATCCCACAACCAATGTGGGACAAAGCATACTCAAGTTAAAAGAAACAAAATGCCTCCATGCTTCTTAGCACAAAAACTAGGCCTCTTTCCTTACTTTCTTTTAGGTATCCAATGGACGGTGATCTTCATTTCATCACTTCCCTGCATTGATTTTTATTTCCCTATCTTTATGCGTGAGGCTTAGACATGCTTTAAAGATGGAACCTCCCTTTTCACATGCCATGGGCTTTTATACTCCCCTACTTGTTCTTTTTACTTGTGATTTTAAAATCTTTGCACGAAGCTTTTATACATAACATACTGTCTCCTTTGGCTTGGTTGCTAGCTGCTAACATGGATGTCTTAGCCAACTACTCTGTTTGGAATATTTCTCCTTAGACAATGCGTGGATTTCTTTTAAAATTGTGTTGATTGCCCCCTTTTTTATTTTGGTTGGCTCCACTGCGTGAGCTTACTCTTAACTTGATGTGGGTTGCCTTCACATGAGCTCTATGCATTCATGCGTGGGCTTTTATTAACACTTGTGTGATGTTTTCAAGCTTATTTCCATTGGCAGATATCTTTATTTAGAATAGCAGATCCCTCCTTTGGCATGCATGGATCTCTTTATTCTGAAAACCACTGGCTTACTCTCCTTTAAAATGGTGTGGTCTTCTCTGTAAAGGTGCTAGGCATGAGTTCTTTTTAATGTCGTTGCCCTTTTCCTTGGTGCAGGGTCATTTTTTACATGATGAATCTCAAATTGGTAAACTTTGACTCCCTTGTTCAGGGATTTGAGAATATGGTGGCCACGTCCTAGGAGAACTCTCAACGCTACCACTACTACAATTGTTCCTTGTTCATTGGCGTGAATTCATTGCCTTTTGTTGACTATGCTGACCTTTATTTCTTGGTGCTCCCTTTTGTCAAATACAACGGCTTCCTCATTTTGATTGCTCTTCCTCATGTTGACCCGCGTGACTATTGTTTCATTCTTGGTGGCTTAGTCTCTTCGTGGAGCTTGCTCTTTTAATTTGGCATTCACTTTTTTTTTGACATGCCACTGGTTCTACCTTGACACTGGGTGTTCTTTCATTATATATGGATGGCTTTATTTATAAGTTGTGGCTTTTACCCACTAGCACCTCTTTCTCCAAACTGCCCTGCAACTCTTTTCCTTTAGACTACGTGGGCTGCTTGCTTCACTGCCACCAGTTTCATGTAGGCCTACTCTAGCAGGAAAAACATATGAAAATGAATAGGAATGATGGCTTCTACCAATCCTTGATGACCCACTGCTTATAGACCGTCTAAAAGATAGCCTTGAAATCATCCTATTGTATTTCCAGTTCATCTGGATCCTTAACATTATGTTCTTTTGATGGATGCATTTCTTGCAGATGTATTAGCTGGGAGTATGCACCAGAAACATTCATGAAAAGCTCGAGGAGTGAACCTTTTTCCACAATGGAACCATGCTAAAAAACAACAATTATGTCAACATTTCTAACAGTAGTTAGATGATGAGCAAAAATTGTGGTTAGAAGCATTGAACACCTTTGGGGCATCAAAGGTACAGCTAGGTACAAATGCATTCAAAAGCATTTATAGGGCTCAATTTTCTCAACAATGCTCAAAATTCAGGCTACAATTTTAAGTGCCAACATGCTTTATGTCCATACTTCTGACAGTTATAGAAATATCCTTCAAATATTTGTGTACTCAAGGTCTTGGTTCTACATTCATGTGCCTAATGTCCTTGTTTAGTGCATTTGTGGCAGTAGCCCATGAACTTCTGCTTAGGATTCTGATTTGCAATATTGCTTCTACAAACATTGGTAGTATTTCCTAATTTTCCACAATTATGACAAGTAGGTTTGGAGTTCTTCCCTTTTGTTACTTCTCTCTTCACCACTTTTAGATGATTCTCCTTCTTCAGTGTTGGTGTATCCTAATCTAGTAGAATCACTATTGGATCTAGGAGATAACTCATCAGTTGCTCAAAATACTTGATGACTTCACTTGGTTTGTTGAAACTTTCAGCAAACTCCTTTTCCCTTCTTAGATCATTACTCAACTATTCATTATGTAGTTTCAGTGTTGTGATCTCAATATTTTTGCTATTCAATTCATGATTGGAAATCATGACTTGATTCATTATTTCCAATTGCATGTGAGCAATCCTTTTCATCTTTATTGACTTCTCTTCTAGTCTATTGGTCAGTATCCTTTTGTCTTCTCTAGCTTTCTTTTTCTGCTTGTTCACCTCACATAGCAATATTGATTGGACTTCTTTTTCTATCTTGAGATTTCTAACCTCTTTAGTTAGGGCTCCATTCTTTTCTATCAAATCTGTAACTACTACATCAAAATCACTTGTGTTTCCATCTGTAAATAATCTAGTAGTGTTAATCTCTTGGTAATGTGTGCCATTCTCTTCAATAGCTATCTCTTTCCTTTTCTTCAATGATCACTTCAACTCATTTCTTTCTTCATTCAACTAATGTAGAGAAAGTTGTATTTCAATCTTGTGGTTCTTAATAGTCTTTCCCAACTTGTAGACTTCCATCTCCAAGATCTTTCCTCAAAGCTACAAAGCTTTACTTTCCAGAGAACATGGCTCTGATACCAATTGTTAGACATACAATGGGAGATTTAAACTCTGAGAGGGGGGGGTGGTGGTGGGGGTGTGAATCAACACTTAAAACTTCAAATCATTCACCACACATCCATCTTAGAATCTATGCATGTAAACTAAAATACCAAATTAAGCATATACATCGATAACTTGAAAGTAAATAAACATTCAACACATGTATGACACAAGATATTTGGTTACCCAAAAACCCTCCAATGAGAAGGTAAAACTAGGGTGGGGATGACACCCACAAATCTTCATTTCTGCACTAATAAAGTGTATCCAATGAAGGTTACAATGTTTGGTCATGAAACATGATCTACCTTGTGAAAGATCTACCCTGTTAAAGGCTTACAATATTGTTAGATCTTACCCTATTAAAGGATTTCAAAACCCTCTTAGAAGTGTGCCTTCTTAGAGGACTTTAACTTACAATGAAGTAAGCACCTTGTTAAAAGATTTACAATAGCCTATTAAGATTACTATGTTAAGAGATTTAATTGATTCACCTGTTAGAATGTATCAACAATGATCTTGTAGTTAGCACTTTGCTGCTAGATAATAGATCACCTCTTGCTTGATGTGTACTTGATCCCCACTAATCATATGTATCTCTTTTATCCTCTAATTGACTCTGTAATGTATCTCAATTCACAACTCCTTAGTCACTATAAATGCACTATTTGTGCATGCAAACTTCTCTCTTTTCTCCTTCTACACTCATAAAAAGTTTAGGGTTTGTCGTCCTTAAGAAGACCTAGGTGACTTAGGGTTAGGTATGAATCAACAGTTGTGATTCATCCATTATTCTACTTAATCCTTCCCTTTTTTGCTTGGCTACATGTTCTGCATAGGGATTCTCAATTTAGATTTGTTCTTATCATCTTGGATCGTAAAAAATTCCTCAAGTTGTATCCAAAATGGTTTACATAGTATTTTTTGCCATTACAAACAACTATGTCAAAATTGTATTACTTAGCACTTGAAGTCCCTAATGCTTAGCATCAACTACAACTTCAATGCTATAATTTGGCCTCTAACTGACTTGGGATCCATTGATCACTTGGCATCTGAATGACTCAGTAGTTACTCTCTACATGGCACTTGAGTGACTCAAAAATTTCTAGTTACTCGACACTTACTGTATATCTCTCACTCAACATATACTATCTGACAACTTATGCTTGACATGTATTACTTGTTTGACATGAACTAAGTAAATGACCTATAAATGAATTAAGTGTATAAACAGTCATATGTCAAAAACAATATGAAATTAATAGGTTATGTCTTGTTTCTTTCTAAAAATATCTACTATGATATGTTTTTGTAAAATTTGCTGTGAACTTTGCCCATTTTTCCTAGTCTGTATTATTTTTGTGGAGGATCTTGAGGTAAGTCACTTAGCACCTTAAAAAAGATCTCTCTCTATATACATGTATGTATGTATGTATGCATGCATACATACATACATATACATGCATACATGCATGTATGCATATATATATATATATATATATATATATATATGTATGTATGTATGTATGTATGTATGTATGTATGTATGTATGTATGTATGTATGTATGTATGTATGTGCCCTTGTGATTGTTGCATTTCATTTCCATGCCCTTGTGATCTCTTTATATGTATGTATGTATATATGTATATGTAATAGGCACCCTGGAAATGCCCAAGAACTGAACCAATAATTACTTTAGCATTATAACATGATATTCCAGTAAAGACTTCCCATTTTGCTGCTACAATAATATGAATAGCACCGTGCTATAGTGTTTCTATAGTAAAAATTTCCTTCAATCAATCCAATACCCTCATCAAATCATCCCTTCACAATAGCATAAGTATTGGACAAGAAGCAAGAATGATATGAGCAAACACCCAATCTGCCTGTAGCTGAAAATGCGGCCAATTTTCCTATGAGTAAAGCTGATAACAATGAATTCCAAAGGCCAAACCCCAAGGGAATGATGTATAAAATGTCACAAGAGGGGATAGACATCCTCTAATGCCAAGAATAGATCTGTAACTCACACATATATTTTCTTCTCATATTCAACCTTGCCTAACAATAGCCACAAGCTCTCCTTTTATTCCTACTTCATAGGGTCGACCACTTTTCAAAAGAAATGTGGGATAAATAAAATAAAATAAAATAAAGAAAAGGCTAACGAACTCACAACTAGACAACTATTAAAGTGGGGACATTACAGTCCACCCCTCTTGAAATTGCTTGTCCTCAAGTAATCTAGCAACACAATGAACTCCAACCTCCACCTGGATCCCAAATGAAGTAGCATTTTACATCCCTGTGGACATTAAACCAACTACAAACCAACATCATCAAGACCAACCACATTTCCTACAACCTAGCACCCAAAACTTGTGCTAATGATGTAGAAGTTAGAATGTCACCAAAAGTAAACTACATAGAAGATCTATGAAACCTCTTCTTCCCTGTATCCACCCACATAATATATATTGGACTAGAATCTTGATCATCACAAACATGCATTGAGAAATATGTAGCTGCATGCAAACCATATGCACTCATGCCAACTGTATCAACAATAGGTGTAGACACATCAAAATATGTAGACATAGGAACAACACTAACTTCAGCAATAGAAAATTAAACTAAATCTATAGTTGATGAAACTCAGAATCATCAACATGTGCACCATCATTAGAACACACATCAACAATTGCATGCATACTACTAAACTCCTCATTGGATGGTTCAACTGACATAGAAGTGGCTGCTGATATGATAGTATCCTCACATTCTCCTAATCCCAGTATTGATGCATCACCATCACTTGAAAAAACCTCATATGTGGACTCCTAACTCTGCACACATGACTCAATGCCAAATTGTGAATCAATAATACTTGAGCATAAACCCACATCTACTGATTCTGCTGAAACACCCACATCACCAACATCATAGCTAGGTGGCTCTATACATGTCTCAATACCATCTGAGGAAGCAACTACTTCTGACATTGTAGCAAAACCATGATATATCACATACAAATCTCCAATAATAATCTTATCCTCAAGAGAACTAAAAGTATTAGTGGTAACAATTGCATCAAATATCTCTGCACTAAGTGTAATAGGAACTTTGGGAGCCTCAACTTACTGAAGCTTGGTGCCATTACCCTTTTCTACCATTGACACAACTGCATGTCCCTATGAAATAAGTTCATCATCAACATTGTAGATAGGACTAGCAGGTGTCATACCAAATATAGGTACATTTGCATCAAGGACTTCTATCAGGGAAAACTCAAGCTTCCTTCCCTGCAACCTCGATGTTGGCCTTCTAAAGGCAGAAACCATATACCTTGCTACCCTTTCAATTATTTCTAGATCCAACAAGCTCTCTATCAATCTCTATTGATGAAGCTTAAGTTTTTCCATACTCTCTTGCAAAGCATTCATCTTCGTGCTAACTTTGTCATTACTCCACTGACTTCTAGAAATGCCACTCCTCATATATCTATCCATGGCTAGAAAATGCTAGAGTGTTGGTCACTCCAAATGTAATAGAAAATCTAATAATAATATAAATTTCTTACCCCACAAGATGGCAGGAACCTGGCTTTGATACCACTATAATGGGCACCCTAGAAATGCCAAAGAACTGAACCAATAAATACTCCAACATTATAATATGATATTCTAGTAATGACCTCCCATCTTGTTGCTACAGTAAAAAATGCCTTCAATCAGTCCAAGAACCTCATAAAATCATCCCTTCACAATGGCATAAGTATCAGACAAGAAGCAGGAATGATATGAGAAAACACCCAATCCACCTGTAGCTAGAAATGCACTCAATCTACCTGTTAATAAAGCTGATAGCAATAAATTTCAAAGGCCAAACCTCAAGGGAATGATGTCTAGAATGTCACAAGAGAGGATAGACATCCTCTAATGCCAAAAATAGATCTGTAACTCACTCATCTATTTTCTTCTCATATGCAACTTTTCCTAACAATACCCACAAGCTCTCCTTTTATTCCTACTTCATAGGCTCGACCATTTTTCACAAGAAATTTGGGATAAATGAAATACAATAAAGAAAAGGTTAATGGACACACAACTAGACAACTATTAAAGTGTGAACATTATAGTAAATGCATGTATATATATGTATGTATGTGCCCTTGTGATTTTTGCATTTCTTTGAAATGCTCTTGTGATCTATGCATGTCGTTGTCATGCCCTTGTGATATCTTTATATGTATGTATATATGTAGTAGCAAGATCTTGGCACAACAAAAAATAATAAAACTCACTCAACAGGAAGCATGGCCACATATGTGATGGCAGTGCCTATTGGTAAGTAGATTCCTCTTTTTCTCTCTCATTTTTCATGTGTTTATTTCACTTGAACTATTATTTCTTAGGAGACATTTTCTAATATTGAATTCATTTTATGCAGGAGGTGATGAGGACATTCCTACATGTTCCCATGTGATGAATTTCTCATGAGCAATGAAGATGGATTTCCCCTGAAAGTAGAAGAAGGTGATGAGGATATTCTAGGTACTTTAAAGATTGATTATTTCTTAAAGATTTTAGATGTTAATAGGGAATTTAGATGTTTTTTTTTTTTTTTGGAGGGGGGGGGGGGGGGGGGGTGGGGGGCGCAAATGAGATTCAAACTTCATGTGGTTGGCCTTGATTAATAGAGAATATTAAACTATTCTTGAAACCAAGTGAAGCTCAACATTAACCTATGATTGTATGACAACTAATTGTGTGAATCTATTGGTTTCAAGTAATGCAGAAGGATGCCATAGTTCAATATAAAATGTTAATCTATATGCATACAACATCAGGCAAAGCTGAAAAATACAACAGGTTTGCATTTTTGTTAGAGGTCTTTAATTAGGTATTTTAAGTTATAGACCATCACAAACATTGTTCATTATGGTCTATAATTTTAAAAACTTAATAGACCTATTAAATAAATGTAATCGTGTTGTGTTTTATTAGCTCTGCCTATTGTCCATGCATTTGAACATAGCTACGCGCACATTCTTGAATTAGAGTGGCAAAATCTTATTTTGGATATGATGGAAAAATGAGATGCTCTAAAAGATGGGAAAATGATGTCACTTTTGCAGGTCTGGAACCTTTTTTGTACTTTAAAGATTGATCCTTTCTTTGATATTTTAGATGTTAATGGGGAATTCAGATGTTGGGGGGGGGGGGGCGGTGGTGGGGCCAAATGAGCTTCCACCTTCACATGGTTGGCCTTGCTTAGTAGAGAATATTAAACTATTCTCAAAACCAAGTGAAGCTCAACATTAACCTATGATTGTATGAAAAATAACTATGTGAATCTACTGGTTTCAAGCAATGTAGAAGGATGCCTTATTTCAATATGCAATCTCAATTCATATGCATACAACATTAGGAGGAGCTAAAAAAACCCAACAAGTTTTCATTTTTGTTAGAGGTTTGCATAGACCTATTAAATAAATGTAAACATGATGGATTTTTCAACTCCTTCTATTGTCCATGCATACGAAACACAACTTTATGTGCATTCTCGATTGAGAGTGGCATAATATTATGTTGGATGCGACAAAAAAATGAAATGCACCAAAAGATGGGAAAATGATGTCATTTTTTAGGTCTGAAACTTTTTTGTACTGTAAACATTGATCCCTTCTTAAAGATTTTAGATGTTAGCAGGGAATTTAGATGTTAGGGGGGTTCAGTCAAATGAGCTTCTACCTTCACATGGTTGGCCTAGATTAGTAGAGAATATTAAACTATTCTTGAAACCAAGTGAAGCTCAATATTAACCTATGACTGCATGACAATATTCACCTATGACTACATCATAGCTATTCAACATTTGCTGCCAAATTTTTCAATTAATACGACATGCTGTTGCAATTATGAAGGAAACTTTTGACGGCTAGCTATCAATCCCGCAATATTCTTTCCACATGCCCATCTGAATTATGATAGACGTTTCCAATGGCTTGATATGGGGCCCATAGCATTTTTGTTGCACAAACATTGCAATTGCAATGATGTCTTTGACATATTTTCATCACAATTGTGATGGTGAAAATGAACAATTTGCCAATACATTAGCTCAATTTATGACACTTGTGGCTGTTGCAATTGTGACGATTACCTTTGATGTTTCAACTTGCAACAACAAAAGTCTAATGCCCGTCCAAAAAGAGCCAATTCCTCTTGATGTTGATTGGGCAACAGGTTACTATCATAATTGCGATGACCTATCATCACAATTTGGGCCAAAATGGAGTAGTGGGAAAGAGAACACACTTTCCAACAAGAATCACTACACATAGAATGATAGAACCAATAACATACTTTATTGCATAAAACGTTGGTCTTGAATACATGTTACGCTCCTATATTTATAATGAATCCTCTCCTTCATGTGAATTTTGGAGCTAGGGTTTTTCCCATGCAAAGAGTGTGCTAACTATTAAAATAAAGCTAATTATATTAAAATAATCTCTTTAATATGGTGCTAAGTAGGCCTACACTTTTATTTTTATTCATTAAATGGTGTGTCGACCTTTACATGACTTGAGATTATGAATATAAGAGGAAGATAAGAGGCAAGAAATATTGACAAAGAAGCTAGAGCTTAGGAGCCTTCCAAAAATAGGAACTCAACCTCCTCCATGCACATCCACTAGTTAACTACTACCAAACTCAAAAAATGTGGAACTGATGCATGTAAATGCCAAATTTAGAAATCAATAGTTAACTCACGGTGCAACTGTAAGTTGTTTGAAATTTTTGCACTTGTAGACTTATAGAGTTGTGGATGTGTGCCTATGTGAACATGAAGAGGTAAAACTTGTGCATACTTCAAAATCTCAAAATAGTGGAGTTGTGTAGGTGTGCTCGAAGGTACTTGGGTAAAAACATGTAGACTTTTCTCTAAGTCAAAATCTCAATTTTTAGCAACTGGGTCTTGTTGTGGTTCGACCAAAGTGATGCCTAGATGAGTTTCCTTGAACTTATCTACAATTGCTATGATTTCTTAAGGATTTATCAAATGAAGTGCTTCATATTTAGCCCTTATTCCCTTGTGAAAATCATGAACATCCTTTCAAACTTTGTCAAAACTCTCCATCTTACTGTCTAGTTCCTTTAGCATTTCCTCGGCTTTGAAACTCTCCTTATATAATCTTTTAAGGAATCATTGTACTACTACTTCTATTAAACATAGGTTCTCTCTAGAGTCATCATAAAAAACTCTAGGATTGCCACACTATAATGCCTATCTGCCTTTAAAATCTTTGCCTGAGCTATTTCTTTCATGTCTTGTATATCCTTGAACATTGTTAGCATGGATTGACTTATTGCCTATATTTTATCAATCCACTCATTGAACATGTCCAATTCCTCATCAGTAAAAATAGCTAGCAACATTCGATTTATTTCACTTCTGATCTTCAAAATTTCTATTTTGACATGGAAATTTTAAAGGTCTACTAGTGAAACTTTCTGGGGACATATGTTATCTTTGAGAATAGTGAGATATTAGTCATCTCTAGAGATGTAGACAAATATAAAGGAAGATGTTGTCATTCCTTACCTCTGTCAAAGATTTTGTGTTACTCATGAAGAAGAATAGGAATAATGATGTTTACTTTCTCACTTAGCACATATTTAGATACAAAATTTGTTCCTTTCAAAAAATAATCTTCATCAACCCTATGAAATTTATGATCTTGGCATGTTTCATTGATTTTTATCATCCAACTGCCTTTTGTTAAAAATAGAGCTTCACAAAGGATACATTTCTTGTCACATGAATATTTGAAAGAAGTTATTTGTTCTAGGTGTTGTGGATGTATTTTTCTATTTTAATGGTCCTCTTTCTTTGTGTATATCAAGGATGATCCTTTATCCTTTATAGCTTTCTTCATTTCTTTACCACAAATGTTCAATCCTTTTTTTTCTTTTACCTATTTTTCAAAATCTCTCACCTTGCTATTATAGTATGGACCCATTTCATCATATGATATTGTATAGTGTAATTCCTTTTGTTCATCATATACATGCAAGTGTATTAGTCTCAGAGTCAAGATTTGAATAAAGTTTTTGGCCATTTTCTTTTATGCTTTTTTCGTATTCAATTTCAAGTAATTATGGGATTTCTTCTTTATTGAGAAGATTTTCATAGTTATCTTCAACATGCTTAAGAATGTTATTCCAATTTGTGGCTTGTTTCTTTCCTTCCTCTTTGTGTATTTCATCTTTAGGTGTCAGTTCATCTTTATCACATCCTTCTGAAGTCACTATATTAGACTTTTTAATGCTTTTGATCCAATCATGACAATTACTTAATATAGACACCTTCTCTAGTACATAAATGCTAGAAAATACTTTATAGAAATAAATAGGCTTGTTTTTCTTGACAAGAATTTTGAATTTTTAACCTCTTTCCTTTTGGCTATTTAGTGGAAAGTGTTGGAGAACCATTGCTCAAAGCCCCTCCCATGACAGTATACTTCTAGAGGATAATGCTTCATAACTTTCTCTTTCTTCTTCTTTCATATTTTGGCAAAGAGAATCATTATAGTACTTTCTTCATGTAGTTGATATTCATTCACAAAGCTATAAAATATATTCAAATGACATAGTGCAGATCTTCTCCATTCTCTATAAAACTTTGGTATTAGATTGAATAAACTATAACATAGTTTGTTTGGCCTACAAATGAACCTTTTGAGATTCAAAGGTCTAATACCTTTGAGAATTATTGGTTTTCTTTGGTTTAAATAATTCATTTCTTTTCAAGAAAGTTTACTTCTTCTCTATTATCTTCCCCAACAGAGTCATTAACCATTATTTAGGTAGAGTTGCCACCTCCTTCTAAGGAAATATCAAACTTATTGCACTTGTGTGGGATCCTTTCTCTAGTAGAGTGTAGAATCAACTTTTCTAGTTTGTGAAACTATGAATCCTGGGTATTTTCACAATGAATACTATGAGTGACTCCCCAGTAGAGTAACCAATCTTTTAGTTCCTGGAATCGTTGGTTTGAAAACCTATGAGCCTTACTTGCTTAATGCTGGGTAATCCAACACAATTTAGCCAATGACTAGGATTGAACTTAAAGATCAAAACCTCTTCACTTTGGGATTTTCTAACCTAGCTGGGTATACCTAATGAAAAAATTTAGATGTAGCTTATGCAGTTTTTTTTGCTTGATGCTCTTGGAATAGAAAGTTATTCCCTAGGAGAAATCAATGATGTAAGTTTAAATACTTTGTTGACTACTATTATAAATATTTTAGATATGAAAATATGGTGGGGATGGTAACAATAACTTAATGTGACACTAGTAATTAGATGAAGAACCTTACTAATTACAACTATTGATCAACTTAACAATAGCTACTCAGGTATGTTTCCATTGGGTAAATAGAGTCTAACCCTAAAATATGTATCATCAAACCCTTGAAGATAGTGTACATGTCATCAGTTATTGGACAAAGAACTTTATAGAATATGGACCCAAGTCCAAGTGAATATAACTCTAGTGACAGAAACCAATTAGACAAACATTGCATATCATGCAACATTTGATTATTAAAGATATATATAGAATTCAATCCATCAACAATAACATACATTCAAGAGGAGACTATTGAAAGATGAGTTATCGATTATCCAAATATCCTAATAGGGTATCAAAGGAAAATATCTTATAATTAACAAAAATAAAACAATGAAGATTGCATAGATCTTGAAATTACACCAAACATTAAAGTTCAAACTGCTTTATAATATTGCATAAAGATGAAAATATATCCAAAATGTCAAACTCTATCAATAACTTGTAGGTATCATGTATTTTGTTATATTATTAAACAAGATCCTGATACCCTTTATTATACGAATGAAAGGGTGAAACAAAGCTTCAAATATTTTCATTTTATAACTACTAATGCATATAAACTATAAATTAACTTAACAAGGGATGTTTTTCATTCATTCAACAACAATGATCTCTTCTTGTTCATTAGTTATTGTCTCCACTTGCACTGGTTGAGGTACTGCCATGTAGTTGCCGCTCTTGACAAAGAAGCATGAACAAAGACAAAGAGGTAGAGGTGGAAGATTCCAAAGACATAGAGGTAGATCTTATGGTGAAGATGGAAGATCTAACAATAATGTGCAAGACAGGGGAAAATATGAATGGAAGAATGATGACAAAGGAAATAATAAGTGGAAAGGTGGTAGTTCTTATCAAGGAGGTACTAGTTCTTACTGAGGAAGAGGTAATTCTTATTCTAGAGGTGGTTTTTGTGGTAATTGTTTCAAATGTGGAAAAGAAGGGCATAGATCCTTTGAGTGTAGATCCTCTGAGAATGAACAAGGTAACATAATGCTATGGTTCAAGGTGACATTGAGGGTTCACTGAGTGGAATTGAGGCTGAAAATTTGATGGTGAGAAGAACCTTAGAAGTGATGAGTAACCTATTCTAAGGATAATTATTTTAAGACTAGATGTAAGATGGTTGGAAGATGTTGCAAGGTGATCATTGACAGTGGAAGTTCAACAAATTTGGCATCAAAAGAACTAGTTACAAAGTTGTAGTTGGAGAGGCTGAAGCATTCTAAACCCTATCATGTTTCATGGATCAAAGATTAGCATAATATATTGGTAAGTGAACAATGTATTGTGAAGTTCAAGATTGGACATTATTTTGATAAAGTAATGTGTGATATTATGCCTATGGAATGTTTTCATATTTTTTTGGGTTGACCTTGGTAATATGATAGAAATGTTATAGATGATGGAATATTGAATCAATATATTCTTTGGGTGAATGAGAGAAAGTAAATATTATTTCCTTTGATTGAAAGTCCAAATGACGTTAATTGTACTACTATGATCATTTACATGGTAAATGGAAAGCAATTTGAAAAAGAAGTGAAGAAGAATCAAGCTTACTTTGCCATAATTTTGAGGAGACTGAGTTATACTAGTCATAACTGAGTGATAAATGGTGGAAACCAAGTGGAAGACCCTAGTGGTAACTGAGTAACAACCAGTGGAAACCGAGTGAAAATAGAAGCTAGTAGTATGGACTGAGTACTAGAAGAAATTACTAATTTGTTGAATGTTGTAAAAGATATACCTAATGGTTTACCACTAGTAAGAAGTATAAGTCATTGTATGTACCTAATTCCTGGAGCTAGTTTACCAAATAAAGCACCTTATAGATTGACGCCTATAGAGAATGAAGAACTTAACAAACAAGTGCATGATTTACTGTAGGAAGGTTTGATCAGAGAAAATTTGAGCCAATGTGTTGTACCTATTGTATTAGCACCTAAGAAGAATAGAGAATAGAGAATGTGTACTAATTCCAGAGCTATTAACAAGGTCATAGTGAAATATAGGTTTCCTATGTTGAGGATGGCTGAAAAAATGGATTTTTTGAGTGGAGAAAAGTATTTTACCAAGATTGATTTGAAGAGTGGTTATCATTAGATCATAATTAAAGAATGTGATGAACAGAAGAGTGTTTTCAAGACAAAAGAATGGTTGGTCATACTTTTTGGTTTGAATAATTCACCTAGTAATTTCATGAGGTTGATGAATCAAGTTCTCAAGAGATTTTTGGATAATTTTGTCATTGTTTATTTGGATGATATTTTGGTATTCAGTAAGACTAAGAAAGAACATCTTGAGCATGTTAGAAAAGTATTGTAGAGATTGAAAGAGGAGAAGTTGATGATTAACTTGAAAAAGTGTTCCTTTATGCAAGAGGAGATTGTGTATTTGGAATTTTTTATTTCAACTGATGGTTTGAGAATGGATCTTGAGAAGGTTAAAGAAATTTTGGAATGGCCTACACCTAAGAATGTGGGTGAGGTAAAATCATTTCATGGTTTGGCTTGTTCTTATAAGAAGATTATCAAGAATTTCAGTTCTATTTGTAATGCTATGACTGAGACAATGAGAGGAGATAAAAAGGATTTCAAGTGGACACATGGAGCTAATAAGAGTTTTGAGACTTTGAAACAAAAGGCTATTAAGTTACCTGTATTGGTTTTTCTTGATTTCAATAAGCTATTTCAAGTTGAATGTGATGCAAGTGGTAGTGTAATAGGAGCTATGTTGAGTCAAGAAGGTAAACATGTTGCTTTCTTTAGTGAGAGGTTGAATGATGCTAAAAGGAAGTATTTTGTGCATGATCAAGAGTTTTATGCAATTGTTCAAGCCTTGAAGAAGTGAAGACATTATTTGATCCCTAAGGAGTTTGTGTTGTATATTGATCATAAAGATTTACAGTACTTGAGAAGGCAATATAAATTGAATTAGAGACATATGAAGTGGGTTGAGTACTTGTAGAGTTTCACATTTGTGATTAAGCATAAAGTGGAGTTACTAACCGAGTTGCAGATGCATTGAGTAGAAGACATTCTTTGTTGACTGAGATGAAGGTTGAAGTTCTTGGTTTTGATGAAATGAAAGAGTTGTTTGATTTTGGCCCTGATTTTTATGAGGCATTGAGAGAGTGCAAGGCACCAAATCTATCGAATCACATGAGTAAGTATGATGAATATTTCATTCAAGAAGGTATGTTATTCAAAGGAATTCAATTGTGTATACCAAAAAGTTCTATGAGAGTTAATTTGATTAAGGAAAAACATTGTGGTGGATTGGTTGGACATTTTGGAATTGCTAAGAAATTGAGTTTGCTGAAGGATAAATACTATTGGCCACATATGTATAAGGATGTTTAGAAGTTTGAAAGAAGTTGTGTAGTTTGTCAAGTTGTAAAAGGAGTAAGTAAAAATACTAGTTTGTATACACCTATTTCTATTCCTAAGAAACCTTGGAGTGACATCAGTATGGATTTTTTTCTTGGATTACCTATGACATTAAAAGGGTATAATTCCATATTTGTTGTTGTGGATAGATTTTTTAAGATGGCCCATTTCATGCCATTTAAGAAGACATCAGATGTTGAGCAAATTGCTAAAATTTTCTTCAAAGATATTGTTAGATTGCATGGATTACCGAGATGTATTATTTATGACAGAGACGGTAAGTTTATTGGTTACTTTTGGAGTACTTTTTGGAAGAAGATGGGTATTGAGTTGAAGTTTAGCTCTACATTCCATCCACAAATAGATGGATAGACATAGGTTGTGAATAGAAGTTTGGGTAATTTGTTGAGATGTTTAGTTGGAGATAAACCAAGTAATTGGGAGCTGGTATTGGCACAAGCTGAATTTTCATTTAATAATTATATGAATAGGAGTACAGGGAAAATACCTATTGAGATTGTTACTAGAATGTAACCTAGAGGAATATCAGATTTGAGGGAGGTTGCCGGTAAAGAAAAAAGAAGTTTTGCAACTGAAGAATTTGCTAGTTTTATGGAGTCTTTGCATAAGGAAGTAAAGTTGAGGTTGGAACAAAGTAATCAGAAGTATAAGGAGAATGTTGATAAGTCTAGAAGAAATCATGTTTTTGAAGTTGGTGATGAGGTGATGGTTCATTTGAAGAAAGGTAGATTTCCTATTGGAACATACAATAAGCTGAAGATGAGGAAGTTTGGACCTTGTAAGATCTTGAGGAAGTTTGATAGAGGAAATGCTTATGAAATTGAGTTACCTAATGACATGAATATATCTCCTATATTCAATATTTCTGATTTGCTTAAGATCATGAGTTAGATGATGAAGTTGTTGTATTAGATGATTATCCTAAGAAGAAAAGTGAAGAGGTTGAATAGGTATTGTATCAAAGAATTGGTAAGAGCACAAGAGGAAAAGATTACTATGAGTATTTGGTGAAATGGAAGAATTGACTAGTTAAAGATGCTAAATGGATTTCCAAATTTGAGTTGGATTTAGCTCTGGTTATGACACTTGCATGATTTAGGAAAATCATTTCTTTCAACCCTATTTGTCTGATGCAAGAGCATCCTAGGTTTTCTTTAATCCTGCACTTTTGTTCATTCTAATAGTTCTAACCAAGTTCTCTTCAAATCTTGCTAAGCTCTTTAGTATGAACTGAGATGTTCCTTTGGTGATCAAGTTCCATTAGCCCAAGTTGAGCTATTCCTTTGGTGACCAAGTTCCATCAGTGTGAACCGAGTTATTCCTGTGCTAACCAAGAATTCCTTTGTTTGTTGAGTGAACTTGTGTTATTGATGCTCGGGTCCTTCTTTGACCAAGTTGTTTCTATGTTCGGTTCTCAGTTGGAGCTGATTCTTGCATTTAATTTAGATCATGAATTTAATGATATAATCTTGTCTAGGGATGAGTTTTGACCATTTTGAGGTTGGCATTTCTTTGATGTAATGTTCTAGAATCTTCTGTAAGATGTTAGAGCAATTATAAGTAGAGGCATTTGGTTTAGTTTTAGGTAGAACAAGGAGGACTAGGGGTCTAAGAAGATGTTGCGAGTTTGAAGAAGAATATAGAACATAGGGATATATTTTGTATTTGGCCATAACCCAGAAGGCCTTACAACTAGGCATGTATGTTGAACATTTGATAAATCAATAAAAAGTATTTGTTTTCTCTCTCTCCTTGGTGTTGTTTTCTATGTTTTTCTTCTATTGTTCTTACTTAGTGAGGTGGTTGGATAGTTGGGTGTGCCTTTGGCCCTAGTTGTTCATCACTCCTTGCAACACTACCCCAAGGAATGCAACAGAGGTAAGAATTTTTCATAGTTTAGCCCAATATTATAGGAAGTTCATTAAGTAGTTTAGTGCTATTTATGCTCCTATGCTTGATGCTATAAAGGAGGAATGTAGACTAAGTTTGTTTGCAATGAGAAAGCTAACCATGGATTTAAGTTGTTGAATAAAAATATCGCCACTCAGCCAATCTTGATTTTTCCAAGGTTTGAGAAGTTGTTCATAGTTGAGTGTGATGCTAGAAATGTGGATTTTGGTGCTATTTTAAGCCAATAGGGAATACTAGTGGCTTTTCATAGTGAAAACGTAAGTGATGCTAAGAAGAAGTACTCTTCTTATGACCTAGATATGTATGCTCTAGTCTAGGCACTAAGGAAATAGAGGCACTACTTGCTTCTAAAGGAATTTGTGGTCTTTTCAAACAAATACACTAATTTTCTTAAATTCACAAGAAAAGCTCAGTCATCAACACATGAAGTGGGTGGAGTATCTACAGGCATACACTTTCAACATTAAGCATAAGAAGGGACTACAGAACAAGGTAGCAAATTCCCTAAGTAGGAGAATGCTGACAGTACAAGAAGTATAGTTGCAGAGCATGGGTATTGAAAGTTTTAAAGACTTACATGTTGATGATGAAGACTTTATAGAGATATATAAGGTATGTAAAGAACACAAGAACCACTTCCATTGTGAGTTTTCTAACTATACTTTTCAAAGAGAATTGTTATTTAAAGGAAGTCAGTTGTGTGTCCCTAGAGGGTCAATTATGGAAAATTTGATACAAGAAAATCACAATGATGCACTTAGTGGACATTTTGGAGTCAATAAGACCCAAGAATTAGTGTAGAGGTTTGATTTTTCACCTAAAATGAATCTAGATGTTAGGAGGTATGTGGAGTGTTGTGTAGTGCGTTAGAAAGAAAAAAAAGGCACATCCTCCAATGCAAGCCTTTATCAACCTCTTCACATCCCATGAAGACCATAAGAATGTTTGAGCATGCACTTTGTTGTAGGATTGCCAAGGACAAAGGAAGGATTTGATAGTATATATGTCATAGTTAATAGATTTAGCAAAATGGCCCATTATGTTCCTTGCAAGACAATTCATGATGCTTGCCACATAACACGTCTATTCTTCAAAGAAGTGGTGATGATACATGAATTACATCTGAGTATAGTCTCTGACAGAGACACTAAATTCATGAGTCAATTCTGGAAAACATTGTGGCACAAGTTGGGAACTAATATGTCTTTTGGGTTTGCATATCACTCATAGATAGATGGCCAAACAAAGGTGGTAAATAGAATCCTTGGAAATCTATTGAGGTTTCTTACAAAGGAGTATTGATAGACATGGGATCAACTCCTTGGACATGCAGAATATGCCTATAATGATATTGTGAACTGGACCACTGGAAAAAGTCCCTTTGAAATTTTTAATGGCCTACACCCTAAAGGCATATTTGAGCTCAGAGAACTGAAGGATGGAGTCAAGGGTAGTGGTTATGCTGAAGACTTTGCACACTCCATGAAAGAGGTTCATGAAATAGTGAGAATAACTCCATAAGAAAACATAACAAAGATCAATCAAAAGGTGGATGAAAGGAAGAAATATGTTCAATTTTAGGTTCTGGTCATGGTTCATCTAAACAAGGCTATACTACAGAAGGGAGTACCACAAAAGTTGCAGATGATAAGATTAGGGCCATGCATCATTCTAGCCAAATATGGTAACAATGCATACAAGTTTGAGCTTCCTGGAGACACGGGTTTGTCTCCAATCTTCAATGTTGTAGATATGACCCTTTACAAGGGTCCTATTCCACATCTAGACCATATTTTTACAGAGGTCATAAAGGAGGTAGTAGACCTGAATTTAACTGCTATACCACCTAAAAAGGTAGAGAAGAGACTTGACTCCAGGACCTACAAGAAGATCAGACATATAACTTACTATGCGCATCTACTAAAATGACATGGACAAGAAGATGCAAAGGTCACTTGGATAAATGAGACTGAATTCAAGAAGTTGGGAGTAGATGCCAACTTACTTAATCCAAGGATGGATTAAAGTATTTTAATTTGGGGAGGATGGTGCAGGATCACCTAGGATTATCCCACTAGCTTGTTACAATTCTAGCTTTAACTGACCCTACCCAAGTCAATAGTGAACTAGTTTTGACCTTATAAGATCTTGCTTGTGTGTTCCTAGGTAGGTTAGACTAAGATCAATCCAACCTAAGTGTTTATTGCTTTAATAGTTATTAGTGCTAGATTAGGCTTAAAGTGGGATAAGTAGGTCTTAAACCCTTTAAGGCTTGGGAAAGGGTAGAAATATTCCTAAAATAGATCCTAGGATTTTTCTACACCATTCTAGGTCAATTAGAGACCCTTAACATGAATTTAGCAAAAAGATGTAAAAGTTGTCACAATGTTGCTTGGCAACATTTTGCAATTTTTGAAAATTGCAAGATTGGAGTATTTTCAAGGCATCATTATGGGTGGTTTCCATAATGGCCTAAAATCAAGGGTAGGGCATATTTAATCTTCTAGGATCTCTTTTCCTGAGGTAGTGGAATTTTGAAGTGGAATAGAGCTCATAATTCTATTTTGTAGTCACAGTCATCTTGCACTGAGTGGAAATGTATTTTTATGGATTTATTTGTGTGAGTTAGTGTTGAATTTGTGTAGAGTAGATAGTCTTGAGAATTTTCTATTTAGTACTTAAGTTGATTTGAGTTCATTAGAGTAGGTTTTGAAATTATTTTATAAATAGTCTGGTTTTTAGGGCAGTAGTAGACAATTTTTTCTTTTATGGCTTCCCTATAGTTCTCCACCATGAAAATCATTACTGCTTAGAGGAATATGTTAGGGAATCTATTCGAGGTTTTTTTTGTGAAAGGAGGATCTCTGGAAGGTAGGTTAATTATTTTTACATCATGTCCTAGGTGAGATTAGTGAGCCCAACTAGGTGCATGACATCGCAAAATTGATGTGCATGTGCAGGGGAAAGAGAGATGGCATGGAACCAATCATGGTGTTGGAAGCCTAATAGTCCTACAGACACCTAGTAGTGAGACTAGGCATTGACCAATCCATTTAGGTATATTTCCAAGTAGAAATAAGAGGAAAACACAAAACTAGCCCTTTTAGCCCTATTAGCCCTACATTTTAGGAATCCACTATATAGATGATCTAGGAACCTAAGACCTCAAAAATATTCAAGGTATTGAAAAAGGGTATCTTAATATCAAGTTTGTTTTTGGGGTTATTTGGAAGTTTTGAGAAAGAATTGAAAAAAAACTCATTGATTAGGGCTAATTGGCTAATTAGGCATATTAGGCCAAATCCATAGCAAATCTTGAACTCGAAAGGAAAACCCTAGATACCCTATTCAAATGGAGTTACTTGGAAGTCAAGTAAATGTTTTAGTGATGGATACACCCCCTGCAACACTAGTAAAGGTAATTTGGTGAAGTTGTCCTTGGAGACATCCAAGGAAGAGTGAAGGTTTGAAGCACCCTTAATGGTAGTTGTCCCTCAAGGTGAAGCAAGAAGAAACTCACTCATAGAGTTGAGTTAGGGAAGTCTTAGGCCAAGTTTTCCAAGACTTACAAGGTCCTAGAAGTGAGTCTAGAGTCTTGAGAAGGCTAGGGCTAGTATATCCCTAGATAGCAACTATGTAAGCACACCCTGAGGATATTCTTGTTGGATACAATTAAGTAATTGTGTATTGTCTTTGATGTTACACAAATGCCATATCAGTTATCAGACAGAGTCTACCGAGTTCTATCGGTCAGGAAAATAGTTTACAGAGTCTACCGAGCTCAGTCGGTCAGTAAAGCCTTTTGCAGTGTATACCAAGCGTTCCTGTATGTCACACGGTGAGTTAATGATAACCAAGTTTGCTCGGTAAGCTAAGGAAAGTTTAGTTCTTACCGAGATCACTCGGGTATCAAAGGATTTTGTAGCGAACGGTTAGTATTAATCGAGTTTGCACGGTAAGCTAAGGAAAGCTTAGTTTTCACCGAGCTCACTCGGTAATCGAAGACATCTTTTACCGAGTCCAGTCGATTTCCAAAGGAAGTGGCAGGTTTACTGAATTCTCCGGTAATTGTAGTTTTTACCGAGTTCTGCCGGTTAACACAGGAAGCAATTTTTTTTGAAGTTGAGTCGGCCAGCGAAGAATTTTGTTTTGATTATTAGTTCAAGCCGACTTTTGGAATATGTTTTGTCAAGTTGGTTGGGCTGACCTGGTATCATGTATAGTATATAAAGAGAGGCTCAAGATGCAGAAAAGTGTGGAAAAAGAATAATACGAATAGTGCAAGGAAATGCAACGAAGAGACTTATGTGTGCCTAAGCAGAGTTGAGCAGAAGGAAATCTTGGAGCTGCAAAGATATATTTAATCAGTAAAGATCTTGTGGAGCTAAACTGAGATCTGTATTCAGCAAGATAAGTTGCATGTATTTTCAGATCATTCATTGTTGCTTTCTAACCATTGTAACAGTGATTCCAAAATCTCCTAACAGAGTTGGTTTAACAACCATTCCATAAATCCTTTAACAGGGTGGCAATTCAGTTGAATTGTTCTAAAGACCTCTTACAAGGCCACTCCTAACAGGGTGATTAAATCCTCTAACAGGGTCACACCTAACAGTGTGTTTTGTAACCTTTAACAGGGTTGGCTCCTAACAGGGCTCACTTCAGAAGAGTGAAAATTGGTGACTAGTTGCTGGTGGTTTTTCCCATATTGGGTTTCCATGTAAATCTGGTGTCTACTGTGTTCATAATTGCTTTCTTTTGCATGGTTTCTTATTTCAGTAAATGCTTAATAAATTAACTAAACATCTATCCAGTTTTAAGCAGCAATTTATGTGTTTACCAAGTAGCAGCAGCAACTAAGTTTAAGGCATCTTTGGGACTGTTGAAAATGTTTTTGGGGTAACTGATTCACCCCTCCCCTCTCAGTTATCCCATCTTCATTTTCCAACAATTGGTATCAGAGCTTTTGGTGCTTGTAGGAGGAGATTTCAAAGATCTAAGCCAAAGATCAAGATGTCTTACAAGAGGGAAATCCCAAGGCTTAACCGAAACAACTTATCAGCATGGCAGGGATTAATGAGACTTCATCTAGCTTCCATTGGTGACACTGGTCTGAAATATCTTGATGAGAAATATGTAGAACCATCAGGTACATTATCAGTCAATGACATTGCTATAAAGAAAACTCATAACATTATGATGATTGATATTGCATCTGCCTTGAGTTATGAAGAGTTTGATGATGTCAAGGACTGCACTACTGCCCATGAAATGTGGGAAAGACTGAAAGAGATCTATGGTGGAGATGAAAATGTCAGAAGAGCCAAAGCTGAAAGTCTGAGAGGACAGTTTGATCAGATGAAAATGAAAGAAGATGAAAACATTGCCAAATATGTTGAAAGAATTAAAGCATGTGTCAGTGCTATCAAAGCTTCTGGAGGAAGTATCAGTGAAGAGACAGTCATAAGTAAAGTTCTTAGAACTCTACTTCCAGTTTATGCCATCAGGGTATCAGCCATTCAAGAAAGAAGGTGTGAGGCCAATCACAAGATAAACCTAGAGGCCATAGTTGGAAGATTGACAGCATTTGAACTAGATAATTTTGATAATTATGTTCTAGCTGCAAAGAACATTGAGTCTGCATTTGAAGCCAAGCTTTCACTCAAGGAAAAAGGCAAGAAGAAGAAGGAATCTCAGTCAGAGAGTGAAGATCAATCAGATCAGAGCTCTGACAGCGACCTTGAAGTAATTGAAGCTCTACTTGCAAGGAAATATTCAAGAGGAAGAGGTAAATACAAAGGTAAAGTACCCCTAATCTGCTTTTCATGTGAAGAAGTCGGTCATATTGCTGCAAGGTGTCCAAACAAGAAAGATAAAGATGAAAAGAAAGATAATAAATGGAACAGTAAGAAATATTTCAAATCATTTAAGGATAAAAGTAAGAAATCATGTTTTATGGCTAAAGATTCTAATGATTCTAATGATGAAGAAGAGGATGAGATTGTTTACATTGCTGTAAAAGATGAATCTGACAATGAAGAAATGACACTCATCTCTCACATAAGTAAGAATGATACATGGATCATTGATAGTGGCTGCTCACATCATATGACTGGAAATAAAACAAAGTTTGATCAATTTGAAGAGTATGATGGTGGCAGTGTAAGATTTGGAAACAATGAACCTTGTTGCATCAAAGGAAAAGGAAGAATCACTCTAACCCAGGAACTTGTATGTGATAATGCTTATTGGGTAGAAGGCCTAAAGCACAATTTGTTGAGTGTGGCACAGTTACTCAACAATGGACTCAAAGTAGAATTCATCCAAGGCAAAGCAAGACTGCTGAACGGTAAAGGAAAGCTGATTGGATCTGGTACTCAAACTAAAGGTAACTTGTTCTATCTTGAACTTGATGAACATTCATGTTTTATTGCTCAAGTAGAAGAGAGTTGATTATAGCATAAAAGGTTATGTCATGTGAATTTTGACAATCTGGTAAAGATAAGCAAATTCAAGAAAGTAAGAGGCATTCCTGATTTAAAGAAACCAGAGGTCGGTTTATGCAAAAATTGTCAAATTGGAAAGATGGGTAAGTCCAGCTTCAAAAGCAAAAATTATCAGTCTGAAGATTTATTAGAAATTGTGCATACTGACTTATGTGGACCTATTGAAACTGAAAGCTATACTGGTGAAAAATATTTTATTCTTTTTGTTGATGATTATTCAAGAATGATGACCATCATGTACCTAAGAAACAAATCAGAAGCATTTGAAAAGTTCAAATGGTATTTGGCAAGAGTAGAAAAAGAAACAGGGAAAAGATTGAAATGCCTAAGGTCAGACAGAGGTGGTGAATTTATTTCACATGAATTCAATAACTTTTGTATTGAAAGAGGAATCAAAAGACAGGTTTCAGCACTAGGTACTCCTGAACAAAATGGCATAGCTGAAAGAAGGAACAGATCCATCATGGATTGTGCACGAACCTTGATGATAGAAAAGAATGTTGCTATCAAATACTGGAAGGAGGCTATCAGTACAGTAGTTCATACCTTAAACCGAGTACAGTTAAAAAAGGACTCATTCAAAACTTCCTATGAAATATGGTATGGCTATAAACCCAATGTAAGTTATCTGAAAGTATTTGGAAGCAAATGTTATATCTTGAAAGAATCTAGAAAAGGTAAATTTGATGTAAAAGGTGATGAAGGTATATTTCTTGGATACTCATGCAAGAGTAAAGCATATAGATGCTTGAACTTATCTACTCACAAAGTCATAGAAAGTATACATGTGAAAGTTGATGAGTTTGCAGAAAAGACTGAAGAAGAAAGCAGAAAAGAACCAGAAGATTACAAAAGATTCGTCTTCAGTGATCCAGATATAATATCAATTGCATCTGAGAATCAAAAACCTTCTTCTACCGAGTCATCACTAACCGAGTTGCAGGAAACATCTACTGAGCCAACATCTACCGAGCCAACGTCTACCGAGTCAGAAAATACCGAGTTAGAGATTACCGAGCCAGAGGTAACCGAGCATGTGCATATCGAGCCAGTTGATACCGAGCCAAACCAAACCGAGCATGAAGGAGAAATGCAAGAAGATAACGACAAGATTCATCCAAAAGGAAAAGAACCTGTTCTAGCCAAATATGTCAGGAGACATCATTTAGCAGATCAGATCATTGGAAATAAATCTGAAGGGACCATCACAAGAAGTAAGTTGAAAGGTACTTTTTTACTTGCTGATTTTGAGCCTAGAACTGTCAAAGATGCATTAGAAAATGATAATTGGATTGAAGCAATGAATGAAGAAATAGAGCAGATAGAGAAAAACAAAACATGGACTCTTGTACCTAGGCCTAAAGACAAAAATGTAATCGGTACAAAGTGGGTTTTCAGAAATAAGTTGGATGAAAATGGTAAAGTATCAAGAAACAAAGCTAGATTAGTGAGCAAAGGATATTCTCGAGAGGAAGGCATAGATTATGGAGAAAATTTTGCTCTCGTTGCTAGATTGGAAGGTGTTAGAACCTTATTAGCATATGCTGCCTACAAAGGATTTAAAGTTTATCAGATGGATGTCAAGTCAGCATTTCTAAATGGTATACTGGATGAAGAGGTCTACATTGAACAACCTGAAGGCTTTATAGATCCAGAAAAAAAGAACATGGTTTGCAAATTGCACAAGGCATTTTATGGTCTGAAACAAGCCCCTAGAGCATGGTATGAAAGATTGCATAGCTATCTTATTCAAATTGGATTTCAAAGAAATAATGATAACAGTAGTTTGTATATCAAGGAAGGACCAGAAAATAAGATTGTCCTGGCAGAAATATTTGTAGATGATACTATTTTCACAAGGAATGATGATCTTTGCAAAGAATTTTCAGAACAAATGAGAAAAGAATTTGAAATGTCAATGTTCAGTGAAATCAAATTCTTTGTGGGACTTCAAATTCAGCAGAACAAGAATGGCATCTACATCACTCAAGCAAAATACATCAAAGAGATATTGAAAAAGTTTGGTATGGAAGACTGTAAACCAGTTGGAACTCCCATGTGTACTGGACTAAAACTTACCAAAGAAGATGATTCAAAGGAAATAGATCAGACATTGTATAGATCTATGATTGGAAAGTTGCAATATGTAGTTCATACTAGGCCAGATATTGCTCTTGCAGTTGGAATTGTGGCAAGATTTTCAGCCAAACCAAGAGAAAATCACATGATGGCAATCAAGAGGATAATGAGATATCTAAAAGGAACTGAAGATTATGGATTATGGTATAAATTTGGAGGAAACCTAGACTTAAAAGTGTTTACTGATGCTGATTGGGCAGGAAACCTTGACGACAGAAAAAGCACAAGTGGAGGTGCATTCTTTCTTGGAAAGAGGTTGGTTTCTTGGACAAGCAAAAAGCAAAATTGTACAGCTCAATCAACAGCAGAGGCAGAGTATGTTGCTGCAGCAGTAAACTGTTCTAATATTGTTTGGTTCAAACAATTGCTACAAGGCATGAAGATGGAAATCAAGGAACCAGTCGTCATGTTTTGTGATAATACAAGTGCAATCAACATATCTAAAAATCTAGTAATGCATTCTAAGACTAAGCACATTGCAATCAAGTATCACTTTGTCAGAGAATTGGTGCAGGACAAGGAAATCAGATTGGAATATGTCCATACAAAGGAACAGATTGCTGACATATTCACAAAACCTTTACCTAACGATGCATTTTTGTATCTCAGAGGTAAGTTACGGGTTATTCCCCTATCTGAAGTCCACTAAAAATAAGTTTTAGTGATGCATCAGCTCTTACAAATTGAACAATCATCAGTTGATGCAGCAAATCAAGGAAATATTGCATATGAATCAGTACTAAAGGTACAATGAATTTCATTGAAATTGGATTGTCTTTGGCATGTGTTGTCAAAGAGGGAGAGTTTTACTGTCATATCTTTCCGAAATTTGATTATGTAATTTCTTCACAGAGGGAGATTACTGTAAGAGGGAGAGTTCTCTATCTTAGAGGGAGAATTATTAATTGTGTTGTGTTGCTGTAGACTTGCTTTCAAATTTCATTTCTACTATGACATGTTGTGTTGCCATCAATGCCAAAGAGGGAGATTGTTGGATACAATTAAGTAATTGTGTATTGTCTTTGATGTTACACAAATTCCATATCAGTTATCAGACAGAGTCTACCGAGTTCTATCGGTCAGGAAAACAGTTTACAGAGTCTACCGAGCTCAGTCGGTCAGTAAAGCCTTTTGCAGTGTATACCGAGCGTTCCTGTATGTCACACAGTGAGTTAATGATAACCAAGTTTGCTCGGTAAGCTAAGGAAAGTTTAGTTCTTACCGAGATCACTCGGGTATCAAAGGATTTTGTAGCGAACGGTTAGTATTAACCGAGTTCGCACGGTAAGCTAAGGAAAGCTTAGTTTTCACCGAGCTCACTCGGTAATCGAAGACAGCTTTTACTGAGTCCAGTCGATTTCCAAAGGAAGTGGCAGGTTTACCGAATTCCCCGGTAACTGTAGTTTTTACCGAGTTCTTCCGGTTAACACAGGAAGCAGTTTTTTTTTGAAGCTGAGTCAGCCAGTGAAGAATTTTGTTTTGATTATTAGTTCAAGCCGACTTTTGGAATATGTTTTGTCAAGTTGGTTGGGCCGACCTGGTATCATGTATAGTATATAAAGAGAGGCTCAAGATGCGGAAAAGTGTGGAAAAAGAATAATACGAATAGTGCAAGGAAATGCAACGAAGAGAATTATGTGTGCCTAAGCAGAGTTGAGCAGAAGGAAATCTTGGAGCTGCAAAGATATATTTAATCAGTAAAGATCTTGTGGAGCTAAACTGAGATCTGTATTCAGCAAGATAAGTTGCATGTATTTTCAGATCATTCATTATTGCAACTAAGTTTAAGGCATCTTTGGGACTATTGAAAATGTTTTTGGGGTAACTGATTCACCCCTCCCCTCTCAGTTATCCCATCTTCATTTTCCAACAATTCTATCATATAAACTTTGTTGTCACTTAACAATCACTAAGTTCTTCTACTTGGTCATCATTGTGTAGCTCAACATACATTGTACTTTTTTTCTTAGCACTCACTAGCTTGGTCAGCCATTACTATGCTCCGTTGATACTGACCTTCCTTCATCAACTTTCTTGACAATAACCATCACTTAGCTTAAACTATTTGTTCCACTTCTTCTTAAGTTCCTTAATCATATTCTAGCTCCTTTATTAACTAACCGACACTGATACTCAGTCATTTCACTGTACATCAATTTCATTGGTCTTCTTCACTCCATGCAATGATTAAGAAACACATTATCTTGTCAGTGGCTAACTTATCAAGTGCCCATTATAAGTTACACATATTCTTTCTTCTCAACAAGATCACTAGCTCACCTTATTATCTCTTATTTTCAAATCCTCCTCATCAATCAATATATGTGACACTCTACACTGTTAGTAAATGTCTCTCCAGTAGGTTAGACAATGTCTTATGAGTAGGTTTGACATCAATGACAACATACCAATTGTTCCAGTTGTAGTTTCTGACAATCTCCCTCTTTGGCATTGATGGAAACACCTCTAGTTACCATGCAATCCAAAATCTTCATTATATTAGCTTCTGAACTTCTACTATCAACTCCCTCTATTTTGTTTCTCTCTTTCTTAGTTTCTCTATTTCTTAATCCATCCACATATTGGATTCATTCATTTATGTGCTATGAATATCATCTTGTCTCTTTTAGTAAATTAATGCAAATGGATTAACTAATAATTATTTAGTGATTATTTAAATATGTTTAATTATCTATGCTTTGTTACTTGATTTTGTCTAATTGGTTCTTTGACTATTAAATATATTATGCATCTACACTTGATTGTGTTTGTTTACTGTGCAAAACTTATATCCCTAACAATAGTACATGGATAAATTGTAACAGATTTCCACAATCCATGCTGTTCAATTATTATGCTTCTGGGTGAGATTGTGAGTAAGTTTGATAGCATCAACGTTTCAGATCATACTCAATGATCCATCATTAGGATGAGAGAGCTAATAGAAAAAAAACCTGATGATGGATCATTGAGTATGATCTGAAACATTGATGCTGTCAAACTTACACACAATCTCACCCAGAAGCATAAATATTGAATAGTACATGGAGTTAGTGATAATACCTTTTATGTTGATACAATATCACCCTTGTATGGGCATTGTATCTTTATATTTTTATTTTAACCATTTTAACCCTCCAGTAATTGGTACATCTAGATTCATTATGTATATGTGTATAGATCTGTGAGTGTGTTTATCCATTTAGGAATCTATAGTTGTCATAGAAAATATTAATTAAATGTGATTTAATGGGTTAGAGGATTTTAATTATTTGATTTAATTTAATTTAATTTATTGTCGGCTAATTTGTCATAGTTGGATTTCAATTTAATTAAGAAATGAGCCAATTAGTTTATTAATTTACTTTAATATTCTAATTTAAAAGTGCTTATATTAGGCAAAACCAAGTTTCTATTCTCATTTCTCACTTTGTTATTTCATGGTTTTCGAGGAAATTTCTCAAAATGAGCATCCTGTGAAAATTCACTATTTTGCTCGTTGTGGGAGTTTAGCTTTACATATCTTCGCTTGGTCTCATTGGATTTGTATTGGGATTGCTTTGCTATGCTGATGGTTTCGTCCAATTTTACAACCTAGTTATTTTACGATGGTATTTCTCATTTTGGCTGTGAGGTAGGGCTTTCTAGTATTATTGTTTTTAGTCTATTTTAATTTGTTCTTTTGATTTCTAAATTTTAGAGAGTGGAGAACTAGTGTCCCCCTTTGTTTTTATGCAATTCCATCACCTAGTTGGACATGTGTGAGCTTTTTACTATTTCATCATGTGAGTTTGTTAGTTTTCCTACTGTTATGCTATTGGATTTCTGTGAAGTGTTCAGATCCAAAATTTTATTTGAAAAATGTGATGTTGGGTTGATTTAGACCAATGGTTTTAATTTTGTCGATTTATTTGATACTTGATTTTAGGTGTTTTGGGCATCATCTCATTTTGTGTGCCATTTGGTTTTCACCTATTTCTATGTTTGACTTAATTAGAGTTTTGATAAATTCTAGCCATTTCCTCGAGATTAGGACCGTGCAATCGGGATGGTTATAGGATATTTTGAGATATTTTATTTCTCGATCCAAAGTCTTGTTTTCATACTAATTTTCCTAGATTTGTAACTTTACCAAATTTGCCAGATTGTGAATTTGAGCCTATTTTATGAATTTTATTGGACCCTTGGTCTTGTGACCATATTCTAGAGTTGGGGTCTCAGTTTTGTTGTTATCTAAGAAGTTTGAATTTGGGATTATTATTCTTGCCTCACATATATTATTTAAATAGTGGATAGAGGGGGTTGGGATTTATACAAGAAAATGGGTGGGGGGAAATATTTTAAAAAGTAAGAAGTCTCTTTAGTATGTCATGAATACATGTGCTACGATTCAAGTTCACTAACTGAAGCCTTGTGATAAATCCCTCTCTCCTTTTCTATTCTTATTGAGCTATATATCCTCTCTCTCAACTCTATCTCTTGTTCTCTCCAACTATTCCTTCATCTCCTTTACTATACTTTTCTATTCTCTCTCTATTTCCCTCTCACTCCTCAATATCTTTCCATCCATATCTTTTTTTCCTTATTCTTCACATCTCTATATCTATTTCCATGACCCTATTTATCTCACTATATTGGCCTCTACCTATATCACCATATAGATCCACCTCTCTCTCTCTCTCTCGCGCGCTCGCACACACGCACGCACAATCATTCCCCCTACCCTCTATGTATATATTTATCTATATCCTTTGATATTTATCTTGTTAGTTCTCCATTTCTTTCTACACCTAAATCTCCCCCTCTATCTACGTGTGAATTTAACTTCATGTCTACATCTTTATCTATCTATCTCACCATGTTTCATTATTTCTCCCTCTCTCTCCTCTATATATTTCTTTTCCATCTCGACCATTCCCTTTTTTCTCTTCCCTCTTTATCTATCCCTCTTTTATTTCTCTCCTCCATCTCCATCTTCATCTCCATCCCCAAGATCATATATCTTCTCTATCTCTACCCCTATCTCAATCTTCTTACAACTCTCTCTCTCTTTTCCTTTCCCCTCCATGTTACAAACAAAGGATGAGTATTTTGGTAATGCCCTACCAACTTACTCCATATACTATACAATATGCAAATAAAAACTAGAAAAATTGTTTTCCTTAAGGGTCCGTTTGGTTGATGGAATAGGAATAGAAAAATTGGAATACAATTTTTATTTTCTGTTTGGTTGATGGAATAGGAATAGAAAAATTTGGAATACGATTTTTATATTCCCATTTTGCCTCTAAAATGAGCTTATACACATTCCAAAAAATAGCTGTTATTGGAATAGCCATTCCTATTCCCAGTATTACATGCCTATTTTCCATTCCTATACCTGCGGCCAAACGAGCCCTAACTGACATCCCCCGCCTGTTAGGCATACCCATTACTCACTAGAGCACGATTGCTAGTAGATCTAAGGGTATCTAACAACCACAAATTTTCCACCAACTGATTTTCAGCCATATTAGCTTGCTAATTCCCTTAAACATACATATTTAACAATTTTATTGAGGGACCAGCATCGATCTCAACGATGACTTTTGTATGGTGGTTACCAATCGAGTTCTTCCTTCTCCCTTGTAATCTTCTCTCAATCTTGATAAACTTTGTGCCATGAGACAAAGAATCCCAATCCCACAATTCAGTCTTGTAGATCTACCATCCCTCTGTTTCCAATACAGGGGAGAATTAGAGCACTCAATTGATGGAAACCAGAGTGAAAACATGGCTGATCGTGTTGCTTCTGTCGGTGGCCATGGCGGTTACAATGAAGGAAAACATAGTAAGTCTATTCGTGGGCATATGGGGAGAGGAGCTTGAAAACTTCCCATATGACCAGGAGAATAGGTTGCAGGCGGCAGAGGTTCGATTCGCAGGGGAGTTCTTGGGGCCAGAAAGCATTGCTTTTGATATGGAAGGAAGAGGGCCTTATACAGGTGTTAGTGATGGCCGTATTCTCCGTTGGGAGGGACCAAACAAGCCATGGACTTATTTTGCTCATACTTCCCCAATCAGGTATTCTTTTCATTAATACCCATGTTTGCCAAACCCAAGAGAATTATAAAAATTTAACAAAAAAATCCTGTAATTCGTTATTGGGTACATGTAGGTACCTCCTGTCAGTAATCTGAACCCAATGATTTCTGTCCAGTTTTCTCAATGAAATTGACGGTTTGCAGTCCGTTTTCTCCTAATTTGGTTGTATTTTACGGCAATGGCTATCCAGCCACTTGTAGCTTCTCAAAAGATCATCTATATCTAAAATTAACCATATTGTTTCATTGAAATAAATCTGAAACTATAATTTGTAACAAGTTACTAAGACCATCTATTATGAACTACAAATCAAGACATTAGATTTATACAATCTATCTTCTTCTAAATTGTTGTTTTTAGATTTAATCTAATCTAATTTTTTATTGAAAAAAATCCAAGACAAACACTTGTAACCCTCAAGGCCATGTAAAATCTACATTAAAAAGATCTAAAATAGATATTTTACTAAATATTAAAGTTTTCCAACCCATAATAGAGGAGATGACCCAGTAGTAGCTGCTGGGGGGTCCAATGACGGCTACATTATCTGTTATAGATCCCTTTCAATTAGTTTTAAGAAGACAGATGACACAAAAGTAGAAGCTAGAATAAGTTTTTACCTTTACCCCATAATAGTAACTGATATGCACATCAATAAATGTTTAAGGTAATATGTCCTATGTTCAAGGTCAGAGTATTAAATAGGCTGCTAGATTTGTGTATTATTATTATTATAATATTATGGTTATATTAATATGTTGGCGTAGGTAGGCAATCACTTTATCCTCGTATGTTCATGGAAGACGCGTGTTAATAATGGCTGAAATCATAGAGCCGTCACGTGTTGTTCAAAGTTTAGATGCTCAAAGATGACCGGCCGTACAAGTTTGGTGGAGTTTTAGGCGCATCAACATGGGTGGTGGTTAGAGTAGGCCGAGGATTCTACCGGTTACTGTTAAGTTTCAGCGTAACCATGTGGGTGTGTGTACGTTCATTATTGTTTCTTTTACCTTTTTAATCTTTTTGTTTAGTATTTTTTAATTTATTTTAGTTAGGACTATAATAATGTGTTTAGATTTTATTAATTATGATTATTAGAATCTGTTTGGGTAGGATGTTTTTTTATTGTCCATTTGAAGATTTGTGATATTGCTATCAGGATTTAACTGTGTGATTTTGAGTCAAACTCATTGACCCATGTTTCATGAGTAGTGATTCAACAATCCATCTCTCATGAGAATAAATAGAACACTTAGCACTCATTGGATCTAGGTGATGCTCTTGAAGGTTTATTTGGTGTCTGTAATTTGTAACATGTGAAATATGGAATTGGAAAAGATCAAAATAAGTCATAAAGATAGAGCAGGAGCTTTACTTAGTACTACAAAGTATATATAGATACGAAGTGTAGCACATGAATTACTTTAACTACTATTGTTTTTAAAGATTTATTTAGCATGGAGCAAGTCGAGAGAATTTCTGATAATTGTTTGACAGAATAAATTGTGTCATTTCATAGACTATCTGTGTCATGTAAGTATTTATTGAAAGTTTAATGCTCTGTTGTTTCAAATGGCTGTGCTTTGTAATTTCGTACTCAACAATCCCCCTTTCTCTATGCTTCTATTCTATTTAATTTTTCGAAAGCCCTCTTTCTCTCCCGGTTCAATTAACAAAAATAAAAATTATTTGCAAGTAATTTTAAGATTATTTATGAAATAATTATTAAATAAATTTTAAAAAATAAAAGTGATATTTGTCTGTCTATATATTAATTATTTTTTATGGTTTGAATCTTAATGGATGGAAAAATTAATAAATAAAAACAAAAATAGCAACAATAAGAAATATAAAAGAAGAGAAGAACAACCCTACCTACACAAATCAAGAGAGCACAACCCAACACCAAGAAGAAGGTCAAAAGCAAAAGACCACCTCCAAGAAATGACTGAAAAAATCATAAAAGAACCATTTTGTCCAAAAATGATGGCATCCTTCTCATGGAATATATAAAGATATGAGGAACTATACCAATCATAGAAGAAATATTGAAAAACAAATAGACAATTAAACCCACGCTCAAAACTTCAGGCTTAAAATGCATAGGTATAAAATGAATAAACAAGTGAAAGAACAAAGGGGGAAAAGGGGCAATACCTCAAGAAAAACCAACTCCTAGACAACAAGAAGAGAATGAAACAACCAAGAGAAAGAGCAAAACAAAACCAATGACCAAGAAGAGCCAAAAGAGCGAGACCCCAAGACCACACACAAGGAAAGGTAACATCAAGGATACTGGAGGCAGTCGAGTGTGCCTAGCAATGGTTGCCAAGAGAGGCTCAAGGTGGTGGTTAATTTCGATGGCTTCTTTGAGCTTCCTATTGAAATAGTTGTCCTCCTTGTAAAAAAATTGGGCCTTCTCCAAACATATATGATGTTTGGTGGAGGAGTGCTTTGCCAGAGTAGATTTGTGGACCCTATCATGCCTTATGTTTGCACTATGCTCACGGATCCTAGGACAAAAAGAACAACCAATCTTGCCTATGTAGGGGGTGCCACATGAGCACTCTATTTTGTAGACTTCTAAGTCAAGAAAGGAGTCTTTGGAGTCCTTGAGCGGGGGGATGAGATTACTTAACTTTGAAAGGGGTTTGAAGGCAACATGGAGGCTCCTTTTGGTTAAGATTTTGGCAACCTTTTGGGAGATGCCATCCACAAAAGGAATGGAAGCATGCAAAGTAGGGGTTAGGGATAGAGTTAGAAAGAAAAAAGGACTTGGCTTGGCAAAGAGCCTTGGAAATTTGTTTACATGAATACCCATTCAAGGAGAAGACATGTCAATGATGAGCCAACTCTTGGTCTATGTATTCATCGTCAAAAATTCTAAAGGCTCTAAGGGCAAGGGTCCTAAGGATGCCAAGTTTTTGGCTAGGATGTGGTGGCAAGATGAGTGGAGACATAAGTCAATGTAGTTGGATTTACAATAAACATGTCTATCAAAGGTACCATCATGCTTAGATAATTTAAGAAAGGATAATTGGTCATCCGACTCTAGCTCCATGGTCAACGATATGTTGGGGGCCAAGTTGTTGATGTGCCAAGTTATCTAAACTAGTAGTCATAAATTTAGAGAGGGATTGGTTCCTTAACAATGATTATTAAAAACTTGATTTAGAACATTAAAATTCAAATATCACTGAAGTTAATTTATGATTAATGTTAAATCTCAATGAGAAATTATAGTAAAGGAATTTGTTCCTTAGCAATAATTATAAAAGCTTAATTTTTATTTCAAATAAGAAGAGAAAATGGAATAGAGGTCTTCCATAAGAAGAAACATTTACTCCATATGACTCACGACATTCATATTTTCCTTGTTTAGATATCTTTGAAATTTAAGTTGTAACTGTGAATTTCTTGATAGTACAATGACTTGAAAGCTAGTTGCTATACTAGTGTAGAATGTATAATGTTCAAAATTATTTCTTTATCTCCTATGAATTTAAATAAGATGGATGTACAAACTCTTAACACTTATTTGAGTGGTTGCATTTCGTATGTATTTAGATATATTTTATATTTTTCAATTTTAGTATTCCAAATTGTTTATAGCTTTTTTCAATGAACTTTTGATTAATCATACTTCATGTTTCAATTTTGTAGATGACTAATTTTTAGAAAGATATAATTGAATTTAACATCACTCTTTTATAATTATTGTACAACTACAAATAGCGAGTCATCAAATTATAAAAAAGTAAAAAACTATATTACTATTAAATGCTATCCACCAAGCTCTAGTTATAAGTAGTTGTTGATTTCCATAAATATATGAAGTTATTATAGATCAAAATATGTATTGTTTACTTGAATAAAGTTTGTCAATTGGTTTGTTACCAAACTACAGGTCTATAGAATGTGCACCAAAGAATCCACCTACTCTAAATGTTGAACATGAACACATCTGTGGAAGACCATTAGGACTACGCTTCCATAAAAATGGAACACTCTTCATTGCAGATGCCTATTTTGGTCTCCTTAGTGTTGGACCTCATGGGGGCCTTGCCCAACCTCTTGTAACCCATGTGGAGGGTGCTAATTTAACCTTCACAAATGATTTGGACTTTGATACAGAAGGTTTTATCTACTTCACTGATAGTAGTTCCAAACAACAAAGAAGGTACTTGTATTTTTTATCAGTCATTTCAAAATAGGATTATTTCTACTAAAATCTCACATATATGTGCAACTCTAAAATTAAAAACACCATGGCTCATTGATCTTACACCTCTTTTATTAGATTAATGGATTTTTGTTTGGCTAATTTTATGTCATTCTATGGTATTCATAGGAATTTTTTGTTGATGTTCATAGAGGGTGATGAAACTGGTAAATTGATACGTTACGACCCAAGAACAAGAGCCAGAATAGTTGTTCTCAAAGGCCTTCAATTTCCCAATGGAGTAGCTGTAAGCAAAGATGGAACTTTTTTGCTTATATCTGAGACTATCACATGCAGGTATTCTATTACCCAATTGATATCGTTCTAGTAAAATGTGTGAAGAATAAAGCATGGATAATAATTTTGATAGAGATGCTAAAATATTTTCACTTATGATGTTTTGAAATACTTGAGAGCATTTATGTATTGTTTGTAATGAAGTTATATATATAGTAAACCACGATGCATTCCCATAACTATTAAATTACTATAAAAATTGATTAATATTGTAATTATTTGCAGATTGCTTAGATATTGGTTGAAGGGACCCAAAATGGGTAGAGTGGAAGTATTTGCTTCACTTCCTGGATATCCTGATAATGTTCGTTTGAGTGAAAGTGGAGACTTTTGGATTGCTATTCATGGAAAACCAAATCCATTTCTCAAACTACCTTTGAGTATAAGAAGATTATTACTAAGGATTCCTCTTCCTTTAACTAAATTATTCAGTAAATTATCTGCAAAGAGGGGGAGGGGCATGATTATAAGATATGGCATTGATGGACAAGTGTTGGAAGTTCTAGAAGATAGCGATGGTTTAGTTGTGAGATCAGTGAGTGAGGTTAAGGAAAAGGATGGTATCCTTTGGTTAGGTTCTGTTCTTCAGCCACATATTATTGTTTATAATATCAGTAACCAAGTTTAGGATTAGATGTAATATGATAAAACTTTTCCATTATTTATTTATTTATTTATAGCCTTAGTATTACAAATAGATAAGTGACAATTGATGATTAATTTATACTTACTAGAATAATCATTCTGATGGGTAAATAAGAAGCAATAATTATAATTGATATTATTTATTATGAAAAAGTAAAGGATTCTTTGATGGAGGTTTATAATACATTATTTTGTAAGTTTAATAAATAAGGTAGTAAGTAAAATGGAATTGATCTTTGGTTTGATGTGTTTAAATTTGAGTATTATTGAGAGTAGTAATCTTTCATGAATTCATAATGTTTCACACATCATTTAGATGCAATTAGTGTTAGGCAAACCATTTATCTTTATGGAAGATATTCACTTGAGTTATTACTGAAATATAGATTAATTTTAAAAAAAAAAAATATAGACATTTAAATGATGATATCTAATATCATATAATTTGACATATATTTTCCATTACATTCATTTTTTTATTTTTTAATATATATTAATGTACTAAATTCATTTATATCTGTTATTTTCTTAATTACAATCTCTTGTGTAAATAAAGTGTTTACCTTTACTAGTCACCTTTAAAGTATTCTTTTAAGTTTTGCATATACTTTTAAGTAGAACATTATTACTAACAAAGTACTCATTAAATGCACCTTCTATCTTAATTCAGAAACAGTGCAAAACTTCAAAATTGCCAAAAACAAAAGCTTTCTAAAATTTTATTGCGTTTAAAAATGTCTTACTGAATTTAGTATGCCTTGACAAATTATTATATATCTACAATATATGTTATATGTGTTTATATATAAATACAAATACATATCTAATATTAATATACGATGACAAATCATTATATATCTACTATATATATTAGGTAAATATATATATGAATTGACTCAAGACAAATTGATGAATGGAAATATACTAAACAGTTATATTACCTCTTTTCATTCACTGTTTTCATGTGTGCATTGTCAGAATTCTTCATAATTTTTAATAAAAGATGGAGCACTTAAAATGCATTATAATAATATCAATTACAATTAAAACACTAAACTGAATCACAAAGGCTGCAGCAACATAAATTTTAAACGTGTTGTCATTGAATGTTTTAAGGCTGCAGCAATTATTCCAATCAGTTGAAGAATTTTGATCTTGTAAATGGTTAAGATTGTATATTTAAATGGATATTCTGAGGCATCTTGAAATGACCAAAATAATTTTACCTTTGGATGCTGATGGTGTTTAGAAAATTCTGAGAAATATATTATAAGATATCAATCAAGACATACTAAGATCTACAAGTGCCTGAAATTCTACATTCTCCTTTCAGCAAATGGTTCCGTCTTGTTTAGTAGCAGTGTCTCTTTTGTTTTTTCTTTGTTTCATTGGATCTTGTTTTTCAACTTTGGATTATAGAAATTTAATGTTTTAAAGTAACAACAATGTAGAATGATTGATATTGGTATCACTATTCGCATATATAATTTCGAGTCAAATTTATTGATCTATGTTTTATGAATTGTAGTTTACAAGAACCCATCTCTAATGAGAATGAATGAGACACTCAACGCTGATTACATTTAGATGATATTGATATTGATAATGTTTATTTATAACATTTTATATCGTAAGAATGTCAACTTAACTTGTATTTCCAACATATATGACTTATATATTACCAATCTAATAAAAAAACATTATGGTCCCCTTCCACCTTAATGATGGTCCTAGTTGGCACCATACAAAAGTAGAACTGAAACCCATGGGATTGTCTATAAACTAGGTGTGTAATTTAAAAACTATGAATTCTTTATGACTTGGCATGGTGTTTGGTGTTGAATTACAAATCTGAATCATTATCTCGGTGACCAATTAATTTATTAAAATGAACCTCTGACTTGTAAATTAGAATTCCAACTCCAACGCATGAAAATGAGAAAAAAATAAAACATGAATTCCATGCTTATACTTATCACATGAACTAATAATCATGGCCTTAAAGCCCATGTTTTGCAGAATATTTTTTTCTATGGACTGGAATACCTTATAATACACATCAAGTTGTGAGGAATCATGCTTGTGGACCAAAACAATGAAGGATCCCATTGACTGGTTCATCCCCATTACATATATCTAAGCAACATATCTTTTATATAAAGCATCCATTTTTCATTTCCTGTCATTCACATTCACATACCCATTTTAATACTTCTATCTTTGAAGCTTTCAGCATTAGGACCCAACTGTTAGTTTTGCTTGGATTTGGATTCTTTTGTACAAACACATATTCTGATTCATATTTCTCCTAACAATGGAGAAACAAGTTGTGGGGAATGTTATTAATGAGTGTGGAAGAATGGAGAAGGAAGATAAAGGTTTTGGTGCATTGAAGGAAAGAAACATTGAGAATCAGAAGCCAAGAAGGATCACTCCTGTTAAAGTCCCTCTGAAAAACGTTTTTGGATTCCATGAGAGGCAAGCTTCAATGCATTTGATATTGTTTTGAAGGGATTTATTTATTTGTTCATGTTGTAATAATGCATTGAATTTATTGCAGGTACAAAAGCCCCACAGATTCTATTGTGTCCCCTGTTTCCACAGGCCTGCTTTCTAGAAAGGAAAAAGCTCCCAAATATGTTCCACTTGGTGCTCCTGCAAAGGATTAAGAGGTTTTAAGCCTATGATGTTATAGAAAGTCATCTATTTAAGAGCTTTCTTCCTTTATATATATAATATTGTTAAAACATCTTTCATGTATTGAATGTACACTACCTTTTTAATATTTGTTTATTTGTGATCAGGTTTTGGATAATAAGTTTCAAGATGCTTGACATTGATTATTCAGATTGTGATATGTGTTGATCATGAATATTGTATGGAATGTAGACTTTATGAAGCTTATGAGTAGGTGCGTGATACATATGTTTATTTTGTTGTCTTATGTTAGTTTTGTGATATTCTTATTAGGATTTAATTGTGTTGTTTTTGAGTCAATACTTATTGATTCATGTTTTATGAGTCCTGTGATTTACAAGAATCTATCTCTCATGACAATAAATGGAACATTTAACACATCAGATTATATTACTATTGTTTATAAATAGTAAAAGGAAATGTATAAATGTAAATCTATTTGATATAATATTTTGTTCTCAAATAAATGTAAGTTATATTATTGATGTTTTAAATTTTTTAGATGGTTATTATGCAATTTAATGATATAGAAAAAAATTATTATATAAAAAATATTGAATTATATTTTTTCAAATTTATGCTCTTTAAATAATCAATTTATTATTTATTTATATGAATTATTTATACTAAAAGTAGTATATTCCTGATGTAAACTATCAAATTTAAATTTAAATATTTGATGTAAATTATTAATAATGTTCTGTCAATAAATTTTATACTTAGTTGTATTAAAAATGATAATACTATTGTCATATTTACAAATAAAGTACCATGGTTCTTATAAATTTAAACAATGTTCAAATTTTAAAAAGATCTAATCCCCTTTTTTTGTGAATTTGTAACTTTATTGTATTTTTTTTAATATAAGGAAGGGACTATTATAAAATAAAATAAAATCTAATAACATCAAAGTCAAACCCATCAACAATTTAATGTGATGTATTAATATTTATAAATAATTAGATTAAACCAAACTATCAATAATTTAAAAAATTAAAAAACGAGTTTATAAAATTCTATGGAACAACAATAAGCTTTAAAATTTTGGCAACCACTTAACCAATTATAATTTTGAATCATTCATAAATACCTATGAAGAATATGAAAATTAAGATTATTCTAATTCCCTCTTAGCATAATTTTATTTTCAAAAAAATTGATGATGAATAAAAAACAATATAAACAAATTTTAAAGTTTGGCTATCAGAAATGACTAACAAATGGCTTCACAACAAGTTAGAGTTTTGAAATTCAATTCTATTTGAGGATGGTTGAATTCAAGTATAATTGGAAAATAGGATGAGGAGAAAACAAATTAAGAAGAAATATTTTTTTTAAAAAATTAAGATTTTTTATTTATATATAAATATTAAGAAATTAAACAATTTTAAAAATAGTTTTAAAATACTTTTCGGAATCATAAGTTTGGAATAGTTTAATAGTTCAAGTGAAAAAAATATAAATTATAATAATAATAAATAATTATTTAAATTGATAATTTTTTAAAAGAAATTTTTTAAAATTTTATATTTGTTTTGATTGATGTATTCAAAATTGAATATTTTAGGTAATGGCATGTAGTGTAGTGGTTGTTGTTTTTCTTTGTAATATGAAGGTCTTGTGTTCAATTTTCAAGATGACAGGTTAAATGAACTTAATATTAAAAAATTAAGCCCCTTTTCTTTTCTATATTTTTACGAAAAAATTCTGTAATCAACATGAATGTTTTTCTTTTTATCTAAATTATAATTTTCTTATAAATGTACTAATCATATTGAAATTAACTAAGAGAGCAAATATATTTAAGCTCACAAAATTATTTGTAAGATAATGATTGCAACTAAAATAATAACTAACCATAGAAGTATTGAACTTGGTATTGTATGCATGTCTTCCTCAATTTTCTTACATGTCTTTGTTTATAATCTATACTCACTTTTCTTCATAGAATAGAACCTTAGCAGCAACTTGTCACTATTGTTATAGGAAAAAAATGGACATGGACATGACAACAAGTACATTGTTCCACATACCTTAATATTAATGATAAGTTCAATTAACATCGTTGACATTATTAAAAACCTTTGTCAACATTTTTAACATTTGAAATATTTCTTTCTAATAGTCTTTGAAGTAGGAAAATCTTATTCATAAAAATATTCATCTCTTTTTGATAGGCTAACTGAATACCTCCAATTTATTCTTCCCATCTTCCTTCTTGGACACTACCAAACAAAATTTGGATTAAGATTGACTTCAATGGGGCTTCCAAAGGGAATCTTGGACCTTTAGGGATTGGTTTTGTTGCTAGCAATGATGCATGTGACATTTGCAAATCGAGCTCAAGAGTTGGGTGGCAATAGATTTGTGGGATGTTGGAAAAAAATGCTTGTCAGGTCTTCAACTCCTCTTGGCAAGGGAATGTCTTAACATCAGACACTAAGCTTACTTCCTAGACCAAAAGTGTTAAATAGTCAAAGTTGACTATTTTCCCAAGTTAAATTCTTCCCTTAGTGTGTGATGTTTAAGGGTGGCCCTTGACAAGGATGGTCATCCTTTGATTTGTCACCAATTGTTTGATCATTGTCACAAGTGAGCGAGTCCTAGAGGTCTTGAGTGTGAGGATGGTGGTGATGATGGCTCAGAAGTGGTTCCGGTGGCACAAGGAGACATACTATGGGTGGATCATGAGAACCTAGTTCATCTTCCATGACCCATCAAGTGACTTCCCTAGTGGATGGGTTTAACATATCTCTCCTCCCTGAGTGTGCTAGTGTTTGTAGGAAGAAAGGTCGTGGCATCGTTAAAAGTGGTTGGGCTATCGATGTCATTCCTATCCTCACCAAAGAGGAGATGGAAAAATGGTTTAAAGGTTAGCCTGGGTGTCATGTCTGTGTGCCTCTAGTGGTGGTTTTTTTTTAATGTTTGAATAATTGCAGTCTTGTATGCTCACAAAATTTTTTTCTCTATAACATTTTGAATGTACTTTGTTAGTCTACAAATATGGGTTTGGTGGTTGGGTAGGATGATCAAGCTATGGGTTTGTTGGTCTCGTATGGTCTTGGATCATGAATCCACACTTCTATTGTAATCTTTTTGACACATGAATATAAATATTTCTGTTATCGATAATTTCTTTCCCTCTGTTTCCATTATTATTTAATATTTTTATTTTAACATTTGGAACATTGTTGCCTCACCCAACTCTAAGGGTCATAATGCCTTGTTCAATGTATTGGCCTTTACGAATTATTAGTTTTTCTCTTTTACTCATTTTTTAATCCTTTAATTATAGACAAAATGTGTCACTCCTATTTTTCCTTTGTACACAAATCTTAGTATAGTCCAAACTTAGAGAGAGCTTTATCATTCTATCCTAAATTGGGTTTGCGAGTGGTTCAAAAATAGACCACCCATCATCATATTTATATTTTTCTTCCTCAGTCTCGGGAGGTGAAATGGACCAGGCCAAGCAAGGGAGCCACTTGGAAGAGGTGGAAGAAGGCCATGAAGAAGAAGCCAAACAGAGATGTTGACCATCATCCAGGGATAACTTTAAGAAACTCCCTCACCTAACAATATATAAATTCATGGAAAGTCCAACTTTGGTTTCAGGGGGCGAGGGGTGAAATTAATTTCTATTGGATTTTATTTTTTAACATTAGGAAAAGTCTAATCTTAGATGCAATTTTTCTCAGACCATTAAAAATTTCATAAAATTGAGGTGATTTTTTTCCTTGTGATAGAAAATATATATATGTATAAGGAAATTTTTCCCATTTATTGGAAAAATATATATATTGTATTAGAAATTTTTTCCTATTTATTGAAAAATATATATATTGAATTAGGCGATCTTTCCCATCTACTGAAGAAAAAAATATCATGTATTGGCGAATGTGCTAGAAAATGACATGATTACTAATGGATACAAACTAATCATATGTTTTTCAAATCAATTACATCAGATTATCAAAAGATTATTCCCAATATTAAATCAAAGAGTGATAAGAAAGTGAGGTATCTATAGGATGACATGTATGTGGAATGTCCTATTGCATTTATGGAAGAATTGAGTCTAGTCCGAAAAAATATTCTTTAAATTGTAGACATCCTTGTCAATGGTTTCCATTTCAGAAATGTAGTTGATTTCCAAAAATGGAACCGCCTATGGAAGAGGGCTATTCTCAACCTAGATTTGACTATGGAGGAGGATGAAGAGCAAAGTGATATTACTACTGGGCTTATTGTAGCTTTGCAAGTTCTCTCTACTAATCCCAGTGATGCCATCAAAGAGCTGAAAAAGGAGCAAGAAACGGTATACCTCCAAGCAATGTTTGTTGAAATGGGTCTCGACCCTGCTAATTTTGAAGAACAAATTGCAAATGCGGTGGAACAACAAAACCGAAACTTCAATGATTTTGAGATGTTTTGAAGGATACAAGAAGCATTATATGAAGAACTGTCAGTTTAGTTAGGTTTTATTTTGTAAAATATATTATCAAAAATGTATGAAATGTAATGGTTGGAAGCTTGTCACTTCTCCTTTTTAGGGAAACCATGACTATTTTTGGCATAGTATAGTATGTATATGTATATGTATATGTATATGTATATGTAGATGTATATTATATGTATATGTATATGTATGTATATTATATATATATATATATACATATATATATGTATATATATATACATATATATATGTATATATGTATACATATATATATGTATATATGTGTATATATATGTATATATATATGTATATATGTATATATATATATATGTATATATGTATATATATATATATGTATACATGTATACATATATATGTATACATATATATGTATATATATATATATATGTATATATATATGTATATATGTATACATATATATGTATATATATACATGTATACATGTATACATATATATATATATATATATATATATATATATATATATATATATATATATGAAGATTAAATGTAAAGTAGATACAAAGAATATAATGCAAAGTAAACCCTTTTTTGTTGATATTTAATATTTTTGATATTTCATTTGCATGGTTTTTCTTTTCAACTCTAGTTATTTAACTGTAATCAAATGATGTATTAAATTATTACTTTCCAAAATTTTGTGAATCATAAAATAATTTTCTAGTAAGTATTTATTGGTTAGTATAAAGCACACATGCAAGCATGAATTGATGTCATAAGTGATGGCTTTTTGGGAAATGTTTCAAATAACATGTTATATGTCCAACATACATGTGTAACATCCATCTACATACTACCGTATGATGATTTTATATCAACAGTTGAAGGTTTATTTTAGGCCAAACATCTCAAACAAAGTCTCGACCTAGTTCAAGTATCCAGAATGGTGACACATCTCCTCCCACTATGTACCACTTGTAGTGGACATTAAATTGATGTCTTGTCACTATCAGTGACATTCCCTCTTCCATTGGCTCCACATGGATTACATCTTTTTCAACACAAACTTGTATTTATATGGAAGATGTGAAAAAATTTAATCATTTAAAACAATTGAACTGGAAGCTGAAAGGAAAAATGTTTAGGGACTAGGGGTAAGATCACAAAAATTTCTTTCCACTCAATTTATTTATAGGAAATTGAGCTTCTTCTTTCATCATTGCTCATCTCATTTTTGGTAGTCACTAGTCTAGTAGTTACATAGTGCTTGCTAAATTTGGGTCTCATTTACTTGGTGTGGTAGTTTGGTAGATTGGTAGTCATTTCTCTATAGTCATTGTTGTATAGTTAATTATTTCATAAATTGTGAATCCACTCCAATTCATCTAACATGCAAATTAGAAGAGGACCAAAAGGCCTTTTTAGGAAACATCCCTAATGAAAACCTCTAGTTAATTTACAATGAGGTTTTTCTTGTTGTGAATTTCATTATTCATGTTGTGAAAATGGTTCTAGGGTGTGGTTTTTTAGAGAATGAGAATAGGTACCATGTCAACACAGACATTATGTCTCATTTTCTAGCCTCTCTACTCAACCTCGATGAAGAAAGGTTCAACATTTTCTACTCCTAAGGAAGACTGTTAAAGTAGAATACTTGGGTAATGAAATTGACATTGTTGTTCATGCAAAATTAGGGGTGGGGATCCCTTGGGCGGGTGAAATTAACAAGCTTCTAGAACCTAGCCAGAATGTGGCCAATTACAACCACTTTTGTTGGGCCTGACTGCTGGGCAGTTGAAGTGCCATAAAAAATGGGCACGAATTGGCATGGATTTTCTTTGAAAATAGTACAGTTTGGATGAAGTGGCATAGGACAACTTGTGGCTTCAAGAATTCACTGACTTAGTCAGGTCTCATGCTTTCTACATAGACTAGTACAATAGTACTAAGGTTTTCCCTTGCTGACATTTATGTCTAGTTTCACTTTTTGTTTTGTTTTATCAAACTACAATCATTGTATATGTGTCTCCCTATAGATTGTAATTTTAAAGGAATGTCAATGAAATTTTTGGAGTTCCATATAAAATTATGTTTTATTGTTATGCAAGTACTTCTGCAATGTTTTGGTATTTTTGAATGTTTTCATTAAATTATTATGGAACAAAATATAAAAGTTAACATTGAATTAAAATTAACATATTAAAGTTTAACACTTAACAATTAATTTAAATAAAAAATCAATTATTTCAGTGTTTACTAGTACAAAATAATAGAATATGTGGATCAAAAATGATATTTACTTTTACAATCAAATTTATTTCTCCATTAGATGAGTTTATTTTACAATCAAATTTAAAGTATCATTGAGAAAATATTTTATTTTAAAGATTAGAAATATTCTAATATATTTAAGAACTATGTTATCAATATTATAAAGAGGATGTCATGATTACTGTTGGATGAACAAAGATCAATGACTCCAAATGCATTTCAAGCTGAATTCAACAACACTCAAGTAGTTTTTCCAAATGCCCCTGGAAAGAAGACATGTGGCAAACACGTATCAAGTGTGAAATCACTATGCTCATAGTAGCACCATTTGATCATCTTAGATCAATGACCCATTATTATTTTTGGGCAAATCTAGGGAATGCTCAATCATTTTTATAAATGTCACCCGAAAAGAAGACACACATCAACTCTAAAAACTAATAAATTAATAATGATGTTCAATTATAGAATTATTCATATTGTAAAAACTTTTAAATTTTAATTAATAATTTAAGTATGCTATATAAATTAGAATGATTTAGCTATACTATATTAGGTCCTTAATTATAGCCTAACATTGTTATTGAAGTAGTTTTCTAACATAATAGTCAATATATTAAATATTTACAAACTATAATTTCATACAAATACTTTGATTATAACATACCAACTTTCATTTTTTTAATCATGATCAAAAGCATAAAATGCGATAATTATTTTGTTAATGTAAATTATTAAGCTTGAATTACACACATGCACAAATATATAGATTCCTATTCCTATTTAATTTGTTATGAATATCTTCTTATTCAATCACAAAATAACTTAAAAATACATAACAAAAATAAGTCAAAAAATTCTTAAAATAAACATAATTTTAAAAAAATATTTATTTTTAACTAATAAATTTTAATCTTTAATAAAATTACATGTTTTACTCTCCTTATTTAAATTATTATAGGTTATGTCAAATACAAGTCACTACGTGGCACTTGTTTTATTATAAGATATCTTATTTAAACCTAAAATTTTAATCTTGGATGTACTTTAGATCACTTTGAACAAGTGTTACTATAATTTCATTCTTATTATAATATAATAATAATTCATATTATAATTATAATATAATAGTAACTCATATTATAATTATAATATAATAATAATTCATATTATAATTATAATTTATTATAATGTCACAAGTCTTAATATAATAAAGGGGATGTTGCGACTACCATTGGATGAACAAAGATCAATGGCTCAAGATGTATTTCGAGTTGATTTGGGCAACACTCAACTTGTTTTCCCAAATGACCCAAGAGAGAAGACACATGGCATATATGTATCACATGTGACTAATCTCTATTCATTTAGATGTGGTAAATAACATAGTGACATGTGGTGACATAGTGTCAACATCATTTATATTGTACCAGAAAGGGCCCAAAGGGGACACATCAACCACTGTTTGATCAACAAAGATCAATAGCTCCCGATGTATTTCTGGCCAATTTTAGCAATAGTCAAATGTTTTCTCAAATGCCCCTAAAAAGTAGACACATGGCATACATGTATCAAGTGAGAAATGAGTATGATGTTGTGTACTGACGCAACCTCTAAAAAGGCAATGGTCAATGTGTTGACCACCATTGGATAATCAAATATCAATGATTACAGATGTATTTCAGGCCAATTTCAACTACACTAATCATTTTTTCAAATTTTCCCTAGAAAACAAGTCTTCAGAAAGAAGCTTTTGACTCTTTAGAGACAAAAATTAGCAATAATTAGTAAGGTTAATCTTGAATTATACTGTAACATCACATGTTACATAATAAATTATAATAAACTATTATACCAACTATACACTATACTTACCATTAATATCAAACATAGTCTCAACTCTCCCACTTTTACAATTTGTAGAATTTTCTTTTGTGTAGAATCTAGACCATAATATTTTATTTTCATTGTTCAATCTTCGATCTCTGCAAAACTACTGAGATCTCTACAAAAGCATTTAAGCATTGCTAATCAGAAAGGTGTTACGAACTTACGATTTTCAAATTGCAACAAAGTCTCATTCTTCTAGGATAGCTCATAGACTACAATTATCAATTTGAGTTTCAACTTTCTGGGTAAGATCCTGAACACATTTTTCTTACTATATTTTTTAAATTTTTAGTGTAAGTGCAGTATTGACCATAGAATTTAGGATTCAATTTTGAATTTATCATGCATTGCAAGCCTAAATTATTTACATTCTAGTAGCTAGGTAACTTTCAAAGATAAATATTAGAATTATAATTTAGGGTTTAAATGTTGATCATGCTTGTAAATTGTGATTTGTGACTATGTATAGTTCTATAATTTTTTCAATGATGAAAAAAACATACAAGAGGAGTGGCACTAGAACTAGTAGTGGAAGTGCAACCCAAAATAAAATATAGGGGATGGGGAAACTCTATTTTGGCTTGCACAAACTAGTTAAAACACTAGGTTTTACTAATGAATTCTACAATATTTGTGATCTTGTTGTCTATGGAAGGATTATGAAAGAAATTAGACATGCAATTCAAAATAACTAGAAAGATCCACAAAAGCAGTCAAAATATATTAAAGACAACAAAATGATAGGGTCCATTGTAAACGAATTTGCAAGATGGACTGCGAGAAGAACCCACTTCGGGTTTCCTCCAATATTCCCTTGTCTAGAATTTGTAATGGTTTGTGCCAAAAAGTATGATGAAAAAAGAAAGGAAATTGACAATTAAAAGAAGGAGGTAATGTTGTTGACAACACAGAGTGAACTTTCTAGTTTATTGGACCTATGGTATGAAGCACATATCACAATCCACATTAACTTGGAAAAATTGGTAGATATATATGAGAACTTAAGACCAGATAGAAAACAAGCGTATATCAGAGGATTAGTGGATTCAATCTTCCTCGTGATCATATACCACCTTATTAATTAGATTTTTTTCACAATGGGTTCAAGATATGATATCCCTACTATTAATGCGCATATTGTTCATCGCATGCAAGAAAAATTGTTAATGATTAAAATAAGTTCACAGTTACACTCACAGAAGACATCTAGATACATCACCTGCTTGTGCTATCTTTTGTTATCAAAGAAATTTCAAATATTTGAAATAAACAAGCTTCAACTTAATTTTGGTAAACAAATATTTGAATGGACATTGATGATTAGGACAAGTGATCCCCAAAGGGACTACAAATACCTTGTAGACTTCTTTTTGGCACCCCTTTATCATAAAATTATAAGAACTTCAATGTATAGATTGTTTGTGTCTTGTCAATAATTAATTCACCCAAGAAGTCAAATTTAATTGGCTAACTAGTACTTTATGGAAGACTACATTGTATTAACATTATTCGGTTCAGCAGTAGAACCGTACAAACTTCCAATACATGTGAAAAAGAGGGTATTTGCATTGGAATATGCATGGAAGATGGAAAGCATAGATGTACTCTTTCATTATCAGCATAAGAAAACCATACTTCCTTCCTTTCCTATTGCATGTAGAGGGTTCACATTAAGGGAAGAGAATTCAAAGTGGCACAAGAATTTTTTACCATTTTTAAATTTGATATTGCCAAGCATTGGCTGTAGTATGATCTACTAAACATAATTGGTAAATAGAATGGGAACTCCACAAGAAAATGTTAGTATGAGAGTATACCATTGATTGAAAAATTTAAAAATATGGACTCTTGGGAAGTGATCAAAATAGAGATGGAGAAATGAGTGATTAAAAAAATATTTCAACAGAGGAATTATTGGCACAAATTAAATAATTGGATAGTTAGAAAGAAAAAGTGCAGCTTGTGACATCCTACAATTTCTACTAGAAAGGATCATCCAAGTAATTTTTTTTTTCCATAAATAAAGATAGTGTATTTGCACATCGTTGTCGATAAAAAACTAATGGTTTTTGGGAAATGAGGAAGAATATTAGGGACCCCTAAGACCTCCATAGATTTTGAAGAATTGCCTAAGGATGAAACATTTAGCAAACTATGGGATACTAAGCATCTAGATGTAGCAATAGAACAACATGATGTTGAGGATGAAGACAATGAGTATGAGGTTTCTGAGAATCCTACATCCATTGCCCTAGGCACTGCCATTGGTTCCATTGAATCCACTCCCCAAACTACTAAGTTACTAGTACATTTGATTCAACTAGATAATATATTGTACTCAATCAAAAGAAAAGGGAAAATTATGGCATAGGGAAAAATATGATGAGAAATGGGTTATTGAGGTGATGGTTGGCTTGGTCGAATAGGTCAAGGACATTGGTATCCACTCCTTGTAGAAGAGCCACTAAAACCTAGTCATTAACTAGTCATTGGAGATGAGTCACATGACCCATCAGGTTTGTCAAAAAAGGTGAATGCATGAAATTATTCATCCCATTTGAAATTCCAACTCCCCCTTATTGGTACATCTTTAAAAGGGATGTTATAATTGTACCTTGACCATAATACTATAGCTGAATGTGCAAATGAGAAAAAGGTTATGCATATTCATACTGATACAATGCTAGCCATAATTCCCTCAAGACAAAATCCTCAGAATAGTCGAAAGAATCCACTTGTTAATGGTAGTGGAGCATTATTAGGAAGGGGTGATGTCATTGGTAATCCTCAAAATGAAATTAAACCTTAGGCATTGTTGGAGACAAGTACAATATTGGAAGTGCTCTTTCTCCTTTCAAACATTATATTATGTCAGTAGTACCAGATTTTGAATTCAATAATTTTGTCACAATTTTTGAAGAAACCCAAAAAAGGAATAGAAAAAATAACAAGGCATTCAAGAAGGATGTACTTGATGTGTCTTGTTTTGAAGAACCTGCACCAAATAGGATATTTTTAACATATAACCCAAATAAAGAAATGATGGAATTCATGTTTGTTTCTCCCCCATAGCTAGATAATAATCCACTAGAGAGTGAGATAAATCCACTAGATTTTAATTTTAACACCTTATTAATGGATTTCTCCAAAGTGAAAAGTGTGGAAAAAATCAGCATGGAAACAAAGACCAACTCTATGGCCTACAGTTCACTGTTCATGATGGGGGGAGAGAGAAAAAAGGGCTGGAGAAGGTAATTGAAAAGTTAAAAGAAGACATGGAAATTGCAAAGGGAAAGGACAAAGCAATAGATAATAGGTGCAAAGAAATAGAGAAAAGAATAAAAAGTGCTTCCTCTCAAGAAGTAACTACAAAGTTGGGAAATATGGAGGTAGAAATAAAAATTCTAAAGGAACAATTGGAAGAAAGAAACAAAAAGATAAGTGGAAATCAATAAGTTGATAGAACAATTGGAAGAAAGAAATAAAAAACTTAGGGATATTTTGAATCATGTTGATATGGATGCATATGTAAAATTCAAAGAACTCGGGAAGAAATTGCAAGAAACCAATAAAATAGTTGAGGATGAAAGAACATTTGTAGTAGATATTTTCAAAAAGTTGGAGTCTAGTGGACATACAATCAATAACTTAAATAACAAATTGGAAAATGAGAGGAAAAAAGAAAAACAATGGGAAGAGAAAGCAGAGGAAATAAAGAAACAAAGTGAAAATTAGTTGTTTCAAAAGGTACAAGAGATACAAATTGCAAAGAAAATAATCACAATGTACAAAAATAGCTTGACCAAGTCAAATAAAAAAAAAAAAAAATTAGTGAAGAAAATTAAAGAAAAAATGTGGGGGGAAATTATGGCAAATGGTGATAGGTTGTGTGATTGGTTTGAATTGCATCACATTGTTCAAGATTTTTGTGGGAGTATCAAAGAATAGATTGAGAAGAAGAAAGACCTTTTAAAGCTTGAGAAAACTGCAAGATAGATTATTCACATAATGAACACAAACAATGACATGTATTTGGCTAGAAATGGAATTCATGACCACATTAGTGTATCAATAAAGTCATTATATATTATTAAAAAATGCCAGAGTATAAGTGAAGGAGAAGAATATTTGAACTGATTTGGGAGAAAGGTCACAAAAATGGGTGACAAGGAAAAATTAGCTATAAATCTTGGTTTGCCTATTTTTTTCTCTAGTAACTCATCAACAAAATTCTTTGGAAGGGAAGCTTACCAAAAAGAGTTGGAGGCCAAAATGACATCTCAAGTAGTCAAGTTTCCTCATGATACAATTTGTGAAGGCATTTTGAATTGCATCAAACCATTGGCAAATCTGAAGGTACTATTAGGTGTAGCATTGCTTTCAAGTAAATATTCCAAATATGGATGTCTAACAAAGTTGCAGGTCATCTACTATAACATAACAAAAGTTCAAACTCCAAATGAAGCAGAATTTAACATCCTAAACAAAATGAATGAATCTTCAATCATCTCATAAGGCATCAATTAGAATATGTGAAACTTGGAAAGTGATTTTAATCATCTTTGTAGTTTTTACTTTATGTCTATTTCTAATGGTTTGATATGAGTTTTCAGTTTGAACTTTGTTTCTTCAACAAGATAAACGTAGCAGAATCCAAATACTATTTTGTTGAATAAGATTGTCAAATGCAAAGGCAAAAAATATTTTTGATACTGAATTTGATGCTACTTTAAGACTCTTCCCATGAGGCAAAATGACCTTAAGCTATTGTTGCTCCCTTATTTCTATATTTATATAGAAGTGAATTTAGGGTGACTTGCTAAATTTATGTAATGGTTGTAAAGTTAATACTTATAACTCATGATTATAAAATTGGGTATTCAAATTTAACTTTTACAATATGAATCCATTGAATTGTATCAATTTGTTAGAATGCTTAGAATAACTGGGGGGGTGCATTAGTTATTCAAGGTCCATTAGTACCAATTGAACAATCAAATAATTAAACAATGTTTTGTTCTACTTATCCTACTGCTCAGTCTCTACTATAATATGAATAACAATATTAACTAGTAGTTTATTGTCCTAATATAAGTAGCTTGTAGAATATAAACATTTGAAATGCAAAATACCATAATAAAACTCAACACAAGTTTGACACTAATATTTAATGTGAAAACCTAATTTGGGAAAAACCACTAGCAACATGTCACCACTTTTTCACTCTTATGAAGTGAGCTATGCTAGGAGCCAACCTTGTTAAAGGTTACAATACAGACTGTTAAATGTGACCTTTTTAAAGGATTTAATCACCCTATTAGAAGTGGCCTTGTTAGAGAACTTTAGAACATTCCTCTAGAATGTCACCCAATTAAAGGATTTATACAAACTGATATGTCCTTAATGACTTTTAGGTCAACCTTGATTAAAAGGATTTCAATACAAACTATTTACAATGATTAGAAAGAAAACAATAGGGTTTGATCTATATGATTACAACTCACTTTGTAGTTTTAGATCTTTGTTCTTCTCCTCATACAGATTCATTGTCTAGCCTCTGTTGTCATTTCGGATTCACTTGGCAACTCTTTAAGCAATCACCCTACACTTCTTCTCAACTTGATTAAGCCTTCTTCTTAGATTCGCCCATCAAAAACATCAGTAATAGTTCCAACTCTCTTAAACACTTTCAAACACACATAACTACTCTGCTCTCTTCTTTGATTTGCATTCCTTCTAAAAGTCCACTTCTGTGCCTCCTTAAATAGGCAATTATGATCTTTTGCTGCTTAATTTACACCATAGATCTTAGGTTTTGCAATGTGATCCAATAGATTCATTGTATCTAATCATCATTATGTTTATCTCTCCTTTTCTAGAAACTTCTCCTTGAATTTATCTCTTTGATCATTTACCAAATCCTCTCCTTGAATTAAATGATCCAACTCGTCAATCCTTATCTTCAACACAATTTCCATATCCCAAGAAATCAACTTAGTCGGCTGAAAGAAAAAGCATTCTAAATGTTATCACTTGGTCATCCTTGGTTTCTTACACTTGGTCATCATTGGATCACTCAGTCATCACTTGATTTCTTGCTTGACACTTACACTATTTACTCGATTGAAATTGATGCTTGGTCAACACTAAGTTTCACTTGGCTTGTATTGACACTCGACTTGCTTTGTTGTGGCACTCGATAGATGCTAGCATCCCTTGGCATGAACTTTAAGTTCCTTAATATTCTATTGTATTCCTTGGTCAAGCTTATATAATCTTTCAGTATCTTCTCATGTCTTCATAATTTAAATAATTGAATTATCTTGTCAAAGTCTAACTAATCAAATGTCCATTGTAGCTTCCTTTTAATGACTCAACCTTTTCTCTACGTTCTTGTGTTATGAGAAAATTCTCAAATCCTCTTTATCAATCAAATAGATATGACATTTAGACCAAATACAAACATGCATCATTAGTAGATTTGGCATCAATGACAACATAACAATTGTTTCAATTATGTTTTCCAACAATCTCCCTCTTTGGCATTGATGGCAACACCTCAAATATTTTATTTTATGAATACAATCTCCCTCTTTGTTACCATGCAATACAAAAGATTTCACTTCCATGAGTAACCAATAAGAAACCAATATCCTTAGTTTCATTATGATTCTCATCCATGCAATTTCATAAACTCTCTCTAAGTTCAGAGTTCACACTCCCTCTGTCATAGATATTTTTGCCAGTCAGCATCTATAAACTCTCCCTATTACACCTTGTATACAATATTTTTCATATTTTTTCTCATTTATTTTGTATACATACTCCCTCTCTTGGAAAACAATGCCAAAGATACTATCTCACTTGGTTTGATTTTCTTCATACATCTTGATTATGTAGATAATTACATGTCGGGGCTGAATTATGTCATCTATCATTTGTATATGAATGATTTGTTATGCTCTTCTTCTTCTTTCCTTTACTTGACTACCTTAGGCAGCTCCTAAGCTAGAACTTTCTACATAAATGTGTAATGTATTCTGATTATCACATTTGATGCATAGCACCATCTTTCCTTAGGTTTATTTTCTTAGGGGAATCATCCCCAATTTACATCTAAGATATTCATGAGCATCTTTCACTAATTTAGGTTCAAATTCACAAAGTAAGCATGTATCACTTTTGAGCATCTTCCTTGTCATAAAAATAGATTCTGCATCTCTAATAACTTGTTCAGGTTTATGATGTCTTCTTACATACTTGCCTAGCATATGTGGTCTCCTTCTCTATTCTTCAATAGGGTTATCTCAAAAAATAGTCTCAGTCTCATTATATATTTCTTGTTTAGGTCCTAGTTTTGGTTTTGTATGCTTAGCATTGTCATTCTAATGGCTAACATTATCTATCTATGACTCAACATCTTTCGCCTATTGCTCGACACCCAATGTCTACTGCTCAACAACCTGCACCTTGGTATTCCATGTCTACTGGGAAATTGTAGCTTTATTCTTTTGTTTAGTAGGAGTGATAGGATCACCATCATCCACATATATGAATGTACTATAATATTTAAGTTCTTTCTTACATTGAACATCATTTCTTTCTACAAATTCATCAACTTTCACATTTACACTTTCCACAACTTTGTTAGTAGATTTTAAAAACTTGTAAGATTTACTCTTGGTGGAATATCCTAGGTATATACCTTCATCACTCTTAGCATCAAGTTTTCTATTCCTATTATCCTTAAATATGTAGTATTTTCTTCCAAATATTTTAAAATACTTCACAATAGGAGTATATCCATACCACAATTCAAAAGGTGTAACATTTGTACCTTTCTTGACTTGCACTCTCTTCAAGGTATAGACAACAATACTAATAGATTCTCTCCAATATTTATGTGATACATTCTTCTCCATAACCAATGTTCTATGGATGTCCATTATTTATCTATTTCTTCTTTTAGCTATCCCACTCTAAGGAGGGGTCCTTGGTGCTTACATTTGTCCTTTAATTCCTTAGTCATTATAGAATTTTTTGAACTCATTGGAAATGAATTCATCACCTCAGTCGGATCTCAAACACTTCAAACTCTTCCCTATTTATTTTTCAAATATGGCCAAATACCACTTAAATAATATAAAATCATTAGATTTATCTTTGAGAAACATCATAGTCATCATCCTAGAGTAATCATCAACAAATAGAATGAAATACTGTAAGAACTTGCCTTAGGAAAAAATAACACCAAGATTAAGAAGCTCAAACACTAGCACAATATGAACCAATAATGGATGATCAGAATAAAAATAATGAGAATATCATATGTGTACATACACACTAGAAGTTCCTTTATATAAAGGCATCTAGAATAACTAGGAGTTAGCAAAGTGATAAGCCTCACAACTAAGCACATGTACAACAAGAGTAAATTGTCCTCCATTGAGCACAAAAGTTTGTGTGATGATGAGAGGATAAGATTACATAGGTGTATCTCATAAAGAGATGTTGTAGACACCATGTGCTCAATTGGAGTGTGAACAACTATGTTGTCTACATGACAACTCAGATGAATATGCAAACTTCTGTGTTGTCAACAAGACAACTCATATAACTATGCATACTCCTAGGTGTCTATTTGATAAATAATAAAATTATGTGTTTAACCTAAGTAAACTTAAGAAAAGTGTAATAATAATTAATTGTTTACACTAACACCCCCCCTCAAGTTCAACTTAGGGGAATGCACTTAAGCTCACAAAAGCTATGATGAAAATGCACGATGGGCCCTGGCTACTAGACCATGTTAGATACCCATGTACAAATGCAATGATCTACATACAATGCTATGCAATCTCTCTAAAAACAAAGAAAGAGGGAAAACTGCATGAGAAAAACCCTCCCCCCAAAAGAGAGAAGTACAATAAAGAAGATGAGAGAGAAGAAGACCTTATGTAAGGAAAAAATCCCTCCCATAAGAAAGAAGAGAGAAGTCAAGGGAATCCCCTTTCTAAAATATCTTGTACCCCCAAGAGATCTCACAAATGAATATACTTGACCTCAGTTTAGGGTTTGGTGAAGGTATCTGCAACCTACTCTACTATAGGACAATACTACAATTTAATGACCTACTCATGTATCAGCTCTCTAATGTAGTGCATATGAACCTCAATTTGTTTGGTGTGCTGATGCTAAACTGGATGTTTTGAGATCTCAATAGCACTCTAATTATCACAATGAATGACTATGGGTTTAGGTATATCAAATCCAAACTCCTTCAGAATATGCTAAAACCAAATAGCTTCTGTAGTTGTAGTGACAACTCCTCAATGCTCAACCTTAGTTGAAGAAAGAACAATAGTATTTTGCCTTTTACTCTGCCAACAAATGGGGCCAAAATGAAGGTGAAACATGTAACCTAAAGTAGACTTGCGAGAATCAAGATCCCCTACATAGTCTAAGTCTATATAACCAACCAATTGAAGTCTGTTGCATAGTGTATCCCATGTGTATGTGTACCATGTATGTAGTGCAAGATGCATTCGGTAGCCTTCCAATGAAGCTCATGTGGCTCTTGCACGAAGCAAGAAATCATGCCAAGTGCAAAAGCTATGTTAGGGTGTGTATGTGTCAAGTAAATGAGACTTCCAACCAACTATTTGTACAATGTAGCATCAACAAGTGGAGAGGAACACTTGGCCTCTAACTTAACAATTGAAAGAAAGGGAGTAGGTGCAAGCTTCTAGTTGCTCATGTGAAAGTGAGAAAATAAATCAAGAGCATACTTGGGTTGAGAAAGTGTGATCCCAGCTGAAGACTGTGTGATCTCAATACTAAGGAAATAATGAAGTAAACCCAAGTCAGTCATAGCAAATCTATCCTGCAAAGAAGTCTTGACACTGAAAATGATGGATGGAGTACTTCCTATAATGATCGAGTCATCTACATAAAGCATAAGTATCAAGTGTGAGTCATCCCTCTAAAGAATGTAGACATTTGAATTGGAATGGCACCTAGTGAATCTTGTTGAGAGTAGAAAGGAATCTATCTTGGCATACCAAGCTCGAGGATCCTACTTAAGACCATAAATATACTTCTTCAACTTTCAAACCATAGTAGAATCTTCTATGAATCCCTAAGGCTGCTCCATATAAATCTGCTCATGAAGATCACCATTCAAGAATACACTCTTCACATCTATCTGATGAATAACCAAACCATGAGCTGTAGCAATAAATAGTTTCAAACTAATGGAGTTCATCTTAGCTATCGGTGCAAAGGTCTTAGTATAGTCAATACCAGGAACCTGTGAGAAACCTTTCACAAAAAGTCTAGCTTTATACTTGTCCACACTTCCATCCATTGCAAACTTGGCCTAAGAGATCCACCTACACCAAACCAACTTTGTTTCCTAAGGAAGAGGAACTAAATCCCAAGTGTTATTTTTAATTAAAGAAGTATATTCCTCCCCCATGGCCTTGTCCCATCCAGGAACCCCCGATACTTCCTTAAATGACTATGGATCAGAAGCAATGGCAATATAAGCATGTGAAAATGATTTGTGTTATGACCTTGTCCTCCTAGTATCTGAAGGATTCTCCACCAATGAACCTACTAAATCAAGTGTTTGTTGTGCCCAATGAGGTCTAGTGGAAGAAGAAAAAGGAATATCCTCAATTGTTTGTGAAACCTACGAAGGTGGTGTCCTGTGAGTCAAAGGTGAAGGACTATCATCTTCCAAGTCACTATCATCACTATCATCACTTTTCATGAAGGAGGAAGGAGGAGTTGAAGGAGCCAAAATTGGATAAGTCTCTTCAAAGTGAACACTCCTCTCAAAGAAGATTTCATGTGTCTCTAGATCCATGAGTTTGTATGCCTTAAGATGGTCAAGATATCCAAAAAATATACAAGGTTTTCTTTGAGGTTCTAATGCCTTGCATTTTTGTGGAGGTATCCTTACCCATGCTAGACAACCAAAAACTTTAAAGTGTTTTAAACTTGGTTTTCTACCACACCAAGCCTCAAAAGGTGTAATTCCATCTAAGCCCTTATGGGGACTTCTATTTTGGATCTAATTGGCACAACACATGGCTTCTACCCAAAAAAATTGATCTAGAGAGTTATGTTGAAGCATACAAGTGGTCATCTCCTTAAGGGTTCTATTCTTCCATTTAGCAACACCATTTTGTTGTGGCATGTATGCAATTGAATGTTGAAGATTAATACTCTCATGAGTACAAAAGTCTATAAGCCTTGAGTTCACATATTCCCTTCCATTATCTATTCATAGAATCTTGATGGCTTTCCTTGATTTCTTCTCAACTTGAGCTTTGAAGGTGATAAACTTATCAAACACTTCACTCTTATGAGCTAGAAAGAAGACCTAAGTGTAGCATGAAAAGTCATCAATGAAGGTGAGAACATAGCAAGCCTTTCCAATTGCCACCATAGAATCATCCTTTAGATTTTTCACCACAACCAAATTAGGAAGGAATTCCACTTTGTTACCACATCCATAGTGAGTTATTTGGTAGATTGAAAGAAGGTTTTTGCTAAGGTTGGGAACATGAAGAACATCCTTGAAGACTCCATTATCCAACTCATTATTTCCTTTTCCTTTAACTTCCACTTGTGTGTCATTTCCTACATAGATGTAAGGTACATTTGATGGTTTCAAAGAGGAAAAATGCTCCCTTGAAGCACCCATATGATGTGTAGCTCCTGAATCAAGAACCCATTCCTCAAAATTGTTTGTACTTGCTACCAAAGCTTGTCCCTTACCTTTTGAAGTGGTTGAAGATCCCTTATCCTTATAGGCATTTGGTACATCAATTTTATGTTTCCTCATTAATTTTAGCAACTCGTCAATTTGCTTATCCTTATGTTTCCCTTATTTTTGGAAAAAGACTTGACTTGTTGTGAGGAAGATTGTTGTGTGAAGGAAGATTGTTGCAAGGAGGTAGAAGAAGATTGTTGTATATCATCTTGTGGCTTAGCCTTCCACTACTTTTGCTTCTTGTTGGAATTTTTTACACCTTGATTCCCTTGATTGGCTACCAAGGCTTTGTTCTTTGAAGACTATAGAATTCCCATACTCACTAACTTTTCATGTTCTAAGACCATCATTCCTGAAAATGATTTGAATGAAGGCTTAGTGAAGGCACTACCCATTATTAACTTGTGAGTATTATAACTAGAAACAAAAGTTGCATATTTAGGAGGAACATGAGTCATCACATGTTTGATCAACTTTCCATCCTTGATGGGTTCACCACAATCTTTAAGTTGTGCCCTATACATGTCTACTTGGGTAAGATAGTCCTTGATGGTGTCAAAATTTCTAGGATCTATTTTGAGAAGATTGTCCTCAATGGTGTAGGCCATATCTTCATCTACTATCCCATTCAATGCTTCAAGTTTATCCTAGACTTCTATTGGATTGTCAATATTCCTGATGTGATATTTGATAGGATTTGAGATATTCTTTAACAAGGTTCCTAGGGCCATTTGTTTTTTTGATGCCCAATCTTCTTTACAAGACTCATCAGCATCATCATCAAGTTTCTTTGCTACACTAGTTACATAACGTAGTAAACCTTTTTTAACCAATGGTTCCTTTATCGTTTCTTTCCAAGTAGCATAATTATGTGGAGTTAACTTTGAAAAAGAACCCATAATTCAAAAGAAAGAGCACAATATCAAGGAGACACAAGAACACAAGACACCCCCCCCTGTCCTTTTCACTCAATCAAAGAACCCCCCCAAATTAATGCTTTAGGAAATTTATAAATAGTGTGTTTACAATAAGCCACTTGTCAAAATGAACAAAAGTAGACTTCTAAGTTTGTTGTTTACAACCTCCTCTTGGAGTTCAATTTGGTTCTTAGCAATGTAGCTCGGCTATACAACAAATTTGAAGTTTAATCAAAGCAATACAATGCAAAAAGGACCTAGTTTTGAAAGTGGTATTTTTGTCCACACAAGCCTATAATTTGATTGAAGATCTGAAAAGTAGATGAAAAATTATGCACTTTAAAAAAAAATAGAACCTAAATATGTGTCCAGATGAACCCAAACTAAGCCTTTGAAGTTGCAAAAAAATTCAGGAACAAAGATCTCAAACATCCTACACTAATGTGTAGATCATGAAATTCTACCCCAAAACAAAAAAAATTGCTCAGAAAAAGGAGTATGTATGAGGGAGATATCACTATTTGAAAATCACCTCTGTACTTATTTTTCCTGAATCATCGCCATCGCACCTCCAAAGATCAATTGACTCTAGATTTCACCTCAGATGTTTGATTTTGATGAAACAAAAGTTGATTTGGTGGTTTTTGACCTTTTGAATATGATGCCTATATCTAATTTGCGCCAGTAAGCTCCAATCTTGTCCTACAAAAAAATCTCTCCTATTGGTCTAAAAGGCCAATTTTTTCCCAAAATTTTGGAAATAAAGTCCAAATCCAAAAAAAATTGCAAATCTAAAAGGAGAAGCAAATGAAAATGTACAGATCTCAAAATTAATTGCACAGATCTAAAGAGATCATACCAATTTTGTAAATCAGGCCTTTGGGTTTTAGTTTGCAAACAATTTTTTTGTCAAATTTGACTATGGCCTAGGGCAGGCAAATTTATAGTCAAAATTCACTAAATTGATCCTCCAGATGAAATGGTGAGGTCCACTTAGGCTCTAGATACTCCAAATGAGTATAAATACTTTGGATCTAAATTATGGTCCTCCGAGAGGTGAAGCAAAAATGGTCTTCAATGGCTATGTGAAGAGAAGCTCCCTCAGCTCTGATACCACATCAGAATTTGCCTTAAAGAAAAATAACACCAAGATCAAGAAGCTCAAACACTAGCACAATATGGACCAATAATGGATGATTAGAATAACAATAATTAGAATATCATATGTGTACATACACACTAGAAGTGCATGTATATAAAGGCATCTAGAATGATTAGGAGTTAGCAAAGTGATAAGCCTCACAACTAAGCACATGTCCACCAAGAGTGGATTATCCTCCATTGAGCATAAAAGTTAGTACGATGATGAGAGGATAAGCTTACATGGGTGTATCTTGTAAAGAGATGTTGTAGACACCATGTGCTCAATTGGAGTGCGAACAACTGTATTTTCTACATGACAACTTAGATGAATATGTAAGCTTCTATGTTGTCAACAAGACAACTCATATAACTACACATACTCCTAGGTGTCTATATGATAAATAATAAAATAATGCATTTAACCTAGTAAAGTTAAGTAAAGTGTAATAATAATTAATTATTTACACTAACAAATACTTATCTCCATAATAGCTTTGAACATCAATAAGTTCACATAGGTTAGTATGAACCAATTCCAAAATATCATTGGATGCATATGTTTTGCTCTTGAAACTAGACTTTGTCATTTTTTCTAAGTGACATTGTTTACACATAGCATTGTCATGCTTCTTTAGTTTTGGTAACCCTCTTACTTTCTTCATTTTACTAATGCTCACCAAATTGTCAAAGTTTACATAATATAACCTTTTGTTCCATAACCAAATATCTTCTGGTTGTGCAAACAAAATGTCTCATCAAATAGATCTAGATATAACAAGTTACCTCTCATTTTATCACCGCTTCCAATCAGCTTGCCATCAACATCATATATCTTGGCCTATCTATGATGGAATTCAACTTTGTACCCTAATTTGTTTAACTGTGAAATACTCAATAGATTACATTTAATTCCTTCCACCTAGTAAACATTGTTACACTTGATTTTGTTAGTCAATTGAATAATCCCTTTATCATTACCAAATTTAACACAATCATCCTTGTATGGCTCAATGTTAGGATAAACCTCCAGACATAAATAAAAGTTACATGCAAATATAAATAATATCAGAAAATAATAGATCACACAGAAGAGAACACATGACACCAAGATTTAATGTGGTTCACCCAAACCTTAGACTACATCCACCAAACAAAAAGTCCAATATTATTACGATCCAGTGATTACAACTTGATTATAATTTGTAATCTCTCACAGCTCAATACTGCTACAATAAACAATTTTTTCATCACACCTTATCAAAGAAACCTAACTCTAAGCCCTTTTATACAAGTAATTTTATGCTACTTTAGGGTTACAACATGTTGGTCATATGTTGACCATATGTAGGCCACAACATCGGCCACTTCCCTAATTAGTCACCACAGACTAACACTCAATGTCCTCAAATTTATTTCTATCACTAGTCATATGATTAGAGGAACCACTATCAATTATCCATCTATCACTTTTGTTCACATATGAAATTAAATCAGTTTTCTCATCTTCATCTGAATCTTCTTTCATAGTAATATAAACAACTTCATCATCATTACTTTTAGATTCAATGTCAGGTTCATCTTTAGTAATGTAACAAGATTTCTTACCTTTATCATCTATGTTCTGTTTGTAGTCTCGTTCATCTCTCCTTCCTTTATACTTGCTTTCCTTTTTCTCATCCTTGTCTTCCCTATTAGGAAATCTTGTAGAAATTGACCAACCTTGTTGCATGAAAAATAAATTATAGGTAATTTACCTTTGTATTTACCTCTATCTCTTCCAAATCTTTTTACAATAAGTGCTTCAAGTTCATCAAGTTCATCATTAGAAGTTTCACTATCACTCTTCACATGTTTGACTTTTCTTTTTCTAAGAACCAATTGTGACTTAGAAGAAGATTCAATGGTAGTAGGTGTCTAGTTATCAAAATTAGTCATCTTAAAAGTAGTAAGTCTACCAATTACACCTTCTAGAGTCATATTGTTACCTAGAATGCATCTTAGTTCTTGTATTGTAGAAACCTTAATGACATATCTAGGAAGTAGAGTTCTCAATACCTTTCTTATCACTATTTCATTTTCAATTGTTCCATTTTCACCTTGAATAACATTGACAACTTCCTTGATTCTTGTGCAATACTGCACTATGTTCTCACCTTCTGTCATTCTCATTTCATTAAAATTTCCACTCAAACTCTTTTATTTGGCTCTTAAGACATTGTCATCTCCTCCATATATGGTCTTAAGTTTGTCCCACATCTATTTTGCACTGTCACAATATTTTATATCATCAAACTTGACATAACTTAGGGATAAAGAAATCTCCAACACTGTTTGATTATGCTCTTATTTTTCTTTCAGTTGTTGAGCAAGCAGAGCAACAATTGTTATCTTCACATATTCATTGTCCACAAAATTTATTACATCATCACTACTACTAGATTTATGTAGCCTCATCAATATTTTTCATGCAGGAAAGTTATCTTTGTTCAGCTTTGGTACCTCCCTTTTGTGAGTCATGTTCTTTAGCTTTGAGTACCTTCAAACTTCTCTTTATAAGCACCATAGCTCTGACACCAATTGTTAGAATGTTTAGAATAACTAATAGAAGTTAGGGGGGGAGTAAATTAGTTTCTCAAGGTCCATTAGTACCAATTGAACAATCAAATAATCAAACACTTTTATGTTATTCTTATCTTGTTGCTCAATCTCTATTGTAATCTAAATAACAATATTAACTAGTAGTTGACTGTCCTAACATAACAGACCTACAGAATGTTAACATTTGAAACATAAAACACCATAATAACATTCAACACAAGTTTGACACTAGGATTTAATGTGCAAACCCAATTTGGGAAAAACCACAGACAAAATGTCACCACTTTTTCACTCTTTTGAAGTGAGCCCTATTAGGAGCCAACCATGTTAAAGGTTACAGTACACACTGTAAAATGTGACCTTGTTAAAGGATTTAATCACCTTGTTAGGAGTGGACTTATCATAGGAATTTAGAACATTCCTTCAGAATATCACCCGATTAAAGGATTTACACAGATCATTAAGTCCTTGATGACTGTTAGGTCAAGCTTGATTAAAAGGATTTTGTAAGAATTTTCCTAAGGGAAAAATTCACCCAGGAACTAAGAACTCAAACACAAGCACAACTGTAGACCAAAAATGGATATGATCAATTAATCAGAGTATGTCCGAATACATTGCTCTGTTCAGAATGTGATGTTCAAACACACTAGGAGTGCCTGTATATAAAGGCCTCTCAGGAAGCACCTAGAATGTCTCTAGAAACAACTAGGAGATAAGAAAACTAAGCACCTTATCCAACACTCTAGATGAATGGATAAGAATGACAAAGTGCCGTATGTGTGTAGAAGATTCCTGTGTTGTAGACAACATGTACTTAAAAGAGGTGTGCACCCCTATGATGTCATCAAGACATCTCACAAGAGTGCACAAACTCCTAAGTGTCTCACAAATAAAATAATGCAAAATGATTAAATAATGCATTAACCTAAGTAAACTTAAGTAAGTTTAATAAGTAAATACTTATTTACACCAACAAATTTCAATACAAACTATTTACAATGATTAGAAAGAAAATAATAGGGTTTGATTAGTATGATTAAAGCTCACTTTGAATTTATAAATCTTTGTTCTACTCCTCATATTGATTCTCTGTCTAGCTTCCATTGTCATTTAAGATTCTCTTGGTAATTCTTCAAGAAATACCCTACACTTCTTCTCAACTTTATTAAGCCTTCTTAGATATTCCAGTCAACAACATCAGTAATAATTCCAACTCTTTGGAACAATCTTAAACATGCACATCTACTCTAATCTTTTCTCTTCTTTGTATTCCTTCTAAAAGTTTGCCTTTGTTCCTCCTTAACTAGGTAGTTCTAATCTTTCACTGCTTAATCTACACTATAGATCCTAGGGTTTGCAATTTGATCTAATAGATTTATAGTGTCTAATAGCCATTCTATTTATCTCTACTTTTCTAGAAACTTCTACTTGATTTTATCTCTTTGATTATTTACCTAATCCTCTCCTTGAATTAAATGATCCAACTCATTAATCGTTATCTTCACCATGCTTTCCATATCCCAAGAAATCAACTTAGTCAACTGAAAATCACAATTTCTCATATGCATTCAAAATGCTATTACTCAATTATCAGTTGGTTTATGGCACTCGATCATCACTAGATCACTAAGTCATCACTTTATTTCTTGCTCAACACTTACATTATTTACTCAGTCAAAATTGATGCTTGGTCAACACTAAGTTTCACTTGGCTTGTACTGGCACTTGACTTGCTCTATTTAGGTGCTCAGTCAACACTAGCATCCCTCGACATGAAATTCAAGTTCCTTAATCTTCTGTTGTACTCCTCGGCCAAGCTTATACAATCTACCAGTCTCTTCTCATGTCTTCAAAATGTAAAAAATCAAATTATCTTGTCGAAGTCTAACTAAGCATATGTACATTGTAGCTTCCTTTTCATAACTCAAGTTATGAGTAACTCCTCAAATCCTTTTCATCAATCAAATAGATATGACATTTAGATCAGATAGCAATATGCATCATCAATAGATTTGACATCAACGACAACATCAAAATTATTTCAATTGTAGTTTCCAACACAATTATCATGTGTAAATAAAGTAATGAGATTGAAGACAATTTTTTTCATTTGAATTGTAGATATTTTCTCAAAAATCATTAAGGATTGTACCGTAGAAATGTATCATATGAGCATAATAATGCAAATAAAAAACAATAGTAATGAAAAAATTTGAATGAATCATGATTGATGGAATCATCTATCATTAGATGTACATTTTTTATTGACATTGGACATTTAGAAAATGATATAACTTATTATGCATGATAGATGAATCATGATAAGATTCAAAGAATATTATCCAAAACCCATAATGTAGGACATAGTAATTACTAATAAGTATTAAATTCAGAGTTGACTCATCATACTATAATTGTTAGAGTTACCACAACATCTCATCATTTGAGTCTTTAGATTCCTCACCATAAATTTTAAACAATCCTTCATTATGCTTCATGTTTTATCTAGTCTACATATATTCTCTTGCCTGATCCTTAGCTTCAACATCAATGCTACCGATACCACTACCTTAGTGATCTCATTATATGAAATATTTCCTAAACCTCTTCTATGGCATTTCTTCCTCCACAATTCCAGTTCCCTTTCACAAGAAAAATTATTGATTTTATATCTAGATGTATATAGCCTTAGGAAACTTTCCAAATTCTTGTCTAGTTTATTTCTTACCTTTGATTTTAGGAACTAAAAAGCACTGAAAACTCTCCCATCCTCTATAGACACCAATATCATGGTCAAACATAATTCAAAAACCTTGAAAAAATATGATATTGAATCTTGCAACACTTAACTCTGAGCTAGATTTCACCAAAGTTTGGTCACTGATCCTTCTTCAATAGGGCTATGCATAAGATCATATTGTTCCTTCATTGTAATGGGAAAACGATGTGACTTCTCTCTTAAACAAGATTCATCTAAAACTCCATTTACAATTACCCCATTGATTTCTTCAGTTTTGCAAAATTGATCTATCAAAACCTATAATTTATCTCAAAAATCTTTTGGACTTCTTAAACTCCAATAATGGGGAAAAAAAATACACATTGATTCAATTAATTTGTGTCAAGGAAATATTTCTTTAATTTAAAAGGAAATATTGTAAGAAATTTCCTTCACAAAATCTATTAGAAACTCAACAATCTGTTTAAACACTTCCTTTGTTAACAATTAATTTTGGCTGCTCGGGTTTCTTTTCTTTTCTCATTGATCCACATCTTCCATAATAGTGCATTGGTATCTCAAAACCTTGTATGTTGTCACATAACTCCCCCTTTTCATCAATATTTAAAAAGTTAACAAGATTATCCAAATCTATGATTGTTATCCATCCTAAAAGTTTTTCATCCATAGAAAATGAATCTATATTTCTATACAAATTATCAAGGGCCACGCATGTCATTTTACGTAGCATATGATATTCTACAATATACATAAATATTTGTTGGATCTTCTTTATTATATTTCTCATTTCCTCTAGCATGGGGAGAATGGTTGCTAATTTTAAGGTTTTATCTACATTACTTAACCTTTCAAGTAGCTCACCATATTTCTATTGACCACCCTGATCATTGCAAGTTGACTCCATTGTACCAAGAAATGATGGATATTAAAAAAACTTGATGATATGGTCCATCCAAAGAGATCCATCTGGTATTATTATCCTTAAGATCTTTCTCCCATTAGTTAGTCCCTCGAAAAACTATTGAAATTGTCTAAATTTTTTAGGACTTTGAAAAAAAATCCTATAGTTCTCTTTGATTAAAACTTCAACTCTATATATTTTTGAAGAGTCATTGACAACTCCAAAAGCTAGACTCATTCTATGGGTCATGTAGTGAATGCCAAAAATCTAAGATGCAAGAAAATATTTTAACTTTGTGACAAGACCATTCTTTTGGCCTTGCATTACTGAAGCTTCATCTTCTCCAACACACATCAATTTTTGGGCAATTGTCATTTTATCTATACCTTCATATTCAATTAGAGAATTTACTAGTTCAAATATGTTTTCTATTGTCAAATTATCCTTCATTTCAACAAAAAATAGTGTATTGTCTTAAAATGGACACACTTTCCTTTTAAAGACCATTCAACTTCCTCCTCTTCATGATTCCCTCTTTGGATGATGGATAGGTGCATACTATTCTCTCTTTTCCTCTTCTCTCTTCCATCTTTCCACCTTATCTCTGTATTATATGCTCTAGATTTCTATGGCATTTAGAACCCATCCTCCTAGACTGAGGTTGACCTAGTCCTCCTAGGTCAACATATTCCTAGATTAGGTCAACCATGACCAACCTAGTCCCTAACAGTTCTAGATCTTGAGGCGTGAAAGTCCATGGGGGTTTAAATAGTTTATGACCATTATCTAGTTGGCCTATATTGTTTTACCACTCGAAAACTCATATATAAAAAGACTTGGAGGCTTCATTTTCATATCTCAAGAATCTCATTTCATATCTCATCTCCAGTAATTCAATATCTTTCTCTCTAGTGAATATTTCAGCCTTTTTTATTCATGGAGTTCAAGCATTCAAACATTTTTCAAGCATTCAAGCAAGGAGAATTGTATCTAGCATTGGAGAATCCTTTGTGAGAATTTCCTCTTCAAGAGCTAGTGTATTGTTGGCCATTAAGGAAGGAGATCTACATTGAAGCATTAATCATCTTCATTGATGCATGTCCATATCCATGGAACCATGACAAAGTTATGATGTACACGCGGGCAAGGTTAATCTTAACATTTATCTTGTTCTTTATAGTCCTTTATATTTTTGTTTATTATTTACAATCAATTCTTTAACTTAGGGCTTGACCAAGACAAGTCCTCATCAAACCCCAAGCCCCAAAACCTATCTTTTTTGTGTTGATTTTTAGATTAGGGGACAAAATAATTATAGATCTAATACCTACAGTTCACAAGTTTTATGGAGTCATCAGTTTTGAAGTCACAGACTAGTCAACCTATTTGTAGGACATTGTTCTATGTCGACCTAGTCCTTTAGTCTTAGATTTTGGGAGATTTATAGCCTTTGTTCCTTTCTTCATTTCATTCCAAGATTCATGCATGGAAGTTTAGAAAAGTTTCAGATCCAAAAGTTATTGAGCAAAAATACATTTTCCTCTATGCATTTCAAGGTGATTCCCTTACATTTCATTTCATATCTTTACCCTAGATTTGCATCTTAATTGGGCTAAGTGTATTCATATAACATCTATATTTATATTTCTTACGTAATTAGTTCAATTTAATATTCACATTATCCTATTAAGGGCCTAAGAGACTGTATTTAATTTTATTGCATTCCTCTTTAGGACCCATAATTAGTATTAGCACCATTCTATGTTTGGATGCTAGCTAATATAATTTGAATCATAAGTGGAATCATACTTGGAAATCACCCTCTTTCCCTCACATATACATGTTTGAATGGCTCAATGCCCTGTAAAGTGGAAGTCTATATCCTATTAAAGGGATTCTATTTTACAACTGAATATTTTTGTGAACCTGATGTGAACCCCCTATCTTTTTGGTGTTGGAATATTTTGCATATCGTTTTCCTCTTATGTTGGATGTTCTTTACTTTGGTTAGATATTAATAGGTTTTCTTTTTGTGACCTTGTCTTTTTATGAGCTTAATTACACAAAGCCCTACCTTTAGCATTCCATATGGCGAAGCTGTAGACTTATTGGTTCGTTTGATGATACTCACATTTTTGTCATGATCTTAATCCTATCACATAGCATAAATCTTCTTACTCATCTCATGACAAGGATGATAATAATATTTATATAGCATTGCTATTTTTGAAGCTCATAAGAAGCTTGTTAATAATGATGATAATAATATTTCTATCTTGCATGGTATATCTCACCTTATTAATACTCATGCTAAGTCTTTGATGATATGTTCTCAAGATAGGATTCCTTATTCCTTCTTCCACCACTATTGAACCTTCTATCCTAATTTATACCACTCTTTCCAACATATGTACATATTCTCCACCTCTTATGATTAATTCTATACAAGTTTCCACTCCTTTAAGTGTTATTTTTCCTAGTCTTTCACTTTCTATGGGTGTTCCTCCTACTTCCACTCTTTCTTCATTTCCTTCATATAATGTGGTTCATTTTACTTATTTTAACCCTTCATTCATTCCTTCTAATTCTCCATTGACACCCTCACATATTCCTTCCACTTCTTATACCTTTTCTAATCCATCTATTATACCCATGACTACTAGCACTACTTCTAATCCTATTGTTAGTACCTTGGTTCAAATTGTCTCTTCTTTACAATAACTTTCTCATTTAACTCAATCTAAGTACAATATGCCTACATGTGATGTTGATAATCCCCTTTTGTTAGATATGCTTCATGTTATTATTCCACAACATGTTGAGGTACCTCGTCTTGAGACTTATAATGGTAAGGGATGTCTCATAATCCATGTTAAAACTTTCTAAACTATATGTAGTAATTTTACTCATGACTATAGGCTTATGGATAAATTGTTTCCATGCACCTTTCAGGATACAACCTTGAAATGATATTTCTCTTTACCTCCTTAATAAATTGATTATTTTCAAACTCTTGCTAATGCTTTCATTCAATAGTTTTAGAATAATAATTGTCCACAAGTTCCTTTCATTGATTTAATGCATTGTAAGAAGAATGTTAAAGAGAAAGCTATTGAGATTATTGGTAGATTAAGAGATTTGTATGCTTAGATTTCTTATCTTATGCTTGATCATGATATTCAACACATTTCTATTTCTAATTTACAAAAAGACATTAGGGATAAGATTCTCTTTGCTGAGTATACCTCCTTTTCACACCTATGTGTAGCATTTCACCATTACCAATTACAAGTGAGTCAACTTGAGAGCTCTACTCTAATGACTCATGTTTCTAGTAATAAGAGTGATGATGTCTAGCATTCAAACAAGTTCTCTAAGTCTAATAAATTAATCAAAATTAAATCTCCAAATATAGATGATGATCAAGTAACTACTACATCTCAAGGTACAACTACTTTTCCCTTCATATTTTGTCCTAATTGAAAATATACTAACTTATCTGAGCCTTTTTCTGAGGTGATGACTAAGTTGATTCATTATCATGTTCTTAATCTTCCTCATATTCATCCTATTGATCCTAGTAAATCTCTACCTAAGTCTTTTGATTCTAATGTTTTTTATCAATATCACTATCAACCGGGTCATGATACTCAAAAGTGTTATGATTTGAAGAACATTATCCAAGACCTTACTAATTCTAAGGTTATTTCTATTGATGCTCAAGTTAATCATATGAGCAATTTTGTTGCACTGCCTAATCATAATTTGCAAATTTACACTAATCCTTTTACTTCACATTTAATAAATATCATTAATCAACCTTCTTTTGCTAAATTCCATATTTCTTATGATGAGAAGATAGAAGAAATGAATCATGTGGTTAATCATGTTGAGTTAGAGTCTCAACCTTTGATTTCTTCTCCACCTAATCCTAAAAAAACTCCACCTATTATTAGCTTTATTCAATCTGATATGTTTAAAGAAAATAATGGCACTCTTTACATTATTTCTAGAGTGGCTCATATTCCTTCTAGTGGTACTTTTGTTGATACTTCCTCTATTATGAATGTTATCATTGAAGAACACCTTTTTAATAAAGAGTTATAGAAGGATACTTATGATTCAATTCCTATATGGATTCAAACTTGTAACATTTTTCTTTACCGACCTCAAGGTTCTATCACTTTATCTATTACTATTTTAAAGAAAACTATTTCTACTACCTTTGTGGTTATTCCTACTTCTGATCAATTTCAAATTAAGCTTGGTATTCCATGGCTTTTTTCCATGTAAGGTTTTACTTCTCCTATTCATTAATTTCTCAAATCTCCTTGTGATGGAGTCATTGTTACTATTATCATTCTCTTTATAAACCATCATGTCCTAGAGATTGTGTTGAGATTGATTTTTATTGGCCATCTCATCCTCAAAAACCACCTACTTATCTTGATAATCTTTATAGAAACTATCAACAACATAACGTAGCTAAGATTATGGAGCTTAGTCTTCCTAAGGCTTTTTACCTCCACCGGTCTTGCCTCTTCATCTTTACCTTCTACGTATACATCTATCTTACCTTCTATATCCATCTCTTCAACTTCTACATCTCAACCCATTGATGTACCGTCTTTGAAACCTATGAGAATTGATCCTAATCCTTTTGCTATCCCTCACAAAACTATTCATAATAAACATGCACTTCAACATCATAAGTACTATCAAGCTAGATCTAAGTCTCAAGTTCATTCTCTTGCTTCTCACCCTATATCTTCATCTCAACCTTTACCTTCCTTTGATCACACCCTACATGCATCTTTGGAGGAGGTTTGACAAGGTAATACTATGCATTTGGATAAACATGATGATTCTATTTGTATTCTAGATATGAAAGATACTATAGATGATAGTAGTGATGATGATTTAATTATGGTATATAATGATCTACGTAACATATTTACAATCACTCCTAGTAATGAGCATAGTGACTCTTGAAGTCCTTCCTTAGGACTCAATGTGATTCATACTATTATAGATATGGTTCCTCTCGCAAGTTGCCATCCTTCCCCTATCATTTTAGACTATATGGGGGGGGGGGCATGTAGAATGCTTGTTGTGAACTTCATCCATAATGGTAGTTTATAGTTATTTTTTGTTGTGTTTCTCCCATGTTGTGCTTCTATTTTATATTTTCCATTGTATTTCTTTAGTAAATCCTTATTTCTTTGTTAAGCGTAAGGGGATAAAGTGATTGTTATGTCATCTACATTCTTCTATTTGAATCTCTCTTCTTCTATACGTGATTCTATGTTATGTTGTGCATGCTCTATTATTCATACCAGTGGTCTTGTTTAGGCTTCTTGGTTTCTTATGATATGGTAGCATTGATTTTTTTGGTCTCCATGTTATTGGCCCAAAAAGACTCTTCTTTGTATCTTTCTTGTGTGTCTTTTCCTCCATTGTGTCATAGTTCTACTTCCTTGGGGAAAAATGATATTATCATACTTGAAATAATATTACATATTATCATATGATCTTTTTGACCCCTTAGTTAGTACATCCCTCTTGTGCCTTATCTTTTTATGTGCTCATTTCCCTTTCTATGTTTCTCCACTTGGGGGAATCTCATAGTGGAAATGTTATTTTGTGGATGCATGTACACTTTTGTTAAAGCTATTTCTCCCATTAAGGCATTCACAATCACCTTAATGTGGGGGCATACACTCTACTCATCCTTTTTCCATGAAATATAAATACAGATTCTATGTATAGCTTGGAGTACTTCAATCTTAGTGCTTGATATGATTTCTAAGGTATACCCAAATCTCTGCATTGTTATTTCATACCTTTTATCCTCTCTCTCTTTTGCTTTTTCCTTTTTTAGTTTCTAGGAACTCTGGATAGTTCATGGGGGCTTGGTCTCCTTTTGGATCTCTCTCTAAACTTTGATAGTTTGGGAGGCCTAATCCTTGTTTTTCACCATACTTTTGACTACTAATAGTCTAGGAAGTCTGCTCTTTATCCTATTAGGATACACACATCCTTATGCTCGAATCGCCTTTCAATTATTCTTTTTGGGATATGAAGCTCTCCTGAATTTGAATCCCTCGATGGGCTAATCAGCATGCTACACACACTTGCTAGACCATTTGATTCATCTTTGATGGGTTGACTAGAATGCCACACACAATTGCTAGACTATTCAATGCCATCCCTTTTGTAGAGACCTTTTCCCCTGCTTCTTCCCTTGTTCCTTTTCCTTGTGTGGTTCACAATAAGACACAAAAAAATCATTGGGAAAGAAAATACACCACTTTTTTTTATAGTGCTTATCTCTCTTATTTTTAATCTAAATGTGATAAGACTCAATCCTATTGGGGGCTTTTCTTTCCTCTTTACTCATAATAAGATTTTCTCTTTTGCTCTACTTTATTGAGAGTTTAAGGAAACTCATACTACCACTAAAGTGGGGGCTTAATGTACCATCTTAAAATGGATAATCTTTCCTTTTAAAGACTATTGAGCTCTTTTCTTGTCATGATTCCTTCTTTGGACCATGGGCATGCTTGTTATTTTCTCTTTTTCCCTCTTCTCTCTTCCATCTTTCCACCTTATCTCTTTGGCATCTTCCCTAGCTTTTTGTTGCACCCAAGACCTATCCTCCTAGACCAAGTCAACTTAGGTCAACTTAGTTTAATCTATGTTGACCTAGGTCAACCTCGTCCTCTTAGGTCAACATACGCCTAGACTAGGTTGACCCAAGTTGACCTAGTCCTTGACTTTTCCAGATCTCGGGGCCTGAAAGTTCTCGAGTGTTTAATTAGTTTATGATCATTATCTAGTCAACCTTACTTGTTTTGTTGCTTGAAATATCATATATAAGGAGACTTGGAGGCTTCTTTTTCATATCTCATGTATCTCATTTCATATCTCATCTCAAGTAATTCAAGCTCTTGCTCTCTAGCGAGTATTTCAGCCTTTTGCATTCAAGGAGTTCAAGTGAGCATTTTTGAAGAATTTAAGCAAGGAGAATTCTATCTAGCATTGGATTATCCTTTTTGAGCATTTCCTCTTCAAGATCTAGTATATTGTTGACCATCAAGGGAGGAGATTCATATTAAATCATTCATCCTCTTCATTGATGCATACCCATATCCATGGCACCATGATGGGGTTATGATAGATCCATTGCAATGTGTGGGGATATCCTACATTCCTAATTCAAGATCTACATTACATAAACATGGGCAAGGTGATTCCTAATGTTTATCCTGTTCTTTACAGTCATTTATATTTACATTTCTCATTTATGGTTAATTCCTTATGTTGGCATAATTAAATATTCACTAATTACACTTACTTAAGCTTACTTAGGATAATGCATTGCATAGTAATTTGTGATTGAGACACTTAGGATTTTGGACCTCAATTAAAGACATGGTGTGGCAGAATTTCACTCTAGGTGGTCATAGTTGTTATCTCATTCCACCTTTAGTGCACATATCACATTATCATCCTCATGATCACACATACTTTATTGCATAATGGAGGATGATCCACCTTTCATAGACATGTGATTCCACCTTGTGTGGGTGATAGCTTATCTTCTCCTTATCATTGTCTCTTATCACCTCTCCTATATAAGGAGGCCTATTATGTACATTTTAGATCAATCCATTAGATGTCAAGCAAGTCCATTATCAATAATAGCATTCTTGCATCTTCATGCAATTGTCTTGCCAATCTCTTGTGGAAGTTTTCTTGGTCGTCATTTGATTCTAGGGGTGTTGTAGAGTTAGCTAAAACTCTAATATAGTATTAGAGCTCTCATGTTTTGAAGACTTCTCAAGAAGTGAAATCTTGTCTTCACTCATTGTTGGTGCAGCATTTGGCAATTTGGACATCACAATTTAGAGGAGATTTCAAGAGTCCTATTTTGTGACCTTCTATTGTAGGTGAAAATTGGAGCTTGCTGGTGTAAACCAAAGGTTGGCATCATATAGAGGAGGTCCAAAAACCCCTAAATCAAATTTTGTTTCATCCAAATTGAACATCTGAGGCCAAATCTAGAGCCATTTGATTTTTGAAGGTGTGATGGTAGTGATTCAGAAAAAAATAATTTCAGAGGCAATTTTCAAACAACGATATCTCCCTCATATAGACTCCTTTTTTCGAGCAATTATTTTTGTTTTGGAGTAGAATTTCACAATCTACATAGTAGTGTAGGTGATTTTGGATCTCTATCTCTGAATTGTTTTGAAAATCACTGATCCTATTTTTTGCAACTTTCACGGCTTTATTTGGGCACATCTGGTAACACTTTCATTTTTTTTTGAAAGTTCATGATTTTTCCTCTACTTTCCAGATCAGTAATTAGATTTTAGTGATTTGGAGCGTGCATATCACTTTCAAAAATAGGTCTTTTTTGGCTATATTTGCACTTGGTGAATACTTGGATTTCAATTTTCTTAATTGAGTTAGTAATTTGAAGGAGTTATCAGTTGATTTTAGTTATTCTTTGATTCATTATGGATTTTTAAAAAGTTCCATTTCTCACTCCATATAACTATCATGAATGAAAAAAGGAAATTTCTAATCAGTTGATGAGTATTGGATTTCTTAGAATGATTCTTGGACAAGATCTAGAACCAACTACAAGTGCTGCAGATAGAAGGGATAAAGCACTTGACTCTCTTAGATCTACCATCTCTCATGATTTTCTATATCACATTGCATCCTACACACATCCTCATGATTTTCTATATCACATTGCATCCTACACACATCCTCATGATGTTTATAGGTTTAAGTCTGTGTGATTTTGAGAATATTCAAGAATTTTTCTATAAGTTTAATTCCATTAGATTGGAGCTTTCTAATTGTGGCATTATTAAAGATGATGAGAAATTGATATTATCTATTCTTTCCAAGCTAGGTTCTGAATATTCAATCTTTTTTTCCACATTCTATGCTATTGTGGATGCTCTTGGTAGTGCATACAAAATGCCTTCTCTTGATGAATTTGTAGCTCATCTCACAATGAAACAAGAAAAGTTAGCACACATGGTTCAATTGAAGCGTTCCAAGTATCAAGTGTTGGTTGCAAATGAATCCTCTCCAAAGGCTCCCAAAGGAAAGGTAAACAAACAACACAAGGATCCTAAGCAACATGAATAAAGTGATGAATCTCCTTCACAACATAATATTGAATCAAATTCCTCTTCAAGAGAGGAAACATCTAGAAGAAAGAGAGATAAATGTTCTTATTGCAAAAAGTTAGGACATGATGAGCATAAATGTTTCCATAAGAAGATTGACGAGCTTAATCACATTCTTCAAAAGAACAATATCAGTTGCCATCATCAATTTCTTCTCCTTCTTCTCAATATTAGGCAACTTCCACATCTACTTCGACATCATCATCCAAAGGTAAAAGACAAGCACTCATTACTTCCACACATCTTGAGAAAGGTAAATGGCTTTTTGATTCATCACATCATATGGCATCTTCTATGGATATGTTTTCTTCTATTGAGCCTTGTAATTCTCCACCTATATTGATGGGTAATAATACATATGTGAAGGTTTGTGGGAAAGGTTCTATTACTATGGGACAAGGTACATTTAATGATGTGTATTATCCTTGACCACTAATATCCTTTCCATTTACCAAATTACTCATGGAGCACAAGGTAAAATTGTTGAGTTCACTCCTACTTATGTCTATATTAGGGACATGGAGACTATAGATTTCATAGCTATGGGAGTTGTTGATCATACATCATGCTTGTATTGTTTTGTACATTTTGTTGATAATGATGATGATATTCAAGGAGAGACATGTTTCTCATAGGCATTGGATTATATTTTTCTTGCAAGTACTCTTCATCTACATTGGAGTTTCTTCATTATCGGGGGGACATCATGTCTCCTTATTTCCTTCCTATGGAGGGATCATTCTTTATACATGATGTATGCAATTTTTGGGGGGTCTTGAGTACTCCATCCATCCATGTATCTTTTTTTCTTCTCTCTTTTTGGAGGAGAGTTTTTCCCAGGAGGTTTTCTCTCTTTCTCCACTTTATGAGAGATTACATTTCATGTATTGCATTGCATATTGTACATGGGTACCTAAAATGGCCTAGTAGCTAGGACCCATCTTTCATTTTGAGTTTAAGTGCATCCCTTAAGTTGCACTTAAGGGGGGGTGTTGGTGCAATTAAATATTCACTAATTACACTTACTTAAGCTTACTTAGGATAATGCATTTCATAGTAATTTGTGGTTGAGATACTTAGGAGTTTGCACCTCAATTAAACACATGGTGTAGGAGAATTCCACTCTAGGTGGTCATAGTTATTATCTCATTCCACTTTTAGTACACATATCACATTATCATCCTCACCATCACACATACTTCATTGCATAATGGAGGATGATCCACCTTTCATGGACATGTGAGTCCACCTTGTGTGGGTGATATCTTATCTTCTCCTTATCATTGTCTCTTATCACCTCTCCTATATAAGGAGGCCTATTATTTACATTTTAGATCAATCCATTGGATGTCAATCAAGTCCATTATCAATAATAGCATTCTTGTATCTTCATGCAATTGTCTTGCCAATCTCTTGTGGAAGTTTTCTTGGTCTTTCATTTGATCCTGGGGGTGTTGTAGAGTCACCTAAAACTCTAACACCTTAACCTAGGTCTTGACCAAGGAAAACCCTCATAAAACCCCAACCCCCAAAACCTTTCTTTTCTATGTTGATTTTCAAGTTGGGAGTGATAAGAATTGTAGGTCTTACACCTGAATCTCTCTTAGATTGTAAGAATTTGGAGTCCTTTCATTTGGAGAATATTGTAATGAATTTCAACTATTAATGGATGCTTTATGAAGCATTTTGTCATCTCTTTGTCTCCATCTTGTTGTGATTTTGGTTGTAAGTTGGTACGGGTGGTGTGGCCCTTCATCAGTGGCATTAGAGTGAGAGTTCCTGAGCATGCAGACAGATCACCAAATGTGAGGTAGTTTGCAATAGGACCTTGAGTTGGGTGAAGTTTGTCAAGAAGTTCTTGATTGTGTAGATAGATCACCGATTGTGAGGCAGTTTGCACAAGGTTCTTGTGTTACACTGGATTTGTCTTCTAAAGACTTGATTATGGAGAAGAGAAAGAAGAAGATGACTTTTGTGATTGGATGGATTCTAAGGATTCCTCAACTTGAGAAATTTAGAGAAAGAAATCAACAGTCATTGCTAGTTGATTTGAAAAAGCAAGTGAATGAATTAGAAGCTGAGTTGTAGAAACAAAGAGCATGTCACCAGAAATGAGATGTTGATAATCCCTTAGATGCGGAAAAGAAAGAAGATCTAGTGGAGTATCTGACATGTGGTAAAAAAGAAGAGCAAGAGGATGAAGAGGAAATTATTTGTGAACCTAAAGTTGAAGAAGATGAAAGAAAAGAGGAAGAGTATGAAGATAACCAGATTTGTATGCCAGAAGAAGATGAAGGTGATTTGAAGACTAAAACAATGGAGGAAGAGTATAATGCCTTAGTTGCAGATCAAGAAAGTGACGTTATTACATGCATTATTGATGACATGAAAGAGGCAAGCGAAGATGAATATGTCAAAGAGGTAAATTCTTATGAATCATGGGATGTTGTCTTTGAGATGAGTTTAAAAGATATTGATGATGGTTTGCATGAGAATCTTGTTAGTGATGTGTGGTATGAAAATGAAGATTGGTATCGTGTTGTTGGGTTGATTACATGTGTGATTAATTCAACAAGATTGGATGAGGATGAGAGTTATACTTGGATAGAGTTCATTGCAGAAGAGAGATTTCAGCAGCAAACACTTGTTCCAGCCAGGTGTTGGAAAAGAAGAAAGAAGGAAATATATCAGCACCAGATACTCTTTCTAGCTATGTGTTGGAGGAAGAGAAAATAAAAGTCAATAGTGGCTACTTCATTTTGTGAATCCATATTCACAAAATTTTTCCTACCATGGGAGTCAGATGCAAGAGCACCATGCATCAAAAAAAAATGTCGAAGATTAGCATGTTGGTTTTCTTGTCCCTATTGAGATGGAAGCTTATGGTGAAGATGAAGATAGTTATATATCTTTCTTTTGGCATCAAAGTGTGGGACACACTTTCTATCTACCAGGGGAGTCTGATGCAGGAGCATCTTGCATGGGAAAATTAAATTATTAAAATTAAAACTAAAAAAAAATAAAAAATTGAAGGAGAGAGAAAGTGACGAAGATGGAAGGAAAAATAATTTAAAAAATAAAATAAGGGAAAAAGGAGAAAAGAAGAATAAAAAAAAGAATTTTTATTTTTTAGGTGCATGGGTGGCATAAATAGGAAAATAGTTCTCATTCCATTTATCGAAGTGTGTAGGTGACATCTTAGAAGTTTTTGGAAAGTTCCTTAAATCATTCATTTAATATTTGTGGTGATCCATAAAGCAAATGTAATTTTCTAATTGGGCCACATGGTGGTGCTTAGCTATATTTAAGTGGAAATTCTAGAAAGTTTTAGATATTGTAGAAGATTGTAGGTGGAATTCTAGAAGGTTGTAGATGAGTCATGCATTGGGTGTCAAGTGCCTATTTAAGCAAGCCGTATGAACATTTGTGAGCAAGCTCTTCAAATGTAATCTCTTGTAAGGAAGCTGAAAGGTGTGAAGACCTCAAGGTGTGAAAGATCTCAAGGTGTAGCTCTTCAAGTAGAAGATTGGGAGGTAGAAGCTCTTTGAGTATAAACTCTTGAAGGATAGGCTCTTCTTGTAGAAGCTCTTAGTGAGGAATCTCTCTTATATTGTAAGAATTTGGAGTCGTTCCATTTGGAGAAAATTGTAATGAATTTCAAGTATTAATGGATGCTTTATGAAGCATTTTGTCATCTCTTTGTCTCCATCTTGTTGTGATTTTGGTTGTAAGTTGGTACGGGTGGTGTGGCCCTTCATCACACCTATAGTTTGCAAGCTTTCTAGAGATGTCAGATTTGGAGCCACAAACTACATCAACCTAGTTGCAGGATGTCCTTTCATGATGATCTAGTCCTTTAGTCTCAAATTCCAGGGAGATTTATGGGTTTTTTTCCTTTCATCATTTCATTTGAAGGTTCACAGATGGAAGTTCAATCCAAAATATATTGACCATAAATACATCTTCTTCTATGCATTTCAAGGTGACTCTTTTACATTTCATTTCATTTCATATGTTTGCCTTAGATTTCATCTTAATTAGGCTAACTGTATTCACAGAACATCTAGATTTACATTTCTTATGCAATTAGTTCAATTTATATTCTGAATAAGGCCTTCTCTATTATTTTATAATATTAAAGTACATATTCATGAAAAAAAAGATCAGGGGATACAGGATCACCTTGAGAGTTCACATGACCAACGACTATAAAGAAATACAAGTATTCATAAATAAATAATCACCCACCTCAAACAGCAAGAAGAGTGGCTACAGAGGGAGGTGGTTCAATTAATCATTATCTCCCCAACCATTTGTGGGGTATAGGGGTGAGAGAGGAACAAACCACCCAGCATCAACTTCTTTTTCTTTCTCTCTGTCAACCCTAGGGGGTGAGATCGCCAAATCTAGATGAGGGAATTGCCATTTGGAGGAGGAAGTAGGTGGCCAAATAGGAGCACGAGAATAAGGGGGCATCCAACTAGTAGGAAAAGTAAGAGTAGGGGGTGATCATTTGAAGCAATACCACACTAGAGAAATATAGTGGTGTCAGTGACTATCATTTCCTCTACTAGGAGAGCAACAAGGAGCTTAGGACCTCAAATTGTGTGTTTGACAAGCGGAGGAGCTTTGGTCATCGATGGAGAATGACCAAAAAAGTTGAAGTATTGAGGTACCCTGGGAATAGTACACGAGGCATTTCCCCAATGGCTATGAAGCTTTTGAAGGTGGGCCACCTCAAGCACAACCTTGTTGGCTTGTGCCTGAATCTACATCACAACATTGTTACAAATACATGCCTTAGTGTAAATAGAAAGATTAATTTCACGAAAGTGTTAGTTTATGGTGACTGATCAGGGAAGTACTATACATAGTTCATAAATTCTTTGGGGTTTAGGGCATCACCCTAAAAGAAAATTTGGGCTACTATTCGCCAATTGGCTATTGCTTATATTCAACAATTTATGGCTAACATATTGCAACTAGTTTTAACCCTAAAGTGGCAAAAATCCTTGTATAAAAGGGCTTAGGGTTAGGGATTATTCGATAAGATGTGAAGCAAAAATTGGTTCTTACGGTTGTATTGAGAGGTAAGGGATTATAGATTTTAATCAGGTTGTAATCACTAGATCATAATAATAGTGGACTTGATGTTTGGTTGACGTAGCCTAGGGATTGGGTGAACCATGTTAAATCTTGGTGTCTTGTGGTCTTTTCTGTGAGATTTATTATTTTTTGATATTGTTTATATTTGCATGTAATTGTTATTTCTATCTGTGGTTTATTCCTAATAGAAAGTTGTGAGAAAAAAGAACAAATTTTCTATCTTTCCAGAGTGTGAACAAGATCTCCATCCTAAAAGCATGCCAAATATGGGTGTACTTGAAAAAAATTCTAGGTGAATCCCCTAGCAAAATTATATATAAAGAGAAAGGTTCAGGCATAAAAGGATTAAAAAAATCATGAATCCAGTTCCAATACTATTCAGCCCATCTACAGAACTAGAAATATGGACAAAAGTTTCTAGTTGTCCACAAAAAGGACACCTATGGTTTGGAACACCCATATTCTTGAGCCAAGGACCCAAGGGGAAGCCCTAGAAAAGAGCACACATAGAAAAGTGTGCAATCTTTGGCTCGACAATGGCAGTCCAAATACTATTGAAGAGAAATCCCAAAGTCCATTGGGAAAACTACAAGTGCTAACACTAGTTGAGAGCGTTAACCATTGGAAAATGGGCACTAACCATTGGTATCCCATCTCCTAATTATAACTAAGAAGATGAGTGCAAGGATACCACTTTTAGTATTTCCACCAAGGCTTAACAAGTTGAATGATCATCTTATGAAGCATGCATGAAAGTATGCAAGACACCAAGATCTCAAAAGTTTGTCAATCTAGAGAGGGCAGATGGAATTGACATTGCATGTCCTGCCAAGATCTAAGGTTCATAATAGCCTTGGAAAAAAAATCCTTAGGCATTTTGATGCCACACTTATGAAAGTGCAAAGCATTAAAACTATGTATTTTAGCAAGTGAAATGCCTTCAATAATAAAAGGGACAGACCACCACATATTCTATTGATTTATGGATAAGTCATCCCTAAACCCATCACTATCCCAATGAAGCTAGGGCTTGATAGCTTTCTAGGCTCACCAAATACTTTTGATTTAAAAAGTTCCCAGATATGCATAGGCTTAAGCATAGTAAGAAGGGTAAGAAATCCATCCCCTTCCAAGTAGGTCTATTGACATGAAAACTAGAGGAAATGTAATTTTTGAGAAGCACCTTCCAAGATTTGTTACCGGTAATAGCACGAATCACCCATTCGACACAAAGAGTAGTGATAGGCCAACACTAGGGCAAAAAATAATAATACTAAAGAATTAATGATTTATAATGAAGTTTGGATGGTCTATATGTGTCAATCTGAGAGCATAAGCTTGTGAAAGGCATCTGAGCAATATGCTATCAAGGGATGATAGTTGTGAGATGAGGATTTATGAATGCAACTAAAACACACAAAATCTAGTCTATGAGAAATGAAATAAACCCAGTGATAGGAACAATCACTTCCTAGCAACAAGAACATAAGAAACATAAATGAACATAAAGACAATGATAATAACAAATGTAAAAATTTACAAATCCAATGAACATTAATCTAGAAGAAACAAACAAACATCATTCCAAAGAAAATAATAATACAATAATTTTCTAAATAGAAATCTGAGATGAATTTCTATAAATATGACAGGAATCTATTAATAATCTACACATTAATATAAATAATTTCCTGTATGGGTTCAAGAGCATAAATTGGCAATATGAATCACTTCAAGAAAATGAATAAAAACTTTGTAAACCATTTCACTGTCTTTCTCAATTAAAACATTAATTGGATTAGATATGTACTCATATGAAACCTTAAATACAAACCATACTAAATTGCTGAATTATGAATTACACAAACCATAATCATATTATAAATATCACTAGCATTCTACAGAGTGGCCCCTTCCTCCTTAGTCTGCTGAGTGATGCAATTCAAATACCTCTCTTAAACTATTTCAATCATACATTGTTCTATATTTCTGATCAGAGTCTTATTCATTCCAAATTCTCTACCCAAGCTGCTATATAGAACTGGAGGTGCTAACAATGGAATAAAATGACGTGGTCTATATTTGACTTGTAGCCAAATAGCTCATGTTCCCATGTGGATGCAACATAGAAGTAATGTCGTAATATGTTTTCACAATAAAAAATATGTAGCTAGAAAATACATTCTCCACTAGTCTTTAATGTCCTCCCCAAGTATGAATTTAGCTAAGTTGGAGGAGTTCTATGTTGAGTTGGTTACAGTAGCAAAATATAGAACAAAATTTGAAAATTGAAATCCAAGCCCATAATAGAAAAAATCACATTTTGAAAATGGCCTCTAACTTTTCCATCATGCATGTTCTAAGGATTCTATCGTGTGGATTGTAATTGGGCATGTTCTGGACAATACCTATGTTTCGAATTTTTGAGATTCATCTGTATCTGTCCACAAAGGGAAATGCAAAATTGACTGTCCTCATTTTAGTTGGTAATTATTCCTATTAAGATCTTTCTCAACATACTCCTTGGTCAATACTCTTGGAAGGAATAATGCTTTAAATTTTTGAGGAAATAATGAATGTTAATAAGATATAACAAGCATTACATTTCAAAATCGATGGAACTTTGTGTTTTTGAAATAGCTATAGGAAGATGCATAGCAACTAATAGGAAGAACCATAACCTGTTAGATAAATACAATTTCATCTATTTATTCACATATTCTATCTAATAACTATATTAAATATTACTTATAAATATTCGATCATATGCAACATAGAAGGAGAAAATGGAATAGAAGATGGGGATTGAAATGCATGTGAAGGCTTATATGAAGGTTAAAATATGGTATAATTTGGGACATAAAATGCTCTCATCATTCCCCCCAACTTAACTTATTGCACGTCCTCATGCAATCATTATGATCAAGAAGTTGTATGGTTTGTATTAGAAGCACTTGGATTTATGGCTTTAGACTTTGTCTCATCCTTGAACCATGATAACTCATAAACACAAATCCCTTTCTTTACTTCACATGACAATCTTTTTTTTTTTCTTCAATAGGGATATCGCTTTCAACATCTCTTTTTCTTTTTTTCTTTTCATTTTAAATTTTTATGGCATCATAGTTCAAAATGTATCTCAATGTGCACTGGAGGAGTTTAAATGGGAAAAATAGGAGAGATGGGAGATTAAACAAAGACTATTATACAATGGATATTATGGATAGTAGGATGGGATTATTAATGGTGATGAATGGGAGATAAAAGGATGATAGTCCTCCCTCCCAACTTAATGGTTGACTATCCATGGGAAACAAGGAGAGGATAGGGTGTTGCATAATGATCAAATATAATAAGCAATACAAATAAAGTTAAGAGATAAAATAAGGAAAAAAAAAAATCAATTTTTTTATCAACATGCATGGGTAGAGAGACCAAGGTGAGAACATAGAGTAACTAAGCAACTATTGCCACCAAAATGGAGGAATCTGCAACAATGACAAAGAGAAGAATCTGTAACCACAACACCACAAAATACCACCATATGATTGAAAGCATCAAAGAGAAGACCATTGGAAGGAACTAGAAAATTAGGAGAGTGACTGAAATTGAAGGGGCCACCATCATCAATTGAACTAGTAGCTAGATCATATAGGAAGTAGCACATTCCACTGAAAACACCTCAACTAAATAAGCAACTCAAACTATGGGTGATCAAAGATGTGAGGATCACGTTGAAGAGGAGCAGAGTTACGGAAGTGAGCGATAGGAGGTGCCAAGAATGAAAAGAACCATTGAAACCAATGAGTGTTCTTGAAAAGGAGGATGAGCAGAAAAACCAAGAACACCAATTATTGCATTTTTAAATTTTAAATTTTTTTTTTTTTTTCACATTTTGATAACGACAAGTGACCATTGGCAAGCCAATTTTCAATCACTCACTTCTTAATGACACTGTAAAAATAGTTTTCACCACTAAGGATTTATTTTACAATTTAGCATCTACAAGAAACCAATTTTCAGATATTAACTGGCCAACAATGCTCGAAGGTTTTCGTTGTTGGATCTTTTTTCTTTTACCTTTTTTTTTTGAATTTTTGAATTTTTCTTTTTCTTTTTCATTTTTTCATTTTTTTTTCAATAATTGCATAGAATGACCAAAGAAATGAAATCTTGACATGGATGATGAAAAATGATACCATCCAAAGCTTGATGACCTCATAGAAGGCACAATTGAGACTTGATTGCATAAGGAACTTAAAATGATCACCAAGAATAACCTCATCAGAACTAGAACCACAAACCACTTGCACTAGAAACATTTTTGATCTATGTATCCCAGACCACATAATCTGAAAATTCATTATAGATCTTCAAAACATATTGGGATGAAAGAAGTAATTGCAAGGATGATAATCTACTCATATGACATAGTTCTTTGATAATGACAAAACTAGATCACCTAACATGAAGATGTGCTACATATCCAACCCTTGTAAAGAATGAGAGATATCCATTTCCTAAAATAAACACACCTTCATTATCAAGGAAAAGGTCATAGAGTGAAATACCAACGATGGTCTCCAATGTGCCCATATAACTTCAAAGAGAAGGCACAACTTGAGAAAGGAGTGTAGTAGCTGACCCTATATTCAAAGTATCATCAGATGTGTTGTTGAATAATCATGAAGCTCATAGACCATGTTGCATATTTTCCTCCATTGAATCAATCACCAAAGAAAGGAAATCTCGTCTCAAAGTGGTGAACACTTTTCATGTGATCTTGAATAGTGAAGCACCAATGAAATGGTTATGCACTAGATAGCTAGCAAGCCCACACAATGTGAACAAATTCAACATAGTGTGTTATGCAATGCTTGTGTAGAGAAGCATCATCAACTGGCATTGATTCTAAGATTATCACACACAACAAGAGACCTGTAACCACATTCTCTAAACCAAACATATCAAGTATAGTAAATAAATATCATCCATTCAATAACTCTTTCATTGAGTATGTTATTTAGTTTTATAAATGATAGATAGAGTTATTACTATGAATAGATACTTGGTAGAATGGATAAATACAAAAAAACTCTTGTGTTCATATAATAAAAATGCAAATTTAACACTAGAGCACATACCTTGAATTGTTGAGATGTCACATGTTGCAATTTGCTAAAAGGACCAACAAAACAATCAATAAAGCTTAATTTGAAATCATCCAAAAACCAAAAGATTGAAGGGATTCCCCCCAACTTAACTTTATGCTACAAGGTCATGAAATCATTAGGATAACCAAATAAATTAGGTAATTCAAAGAGAGTAACACATATTTAGAATTTTGTGTGCCTTTTTGAATGATATCAAATATTTCAATAATGCAATGGATGTATTCCCAAATTAACTCTAGGTTATAAAAGTATAGGGAATTCAAATCATCCAAGGAATCAAGAAATCAACATGTGTAATCAATTAATGATGAGTTGGATATACAAGAACCAAGAATGAAAAATTTATACTTTGATCCTTGCTAAATAAATTTATCATCCATAGTGTATTTGGTCATCTTAGGAAATTGAAAAGAATCAACAATGAGGAATAATGATCATCCAGTTTTAACATTTTGGTAATGAATGCATAGAATCCCATATGATTGTGCTTAATCAATTATTGGTCCCAAATCAACAAGTATGTGAGGGATACATATTTTAACCATAGGCCTCCAAATGTCAATATGTATAAGTACAAGAGTGATAAAATATAGATATTGGAGGATTTGGCAACATGTTTGTGAAATATGGAATGTATATGGTTTAATATTTCTTAATGAATGATTAACATAAAAATGCATGTTTATGAGTCCCATAATTAAAATTGGTGCAATTTTAAGTATGGGCTCATTTGTAGGTATTTGGAATTCACTAAGTAGAAAAGAAGAACAAAGTGGATTATAATTCAATAAATAATATTGTTCTTCTTATTTAATTAAACCAAAATCCCATTCCTTAAGTGCATTGATATATTCCAATGTTGATTTATCAAATTCAAGCACATCAATAGATGGTAAAGGGATTTGTGAAAGTTCATTAACCACCTTATTATGAAGTGTTGTATAGGGCCATATAGCTGCCTTTGGTGGATATGGCAGAGTGGGTAGAATATGATGTGAATGAGATAATGAATATGGTAAGAAATGTGAAGGAGATAAATTAGATGGGATTAAGGAGGATGGGTGAAACAAAAATGGTAAGGATGGATATGGTGGAATATAAGGGAGATGTACGTGTTGTTATGAACATGCATGATTATATTCATTGGGTGTGCTAGGTGGAGAAGTACATTTTGAAGAAATATGTTGGCTTTGTAATGAATTAGAGTGACAATGCATGTTAATGACATAATGCATAACTTGATCTTCTTGGGTTGGTGCTTGAGATTTTTCATCCATTATAAGGAATACTTGGTCACTTCCTCCCTTATCTTGGTAGGGATCACAAAAAGTTTGTACCTCATTCACCACTTGCTCTTGATCGGTCAGGCATATGCACTGGTTATCTTTCTTGTAGCATAGAGGACAACGAGTGGTTAAATTTTCATCATCAAAATTACATTCATCAATGATATTTTCATGGTTATAAATAAGGATAGAATTCTCGCATACCTCTGATAGGGGAAGATCAAGATCACTAAAGATGCATTCATTAGACGAAGAGGATATTAAAATATCACCTTTGATCGACACCTTTTCCCCACCAAGTTCTTCTTTTGTTTTTAAATTTGAAGGCAGGGGTTTGGGGGTGGTAGGCACCAGTAGGGTCAAGGGGCAATGCCCCTTGTGGGGTCTTAGGGTAGTGCCCAAGGTGTGCTCGCACATTTTTCCTCTTGCATTCCCTTTAGATTTTGCATTTTTGAAACAATTTTCAACCAAAATTGATATACTTGATCAACATTGAAAAGGCATCATTTTTAACATTTTTCTTCAAAAATTTCTTTTCTTTAGCAATAACTCACAACAACTTATGATAATTTAAAATTTAATTAACTTCTAAAGAAACTAATGAATCTAATTTCTAATGCCTACTTGCAAACTCTCAAACAAAACTCTGAAGCAATGCATCTATATGATTTAACCAACGCAAATTAAGATTAATTACTTAAGCAAGGCTAGCAGTTGCAAAAGCTTTCATTCTAATGCATTGTTCCTAACTCAAATCATCAAACTAGCATGCCTTTGCCACCTTTCCCTAGCAACGGTACCAAAATGATAGGCCAACACTGGGGCAAAAATAATAATAAAAAAGAATTATTGATTTATAATGAAGTTTGGCTAGTCTATATGTGTCAATCTAAGAGTGTAAGCTTGCAAAAGGTGTCAGAGCAATATGCTATCAAGGGATGATAGTTGTGAGATGAGATTTATGAATGTAGCTAAAACACACAAAATTTAGTCTACGAGAAATGAAATAAACCTAGCGACAGGAACTATCACTTCCTAGCGATAGGAACATAAGAAACATAAATGAACATATAGACAATGATAATAACAAATATAAAAATTTACAAATCCAATGAACATTAATCTAGAAGAAATAAACAAACATCATTCCAAAGAAAATAATAATACAATAATTTTCTAAATAGAAATCTAAGATGAATTTCTATGAATATGACAGGAATCTATTAATAATCTACACATTAATATAAATAATTTCCTGTATGGGTTCAAGAGTAGAAATTGGCAATATGAATTACTTCAAGAAAATGAATACAAACTTTGTAAACCATTTCACTGTCTTTCTCAATTAAAACATTAATTGGATTAGATACGTACTCATATGAAACCTTAAATACAAACCATACTAAATTGCTAAATTATGAATTACACAAACCATAATTTTATTAAAAATATCACCAGCATTCTATAGAGTGGGCCCTTCCTCCTCAGTTTGCTGAGTGATGAAATTCAAATGCCTCTCTTAAACTGTTTCAATCATACGCTATTCTATATTTCTGATCAGAGTCTTATTCATTCGAAACTCTCTGCCTAAGCTGCTATATATAACTGGAGGTGGTAAAAATGGAATAAAATGACGTGGTCTATATTCGACTTGTAGCCAAATAGCCCACGTAAACCATGGAATAGATTATGGTTACAACATAAGATAAATTTAGGGATTAAATTGATCATCAGTTATTCCATCCTCATGATAATGCAAAACTTATCTCAACTATGAGATATTTCTTGCCAATTTCTCACAGCAGCCACACACAAAGGTTGTATGTACAACTGGCAAAATGAATAATGGAATGGTTCATAAGTCTTTCATCGCTAGCCATAGAGCAGAAAGAAAGTTGTTACAACTATCATAAATAGGGAAGGTGATGGTTTCCTTTGAAGAGAACGTTCCCAGGTGGATGCAACATAGAAGTAATGCCGTAATATGTTTTCACAATAAAAACTATACAGTTGGAAAATACATTCTCCCCCAATCTTTAATGTCCTCCCCATGTATGAATTTAGCTAAGCTGGAGGAGTTCTATGTTGAGTTGGTAACAACAACAAAATATAGAACAAACTTTGAAAATTGAAATCCAAACCCGTAATAGAAAAAATCACATTTTGAAAATGGCCTCTAACTTTTCCATCATGCATGTTCTAAAGATTTTTCCATATGGGATTGTAATTGGGCATGTTTTAGACAATACCTATGTCTCAAATTTTTGAGATTTATCTATATCTATCCGCAAAGGGAAATGCAAAATTGACTGTCCTCATTTTAGTTGGTAATTATTCTTGTTAAGTTCTTTCTCAACATACTCCTTGGTCAATACTCTTGGAAGAAATAATGCTTTAAATTGTTGAGCAAATAATGAATGTCAATAAGATATAACAAGCATTACATTTCAAAATGGATGGAACTTTGTGTTTTTGAAATAGCTACAAGAAGGTGCATAGCGGTCAACAGGAAGAACCATAATTTGTTAGATAAATACAATTTCATCTATTTATTCACATATTGTATCTAATAACTATATTAAATATTACTTATAAATATTCAATCATATACAACATAGAAGAAGAAAATGGAATAGAAGATGGGGATTGAAATGCATGTGAAGGCTTATACAAAGGTTAAAATATGGTATAATTTGGGACATAAAATGCTCTCATCAAGTAGTACCCTACTTTTGGGTAGAAATAAGGTTGAAACCACCTGCATCCTTGGGAAGGTAACAATATTCCAAAGCCACCCTGTAAAATTTGTGGCTATCAACTCCTGAGGCCCAAGGGAAATCACAAAGTAATTTCTCAAGCTTCAAGTAAGAAGATTTACAAGGTGCCTAGCAAGAGGAATAATACACATGATTAGCTGCCAAAACCTTGGAAATAACTTGGAATTTACCAACCAAGAAGAGTACTTTGGTAAACCAATATTGAAGCTTCTTCTCAATCCTAGCAAGCACAACATTCCAAAGGTCTAAAGGAGAAGCATGAAAATCAAAAGGAACGCCCAAAAAATGAAAAATCTCTCCATGTTGAATCTATTTCCAATTGTACTTGGAAAATCAAGGAGGAATAGTCATAAAGGACTAATGGTAAAAAAATGGTTTTGTGCCATTGAATGGCTTAACTAGAGACAAAAGGTGTCCAAACACTGAAGAGCATTAGAGATATTATCTTCCTCAAGGAGAGTGAGAAAGGAATCATCCATAAAATTCCCATTCACAAGTTGGGTAGGTGAATCAGGTAGGTAAATTCCATGAACAAGACCTGAGGAAATAACATTAGCCAACAAGTAGCCAAAACCTTCAGTAGAGAGAACATAAAAAGTAGGGGCCAAAGGACACACTTGTCGAATAGACTTGTGTAAGGTAAGGCATCAGATTGGTGCCCATTGATGGTAATGAAAGTTGAGGCATCATGAAAAAGAATTTTCATAGAGTGAATGAATGTAGGACTGAATCCCAACACTTGAAGGATTGCTAGAATGAAAGGTCACTCAATGCAGTCATAGGCTTTGGTGAAATCAATCTTTATAAAGATGGATTGCTTCTTAGAAGTCCTAACCCATTCTATTCCTTCCCAAACCACAATGATATTTTCAAGAATGTACTTGGATTTGATAAGTCCAATTTTCTTTGGTTGAACAACTAGAGGTAGAATGTGATAGATCTTAAGAGGGAGGGCCTTAGCAATGATCTTGTAAGAGACATTAAACAAGATAATTGGTCTCCAATTATAAATATCTTCAAGGTCACCTATTTTAGGAATGAACTTAATATTTCCCAAAGATTTGGAGTGGAACACATCGAAGTAGACCATGTGCAGGTCAGGACCAATATGTTTCCAAAGGGCTTTGTAAAATTCACATAGAAATCCATCATGCCTAGGGGCCTTGTCATCCGCCATGGAAAAGACAAATTCCTTGAGATTGTTGAGAGTGAGCATCTACTCATAAAAGGCTCAATGTTTAGGTGAAATCCTATTTGGAGTAGCAATAGTGCACTCCATAAAAGCATGATCTCTAGTCATAGAGTTTCCTTGAGAGGCAAAAACCTGCTCATAATTTTGAACAAAGGCTTGAAGAATGCCATGAAGCTCAAAGGACACCACTTGGCCTTCTTTTATTTTCTTAATCACCATAGTGGTATGATGAGCTATAAGAGCTTAGAAGAACTCCTTAGAGGCTTGGTTTCCATCTTTGAGCTAGTGGAGCCGATCCTTGAGTTTCTCCCCTTTGTCAACATAGCTATCAATAGTTTTCTTTTTATGGTGAAGATTATCTAGGTGGAACTGGAGTTCAACATTAGAAGGATTCAAGGCTAGAGATGTGGAAGAATCACAAATAGCCTTGGTGTTAGCCTCATAGGAACATCAATGATACATCGCAAGCCATCTACCATAAATATAAATAAATTTGGCATTGTAGGTGATGGTTTCATTCCACCAATGAATCTAGCTATAGTGGTTGTGGGGTCAAGGATTCAAGTTCCAAACATGCAAAATATGTGTCATAGTGGGCTCATGCTTGAGAAATGATCAATTAGATAAAATTTCATTTTACAAGGATGTTGTTGAGTTATCTACCATGCAATAGTAAAAATAAAGGGATAGTGGTTTGATAGAGTCACATCAATTAAAGAAGAGATAGCTAATTCCCTTACTTTGAGAAAGAAGAGAAGTACTAGGAAATTACCATGGTATGATAAGCCTCTTAAAAATTCAGCTAGAACCAACCTAAAACTTAGACCAAGTGTAGCACACCCTGTTACGATGACAATGGTTTGCATTGGGATAAAAAAGACCCAATTTATTATGCATATAGTACTAGGCTTCTCTCTCACCCATTGTCCATCTAAAAGGAAGAAGCCCATCTTTGTTAGATGCCAACTCAACCATTTTAAAGTTCCCATAGATAACCTAGGTGACAAGAGGGAGGAAATCTACTATCAAATACCACATATGAGATCTTTCCACAACATCATTGGGAGTGTAAACATTAACTATGTCAAAAGAATGATTATTGAAAGACAAAAAATCCAAACAATTCTCCACATGGGTTCAAATTCATGAGAAATAATAGAAGAAATTAATTGATAGGAAACAATAGTGACAACTCCACCTCTACCAACTTCGTGCTATGAAGAAAAAGTGCACCATCTAGCCAAATGATCTAACATATAGTAGATAGAAAAAAATTAGAAATTTTAACTTCCTAGAAGCATAAAACATCTAGGTTACCTATTCTGTGAGGAGCATCATGGATATTATATTTTTTGGGGAGATCTATTAGACATCTAACATTCCATGATACAAAATTCATGTAAAATGAACTTGCATGTCATCCTCGTCCTCAAGAGAGGAAAAAATGTTATGTAACAAGGTTGAGTCAATTCTAAAGATGGGAAGAGAATCCCCTTTAAAGATAACCCCACACTTCTCGACATTGCTATCTACAAATTTTGCACGTCTAGAGGGGCTATGAGGTTTCCTTAAATGTCAAGATAAAATCACTAATGTTGATTGTGGAGTGTGAACCAAAGGCGATTGTGAATCACTATTACGAGCCTCAATCCCCTATTGGTAATGGTTTGTAGTGTTCGATGGAGGGAGAAAAAGATCCACAAAAGGAGTAGAGGAAGGAATGGTAGCTAAGGCTATCAGTGTCAAAGGAAAAGATGAAGAGGCTGGTTTAGGCTTCGAAACATTTTTATCTTTGTGAACCATTGTTGTCCATTTCTCTTTTTGTTACACCTTAGAGGGCCTAGTAGGAGCATCCTAATTCAAGGGTTTCACACAGAGAATTGCAAGAGGGCAATCCTTGATCTTATGATCAATGAATTAGCACCAATAAAAAGTATTGGGGATACTCGGTTACAAAACCTTTTGGTTGAAGGTGGTTACACCAACTTGAATATCCATGATTTCCTTAAGGTCCCTGGAAAGGCAAACTTCCACAAACACCTATTTCTTAGGACAAGCATTAATGAAATGCTCCATCTCCATGCAAACTACCTTACCAAGGGTTTGCACAATAGCTTGGATAAATAGCCAGCAAGGTAAGGGAAGCCCTAAGAATTCCACTTAGATGAGAAATTTCAACTTCTTATCATCTAACACAAAAAAGTCTTGAGAAAAATAGTAGAAAACCAATAGGGAAGCCCTAATTGTCCATGACCCATGATTGAACATGGTGTCTTCCTGTGAAGGGTTTGCAAAACAAAAAAAGATAAAAAATCCTTTTGTGAGGCTTTGAATGCCCTCAAGTTGAACCCTATGAGGAGTCTAGGATTTGGAAACCCACTCTTTAAGAAGGCTTTTAGGGGGATATCTTCCCACAAAATATCCAATCAAAGTATGCTTTTCAAGCTAATTGCAAGCACTATAAAACTCCTAAGCATTAAGGACAATTTCAAGGGAAGCCATACCTTGTTAGACACCTTCAAGACAAACTTGCAAGATTTCTTGTTCTAAGGAAGCACCATTAGCATCCACAACAAAAACTCCAACATCAACAAAAAATATTTAGTTGAAGCCAATTGAAGCCATTATGTACCCCTAAAACAATCCCACAATAAACTCGGTATGAAAGACGAAGAGTGCAAAGAAAATTAGCAAGAGAATTGTACAACACGTAAAACCCTAGCATTGCTCATTTCCCTTGTCTTGACCTATAATAAATTAGTTCAATTCCACATTCACATTATCCTATTAAGGGCCTACATTCCTCTTTACAACCCATATTTAGTATTAGCACCATTCCCCCTTTGGGTCCCAGCTAATCTAATTCTGATCATAAATGGAATCATACTTGGAAAATCCCCCTCTTTCCCTCACATATACATATTTTAATGGCTCAGTGCCCCATGAAGTGAAAGTGTACATCCTATTAAAGTGCTTCCACTTTACCATATAATAGTTAGTAGATTGGGTTGGTGGACAAAATTGTGTATAATATAAACACGCATGCATACCTAGGAAGTATTGTTTATTGCTGTCACCTCATTGAAAGATAAGGAAATGAAATTTGACTCTCTATTTTTTTCTTTGATTCCTCAGCAAGAAAACTTTCCCATTCCCATCCACTATTTACTGACCAATGACTCTTCAAATAATAACAAACTTTATGAAGTGTAATAAACCACTCAATTATGGGTGGTTTCTCATGGCACAACCTTTGCTCAAAATATAGAAGAAAACACTTAATTGAAGAAATTTACCCATTTAATCAACTTCTATTGCTTTTCCAAGAAAAGATTCAATTAAGCATTTTACTTCAGTAGGCTTTGTTTGTATTTTCTCCTAAAATTCTAAGATTTCTTTGTTCTTAACATGTTGAAATTCCTTGGTTTTCCATCTTGTCATTGATTTTTCCACTCTATCTATGATTTTCTTCTCATAAACTTTACCCATATGCTTTTCTATGGTGTCAATTTTTTTCTACATCTTTTCATTTTTATTTATCCTTGTGCATATCGTACATTTTCATTCTATCGGGAGCTTAACTTCTTTTAGATTATGCACAGGTTCAATGAATGGATACTTTGCGGCTTATTCCATTTGAAAATTCCTAATCGATAGATCCCAATTCTGATCTTTTAGGATTTTACATTAGTTTTTGTATTGTATTTCCTTTTTCCCATTCCTAGTCATGCACCATCACCATATTTGGAATTCTCATTCAAGTTGATTATATTATTTTGGCAACTTTGGGTATTGACCTAAAGATCTTGGTTACTCTAGGTATTTACCTGAATATCTTCTTCAAGTTCATTGTGATCAAAGATATCAAGTTTGCTAACTTATTCAATATGTGCCAGTGTCAATGGTAGTGGTAGTGGTAGTGGTTGGGAATCTTTTAAATGTACTTGTAATGTTGTAGCTTCCTGATTTTGGCCACTAAAATATGATGACAAGGTTCTGTGAGCGCATTGGTTGGCCTTTATTAGCTTCCATCACTTGTAAGACTCTTACTTCTATTGATGTTCAACATCTCCGTAGAAATATAGGCTACCAAAAAAATTCAAGTTGTTCAAAAATTGGCAATTGACTATTGCATAAATATATCTAAATAATATTCATTGGTTGTGCAACCTACACTATAAAATATAGATTTCCTAGGTCTCCCTAGTTGTTGCATGATGTAGTGGCACTAGTCATTGGTCCTAGGTGATAACTGACTGCTAACAACCTATCTTGTACCTACTAAATTAGAAAAAACTAAAAGTATAGAGTACAAATAGATAGGGGTATGAGTTACTCACCATTGCCTAAATTGCAGTCATCGCACTCACAACTCACTTAGAAATGATCTTGACAATTTGAGAAATTAAGACTTTGATATTGATTGGAATTGAGACAACCTGCTAATCTATGAATGTATTTATACCACTTCTTTTTGGTGAATTTTGTGGGTATATTATATAGTGTATACAAAATATTTGGCAAAGCCCGCTTAATAATAACATGTCTTATACAATTTCCAAGGTGAATACAGTCCGTCCAATATATGGTGATGCATAATATAGTTGGTGAAATTGAATTAGTGTGTGAAACATGTCTACATATTTGTGGGGTGAATGTCGTCCCTCTCCTAAAACATTTTGTAAAACCAAGGGCAAATTGAGGCCAACCAAAAAGTTCTACTTTGGAAATCATAGGCAATGTGTTTAATCATCATGTGCATAATTTTTTTAATTTTCTATTTCATATCAAAAGTAGATCTGATGGCATAAATCATGTGGCTATGGGTCTATGGGGGTGATCCATTTTTTTAAAACTTGGGGTGATGAGACGTACCACCTATATGGATTTTTTTTCCAAACCGATGTTGGTCACTAAGCAAAATTTGCCAATTGGAATGTATTCTCCACTAAAGTGAATGTGCCATCATCAGCATCACTAAAAGAGTGGTGAGGTCCTCAAGACCTCAAGGCCTATGAGAAGAAACTAGAGGTGTTAGAAATAGATAATATTGAGAGGGGGTGTGAATTAGTATTTTCAATCTTTTTGCCCACAACTGGATATTATTAATTATTTTACCACATGCATAAGAAACTAAACCAATAATGATGAATAGTATAAACAACCATACACAAAGAGAGATCATAACACCATATTTTGTTAACTAGGGAAACCCTAGCAAGGGAAAAACCCCGGTGGGGATGAAATCCACTAGATGATTCACTATATAAAGAATTTGGTTAAGGATATTGACCTTGTTAGGAGTCTATGAAGAATGTATTGTGTCTCACGTCCCTGTTAGGAGACTAGGCCTTGTTAGAAGCCTCAACCCTATTAGGAGTTTCTTCAACCCTATTAGGAGGTGGTGGATCATATACAAATGTGTGCAAGAAGAGCCCGCTACCCTAACATGCAACTTTATAATGAGATCTTCAAGAAATAGGTATATGTATAGTTCTAAGATATTTGTTGTACTTCACAAATCTTCTGATTGACAATTCTTCATATAAGAGTGATTGTGCACAACTTAATCTACATCATATCTAGCATAACAATGCTTCGCATCATATATCACAGTGTTGCATTTACTTGTTACTCACATTTCACAAGATCATATCACAATCATTGATCACACATCATTATCATGTACTAGTTCCCACTTAACTTTGCAAATGAAGTTCTTTACTTATAACAATTTATTGATAAATTCTTCCTTAGTCAGCTCACATAATCACCATTAGATTCGGCTCATAAAGACATAATAATTAAAATAATAAATCAAATCGTTTAACACAATTTTCTGACATGCTCTGTTCTGTGTTGAATCATCATTGTGTTTCTAATTCCTTCATAACTTGAACTCAGTTAATCATACAGACATGCACAATAGTATATTTCATCATTATGACATCTTACATCTCTGGTTAATTGCATAAGAGAATATCCAAGGGAATATTCTATTATCATCAAAACTGTTACGCTATTGTAATACTATCTGACACTTAGACAATTTTCTGCAAAACAAATATGTTTTCATAAATGAAAACCATAACTTACCTTATCTGATAGATTGGACATATTGCCAAAAATCTCCCCCTTTGGCATTGATGGCAACATTTTGGGAAAATTGGCTAAGTCCCAAACATGTTTTCATACCAATCAAAACAAATAACCATAACACAATTAAAAATATTTGTATTCATGTTAAAAAGGTTACATCCCTTATAAATTCCTATTACAACTTATTGCTCCCCCTTACAATTACAATTAATTACAATTTTCCATAAATCTCCCCCTTTGACATTAATGTCAAAGGTATCAAAAAGAGACTGTTAAAATCTGGTAGTTGCATCAAAACTTGGAAAAGCAATCACTAAAGTTGGTTTTAACTGCGCAAAATGCTTCTTCCAACTTTCTTTCAGTGCATCAGATACACTGATAAGTGCACATAAGCCATATGCAACCAACTTTTTTGCGTTCAAGTCTATATCCACAAAATTTTCATAAGAAGATTTTGTTGACAAACATTCCTCCAGTTGATTCTCAAGCAATGTTATTTGTGGGAACAAGTGTTCTCTTAGGAGAGTAAATCTCTTTAGAGCTTTCTCCTTTTCTACTTGTAATTTCTTGATGCTAACATGAAGTATTTGTATTAAGGGTTCAATGGTATCCATCTTCTGATTTTGCTTCAAAAAGTTGTCAGCAACCTTTTGAAGCTTAGTCACTTTTTCTTTGATCTAATCATGAAATTCTTGAAGATAATTATATACCAAGTTACACTTAGCATAAGCCCATTTTCCTTCCTCTATGCATTGTCTCAATGCTTTATTACATATACTCAAAGTTTCTATATCATTTTTTTATATTAGTGCACATGGTATTAATAAGTTTACCATCATGCTTTGTTTGTGCTTGAATTGTGGCCACATTTGTGAGTGTTGTGAACTCATCATCAAAAGTTTTACACAAAATTGTTCTGCATTGTTGAATATCTGTAGGGGTGTCAACAGGGCTTACTACTTTCTCTATTCTATTCAAAACTAAGGTTAAAGTTTTCTCAATTAACTTGATTGATTTCTTCTTCTCAAGAAATTTACTCAAAGAAGACAGGAGACTTTGTGCTTCATCTTCTTCATTTGATTGTGCTACAACTACTATTTGTGTGGGTGGTGTGGATGGTGTTACTGCTACTAGTGTCAAGGGTACATTTAAAGTAGCTACTTCACTACTAGACTCAATTTTCTTCACAAAAGGTGCTTCTTCTTCCTTTCACTCCTGATTCTTTTCTTCTGCTTCATCTGATGAGCTGCTATAATCTACAATATTGCCAATAATGCTAGTACCAAAATCCTTGAATGGAACCTTTGTTTTGTTAACTGTCACCTTAGTTTTATCTATTTGCATAGATCCACTACCAATAGTAATATGTGGTGAAGAACTTGGTGTAGCTCTGGTTCAAAATTGTGAGGAGGACTGCATGCTGTAGGACTAGCTTCCTTTGTCCATGCACACTTCTCAGGTGTCTGGCTTGCCTCCTGATCTGGTTGCATACTTTCTTTGGGCATCTAGCTTGCCTCCTCTACCTGTGCACTTATCTTAGGCATAGTAGACATGTATGAAATTATAGCCTCTTGACTTTCCTTATTAACTTCTTCATAATTTCCTCCCACGAGGAGAATGGATCTCTTCTTATGTCTCAGCAATGGTGCTATACCTTTCAAAGAAATTGTTATTTCTTCCTCATTATTTATAGAACATAACTTTCTTACCATATTCATTCATTTTTTTTTGTCTTCCTCTACAACTCTACTTTTTCTATTTCTTAATATATTATACAAGTCTTCGGGTATCTAACCTCTTATACTATCAAATCTCTTATCTTTAAGAATCATGTTTCTAACTACAACATTTTCTAGCTATCTCATATCCATATTATTATACAAATCATAGTATTTATTCAACTATGCAAAATTAATGTTATTAATGATTTACATGTTTAGATTTTCTATCTTTGGCTTTCATACTTTTCACCCTATTGATGTCTTTGCTTCTTGATCAGCAGGCTCAATTGGTTTGTCACCAGTTTCTTCTTCTGATTTAGATGAGCCAATCTACAAGGTTCTTCTCTTTTTTCTTGGGCCACTTGTAGTCTATTCTGCTCTTCTTTTAGGAGGAGTTCTGGTCCTTTTAGTCTTTGTAGGCTTCCTTGCAATTGATGTTTCTTTTGTCCTCACTGGGTTCCTTGGGGGTTGTTGTTGTGCAACTACTGCATAAGGCACATTAGGTTTCTGTACACTTGTTTGAGCAACTATGACCTCTTCAGTAGCTCCTAATATTGCAATGGGTGTAGGGATCAAAAGATCAGATTGACCACTGGCCTTCATTTCCATAGCTATCCCTTTGACCTCATCAAATTCTTTCCTAGTCATCCTAGATTCTTTCAAAATTGAATCAATTACTTTCTCCAACTTTTTCTCGGAATCCTTCATTATTTGACTAGTTTTAACTTCTCTTGTTTTCTTAGAATATGTCCCCCATCTAGGAAATTTAGAATCAACTTTAGAATGATAGATTATCTATGCACACCCTTCAATCAATTCCTTACTCATCTCATATCCATAGGTTTAATGAATTTTACTCGAGGAACTACTACCTCCATACATGTGAAATTTGTCTCAACCATAAAACATAATTCATCCTTATACTTCTCTACTAGCACAAAAGGTATCCTATACCTTTGCTTCATTTCAGCTTGGAAGGATTTCATTATTCTGTCAATATCACTGTCCCTGATTGCTTCAAGTCTTGACCTATATGCTTGAGTGATTAGCCGCATTGTGTACTCATTTTCATTCCAATTTGAGATTCCAGGGAACTTCTTAGTAGCATAGAAAAATATATGTGTTAACATGGATTCAAATCTAAAGACTACACTCCTTGATTTCTTGATTCTAGATATGTTGTCCAACAATTGTGTTTGGATAATATCACACATGTTAACCTCTTCACCTCTTACTGCCACGTAAGTTTCATGAAAGAAATCTCGTAGGTATTAAATCTATCCTACATGCATGATTGTACTTGTATGCCAAAATCTTACAAATGAGTCTCGCTCCATCATCTTGAGTGGTGTTGACTTTCATGTTTCTGCCATCAAAATATGTATTGAGTTTGCACACACTCTTAATGTTTACTAGATTGCATACTTCATTGCTCAAACTTGTGACTTTGTGAATTAGGTCATTGTCAATACAAATGATAGAATCTCCCAGTGATAGAAAATCATCATGTACTCTGCTTAGAATTATCCTTGTTCATTCGTTATTATCAAAATTGGTGTAGAACATATGCTTAACTAGGTTAAGTCGTTCTAGGTATCTATGTTTAGGTTTCAATGACAAGTCATTATTGCACATCTTATCCAATTCCTTATGAATCTCTAAGTCACCTATTCTTTTAATCTTATAGTGAATATATCCTCTTATATCTTCAATGTGAAGAACATTTTTTGGAACTTGTGAAAATGCTCCAATGGGGTCATCGAGGAAAGAAACAAATGGGTGTTTCTTGAAATTGTACCTATGTATGTTTCTTACACTAAAGACTTCTTGTCTTGCCATTCTTGAAATATTATGCTCAATAATTCAAAAAATACCTCAATTTCACATATTAGGGTTTCTAGCTACTTCGTGTAATTGTAGGCCTCTTTAATTCTCCAAATATTACTTCAATCTTGCACACAAACTTCACACAAGAAAATGATGTATGCAAGTCATTTTGCATCCTTTAAATCTTTTGCAATCTATACTTCGCATTAAATGCATGTCTACCACTAGTATAGTATATTTTCTTTGTGCAATAAAGAGGTTAATCTTCTTATATATCCTTATCCTAACCTTATCAGTCAATGTGCACTTCATTGTAGACTTCTCTCAATGTCTACTACATACTGTCAACTATTCAACCTTTGATACTTACTCTAACATCAATTATCAATAACTGATACCCTGTCTTACTAAGAGTGCTTAATTTTAGTAAGAAGAGTCACAAACAATAAGTGATTTCATTGTCTTTTTAGGTACATCTTTTGTATCTATATGAGAACATCCTGATTCCTTTAATTCATTTGTCTTCTCCTTCATTTCTTTCTTCAAACTATCATCATTTCTTCTTTTGTTTCTTTTGTAATTCTGATCCCTGTTTAGGTATCTTCTGTCCATTCTACAAAACTTTTTTGTGTGTCAAAAGTTATTGCATAGTTGACATATAGGTACATATCTTTTTTGTTCATTTAGTTGGTCATCAGGTGCTCTGCAATTCCTTGTAATGTGTCCAAGATTGTTGCATCTGTAGGAAACAATTTGTCTTCTTTCTCCATTTTCATTACTATGAGATCTTCTTCTATTTCATGCATGGTTAGTGTTCATATATCCTACTATTTGCATTATTGCTATCAAATTTAGGTTTCTTTCAATCTATTGCATAATGACCATATCCATGACAATTATGACAATAAAAACTTTGAAATGGGTTTGAAGGACTTACCTTTGCAATTGAATTCAATGTCTTCAAGTTCATTACACCAGGCAAAAGATTCCTTTCTTTTCTTGTCCATATCTTGATCAGATTCTTTATCTTTCTTAGAATGAGTGATATCCTCTTTATCCTTGGGTGTATCATCCATATTTCTTAGATCCTTATTGCTTTTAGGAGTATCAAGTTCTTTTCTCCCAATAGATTTCTTGGTGGATTGACCAAGAAAGAATCCAAGTTCAGTTTTATCATAACAGGGGTCTTTGTGCACATATTTTTTCTTCAATCTTATCACTACTGGTATATAATTTTTCAATTTGTTGTTTGGTTTGTACCAAGTCCCCTTTCACAATGGTGTTGTATTTTTCTAATTCTGCATACTCTATCTTAATAGATTCCAATTCAGATGTTACCTTGCTTAACTAGGATCTTAGATTTGCATTTTCAGCTTTAACATCAGAGTCATTCTTTCCTCCATTTTTCTTAAGACTCGGCTTAAGTTCAACTATCTTTAACTCATGTTTTAGGATCTCATTTTCTTTCTTCAGATCTTTAATTTCATCATCATTGGTCTAATTATTAGGTCTTTTCTACTTTAGATCATCTATTTTGTCCTTTAATTCACCAATGTAGGCTTTTGCATCTTTGTATCTGTCTTTAAGGCCATCTCTTTGATTGGTAAGGAGATCAATCTGTTCAAGTGCTTCTTCAAGATTCTTCTGAATAACTAGGCTTTGATACCAATTGTTAGAAATAGATAATAGTGAGGGGGGGGGGGTGTGAATTTGTATTTTCAATCTTTTTGCCCACAAATGGATATTATTAATTATTTTACCACATGCTTAAGAAACTAAACTAATAATGATGAACAGTATAAACAACCATACACAAAGAGAGATCATAACACCATATTTTGTTAACTAGGGAAACCCTAGCTAAGGGAAAACCTTGGTGGGGATGAAACCCACTAGATGATTCACTATATAAAGAATCTGGTTAAGGATATTAACCCTGTTAGGAGTCTATGAAGAATGTATAATGTCTCGAGTCCCTGTTAGGAGACTAGGCCTTGTTAGAAGCCTCAACCCTATTAGGAGTTGCTTCAACCATATTAGGAGTTGCTTCAACCCTATTAGGAGTTACTTCAACCTTGTTAGGAGTTGGTGGATCATATACAAATGTGTGCAAGAAGAGCCCACTGCCCTAACATGCAACTATATAATGAGATCTTTAGGAAATATGTATACATACAATTCTAAGATACTTGTTGTACTTTGCAAATCTTCTGATTGACAATTCTTCATACAAGAGTGACTACGCACAACTTAATCTGCATCATATCTAGCATAACAATGCTTCGCATCATATATCACAATGTCACATTTAATTGTTACTTGCATTTCACAAGATCATATCAACTTCGCAACCACTGATTACACATCATTATCATGTACTGCTTCCCACATAACTTTGCAAATGAAGTTCTTTACTTATACCAACATATTGATAAATTCATCCTTATTCGGCTCACATAATCATCATTAGAATTGGCTCATAAAGAAACAATAATTAAAATAATAAATCAAGTCGTTTAACACAATTTTCTTACATGCTCTATTCTACGCTGAATCATCACTGCGTTACTAATTCCTTCATAACTTGAACTCAGTTAATTGTACATACATGCGCACTGGTATACATCATCATTATGATGTCCTACATCTATGGTTAACTATGCAAGAGAATATTTCAAGGGAATATTCTATTATCATCAAAATTGTTATGCTACTGTAACACTGTCTAACACTTAGACAATTTTATTTACAGATGAGAAAGACTGATCTATAGAAAAAATATGTTTCTATAAATGACAACCATAACTTACCTTATCTGATTGATTGGACATATTGCCAACAAGAGGAACTATGACCATGATGGTGTCCATGGGGTGGAGTGTGATTGATAGAGTTGGAGTGGGCACTCTGGCAACCATACACAAGGCATTAGCCCAATGTTGTAGAAGCTCTTGGATGTGGGCCACCTCAAAAGTCACCTTGTTAGCTTAGACTCGTATTTGCATAATCACATTATTGCATATGCAAGCTTTAGTCTACATAGAAACATTTATGCTTGGAAAGTTGTGTGAAAAGAACAACATTTCTATACTTCCAAAGAGTGAATAAAATCTAATCCAACTTGAGACCATGTCATATCTAGGAGAACTTGAAGGGAATTCTTGGCAAATCACTCAAGAAAACCATATGCCAAGAAAAAGATTCAGGTATAAGAGGCCTATAAAAGTAATGAATCCAACTCCAATATTGTTGAGCTCCCCAAAAAACTAAAATATATGAAGGAAGGTTTATGGGTGTCCACATAACGAACATTTGGGATCTAGGACTCCCAAATAGTTGAGCTAAGAACCTAAGGGAAAGCCCCGAAAAAACACATAGCAAGCAAAATGTGCAATCTTTGGCTCAATAATAGTGGACCAAGCTATAAGAAAATGAAGTCTCAATGATTTTTGGGAAGACTACAAGTGCCACTACTAGTTGAGAATGGTAACCATAGGCAAATGTGGCACCAATAAAAGCTGCCCCATCTTGGGCTTGTAATTGTAAAGAGTACAAGGATATCATTTCCAATCTTTTCACCATAGCTTAACTGGTTGAACAACCAACTTGTGAAGCACGTGAGGAGGAAGGGAAGAAATCAATAAGTCGTAAGTTTGTCAATCTTGACAAGACAAATGAAATTGGACTTGCAAATCCTCCCAAGTTCTAAGACTCATAATGGCTCTGGATAATAAATCTTTGGGCATCTTGATGCTGCGTTTATGAAAGCACATAGAACTAAATCTATGAGCTTTAGCAAGTAGAACCCCTTGCACAAAAAAGAGGGGAGACCACTAAAGATTGTGTTGGTTCATCGAAAGCCCATTACGAGTTCAACAAAGCCATGGTTTAATAGCCTCCCATAATTTTCAAATGATCTGTTACTTTTTTTCTTTCAGTGAATATTTTATTGGATTGGATTTTCTATATTAAAGGAAAGAGTAGATTGACACTCTCTTATAAAACACTATGATTTTCCTATTGTTGATTATGTAAAATAACTAGTATTTTTGTCTTTCATAAATGAACCCCATTATTTTGACTGCTTCTTATATAAAAAATAGAAATAAAACCTTATAATTATAATAACAATTTTATTCATAATTAATAAACAATAATTTTTTAACTATATATCAAATTTCTAAATATTTTATCAAAATTCAAATGCCAAATTAGTAGTCAAAATTCATATGAAGGGATGAGACTCTTCAATGATTACTCGGCAGCTTGCTCAAATCATTATTCTCATTAGACTAAATGTAAGAGATAAATTATCAAGAAATCAAAATCTAGAAATTAAATAAATAAGAATTATGGCCAGTTTTCACAAAGCACATATTATACATGCTGTCCACGTGGAGGCATTTAAAGCTTCAGCTGGTAAATAATTCTTCTTTAGGAAAGTTAAACGTAAAATCAACGCAATATTAAACAAAATAAATCACATGGGTTGAAGCATCCTACAATTATATCTTATCACTCACGATTGGCACGTAAAAAAAAAAAACCATTTCAGAATCAGATGTCGTAGGCAAAGTTTAAAAGACAAGAGATATGGTGCCAACCTCAGCTTTCAATTTTTTAAAATATATGTAAATTGAAAGGACATTAGAGTTAAATTTATGGTCAATCTACGCGGTTGTTATGGTATTGTGTATAATAATATTGGTTTTTAAAGTTTGTTGATAATTGTATGTCTATTTTTCTTATGAATAGTTTTTTCCTATTAATAAATAATATACTAAGATTACAATTCACAAAAAAAGTGGGGGGATACAAGATCACTCCGTCAATAAGTTCACACGGTCATAGTCGGAATCAGACACTATTCATCAAAAAAAACATTTAAAGCAACCTCAGGCGGCCAAAGTAGTGCTTGCTAAGGGTGGTGGTTCATCTATTTCAAATATGCGTAGAGATTGTGTGATCAATTTTTTTTTAACAATTGGTATAGATGAATCATGAGAATTAAATTCATTTTGTAATGTATTTTTTTACATTATGAATATTACCTAAATTTTAAATATTACGAGATTATAATTAAGAGATATAAATTTGAATGGGTGAGTGGGGGACTTTATCCTTAACCATTACGATTTGTCATTGTTAGAATTTTTTTTGGGGGGATTTAAGATTATTAAAAGTTGAATCTCATTATGCAATTATACTTATGTAATCTAGTCTAGGACAAATAGATCTTTGACGCCTATTAAAATGTTTCCCAAAGGTACATCTATTTAAGGAAAAGTTCTTTAATGCTAGAAAGTGTCATTGGGGGGAAAAAATATTTAGTACTAAAAAGTGTCATTCATACTATAAAAACTCAATATGACGTGAAAAATATTGTTATTATTTATAGAGCATCAATCATGTGGAAGAGCAATTACCCCTAACTAAATTAACAATAATATAACAGAAGAAGTTAGAAAGTGTGATAGATAAAGTAACTACGTTTTAGTGATCAATATGTGAACATTTTGTCTTTGAAGTACATGCTCTCTATTTTGTATTCTTTTTAAGAATGATTTAAGAAATTGCCTTGAAATTCAAGCTCTATAAAGAAATAATGAAATTTGAATTTGAAACAAGAAGGACAATTAAGGATGTGATTCAAATTAAGGGACAAAACCCTAGACACGATTCTTTCAATAGTGAACAACACAATACATAATGAACCAAGACATGGCCATCAATCATAAGAGATGAGATCAAATCCACTCAACACACTCAATCCATGGTGACTTACTCCATTAATTGAATCTATACTCTACATAAATATGCATTTCAACTTAGTTCTACTAGGGATACATAGAAATAGAGTGTAGTGGTAAAATCCAATACTTTCATGAACAAACAAGACAACTTGCTTACCGTAGAACTTTTAAAACTCTCCTACTAAATCAAATAGTGTAACATAACAAAATAGTAAATTGGATCAATGCTTGTTTCAAACTTAAATATACTTAAATCATACATAATATTAAGGATGCGATTCAAAATATGAGGCAAAATTAAGTATCTGATTTAAATCAAGGGACAAGACCATAATCTTTAATCTATCAAGGATGAACAATACTTTAACAAATGAACAAGACTATTTTGTGATGATAAGACATTAAAAACTTGACTAGAACATAAGAATGAAAATCATACATTATAATAAAAAATGTGATTCAAATTATGAAGCAAAATTAAATATATGATCCAAATCAAGTGACAAAACCATAGGCATAAGTCTAAATCAAGAATAAACAATAAATAAATCAAAGATCCTATATGATGAAGATACTATTTATAAACTCAACTAGACAACTTTCTCCATAATCTATCAAATTGATCTCCTCAACTCAATTGTAAGACATTAAAATCATTCCAAAGAAAAACAATTATATAAAATTTATATTCTTTTGTACCTAATTTACCTTATACCTAGTCGATTCCTTCTAGAAATGAACTTTTGTGTTGTCTACTCCAAATTATTATAATAATCTTGTCTGACCAGAGGCAAAAGTACCACCATGTTGAGTGGGTCATTTATATCCAATAAAATAAAAACAATAGAACACTTCCACCGAAAGAAATGACAAAAGCAATCAAAACCCAATTAAAAAATGAAGTCAATGTCACTTGAAAGAGCTTTAAAACCCACATCTATCCTCATCCTTCTGGCCATTCAAATCTATCACCACTCAATTGCAATGGCAAAAGGGTTTTCTCTAAGATTTGTGTGCATGTTCATCACAATCTCATTGTGCTGTGAATTCTCTGTAAGAGCAACGGATTGTGATTTGAAATCCATAATTTCAAAAAAGCTGTTTGATCAGATATTTCTGCATCGCAATGACAATGCATGTCCTGCCAATGGCTTCTACACTTATAAATCTTTTCTCAAAGCAGCCAAAGCATTCCCACAATTTGCAAACACTGGAAATCTGACCACTTGTAAGAGAGAAGTTGCCGCCTTTCTTGCTCAGATCTCCCATGAAACCACAGGTATTTATTCATAACCAGAGCTTCTTTTTTATATAATTCTTGAAAGATTTGATATGTGGTTACATAAGTTATGTTTTAATGGAAGTGATATTTCTGATGATATGGATTTATGATATTTCTGATTGATATGGTTTTGAGTTTACTTTTTTAAGTAATGTATAGATTGGGTATATGAAGTTATTGTATCAGTTGTTTATGGCTGAAGTATGATTTAACGTATCAGAATGGCTATTTATTTGATGACTTAAAATCACACGCTAAGGCATGATTCTTAGACTAAAAGTGTTAAATTGTCAAAATTGACTTATTTCTCCGAGGTTATATATTTCATTAGTGCGTGATGTTTAAGGGCGGTAGTTGTTTACAGTGTAAGAAGTCTCAAAATAAACAATCTGATGTATTGACTCTATTGTATATCAGATTCAGTTGAAGTGGTCTCACATATAAGTAGTTTGATATATTCACTCCATCAATATATCAATAAATAAACAATCTAATATATTGTCTTCCTCACATTTATTAATTATTTATAGCAAAAGTCCTATAAATAGGCAATCTGATATATTAGCTCCATCATGTACAAATAAACAATCTATTAGGTTTGATTATATTGTGTACCAGTTATTTATAGTAGAAACTGTTCCACAAATAAATAATATGATATATTGAGGCCATCATATATCAGTTGTCCATTATAGAAAACAGCCCTCAAATAAACAATCTGTTATATGTTCATATGTCATTTATTTATAATAAAAACAATCCAATGCATAAAATAATATTTATTTATTTATAATAAAGCCAAATCGCCATTAGAAAATATATTTCTTCTATTGCTAAGATTTCATATTTTGCCATGTTGAGTTAGAAGTAAAAAGTGTTGACCGAAAATGCAAACACCGTATTTATTTTTCCCTTCAAAATATGATTTTTACGAAAATTAAAATATGATTGGGCAGGGCATAGGAGCAGAAAAATAATTATTTGAAATTTTAGTGTAGTTGAGATTAAAACAAATTCTATAGATCTTAATCTCTTTGGAAAGAGGCTCTCTTTTTCCACGGCTGTCATCAATTTTGTTACAATGTTGGAATATATCTAAGTCTTGTGAGGATCAATAAAACATGCAGTTTATAAATTTGGTATGTTTATTTACTTTAGAGAAGATTTATATATAACTTTTATATATGTTTGTTTGTGTGAGAATATTATTTATTAATCATAAATATTATTATTATTTTTTGTTAGATCTGTTATGTATAATGTTTTCTTATTGAAAGTAAAATTTAAAATGAAATATAATATGAAATTTGTGTTTTTATTAATGAAAAAGTGATTGAAGATGAAAACAAACATCTGGTGAAAATTGAAGCAATATAATGATTGGGAGTTGGGAGCTTATTCTAAATTTAAATTTTATAAAGAAATAGTTCTTCTTAAAATCATGATATACCCATGTTAAAATTTCAACATTATAAAAAATATTATGTAAGTAAAGTTTAAACTTGAATTCAATTGAAGCTTTCAACTATTAACCATTGTAAATTGTTCCAATTTCTATCAAATATATATTTTTACATTATCAATCAACTTTCTTATAAGAATATTTTTTTAATTTATATTTTTAAATATTAGTTTCAATAAAAGATATTATGTATACATCTAGCAAAAACTAATAATTATTATGAAAACAAGTGCCAATAATTGTCTTAATTAATTATAATATTAAATATAATTAAATTAAGATAGAAGTTCAGTAATTATAGAAAAACATAAATTTTTGTAGTTATAATATTAAATATAAATATAATTTAATTAGATATAGTTTATTTTAAAAATAGATTTATAAAAAATAAATTAAGCATTAACTATTATACATATAATTCCAATTAATTTATATATTCAAATAAAAAAATAGAGAAACCCTAAATTTCTAATAAACCTTAATTCATTTCCTAATATTAGTTCATGATTGATAATTTGTATTTTTTTATGAGTAATATTTTTGTTTTATTTTAGATTAAATTTATTTAGAAAATATGATAAAAAGGATTCATTTATGACATTTTAGAATTGATAATATTGTAGTTTATATATTTTAATCGATCATACATATCTTAAATAATAAGGTAGTGTATTTAGAAAATTCGCTATATAAGACCCCAAGCTTAATAGCTAATCAACATGAAGACAATAAATTTTAGATATTTTATAAATTAAAAAATTGATATCTAGACTTTGAAAAAATGTTAACTATATATGTACACACACAAATACTTGAAATCAATTTAAATTTTAAAAATTAATAACTAGTTACAAAAAAGTAATTGCAATAGTATAGCCTACGAAAAATACTAAAAAGAATCATATTTTTTATAAATAATATATATGTAATTGATGTAGTCACAATTAGAGGGACCTTACTAAGATTTGTCCAAACCATGTAGCCCAAGTCAACAATGTAAGATGAACAATGAACTGCAAATTGGTCAGCAACATGCAAGCGTACATTCTAGGCTTACACTCCCAATTACAATAGAAATCCAAATGTCTAAGCCATATAATCCCTCCAAATTTGTCTACCAAGAACTCAAATAATAACCCAATGCCCCAATATATAGAGCCTTCATAAGGAACATGTCAAACAAGAAGATTACATTGTTCAAGAATAAGAAAGTGTAATACCCAGAATATAGGTCAAGAAAAAAATCATGAAGATATCAATGTCAAATTGTTGAAATAAAGCATGATCCAAGAGGGATATCAGCCTAAGATCTGGGAACCTCATGATATAAGCCACAAAGCTTCTTTGATCAAGAAATGTCTCACAAGATTAGGAAACTTCAACTAAGTGTTAAAACATGAAGAACAAATAGGCTCGAGAAAGAAACCAAGACATCTCCATTGTGAAGTATCAAATTGACATGCAAACCTAAAAAAAGATTAAACACGATGCCTAGAACAAGCCCCACAATTCACAATAACTAATGAACCAAATAAAAGGAATGCCACAAAAAACATAGAAATTGACTAATAGGAATAAACTAAAAAGGAAATATGTATGGGTGATGCAATATTTCCATGAACCCAAGGATGCTCCTACATCAAACACTTGTTGTGAGAAGAAGATGTTCCATGAGGGAAACTCGTGAACATTTGTCATAATTTAGGATGTAAATATCATGCTCATTATTGATCCAAATATCCTCCTTATATGTACTAGAATATTTATTCTTAAATCTTTTCTATCTACCTCCAAATCCTTCAACTTTATCTTCTTTGCACCATCTTTTCCCTATTGCAAAGCCCCTTCATATTTGCAACCAAGGTCTTTTTTTGCATATCTCTACTTCTCTTATCAAATGGCATCTTCTTTTTCTAGATCTACTCACAAGATCCTTATTCACAACTACACCATCATTTATCACAAACTTTTCATTCTTCTTCTCAACACAACTACTCTTCACAAGACTCAAGTTCCTCACTCCCTTCACATTCTTCTCTATAGAAGAAAAGGTAAAAGAATATCCCATTCTTCTCTATGGTAACCAAGTTTCTTTTGCAATAATAGATAACTCCTCTATCATATTTCAAAGGTTTACCTAATAGAACATGATAAACACTCATAGATATGATGTCCCACAAGAATTCATCTCTGAGAGGACTGATGTTAAAATTTACACAAAATTTCTCTTTCACCTCTACCACAAGATCATCTTACAACCAACTTATCCTATAAGGACTGGGATGTCTAAGCCTCTTCAAACCAAGATTCTCTACCATCTCTTTTAATACTAACCTATCAATACTTAAACTATCTATAATCATATTCCAATACTTACCTTCTAAGTTGGATACAATCTTGAAAATATTCTTCCTTTGTGAAGGTCAATATCTACCTAATCTTTCTCCATCAAATCTCTTCTAAGCATAAGAAATTATACCATTGAGAAAGCTCCACCATAATATTATCTAGTGCTTCATCTACCTACCCCTCTTTTTCTATTAAATTTCTTTTACCAGTGCCTTTTCTAGATCTCTTAATATATTTATAAGACATGTATCTAGCTTCTCCACACTCAAGACATTTACCTAGGTAATCCTTGCTACCATTTTCCTTTCTTATGTCTTCTTATTGATTCCTTACTCCACTTAGATCTTGAACCATTTTCAATTGTTTGCTTCTCCTTTCTGCCACTCATCAACTTATCATTTCCCCCAGGATTAATTTTTTTCCTTTTCCTTATCTTCTCTTCTACCTTAAGAGAATATTGGTAAGAATATTTGACTATATAAATTCTCATCATATTTATCTCATCATAAATACTAAATCTCATAACATTAATATATATAGCCATGTTATCCCTAGATATCTCTCGATGTCTAGACCTAATTGATATCTTATGAAACAAAAGGAATGTCCTTCTTCAAATTCTATAACTTTTTGAACAATTCCAGCTTATAGTCTTCTATAATTAACTTGGGCTTTCTTTTAGAAACCATTTTCCTCCATTCAATCATCTTCATTTCACCAATCTCCTCTCTATCCTTTTGTGATTCCTTTCACCATGAGGTAGCATGTCCTTTCAACTTATTTTGTGCTAACCTTATCCTCTATGGATCTCTAATATCCTCAATCTCAATGTATTCTTCCAACTCACCTATATGGTCTATGAAATCTTCAAGATGCAATGAGATAGAAACTTAGAAATCTCCATTCTATGATTTCTAGTAGCTTGAGCAACTTCCCTAAGAAATCTGTCTTCACCAATACCTCAGTCCATGTAGTCTCCAGATCTTGTATAGTCTCTAGATTTTTTTCACTCTTCATATTTCACTCCTCATGTCATTTCTAAAATCCTCCTTCATTTTCTCTAACCTCTAGGTTTCATCCTTCTTGGCAAGATCACTCCCTTCCCTCTAGTACAAGCGCCTCAACTTGGCAATATGACTCTAGGGGTTCAATTTCCTTTCACTTGTGATCTAGTGATCACACCTTCATCCTTCCTCTACTTGGTGATTTTTTCACCCATGGTATGCTTCAAAAAACTCAAAAAAGATTCACAGTCATCAATAGTTCCTCTCTAATCCATCTTTGGAAAATCCTTAGCAATTCCAAGTTAGATCCATAAGTTGACCTCATAACAAGGACATTTAGGGATTCACAAGCTTGGCCGTAAGGATTTGCAATCAAGAGAACAAATCTTGCTCTAATTCTAATTGATAAGAGAAGGAGATTTATAACGCTAAAGAACGTGGCTACAAATATGATGGGGCCAAATTGTAGCTGCATTAGTAATGATAATAAATGATTTTCATAATTTATCAAATTTAATTGAATAAATTTAATCAATTGAAGAATAATTAACCTAAATAATATTGTTGAGACTTAAATTAAAATAATTGCAATAGTTAAAGAAGAGGGTAGAGAGGTTTAGTTTTAGGATTAGTGAGTATTTTATGTTATTAAATAATTAATTGTTCATTTTAATGAAATTACCTAACTTGATTCAATGAATGTGTTAGAATTAACACTCTCATGTAGAATGACATAAGCCAATCATAAGTCTTGCAATTTCAATTCTAAACCCCAAAAAGTGAATTGAATGCATGAAATTGATCTAATTGTGAAGAACTAATCCAACAGAGTGTGTAACTAATATATGTTAGGCATTTTCATCCTAGATATATCCACACATTAAGGTGGTGTGTAGAGATGATTTTAATAATCTTACTAACTCGGTAGATAAATGGATTCTCTTAGGCCAAATCCCTTAACATGCTAAATTATAGGCGATGGAAAAGGTCTGAGACAACAACTATAGGTATGAAGATGGGATATGTGATATCTTGTAGATTAAATTATTTTAATATTCTTACATTTGAAAGGAAATTGAATTAATTTTTCTCTAGTCTTGAACATTAAAATATTGAAACATACATATTTTTATTCCTACCAAACTCAATTAAAATCAAATTAGATAATTATCTTTATCTTCATCTTTATTTTGACGTGAATTAAAAATTTAAGAAAATTGAAAATGTTTGTAGTATAATAATAAGATTCCATGTAATATGTAAGATAAAAATAAAGATATCATTCACTTTAATTTTTTCCTTTTTATTGTGAGTTAAATTCTTTAGTAATATTACAATGAGAAACGTGCAATTTTGATGTTACAGGGGGATGGGCAACTGCTCCAAATGGTCCACATTCGTGGGGATTATGTTTCAAAGAGGAAATCAAGCCTCAAAGTAATTATTGTGACCTCACTAATAAAGAATGGCCTTGTGTGACAAACACGTCTTACCATGGTCGTGGTCCTATTCAACTATCTTGGTAAGTACTTTTTCTAAAGCTTGAAAGCCAGTTAAGTTAACTTAATAGAAATTATATTAATTAAAATATAGTAAAATAAATAAAGGATAAAATAACTAACTTTGAATTTATTATGCATAATTTTAAGAATTATAATTCGAGTTGATAATGAATATCAATCTTTTAATTTCATCAAAATCTTATCAAGATAGGTTAGAAATATAGGAATCATATCTAACTTTATAAATTATATAAATTTTGAATATAGTGTATCATAAAATTGTTAAAGTCAATGATTAGTTCGAAGTGGTATATGGAAGGTACAATGTTCTCTCATGTGAAGCCTTATAAATTGCTCTCAACTTGCAATTAGTTCATTAGATTTAGATGGTAGGAATGAGAACATTCAAAATCAATCTACTATTTAAAAATTAGGTCAAAGAGATAACTTAAATTATTTTTTAAATGATAATTTTGTATAAGATTAATGTCTTATGAAATAGTAGCTTGACAATGAACTTATTAGATAGAGATCCTTAGCTTCAAGCCTATAAGAATGTTATTTTTTAAATTATGAGTGATCAAACATTAAATTGTCTTATTTTTCTAGCTAATTATATTATCTTGCATTTATTCTTTTGTGTGATAAGTGAATGGTTTTTTAATTTAAATTTATTAATGACATCTTAAATATTAAATGATATATTTTATTAAATGTGTATATACTTTTGTTATTTCTAAGGGGAAATGTAAAATATAATTAATCCCTACATTACAAAGTAGTATTTACTATATATATATATATTTTAAATTTCATGGGTTGTTGAAAATTTGGTATATTACAGGAACTACAATTATGGCCCTGCTGGAAAGGCCGTAGGATTCAATGGTCTTAAGCGTCCTGAGATGGTATCCAAAAAACCTATGATTGCTTTTAAAACTGCTCTTTGGTTTTGGACTACTACTCAACCTCCTAAGCCATCTTGCCATGATGTTATTATTGGGAAGTATGTTCCAACTTCTAGTGATTTGAAAGAGAATAGATTGCATGGTTTTGGACTTACAACTAATATTATCAATGGTGGGCTTGAGTGTGGGAAGGGAAAAGATGATCGAGTAGCTGATAGAATTGGGTTCTACAAGAGATATTCTACAATATTAAATGTTGATCCAGGACAAAATCTTGATTGTGGTGATCAAAAGAGTTTTACTTAAATTTTATAGTTAGAAGTCATTGCATAATTTTAAATAAAGATTTTATATAAGTTTAAGATTCATAATAATCTATTGAAATCAATATATATATTTTTGACCAGAAAGTTTGTGATGGAAATTTGTATTTGTTGTTGAATATTTGAATTTTGCACCTAAAAAAAATAGTATTTCATTTTATCCATGTTTATTTCATAAGGACATTTTATCATAATAAATCTATGTTTCTAGGGAAAAGGATGACCTAAAAGTAGTGAGATGAAGATTAAATGTGTTAATATTCTCCCTGTAGGCACCACAACTAGAGGGACTCATCCTTGAGATAATTTATAGATAAAAGGATGTATTTGGCCTTGTTTAGCTATTCATCTCTAAACTATCAAGGGAAAACAAAAAAATTCTCACATTCTCATATATAATTAAGTTTATAATTTGAATAAAAGCTTATGTTGTACTAAAATAAATAAAATGAAATAAAGATAGAAAGTGGAAAAGGAAGTACATTTTAGAACTTCATACAATTGTCTTAATGTAATTTAAAAACATTAAAAAAATATATTATTTGAAAAAAATGTACTATAAAAGTCATTATGGCCTTTGAAGGAAATAATTAGGAATTGTTGAGAAGAAATTCTACAAATTTCATTAGGGGTGTGCTCATTTGGCATTAATTAGGCTTGTTGCTCACAAACCCCTAACATGGTTTAGAAAGTAAAAGAATCTAAAAATAAAATTAATTTAAATTTTAGAGAATTAAACAAAGATTAAAATTTAATATAGTAAAATTATAAAAATAATAGAGTACTTTAATAGATTTTTCATACATTATTTAGTAGACAATGCTTTATAAAGAATAAGAATTTATTACAAGGACAACACATAAATTAGGTCAACCATTCATTAATAAAATTATAAAAATAATAGAGTACTTTAATAGATATTTCATACATTATTTAGTAGACAATACTCTATAAAGAATAGGAATTTATTACAAGGACTTGTACACGTAAATTAGGTCAACCATTCATTAATAATGAAATAATTCATTGGAAAAAAAAATCGAGAACACTAATTAAGAATTCCTACTCATCATCAAATTTTCATGAATTATAAACATGAATGAATACATTAAATGTAAAAACCTACATAAGAAATAAAAAAGATATGTTACTACATCAAACTTTAATGATACATGTGTTAGCTATTATAGCCCATATTTAAGCCATAGCATAAATCATGTACAAGACTCAAGAGTTTGTAAATAGAATTAGTATTTTGAGGCCAAAATTATATAACTCAAGTTAAACATAATATAAATCTTGTACAAAATACTAACCTATATGAAAAAAGATTATAAACCAATTTGAAAGAGTTATAGATGTGTATGTGTGTGCATTCAAATTATAGATGTGTGTGTGTGTGTGTATCTGAATTGTTTCTAACTAATGGAGCCAACTTGATCTAAATTGAAATTGGTATTCTATATCATTATAGGTACCTTTGATTCTAAAAATATACAATGGAAACCAAGGTTATGAGAGTTCCAAAAATAGAATATCAAACACTCAATCTATAATTTTGTTTCTTAGAATGAGTTTTTAATATTGATAAAATTTATAATTCAAAGTCAAAATATTCTTGGTAATAACCTCCAACTTTTTATAATTGATCTCATGATGGAATATTCAAGAAATAAATGTTTTCTTCTTGAATGAGATACAAGAATGTACAATTCATTTAAACCTCAATGTTCAATACATTAATAATGAATTAGATTTTGAATCATCTAAATTAAATTAATACCATTAAGTGACATGAGTGATAATATGGAACTCTGAATGAAACCCAAACTTTTTTTTCATCAACAGAGAAAATAACAATGACTTATTTATTATTATTTTAAGAAGGTTTTGATCTTAAAAAGAATATATATCTTTCAATGTACTATGTTGGATACCTAAGTTGTAAACATATTTGGCATTACAAAAATATATCAATTTATAGAAATGTAATATATTTATATATAAAGTGTAATGAATGCCAAGATTACTATGTGATGCATTAAATAATATGTTTGACAACTTAATATTCAATATTTTTAACTATAAAATGTACATAGTGATGCAAAACTTGTTAGATTTTGTCATTTGTGGTTGTCATTGATGTTATTATTCGAGAGTAGTATTGATTCTTGTATTCAATGATAGAGATAACCTATAGAGGTTGTTAGAATAATTATTGGTACATACTCAATCTTGTCATTGAGTATGTTATTTTTCATCCAAACTTTTTATATAAATTTATTTTGTATAGTTGACAATAGATCTTAATTCAATAATATACTTATTGTGGTTTCACAATGCATGCCCTATTTTGTGAATTTACAAAAATAGGGACTCATTTTCTCACTTGTTGAATCTTTGGTCCTTCTTTCTTTAGTTTCCTTTTCTTTCTTGATGCGTCATATTATGTGTACTTTTGAGTGTTCCTGATAGTTTGGTTTGGTCTCAGGAAGCCCTTGTCAGCCCCTTTTAGTCTCTTATGTTTTTAGAGTTTCATATTTGTCAATTTTTCTTCCATTTTTCCTAAGTTTTTCTAAGATCACTTTTTCTTTAGAATTTTAGAGTTATCAAAGTTTTAGATCATCAAATGTTTGATAACCTTGATTCTCTAAGTTTCTCTTTCACTTTTCTCATTTAATGCAAGTATCAAACTTTTCATACATCTAATGTTTGACATATCTGATACTCTAGGTGGTTTATTCCTTCCATTTTTTGTCTTTTTTTTTGGTCTAGTTAGTTTCTCATATTTTCAAATTTGTTATCATCCAAAAACTCCAATATCTCTAAGTTTGAAGTCTTTTGTTTAACTAGGTTTTCTCAAAGTTTTGGAGTCCAAAACTCTGAAGTTTGGTCTTAACGGTTAACATCATCCTAAAATTTTCCTATAAAAAGGCATACATCTTTATTTTTTCATCATTTTTATTCTTTTTTCCTTTGATTTTTGTATATTTTGTGCTTTGAGTCTTCTGTATATGCATGTTTGGTTGTATTGATTTCATCTTCTTTTGCATTGAAGAATGGTTATATCTTCACAGGGATTTTCCTCTAGTCTAGTCAAATTTATTTGTGTCATTCAATCTCCAAGCATTTTCATAAGTATTATGAGTTTCATCTTATCTTTTTATTCCCTAGGGTTTGATCTGGGGGTCTAGTTTTCTTCCTTTGTGGTGTCAAATCCTTCAATTTTGTAAGCGCCATCTTGAGGCCTTACTATATTTGGGTATTTTTTTGAGTCATCGTTGGTGGTTAATATTTTATTTTGGATTCATTTGTAATTTCAATTTAGTATCTTAGTTAGAGACCATGGTCTCTAGTACTTTTTTATGTATCTTTTATCTTCTAACTTTTAGGGTTCATAGACCTTTGAAATTTTGAAACCTCAAATTCCCAGTAAATCCCCCTTCCTTTAAGTGTTTGTCTTCAAATTTTTTTGACTCTATATGGTGTAAAACTAGCATATTTTATTTTCAAGTTTTAGTGAGTCAATATCCATGTCACTTCAGACATTTGGAGTTATCAAAGCTCTAAAAATTTGAACTCACTACCACCTCTAAGGCTTTGCATTCCTCCATTCTACTTTTCCCAAATAAAAATCTATTAAGTCCACTATGTTATCAAAGCTATCAAACTTTTATAGGTCTAACAACTTTGACATCTTTGTAGCTCTAAACTTCCATTTTCTCCTAAGTCAAACAAACACTAGGGCATTGTACCATCTTAAATTAGATGTACTCCAATTTAATGAAGGTTTAGAACCTATTTAATGTGAGATCACCAATCTCCTTGTGTATTTCATCCCTTTGGCTCTTTTTTTTCCTTCCTCCTAGGTGGAATTAAGGCAAAACCAAATAGATCCTCTTTAAAGCTCATATTTTCATAGTGTTAAGTTCAAGGTAGGATTGATTCCTCCTAAGTCTTCCCATCCCTTCATCTATCCACTTGGAATCTACTCCTTGAACTATAATGACTATATCTCATAATTTGTACCTAATTTTAGAGATTCGATACCTATTTTGGGATCTCAAAAGGATCTCAGAGGTCTCAAGACCTAGTTGCTAGGGGCCCAGTGTACCCTTGACTAATAAAGAGTATCTCTTAACCAATTAAGGATGTAGTGTGCTCCTAATTGGGACCTATTTTGGGTCTCCTCTTTGGGTCCCATGTTCAAATGTATTCAGCATATCAATTCTTATGTAGGTCAGCCTACAATAGTTAATCAATTCCAAGCTCTATATAAACCATTCTATTTTCACTATTTTTCATACTCATTTAAAATCAAGCATCTCATACACAATTTTTCAAGCATCCAAAAACTCAAGCACTCTAACATTCAAGCTTTTAAGTGTTATTGCCTTCAAGCCTTCTAGTCTTCAAGCATCCATTCTTGAGGATTCATCTATTGTAGATCAAGGATTCAAGAATTCAAGAATTCAAGAAATTGAAGGAGTTTATCTTCAAGATCTTCTTTAATCCATTTAATATCCTTTGATACATATTCTATATCTATTCATCTTCATCTTCTTGGTCTAAATCAATTGGTGAAGTAATCACATTGCATTTGATTCAAGATATCTAGCTATTCGAAAGGTGAATTCATACATTTACTTTTTATTCAAGTTATTACAATTCAAGGTTAATTCCTAAATTGGGGTTTGACCAAGGCCAATCCCCCATCAATAGAAAAAACCCTTTTTATTGCAAGTTTCAGATATCAAATCGATGAATAAGTTACAGATATGAGTACCCTTTTCAACTTTCTTCATAATTGCAAAATTTGAATCAATGTCACAAAGTCAATTTAGGGTGCACTACACCCCTATTGATCCATTATTTTTCCCCTAAAGATCTAATTTGTTTCCTGATGTCCATTTATTCCAATCAAAATAGCAAGCATAAAATAGACTTTAAAGGTGTGTTCTTTACCTTTCTTTGTTCTTTCAACACATTTACTTATATCTAGCTCTAGCATCTTTCATCTAGGATTTTAAAGGACTTGAATACCTTTCCCCTCTTCTTCCTAGACCTAGTTTGCATTAGTGCTCCGTTCTTATTTGGTTAGCATTAATCTCTCTAGAATCTAGTTCTCTAGAATTGAGATTGTAAGGAATCTTTCCCTTGATTTCGCTCCCTCTATATGCATATGTATGCGTAGGTTATGTTTGAATCACATATCTTACAAAAAATTTATTAGAAACTTTCAAGGTCATATATGCCAATGTTTGATAGGTATCATAAGTCTGACACTCCTAAAATACTCTTATAGAGGAAATCGTGCCTTCACTTCTTCACGCTCTCACACTCTAGCACCCTTATCCCCACTTTAAAACTCTACATGTTTGAAGTTTCTTCCTCTCTTTTTTTTCTAAGTCCTATCATAAGGTTTCTTAGTTTTTTCTTAGTATTTTAGGGTCTTTTTTGCATTTCTAGTCAATTTTTTAGTTTTGTCAATATAGATTTATGCTTACAATAAAAGTTTCTAGTAAGGATCCATTGTGTACATATGAAAATGGAATCTCTTGAACAAGATCTCCTAATCTAAAGAAGTACAAGTACCATGGTAACATGGTCCACTCAAATTTTAGTGACCATCATTTCAAGATCTGAAATATTTTATTGGGAAAACTTGTTTGGTAGGATTTCCTCAAATAGTGTAGGAAGCCACAAGAACATTCAGATGTGCAAAAAAAAGGGGTTGGTAGGCCTTGTGAACATTGTAGCCCATTCTATGGAATTTTTTTCTTCATATTTAATCATGACACTAAAAAATAATTGTGTACTAGATGGGAAGGTACTTAAGAATTTACTTGGTGTAGTTGTATTAGACATTTAGTCAAATGTAATAGAAGACATGTTATATATTTTACAAGCAGACACATTGTACAAAATAAATATGGAAAGTGTTATCAAGTGATACATAGAGGACATAGATACAACTCACAACTAGTACATGAGAAATATTTTATTGAACCTTCTCCCTATGCTAGACTAGATAAGGAGGATATCAATCAAGGTTACATGATTAATGATATTGGGTACACCATTGTACTTCTGAGTAGAGTGGTTGAATGGTTTTTAGCAAGGCATCTTGATCCTTGGATGATACATTTCATTGAGAACATCATAAGCTAAAGAAACATAATTGAATGGGAAATGACAATCAATGATTCTCTTCATGATCAACTCTATTTGGTAAAGGATGACCCAAGGTTCTACATGACATCTTATGCCATGTATCTATTGGACCTAGGGAATAATACTCAGGCTTCACTAAATGAGGGTTGATTTGAGATTATTAAGTATTGCCACACATGGTGTATCCAAAGCTAATGAGGAAGAATTTGAGGGAGAATAGCCCAGAGCTATCGATTGTGTATGATTCATTTATATTCATTGTCATCCATCACATTAAGGGTGATTATGTGAAGAGTCTCTTCATAGAAGATACTACCAAATTAAGACAAGTGGGTGTGTACTATATTTATTTCTACATCTTTACATACATTAGGTTCTTAGGTTTGAAAATATACTTGAAGAAGCTTCCAAGGTATCCATTAAATAATCTAGTATAGGTAGAGATTGGTAGGAAACATGAAAACACCAACGAGAATGTGAAAAATATGCACAATAATTGTTGGTATTTCCTAATTTTCATCAACACATGCACCATTGTGGATATCAAGTCCCTAAGGACTTTCACTATGAAATGGGAAGATTACCCCCTAGAGGAATTCATTCTCATCTAATAAGTGTTTAACCCAGTTGGATTTTTTTAGTAAGGTCAAAGGGAGAGGATATGTGCATGATTAAGTATATAAAAGATCATCAAATTAGTTATTCTAATAATTATGAGGTTACAATTAGAGACTATTAGAGACCAAACTTGGAGATGGTAAAGTATGCCTCACACATTAATATACCAAGGAAATATTGGGATAAGGATTCATAGGATGTCTTGGATTTACTGTATAATTAAGACAAAGTTTATAAATAGTTAGTTTCTAATGTTAAAGGGCTCACCTAGATAATGAGGATATCAAACATATGGTGAGATATGTATGTGATATCTCAATAAAATGGATCTCTAGGCCATTCAAATTGGATATGGTCCCTCAAAGACCTTATTTAGATGCACCAATGAGACTAGATAAGGAAAAAGGTAAGAAGGTCATTATTCTTACTTGGGTACTTGTGACAACTAATAGGCCAAAAATATTATATATACATTCATGATATGTAGCCTATGAAGTGAGCACCAATGAAGAAAGATGAAAGTAAAGGAAAGCATCTATCATGGAAGAAGAGAAAAAAGAAGAAGACAAAATCCTAGTGCCACCTAGGAAACACACACCTATGAAGAAGAAATAGACTCCTAATTTTGGGTCAACATCCACCTTGCAACCGAAATTGAAGAAGGATCAAGTGTATCAAAAGAAGAGGTTAGTTTTACACCCTCACCCTTCATAATTTTGGGTCAACATGCACCTTGCAACCCAAATTGAAGAAGGATAAAGTGTATCAAAAAAAGAGGCTAGTTATACATCATCACCCTTCATGGAGGCCATTGTTGAAAAAAATAAGATAATTTAGAAGATAACGTTCCTCTAATTAGAAGGACATAATAGACAAAAGTTCCAGCTGTAGACACCTAAATTTGATTACACTGCTTTGATAATCCTATTTAGCCATCTCAAAAGGCATCATTAATTAAATTCCTATTTAATTAATCCTTTGTCATCCCCTAGCTGATTAATTTAATTAATCATTAATAGTCCTAATTGATAAATCAAATAACCTATTATTTATCAATTAAATCCTATTCTTCTATCTAAATCCAAAATTCCCATTTATTAAGTAAACCTATTTGATAAATAAAACCCTCAAATCTAATAACCCTTAACCTATCCTAAACCCTCTTTTTAGCCTAATCCACCCCATCCACCCATACTAACCAAGCTTAGTCACTAACTCACCCACCCTCATGAATGCCATCCACTTGCAAATCTCTAACAAGCCTAATCTAATCCTAAAACCAAGCCTAATCCACCCCCTAATGTTGTCACATTCCCTAAGCAAGCTTAAGACTTTCTTAAGCCAAGGAAAGTCAACAATCTCAACTCCCTCCAAAATATCCCAACCACCCAACAATGAATGCTCTTACAAAAGCCATAAAGACTCTTACAAGCTCTTACAAGCCATAATGAAGGGTCTTTATGAAGATATTATCCTTTGAGCCTCCTTTGTTGACTCATCCTTCCCCTTTCCTCCATCCACTCACCTTGTGACATGTGTCACTCCCTGATTGGTGCTAAACAAGCACAATCCATGTGCTCCCTTTTGAGTGCATCCTAGCCCTCCTTAAGCTTTCATCTTTCCTTCCATCTTAGCCCTCCATCCCTCAAGCCCTTAGCCTATAAATTGAATCCCCTCCCAAGCCATTTCAATCACAATCCATCAAGTAAAGTTATAATGCCATTTTGAAGCCAAATCCATACTTTTGCATGCATCTACACCAAAAATCCCAAAAATCTCCATTGAAGCTAGTTTGAAGCTTGAGCATACATCCCAAATCCTATCAAATAAGACTCATCCCCTAATCAAGTGACCATCCTCATTGGGAGAGCCATTCCATGGCTCATATTCTCATTTGAGGGTTTCACTTTGTCTCTCATATATGTTATGTCTTTTATGCTAGTTAATGCTTTGTTTTCTTGATAGATTAGTATTACTTGCTAACATATTTCTCATATACACCAGCTACATAGAAGAGAATAATACAATAGGAAACAATACCTCTACAACCTCAAGGAGATCCCATTACTATAGAAGAATCAAAGGAGGGAGAGAAGATATAGAAGAATATTGGGGATCTAAGATGTTCGATGTGGCAAACTTATATTTTATACCTCCTAGTCAGAGCCATTATCAAAAGGTTTTTATTCTCACTGAGGCACCTATCAAAGAAATAATTGCCAGTGGAAGAAACAAATATAGAAAAAATGGTTGAAAAAGGAAAAGTACCCATATATCCTCCATAATATACATCCATAGGGAGAGAAAAGAAGCCCTAAAAGGAAACTACTAAGGAGACATAATAAGAGAAAAAATAGGTCTTGAAAGAAGGAGAGATAAGAACTCAAGAAGTCATTCCTCGTCTTCTCCATACAATTGAAGAAGATGTATCGATGACTAAGGAGACATAAATTGTTACAATGGAACATTCCCTAGGCATAAAGAAGACAAAGAAAAAGAAGAAATTTACAATTGATAATAGGATGGATAGATAAATAGAAGA